>OW028750.1:29050328-31465567 GCA_932294355.1 Aporophyla lueneburgensis
TTGGTGTCTGAAGTGGTCTTTTAAGGAAAGAACACACAGCCTGAGTGGACCTGTCCAATCAGTGCACGCATTTGTCAGTAATCATGCAGCCCCACTCAGAACTTAAGGAGGTCAATGATTCGACGAACAATACCAAAGAAAGGACATTTGTGAAGGTCGCACAAATTACTCAAACTGCCAGACAATGTAAAAAATTAAATTAGAAGAAAAGGAAACCAAAAAAAAAGAACACCCACTTCGTCTTCACATTTACAATGGGTAATTAAAACAATATAATACTTAAAAGTAAATATTCATGTCATTGTATAAGTAAAATTCACCAATGTCAATGTGTATATAAAATCAGGAAATAGTCCCGGTCTGATCATTTGAGGACCATGTACATGGGGGTGTCTGAAATGGTCTTTTGAGGAAAGAACCATACAGATTGAGTGGACCTGTCCAGTCAATGCACGCATTTGTCAGTAATCTTGCAGCTCAACTCAGTACCTGCCTATTATTTACTTTCATAGATATGATGCAGTTTTTTTATCGACAATATTTGCGCCTTTGAATACCTATAGTAACAGCCAAGGTCCAATATCTATCAGAACAGCTAAATATTAGTTGTAGCTCAAAATATTCTCATACAAAATCACAAATAAACGACGCCTCAGCTGGCAATTTTTCTCATGAAATGACAACGTCTAACAATGCTACCTTCTCTTTAAGGAATACCAGTGACAATTCAGAACATTATGTCAATCATACAAGAGTATGAGAGATATTCAATACATCAATATCACTCGGAATTATTATACGTAGTGGTAGAGATACTTGAAGTGAATATGTGGAACTAGATATTGGAACGAGGAATAAGGTAACTCCGCATATTTAACGAGTTACCCAGTAGGTATATATTATATACATTTTTCATCGGCTGCTTTTCGTACTGGCCTATACTAAAACTTTCAATGTGGTCTCCTTATAAGTATGTAAATATCTGGTTGAGCGAGCTTCGCTCGGTATTTTTTGGTAAATTGCGTTTAAAATAATAAGTTTATGTTCAAGTTGATTATCGGTAAAGTTGGTCATTGAAAACACGAATAAAACGACATTTTATAAAAATGAATCCTAGCTAGAACGATTTATCGCCCCCGAAACCCTTTGTATACAAAATTTCATGAAAATCGTTGGAGCCGTTTCTGAAATTCAGATTATATATATACATATATACAAGAATTGCTATTTTAAAGATATAAGGTATATGGTCCACACAAGCGGAATCATGGAAACAACTATAATACAGTAGAGTACAAAATGTGCACTTTATTTAAACAGGGCTAAAGCTCATAATGTTAACAAACACGTCACTAAAACAAAGTCACTACCTAACCGTCGAACACTTACACTGATTTCATTCAACAGAACACGTATGACAATGTCAAGTTAGAATGTAGGACAATCCCCAGAGGGCAGGATGACCCGGCCATCACATGACCAAACGTTAATCAAATACGAGTTATTTCTACTGAAATATAGATACAATCCTATTGTCTGTGTGATATGTAGTGGGATTTTTGGGTTAACTTAAATTCATTAGACCAACTATTAAGGGCGAAAATTGCATACATTTACATGAATTGGTTATTAATTTTGGTATTCGATCTAAAGGAAATAAGATACTGTTGAATACACATATCTATCCGATATATCTATCCGTTTTGTGGCACCTGCCATGTTTTATCCAGGCATCACCCTAAGGTTGACTGGTAGAAAATGCCTCAGGCATTAATTAAGTCCGCCTTTGTACAGTAATTTTACTTGTGCATAAAGTTTTAATAAATAAATAAATATGTACACATCCAATGAACAATTATTGGATTCTAGAAATGGTCTCTGATTGGATAGTATATAATATTTCAGGGATATCAATACCATAATTAAAATGTAAAACACGTAATGTGAAGTTTTATGGAACAGACTCACAACGACGGAATAATTGGTTTTTAATTCATTAATCTGAATTTTCAAGTCCTCCAATCATACAAATTCAACACTAAAGTAATTTCATTCGAATAATCACAGTTGAATAAATATTTTGTTTACTATTACCACATACACGTACTTTGTCATGTACTTACAGTTAAAATTCAAAAGCATTTTGGTACTGGAAATAAAATAAAACTCAATAATTTAAATACAAAACTTATTTCTTTGATTCAATTATTTTATTTTAGTATTTGTTTCATTACGTATCTATTACATTTATTTCATGGATGTTTCCATGATAAATTATTGTACCTACGGTATTTTTCTCACAATGCGACGCGCGCATGACTTGTGGTAACAGTGTACATACTTGCTGTTAATGTGTGCATGAAAATTAGTTACGTCAGCACATAACATGTACACGCACACGTACACACACACTCTCCCCATTTTGCCGATATCTGGAACAGAATTCTACAGCGCTGACTGCGCAAATCGCTTTAAAAACTAAATGAGTTCGGCGTTTTCTATTAGCACTCTAAGAAGGAAGGTCGAAACAAACCCAGAGGTCTTTTCCAACACAGTTACAGTCTTTTACAACCCAGACATAATCATGGTCAGATCATGTGAAGAGTATGTGGAAATGGTCTTTTGAGGAAAGAACCACGTAGATTGGACATGTCCAGTCAGTGCACGCATTTATAATTTTGTAAACGTTATAAACATATACATCTTTATCTTGATGATTACTCTGTCTATTGATGAAAATCGCATAACAATCTGTTGCGTCGTTTAAAAGATCTAGGGGCACAAACGCAAGAAGCATGTTTTTTATACTATGTAAAGATGCAGCTCAACTCAGAATTTAATGCATGGTACCAAATAAACCGTACCCAAAATTATGTAAATATCGATGCTTGAAACGAAATCCGTCATCTCAAAACCAAAGATGAAACCAATACTCAAAGCTCAGCGATATTTTTCAAACGAGGCAATATTTCTGTTCATATTTATCAAAGGTTTGCGAACAGCTTTAAAAATGAAGAGAGGAATATTCAAACGGGGATAAAAACTGTACTTTGGAAATTTCCAGGTAATTAAGCGGTGTTTAACGCTTCAGCTGTGTTGTTCGCGATTGTTAGCTTAGAGTCGGACCCGGTTTCTCTTGGGAATCGTGGACAATTTCTCTGTGATCGTTTTTATTTTATTTGCATGGAAAACAATTCTGAGATTAATTTATTCTATCTTTCATGAAATAAGTGCTTTTGTAGTTACTTACTTAGGAGAAAAGGGTTTATTAATAAGCGTTGCTTGAAGATAAGAGACATTTAAACGTCAAAAATGTATAGTTAAACAGTCGCTAATAGTAACGAGTATTCATAAAGGAGTAAGTTGCCTACGACTATAATCTTATTTTATAGTTACTTTCTTTCATTTTTGTTATGAAATAATTATGCTTATTGGTTAAATAAATAAATAATAAGTACAATTTATTATGCAAAATAAACTTATTCTCTTCACTAATATTTTATTCGGCAGTAAACTGAAGTCAGTATTAACACGTTTCCTATTAATATTCTAAATGTTAATGTTGATAGATGGACGCATGTTTGTTACACTTTCACACAATAACCACAGAACGGATTTGAATGAAATTCGGCACATAGATAGTTCATAACCTAGATTGATTAACACATAGGGTACTTTTAATCCCGGTAGTACGTTCATTCACGCGGGCGAAGCCGCTGCCAAAAGTCTGACTTAACGGTCAGTACAAAGTATTGCAGCAGTAACGAGTTATGAGCATGGCACTTCTTCCATTAGACATTTGTATATTTTTGAACACACAAACTATACGCACACATTCCTGTTTTTGAACATAACCTTCTTTCATTTCCGTGTCCCTGGCAAGACTATATTTCAAATCTTGTTGACCCAGAACTTCGACACTTCCACTGCATGTTTTGGGACACAGAAAGCAGAATGGGAGGTTGAGTATAGTTTGTTCCAAAATTCCATTTTCACACTCAGACATAAACTTTAAATAAACAAATAGAACGTAAAAATCGTCACCATCTCTAACGACACCTGCGGGAGCTGTCGTTCCTAAGCAACTCAACTTTAGCACACACGAGTGAACAAAATATTTCGACAAAAACGACGCAAAAAATTTTCAACCTTCAGACGTCGCCGTGGAATATTCTTTCTTAAACATTAAAAAAGTCCTTTGTGTCCCGAAATCACTTGAGCTTTGTGAGACCCTTTAATTTTGTCGGCCTTGCAAGCGTCTTGTGGCGTGATGGATGGCACTTGATATCCCTACCTACCCCTAGTTTATTGCAAGACGAGAAAATTATTTGGAAACTGTACCTACTTGATGTGAGTGAAAAGACTTGTGATACTATTTTGTAGAAGCATTGTAAAAATCGTGTTTTATTTGCGTTCACGTTATGTACAGACGCCAGCACATCAAGCTAACCAAAATTAACAAATTCTGCCAATCAACCTTGAACCTAATGCTTTAGCGTTAAAGTTGAACACCTTTTAAAGACATTTGACAGATTGTAGTAGCTTTAAGTGCTGGCGCCTGTACCTGCATATCTATTTTGTTTGTCATTATTTTGGACGGATTTCAATACAATTTGGCAAGGAGATAGATGGCTTTCTGCGGATGGACAAAGGACTTCTTGTCGCAGAAATAATTATAAAAGGGGTAGAGCTGAAAGTTTATATGGAGAACCAAGCATTTTTTAGTGAGGGAAATTAAAATATATGGTTTTGGTAACAAATAACAAAATTACATTACAATTTGAAATTTTAAAATAAATTACACCCAATAATATGTGGGTATTAAGATCAACAACGGCGCTAGAACGTTTCAAATTAGTGATGATAATATAAAAAAATATCATTATATTTTTTTTACATATTATAATCGTAAAAAAATATTTAATAGAAATTAAAAAATATTATTATCTGTCTGCATTACCTTATAAAGTTAACTATTTAGCTCGGTAGCATGTTCCCGCGGGATAATTTCTGACACACGCGGGCAAAGCCGCGGTCAAAAGCTAGTAGCCTATAATTTAATAGCAACTGTTCTAGATCTCAATTCACACTAATTATACAATGAGTGATTATAGGATTGGGGGATTTGAAATTAATATTTTATCTAAATTGATCAAACTTAATGTTAATACAGTCTACGTTCGTCATATTAAGTTATACTTTAAAACAAAATGCAGTGATGATCTATTCTATAATATTTACTTATGTCACTCGCTTTTGTCTCCTGAAAATTAAACCAATTTAACTTAAGATTGAAATCTCATGCAACAGGCGAGACGCTGCTATCGAACTACATTCCATTGTTGCTCTGGAATTCCGAACCCTAGGCAACAATGTAAAGATCGCAGGTAAGAAGGCATATACTTTACTTTGAAGATAGTATGCATACATATATAACACTAGCTTCTGCCCGCGACTTCGTACGCGGATCCTGTTGCTTATGCCAGCGACAACGGGGTTGTCAAAATCGAAGATCTGAAACGTCTGATGTAGAATTCTAAGGCCCGGGGACGGGAAAACAACGGGATGAGCGAGGCGATTGGAGTCGTTCCAGATCTTTCATTTTTGTATGTCAATAGGAAATGCCCATCAGACTAAACAACTTTTGATAAGACGATTAAGAGTTTTACAGAGTTCCACAACTGTTGTGGAACTCACCCAGATTTAATACCTATACAACCAAAAAAAATCATTCAAATCCGTCCAGTAGTTCCGAAGATTAGCGTGTACAAACAAACAGACAAACAGACAGATTTTTTTTGGTTTCGTGCTCTGTTACTGTTAAAAAAAAAAATATTGAGGGGGGTTTACCCCCGCAATAATTTTTTTTTTAATATATTCAATGTACAGACACAGTTTTTTACTGTTTTATTATATGTATATAGATAAGGTTTAAAATCGTAGACAGGTCGAGTCAAGGTTACAGAATAATTCGAGCTTGAATTAAGACGGGGGAGCGTTAAAATCTGCGACGTGAGGAGAGACGTGTCACAGATGTTGAAGTCCCGTAAAAACTCTCCTGAATTTCGAGAAACGAAATTCAGGAGAGTTTTTACGGGACTTCAGATTTAAATAGATAGAAGTTAACTCATGAAAAAATATTACTTTAAGGCGTTATTCGCACTGAGCGAATAGTGAAACAATAGGTAATTGATCGCTGATATAGTGTCTTTTAAATCCACTGTATATGAATCTGTCCTGGGTATTTATATATTTATAAAAGATTATTACCATTTTCCTGTCTTTATCCCAATGTATTTGTGGTCGGCGCAACATCTCCTTTTCTTTATTCGTCATCTATTTATCTATTATCGTAAATCGGTAGACACTCCCTCTCAGCCATATCACCTTTCATATAGTCTACCCATCGTTTCTTAGGTTTTCCCTAACTCGTATACCCATCCATATTTATGCTAAAAACTTTCCTCACAATATTTTCTTGAATCCCCCATACCATGACAATCGATTACCATACACCTTTTCAGTCACTAACATTCGGATTGCGAAAGTGGGGCCACTGTTCCTTGACGTGAAAAAACCCAAACTAGTTTGAAGGAATCTCACTCTCCTCTCGCAATCTTTTCTCCATCACTCACCCGCATATCTTCATACTATGAGACATGAGCTTTATCACAGTATTATTTTCTAGTCCTGTACATCAACTTTATTCTTGAAGACGCCCTCTAGCGCATTTTGCACCCTTCTTGTGGGCTAGCTCCGTCATACAACAATTTATTGAATAATAAAGTAGGCAACATAGATTCAACATTTTGGATTTCCTTCTATACTTCTACTGGTGAATAATATCATCTAGATCCATGTTTTTTGGACTCAAACGATATTCACTTAAAAAAATGTACAAGTACCATCGACACAAAAAGAAGAAAATTAAAGTAGAGATACAAAAAAGAGAACGGGAAAATAAGATAGAATATGCATGTGATGGTATGGTCCTGTTGAGAGCAACTAACAAAAGGTTTTTACCAAGCAGACGTGAGTTTAAACGCCCGCGCCAGAACTCGCCCTGAAAGGACAAAATATAATTATGTAGTTCCCTTATTGGTGATGTTCTTTGTGTGTATGACAAGATGCATGAACGTAAACGAAACAAAAGGAGTATATTAGGATTGTAGCTGGTGGCGTTCTATAGTTTCTGCCTACCCGCATGGGTAGGAGGCGTGAGTTTATAGTGTATTAGCTTTTGCCAGCGGCTTCGCCCGCACGGAGGTCGGAAAATATCCCACAGGAACGTACTACCGGGATAATAAGTAGCCTATGTGTTAATCCAGGTTATAAACTAACTGTGTTCTAAATTTCATCCAAATCCGTTCAGTAGTTTTTGCGTGAAAGAGTAACAAACATCCACACATCCATACATCCATACATACAAACTTTCGCATTTATAATATTAGTAGGTTTTTTTTTTTTTTTTCAGGATGGGAAATCATCAAATGACTTCTCCCGCTCTGGGTGGAGCGGGAGGGCGTGTCAGACTTTTACTGACTAAAACCCACCCGTGTTCCATCAGTTGCCCATGTGCCAGGGTCACGGTATCTCTTTCGAACAATCACGCGACCCCGGCAGGATATTAGTAGGATGAGAACAAAATTACAAAATCATAGCACTAGTAAAGTCTTCACATATCTTCTAAAATAAACCACTTTCACGGGCTTTTAACTGGAACAACTTAGCTGTGAACATCGTTACTAATACCTACACTTAAAAAGTTAGGAACTACGCCTTTATTGACAAACGTTTGTACGGACAAAAATTCTGTAGCAGTCGTTCATTAAATATTTGTTTTCCTGTCAGCGCGAGCGGTGTGAACGCCTTCCGATGTACTATTTACTCGCTGTTTTTCTGTGTTTTGTTTCTATTTTGCGGGCGTTTTCCTCTACTGGGAAAAGTAGGGATTAACTGACTATCTCTCGATAAACCAGTTTATAGGTGGAATGAAATGGCTTTATGGAATTAAGGAATCTACGTGTACGCTGAAAATAGACTGATTGTCTGTTTTCTTAAGAGTTTCCTCAACATATATAGTTTGAGAAAACCGGCATGCCTTTAACCAAAGATTTCCAAGACATATGAATACTGTTGGACTTAGACCACCCTCTTTAGCTGTGGAGCTCTATTTCCAGCAGAGAGGGGTGCCATAAACGCCAATGGGGGTGGCTTGACGATTGCTGTATTGTCAGAAAATGCCTAAAGAACACTGCTACCCTAGTATATATCTATAGTAAGTCCCTTACTCGCCTTTTACGACAGCCAAAAGAAGAAGGTGCTATTTGATATAATGCTATAAAGAAATTTGATTTTGAAAATTTCTAGTTTTTATATACATGAATTGTATGAAAAATTGTATATCGAATGTATATAAAAATATTATCAAAATCAAATTTCTCGATGATGAAAAAAGATATTCGCGCAATCTTAACGTCATTTGGAAGAACAATGCTTATACTTTAAAGCATTGTGTGTATTTTTTCGATAGCTTAATTTTTCGCGATGCTACATAACCGAAAACACGCTAAAATCGTGGTTTTTGCACTTTTAGGTTAGATAGAAAAATGTGGTGTGATGGAGCAATTTCGAGGCCGAATTTGAATTCAGCGACCCAAAATCTACGGGGAATGACTACTCTCATTCAAGGAGCAAGAGTCACGTCGTGCTGTGTTATCTTTATGTTAGTTTGAGTCAGGCAGTCTTTTATGCAATAGACAACATTACCTATATTACGGCTGTAATCCCAAAGAGGTTGGGGAGGTTGCTTTTCTGTCCCAAGATTTTATTATTCATATGAAGGTTTACAGAATTCATTAAGGGCCCACCTTCAAAGTGAATGATAGTAGGATGGGCGTGGTTTATGACGGGTCAACCTAAAGTGGCCGGCCGCCACAAACTTATATCTGAACCGTTTATAGAGAATAGGAAAACGAGCGGCCAAAAGTTGAACTAATGACAGAAAATGTCTCGAAATAAAAAACCGTTACTAATTTAGCATAGCCTTGCTGTAAGCACTATTCCTGTCACTGTTGCACATCTGTCAAACTACAATAGCAAGGTAGAGACGGAAACATCTTAGAAAAAAGTACGTGAAAGTAGCATAAATTTAGTCGGTCTATGAAATTTTTGCACATAGCGTGCTATGAAGTAGACAAATAATACAAATATTTAATTATAAGCAATAAAACTATCTTACAGCAATAAATTATCTTCTTTATCTATACGTAATATTATAAATGCGAAACTAACTCTGTCTGTCTGTCACGCTTTCACGACTAAACCTTATTCGTTACCCATTAACCCTATTAATTCCGCGACTTCACCTGCGTCCGCGTAACGTAATATTTACGCAGACGAAGTCACGGGAAAAAGCTAGCTAATATTTATGTACCGATGTTGGGTAATACGAGATTGTTTAACTCAAAATAATTAAAAATATATAATAAAAAATTTAAGTATTTATATTACTAGTCATCGCCCATTGGTCGAAATTCGACCGTGCTTCATTTGAATAGAAATACATTATTAAGTGAAAAAAAAAATATAATAATAAATATAAAGGAGGTAATAATAATAAGTATATAAGGTACTAAGGAGCTGCTCCTCATTGATATGACCATAAGCCAACAAGTTCGTCGTTCCCGAAAGGATCTGACGACATGTTGGATAGACTATAAGAAGGCCTATGACTCGGTGCCACATACATGGCTCATGAGGGTGCTGGAGTTGTATAAAGTCGATGCATCTCTTCGCACCTTCCTGATTTCATGTATGAGGCAGTGGAGGACGGTCCTTCGCTATCCAGGATGTTGAAATATCCAAGGGAACAGCGAAACGATAAGGATCGAGCGAGGCATATTTCAGGGTGATAGTTTGAGTCCGCTTTGGTTCTGCTTAGCCCTGAATCCTCTAAGCACACTGCTGGAGGATTCACGCATAGGCTATCGGATGAGGAGAGGTGGTCAGGTTATATCCCACCTCCTTTACATGGATGATTTTAAAACTCTTTGCCCCCAACAATTTTCAACTGATGGAGCTACTGAAAGTAGTTGAAACCTTCAGTAGCGCCATCAGAATGGAATTTGGTGTGGACAAATGTGCGGTCATGCATGTAAAGCGAGGGGAGATTGTGGAATCCGTGGGAACCCAACTCTCGGATTCCATAAACCTCCGAGCCCTCTCCGCAGCCAAAACCTATAAGTATTTGGGTATGTCGGAAGCGTTGGGCATCAATGTTACTGACATGAAGCAATCGTTGAAGGAGCGCTTCTTTGGCCACCTGAAGAAAGTTTTTAATAGTCTTCTATCAAGTGGAAACAAGGTGCTTCAACGGTTGGGTCATGCCGGTTTTGATGTACTCTGTCGACATACTCAAATGGACTCAAACCGAACTCAACGCCCTGGACAGGAGGGTCCGTACGCTGTTGAATGCATATCGAATGCATCACCCACGGTCATCGGTAATGAGACTGTATATCCCGCGAAAGTGTGGATGTCGAGGTTTTTTAAACGCTAAGACTCTCCACAATCGCGAGATATGCAGCCTCAGGGAATATTTCCTAGAAACCGACGTGGGGATGCATCGAGATGTGGTCGCGGTTGACAAGGGCCTCACCTCGCTCTCCATGGCTAACGAGAACTGGCGTAAACCTGTAATACTCGACACTAATGACCGGATGAAGGTATGGCAGAGTAAGGAGCTCCACGGACGCTATTTCCGGGCCTTACATGGATCCGATGTAGATCTACTAGCGTCCGTAGCCTGGCTGCGTTTCAGTCACCTCTTTGGGGAAACCGAAGGTTTTGTCTGTGCAATTATGGACGAAGTTATGATGACGAACAACTACCGGAGATTTATTGTGAAAGATGGCACGGTTGACATCTGTCGGGTATGCCACCGTGCAGGAGAATCAATTAGACACATAATTTCTGGGTGTTCTCGACTAGCTAACGAAGAATACTTGCATAGGCACAACCTAGTAGCTAGGATTATCCACCAGCAACTTGCTCTGAAATACAGTCTTGTGGAATCAGAGGTGCCGTACTACAGGTATGTGCCCGACCCAGTTCTCGAAAATGGAAATATCACATTGTACTGGGATCGATCCATCATCACTGACAGGACTATTGTTGCAAATAAGCCTGATATAGGTGGTGGATCGAGTAGAGCGGCGCACAATGATTGTTAACATAACGGTCCCACATGACGAGAACCTCGTGAAAGCTGAGAAAGATAAACAGATCAAGTATCTTGACTTAGCTCGCGAGATTGTCGACATGTGGGATGTGGATTCAGCGATCATTGTGCCGATAGGCAACGGCTTGATAGCCAAGAGCCTCGACCAACATCTAAGGAGGCTCTCGTTAGGCAGCTGGATCAAGGGCTTGATTCAGAAAGCGGTACTTCTGGATACGGCTCGTATTGTCAGGAGGTTCCTCTCTCTGGAGCCCTGACCGCCGGTAGCTTGGACTACTATTTTTTATATTTTTAAATGTTTTTATAATTTTTGTTATTTTAATATTTAAAAATATAATTTATATGTTTGTACAATGAAATAAAAGAATATAAAAAATAATATGGTATTAATATTGAAAATAATGAAAATAATGTATTTTTACGCATAATTTAAAAAAAAATAGCATTCGTCACTTCTTCTCTGTATAAACTATATGTGTGCGAAATTTCATACTCCTCCGTCCACCCAATTTTCGTAAAAAGGGTTCCAAAATTTTCGCTTCACGTAATAATATATAGATTTACAACATGAAATTAAAAATAACGAATTAATCTTCTAGAGGTCTATAAATAAAATATATGATGGTGTTTAAGAGATTAATAAACTTCAATTTCGTTTCACCGATTACTATACATTTATTTGGTAAATGAGAATTACAATATTTTACATAGACTTCGTCCATTACGTAATACTAGTTATGAGTATTTTTTTCACCTTATTTTACAAGTCATTTATATTTCCTTCAAGGTGTCGGTGTGGGCGCCCTCATTGAGGCTGTGCCCAGCGCGCCGGTTGAGTGCGGCCCAGAGGGTCATGGCTATCCGGTTAATCCGAGGATACCGCACGATCTCGTGCGAGGCGGCGAGCCTCCTTGCCGGAGTGCCGCCATGGGATCTGGAGGCAAAGGTCCTCGCGCACATGTGGGAGTGGCGCCAGGAGGCGAAACGCCGGGGCAAAACTCCGCTGCCGCGACAAATCGCGGCTCGGCGGACAGAGCTCCGGTGTGATCTCATGGCGACATGGCGGGTACGATTGTCGCAACCCAGCGCAGGGCACGCCACAATTGCGGCGGTAAGTCCCCTCTTTGAGGAGTGGATAGAGAGGCGCCACGGCGTCCTCACCTTCCGCCTGACGCAGGTTCTCACCGGGCATGGGTGCTTCGGTGGGTTCCTGTTCAGGATAAAGCGGGAGGATACGTCCGGGTGTTTCCATTGCGAGGATCGTCTGGAGGACACGGTGGAGCATACGGTGGAGGTGTGCCCTGCCTGGGCGGAGCACCACCGTGTCCTCGTGGAGGCGATCGGCGGCGGCGACCTCTCGCGTCCGGCCCTGGTGCGAGCCATGGTACGGAGCGAGAGGGAGTGGGAAGCCGTCACCTCCTTCTGCGAAGCAGTAATGCTCGCGAAGGAGGAGGCGGGGCGCGTGAGGGAGTGGCAGTCTCTGCGCCCTCACGTCCCTAGCCGCCGCAGGAGGAGACGCCCCGGGCGTCGGGAGTCGATTGCGGACTCCCGGCCACCGTAGGCGCGAGCTTGCGGGTGGCGAGCAATGGGTAGCTCGCCGCCCGGTAAGGACCAAGCTCGGGTCGACGGCGCGCAGTGTTCCACGCGCGCCTCAAAGAGATGTCAGCAGCAGCGTAGGGGTCTAATAGGACCGATGCCTGCCGGGGTCGCGTGATTGTTCGAAAGAGATACCGTGACCCTGGCACATGGGCAACTGATGGAACACGGGTGGGTTTTAGTCAGTAAAAGTCTGACACGCCCTCCCGCCCCGCCCAGAGCGGGAGAAGTCATTTGATGATTTCCCATCCTGAAAAAAAAAAAAAAAAAAAAGGTTAATTTCGTATGGCAATGTGTATGATAAATGTCTAAATTACTTGACTTATACATACATATTTTAGTAATTACGTGTGACTGCGTTTAGAAAACCAAAACCGATATTATTGCCGATATTTTGTAACTATGTCTAGATTATACCTTTTTATTTGGGTGTTTTACCTGAGTGCAGAGGACAATGTGTTTATCAGCCTCTTAACTCGTATGTATATTTGTTCTTTTATTAATTTTATTTTTCATAACAGTTATTTTGGGGTTAGGGGTAATTCAGAGATGGAGTACACAAATAATTTGCTAAACAGTCTTCATAAGATTATAGAAGTACGTTTAGTGTTATTCAAAACAGAGTAAAACACCATTGTTTTGATCATCCATAAAATCTTGTAGGAATGAAAAATTATAAATAGCCAATATGTTTTCAGAAAGCACTCTTGTCTACAAGAGTGCTTTGATTAGATATCAATTAGATATCGAGAAGCAGTGGTGGCTCAGTGGCAACGGCTACTACTTACAAGTTCGAACCCGAGCAGGCGTTTTACTCTGTGTAAATCATTTCAATACCACTGCTCTCAAAACTGTGAAGGAAAACATCGTGAGTAAACCGGCATGTCTTAGAACCAAACAATCGAAGACATGTGACATCTACCAACCCGCACTGGGCCCTCGTGGTGGATTATGTCCCACTCTCTCTCACCGAGAGGAGGCCTGTGTCCCAGCAGTGGGAACGTTATAGGCTGCTAATGATTAGATATCAAACACGGTACATATAGGGTTCGAAACAGCTAGGCCCGGCTTCAGGGCACGTGCCTGACAAGAATGGCTTCGTGAAGGTAGAGAGGAAGAACAGGAAGAAGCTTCGTAGTCGGAACCAGTGTGGGACCGCGCTAGCAGGACTCAATATGCTGCTGCGTCCAGCTACACTAACGACGCAGGTCTATGTGTCCCGTCTACATTACACCACGAAGGTTGAGGAGATCGTGGAGTTTGTACGTGTTAAGTCCAACTGGACCTTGAGGGTCGAGAAGTTGGAACCGTGCCACAACACGAACTTCAAGTCATTCGTGGTCCAAGTTCCAACTCATCAAATAGAGACCTTCCTCAAGGAAGAGTTTTGGCCGAAGGGTGTCGTGTATCGGCGATTCCGCGGAAGGCTACGCGATACTACGCAGCGCAACACGTCACCGTCACTTCGTGTACAATAGTTATGTTTACGTGGTTGTTTGTATGTATGATACTCTGTATGGTATTATGATTTGGGTCTTTGTAGCCCGAAATAAACTGATTTGATTGATTGATTGATACATGAAATTAAAATTTATATTTTCAATAAAACTTCACATCTGCTATAAATGATAAATGATTTTATTTCTGTAAGTAGGTTTGTACAAACACTTTTACATGCCAATGATATTTTTTTAAACTAGTTCGGCGTTTGACACAGACTGTTTAAATCATTACCCTTCTTTGGGCTGCTGTCAAGTAAAACCTCACCTTTTTTACAATTCTAATGCTACTCCATTCATTCGTTGTGCTCTTGCATTTGAAGTGACAGTACTTGACATATAGATATATTGTTGACATACTTCAAACCTAAAAACAAATTAAATATTTTATTTTATTTCTAAATGAATGATTATTATAAGTTTTTGGGATAAAACAGACGTTCTTCTCTAGAAAATAAGGTGTTTACTCAATATTACTTTACAAAAGGAGAAAAGATTGTTGCTGTAATGCTTTAGTGAAGGTGGTGAATTCGATTCACTGTTATGATCATCTTATTGGTATTACATTCTTGCAAAATGAATAAATTAATTGCCCTGTGCAGGCACTCCTAACCTTGAAGGTACTGTTCAGTTTTGGTTTATGGTTCTTCCCATTTTCATACATAATTTATGTCGTCTCTATATGGTAATAGAAAAAGAATTTTATATTGTTCACAGTCACAAAAAAAGACACAGATACAGTCGAAATACAAAGTTATTTGGCAAGGCAACACTTATTATATTAAATGATTACAGCAAAATGCTTAACTACTACCTTTTTCTGTGAACACAAATATTTCAAAAACGTAATTTTGATCGCACTGATTTGTAAAAAAGTGACATAGGTTCGACGTCGATGAGCCCTACTGGGCGACTGATTTATGAACGAACGAGAGTGATGACACTACTTATGATAGGCAAAAGAAGAGATGGCGATAATGTGTGTGCTCTTGGAATAAAATAACGTATGTGCCAGAACGAATCGCCGTTTTTTATGAATGAAAAGTATTATTAAAACGAAAACGGTTTTACAAAACCTTAGATACAATTATAATCAATGTTTTAAAGAAAACTATGTTTAATAATTCATACGCATCGCGCCTTGAGGCTAAAAAAATCATAATCATAGATTGAACTTTGCGATTTTTTTGTATCAAGAAAATTTCATCGTATCGTGTTTTCCTTTTACAGGATACTAGATCATATAGTCAAAAAACATACACTAAAAGATTAAGTACGGATGCCATACGGTAAGAAAGGTACGCTAAAAAGAAAAAGCACGTTTATCTCGCTACGTCACCTTAATTGTCACTATGACTTAAAAAACATTATATTCAGACTCATTATCAGGCTGTAAAATCTTAATAATTTGCGTGATCTTCTATTGTTTGAGAACATAGACGCGCTCTCTCTCTAGTACAGCACTAAAAAGGTAAATAAGGAATGTTGGAATGAGCATTCGGTACCGATTTACCACTTTTGTTCATTGGGGTAGCTTTTCACGTAATTTGCTTTTGCTATTAAAGTGTACCACACCTTTTTTTGGTAGAAATAAGTATTTATGAATAGAAACGTTTCTCGTTATTATCAGTATTAGTAAATACAAGTGATTACTGTACAGTATAAAAACCTTTCAGATCATAATAAAATTAAGATGGAAATATTTAAAAAGTGAATTCAGATTATACCAGAGAGTTTGTGCCATCTATTGGCTACCTAAATGGCCGGTTGACCACATTTTTTTTTTCTGGATGGTAAATCATCAAATGACTTCTCCCGCTCTGGGCGGAGCGGGAGGGCGTGTCAGACTTTTACTGACTAAAACCCACCCGTGTTCCTTCAGTTGCCTATGTGCCAGGGTCACGGTATCTCTTTCGAACAATCACGCGACCCCGGCAGGCATCGGTCCTATCAGACCCCTCCAGTACTGCTGACATCTCTTTGAGGCGCGCGTGGAACACTACGCGCCGTCGAACCAACTCCACTATTATAAAGTCAGCCAAAAGACGTCCACTGCTGGGCATAGGCCTCTCCCATGTTCCATAATCACCACGCTTGACAGGCGGGTTGACAATCGCAGGATGGTGATACATTGACAGAAAGCTGCTGCCCATTCTCTTGTACGTCCCTTGGTCGCCTTTTACGACAACCATGGGAAGAAATGGTTTGGTGCTATTCTGTACGTCTGACCCTACACTGAACAATTAATTACAATTACAGAATAATACAGGCTACGCAGATTATAGATTAACCTATAAAGGTCACAAGGTTGTGAAGAAAATGAAGCGAATTAGAAGCATATTTTCTCAATTGGATATAGCATTTCAAGTGTGGGCGTACCAGCGGTAGAAGGTAATTCTCAGCGCAATTTGCGGCAGATTGGCGGCAGCGTCGGGTTTTGTTCATTTCATGCTCCGTTTAGCTTTGGGGACCGACCACTGGCTTCGAGTGCTCTACTCAATTTCGAACGCTGAGCTAAAATAATGAAGGGAAGGAGGCATTGACTAGCCATCGAGAGCTTGTGAACCCGATCTACTATTAGCAGCTATTTTAGTGAAGAATATTAATGGCATGATAATGTTCAGGGTTTTTGATTTTGTTGAAGGGTTCATTCAGTTTTGTTTTACTATTTTAAACCATAAAAATGTCAACGAGTTTTTACCAATTTAGAATTTTCTGGCCGTTGCTCGACACTAAGAATCTCCCTTTTATTATAATTTCGTTATAATATTTAAATAATATATTATTATAAATATTTCAAAACTAGAGTATGTGAAATTCTGTGATAATTTTTCTTTGATAAGTTGTTTGTATTTTTTTTTTTTTAATTGAATGATTAATTACTTATTTAATTTATTTGACTGGCCTGTTAGTCTAGTGGCTGCTAAGACTGAGGTTGTGGGTTCGATTCCCACCCAGGACAAATCTTTGCGGGATGACCACAATCATTTGTTCTGTTTCTGGGTGTAATTTATCTATAATATGTATGTATATCAGTTATAATATATAAGTATGTTTATCAGTTGTCTGGTTACCATAGTACAGGCTCTGCCTAGTTTGGGATCAGATAACGTTGTGTTGGTTGTCCTAAGAGATTATACCTACTTATACTAATTGATATCGTACAACTATTTGTGTTTGCTTTTCTATTATATTGATGTTTATATGTTTGTAAAATGTAATTTCTGGAGGTAGAAATAAGCTGTTTCAGAAAACAAGGTTTCTTTGACTTCCTCAAATTTAATTTCAATATTATGGATTAAAGTAATTTGTTTTTTATTTAAGAAAAAATGGTATTTGTATCTTTAGAAGAATCCTGCTATGAAGGAAGGCAAACGCAGTGTTGCCACCACTGATTTCAAAACGGTGAAGGTAAACATCATGACATCAACAGGAAACCAGTATCTCCTAGAACCAAAAAATCGAAGACAGGTTATCTACAAACCTGCACTACGGCTGGGTGGTAGATTGTAGCGCACTCCATCTTGAAAGGAGAAGGCCAGTAACCTTGCAATGGGAATATTACAGGTTGATTTTTCTTAATCACTTGCTTGGGTGGTGGGTGCAAGCAAGTGATTAAGAAAAACCTACAACTTTTAAATCGAGGCCGATGCCATTGGTCCAGCACTGCTATTATGTAGTCTAACTAATAATTTCATTTTCAACCGACGAAAAACAACGGAGGAGGTTCTCAATTCGAAGCGTATTTTTTTTTATGTATGACCACGCATAACTTTTTACATAGCGGTCCGATTGTGACAATTCTTGTGTTAGGATTTTAGTAAATTCGCTATAAAATTGTACCTAGTGGACATAATAAATGCAGTTTATATTTGAAATAAACGCATTTCTATCAACTACCGTCGTCTTGTTTAATCATGTTACCATCGGCAAGCGACAAGTGACAGTACGCGTGTCACTTGTCCTTTTAAAAACGATGAAACGGCTGTGCGCAATTCAATTGTTGCTGCGACGCCGAAGAGTAAAGACTGAAAAGTAATACTGTGTCACTCCGTGTAGAAATATTGCTATCCGTTACAGCAAAGCCAGGTCAGTTTATTTTATCTTCAATATTTTAATATCTGAGCGTTAACGTTTGTAAATCACTTAAAATAACCAACCGTATAGCGTACTTTTAAGCTAAGGTGTATTGTCATTGCTGGTGTTGATTGTATCCTGTTGTATAAAGTGTTTCAGTTCCATTAAATGTTTGTGAGATTATTCAAACTTTCATTTCGAATACTACCCTGCATAACCTAAAGCTAATAAATTGTTCAGTGCTTACATCTCAGAAGTGGTATAGACGAGTAAAAGTTAAACAAAACTATCTGCTCGTTTATCCTGCCCACATGTTGTTTGTCGGTTGGAAAGTACGCTTCTCTATTTTTTTTTTTTTTTTAATAACCTATTGAAATGAAGGTTGAATTATTTTCTGAGTAATAATTACACATTATGGATATAACACGCAATGACATTAAACTTTAGTACTTTCTACAGTTTTCCAGTGTATATTGATTGTTATTTAAATATTATTATTCACCTGTGTCTGTACGATATTTAATTGCAATGTGGAAGCACTTCATCATTACACAGCTTTGCCAGGGCTACTCTCTGGAAGCACTTCATCATTACACAGCTTTGCCAGGGCTACTCTCTGGAAGCACTTCATCACTACACAGCTTTGCCAGGGCTACTCTCTGGAAGCGCTTCACCATTACACAGCTTTGCCAGGGCTACCCTCTGGAAGCACTTCATTATTACACAGCGTTACCAAGAATACCCTTTGGAAATGCTTCAACATTGCAAGGGTTTTCTATTTTAAATGTTTTTGTAACATCCTAATGCAGTACGTATCTTATACCTTTAAACGAGCAATTCTTGTATATGTGTATATTTATATATAATCTGAATCTCGGAAATGACTCCAACGATTTTCATGAAATTTAGTATACAGGGGGTTTCGGGGGCGATAAATCGATCTAGCTAGGATTCATTTTTATAAAATGTCGTTTTGTTAGTGTTTTCAATGACCAACTTTATCGATAATCAACTTGAACATAAACTTATTATTTTAAACACAATTTACCAAAAAAATACCGAGCAAAGCTCAGTCATCCCTATATTGTATTATTAATGCTTATTGTTTAAGGCTATGGATCTCCTAAGCATTAAAATAATGAGATTATCAATATTCAATATAAGTTTCAGTCTATAACCACAAATTTAATGAGACATCAGTGCTGCTTTTAAGTCCAGTATAAGGCTTGACACATTAATACCAATACTGCTATCAAGTCGAATGTAAGGCTTTGGGACATCCATCATAGTGCTGCTATCAAGTATAAGGCTTGGCAAGTTAATCATCAATGCTGCCGTTAAGTACAAGGCTTGGCACGATTAAACACTAGTGCTGCCGTTAAGTATAAGGCTTGGCACGTTAAACACCACTGCCGCCGTTAAGTACAAGGCTTTGCACGTTAAACACAAGTGCTGCCGTTAAGTATAAGGCTTGGCACGTTAATCACCAGTGCTGCCGTTAAGTGTAAGGCTTGGCACGTTAATCACCAGTGCTGCTATTAAGTCGAATGTAAGGCTTAGGCACGTTAATCACCAGTGCTGCTATTAAGTCAAGTGTAAGGCTTAGGCACGTTAATCACCAGTGCTGCTATTAAGTCAAGTGTAAGGCTTAGGCACGTTAATCACCAGTGCTGATATTAAGTCAAGTGTAAGGCTTAGGCACGTTAATCACCAGTGCTGCTATCAAGTACAAGCTTGGGCACAAGTGCTGTTATCAAGTGTAATTAACTTGGGCACGGTGCCGCTATTGAGTGGGCACGAAGTCATGTCTACCGAAAGTGCGGCAGCGGTCGCAGGACGACGACGGGAGCATTCACCGCGTGCTTCAAGCGACGAGTCTATAATTCTCTGTTCTCGTAACGGCCGACCTCAAAGACCTAGAACGCCGACCAAACGCTGTCACCAGTCGCGTTTTCCGGAACGTACATCTACACAACGCGGTCAGTCTCGCGAGCTACAAGTACGCCGGCGCCGCAAATCGCGAGATTTAAACTGTATAGATTATTCTAGTAGTAGTTCAAAGGAAATGTCTTCATCGCGTAAACGTGTCAATCAACGTAGGCATCAAACTAAAGATAGAATATGTGACAGGCGTGAGGGGAGTAAAGGACGGCGTGCTAGTAGCGATTCTGATCATTCAAATAATGTTATACAAAGTAAACGACGTCATTATTCCCCGAATGTTCAATCGCATAAACGTGTTAAAACTAATTTAGATGATAAAGATAGTACTAATAGTATTTTAGACAAGTTTTTAAATATTCTTAAAGATGTAAAAGGTCAATCTAGCTCCAAACTTTCCTTAAATAATGTCATTCCAGAATTTGATCCAATGACAAAAGATCAGACTATCTTGATGTGGCTTACTAAAGTGGAGGAGTGTGCAGAGATCTATGGTTGGGACGATAAAGAAACTATCCACTTTGCCCTACCAAAATTAACCGGTGTTGCAAAAATTTGGTACCAAGGTCTCAGCACAGTCCTTTACTCGTGGACCGAATGGAAACGTAAATTAGTAGAAAATTTTCCTTGTCGTGATGATTACGCGGAACTTTTAATAGCAATGTTAGCTAAAAAAGCTCGGTATGGCGAATCATTGGAGCACTACTTTTACGAAAAAAGTAATCTACTAAATAGGTGCGGGATAAAAGGTCGTAAAGCAGTCGACTGTATTCTAAACGGGATTGAAGATCGCGCTGTCAGGGTTGGTGCTCAAGCTGCTCAATTCCGCGAGCCTGAAGAGGTACTGAAATACATAAAAACCGTTAAAATAGGTTCTTCTAGAGATACTGGGGATAGAAGTCAAAGACACGACAGGAGGACTGCTGGAACGATCGCTTCCAACAGACAAAACGGTCCCGAACCAAGGAAGTTAGTATGTCACAATTGTAATGAAGAAGGGCACAAAAGCACTCGATGCCGGAAGACACCGACAACGTGTCATCATTGTAGTAAGTTGGGCCATTTAAGTACTTATTGTAGGTTCAGGAAACAAAAGCCACAAGCCAGCGATCAAAAGGACCCTGTACATGAAAAATTGGTATCAGAACTAATATCGGGTGAGTCTGCCTCAAAATATATTTTTAACATTCTGGTTAACAATGAGGAATTCGTATGTCACGTTGACTTAGGTAGCCAATGCAGTCTTATTAGGGAAAGTGAAGCTAAAAGTCTAAAACTTTCTATTGATACCAAAGATTTGCCCTTGATGAGGGCAATAGGGGGAAATTATGTCAGTCCGTTGGGAAGGTCCAGGGTAAATGTTAACGTACAAGGTATAGAAGAAAATATTGAAATTCTGATCGTCGATAATTACGCTCTGAAATATCCTGTGTTACTGGGGCATACTTTTACGGAATTACCTGACATAATCATTACCAAAACACCTAGTGAAATCATTTTTGAAAAAATTTGTCTAAATAGTAAACTACTTTTGAGGGTTTCGGAAGACATTTCTATGTCACAGGGCGAAATAATTACTGTTCCAGTAAATTCATGCAATCGTTTCAATGGGCGAATATATGTCAACGGTTCTGTAAGAGGCACACCTGGTAGTGAATATTATTTATTTCCTGGAGGATATGATCTTAAATCAGGTATAGGTCGAGTAATTGTATTTAATATGAGCAACTCACGAATAACCTTTGCCAAAAATATATTGTTGACGCGTGCTTTTTCTCATAACGTCATTCAAGATGTATCAGTCGTCTCTTTTGACAAATCTAAGTTCGATGAACACTTACTTGTTGGTCCTACCGTTACAAATGAACAAAAAGCTCATTTACAATGTTTACTCAATAAATTTAATGATTGCTTTTCGTCTAATTTAAAAGATTTAGGGCTCACTTCTGCGGGGGAAATGATTATAGAGTTAGAAAATTCTGAACCAGTAGTATACAGACCTTATCGGATGTCTTGGGTAGAGAGGAACCTCGTACGCGATATGGTTGGTGAAATGCTTGACGCGGGCATAGTCCGAGAGTCTTCTTCGCCGTACGCGAGTCCGATCGTGCTTGTTAAAAAAAAGACCGGTGAAAAACGACTATGCGTCGATTACCGTGCTCTAAATAAACGAACTAAAAAGGATCATTATCCTCTTCCCAGAGTTGAAGACCAATTAGACCAACTTGCTGGCAGTAAATTGTTCATTTCCCTTGATTTAGCATCCGGCTACTATCAAATTCCTATTTCCACCTCTTCACAAGAAAAAACTGCATTCGTTACCCCTGATGGTCAGTACGAATATACTCGGATGCCATTTGGGTTAGTAAATGCCCCGTCAGTTTTTCAAAGAACTATAAATAAAATACTTTCCGAAGCGAAGATTAAATATGCTCTATATGGATGATGTTCTCATCCCAGCGCGAACGTTCGAGGAGGGTCTCGTTAGGCTTCAGGAAGTGCTAACTCTTTTACGTAAAGGAAAACTTACGTTAAAACTCTCAAAATGCCATTTCTTCTTTGACAAAATAGACTTCTTAGGTTTCGAACTAAGCTCTGGAGGTATTAAACCAGGCACTCGCAAAATCGAAGCAGTGGCCAAATTTCCGATTCCAAAGAACCAACACGAAGTAAGGCAGTTTATCGGTTTGGCTAGTTTTTTCCGTAGATTCGTGAAAGGTTTCGCCGTCATCTGCAAACCATTGACGGATCTTTTGAAAAAGGACTGTCAGTGGAAATGGACTACAGAACAAAATGCCTCATTCGAGTCTTTGAAGCAAGCTCTTATTTCTCGTCCGATATTGGCTCTTTACGATCCGAATAGGGAGACTCAGTTACACACTGACGCGTGTAAGTATGGCATTGCAGGGATTCTATTGCAAAAATGCGATGAAGGTCTGCTCAAACCAGTATCTTACTTTAGTCGGAAAACGACTCCAGATGAGCAAAGAATGCATTCGTTTGAATTAGAAACACTTGCGGTGGTAGCTTCCCTCGGCAGATTCCGTGTTTATCTCCTTGGAATTCCATTTAAAATATTAACAGACTGCAACGCGCTTCGTACAACACTAATAAAGCGTGATCTAGTTTCACGAATTGCTCGTTGGTGGGTTCAACTCCAAGAGTTTGATTGCGAAATAGAGTATAGGCCGGGTACAGGCATGATGCACGCGGACGCTTTAAGTAGAAATCCGGTGGACAAGGCGGCTATAGATGATCATATACTTGACGTTCTATCAACCGAATCGGAAGATTGGATCGCAACGGTCCAATCCACCGACGATGAGATTTCCAGGATTAAACGGATTTTAGCTGATCCGGAATCTGAAAACGTGTCTGAAATAGTCAGAAATTACAAACTAAAAAGCGGTAAGGTGTATCGTTTATTAAATTATAACGGAAATGATTGTGTTCGATGGGTAGTACCAAAAGGGGTGCGTTGGCAAGTTGTTAAAATGAACCATGATGACATCGGTCATTTTGGTTTCGAAAAAACTCTTTCTCGAATTCAACAATCCTTTTGGTTTCCGAAGATGAGACGTTTCGTAAAAAAATATGTTCAAGCATGTTTAGAGTGTGCTCACCACAAAGGCACAACAGGGAAACAGCAAGGTGAGTTACATCCAATACCTAAGGTAGACATACCTTTCCACACTATACATGCTGATCACCTAGGGCCGTTCGTTCGTAGCAAACGAGGTAACGTCTATATCCTAGTTTTAATAGATGGTTTTACAAAGTTCATTAACATTTCACCCGTCAAGAATACCAAGACATCTACAACAATTAGAGTATTACGAGAACACATTAGTTATTTTGGAGCACCTGTTAGGCTCATCACCGATCAAGGTACGTCCTTTACAAGTAATAACTTTCGATCATTCACAAAATCGTTGGGCGTAAAACACATACTAAATGCAGTTGCCACGCCACGAGCCAATGGTCAAGTGGAACGATTTAATAGGACAATCATCGATGCCCTCTCTACTAAAACGCATGGTAAGGACGAAAGGACATGGGATGAATTTATCCCTGACGTGCAAATTGGACTTAACACCACGGTGCACAAAACTACCGGTAAGAGCCCTTCAGAGCTATTATTTGGCGTACGACTAAAAAGTCAGACTGAAAACAGGCTCAGTCAAGTAATCGATGAAGTTATAGATACTTTATCGTCAGAAGATCTAGAAAAAGAGAGAATTAGAGCGGGAGAAAGAATTAACAACCAACAAATAAAAGATAAGGTAAGGTTTGATTCAAAGCGTATTAGGAACAAATCATATACAGTCGGAGATTTGGTAAGCGTAAGAAGAGAAATTCCGAGTACTGGTAAGTCCAAGAAATTAATTATGAAATTTCAAGGACCCTACAGAATTGTTAAAGTATTGCCCAATGATCGTTATTTAGTAGCAGATACCCCTCTAACGCAGAAAACAGGCTGCCGTAATTATGAAAACATTATTGCAATAGATAAACTGAAACCGTGGCTTAGTTTTAATCAAAACTTTGGCAGTTCAGATTCTGAATGTGACGACGTTGCGTCGGGATCAGAGCAATCGAACATCGATACATCATAGAGAATATTACTTTAATATTTGCTGCAATTTACTATTGTGTAAATAATAGTTACATTAAAATTATGGTAATTTATGAATGTCGCTATAAATATTTACAGAACTATATAATATTAAAATATAATATTTCATTACGCGGTAATGTTACTGTTATTTTATTATTGTATTATTGTCTTTATTTTCTGTATTTGTAATTTATGTGTGTACTGTAAGCCATGTCATGTTTGTTTCGTTTATACAATCAACTAAAACTTGGTTCCTTTTTTTTCTTCTTTTATAAATAATTTAATTGAGTTTATGGTATTTAGATCTAATTATGTTTAAGTTTATAATAAGTTTGAGTTTTGAAACTACATTTATTCTGGACGACTGAATATATTAAATAGATATTATAAAAATTTTCTTTGATACAATTCAATACGCTAACTACAATTAATGATCAATCAGCGGAGATTCATACAAATTTTAAACTATGTATAATTTGAACAATTTATTAATACATTGATAATTTAATAGACAGAAAACCATAATTTCCTGGAAATAAAAGAGCGAAGGGACTTGCTCTAACAGGATGGCCGAGCTGTTAGGATTTTAGTAAATTCGCTATAAAATTGTACCTAGTGGACATAATAAATGCAGTTTATATTTGAAATAAACGCATTTCTATCAACTACCGTCGTCTTGTTTAATCATGTTACCATCGGCAAGCGACAAGTGACAGTACGCGTGTCACTTGTCCTTTTAAAAACGATGAAACGGCTGTGCGCAATTCAATTGTTGCTGCGACGCCGAAGAGTAAAGACTGAAAAGTAATACTGTGTCACTCCGTGTAGAAATATTGCTATCCGTTACAGCAAAGCCAGGTCAGTTTATTTTATCTTCAATATTTTAATATCTGAGCGTTAACGTTTGTAAATCACTTAAAATAACCAACCGTATAGCGTACTTTTAAGCTAAGGTGTATTGTCATTGCTGGTGTTGATTGTATCCTGTTGTATAAAGTGTTTCAGTTCCATTAAATGTTTGTGAGATTATTCAAACTTTCATTTCGAATACTACCCTGCATAACCTAAAGCTAATAAATTGTTCAGTGCTTACACTTGGTAAACAAAATCGCACCCTAAAGGTCGGAAAACAGGGGATGATTGATTGTTCACTCACTGATTGTAATGTATAAACACGCATAACTTTATACAGAATAGTCCAATTTTGATAATTATTTTTTTGTTGGATAGGGTACATCTTGCCAAGTATTATTAGTACATTAATTCCACAAAAAATTATAAAATACAAACTTTTTAACAAAAAATTGAACCGCCTTTCAGTTTTTCGGCGGTTTATTTTTTTTTTTTAATTTTTACAACAATATTTACAACCAAGAACAAAATCAAAACGAAAAGAAAGTATCATACTTGACAATCTCTCTCCCTGTTAGCGATAAGGGCGGGTATGGATTGAACAAAGAGCGTATCTCGTTACGCTGCCATCCGTCACTTTGAAACCGAACGCGCGCCATCTATCGGCAAACAATACCACTATTCAAAGCCTTTTAGGGCTTCGCTTTTTTCATAAACAGCGTATTGTTTTGTATTTGTAAAAGAATTTTGTGTTATTGGAGTTCTACGGCAAATATTTGTTAGTAAATCATATTGAGATGTTCAATTGTGTGTATCTAACGTCAAAAACATACATATTTACGATCCTACTACGTAAATAAATTTTCTATTGAATAACTACAGATAATTATATTTCAGATTGTATGAAAAGTAAATAAACTACGGACGAGCGACATCCCATATCTTCTCGTGGGTATCGGAAGACGCAACTAAAGGACTTACTAGTGAATGGGCAGCAGCGTTCTCTATGCATTTTACCACCATACTACGATCACCAACCCAAGTTTGATCCATGTGTGGCAAAACTGCGGAAATATCAAAGAACCAACGGCTAAATGGGCTACAAATTAGATGTCGTTGGCTCAGACAGGCTGAGGTTTTACATGATGCATACCGTGTTTCGATTAACTGCCGACCGAAGATAAACCAATTCAAACGTAGCAAAGAATATGGACCTCGTTTAGCTGGTCGGCGACATTTTGGTAGATCTTTTCTATCCACTTCACTTCTTTTTATTCACTCAATTTGTAACTTTGCAAAGCTAACAGCATTCAATTGTTTTTTTTTTCGATGTTGGACTCCGCAACATTCGTTTTATTGTCACTGTGTCAAGCTTTGGTTTTCTAGCAAAAGTATTCAACATTATGGTGGTCAAGGGCATTCTTTACTTGATTTCAGTCATTAGGTTTGTACAAACACTTTTACATGTCAATCGTATTTAAAACTAGATTCAGGTGTCGTTTTCTATCAAAATAATATAAAACGATAGTAAAAAACCAACTCGGAGGTCACAGTCTCTTTTAAACTCCAGTCATAATCTTGGTCATATCATGTGAGGACTACGTAGATTGATGTCTGAAATTGTCTTTTTAGGAAAATATACAAATTGTGTGGACCTGTCCACTTAGTACCCTGATTTGTCAGTAATCGTGCAATTCAACTCAAAAATAACCTGTATGACTGCTCACCGCTATCGTAGAAAACAAAAGGTTAATCAACAACATAATAATTATCTACACTAGAATGCAAATACAGTACACCCAAAATTAACCTCGCATATTCAAAAGAATATCCCTCCATATTCAAATGTCCTGCCCAATAAACAAGCGCTAATCTTAGCCTGCTGCGATCCCCGAAATTATCTACGCTGTGACCTTGTAACCTAATTCCGGACGCTTGAGGTTGTGACAAACGGCGTCTCTGACCTTGAGGATAGTATGCCGGCGCCCTTAATGATGCATTGAAAGGGCCCCAGATAAGCTAAGGTCTAGGTTGGATGAAATAAGTATTTACGTAGATTGTGCTAGGTTTATGGTCATTTTGGACATTTTGGAGATTGTGATTTTGTTACTCTGGTGCCATGCAGAGTGATAAAGAGAGGTCATGAAAACGATACAAGTGGTTTACTACACTGTACAAATGCATGTACGAGTAGCATTTGATCCCAACCAGATAAACATGAGAAATCTTGTATTCGTGTAGTCAACTGTACACTGTAACTGTATGTGTAACTGTAACAAAAAAATGTATATTCAAAATGAAGTCTCCATCAGCTAGTTCATAAAAAAATGTATACATGTATTGCTTGTTTACGATGATAAACTAACTTACTGTATAAATTTTAAGTATTTAGAACAATAATATTAAATACTCTGTTTAGCTTTAATCGAATTATGGAGTCATTATGTTATTTTAAAACTGCATGCCTTATTATTATATCTCATATTGTAAGTGAACTGTTTGTGTTCTTTATGAGAATAAATTATTTTTAAACCGAACTGTAAAACAAAAAATAGTATCGTTCCTTGAATGAAAGTATTTCCAAAGATGATTTCAAAAGAAATAGTACGTTGTCTGTTATATAATTCATAATAGGTTTATTAGCCCTTTTAGCAGAACATCTAATAATCAATATTCTTGTAAAATACCCTTTAAAAATAACTCTTACATTAATGATCCTTATTAATTAAGTTACTCACGAACATAACAAGGTCCAATTTACACTCAATTACCAAAAATAACGTGGACTTTAGTAAGTATTCGCGTGCTGCCGGAACGGAACAAACATACCGGTTATCCGGTTCGTGCGCTACTGAAGTACCTTTCATTAGCCGGACCAGCTTTGCAGGGCAGTTATAAGTGGTCGATATGTGCCCAGTTGGCTGAATACTTTAGGAATTCTGGCTTTTGAGATGTAAGTACACCTCTTTTATTTGGTTAAGATTGAATATAATTTTGTTTAAAGTACAAGTCTGCTTGTTGTTTAGGTTTTTTTTTTTTAACACAGCAATGTCTTCTGAGATACCTAGATGAATGAGAAATAGAAGACTAAATATGCATTTTTATGGCCCTATGATGTAATGCAGGTATACTATATTGAGATATACCTCTACCTAACTCTTTGGGCTGAACAGACGTGACATTAGTACTTTCTTCCTTACTTTCTTTCTTTCGCATTACATTCTTTTTTTTTATTCTTAACATTGTTTTCCCAGCTAAGGCGACTGGAGAGTCGTAAATTTGAATCACTTTTCTTGCACTATTTAAACCCCCTAAAGTCAAATCATGAACACTATCATCAACCTCTGCTAAACCAATCATTTTTTTTTTTCAAATTCACTTTCACCATCAAGTACCTACCTATTTTAAAATAAGTACATACGTTTTCTACATAGATGTTAATAGAATGGCGTGAACTCAAGTATCTTGCATAAAGCACTACGTCACGTTTCAAGCTACGTACACGTATCTACTTATTGGAGACAGCTGATCGATGACGTCACGCTTCACCCATTCGTTTTCAATCATCATCGACTCGAGGTTAAATGATATAATACTACTTTTTGTCACCTTATATACACTCTCTTATGTAACTGTGTGTATTGATGATAACCGCAGTAAAACCGCAATAAAATTTAAAAGATCTAAGCATACAAACAAAATGCAATATTCTTTTTCGTACCACTTGCTCAAAAAAGTGACATTCTATGCCACAAAAAGCTAACATAACAATAGTCATTTTAATCTGTTAAAAACAGGGAAGAAAATTGTACTGAATTTCATTCATCCTCTAGGGGGAGAATGTGATTTAAATTTGGAATACTTACCGAAATTTATACTGAACTACATCTGCGTTTACACCATTGAGTTTGTATCTTTTTAAAAAAGGAATACGCATTTATTATGCAGTTATGATTATTAAATAAAATTACGAAAACCGACGAGGCCGTATGAGCTTGATGCCTTTGCTTTTCCGACAAAAAAATATTAGTTCTACTACTAGGAATTTGCCGCGTTTTTGTTTTCTTCAAATACATAAACGTTAAGTTTATTTTAATAAATGCTTATCTCATATTATTATTGTGTTAATTTTTTCGCAAATGGTACGAAAAGTAGAGTATTTTCCTCGGTGATAAAGCTGTCTTAGTCTTGGGTGAACTTAAATCGCTCGCTACACTCAGGACTCGTCTTAAATCCCTCGCTTCGCTCGTGATTTAAGTTTTTAACACCCTCGCTACGCTCGGGAGTAAACCTCGAGTCCTTCGTTACGCTCGCGATTTAAATCGTCACCCGCGACAGAAGACACTGCTTTATCCCCTTGGTTAATAATCTACTATTATACTGTGTAATAAAGATTAGATTATTTGGTAGTTTAAATTTAAATATGAGGACTTATCTATTAATGGATGCTATAAATATAACAGCTCAATAAAATTAATATCAATATGGAGTTCTTTTAGTAGTGTGTAGTATTCCAAATCGGTAGCGAAATCAATGAAATAACAAATAATTAACAGCAACACAAAACTTACCATAAAAAATATGTAGTTAAATTGATAGCGTCCCCTTTAAATTTAACACTACATTTATCTATAAATTACCTCAGAAGACATTAGAGGCACGTTTTTCTTGCTAAATAATAAATGGCGCAGCGAAGCCCTAAATTCAGCGTAATCTGTTGTTCTCGGTTCCGGCGAGTACGCACGCAACCTTTCGTTGTATGCTTTCCTGGTACCTCCACTTTATTCTTGTTTGCCTAGTACCTACACTTTTCAACTTGGCGGAACAAAACGGATGAAAAGGAGAAATTAGAACCTTCCCGATTGTTTAATAAGTTTTAACAATGTTTGTATTACAAACTTCTAGACCTGAAAGTTATTTCAGTTCTTTTTCGCAACGACGACGATTTAAATTCTCTTAACTGTTTCATTCTTCAACCCTCAACATAGGACCGGAAAATGAAGTACCTCTTAATATTTTCATCGAACAGAATTCCGTAATGACCGGACCGTACCGTAATGAGGGACCCGTGAGTCGTATTTCAGTAATTGGCTCAAACTCGAATAATATTTTGTGAACATTTTTTGTGATTGAAATTCTCTCCTCTGATTATGTTTTTTGGGAAAAGGTTTGTAAAGTATGTAAATACATTTTGGACTTTATAACTAATTGGGTCGTGGAAGTTACGTGGGTAAGAAATCGAACATATTGTATAATTTGGAGTGATCTGAGACCAAATTCAATTGGTATTTGCGGATAGGTATATTTAGGTGGTATTATATTATATTATTCTTTTGGGGGGGGGGGGGGGGGAAGTAAGCTCTTTGCACTGGAGTAGGACCACAGCTTTTTTGTTAATATATTTATTTAGCTGCAATCAGTCGCCACAATTTTATCAGCTATGTTGTATGAATGTTCGGTGTTTAAGGAGCAGCAGGCCGATGCCTTGCAGTCAATTCAGAGTATGTGGTTTCATTTTAGTCTCCTAATTAAATTGGCACTATCAAGTAATCCAGAAGCAAATGGACTGGGGTGATTTATAAGATGTCCAATCTGGTGTTCTTTGTAGCGCTTTATTACTGAGGCCACTGTTGCAATGTTCAAATCCTCTTATATTTCGTAATTCCTCGCAAAACATGGGGCGTTTATAAGTTCTTCAAAATGTTTTTTTCTTCCTTTACAGGCATCCCAAGTAACACAGAAACGCTGTATATAAGCTGAATTATTGTCCACAATAGAATCCTAAGCTGTACAAGCCTGCTGAATAATTGCTGAATAACTGTACCTAATTGCGTTATATCAGCATTATTTGAGCATTAATAGAGGTAACAGTCGCCCCAAGAGCTGAACATTGACTGATTATTAGAGTATGTGTTACCTTTTATACAGCACAATGGCCGATTAATAGAGTCCTTGTTACCTACTTTTCAGCACAATGTGCACACTAGGATATTCATAATGCTTCTATGGAGTTAAAAATTCACATATGACAAAATTGTGTATAAACTTTACCCTACTCCTTTATAATTACTATTATGTTGTTGTTTGTGTGAACCATTTTGTGACGTGACGTTTGTGGTGAAATAGACAAAAAGAAGAGAGGAAAGAGAGTTTATTTTCAAATACTGTATAAATATAAACGAAAATTTTCACGCGCTCGCAAAATATCACTGTTTACTTGAAAATTATTGTATGAAAATAGGTTGATGATACATTTAGAGAAAAGAAATTTATTTATTTATTTATTAAAACTTTATGCACAAGTAAAAAATACTGTACAAAGGCGGACTTAATGCCTGAGGCATTTTCTACCAGTCAACCTTAGGGTGATGCAGAGACAAAACATGGCAGGTGCAACATAGGGATAGATAATTCGGAAAAAAAAAGCAAAGATAAATTGTTAATATATATTATATAGGTTAGAACCTAAAAAATGGCAGATAAGCAATGTGCACTGTATTAATCACAATTAAATGGTATGTGCTGTTTAAGTACCCACTCGTGGTACATAAATCAGTAATAAGCTGATACGTGTAGTTCTTGTGTGAAACAAGTCAGCCACAGATTCATGTAAAGCTTGATAGTGGGTAACATGTACGCAAATATTGTAGGTAATCATCAGTGAACCAATAAACTCTCTGTAGGAATTTAGGGATCCGTGGATTTATTTTCCACTATCATACGTCTGGTGTATCTATCCTTTTATGTTATTTGGTTACCTACATCATCCCGAGAACCACTTATCATATTTTCGTGATTTTTTTGGATTATCATGTTATAGGAAGGTACTTAGTACGTATCAAAGTTTTGTCGACCAAAGTAGAAATAAATGTAAACTTTGTAACTAGGTGCATTATATTTACTCAATTATCAATTGTTTTTCTTTTCAGAGTAATAGCTTTTAAAATAGTACAAACTATTGAGCACGGTGTACCAAAGCTGACCGTCGTTCCCACGCTATGGGAATTGAAAGGAATTGTCCGCTGGCCACCAAAAACCGTTAAATTTGCGTCAAAATTAATAAAAGACGGAAATTCAAAACCATGGCCAGAGTTGAACTCATTTAAATGCGTGCTGAAAATAAATTATATACCGACTACTGAAGAAGCGAACAAAGAATTATGTCAAATGGAGCAAAATACAGATACAGACTACGACATCGACAAGTGTAGCATTCGGGAACGTCTAACCCCGATCGAACAATTAATTATGAAATAAATTTTGACGCAATGGCACAATAATTTTTCCTTTTTATCATAATCACTACTGACACTGTCACTGTTTGAGCTTGCAGAATCGTTAGATCTATCTGCACATGTGCCATTACTGCACGATACGTTACCACTATCTTTTAACATTCGCTGTGTACTTGCAGACTTTTGTCCATCTAAATCTGCACGTCCTTCTACACCAATATTTCCGGATACGGAACCCCCTCCCGTTCTTAAATTCTATTCGCTTTTGAAAATTATTAAAAAAATATAGCTTGTTTAGTATTTCCTGTGTCATTCCTGTTAGGGTTGTCATGTATTCTGCATAAATTTTTCGGCGTATCCCTCCAGTTCTTCGTTTATATTTCCACATATCACAATATCGTAATGCTTGCGGGCGGTGAAAAAACAAGTCTTCAAGATCTTATATAACTACATTAGTAAATTAATTGCCGACGCTAGTACAAGTATTCAGCTCTAACCGGGAACATGGGTTACATGTGAGCTAATTTATAGCAGTTTGCTGTCATTTAGGATTACATAAGTTCACCCATAGTGATCATGTGGGCTATAAAAGTGCTATTATAAGATTGCGTGTAACAAGCTGAGTAACACTATTAAAGTTCATCTATGTGCAGCAAGATGCATTATATCGTTGTTAATTGCAGTCACATAATAACTGATTGGATTATAGTAGCTCACATGCTCTTTCTTAAAATGCAAGCGATCTAAGCGTACATTTGTGGCCTTCAATTCAGAATATAGCTTGGTATAAGTCCATAAAAATGCTTAATTGCAGCTTACAGTACTATTGATTGCTAAAAACTGTATAATATCGAACTGTTTATCTATATTAACGCTTGCAACATTACAGTGTTGTCTCTGTGATGCATAATAGCGTTATTATTCAGGCGAAAGCGTAATTTTCAGCTATTGCAGTTCGCGTGTACTATAATAAGTATTCCTAAATGCTAAAGTTACCGATGTTACCTTTTGTGACATCTTATAATGCAGTTTTGTGCTTATTGGGATGTGAGATTACTGTTGCTGGCAACTCCCCATATATGAAGTGAAGACGTTGTGTAAGACTGGGCCAAGCACCGACCCTTAGAGCACACCAGCTTCAATGGGAATCAAGGAGGATCTAGCATCAAGAGGATTTGATTAAATAGGTGATTTAAGACAATTTTAGAAATTACGATAAAAGTGATTAAACAAAATAACATTGCATATTTCAGGTTCCAAAAGTTCATTTCATTCACATAATGCGTGACTATTATTACTCAAAAAACAAAATCCAATAAAAAGATAAATATTTGATAAATGCAGAAGGCGGGAATTAATAGTTCATTTTATCAGCAGAGTATTTATTATAAAATAGATAAAAAGTTTATAAATACGGTATTCTGCACTTTGTTTGAAGTGCACGCTCAAGTGGCTGGCGTGGTATAAACCGGAGTCGTACCCGGAGAGAAAAATTAACTAAATTATTACTTAAATCGAGCACAACGAATGGTGATACAAACTTTTTATTTTATAATTAGTTACTTCTGTAACGTCTAGTAAAGCTACTTTCAATAGTTTGCTGTGTGATATCAAGTTAAAATGAACATTAAAGTGTGCAATATTGTGCATTTAGTAAATGAAGAAATTGGAAGTGCAAATAACTTTTATTAGAAGAAAACTAAGTATGGTTTGCAGAACTTAAGAAAAAAATTTTTCGGATTAAAATTTAACTGTAACAAATTACTATAAGCAAAAACAAAAAACAAAATTGTAAATGCGGCAAATATTTTACTTACATTATAACTTAGATTTTTCCTCAAATACGAAACAGTTCTTCAATTTCGGGTGGTAATTCTTCCATATTCAAGATGGCAGACTCAGAGAAGGTTAGAAACATCACGCCAGAAACAAAGCGTGAAGTAAATTTAGACACTATACTCGTAGAAGAGATTGGACAGTTTGGAAAGTATCAGCTGAGGACTTTCTTATTGTCTGTGGTCTTGGTGCAGTTCATAGCATGGAGCGCCGTTGAGTATGTGTTCACCACCTCTCGAATCAGTACCAGGTAAAGTAATATGCCTCCTATGTTACTCTGTATATCTTGTCCTTAATCCTCACATTATTTTTTTAAATTTTTGTACAGATAAACCTCTTCATACCCTCAAATTACACAAAGGTTGTCTCAATCTGACACATACGCTTTCGATTAACACGCCCGAGTTTTCTTGATTTTTCATGGTGGTCTTCACCTTGTCTTGCAGAGAAGAGCAGTACAATTAATTTGTGAATTTAGTCTGAGACACACTCCCAGAGAGAAATATAAGGAGATTAATGTATTTTTTTTGGAGGGGAAATCATCAAATGACTTCTCCCGCTCTGGGCGGAGCGGGAGGGCGTGTCAGAATTTAACTGACTAAAACCCACCCGTGTTCCTTCAGTTGCCCATGTGCCAGGGTCACGGTATCTCTTTCGAACAATCTCGCGACCCTGGCAGGAGATTAATGTATTGACTGTGGCTTCGTAGTTTATAATGTTTGCAAACCTTTTATATGTCCATTAATATATGAACTGAATGGTTAAAAGTACTGTAATTCAACTACAACATGTGAACTACATGTCTCTGACTGGCCGACTTCTTGACAGTTTAAAAGTAAACGGTTTAATTTAATAGTGCCCGTAAATCGTTTAATTCAAAAGTGCCTGTAAATAGTTAAATTGAAATAAATGCTACGAGTTTGAGTTTTGAGTCTTCTATTATAGATGTCTGATCCCGGAGTGTGAAGGTGAGCCGACGAGTTTCTCTCCATACTGGTTGGCGAACGCAGTACCACAAGGTGCCAGTCAGGGCTCTTTCGACAACTGCGAACGTTTTGCCAACGTGAACGCGACGCTGCGGGTGGTTGAGAGCAACACTTGTCCCGCCACACTCTTCAACCGTGACAGACGTGTGCCTTGTGATGACTTTGTATATCAGAACACACATTCTGTCGTCTACGATGTGAGTTGAAAAAATACTTGCTTTTATAATTATTATTGGATAGTAAACAAGCCATCACACTGTTTAGTGGGTTCTGCCGACTTTCGGCGTCAGTAATATTAGAACCATCACAGAGATTTACCTGAAATTTTCTATGTTCTAGTATTTATTCCTACACTGGATCTTCAATTTCAAAATCTGCTTGGGGGCAAAAATAAATAGTAGCTTGGGTGTTATATCTACAGTAGTCCTAGAGAAAGGTGCTTGATCGAAATTATTTATCCCTGTGTAGTATGGGCTGGCATGTGCGGAATGGCGGCGGTCACTGATCGGCACGGTGCGCACGTTCGGCACGCTGACGGCGCTGCCCATCACCGGCTTTGTGTCGGACCGCTGGGGGCGCCGGGTCGCGCTCACCATCACCGCATTTAATACGGCCTGGCTCGGCATCACACGGTACTGGGCTGACACCTACATTGGGTTCATGATGTCCGAGTTTTTTGAAGCCGCTTTCGGATCTGGAGGGTTCTCCTGCGTTTATATATTGAGTGAGTAATTTCTTTAAGTATCAATGCATTTCATTTACACTGTTATATGGGCTCCATAGCTTGTTGAATGGAAGTCTGCCCAATGCCCTCCTCTGTGTATTGGATAATACAATTTAAATATCAGTGTAAAATGGTAAAAACTGTTAGATTATGTACAATCTAACTAGTGAGTTTGTTATCAGTGGAAATATTGTGAACCGTAACAAACTGCTTACAAGTTAACGTATTATGTTTCGTTAGATCACAATAAATATAACTGCCCGGACAAGAGCAATTGTGTCGATATTTTCAAGAACTTTCACCTTGCTAAGCTGCCATTCCCATCTAATTCATTAACATTGTCACAGTAATGGAGCTGGTTGGCCCGAAGTATCGAGTAGCAGCTGGAGCAGCGATGAACACTTGCTTCGCGCTAGGACAAGTAACACTGGGGTTAATTGCTTGGGGCGTACCCAACTGGAGGAAATTGACTCTAACCCTGTATATCCCGCAACTCCTTACCATATTCTACTATTGGCTCATCAGCGAGTCAGTGCGGTGGTACATGAGTAAGGGTCGCTTCGATGAATCAGAAGCGTTATTAAGGAAAGTTGCAAGGGTTAATGGGAAACTACTATCTGAAAAATCCTTGGAAGCGTTACGGCGAACAGCGCAGGAGAAGTTGAGAGTGAGTGCGGTGGAGGCAGAAAAACGCGGTGGTGAACCCTGGCTGATAGTTCAAGTGTTCCGGCACAAGAAAATTTTGATCCGTGTCCTCGTCTCTCCCGTTTGGTGGATCACACTAACATTCATCTACTACGGACTCTCCCTTAATGCCGTTAACATGTCCGGCAATAGATATCTGAACTTCGTGGCTGTCGCTGCAGTCGAAATCCCCGGCTTTTGGATATCATATTTCTTGATGGACAGGATTGGAAGAAAACCTGTACTGACTGGAGCTTTTTGGCTATGTGCTGCATGCCAGATTGCTTACATTTTTGTACCTCAGGGTAAGTCCTCGTCTTAATATTTGTAACTTTGCGTAAAACATTTTATTTTGTCTGTGCATGTTGTTAGTTGGCCATTTCACAAATGGCTGTCAAATACTTATCGGTATTGATTAGCTCGTCAATATGACTACATCTTCATCATTCTTGTCCCTTTATCCAATGTATTCATGGTTGGCTGTACAATGAAACATTACTGTATGACAATATCCATCGGTTCCTAGTGATATTGACTACGAAATGCAATCATTGATACGAAATCACTGGATATTTCGTTTTAAATATTAAAAAATCAACTGGAAAGTTTTTAGCGCCCTGTGTACATACAAAACGTGTTACAGCACCTAATTCATTCACCTAATTCCAATACAATACAATTTAGTTATTTTCTCACCACATTATTTAAAGTTTACCGATTCATATCTTTTAGTCTTAAGCTATTACGAAACATTACAATATTATGGAGGACTGGTGCCTAAGCTAGGCAAAAATCTGTGTTTCAAGACATCAAGTCTCCACCCCAAGTAACAATGTATTCATGGTAAGAACAGAGACTCTGACAGAGCTCTGGTAGACAAGAAACAGGGTTTCACGATCAGCTGAGTGTCTCAGTTCTTTGAAAATATATCTTAGTTTTCTGAGTCTTGAGCTCAGTGCATCAGTGTGGGAGCGCCAGGTAAGATGTTCATCAATGAGCACTCCAAGGTATTTGGTACTAGTAATTAGTGACAGGGTGAGGCAACTGCAAGCGTTTTGGTACTGTAATCCAGAAAGTTCAGGCAAGAATGGGCTTTGACTGTGTTAGATTCTATGGGAGGTGCGCCCGTGTAAGGGAGAGAGAAACGGATAATCTTAGTTTTGTCAAAGTTGAGAGTCAAAAAATTCGCTGAAAGCCATGCCATCAATAGTGAAGTGATTGTTCCTCTCTAAATCTTGCACTATCCCAGTTGTCGTCATATATGACCAGTGCCGTATCATCAGTATAGGTGTAAATATCACAGTTAGGTATTGATAGGCGGCATAAATCGTTTATGTAAAGTAAGAAGAGTGTAGGTCCCAAAATACTTCCCTGGGGTACACCAACATGGATGTTTACATCATTACTCTACCATGAGTCGATTTTCACACATTGTGAATGATTTGGCAAATAGTCTGAAAAATATTAAGTGCTACACCGCGGATCCCAATGATTTCCATCTTCGGTAGGTATAGAAACAGAGTCAAACGCCTTGGTCAACTAAAGAAAGACGCTAAAGCAATTGAGCCCATCATCCAATTTAGTTACTACAAGGCTTGTGAGATCTTTGACCGCGTCCTCAGTAGAGATTTCCCGTCTAAGCCCATATTGTTTTTTTTTTTTGCTAATATGTTATATTTTGCAAGGTACGTCATAAGACTCTTTTTCTTAAATCTTTTTTTAAATCTCTTTTTTAAAATTTCTTGAACAATTTTTGCGGCAGGGCATTTAGTTTTTAGAAGTACGTGATCTAGGCAGTTACCAGATCTTGTAGGGAGCACATGCGCAGGTTAAACCTAACCTAACCTTTATTTTATTTTTTTGATCTCGAGGTGGAAATCCTCATGGATGTCCTCCACCCTGGGGTAGGCGGAGGGGTCTGTCAGACTCTTACTGACTAAAACCACCCCGGTGTTCCATCCCACAACTACGTCGGGGACCACGGGAATCAATATGTCTTCCGCGATCCCTGACGCGATCGCTGTCCCTAACGTTGGTGGGGAGTGAGGTGTTAAACCCCCCTCATACATCATAGAGAATCACGCGTGGAACACTACGCGTCACCATCTCGGGTTCTAAGGAATAGAAGTCCCCGGATCCGTCGCGCCTGGACCCATTTAGGGGGGCTGGAAGAGGGCGTTGTCCGCCCTCCACCGACGCCCGGTGCGCCTGCTGTGGGCTGGGATATCTCCCGCTCCCTTTCCGCAGCCACCGGTACAGTGACGCGAGTACTTTCGCCTCGAGGTCCCACGTTGGGGATCCAGCCAGCACACAGGCTACCTCGTAGGAGATCGTGCGATATCCCCTGATGACTCTGTCGGCCATAGCACGCTGCGGTCTTCGCAAAACAACGATGCTGCCGGCCGTCAGGTCAGCCGCCCAAATTGGGGCCCCATATAGAGCCATGGATCGCACGATCCCCACGTAGAGCCGCCTACAGGCGGCGCTCGGCCCCCTACAGATTGGGAAGCAGCGTTGACAGCGCCCTAGCCGCGCCCATCAACTTGGGCGCCAGCCGCCGGAAGTGGGGGCCGACGTCCCACCGGCTGTCGAGCACCAATCCCAAATATTTCGTGGTGGACTCGACAGCGATCCGACACCTCCCGACCACGATGTGTGATCTGGCCGGTGGCGCCCGCCGAGGGTCATGAAAGACCATGGCCTCACACTTGTTGAGGGCCTCCGACTTGTTGAGGGCCACCTCCAGGCCTAGGCACCGTATGCGGCTCACCACGAGTGAGACCGCAGCTGTAGCCAGCAACGCTGCCTCCCTGTACAAGCTCCCCCGGGCCGTGACCAGATTGTCAATGCGAGAAATATAGTAAATGGTACTTTACATGCGATTGTGGCCAACCAGTTGATGTCCGATAAGGCTCGACTGGCTGTTCACAATGGTGTACTGGTACCTACGCTTATCTATGGAAGTGAATGTTGGGTGTGGCAAAAGAAGCATGAAAGTAGAATAAATGCTGTAGAAATGCGTTCCTTGCGAAGCATGTGTGGTGCTGAGGAATGATGTGATAAGAGAACGATGTGGTTTAAAAGAAGATGTAGTGACAAAAAATGATAAAAGTATGCTTAGATGATTTGGTCATGTTGAGAGGATGAATGAAGGACGGCTCACTAAAGATATTTACAAGGCAGATGTGAGCGGAAACACCGGGAGGGGACGCCCTAGGAGGACATATAATGACCTTATTGGTTATGTTCTTCGGAAAGGTCAGGTGAGTAGTACTTGCAACCGGCGTGTGTGTATGGCCAATTGTATGAACCTAAACGAGGCAAAAGAAGTGTCGAGAGATTGTAGTAGGTGGCGTTCCGTGGTTTCTGCCTACTCCCATGGGAAAAAGGCGTGATAGTATGTATGTATGTATGTATGTAAAAATAAAAAGAGGTAAAAATTTGACAGCTATCGCAGTGTTTTCGAGTTTTAGAATGCACTAAATAGTTCTTTTTTTCTGCAGATTTGTACGCAGTATCGCTGACAATATACCTGATCGGCAAGATGTCGATAGCAATGGTGGGGACGGCAGTGTACGTGTACACTGCGGAACTGTACCCAACGAAATATAGACACAGCCTATTCGCTTACTCATCCATGATGGGAAGAATTGGTTCTATGGTTGCACCGCTCACTCCCGCATTTGTAAGTTTCATTTTTAATCGACGGAAATTTGGAAAACAAAATCGAACCCTAAGGTTCGGAAAACACGGGATGATTGATTTTTCACTCACTGATTGTAATGTTTAACTACGCATAACTTTATACAGAATAGTCAAATTTTGATAATTCTTTTTTAGATAGGGTATACCTTACCAAGTAATATTAGTATGTTAAAGCCATAAAAAATTATAAAATAAAAGCGTTTTAACAAAAAATTAAACCGCCGAAAAAACTGAAAAGCAAAAAATAATAAACCTTTAAATTTTGAGTAGGCGCTGAAAAATCAATGAAAAAAGATTACTCAAAGTGCCGACTCATAATTTTAAGGTTTATTATTTTTGCTTTTCAGTTTTTTCGGCGGTTTAATTTTTTGTTAAAAAGTTTTTAACCTTAGTATGGCTACTGACTGATTTGAACAAAGTGTTGTGTTCCATAAAAAGTTTAAATAATATTCAACGTAGAAGTAATATTAGATTAGAATAGAATAGAATATTTATTCAAAAAAAAAACTTAAAATAGGTAAACTACAGTACAAATAAAAACAAAACAAACAACAAAAACACAACACACAAATAAACACAAAAAACAAACAACAAACACACACAACAAAACATGTGTTGTGGAAACATGAGCTTTAAATATCATTCTTATTCAGTTTTTTCCGAAGAACTGAAAAGTGAAATGTCAGATCTTAAAGTAGTGCCACAGGGATCATTGTTCGGTCCTCTGCTTTCTTTAGTTCTAAGTTTCAAACAACTATTAATATTTACAATAGTCTACTGAATTTAAATATGAATGATACATTTTATTGTTTGTTCCATATTTTATTGTATTATTTAACTTAAAAAAAAAGATTGTTTTAAACAATGTTCTTATTCTGTTGCAGGGTGCTCAGTGGTTTACTGAGCTGCCATTCGTATTATTTGGCAGTTCCGCACTGATATCCGGTCTTCTGATCTTCCTAACACCAGAAACTCTTGGCCACACCCTGCCAGACACCCTCGACCAAGCAGAGCAGATCGGCCTCAACGATAAGACGAAAAAATGACAATACAATAAACAGCATTTATCTAGCTTTAATGTATTACACGTACATGGAAAATCTCATATTATTATGAAGTATGTACTTGCGGGAGATGAAATAAAAGCTTGCAGCTACGTTCACTAGAGGGTATATTGTCCAAAGTTTACACCCGTATACATATAAATTTCAAAGAACAGAACGTGAACAAATAGCACGCGGAGAAGTACAATAAGAATTAACAAGCACAAGCAGAAGTAGAAGGCAATACGAGTAGTCAGAGTAGAATAACTGGCTTAGATAACAAGCGCGCGAGTTGCATACATTGCTAAGCAGAGAAGCGTATCGTCAGCTTAGTGGCATTCAAATGGGACTAGCAAGCTGGTTAGGCGCGAGGAAGTGGCTGGTGTCGACGGTCGGTGATTCACGATTACTATCTACTAATAATAAAATTTGTACGTCCGCGGTTGTTGTAAACTTTTAGGTTGTTTCATAATTATTTAATTTATGAGGTTCGAAATGTTATACACCTGATCATACTAACTGGTCTCAAGGGGGTAGAAATCAGGGAAACGTGTCCTACGGTCTGATATCGTTCTTCTGCTATTGTCGGCTTCGGTCGTCGGCGTTGGATTGATGATTGGTTATAATGTGTAGTCTGTCTTTGATTTTTCATGTCCATTGTGATTAGTGTTGCTCTGTATCAGAACTCTGGGACTTGGCTAAAACATTCAAGTCGATTGGTTGAGTGATTGGTTAGAGTCGGGCGCATTGCACGGTCGAGTACGGACTTGTTTCCGTTGCTCGATACGAATATTATATTCGCGAGTCGCGCGGCTTTAGCCGCTGCCCGGTAAACGTCGCTATGAGTTAACAATGGTTACCATAAAATTCAGTCAAGTATTTTTCGGACTTATGATAGATATATAAGTTCGAAAAATACTTGACTGAATTTCATTTCACCTAAAACTTTCAACTTTTATCGTTTTGTTTTGTTCTTACTTCATTGAAGTCACGGCTGTCACACTATCAGTTGACCTGTGCCGTGCTATGGACCGCACTGGCAGGGCCCAATATGCTGCTGCGTCTGGCTACACTAACGACGCAGCTCTATGTATCCCATCTTCATTACACCACGAAGGTTGAGGAGATCGTGGAGTATGCACATGTGAAGACAAGCTGAACCTTGAGGGTTGAGAAGTTGGAATCGCGCTACAACACGAACTTCAGGTAATTCGTGATGCGAGTTCCGACTTATCAAATCGAGACCTTCCTCAAGGAAGAGTTTTGGCTGAAGGGTGTCATGTATCGGCGATTCCGTGGAAGGCTAAGCGACACCAAGCAGCGCAACACGACGCCGTCACTTCATGTGCAATCGTTTTATGTTTACATTGTTTTGTATGTTTAGTCTGTAAAGTATTTATGATATGGTCTTTATTGCCCAAATTAAAATGATTTGATTTAATTGCCTCTATTCATGACAGAGTATCAGCAACAACGTTGTCCTTTCCTGAAATATGCCTGATATCTGTCGTAAACTGCGATATAAAATCCAGGTGTCGGAACTGTCTTGGTGAGTAATTCTCCTTACGTGTATGAATAGCGTAACAGGAGGGTTTGTGATCTGTGTAGTTATCAAACTCTCTGGCCTAAACTAATGTCAGAAATACTTGATCGCTTCATATATGGCGCCCGCGCCACAACACCGGTTGCCGAAACGTCACACGTAGGTACTTCGACCCTTAAACGTGCTTACGCTGCTATTGTTACCACTGGCAAATTAGGTGCATCGCAACCTAAGCGACAAAATAAAATAGGGCATAAACAGAAGAAAGACACCCAATCTACCCTGGCTGCGGTCCATAGCTCCTTGCCGAGAACGGACCAAGTTGATGAAGAGGGTTTCACGAAAGTGAAATGGAAGAAGAGGAAGCCCTGTTTACGAAACCAGTGTGGTACCGCGCTGAGTGGACTCAATATGCTGCTGCGCTCTGCTGTGCCTACTATATTAACTTTATCTTGAGACTAAATTATCCATATTTATCTTAGTAAAAACTTAAGAACTAAGTTAGTAAAGTATAAAATAAACAGCAATAATAATAAAATACAGTATAAAATAAAAATTTAAATCAGATCAATTCAGACACGTGGAATGTAATCCAGTGTCTAATAGAAGGACCGTCTAACTGATCTGCTATTACTTTCAGAATGCTGTTGGAGCTTGCTCAGATACGGTGCATTATGGAGGCCACCCGCTTTGTCATGATGGCATGAAAGCCATTAATCCGAGCCTCCATCAACATGCCAGGCACACTACAGCATCTCGGCAGCCCCAACAACATTCTAAACGTAATTTTGTATTGTACACGAAGGGCATTGAGTTTCCGCTGAGTACAGCTGATCCACAGGGTGCACAAATAAAACTATAGGCAGTATGCCCTGAACATTGTGCACTTCACCTCGTTTGGGCACCGTTCAAACCTGCAAGCCAGCATGTTCCCACGGACGGCCAACGCCCTACGTTCCCTCTCAACATCTATGTCATCAGAGAAGTCTTCCGTGACCCAGGGACCCCAAATACTTAAACTGCGTCACTCTTTTAAGTGGTACACTATTTAGTGTAACGTGTGGGACGGTGACGATTTTAGAGTTCCGTGGTAGGAATACCAACAACAACGCTTTTGTTCGCATTATACCTACCTGAGCCCATGGGACACGGCATACTCCTTGCATTTTCTAACCAGTTTCCGTAAACCGCTAATTGAAGGACTCAACAACACGATATCGTCTGCATAACAATGTTATTAATGGTGGTGCCATCAATAGTGCAGCCGACTGCAGTATTACTGAGACCCTCAATCAACTCATTGATTTACAGGTTAGAGAGTCGAGGGGATGTTAAGCCACCCTGTCTTACAACACACTCCAACCTGTACTCATCGGACACAACGTTCGCCCATCTTACAACATTGACTTGATTACTATACCAGTAATCAAGAACGTTAATGATATCTTCAGGGAGTGGGGTGGACCTTAACTTCTACCAAAGATGGTCATAAGATACCAAATCGAAAGCCTTAGATAAATCTAGGAAGTATCCATTAATTGGAGTTTTCCTGTCAGTGTAGTACCGGACAGTATGCTTAAGATATAAAATTGCAGTGTCTGTGGACAGTCCCTCTTGAAAACAGAACTGTGCATCATTAATATTAAGATACAGAGATACATAGGATACAGCTTAAATAAAATCAGTTTTAGTCAGATTTTTGTTTACGTTTTTTTTTTTAACACAGAAATGTTTCCTGCATGTGTATTGCCGGATATGAAGAATAACATCATCAGTCCATTTCTTCCCGTGAGTGTCGTAAAAGACGACTGGAGAACTTAATATAGGCATATGCTCTAGTAAGTTTTCCAGTCGTCTAGCAGCGTTATTTATGCACTTTACCGCGATCGCCAACCCACCTGCCAAGCGTGGCGATAATGGCACAGCCTCCCAAATTGGAAGAGGTCTATGTTTAGCAGTGGAAATAATGATGATGATGATGAATGAATGAATGAGTGACTGAAGACTAAATTTGAATTATAATGGCCCTATATGTAATGTGGTCGTACTACAGCGAGGTATTCCTCAGCCTAACTCTTTGGGCTAAACAGGCATGAAATTATTACTTTTTTCCTTCCTTTTCTTTCTTTCTTTTATTTTTCTCTTCCTCTTTCCTTTTTTTCCTTTTCTGTTTCATTCTTTTTTCTTCCAGCTATGGTAATTAGAGAGTTATAAGTTAGATGCATTATTTAACCTACTAATGTCAATTCATCAGTCTCTGCTAATCTGGTAAAACAAACAAATATTTTGAAATTGCACTGAACAAAACTCGATCCTTGGCTACTTTCACCATCAAGTACCTACCTATATTAAAATAAATACATACGTTTTCTACATAGATGTTACAGAACGGCGTGAACTCAAGTATCTTGCATAAAGCACTACGTCACGTTTCACGCTACGTACACGTATCTACTTATTGGAGTCAGCTGATCGATGACGTCACGCTTGACACATTCGTTTTCAATCATCATCTACTCGATGTAGGTTGCGGGGTTAAATAATATAATACTAGATTTTTCCAGCAGGTTCACCCGCGTTTCATACATCCTCTTGTATATTTGATACATCTTCTTGTCTATGTACAATGATGAAAACCACGATAAAATTCGTTGTGTAAATTAAATGATCTAAGCGTACAAACAAAATGTAACTCTGTTTTATACTATGTAATAAAGATTATTTAATACTTTAAAATAAATATAGGACTTATCTATTAATAGATGCTATAAATATAATAGCTCATAACAATAAAATAAATATGGCTGGCAACACTGTATTGACAAGTCGTCTTCTATTCCTTATTTTCTTATGCCTAACTCAGACACCAGTTCCTCACATTGCTAAAAAAACAAATAAATAATATGTAAAACCTAGAATAAGTTTGTGATTGTGAGGAGAAATAAAGTTTTTTGATTTGATTTGATTTTGATTTTTTTTGATTTTAATTTCAACAAAAAGACTATATTTACCGCAATTTTATAAGAATTCAGCAACAAAAAAGAAATACTCAACCTACAAAACATTCGGAATAATAAAAGACTCCAAAATTAAACCATAATGTAAAAAAAACTTACGTTAAAACTGGCGAATCGGAGATGACATCTGTCATGTCATCTCCGATTATAATAACAATAAAATGGACGAACTAATACAACAAGGAATGTGAAGACAATGTTGACCCGATCAGCAGCACGACGAGCACGCCCACCACCTCCGGACTCGTCTCTCAGCTCCGCCTCGCCGCCGCCAGTACCCAGCCCCACTGCGGGCGCTGTGACGACACCGGCCGTGGCAGTTGCGTCGAGCTCGAGCGACGAGTACTTCTCCCCGCCCACGACGCCACCACCTGCTCGTCGACGGGGAGGAAGCCGGCCGGTGGATGGTGTAGGACCTCGAGGCCCACCGGTCTCTCATAGGGTCCCAGCTCCCGGCGGAAGTGTGCAGCGCATGGACAAGATCCATCAACGAGAATGTCATGCGCTCATACTATGGGGCTACAGAGGGGGGAAAGAATCTGACCGCGTACCGTGTTCGGATGCTCTCTCGTTTTCAGGTGCTTGAGCCAGCTGTCAACGTTTCAAGCCAACGACTATCGGATCAGGTGCGGGTCATCCAACGTAATCGTATGTTGGATGACACCGTACTTGATCGCTTGCAAAATGAAATGCGGAGTAGCCAAGTCATCGCCCCCACGCCGCAGAATGCTGTAGTACCACCGCAGCCTGTAACAATTTATGCTGACGTGGGATGTGACGACAGGGCTACAAACGTAAGTACCCAGTGCAGTGATGAATTGAGGAGTGCTTTGGAGGGTGCGATCCGGGAATATCGGTTCATGACACCCGAACTTAGACCACGCTTACCTCGTTTGCCCATGCATAATAAAAATAGGGTGCTGGTGGCGGCTTTGGATTCGCAGTTGTCAAATTATTTTGATGACTGCGAAGATCTCACTGATACTCATTCGATTCTGTACTGCGCAGCTGTAGCGGCATGTCGTGTAGCTCACGTAAAATTTCCTAATGATTCTAATAGCTACACGACCGAAACCAGCCATACCAGCTTGGCAGTGCAGAATTGAGCGACGTATTGGTGGGGCCAGAGCCCTCATCGGCAAACTAATCTGCTTCAGGGAGGGCAACACTCGCCCTAGAGTGATGCGCTTTGTGAGGCGGGCATTCTCAGGGACTGATATTGGCCCTGACGACTATATGTCCCGTGTCACAGAGCAATAGACTTCCTGAAGCAGAAAGTTTATGCATGGGCGAACCGTATTCGTAAGTATAAGCGACGAGTGGACCGATACACTCAGAATCGTACCTTCCAAAGTGATGAGAGGTGGGTTTAACCTAACCTAACTTGGGAGCGACCGGACCAAGGTGTGACTGACTCGTCCCTTCCGGATGATGACGCCATGTCTTCGTTCTGGCGAAATATCTGGTCGGTGCCTGTCAGTCACACCGAAGGTGACTGGACTAGGGAGATCGAGCGGGCGTGCGGTCAAATAATAGAAATGGGGGCAATTACCATCAGCCCCCAAGATGTCGCTTGTGCAGTCCACCCGTTGCCTAACTGGAAATCTCCAGGACCGGACGGACTGCACAACTTTTGGATCAAGTGGCTCCAAAAGTCACACGCTCGCTTGGCATCTCAATTCCAGTCAGCCTTAGAGTCCAGATCATTGCCCCAGTTCCTAACAACAGGCATAACCCACCTACTCCATAAATCAGGAAGCACCGCGGAACCCAAAAATTATAGACCGATCACGTGTTTGCCGACGGTTTATAGACCGTCGGCAAACACGTGATCGGTCTATAAGTTCTTACATCCATTTTGAGAGCTAAAATTTGTAAACATATAGACACTAACTCCATCATTTCTGTCTGTCAAAATGGATGTAGGAACGGATCCCGCGGTACTAAGGAGCTGCTCCTCATTGATATGGCCATAAGCCAACAGGCTCGTCGTTCCCGAAAGAATCTGTCGACATGTTGGAAAGATTATAAGAAGGCCTATGACTTGGTGCCACATACATGGCTCATGAGGGTGCTGGAGTTGTATAAAGAAGATACAACTCTGCGCACCTTCCTGATGTCATGTATGGGGCAATGGAGGACGGTCCTTCGCTATCCAGGATGTCGAAATATTCGGAGGAATAGCGAGCCGATAAGGATCGAGCGAGGCATATTTCAGGGTGATAGTCTGAGTCCGCTTTGGTTCTGCCTAGCTTTGAATCCTCTGAGCACACTGCTTGAGGATTCAGGTTTAGGCTATCGGTTGAGGAAAGGAGGTCAGGTTATTTCTTACCTCCTGTACATGCATGACCTTAAACTCTTTGCCCACAACAATTTGCAACTTATGGAGCTACTGAAGGTAACTGAAACCTTCAGTAGCGCCATCAGGATGGAATTTGGTGTAGACAAATGTGCGGTCATGCATGTAAAGCGAGGAGAGATTGTGGAATCCGTGGGAACCCAACTCTCGGATTCCATAAACCTTCGAGCCCTCTCAGCATCTGAAACCTATAAGTATTTGGGTATGTCGGAAGCGTTGGGCATCAATGTTACTGACATGAAGCAATCGTTGAAGGACCGCTTCTTTGGCCGCCTGAAAAAAGTATTAAATAGTCTTCTGTCAGGCGGAAACAAGGTACGCGCCTTCAACGGTTGGGTCATGCCGGTTTTGATGTACTCTTTCGGCATACTCAAATGGACTCAGACTGAACTCGATGCCTTAGATAGGAGGGTCCGGACAGTGCTGACTGCACATCAAATGCATCACCCCCGTTCATCGGTAATGAGACTGTATATCCCGCGAAAGTGTGGAGGTCGAGGCTTTTTAAACGCTAAGACTCTCCACAATCGCGAGATATGCAGCCTCAGGGAATATTTCCTTAAAGCCGACGTGGGGATGCATCGAGATGTGATCGCGGTGGACAAGGGCCTCACCCCGCTCTCCTTGGCTAACGAGAACTAGCGCAAGCCGGTAGTGCTTAACACTAATGACCGCATGGAGGTATGGCAGAGTAAGGAGCTCCACGGACGCTTTTTCCGGGCCCTACATGGACCCGATGTAGATCTACTAGCGTCCGTAGCCTGGTTGCGTTTCGGTGACCTCTTTGGGGAAACCGAAGGTTTTGTCTGTGCAATTATGGACGAAGTTATGATGACGAAAAATTACCGGAGGTATATTGTTAAAGACGGCACGGTGGACATCTGTCGGGCATGCCACCGTCCGGGCGAATCCATCAGACATATTATCTCCGGGTGTTCTCGTCTAGCTAACGAGGAGTACTTGCATAGACACAACCTTGTAGCCAGGATTATCCACCAGCAACTTGCTCTGAAATACAGCCTTGTGGAATCGGAAGTGCTGTACTACAGTTATGTGCCCGACCCAGTTCTCGAAAATGGACATATCACACTGTACTGGGATCGATCCATCATCACTGACAGGACTATTGTTGCAAATAAGCCTGATATAGTGGTGGTGGATCGATCAGTGCGGCGCACAATGATTGTTGACATTACAGTCCCGCATGACGAGAACCTCGTGAAAGCCGAAAAAGATAAACAAATCAAGTATCCTGATTTGGCTCGCGAGGTTGTCGACATGGGATATGGACTCAGCGATCATTGTGCCGATAGTTGTCACAGCCTATGGCTTGATATCCAAGAGTCTCGACCAACATCTGAAGAGGCTCTCGTTGGGCAGCTGGCTTGATTCAGAAAGCGGTACTTCTGGACACGGCTCGCATTGTCAGGAGGTTCCTCTCTCTGGAGCCCTGACCGCCGGTAGCTTGGACCCTGTTCCCGATACCGGTGGGCTACAATTTTTTATATTTTTAAATGTTTTTTTTTTAACTAATATTTAAAAATATAATTTATAAGAATGTTTAAATGGAATAAAGGAAAATAAATATCAAAAAAGAATTCGTTTAGTAGTGTGAAACAGGTATCCTAAATCGGTAGCAAAATCAATGAAAAAGAAAAAATAGGTAACGTGTTACACCATCTATAATTCTCTAGTGAAGCCACATCTACTGTACTTAGTCGAAATATGGGGTAGTGCCGCAAAAACAAAACTAGCACAACTACAAATTTCCCAGAATAAACTAATAAAAATGCTCTTCAACTATCCATACTTAACATCAACTACAAAAATATACAGAGACACAAAAATAATGAACATAAAGCAACTTTACATTTATAACACATGCCTCTTTATCAGAAAAGTTCTAAACAAAACCATCCACACAAATATCACACTTACGCAACATAGACAAGTTAGCCAACGAAGCACACGACGAGCAAGTCTATTAGTTTTACCAAAAACCAGGACCAACTATGGCAAAAAAATGCTTACATTTGAAGGAGCACAGCTATACAATAAGCTACCGTCACGCATAAGAAACCTACACTCATTCAATGCATTCAAAACTCAGCTTAGCCAATATCTAATCGCAAACCAGACATTACTTGAAAAATGAATGCGTTTGGTGGGTCGGGTTTTGTGTAGTTTTTAATTCGTTTGTGACGGATGTAGTCGAACCTAATATTAGTATTAATTTAAGTAATAGTTATTGTTCTCAAGTAAGCGACATGTTATGTTTTTATTGAGAATAAAGTTTCTTTAAACCTAGGTAACGGTACTCCCTTTCTTCTCCTAAAATTGTTTGTCCGAAAATCATTTTCCATAACACGTTAGTCATAAACGTCATTAACCATAATATTCAAAAAATCTAAATTTTGTTTTACATAATAACATAACATAACAGACTGGCCGTTTAGTCTAGTGGTTAGTGACCCTGACTGCTAAGACTGAGGTCGTGGGTTCGATTCCCACCCAGGACAAATCTTTGTGTGATGAGCACAATCATTTGTTCTGTGTCTGGGTGTAATTTATCTATAATATGTATGTATTTAGAAATATATAAGTATGTTTATCAGTTGTCTGGTTGCCATAGTATAGGCTCTGCTTAGTTTGGGATCAGATAACGGTGTGTTGGTTGTCCTAAGATATTATTATTATTATAATGATCTTTGCTTCTAAAACTATTCTGTCATAATATCAAATACTATAATCATTAAGTCTCCTAATTTTGCATGCTATAAAGTCATATGTCCTAAGTATTTTATTATATAAAGTGTATATTGCTGAATTTTCATTTATAATAAAATTGTTAGTGGTAAAAAATTGCTACAAGTTAGGTTTTTGTGACAGAAACGAATCGCTGTAAATCCGACTCCACGTAGTCTTGTCTGCCCTACCCCTAGAGTGTAATTTAGAATCGCGTAGGCGCGAAGGAGTGAGGCGGCCCGCGAGCTGAGGAGCAGGTGGTTGTAACGCTCGCTGAGTCTGGCCGGCGAAGCCGGCCAGCAAGATGAAGCTGCGGTGGTGATCCTTAAACCGTCTGCGGCGATAAGCTTGCGTAGGACCGCCGCAGCCCCGCAGTGCCGGAGCCGTGACAGAAACCATGCCTGCTGCATGCTTGCTTGCATGCTCGATTGCATGCTGCTTGCCTGCTTGCATGCATGCTCGCTTGCATGCTGCATGCTTGCTTGCATGCTACATGATGCATGCTTGCCTGCATGCATGATTGCATGTTGTTTGCTTGCATGCATGCTGCATGCACGGTGTATGCTTGTTTGCATGCTTCTTAGAGGGAAATAAAATCACATGTTCACAATCACCTGTTTTATTGAGTGATTTAATAATACATGCAGCGCCATGCCAGAGGCCTTGATAAATGCCATAATGCTTTGCATCTTTACTATTTATGCATTGTAACAGTTGGATTTAATAAAATAATAAAGTTCTTCATGAACTTTGTAACACTTTGTTTTAAAATATTATTAGGATAAATAAACATACAATAATTTGGATTTAGAACTTATAACTTTTATTGAAAACAGTTTTATGTCTTTTGTGTATTATTGATTGTAATATTTATGACAAATGGATTTAGGGCATATTGTATTTAGGAATTTTAATATTATGGCATGTGATATTATGTGACATTTCGGGCAAGTTATCATTCGGACAAATGATGATTAGGACAAAAAAAATATGGCTCTTTAAATTATGGATAAAAAAGTTAGGTCACACAATAGAGAACCATAGGTAACAGCAACATAATACTTACCATATAAATATGCAGTTAAATTGATAGTGTCCCCTTTAAATTCAAGTTTTGGACTACAGTTATCTATAAATTACCTCAGAAGACATTAGAAGCACGTTTTTCTTGCCAAATAATAAATGGCGCAGCGAAGCCCTAAATTCAGCGTAATCTGTTGTTCTCGGTTCCGGCGAGTACGCACGCAACCTTTCGTTGTATGCTTTCCTGGTACCTCCACTTTATTATTGTTTGCCTAGTACCTACACTTTTCAACTTGTCCGAACAAAACGTATGAAAAGAAGAAATTAGTACCTTCCCGATTGTTCAAACTTAGCATTACAAACTTGCTTCTAGAACTGAAAGATTTTTCAGTTCCTATTCGCAACTTCCATAGTGTTCTAACTTTCTCAGTATAAATTTAATTCCCATGCTATTTTTTTTTAATTTGTAAATAGTTTTAGTTAATATAGGTTATAATTTTGTTTCTTAATTACTTAAAATCAGTAATCCATTCCTGATGGTTTTAATTGAATTTCGTACCCCGATAATAGTGAAATTCATTGCTATTGAAATATTTGTGATGGAAACATGAACTTAAGGGAGACTGGACTCGACACGTCTCACGAATGCACCTAGAGAGATGGACAAAGATCGAAACTCACTCGGCCTGAGGGTGGACATTGACGTTGATGTAGAACACGGCAAAGGTGATAAGATGATCTGATAACGTTGGCAGGGCAAACTCGGTCAGAGACAGCACAAGACAGAGAAGACTTGGAAGGAAAAAGCTTGATAGAATTTAAATAGATAGACTCGACAAAAAACTAATGTAGTGATCCAAAGACATCAACTTTCAATATTGAAGTTATTTTTCACTTTGTATCGTAGTATTTTTTGGAAGTAGACTGTTTTTTTTATGCAAAATGTTTTTATTTTTCACATTTTAGTTTCATATACTACTACTGGCCAGGTCAATAGCAGTGACAAGAAGTATAACAATATCATCACGAGAAACAAAGAGTTTCAACCACGTACTATCGAAGGTAACGTTAATAGGGTTATAAACTTCAGGGGTAAGTCACCCCTGAAGTATAAGAATCCATTCAAAAAACTTTTTACAAAAATATGACAACCGACTTCCTAGAAAAACACTACAAAGTGAAAAATAACTTTAATTTTGGGTGTCGGTGTATTTTTGGGTGTCGGTGTCTTTTTGGGTGTCGGTGTCTTAGGATCTGCAATGAAGGTTTTTTGCCACCGACTTCCGAAATTAAAGTAATTTTTCACTTTGTAGTGTTTTTTTTAGGAAGTCGCTTGTCATTTTTAGTTAAAAATAAAAAAAATGAAAATAAAAATATAAAGTCATGTACGAAGCCAAAAGACCCCCCCTATTGATGTCAGCGCTGTTCATTCTTTAACATTATAGTGTCCGCATTCGTCCGCAACCACGTGTCAGCATTCGATGTAATGTCAATTGCTTGTCTATCTATGCTTTGAGGATCTGTAGCAACGCAGTGACAAGTCAAGTCCGGTCATTAAAAAATTCTGTTCGATGAAAATATTAAGAGGTACTTCATTTTCCGGTCCTATGTTGAGGGTTGAAGAATGAAAATGTTAAGAGAATTCAAATATTTAATTTCTTTTTTTCTCGGCAGTCTTAAAGAACCTTTCGCTGATTGCTATGAGACTTCCAGCTTTGCCCGATGTTTCTGGAATATAATTGTTATATTTGAAGAAATTGCCATCTAAATTTGAGTTCTCTATTTGTAGGGCAACGCTTATCTATATTAATAATTCATTTATTTCATATCATCACATAATTATCATCATTTCAGCCGAAAAACGTCCACTGTTGGACCTCGCCCAATTCATCCATGCGGGTTGGCGATGGCAGTATGTTGGTAAGCTGCATACAGAACGCTGCTACCTATTCTCTAGTAAGTCCCTTAGTCACTTTTTACGACACCCACGGGATGAAATGGGATGGTGCTATTCTTTACGTCCGCTACCATACGGACCGCCATAATTCCATGAACTTATGATCTATCTGGTGGTGATATTGGTTGGTGAAAGTGGTAGATAAATTAAACAGTGGTTCCAAGTCCAGTCACAATCATCTTCATCAACGTAATCATTCTACAATAACCGCAATGCTGGGAACCAGTAGACGGGTAGGTGGATGTTATATTGCTTCGATGTTTTGGTTCTAGGTATCCACACGAGTTTTGTTTTCATGATGGCGCCTGCATGGATCCGGCCATACAGCCTTCAACTCGTTAATCCTGGCTGTTACCACTAGGCCATGACTACTCGTCCAGATACAAACATTGCTTCAATGTCACAACCCTGCTAGTCAAATATTGGTTCGAAGTGGCAATGTTTGTGCATGCGATTCGTGTTTGAAATGGCAGCTACAATACAGTGGAAATCGCTATCCAAAGGCTCTGTGTATAAACCGTTTGTTTATTTCAAGTGCTGGTTCCAACTGCTAGGGATTTCGACTATTGCGTTGGTAGGTTTACTTTTTAACCAACTTTAAAAAAGGAGGAGGTTATCAATTCGACTGTATTTTTTTTCTGTTTTTTTTTTATGTTTGTTACCTCATAACTTTTGACTGAGTAAACCGATTTTGATCATTCTTTTTTTATTTGAAAGCTGATGCTTTCCGAATAGTCCCATTTTAATTTGGTTTCATTTGGCCGATGGGATCCATGTGAAAACCATATAAGTCTTAAATTTGCATTAAGTATTTGCGCGACAAATGAACGAATAACGCGATTAGATTAATGCGTATCTACCTTAACTAAAAAGTTAAAAATAAAAAAGAATAAAAAAATGACAACCGACTTCCTAAAAAAACACTACAAAGTGAAAAATTACTTTAATTTCGGAAGTCAGTGGCAAAAAAACCTTCATTGCAGATCCTAAGACACAGTAGATACGCATTAATCTAATCGCGTTATTCGTTCATTTGTCGCGCAAATACTTAATGCAAATTTAAGACTTATATGGTTTTCACATGGATCCCATCGGCCAAATGAAACCAAATTAAAATGGGACTATTCGGAAAGCATCAGCTTTCAAATAAAAAAAGAATGATCAAAATCGGTTTACTCAGTCAAAAGTTATGAGGTAACAAACATAAAAAAAAAACAGAAAAAAATACAGTCGAATTGATAACCTCCTCCTTTTTTAAAGTTGGTTAAAAAGTAAACCTACCAACGCAATAGTCGAAATCCCTAGCAGTTGGAACCAGCACTTGAAATAAACAAACGGTTTATACACAGAGCCTTTGAATAGCGATTTCCACTGTATTGTAGCTGCCATTTCAAACACGAATCGCATGTACAAACATTGCCACTTCGAACCAGTATTTGACTAGCAGGGTTGTGACATTGAAGCAATGTTTGTATCTGGACGAGTAGTCATGGCCTAGTGGTAACAGCCAGAATTAACGAGTTGTAGGCTGTATGGCCGGATCCATGCAGGCGCCATCATGAAAACAAAACTCGTGTGGATACCTAGAACCAAAACATCGAAGCAATATAACATCCACCTACCCGTCTACTGGTTCCCAGCATTGGGGTTATTGTAGGATGATTACGTTGATGAAGATGACTGTGACTGGATTTGGAACCACTGTTTAATTTATCTACCACTTTCACCAACCAATAAGATAGATCATAACTATATGGAATTATTGCGGTCCGTATGGTGGCGGACGTAAAGAATAGCACCATCCCATTTCATCCCGTGGGTGTCGTAAAAAGTGACTAAGGGACTTACTAGAGAATGGGTAGCAGCGTTCTGTATGCAGCTTACCACCATACTGCCATCGCCAACCCGAATGGATGAATTGGGCGAGGTCCAACAGTGGACGTTTTTCGGCTGAAATGATCATAATAATTATGTAATGATATGAAATAAATGATTTAATAATATAGATAAGCGTTGCCCTACGAATGGAGAACTCAAATTTAGATGGCAATTTCTTCAAATATAACAATTATATTCCAGAAACATCGGGCAAAGCTGGAAGTCTCATAGCAATCAGCGAAAGGTTCTTTAAGACTGCCGAGAAAAAAAGAAATTAAATATTTGAATTCTCTTAACTTTTTCATTCTTCAACCCTCAACATGCCGGGGTCGCGTGATTGTTCGAAAGAGATACCGTGACCCTGGCACATGGGCAACTAATGGAACACGGGTGGGTTTTAGTCAGTAAAAGTCTGACACGCCCTCCCGCTCCACCCAGAGCGGGAGAAGTCATTTGATGATTTCCCATCCTGAAAAAAAAAAAAAAAACCCTCAACATAGGACCGGAAAATGAAGTACCTCTTAATATTTTCATCGAACAGAATTTTTTAATGACCGGACTTGACTTGTCACTGCGTTGCTACAGATCCTCAAATCATAGAATAGACAAGTAATTGATATTAAATCGAATGCTTACACGTGGTTGCGGACGAATGCGGACACTATAATGTTAAAGAATGAACAGCGCTGACATCAATAGGGTCTTTTGGCTTCTTTCATTACTTTATATTTTTATTTTCATTTTACTTTTGCTTAATTTTTATGTTTATTTTATTTTATTTACTCGGGAAAACAAACAATTTCACATTAAGATTTATAAAAAAAAAAATGGATACAGAAATGATACAAATGTGAAATCAACAACGTTCTCCACAGATATACAATAACACAAGTTGGATTTTTTGAAGACTAGTCTTGTTAACAATTAAAAAAGAGGAATGTAAATAGTAAAGAAACTACAAAACATAAAGCCATTAATAATGCCGCATAAGTGGAACAACAGTGTCACATACATTTTTCAAAATATTTTAAGTACCATAAGTGGAGGCTGATAAGCAATAATTTGTCAACCCACAAAAAGTCAAATTCAAAATGTTTGATATATTTGTATAATGCATCACGTATTTAACATTTTACAAAAGTTTGAAGTCATCTAAAACATAAAAGTACGTAAAAAATGGATTTATAACTTAAAATAAATCGTAAATCTAGTATACAATATTTATCAGTCGTCAAAATTCAAAATAGTGAGTTATTCGTTTATAGGTTATGTTGCCGGTTTAAATTACACAAGGAAACATTAATTAAATAATTATGTAGGTATATGTCAACTTAAAAGTTCTTTTTTATGCTAAAATAATATAATTTCGTCCGATCAGATTGATTTACTGTAACTTTTGGTCACAAATAAATACGATAAATCACTTAACTCATTATTGCTAAACACAACACGATACGGGTTGTCGCATATCACATTATTGCTAAACAATTTGGCATTTAACGTAGCTTACAGTACAGTTTAAAGTGATTGACATATTATTACTGAATGTTGGTTAGCTTTTTATGAGAGATAGTTTATATGTTAAGTATCTTGATATTAGCGATTAGGTTTTTATGAAAGATAGTTTATATTTTAAGTATCTTGATAATCCATTATTATTTTTATTAAACAAAGAAAAGAATAGTAGGGAGATATTTTTTCAAGCAAACTTTATAAGAATTGGTTTAACGTCTTAAGACGACATTTCCTCAAAACCAAGTTTATGAGGGTTAACACACTATTGCTTAACAGCATCCAAGTCTAAACTTTTTATGCGGTAAAGCAAACAGATCAGACTGCAGAAATTCTGATTAAAATTGCACCTAAGGCGACGAAGAGTACGCAAGCTAGCATTTTTACGACTGGAAGTAGTGGCAAAAACAGGTCGTGCGCGCACCTTGCGTCCCTGGCATGTTCAAGGAACTACATAATACAACTTGTTACAAATGTCTAAACAATCATACGAGTTATTACATAAGTCATACAAAAATGTAGTTTCAAGAAAAGTACGCCTTGAACTTAGAGAAAGAAGATTAATTTTTTTTAGTAACTCACTACGTATAAGAGAGATAACAACTTTTTAAGCAGCGATAATGCATAGACTTCAAAAACGTACGTTGTATGCTTTCTATACATTCAGTATATTTATTGTAGAAGGGGTTCCACACTGGTACTGCATATTCTAATTGAGACCTAATTAGTGACCGACAGAAATATAAGTATGTTGTTCCGTCCCGTTTGAATTGTTTACTTTGTGCGCCTACGTTACTAAACGTGTAACAGAGTGAGAACTGTCACTTGTCAGTTTGAGTTTTTCTCTTTGGTTTGGTCTTTGAAAATGTCGGTCCTATCGGCTTGTGCGACCCGTGTTGTTGAATTAATCCCTTTTGTAAAGTAATCCGTTTGAACCGATCGTTTTGTGGACAATTTGTCGTGATCCAATTGTTTGTTTGTGTAACCAACCCCTTTTGACGAATTAATACGGGTTCAGTTTGTTTGATTGAAATAATTTGAGGTTATAGTGACCCATTGACCGCATGCTTTGGTAGCAGGGCGTATTGGAGCGGTGGATTGTATCCTGGATTACTGACAGCGTCACTACACAATACAATATACACTCATTTACATACATAAATCCAGGTAGGCTCCAGAAGCAGTTTTCTTCAACCAGGTTATTCTTTTGAATATTGTATTAATCAGCTCCGCGCACGGCGGACAGTTCGCTACCGCCACTCTTGCCCCAGGGCCCACCATCGCGCTTCCACATAATAATTAAATCTTATGGTGAGGCTCTGGCCTGGCGTCGAACATTCTTGGTAGCAGAGCGTGGTCGTATATACAACCACAAAATTGGTAATTTACAGTAAGCTAATTGCTTGGCAGTCTCTAAAGGGAAGTAGTAATTCGCTGTAAATATTTGTTAACTATGATTGTTTGTTTATTTGAATTAATTTGTTTAAATTTGTTGCTACGGGTAAACTAATGTTACCAAAGTCAGCCGGGTTACATATGCTAATAGAGTTAATTGGATTGGGCTATGTGATAACCCCTTGTAGGTTCTGACCGGTAGTATTGAATATCTGGAAGACATTAAAATATAGGAGTTTTGTACCATTGACATGGTTGTTTGTGAAAATTGACATTTGAAATTGACATTTTGAACATTAACATTGTTTTAAATTGGAATAAAGGTTTATTATTGTTGTACCATTGACATAGTGGTTTGTGAAATTAACATTTGAAATTGGCATTTTTTGAAATTGAATTTGAATTTGAAATTGAATTTTTGAACGTTGACATTGTTTTGAATTGAAAATAAGGTTTATTGTTGTTCATTGGATTGGAACCAATTGTTTGCTTTGTTATTTCTTGTGTTGTTGACTGGCAGTTTAGCAGTTTATTGTTGAACCTTGATAGTTAAATATTTTGTTTTGTTTATTTTAATTTGTTTTGTTTGTGCAATGGCATACACAGCGGTGAGAGAGGCAATCAGTGGATTAACCACACAGCTGCGGCGGTTCACTTCAGCTGCAGCGACCGCTGAGCGCCCGGATCTTGAAGGGGTCACGCTTGCTCGGTTCGAGCAGTTGAACCTGAGACTCGGCAACGTTGATGCTCTGCTCACCCGCTTCAACGAGTTCATTTGTGAAGTGGATCTGGAAGTGCTGGACCAGGCAGCACGTGATAAGGTCCTTGCTGACTACGACCAGATCTTGGACCTGGGGGATGTCATTGGTCAACGTGCTCGGGAAATATTGGAGAGCCGGACACCTGTCCAGGTCAAGCCGGAGACCTCGGTTGTTTCAGGTCCCGGACTATTGAGTAGACTGCCTACTTTGGAACTGCCACACTTTGACGGTCGCTTGGACCATTGGTTGGGTTTCCAAAACCTTTTTGAAAGTTTGGTTGATGCACGCTCGGACCTCAGACCCGCCCAATAGTTGGCCTATTTGTTGTCTGTCCTGGAAGGTGAAGGCCTTGGTACAGCATTTGTCAGTGACTGACTCAGCCTACCCTACCGCTTTGGAACTACTCACGTCGGTGGTACCAAAATAAACGTTGTTTGGCTGACGTGCATATTAAATTGATTTTGGGGTTACCGGTCATTACTAGTTTGTCAGCATTGCGTACTGACCTGTTGAACCCGTTGGTGGCAGCGACCAACGCTTTAAAGCGATTGGACTTGCCGGTGGACCATTGGTCTTACCTTTTGGTGCATGTTATGCTGCAACGGCTTCCTGCCGATTTGAGGGCTCGTTTCGAGCAAAAGTATGGTGGGGATAGTGTCACACATCTCCCCCCATTTGGTGACCTCATCAAATTTTTGGAGGATGAGTGTCGGTTTGTGGATAACTCTAGCGTTGCCACCGAGTCACGCCAACCGTCTTCCCGGCCACGAGACCAGGGACGGACTAGGGCTCGCGGGCCTGTTGATAGTCACCCCGCCACTCCTTTTGCTGGCAACCAGAGTCGTCCTGTTTGTGAGTTTTGTAGGGACACGGGGCATAGCATGGCAACTTGCGCGGCCTTTTTGAAATTGCACGTGAGTGCCCGCCGCCGAATTGCCAATGCACGCCGCATGTGCTTCTCTTGTTTGGGGGCTCACTTCCATCGGGACTGCCCCAACCCCCGCCCTTGTAGATTTTGTAGGGGGTCCCATTTGGAAATTTTGTGCGCTAACGCGAACCACGCTGGTAGTCCAGCCTCTGATGAAGGTTCGCGCACGGGGGTTACCATGGAGTTGGTCACCGGGCTTCTGGCTCGCCGGTTCAGAACCGGGGAGAGGCCCGCAATTTTGAGCGCCGCACTCCACCCCCCGCGCAAGTTGATCGGGAGCCGCGCGACCGCCATTTGGTCTCCCCGCGTAAAGGCGATTACGCAGTTGTTGCTAGGCAGCGCTGGCCAGACCAGCACCGCCTTCCCTCCCCTCCATTGGCGGAACGTCCCCGGTTGGAGTCACGCCCCCCGCCATTCAGGCATCCGGTGGGATATGCCCTTCCAGCGATGGCGCGTGGCTCGGGACACAGCGCGGACGAGGAATTTGACCTCCATCCTCGTCGGGAAAGACTTGAGCCTGGGTGCGGCGATCGGTCGCCGCCCAGGCATTGTTAGGAACTTGGTGCCTGCCCCGCTAAGTTACCCCCTCAGATCGATACGGTTTTGTTGCCAACGGCATCGGTCAGGGTCTGGGAGCCCACGGGGGACTCTGTTGTGGTCCGTGCCATTTTGGACACGGGAGCCCAGGGTTGCCTTTTGTCTATTGTTTTGTTGTTTTGTTTGTGTATTGTTTTGGGCGAAGTTGTTTTCTTGAGCGCCTTTGGACTGCGGAACTTGGTTGGGACGAGCCACTTCGGGAAACCCTGTTGGAAGATTGGCTCCAATTTGTATCCACACTCCCCGCAGTCAACGAAGTCGTGTTACCCCGCGCTATCCTCCCGCCTTGGAGCTACACTGCTACCCTTCATGGGTTTTGTGATGCGTCTTCGCACGGTTATGCAGCTGTTGTTTATCTGCGCACCGTCAGCGCGACAGGCCAGGTGAAGTTGTCACTGGTCATGGCCAAGAGCAAGGTGGCCCCCCTCCGGACGGCACTGACCATCCCTAAGTTAGAGTTGTCAGGGGCGGCGCTTCTTGTGCGTCTATTGAACCACGTTGCTCACACTTTGGCTGGAACTGTGGACATTCGGGCTTCTTACGCCTGGACGGACAGTCCAATTGTTTTGTGTTGGTTGAAGACGTCCGTCCACTCTTTGGAGGTCTTTGTTGCGAACCGAGTGTCCCAGATTCAAAATTCTAAAACGCCTTTGATTTGGAGGCACGGGAGATTTGAACCCAGGCGCCGTGGCCTCACGTGGGTGCATGGCACCCCGCTTGATTGCTCACCCCCTATGGTGGGGACTACCCTGGCTGACTCGCCCCGAGGATGATTGGCCTCGAACGCCAGTCTTGATGTCGGGTCCTTTGCCCGGGCTCAAGGTGCTCGCTGTTGGAACGAAGGACCCTGATTTTTTGTTGAGTCGATACAGCTCCTCGACAAGTTGTTGAATTGTTGGTGACTGATCGTCACATTATGAACTCGCATGCCGGTTGCAATGCGCTGTTGGCCATTCTGCAGCGAGAATTTGGATATTGTCAGGAGCCGTTAGTAAGTTGAACCCCTTTTGGACGATACGGCTCTTTTGTTGTTTGGTTGTTGACGGTTGAGTCACTCTAGCCTTCCTTATGGGGTCCGTCACCCCCTTTTGTTGCCTAAGGAGGGCCATTTGGTTAAATTGTTGTTGTTGTTGTTGTTTGGTTGTTTTTGGTGTTTGTTATTGTTTTGACCCGCCAGCCTGCCCCCATTGGGGGGGTATTTTGAGGCCGCGGTGAAAGCGGCACAGGGACTCTGGCGCAGATTGTTGGGAGACACTGTTCTCACCTTTAAGGAGTTAGCTACGGTATTTTGCCGCATTGAAGCTGTATTGAACTCGTGTCCATTGTGCCCGCTGTCTTCGGACCCGAACGACTTGGAGGCCCTAACCCCGGGCCATTTTTTGATTTGACAGCCACTTGTCGCCCTGCCGGAGCACGCTTTTGTCGATGTGAGCCAAAATTGGCTATCGCGGTTTCAGTTGGTGCAGCAGCTCGCTCAGAGTTTTTTGAAGCGTCGGAGCTTGGAGTATTTGCACATCCTCCAGCAACGCGTCAAGTGGACTGATAAAACGCAACCTTGTCAAGATTGCCAAGTGATTAGCGGACGGGAAGGCCCGTCCGGGGGGGGGTAGATGTTTCATCCCGTTTAAATTAGTTACTCTATGCGCCTTCGGAACGCGCCCGAACGGAATGACATCTGACTTATCAAGTTTGACTTTTGACACTTGACACTTCTCTTGGGTTTTGTGCTTGGAAGGGAAATCGTCGCCGTGTTGAGTTTCGCGACCTTTTGTAAATTAATCCCTTTAAATCGATCCGTTTGTGACAATTAGTCGTGATCCAATTGCTTTGATTGTAAATAACCCTCCTTTGACGTAATAATACGGGTTAAGTTTGTTTGTTAGAAGAACTTTGAAGGTTAAGTGTTGAAGACCGCATGTTGGAGAAAATCTCTGGCGAGTTGCAGCGGCCGTGATTGTAACCTGGAGAATACTCATAACGTCACAACACGATACATATATACTCACTTACATACATAAATTCAGGTAGGCCCCAGAAGCAGGTGTTCGTCTACCACAGGTGAGTTATTTGAATTATATTGTCTGCTCCGCGTACGGCGGACTAGTTCGCTAGCCACTCTTGACCCAGGGCCCACGATTATCACGCTTCCACATAATAATTGAAATCCTATGGTCGGGGCTCTGGCCTGGCAGCGAACACACTTACTTTACATTTTGATGAAGTACATTGCTGGTGTGATTCCACCATCGTCTTGGGATGGTTAGCTACTTCACCAAATCAATTAAAGACATTCGTACGTCATCGAGTGTCTGAAATTCATGAAACTGTAGGAGAAGCTTGGCACTACGTTCCGTCAGCTGAAAACCCCGCAGACCTCGCTTCGCGTGGACTTAGAACTGACAGGCTGTTATCGTCTTCATTGTGGTGGTCAGGACCACAATTCCTTAGCAAAGACAGGTCTTCATGGCCTCAGTTCCCTGAATCAAATCATAACCATTCTGGGTTACCAGAAACAGTCGCGTATTGTCATGTTGCTAATCAGAATATTGAAAATCCTTATACAGCGTTATTTTCAAAATATTCAAACTTTAACACATTACAGCGTGTGACGGCATATGTCATGCGATTCATTAATAAATGCAGTAAGAAATCAGTTGAGTGTGGTTCACTAACTTCCACTGAACTTACCAATTCTTTAAACTTATTATTAAGACTCAGTCAAATAGAATCATTCCCGGAAGAGTATCACTTACTTAAATCAGGTAAACAACTACCAGCAAAGAATAAACTTTTATCTTTGTCTCCTTTTTTTGATACTCTTAATAATCTTATTCGTGTTGGAGGAAGATTAAATAACTCATTTTACGATTATAACATTAAGCATCCAATTCTATTAGCTAGTTCTCAAACAATTTGCATCCTCTTGTTCAACATGTTTCATTTACGCCTCTTGCATGCTGGCCCACAGCTTTTATTGGCCACTGTTCGTCATCACTACTATCCCATTGGAGGTAGGAACCTGGCTAAAAAGATCACACATCAATGTGTAAAATGTTGCAGGGTCAAGGCCAACACTGTTCAACCTATTATGGGTAATCTCCCAGAGCAGCGTCTTCATTTAGAATTCCCATTTCTAGACACAGGGGTAGACTACGCCGGTCCCATCATGATAGCTGACCGGAAAGGTAGAGGATGCCGACTCATCGAATGTTTTATTTGTGTGTTTGTGTTTAGCTACGAGAGCCATCCACCTCGAGCTTGTGTCGGATCTTACAAAGGAAGCTTTTTTAGCTGCGCTAAACCGTTTTATTGCTCGAACAGGAAAACCCCGTAACATATTCTCTGACAACGGCACAACATTTATCGGTGCTTTTAATGAATTGGCCAAGCTTCTTTCGCAAAACTTAAACCTAAACAATATCGACCCTGGCATAAACTTTTCTTTCATACCTGCGTACACTCCACACTTTGGTGGCTTATGGGAGTCTGCAGTTAAATCCACCAAACATCATTTACGACGCATTTTGGGTTTAACAAACCTAAACTTTGAGGAAATGGCTACCTGATTAATTCAAGTTGAAGCTACCTTAAATTCAAGGCCCTTAACTCCACTATCTAACGACCCTTCCGACCTCGCTCCTTTAACCCCAGCTCACTTCCTTATTGGTCGTTCTCTAATCATGCTGCCTCATCCACAGATCCAGAACGTCAACGTCAACAGCCTTAAACGGTTTCGCCGCATTGAATATTTGAAGCAACATTTCTGGGCTCGTTTTTCACACGAATACATAGTGTGGTTACAGGAGAAAACAAAATGGAGCCGGTCCTAGGGCGAGCTCAAGGAAGGAACCATGGTCGTCATAAAAGACAAAAACTTACCTCCCCTTCTATGGCTTCTAGGACGCATCAAACATGCTATCCCAGGCAGAGATGGCGTCGCGAGGGTCGCTGACATTCTTACGAGAAGGGGTGTCATCCGGCGTGCCTTCAACACCATCTGCCCGCTGCCGGTCACGACTGTTGAAGACTCTTCAACGGAGGGAGTATGTTGAGTCATATCTCTCAACATCGCCGCGCGCCCAGCGGCAGTGAACGAGAGGTGCGGGGACAAGGGGTCGCCGACCGGCCAACGGCCGAGCGCAGGCCCCCCCGCCACACCAGTCAGCTGTTGCTCGCCGCCACGCACGGCTGCGCTTGCGCATCTTAATACCTTAATACTTCTTTGTTCTTATTTTAACCGACCGTTTTATTTTGTACCATCTTGTAAATTCGTATTCCATCATATTACATGTTATACAGTCCACTCCAAGTTTTATTTACATTCACCACGAACTATCGTCGCGAACACCCCTTTTTGGACGATACGGGTCTTTTGCGTGATGGGGGATGGTTGAGGCACTCTAGCCTTCCTTATGGGGCCCGTCACTCCCTTTTGTTGCCTAAGGAGGGCCATTTGGTTAAATTGTTATTGTTGTTTGCTTGTTGTTGTTTTTTGTTATTGTTTTGACCCGCCAGCCTGCCCCCCATTGGGGGGGTATTTTTGAGGCCACAGTGAAAGCGGAAAGGCGACTCTGGCGCAGATTGTTGGGAGACACCGTTCTCACCTTTGAGGAGTTAGCTACGGTATTTTGCCGCATTGAAGAGTTCAATACACTCGCGTCCATTGTGCCCGCTGTCTTCGGACTCGAACGACTTGGAGGCCCTAACCCCGGGCCATTTTTTGATTGGACAGCCACTTGTCGCCCTGCCGGAGTACCCTTTTGTCGATGTGAGCCAAAATCGGCTATCACGGTTTCAGTTGGTGCAGCAGCTCGCTCAGAGTTTTGGAAGCGTTGGAGCTTGGAGTATTTGCACATCCTCCGGCAGCGCGTCAGGTGGACTGATGGAACGCATCCACCCAAAATTGAAGACCTCGTCCTGATTAGGGATGCCGGCCTTGGACCTTTGTATTGGCGCCGGGGCGCATTCTCGATTTGGTGGCTGGCACCGACGGGGTTCCTCGTTTTGCAGAGGTTTTGGTGGACGGATCGGTCGTGAAGAGAGCGGTCGCAACCTTGTCAAGATTGCCAATTGATTAGCGGACGGGAAGGCCCGTCCGGGGGGGGGTAGATGTTCCGTTCCGTTTGAATTGTTTACTCTGTGCGCCTACGTTTCTAAACGTGTAACAGAGTGAGAACTGTCACTTGTCAGTTTGACTTTTTCTCTTTGGTTTGGTCTTTGAAAATGTCGGTCCTATTGGCTTGTGCGACCCGTGTTGTTGAATTAATCCCTTTTGTGAAGTAATCCGTTTGAACCGATCGTTTTGTGGACAATTTGTCGTGATCCAATTGTTTGTTTGTGTAACCAACCCCTTTTGACGAATTAATACGGGTTCAGTTTGTTTGATTGAAATAATTTGAGGTTATAGTGACCCATTGACCGCATGCTTTGGTAGCAGGGCGTATTGGAGCGGTGGATTGTATCCTGGATTACTGACAGCGTCACTACACAATACAATATACACTCATTTACATACATAAATCTAGGTAGGCTCCAGAAGCAGTTTTCTTCAACCAGGTGAGTCTTTTGAATATTGTATTAATCAGCTCCGCGCACGGCGGACAGTTCGCTACCGCCACTCTTGACCCAGGGCCCACCACCGCGCTTCCACATAATAATTAAATCCTATGGTGAGGCCCTGGCCTGGCGTCGAACATATGTACTAGTGCGTTTAAATTGCGTGGATGATCTCATTACAAAGCTATACATGCGATAAGCATTATTAACCATTTTATTAATATGTGCGTCTAAATGCAGTTTATCTTCAAGTAATATTCCCAGGTCGCTGATCAAAGTCTCCTTTGCGAGAGTTTCACTATGTATTGCATAGGAATATTTGAATATATTTTTATTTTTAAGTGAAGCTAATACAACAACATTTAGAAATACTGAGTTGGATTTTTTTAAATGCAAAAATCTGCAAGACTATTGAGGTCTTGTTGAAGCAGCTGACAGTCAAGCATAATTTTGATGGGTCTAAAGACTTTAAGGTCATCTGCGTGTAGTAAGAATTTAGAATTAAGGAAGGACATGTCAATATCATTAATACATATAATAAATAACAAAGGGCCCAGTATCGAGCCTTGAGGCACCCCTGATACAATTATGGATTTAGAATGGAAACCATTAACCACCACTTTTTGCGTTCTATTTGTAACATAGGAAGTGAACCAACGGAACAAATCCCCACGAATGCCGCTAAATGCCATTTTGCCTAAAAATAAATTATGATCGACCTTGTCAAAGGCTTTACGGAAATCAGTGTAAACAGAGTCCACCTGTACACGTGTGTCTAAACTATTGAATAAATAATCAGTATATTGAATCAAATTAGTAGTTGTTGATCTGTTCTTGACAAACCCATGCTGTTGTTTAATAATTTATGGACAGGGGTGATATTGGCTCGTTTCCACACTTTTGAGAAAGTCCCTGGCTCAAACATTGATTATAAATAATAAATAGTGGGATACTTAAAGTGTCAGCGGTATTTTTAAGGAAGAGTGGCGGGAACCATTGGGTTTATAACAACGTATTTCGTTTAATTTGTGATATTCCGTACGAGTCCCAATAATATTAATTATTTCTTTCTGTCTTTCTAAGTATACTTAGTCTGGCCATAAATACTGTTACAGTTAAAAAAAAAAAAATACAGTCGAATTGATAACCTCCTCCTTTTTTTGAAGTCGGTTAAAAATAAGAAACATATTACCTTTGAATTTGGAATTTGTCATTTTTATACGATTGTTCATTGAGTTTTCTAATTTTGGCGCCAATACATTGTACAATATTTTGCGATATTAAAATGGAGTGGGTTGATAAAGAGAACCGGATCGTTGTGATTGCATTACACAAAGTTGGTATGGGGCCAAATGCAATTTTTAAAACTCTCCATACGCTTGTTATTAGTCAAATGTTTGTGTACCGGGCTATCAGTAGGTACAATGAGACCTCCTCTGTTTGTGACGGAAAATATCTGGCCGTCCACGTAGTGTTCGTACGAAAAAGGTGTTCAAAGCAGTAAGGGTAAGAACTCGAAGAAATCCTGTTTGAAAGCAAAGATTTTATCTCAGGAGATGAAGATAGCACCCAGAACCATGTCGCGTATTTTAAAAGATGACTTAGAACTTGCAGCCTATAAGAGACGCACTGGTAATTATTTAACTGATAATTTAAAAAAGAATAGGGTAGTAAAATCGAAACAACTACTGAAGCGGTACGCAGAGGGAGGTCACAGAAAAAAATTGTTTACGGATGAGAAAATCTTTACAATTGAGCAACATTTTAACAATCAAAATGACCGTATTTATGCTCAACGCTCTAAGGTAGCTTCCCAATTAGTCGACAAAGTGCAACGTTGGCATTATCCGACTTCAGTGATGGTTTGGTGGGGTGTTAGCTATGAAGGAGTGACTGAGCCATATTTTTGTGAAAAAGGTATCAAAACATCGGCACAAGTGTATCAAGATACCATTCTTGAGAAGGTAGTTAAGCCCCTTAACAACACCATGTTCAATAACCAAGTATGGTCCTTCCAACAAGACTCGGCGCCGGGTCATAAAGCTCGGTCCACGCAGTCTTGGTTGGAAGTGAACGTTTCGGACTTCATCAGAGCTGAAGACTGGCCGTCGTCTAGTCCCGATCTTAATCCACTGGATTATGATTTATAGTCAGTTTTAGAGAGTATGGCTTGCTCTAAACGCCATGATAATTTGGAGTCCCTAAAACAATCCATACGATTGGCAGTGAAGAATTTTCCCATGGAAAGAGTGCGTGCTTCTATTGATAACTGGCCTCAACTCTTAAAGGACTGTATTACAGCCAATGGAGACCACATTGAATAAGCTTTTTATGTTTTAAATTGTGTTATATTTATGTATTAAACTAACACACTGTAAAAGTAATAAATAATATATGCAATAAAAAAAATTTTTTTTTCTTCGTGACAATATTTATGGCAAGACTAGGTAATAATGCTGGAAATATCGGTTTTTTTTATTAAATGAAGTCCTTTGTTTACCAATAAATTTTTTCATGTGTCTTTTTATCAAAAGATAGGTATAAAGTTCTTGACATAATTCACCGATTTGAGTATAGATAATAACACTAATATCATTGTAATTTTGCGTCGGCAAGATAATATCAATATTTATGATCATCAAATATCATACAGTCAGTATAATTTCTTGCAACGTTATCATCAATGAAATTCAAGCATGAATTGGCGATTTAATGTAGGTATTACAATGTATTTATTCAAAGGTCATTACACAATTGATTTTTTTTTGCGACTGTGCCCTTGTCGCATATTACTTGGGGTCCACGTTTTCTACTTTTAATCTCCTCTTCTCTTTCATTTTCATACAGTCCATCCATCATTTCAATGGCCCTTTCGCTAGCCATCACCATTTATGTTCATCATTCCCTTAGGCGTTTCTTCCCGTCTTATAAAATATCAAGCCAAACAATTTTCTTTCACTGGTGCAAATTTAAAACTCAAAACGACGACGATTTTCGAAAGACACGAGTGATCATACTAAATCGAGTAAATGTGTAGGCAATAGGCATTTGACATTGTATTTTTGTCGATCGTCACTCCGGATCGTTTTTGTTGACCGATAAATCCACAATCACGGAACAACATCAAAGTGATGTCAACGTCAGTCTAGATTTTAACGGTCTAAAGTAATCTGTAAGAAGAAAAACACTGAGAAAGTGACGATCTTAAAAAGGTATCAAATCTGTAAGCTCCTTAAACCATAGTACATTAATTGGTCCAAAAAAGAAAGGTACTAGAAAAAATTCAACTTGAATTTTAAGTTCGAGTGGAATGCCACAGGGTTCAATGTTGTGTCCAATGAGAATACTCATTGTTTTAAAACCGTCTAGCTACTGTTATTTATATTGCTACGTCTATAAAGTTATGTTTTTATGTATGTTTCTTTACCTTTTCCTAGTACAGTCAAACAATTCATTACCTTAGTACAAGGTTTACAGGAAACTCAATACAAATTTTGTGTATGTGCTGAGTTATCTTTTACATCACTTTCTTAATTATACCATACGCTTAAAAAGGTGTAACTGAAAAAATAATATTGTTAGTATAGTGGAATCATTAACATTTTGCCTGTAATGAAATGATGTGAAGTTGCGGTGCTTGGGGGAGGCTTATGTCCAGCAATGGACGTCTTTCGGCTGAAATGATGATGATGATGTTGAAATAATGTTTATTTCTGTGCATTTTTGGTTTAATATCTTAAAACCATAGTTTTAGCTGACAGATCCTTGAATAGAAATTCAGAAAATAAAACACCCACTGGTGTGTAAGAATACTCACCAGTGGGTGGAAGAATGCAGCCCATGATGAAGATTATTGAGGAATACACTTAACACCTTGTTCGACTGTACATCCCTACCGTTGTGGGATTCAGATAATTAAGAATTTATCTAATCCAATTTAATTATCATTTACACAAATTGATAACTAATTCTGTCTATCAGTATTATGTTTTACAGTAGGTTGATATCAAGGTCAATAGCATTGTTGTCTTCCTAATCTACTTTTGGTCAGCTATTTACGGCCCTGAAGATATAATTATAAATACCTCCTTTTCCCCTTCCGGTTTACCTTCCGATTATTTTAGATCAAATTTAATTTCAAGGTTGACTATATTGTCTGCATTATACAATTTGGAGACGACAACTGTAAACATAAACTGACGCCTTTTTCCATGGGGGTAGGCAGAAACTACAGAAGGCTACGATCTTAACATACTATTTTTGCTTCGTTTATGTTCATACATCTGGTCTTACCCGCACGCCGGTTACCAGTACTACCTCATTTTTCTGAAGAACATCACCAGTAAGGTCACTATATGTTTTCCCTACTATTATACATTCTTGAAAAAATTATGATAAAAATTGTGAACTCTTCAAAATAAATATGCATTTCATAAATGGGTCTACTATCCGGCTTGCGCTCCTACTACAGGAAAAGCCATGATGTCCGAGACAGTTGACAACTTCACCGTATTTGCAGCTATGCAGAGTCACGCATGGAGGGCCGGCTGCAGGTAAGTAGCAAGACGGATGTTGCCACTACTGTCCCCAAACAGAGACACTAGGTTGGGTGACACAGTAGTGTCTGCAGCCAGAGCCACGACTCCCACTCACTCATAGCCAGAAGGTGGGCACGCTGAGCAGTAATGGTGGATGTGTTATTAAATATTATTCCTTACCAACCTGCAGAATTGCTCATCCTACCCCAGATGGGTTTATGGGACGATTTATATTCGGCCAAGCTATTATCCAGTAATTCACCGCATCGGTCAAGCAGAGTGAATCAGAGAAAGGGTTAAAATTTCGCCGGTCAACTTTGAAGTGTTGTGGACAAAGGACTGCTAATATTCGTAATTTTACAGACCCCCAAACAGATAGGTAGTGTGGTTTGAAACCACGCTAGGTCGTCGGAAGCCACATTTAAAATGGATTTTGGAGTGCTGCGAATAATTTGTAAATTTTTTCCAAGAGCTGTGGCTATGCTTCCATAAATTGACATTTGATAAATGACAATTTATTCTGTCTAGATAAGAGCAACGATGTTGTTGATTTACATTCCAAACAAGCCCTAAGTGATGGAATTCCTGTTAACTTTTCTCAATACTTCAGTAACTTTATATCTAATATCAAACAGGATTGTTATTCGCTTTGGAAAGAGTACTTCAATAAAAGAACACTAGAAAAAGGAATCAGCATGCGTAGCATGACCACCGTAGAAAAGGGTTTTGTCGACGAACGATTAGACAAAGTAACGTTTCGAGTACACAGTACGACAGCAGCAAAGTAGAAAAAGTCAACTGCACTTTTGACGTGAAACATCTATAGGCGAGGGTAAATCATATTTAAACAAAAATGTGCCAGTTTGTACAATTATTGGGCGCAGGTTCGCTAGGTTCAGCTACACTTCTCAAGGTTTACCCTTGGATGGGTGACCAATTAATTTATGTGTGGCGATTTGTCGCAGGTTCGCTAGGTTAAGCTGTACTTCGCAAGGTCAGCCTTTGGATGGGTGACCATTTACTTTATGTGTGGCGTTTTGTCGCAGGTTCGCAAGGTCAAGCTGCATTTCGCAAGGTCAGCCTTTGGATGGGTGACCATGTAGTTTTTGTTTTGCCTTGTGTCGCAGGTTCCCTAGGTTAAGCTACACTTCTCAAGGTCAGCCTTTGGATGGGTGACATGTGTGGCGTTTTGTCGCAGGTTCGCAAGGTTAAGCTGCATTTCGCAAGGTCAGCCTTTGGATGGGTGACCATGTAGTTTTTGTTTCGCCTTGTGTCGCAGGTTCGCTAGGTTAAGCTACACTTCTCAAGGTCAGCCTTTGGATGGGTGACCATTTACTTTATGTGTGGCGTTTTGTCGCAGGTTCGCAAGGTTAAGCTGTACTTCGCAAGGTTAGCCTTTGGATGGGTGACCATGTAATTTTTGTTTTGCCTTGTGTCGCAGGTTCGCCAGGTTAAGCTATACTTCTCAAGATCAGCCTTTGGATGGGTGACCATTTAGTTTTGGCAAAATCTGTTCACCCAGTCGAAAGTTATGAGGTAACAAACATAAAAAAAATACAGTCAAATTGAGAACCTCCTCCTTTTTTTGAAGTCGGTTAAATATAATTCTGAGTCGAATCATGTCGAAGAGTAAATTTTATAAAAAGTGTGGTTGACTCTTTCTACTTTGCTGCCGTCGTACTGTGTACCCGAAACGTTACTTTATCTATTCTTCCGTCGATAAAACCCTTTTCTACGGTGGTCATGCTACGCGTGCTGGTACAAAACGATTCAATCACATCCCTTGAGCTCACCGTGGATAGATAATATCAGCTGTTGAATAGATGTGATACTGTTAACGCACTAAGACTTCGCTTTGGACACATTCCGTGTAAATAAGTTCTTATATCTAATGGCAAAATCAACGACGACTAATTGTGACTTCTGTATTAATTCCGTCGATGATGTTTATCACATATTAATCGAGTGCGTCCGCAATGAGGAATTTAGATATAGCTTAAATTGTAGGATTATAGATAAGATAAGATAAGATTTCTTTATTCGTTTAAACATTGTATACATGACATACAAGAGCATGCAAGATATTATATTATTTCAATCCAGTCATGTTTAGTCGTAAGAATCGGCGTACAAATATTTTCATGCATAAAAAGAATTTAAGACATAAAAGAATTAACAATAAGAGAAATCAAAAAATTACATATATTACACTTACAAAATGTATAAATAAGAAATTATTTTTATTTTAAAATGTCAAAAATTACATATTTAAATTGTCAGGAAATTGTTAAAATTATTCAATCAAAAAACACTTTTTCGGCTAGAAATTCGGAGACACTATAATAAGCTTTTTGCAAAAGAAAACATTTTAATTGGCGCTTAAATGCCTTATTATTCAGCTCTTTCCAATGTTTAGGTAATCTGTTAAAAATAGTAGGCGCCATTCAGACGATACTTTTGCGCATGAGTGCCGTTTTTGCTGGATATACTCTGACAATGGTCATATCCCGTCTGTTACGCGGTACAGCTTCCTGTAGACGCGGAAATAAATTGGAGTTTATTTTTACAAACATTGCAGTTTCCAGGATATACATACAAGCAAGAGTTAAAATATTGTACCTTTTAAAATATGGTTTAGTTTACATGTATCGATCGTTCATAGGCCAAACATTGATCGATGCATCTCTTTTGGGCCTTAAATGCCGTATTAGCGTTAGTCAAATTTCCCCAAAATATGATGCCGTATCTAAGGTGAGTCGCAACTAAGCCGTGATAGGCCGCAATCAATGTATCTACATTCACAACTACAGCTAGAGAGTGCAATGCAAATGCAGAACTACAATTTTTTTTGCCGAGGTTCTTGATTTGTGGTTTCCATTCAAGTCTTTCGTCAACTATTAGTCCAAGTAATTTGGTAGTATTTACGGTTTCAACAATTTTAGTATCTACATTTATGTCAAAATTTTCAATGGTCAATCGTTGTTTCATTATTATTGTTCAACCATTCTATTATAGATGTCAAAGTGTTGTGTATGTCAAGTTTATATTGGTTCATGTCATTGCTATTATTTGAAATTGACACCGTGCTATCATCTGCAAATAGAGTCATAGGGTGTGGTATTGATTTTGGCAAGTCATTTATGTATAGTGTAAAAAGTGGAGGTCCTAATACACTACCTTGGGGCACACCAAAAGTAGTTTCACGTTCATGTGATAAGTATATCACTTCTTTTTTTGTGGTTATATTAATCCTCGTGATTTCGGTCCTTTGCTTTCTACTGTCATAGCATGATTTAATTAAATTAAGAACGTTACCTCTTATCCATATGTGTCAAGATTTTTAATTAAAATGTCATGGTTTACATAGTCAAATGCTTGAGTCATATCGCAGAAGATTGCACATACAGGTATTCTTTTGTCCACTTTTATCAAAACTGTGTATAAAAAGTCGTATATCGCCATATTTTTAGTTTAATTTTCGAGGAATCCCTTTTGCTCATTACATAATATATTATTTTTTTCTATGTAGCCGTTTAATTCCTTTTGAATGAATTTCTCAAATATTTTTGAGAAGATAGGAATCAGAGAAATATGCCTGTAGAATTCCATGAGTTCTCTACCTTCTTTCTTATATATCGGCTTAACGATCGCTATTTTTAGTGCGTCAGGAAACGTGCCAGCTATAGTACATATATTTATAATATGAGATAAATGGTCACATATCTCAGATGCTACAACTTTTATTACTTTGGTTGATATGCCGTCGTACCCCACGCTATTTGTGTTTTTTAAGGCCATCATAATTCTATATGCCTGTTGTGGTGTACAGGGTGCCATAAACATCGAGTTTTTGTCGTTTATGATGCGCCGCGTAGTTTTATACTGGGACTGGATGGGTTCTATTTTAGTAATAAAATAATCGTTAAATTGATTAGCAATTTGTTTCGCATCCGTAATTTTGTTATTATTGATTTTAATTTTCGAAATATAATTTTCGGAGAAATACATTTTGCTCATACAATATTTAAATTTAGATGTATTCTCCTTGCTGTAATTGCGTCTAATAGCATCGTATTTGTCAATCGTACATATTCTATTTACTGGGCATTTTAAGATCTGGGCTGTGTGGTCTGAGAGGGAAAACTCTAAGACTGACGATTTACACCGTTTGTTAAAATTATGCGCAAAATTATCGATACATGTTTGACTTTCCGTTCGAGTAGGTTGATTTATTGCTAGTTTTAGGTTAAAGCTAAGCAGAAGGCACTCAAACTCCATCGACTGATAATTCCTTTTTAATATGTCTATATTGAAATCGCCGGCTGTGACAATATTTATATAGGCATTCTTTGATAGTTCATGTAAGACTGCTTCGAATTGATTAAATAAACTATTTATATTGTTTAAATTTGGAATTCGGTAAACACATACAAACGCAGTTTTGTACTTAGTAAGCTCAATGGCACAGCATTCAAATGTCCCTGTTATTGTCATTTTTGAGATTTTTAATAATTATTTCCATTCGTGTCCAATTCTAATAGAGATAGGTGACTGTAATAGTGTTCTAGCTGTGGCACTTTCTGATACAGCTAGGGTAATTTACAAACTAGCTATGATAACATTATTTTAAATAGAATATAAGTATAAATATGTTAAACCAACCAGGGTGGCATAATCGCATGTGCGACAAAGCCCTTAACTTTCAAGAAAAAAATGTGCATAGTCTGAATATGTGTTGGGGAAATAAGATTTCGAATCACCCAAAAAAAAAACGTGATAAATAAGTGTTTTTAGACTTTCACAGGAAATAATTACAGAGGATTTGATTAAGTAGGCGATATAAGACAGTTTTAGAAATTACAATAAAAGTGATTAAACAGATAAAACATCGCATATTTTAGGTTCCAAAAGTTCATTTGATTAACATAATGCGTGACTATGACTATTCAAAAAACTAAATCCAATAAAAACATAAATATTTTGATAAATGCTTAAGCCTCTAGACGATGACGGTGCAGACGGCGGGAATTAATAGTTCATTTTATCAGCAGTGTACCTATTACAAAATAGATAAAAAGTTTATAAATACGATGTTCTACACATTTTCTGAAGTGCATGCTCAAGTAGCTGGCGGGCTGTGAACCGGGGTCGTTCCCGAAGAGAAAAATTAACTAAATTATTACTTAAATCGAGCACAACGAATGGTGATAAAACTTTTTATTTTATAATTAGTTGGCACTGTAATATGTATTAAAACTACTTTCTATCGTTAGTTGTGTGATATCAAGTAAAAATAAACATTAAACTGTGTAATATTGTGCATTTACTAAATTAAGAAATTGGAAGTGCAATTAACTTTTCTTACATTCAAACAAACTATGTTTAGCAGAACTTATAAAACTTCAAAAGTATTTGGAAACTGTGATTTGCATTAAACTGTGTTATATTTTGCATTTATTTAACATGATTTATCAGAATAATTATAAAAATTACGGCTATTATAACCATAATAACAATTTTAAATGCAACAAATCTTTTACTTACACTTTTACTTAGATTTTTCTTCAAATACGGAACAGTTTTTAAATTGGGTGTTAATTTTTCCATGTTCAAGATGGCAGACTCAGAGAAGAATAGGAACATCACGCAAGAAACGGAACGTGAAGTTGATTTAGACACTATACTCGTAGAAGAGATTGGTCAGTTTGGAAAGTATCAGCTGAGGACTTTCTTATTGTCTGTGGTCTTGGTGCAGTTCATAGCATGGAGCGCCGTTGAGTATGTGTTCACCACCTCTCGAATCAGTACCAGGTAAACTTATATGCCTCCTACGTATTTTTTTGTGCCTTATATAGTTTACTTTATTTTATTGTTGAGATGAACCCCTAGTTATTTTCCAAGTGACTTTCCCGTTTTTAAAACGTTTATACATTATATTGCATAAAGATTTTCTCCATGTGATACGAATACTTTTGAGTTATCACACCAGCGTATGCTTGACTATCTATGGTGAAGACAACTTATTGCTCGCATCCGCCGTTCCTATTTCCACTCGTGAACCGCATGTACTTCAATTTCAACTAGTTACATGTTTTTGACTGACTTCTTGACAATTTGTAAATAGTTTAATCAAAATAAGTGTATTGAGTTTTAATGTTCTATTGTAGATGTCTGATCCCGGAGTGTGAAGGTGAGCTGACGAATTTCTCTCCATACTGGTTGGCGAACGCAGTACCACAAGGTGCCAGTCAGGGCTCTTTCGACAACTGCGAACGTTTTGCCAACGTGAACGCGACGCTGCGGGTGGTTGAGAGCAACACTTGTCCCGCAACACTCTTCAACCGCGACAAGCGCGTGCCCTGTGATGACTTTGTATATCAGAACACATATTCTGTTGTCTACGATGTGAGTTGACAAAATACTTGTTTTTATAACGTTGGATGGTAAACAAGCCATCACACTGTTTAGTGGTTTCTGCCGACTTTGGGCACCAGTAATATTAGAACCATCACATAGACTTACCTGAAATGCCCCATGTTCTAGTATTTACTCCTGCACCGGAACTTTAAATTCAAAATCTGCTTGGGGACAGAAATATGTAGATTGGTTGTTGTATCTACAGTAGTCCTAGAGAAAGGTACTTGATCGGAATTATTTATCCCTGTGTAGTATGGGCTGGCGTGTGACGAATGGCGGCGATCACTGATTGGCACGGTGCGCACGTTCGGCACGCTGACGGCGCTGCCCATCACCGGCTTTGTGTCGGACCGCTGGGGGCGCCGAGTCGCGCTCACCATCAATGCGTTTAATACGGCCTGGCTCGGCGTCACACGATATTGGGCTGACACCTACATCGGTTTCATGATGTCCGAGTTTTTTGAAGCCACTTTCGGATCTGGAGGGTTTTCCTGCGTTTACATACTGAGTAAGTATGTTTTTATATATATATGCAGTTCATTTACACTACTATATGGGAATCCATAGCTTATTGAACGCAAGTTCTTCTCATGTACTCCTCTGTGTATTTAATAATACAATAATACATAGTGGGCACATACTATATGGTTGCTAAGCATACGTTTTCAATAATTGAAAATGTAGAGTTTTTCAAAATCAGGCAGTAGATGTTCGAAATAGAGTATAGTTTTCTGTAGACCAAAATAATTGTAACAGAGATTATACAATTTCATATGAGGTATGTAGTTATGGCAGTAAACATAATACGCACAGGTATCGACACTATGTGTTTTATGTCTACGTTGAAATTTTAGTAAAATTAAATACCCCTTAAACCGTAGTGAGAAAGTGTGCAACAGATAGGAATGACATGAAAATGAATCGTGTCGCGCTAATACTTTTTTATATAATAATCAATACGGGAAATATTGGTTTATAAACTTTACGACCCGGGATTATGATTACATTGTTTTGTTTCAAAGATCGCGTGCCACTTATCAAATAATTGTCACGTGTAAAATACTTAAATTCTGTGTTATTATATTTTTATGGGACTTATTAAAATTATTGATATTACTTTTATAAATCAACAAGCAACATTTTCGAAAGCAATAAATTGTTTTTGAATTAAAGTGCATAGGCGCAGTCAAAAATCGTTACAGGTGACATAGATTCTGTTTCCACTCAGAAAAGCTACGCAAATAGCTAAATATGTCTTTAACAACTTTCATTAGTCTATTTAATTTTCATTCATTCGTGTATTTCATTTTAATTCAATCTATTTCTATCTGATTCTTCATTGCTAAGCTGCCATTCCCATCTAATTCATGAACATTACCACAGTAATGGAGCTGGTTGGCCCGAAGTATCGAGTAGCAGCTGGAGCAGCGATGAACACTTGCTTCGCGCTAGGACAAGTGACAATGGGGTTCATTGCTTGGGGCGTGCCCAACTGGAGGAAACTGACTCTAACCCTCTACATTCCGCAGCTTCTTACTATATTCTACTACTGGCTCATCAGCGAGTCAGTGCGGTGGTACATGAGTAAGGGACGCTTTGATGAATCCGAAGCTTTACTCAGAAAAGTTGCAAGGGTTAATGGGAAACTACTATCTGAAAAATCCTTGGAAGACTTACGGCGTACAGCGCAGGAGAAGTTAAGAGTCAGTGCGGTGGAGGCAGAAAAACGCGGTGGCGAACCCTGGCTGATAGTGCAAGTGTTCCGGCACAAGAAAATTTTGATCCGTGTTCTCATCTCTCCCGTGTGGTGGATCACAACAACGTTCATCTACTACGGACTCTCCCTCAATGCCGTTAATATGTCTGGCAATAGATATCTGAATTACATTGCTGTCGCTGCAATCGAAATCCCCGGCTACTGGATATCATATTTCTTGATGGACAGGATCGGAAGGAAACCTGTATTAACTGGAGCTTTTTGGTTATGTGCTGCATGCCAGATTGCTTATATTTTTGTACCTCAGGGTAAGCGTCTTAATATTTGTAACTTTTGCATAATACATTTTATTTTAAGTGTGCGTTTGGTTAGTTGGCCACTTAACTTACCGCTGTTAATTAATTCGAGAATATAACTGTAACTTCATTATTCTCATACTTTTAGCCCAATGTATTTTGGTTGGCGCTACCTCTCAACATAACTGTATGAAAATATCGATCATTTCATACTGATGCCTTCTGTACATACAAAACTGTTACAACACCTAATTCGTTCACTAAATTCTCACATATTAATTACAATACATAATAAGTATGTCACTACACAATAGAGCGACATTTCATAGCACTTCCAAGCGGTAATATTATCAATTACCATATTTATAAAAACAGGTGATGATATGATTACTTTTGCGATGTTCTCCACTTTTATAATGTACTCTCATAATAGTTCTTTTTATTCCCGTAGATTTGTACGCAGTATCATTGACAATATATCTGATCGCAAAGATGTCGATAGCAATGGTGATGACGGCAGTGTACGTGTACACTGCGGAACTGTACCCAACGAAATATCGCCACAGCTTATTCGCTTACTCCTCCATGATGGGAAGAATTGGTTCTATGGTTGCACCGCTCACTCCCGCATTTGTAAGTTTCATTTTTGATCTTAGTAAGGCTATTGACTGAGTTGAACAATGTATTGCGTGACATAAAATAGTTAAACTAACAATAAACCTAGGATTAATATTGGAAGCACGATAGCTTTAAACATCATTCTTATTCTGTTTATTCCTTAGAAATGAAAAGTGAAATGACAGACAAATTCTTGGAGTAGTGTTACAGGGATCACTGTTCGGTCCCTTGCTTTCTCTAGTTCTTAGTTTCACACATCTAATAATAAGTCCAATGAAAATGTATGATTGATTAGTATTGTTGTTTGTTACGTGTTTTATTTTATAGTTTGACTTAAAAATATTGTTTACTTTACAAGTACTGAATGTTTTTAGTTGCAACAATGTTCTTATTCTGTTACAGGGTGCACAATGGTTTACTGAACTGCCATTCGTGTTATTTGGCACTTTTGCACTGATATCCGGTCTTCTGATCTTCCTAACACCAGAGACTCTAGGCCACACTCTGCCAGACACCCTCGAACAGGCAGAGCAAATCGGCCTCAACGATAAGACGAAAAAATGACAATACAATAGACACCATTTATCTAGCTATAGTGTAATCCATGGAAAATCTCATATTTTTAAGATTAGATAAGAATAAAGTCAAAATTTGCCGATTATGTATTTTATTCAAACCTACGCTTTCAGGCTACAAAGTATTATTTTTAAAGTAATATATCTGTTGTTAATGTCATAGGCATATATTAGTTTTCAGACATTATTGTTAGTTTCGCCTTTATGAGGCTGATTTTAGAGATTTAGTTTTCGACGATCGTGATCGAGTGTTTACTGCTTAGCTAACAGCAAACTGTGCACTCGCAAAAGAGGTCACAAGAGTTCTTGTGGTGCACTACGTCTTATATGTCACTATGTGACATCATGGTGGCACAACCATCCAACCAACGTCACGCTGACAGTAAAATATTCACTGCTTAATGGTGGGTATCTCACCAAGCGGTCGATCGGTTGCGCAACCAACATTACATTTTTTTGTGTGACTCTGGTTACGCCGCCACTGGTGAACTAGTGAGATAGGGCCTTAAATACGGGCATCAACTGACATAGTGCGTCAGACAACTGAAGGTTTGTCCGGCTGACGAACACGAACAAAGGTCTTTATCAGTTCCGGCAATTGGGACTCGAGGTGGCATTGCACAAGTCCGAGGCCATGGGTTTTCATGGTCCTCGGAACGCGCCACCTGCGGGTTCCCAACTCACGGTGGGGGGGTTCACATCGGCGTCGAGTCAACGATGAAGTACCTGGGACTTGTCCTCGACAGCCGGTGGAACTTCGTCGAGCACTTCCGACGTTTGGCTCCCAGACTGGAGCGGGCTGGGGCTGCCTTAAAGCGGCTCCTGCCCAATCTGGGGGGTCCAAACGCCTCCTGCCGGAGGCTCTACACGGGGGTCGTGCGGTCTATGGCCCTCTACGGGGCACCGGTGTGGGCGCCCTCATTGAGGCTGCGCCCAGCACGCCGGTTGAGTGCGGCCCAGAGGGTCATGGCTATCCGGTTAATCCGGGGATACCGCACGGTCTCCTGCGAGGCGGCGAGCCTCCTTGCCGGAGTGCGGCCATGGGATCTGGAGGCAAAGGTCCTCGCCCACATGTGGGAGTGGCGCGATGAGGCGAAACGCCGGGGCGAAACTCCGCTGCTGCGACAAATCGCGGCACGGTGGACAGAGCTCCGGTGTGATCTCATGGCGACATGGCGGGTACGATTGTCGCAACCCAGTGCTGGGCACGCCACAATTGCAGCGGCAAGTCCCCTCTTTGAGGAGTGGATAGAGAGGCGTCACGGCGTCCTCACCTTCCGCCTGACGCAGGTTCTCACCGGGTATGGGTGCTTCGGTGGGTTCCTGTTCAGGATAAAGCGGGAGAATACGTCCGGGTGTTTCCATTACAAGGATCGTCTAGAGGACACGGTGGAGCATACGGTGGAGGAGCACCGCCGTGTTCTCGTGGAGGCGATCCGCGGCGGCGACCTCTCGCGTCCGGCCCTGGTGCGAGCCATGGTACGGAGCGAGAGGGAATGGGAAGCCGTCAGCTCCTTCTGCGAAGCAGTAATGCTCGCAAAGGAGGAGGTGGGGCGCGTGAGGGAGTGGCAGTCTCTGCGCCCTCACGTCCCTAGCCGCCGCAGGAGGAGACGCCCCGGGCGTCGGGAGTCGATAGTGGTCGATCCCGGCCACCATAGGCGCGACCTTGCGGGTGGCGAGCAATGGGTAGCTCGCCGCCCAGTAAGGACCAAACTCGGGTCGACGGCGCGTAGTGTTCCACGCGCACCTCAAAGAGATGTCAGCAGCAGTGTAGGGGTCTACTAGGACCGATGCCTGCCGGGATCGCGTGATTGTTCGAAAGAGATACCGTGACCCTTGCACATGGGCAACTGATGGAACACGGGTGGGTTTTAGTCAGTAAAAGTCTGACACGATGAGCGGGAGAAGCCTCTTTCTTCGTGGCGTCTTACGAATCGGTCGTGTTAACTATTTATTACTTAAATAATTTTTGCATTTTAATGTTTCTGGCACTCGGAAATATTACTTATTCTACTGGCCATAGAACTCTAAATTAAGTGCTATCTGTGTGGTAAAGTGAAGGGCAAGCCCGACCTTGACGAACGCGTAGTGCCTGTGCGAACAGTACATACTGTGCCAAAATAATTGCCGTCTTTGTCTTGCGCGCTCGACGGTTGAGTACCTAGCTTGTTGCTACTCGATTGCACCTGCGACAGCGTAAACAAACATTCAAATACCTCCTATAACGAGCGCCGAAGAATATTTCTACGATCTAACGCAGCTGCACTTCTACTACAAGTACGAACGATGACTACTATGGACACGTCGCTGAATAAATCACTGTCAGATACTGATGTAAACCTATTGGGAAACACAAATAAGACCCCACCTAATTTTGTTTTTCAACGTGTCAAGAGGTTCAGAGAAGATATGGATGATTGTCTCTCTAGGCAACTGAATGAATTTAAAGAAGAGATGAGGAAGATGATGTCTCTTTTTTCATTTAATCAAGGTAATGAGATGTCAAAAATCTCCGCTACTCTGAAGGAAATTCAGCTATCAAATGCCAATATTGAGAACTCGATAGCTTTCCTTACCGCACAAAACGACGACATGAAGAAAAAAATTCATCAATTAGAAATCGAGGCGAAAAAAGATAAGGAGTACATAGTCACATTAGAGAACAAATTTGAGGACATGCAAATTGGCAGCCGAAAATCAAATTTTGTAATAAAAAACGTTCCGAAAAAAAATAACGAAACCAAGGACGATCTTATAGATATGACTATATCTCTGTCGCAAAGCATTGATTGTAAAATGAATAAATATGACATTAAGGATATTTACAGACTGCGAGGTACAGGCAGAGACAGCAATCAGTCACCTATTATTGTTGAAATGAGTTCCACTCTTTTGAAAAATGAAATACTAAAGATGGGAAAAGCGTTTAATATCAAGCACCGTACTAAATTATGCTGTAAACACATTGGTTTCAAAACGCTGGAAGATAATCCCATATTTATTACGGAACATTTAACACCAAAAGGATCTCGCCTACACTTCCTCGCCAGAGATCTAGTAAAATCCGGCGCCTATAAATATTGTTGGACAGCCTACGGTAAGGTGTATGTGAAAAAGGACGATCAATCGCCGACTATCATTGTTAAAAGTGAAGACCAGATACATAGTCTGACTCTGCAGAATTGACTACATACATGTTGCCTACGGTATTTATGCCACCTTACCTATTATACTATAAAAATTGTATACAGTATTACCGCTTCGTTCCGTGTTTTTTATGTCACCCGCTTTTTATGCGCTGTGCTAATCACCATAGTCATAAATAGTTATTATTTAAAATGTCGTAACTTTATATCACATATGCTCACACATAACTCATATACATGCATTATACACTTACACAACAATTATTTATCCAAATCAATCTTACTTCTTATAGACTTATATATCACATCCCCTACCATAAATCATTTATACTTATACTCATCGTTACTTACATTTGTAGTGCATTCAGTCGTTTATTACATATACCTCACATTATGTCGTATACTACGGTACATTAATAATACAAAAAGAGCAATCGTTCGTTATTATACTCGTATAAATTCTACATTAACTTTTCTTGTAATCATTAATTATGTTAAAACAACAATTACCACTACTTTAAAGCATTTACTCCATGTAATGACATTCATTCTATTAAAACCCGAACTAAATGAGTGATACGCTGCAAACAGTTACTGATATAGATAATTTTGAGATTGCGCGCACCTTTGAATGCGACACTAATGAGCTATCGAAACACATTTTTGTTAAGAAAAGTGACCTAACTATTTTTTCACAGAACATTAGAAGCATTTATTGTAACTTTGATGACTTTTTACTGACACTGTCTACATTTAACTTCGAAACAGATATTATAATATTTACAGAATGTAGGTTAAACTCTAGTAAACCTATTCCTCACCTTAACAATTACAGTTCATATATGACCTCAAACCAGTTAAACCAAAATGATGGGGTAGTCGTTTATGTGAAGAGTGCACTCGAACATCAGGTTAGAGAAATACCACTATCTCAGGCCTCCTGTCTAAGCCTGGAAATATTTAATAACGTAATTTTGTGTATTTACCGATCACCGTCAAGCTCAAACACTGAGAGTTTTGTCGGTTCGCTCAACAATCATTTGGAGACCATAACACCAAATAAAAACATTATTGTGGCAGGCGACATAAACATCAATATCATACCTAAACCAACTGAGCAGTCTCATGAACTGAAAAATAGAATGAACTACCTTACTATGTTATCTTTGCACGGTATCCTCCCAGGGCATCTGTTACCAACAAGAGACAAATCATGCCTGGACCACTTCATGCTTAAAGTTAATAAGAAAAAGTTTTCATCCACTATTGCTATTCTTAAAACCACAGTAACTGACCATTATACAACCTTACTAGTATTATCTAAGCAAAAATGCTTATTAAATGTTCGTAAAACTAAGACTTTTGTTGACTTTGAACAGGCCTTACATTATTTAAAAGAAAGGAATTTGAGTGAATTACTTTTCTGTGATGACCCTAATTCTCTGTGTACTCTCCTGATACAAACTCTAGCTGAGTCCATTAAATTAAATACAATCACTTTAAAGATCCCCAGCAAAAAACGCATTTTAAAACCATGGATTACCAATGGTATTTTGCGCTGTATACAAAATCGGAATAGACTCCAAAATAAACTTCGTCAAGATCATACTAATGAAATTCTAAAAATAACGTACAGGCGTTACAGAAACTACTGTAATAATTTAATTAAAAAACTAAAAAGGCAATATGAAAGGAATATTCTATCTAAATCAGTTAATAACAATAAACTACTGTGGAAGAATATAAAAACTATTACTTACTCACAGAAAACAAATACTTATGATGCAGAATTATTAAAATTTCAGCCAAACCCGTCTGATTCAGTAAATTTTATTAACAATTATTTTTCTAAAATTGGTCATAACCTGGCTCAGCAAATTCCACCTACAACCGACAATTGCTCCCTCGGTTTGAGCAGTAACGAATCTAATTTAGTAAATTCTTTTGTGCTTCTTGAAACTGACGCCGACGAAGTTTACAGCATATTAATTAACCTAAAACCTGACAGTGCCCCTGGCTGGGACAACATCTCTACGAAATTTTTAAAGTTTATAGGCATGGAAGTCGTCCCTATCATAGCCCACCTTGCGAACCTATGCTTTAAAACTGGCATCTTCCCTGCTCCGTTAAAAATAGCCATTATTACTCCTGTGCACAAGGGTGGGGGTAGAGACGATATTAATAATTATAGACCAATTTCTGTCCTTAGTAGTATATCCAAAATTATTGAAAAATTAATAAATGTCAGGCTTCTTAATTACTTAAACAAATTCAATATAATCTCCGACTCACAATTTGGTTTTCGTCACGGTATTTCCACTGAGGACGCCGTCACTTCACTAACTTCATTAGTATCTAATCATCTTGACAATGGGGATAAGTGCCTAACTATCTTTTTAGACCTTAAAAAGGCATTTGATACCGTCTCTACGCCTATCCTTGTAAACAAGTTGGAAAAAATAGGTATTAGAGATGTCGCACTTGATCTGTTTAAGAACTATCTTTCAAATAGGAAGCAGAGTGTCAAAGTCGGGCAACATATAAGTGATATCACAGATGTATCATATGGCGTCCCCCAAGGAAGTGTATTAGGTCCAACGCTCTTCTTGGTATATATAAACGACCTGTGTAACATGAAAATTCCTAATGCCAAAGTCTTGTCATACGCCGATGATACAGCTGTCATCTTCTGTGGTAAGACATGGCACAATGTGCAGCTAAGTGCTGAAACAGGAATGTCCCAGGTTGCGAATTGGCTCAATGCTAATGTTCTGACATTAAATACCTCCAAAACAAATTTTATATGTTTCAGTATCTGCAATCGTACTCAACCAACCAACGATTTTCGAATCATTATACACACTTGTGATGGTACCAATGTTGATAATTGTAACTGTTCTAGTATTGATAAAGTTTCTAGCACAAAATATCTAGGGGTTATGCTGGATCAGAATTTGTGCTGGTACCCTCATCTTGAGCAAGTTGCCAATAGAGTACGTAAGCTAAATTGGATTTTTAAGACTCTGCGTCACGTGGTGCCTAGGTCTGTTCAGAGTAGCAGTAAGCCTGTCAGAAATATGCTCACACAAATATATTTATCTCTTGCGCAATCAATATTGATATACTGCATACCTGTTTGGGGTGGGGCAGCAAAATCTAAATTCATCCAATTGGAGCGAGCACAACGAGCCCTGCTCAAAATAATGTATTTTAAAAAAAGGAGATATTCTACAGAAAACCTCTACAAAATTAGCGATGTATTGTCAGTTAGAAAATTGTACATTACTCAAATAATTTTAAAAAAGCACAAAACCTTGCCTTATAATGCAGAAATTCACTCTAGACGAAGGAAACACGATATAGTTCAAATACCGAAAACTAAGACCAAATTCGGATCTATGCAATTTAGTAAACGCTCAGCTCAATTATATAACAAAATAAATAAAGAAATTTTCGTATATGCAAAATCTTACCATATATGTAAAGAAATGTTGATTGACTGGATAAAACCACTGACATATGAAAACACTGAATCTCTCCTACAAAACGTAACCTAAGTACACGACCCACTCACACACACTCAGAGACTCTCCCATACCTACACGTACATTCACACTCCCATACACATACAACCACACACTCATCAACACAACCAACTCATGCACACGCACGCACACGTTCACATAATAATATTTTGTTTTATTTTTGTTTTGTTTTGTTTTATTTTATCATGTTCTGTTTTATTGTGTTAAGTAAGTACTTACTGCTGTGAAGGAGCGGAGTCTTTGAATACAGGCATTATTTGCTTAAATGAAGACTCCAAACCTAATATTGTTTGTGTATAACTTTTGGACACAATAAACGTTATTATTATTATTATTATTATTATTATTATTATTTGATGATTTCCCATCCTGAAAAAAAAAAAGTCTTTATCAGTACAACGTACAGCTGGACGTGCATAACTATTCTTCAACGCTGCATTGTAGTTGATCATAAGTTTAAAGTTACGTTCGATGTCAGCGCTAACCGTTGGTCGAGCACTACATTCAGCTTCTGTAATGGGATTCTTTCTTTCTAGATTTAGTTCTTTTACAAGAGTCTCTCGATGTTATAAACAGTATCTACCGCATAAAATTACTTTATCAATTACAACCAGGATGTTTGACGTATATCTGGTTATAAACACTTGATATAACAGATTACCGAACCATGTGATACATTGTATGCTGGCATCTAACGAACCTTGACTGCAGCTAAATTGATTGCCTAACGACGTATGGAGATATGTGCTATATTAATATGGATGAGCACGAAACGCGAATTACAGGTAAAGATTCATTTTAAGGTCAACTTTGAAGGATACCATTTTACTTACTGACTATTACTTTACAGTAAAAGCATAATCGTTCCGTGAGGTGCTGGACGTAAAGAATAGACTTATCATCCTGTTTCTTCTCGTGGGTGTCGTAAGAGGCAACTAAGGTAACTAATTACTAGAGACAGCAGTATACTATATGCATTTTTAACCCCTTACTGCGATTGCCGACCTGCCTGCCAAGCGCAGTGATAGCAAAGCCCTTCAAATTGGAGGAGGCGTATGACCAGCAGTGGACGTCATTTGGCTGAAATGATGATGATGATGAAGCATAATCAGCTTATAAATTCCCACAGCAGGGATACCGGCCTTCTCTTTATAAGAAAGAGGGAGTGGGCCGTATTTCAACCAATGCCGGTTGGTAGATGTCACATGTGTACGATTTTTTGGTTTTAGTACATGTCTGTTTCGTGAAGATGTTTTTCTTCACCATTTTGAGAGCAGTGGTGATGAAATAATTAACGCAAAATAAAACGCCTGTCTGGGTTCGAACCTAGGCCGCCACTACTCAACTATATAAGCAAATGTCTAATAATGAATACGAGAAGAAGAATGTATAAACAAAGATTGAGGCAACTCTGAAGGTGAGTTCTTGCTGGGTTGGTGGTGGATTTATAATTTCCATTCATCAATTTGGATGACCGGACCCCCTTTTCGGTAACATACAGAATCAAACAAAATACGCTGGCAATAATTTACCGACATGTTGGGTATGAATATCGAAAACGAATAGAACAAACAAAAATAACAAAAAAAAAAAATGTTTTTTTCTTCGACATTTGTTGGGTGAAAGGTTAAAGGTTCGTTATCGATCAGCTTGGTTTAGTAGTCGTGGAACTAAGATATTTTTCATGATCCTCCACTAACCAAAGATAACCATCGTTTTGGTTGTCTATGTAGAAGTCAGTGTCATTTAAAGTTTTGTACAAAGTTGGAAAGAAGAAAAATAAAAATTTGTTCCTATTCTATTTCATTCGTTTTTGATATCGATACCGAATACGTGGGCAAAGTATTGCCAGCAAATTTAGTTTGACCTTGTATAAATAGCAATCAAAATCTATCGCAATTCATGCCAGCGGCGCGCGGCGCCGGCGTTCGCAATATCAATATCTATTTGACAAAAATATAAAGAACATAGAGATTAGAATTCGAATGTTTATCAAATTACGGGATTCGCCCCTATCATGTTAGTATATTTTTATGCTTCATAAAGATTCTACTATATACCTAACACTTTTTTTGAGTACACGATATCACTCGGTGAGTTAAAATGACCGACGAGTAAAAAAGACGTCGTGTCTTGAATACATTAGATGTGAAACTACAAGAATACGAAAGCGAGCTTCAAAGCTACATTATTATGATTGTAGGTATGTACGTCGAATCACGTAATAGTAATGACGTCATAAATCATAAGAACGAACACGTAGGTACTAGTTTGTGACCCGAATGTTAATTCACGTAACGTAAACGTTCACGTTTCATGTCAACGTAAAATAGTGAAACTGTACGATTTGTTTTTTGAACTTTCGTTCACAGAAGTTGTTTTAATTAGCTTTCTAAAACCTTGGACTCCCATGAGGGTCAAGTATTTTGAGTTCTTATCTCGATGGTCTAGAAAACTGGCCAAGTGAAAAGCAAATTCTTACTTTTAATTGTAATTCCATACCTAGATTTTATCGGATCGAGGAAAAGGAAAGACAAGCCTTTGGTTCGCAGTGAGATAACACAAGATGAAATATACATATATATGTTACCGGCCAAACCCGATTTTAGGATGAACTAGTTTCACCTAGACCAACCCAGTTGTCCCTTCTCATCAACATAATGACTCTACATGTTTATTTGTAACAATTTACAACGGTTAAAGTTTTTCATTCGAATGATACCGTGACACTCCATTGCTACATTTTTACTGTAGTAGGTTTTCTTTTGTCTTTTCTGAATAGGTCTATTATTATACTGGAATTTCAATCGCGTGCGGGGAGAACTGGTTTGGCCTAGGCGAAACTAGTTCATCCTAAAATCGGGTTTGGCCGGTAACATATATGTACATAATATGTACATGGTGGCACCGTTACCATATATTCAGTACATGATTCTGAACTTCTGTGATGAAAATTTTTAACAGTTATTTTATAAAATTAGTTCTACAATACATTTTGGTAGCGCAGGTGTTGAGCTTCTCTACGAAACCACAGTTTTTTTTTATAGCTCCAAAAAATATTTTTCTCTTGGAGGTCTACAATTATGTGCTGGATTCATGGTATCAGTTTGGGTGTCGATGTCCTTGTCCTCATGTATATAATTTAAATAATAGGTCTTTACATATGAAAATGCCGTTTTGTATGAAAAAAATTAAACGATTTTTTTTCATGTATTTTTTATTTGTATTAATCGAAATAATCACCCATGCAATCAATGCATATTTGCCAACGCAGTGGCAGTTTATTGATGCCCTTCTTAAAAAAATCAGCTGGACGAGAGGCACCAAATTCTTCAAAGGCATTTTGTTTTACCTTGCCAATTTGACGCAAATGGACCAATATTGTTTTGACGCTAACGTCAAAAGCTGCTGCTAATTCAGCCGTAGATTGTGTATCATCAGCTTCCACAATCGCCTTTAAGTCGTCATCGTCGACCAAAGTCTTCGGACGACCGCGAGGTTCATTTTTCAGGTCGAAATTTCCAGAACGGAAGCAAGCAAACCAATAACAGGTGGTGCGTTGGTTTGTAGTGTTAGCTCCGTAAACGTCATTGATGTTGCGTGCCGCTTGTGTCGCGTTGCTGCCACGACGGTACTCATATTCCATAATTACTCGAATTTTTAACGTATCCATGATGACGAAAAAGATTGAAATGCGATGAAAATGTAACACTAATCAATAAACAAATGACTACTTTTGGAAAAAGAATTCCATGTTTTTAAAATAAAATTATTTTGATTTGAAATGGCCAGTACTGCAAAACGGCAATTTCATAGGTAAAGACCTTAATACAACTGGCGAAATGTTGATATATAATAATACATCTCTACTGAACCCTGCGGAGAATACAAGGCTTGACATTATTTGATGTGTTGTGAAGTATATTTGGCATTTAGAAAAATAATCCCTTCAACACCAACGGGACGGCACAGCGTCTGTAATAGGCTTGAGCCTGGCATTGTATCACGGTTTTTGCTCCCAAATTGTGATAAAAATGTGTCGATCCTATCACAGTCGGCCGTCCTCGCCTCCCAGATATGACTTACATAGGCTACTATCAGTCTGTTGTAATAATGTCTGTAGATATTGGAAAAAATGACAAAATTCTGTATGATTTTCTCGTTAGATGCATCGTCATAATCCCTTCATTTATGTAAGAATACTTAGTCTTACCAGATTTTTTTTTTTTTCACATTGAGAGGGTAACCAAGTTGAAAAAACAAAAAATCGTTGAGAGATCTTTCTTGAAAAACTCGTTTCTCGGGAGTATTTAACGTTTAATCTGTTTTAAAACAGTATTATCATTAGAAGCGCGAACAGTTTTTATATAATGTCCATCATTAGAAGGTATTTACGTTTTATGTGGATCTATTTAATATTTACCCAAAATAAACTCACTATCGCCAATCCGTCACGCTATTTCCTATGCATGTTTAGGTAAATATTTAGATTAAGTAATATGGTATTAATAACTGTGATATCGCTAAGTACCCAATTAGGTAGGTACATTATTGCACCAAAGGTTGCTATTTAGTTCATATCCCCTGGGCAGGATTTATTTGTTTAGCTTTATATTTGCCTTTTCTTGTGACTTTTTTTGTGTTTGTAAAGAATTTTTACTGTTAGGTGTTTAGCACCAAAAGTAGAAGGAGAATGCCCAAAAAATGTCTGACGTCGATTAAGAAAACTCATCTGTACGATAGTAGGGCATGGTAGATATCCAGTGTGAAATTAGTCATCATTAGCGCCATGGTGTGCACAAAGTGGCAACAACGAAAGCGCCATAGTTCCCTGTGGTCAAAAAGATATAGTTTGTGCATCATGCGGTTATGTTGCACACATTCCACCATCCAAGAGATATGTAACCTAAGTCAGTTAAGGACTGAGAGTGATAAAATACTGAATTCAACAAAATAGCGACAAATACAATGAGTGACTTTAGAATCGCAGCAGCGTATCAAGAACCTTACCCAGACAAGGTGCCTCAAACAATATTTAAAAAAATATCGTCGGTCGGCTTCGTACGTTGGAAAGTTTAAATAAACATGTTGCACTATCTCGAATATTTTAGGCACGAAAACACTATGCAACAACTAGCTAGTTTACTAGATTTTTGTTGATCACAGCTACGTATTTTTTTTACTAAATATTCACCTGAGACAGTGAGGCGGGGTCGCGACAGACCACGTAGGAAATGGCGAGACGAGTTTGATAGATTCCGTGAAAACTGGAAGGCCTTTGCCCAGGAGTGGAACAGTGGAGGCTAACAAAAAAAAATACCTAGGCTTTTTTACAGTGTCTTTCGCTAATATAGGTACTTTATTTACATGAAGCAAGCCAGAAAATCAGAATCCATTATTATAGCGAAACACAGGTGATTAATAAAGAAAGTATTGTCAGTTCCGTTACCTACAATGTATGCGTATATATTTTTTATCGACTTTGGATTTTTACTCATAAATTATGCATTCTCCTTTATGATGGCCAATATGAACTCTTATAATTTAATTTGGTATGCTATTGCTGTGCTTATGAATAGGCGCAGTCGATGAGATTGTTCACGTTAGAGAGAAATGGCATCATTTAAGGAAGACAGTTACTTGTTCCATAATTTTCTTCTAGATATAAGGGCATATAATAATTATTTGTAAGGACCCATTTATTTTTAGCTCAACTATCATCATCACCGGTCACTTGGAAATTCCACTATTAAATAAAAGACTTTCAGATCAGATTAAAAAACTCTATCCATTCAACAAAAAATGAACTCTATTTCCATTTTCTACGATTGAATTTAGGTAATTTCGATTAGAGGTTAAAGGTTCGATATTATTCCGTTGAGCGAGCCGTATTCCGAGCAATTTTACATAGTCCTGTGACTTGGAGTCCTCGGGACGTTTGACTAATAACAAAGGGACACACGTGTGCGTAATAAGGTAAAACTTGTAGCAAATTCGCTCTGTTTTTGTCGCAATATACGGACGAATGTTGTAAACGGGACGGTTATGGACGGTTGAACGGCTAACAATAAATAAAAAGTATATTTAGTAGGTCTTGAGTTTGACCCCAGGAAGCACTTTTGTGTATTTCATTTCATTAACAGTGCTCTCAAAATGAAAAAGAAATCCATCGTGAGAAAAGCAGCATGTCTTAAAACCAAAAATTCAAGGACATGACTGTGCCACCTGCCAATCCATAGTGGAATCGCAAGAGTACTATGATCAATGTGGCAATATGGTGGTAGAATAACATTAAAGTGAGTATAATTATGACTGTGGTCATGCTGCCACCGGCAACGTAATAGATGGCTAAGTAAGAATTTTACTAACGTAACAAACACTATTCCGAATATATTACTAATAAACACAAGTACAGCTAGATACGACTAGCCTAGTCGAGAAGTTTTAAAATGATATCGCATTTATAGTCATAGAGTAAAATATATCCCAAGAAAATGAAAGAAGAATACACCTGCGTTATTCCCGAGGACGATATTTATATCTTGGAGAAGCGTTAATATTGCAAATAGTAGCATTAGGTGTCGAGGAGATGGAAATAAATCGACAACACAGTCTAGCTTGAATATGAAACGTCTTTTTCTGATGCAGCTCCATCGCTTTTGTTGTCCTATTTGGGAAAAATGCATCATGAAGGAGTAGGTAAGTAACAAACCTAAAAATCCCTCCTAAACCTAAATAGCCTCCTTTAAGTTAGTAGGAGAGGCCGTAAGAGGCCATAATGCATCACGCGGGCCCAGTGCGGGTTGGTAGATGTCACATGTCTTGGAATTTTTGGTTCAAGGATATGTCGGTTTCTGCACCATGTTTTCTTTCACCGGTTTTGAGGACAGTGGTGATGAAATAATTTGCGCAAAGTATAGTGCCTGTCTGGATTCGAACCTACGACTTACAATTGGTAAATCACCACTGCTCTGATAGGTGTCAAAATGATACACAATATTCAGCCAAAATATTGTCACACTTTTTTTTTCAGTGTTTAACAGAAAACTGAGGAAGTTCTCATTTCATCAGGTGTTTTTTTGTATCTATGTTTCGTGATATCTTCGGCAACTGAGGATCGATTTTAAAAACTTTGTTTTAGATAATCCTATTACTCATATAAGATAAACTTTGCTAGTAGTTTTTGCGTTAGCTTAGCTTTGATAATTTGTGCATATTGATGATATTATTCTAATATTTCCTTTCACTGTAGTTTACATAGCAAGTAGTAGTATATAAATTGGTGTGGTGTAGGTACCATAACTAAAAAGTGAAAAAAAAAACTTTTACAATAGAACACTACAAAGTCAAAAATAACTTTAATTTCGGAGGTCGGTGGCAAAAAAACTATAATACAGAGTCTAAGAATCGAAAAGTTATTTTTCTCTTTCTATTCTTTGGAAGTCTTTTGTGTTAAAAAAGTATTTAATTTTACTAACTTTTTGAATACTTAAAAGTCTATGTAAAATAACAACGTGTAACTTTGTGCGTCATCGTGCTAAACTTTGTTCAGTTCACGTAATTAACTATTCAGAAGTCCATATTCAGTAAACTACGCCAATGTTACGCAATACCAATTTCATAATTAAGTAGCCTGAAGGCTTAAAACTTCAGTTCAAATAACCCTGTGACTTTGTAAGTTCTCCCAGAATATCATCCCGTATGTTTAGTAATTCCAAAAACGTAATTATATATCGGAACTCACGATACGTGACGTGGCGTAACCGCAGCGGTTCGCAGCGGTCCGCTACGGTTCGCACCGGTCCGAAGCGTGTCACTACGCGTTATTCAAGGTCATGGGTCAGGTAGACCCTAAAGAACAATTAATTTGCATATTTTTCTTTCAACCAAATTAATTTAAAATTTGGAAGGGTTAATTAAGGGATTAAAGCTTGGCTTACTTTATTTTTCGGTGGGTGATGGAATATTTAATGACTGACATATTTTTCAGGGTTAGGTTTTCGTGGAGATTCAAGTATCAGCAATTTTTTTTTGAGGCACAACGCATTTTTTTTACCACACGTGCCTTGTCTTGTGCATTGTCTTTCCGTCTTTGTACCTTTACTTACATTTAAAAGTTGTCATTAAAATATCATTTCTACTAATCATGAAAAGGAGTACAACAGATAGTGTTGGTTCATTTTTAGCCTGAATACTAAAATGAAAAACAGGTCATCTTAAACGAGAATCATTTAGGGGTTACGCTATATTCCATCTATTTTAAATGTTACCGATATTTAATATTACAGAATCTATATTATAATGAAAAGAACATACTACGTACTCCGAGTAAACTAGATCCTTCAAAGATAATATATCAAATTACGCAGGAACTTAGTTACAGTTAAAAAACTTTTATACAAAAAAGGTGTCTTAGGAGCTGTATTTGAGTTTTTTGCCACCGACTTCCGAAATTAAAGTTATTTTTTACTTTGTAGTGTTTTTGAGGAAGTCGGTTTTTTTTTTGTAAAATCGTTTTTATTTTTATTTTTTTTAGTTATTGATATGTCCGTACTCAGGTAATGAAAGGCGTTGTTCTTTAGCAAGCGTATAATGCGAACTGAACTGACACATACTGTGACATCTTATTAATAGTGACTCCTGTATGATAATTTATCGATGTGGGTACTAATACATTACAACTCTCCACACTAAACAATACATATCCGTAGATGAAAATCGTTAAAAACTATAACACAATCGTTTCAAACAACAATCCAATACAATGTAATTAACTCAATACACTTTCACAAAATAATGTAATACTAAGCTAATAATAAAACATCAGTGACCATCCTTACAATTTACATAATACTATTTACCGGTTCATCTTATTATTACATACAAACTTATTAATTATCACCATATTATATAATAATTTAACGATTACAATATTTTGGTGGCTTTTTTACACGACATTCCCGTATAGGACGGGTACGAATTAATTCTGGAACATTCTCGGAATTAGGAGCACTTATACATATATCAGGGCTGGAAACATTAGGGAGAGGAATGGGACTGGCCGCGGATGTGGACGGTAACACATCGTCTGTAGCGGTTCGGTTCGGACTACCACCCCCTACGCTCTGGGGGGCCCGGGACTCAACCTGTGGATGCGGTATCTCTGTGCTGACTATAGCCGGCGTCACCTCCGGCACCTCGGGACACTCTGGTTCTAGAGAACTCCGTTCTGTCGTACTGGTTGGACAAATCAAAGAACTACGCGATCGCTGTCTTATCTGGTCAATATGCCTGTGTGTTTCTTTCCCGGATTCATCTACAACCCTATAGTCTGTAGCTCCCATTCTTTTTACTATTTTCCCAGGAAGCCATTTTTCATTATCTCTATACTGCCTCATCCATATTTCGTCCCCTAACTGTAAGGAACGTTCTGTACCGGCCCTTTGCTGCCGCTCCTGCACCCTTTTCATTTTCTGTTCTCTGTTGGGTCTTATAGCATCTAATTTTGTACGTAAACTCCTACCTAACATTAGTGTCGCCGGACTTTCTCCGGTAGAACAGTGTTCCGTATTACGGTAATGTAATAGAAAAGTACTCAAAAATGCAAGAATATTTTCTTTTTGTTTTACCGCTTTTTTAATTGTTCTTTTAACCGTGCGCACTGCGTTTTCTGCCGCCCCATTTGAAGCTGGGTGGTATGGGGCAGAAAATACATGTTCTACCCCCTGATTTGTTAAAAAGTCTGATAATTCTTTACTCGTAAATGGGGGGCCATTGTCAGACACTATTTGTCTGGGTAAACCCCATCTAGAAAAAACCTCCGTGAGTTTTTCTATAGTATAACTTGCAGCTGTACTGGGTACAGGAAATACTTCCAACCATTTAGTCCTTGCATCTACCATTACTAAATAGATTTTACCCCAAATAGGACCTAAAAAATCTAAATGTACCCTCTCCCATGGTCTGGAAGGCCAGGGCCACGGTGTCACGGCATGTCGCTGAGGCGAATCTGCCTCCCCCGCGCACACCGTGCACTCCCGACACGTCGCCTCCACCGCCTCGTCGATGCCCGGCCACCAAACATAGCTCCTAGTTGACGCTTTTGTCTTTACAATGCCCATGTGAGGTTCATGTAATTCACGTAATACCCTAGCTCGACATCCTTCCGGAATCACTACCCTGTGTCCCCACATGACGCAGCCTAACTCTTCGTAAAGCTCGTACGACGGTTAAAATACGGCTGTAATTCCCGTATTTCATTATCCGTTGGCCACCTATCTCGAATGTAACTTATAACTCTGCTTAACATCGGATCCCTTCCTGTCTGTTGCTTAATTACATTATAATCTAGTAGCAACGCATTCTGAGCGAAATGTAAATAAGTTTGCTCAGGTAGTGCGTATGACTCATCGCTACTACTAGGAACAGAGGGCCTAGACAAATGGCCATCGCTACCAAACGATAAACGTTAACGCTCAGTAGTCGTTAATAGATTTTCAACTTTAAACCTTTGAGCATAAAGTTGAAAATCTATTACAGATTGCGGAGCGTTAACCACCGGTACGAGCGAAAATGCTCTGTAATCTTTAATAGATTTCCAACTTTATACTCTAGAACATAAAGTTGAAAATGTATTGAAGACTTCTGAGCGTTTGCTCTTAACGTTTGGTAGCGATGGCCATTTGTCTAGGCCCCCAGGTAATCTCGACAGACCGTCCGCACCGTTTTGTTTTGTGTTGACGTATTCTATATCATACGTATAAGCAGATAAAATGATTGCCCAACGCTGCAACCTGCTCGCCGCCATGGTCGGTACGCCGTGCTTGGGACCAAAAATATGCTTACTAATGGCTTATGATCAGTTCGCAGTGTAAAACGTCGGCCGTAAACGTACTGATGTAATTTTTTTAAACAAAATACAATAGCTAACGCTTCGCGATCTATCTGAGAATAATGTTTCTCCGCGCTATTCAATGCTCGTGACACATACACGACCGGTCGGTCCCGGCCGTCGGCGCTCGGCTGTGTGAGTACCCCGCCTATACCCCGCGCACTGGCGTCACATGTCAACACTAACGGCTTATTTGGGTCGTAATGAACCAAAACTTCAGCACCTGTTAATATTTTTTTTACTTTTAACATTGCTTCTTCACACCACTTACTCCAATGCCAAATTACCTCTTTTTTTAAAAGATCATAAAGTGGTGACAGTATACTACTCAAATTCTTGACAAATTTTGCATAAAAATTTACTAACCCTAAGAAAGAACGCAACTCGGTAACATCTCTCGGCCTAGGAATTTTTACTATTGCTTCTACCTTGTCCGAATCTACTTTTATACCGTCTTTAGAAATAACATATCCTAAATATTTGACCTCATTTACCATGAATAGACACTTACTTTTTTTGAGCTTCATTCCGTGATCTTGTAACTTTTTTAGCACTCTTTCTAAAGTTTCTAAATGTTCATTTTGTGTTCCTGACGTACTTATGATTACATCATCAAGGAACACTTCCACGCCGGGTATATCATTAAGAAGGTTCGACATAATCCGCTGGAAGATGCCTGGACTTGAGGACAACCCAAACACGAGCCTATTATATTTAAAAAGACCTCGATGTGTGTTAACTACTGTTAAATCTCTAGTGTCATCCAATTCTATCTGGTTATAAGCCTGGGATAAATCAATTTTCGCAAAGAACGTAGCCCCGTTTAAACTCACTAACACATCATCAATCTTCGGAAGCGGATACCTATTGACCAGTAATACAGGATTTAACGTGACTTTATAGTCGGCACAGATACGGAGTCCTCCGTCAGCTTTACGTACCGGTACCAAAGGTGTCGCCCAGTCCGAGCACTCGACGGGCTCGATGATGCCCGCGCGCAGCATTGCATCCAGCTCCGCATCCACTTGACCCTTCAGAGCGTAAGGCAGCGGCCGCGCCCGGCAATACACGGGAGTCGCCCCCTCCCGCAACTGGAGCGTTGCCTTACCGCCTGTGTACCGTCCCAATCCGCCGCTGAATAATTCTTTATACCTATTTAACAAAACAATGACAGAATCAGATTTTTTATTTAAAATTTGACCATAATTAATAGTTTGTTGAAATGGGGGTATTTTTATTTCCATGTCACATAACCGTTGTCGGCCTAATAACGACGTTGTACCTCCATCGATCACAAATAGTTCTAAGTATTTAATTTTGCCTTTGTACTCAACTTTCGGCCTTATGACACCTAACGGCTTAATATTACTTCCGTCATAAAACTTTAACACTAAGTTAAATGGTTCAATTGGTCTAGTACTAAAATATTTATCATAGGTTTTTTTACTTATACAAGAAACAGCTGAGCCTGTATCGATCTCCATCTTGATAACATTGTCATCAACCAGTAATGATAAGCTTACCGGGTTATACTCGTTCAAACACAGTTGGTGTAATTCTTCTTCTAGCTCGTCCGAACTAGAATCGCCTCTTGATCCACCCGGCTGCCCTCGCCCCGCAGCTTCGACGTGGTTCACTCCGCGCCTCTTCCCTCTTCCTGTGCTCGACTTAGGGCACACGCGCCGCAAATGTCCACTTTGTTTGCATTTACTACATATAAAATGCTTGTAGCGACACTCATCAGTGGCATGCCCGCGCCAACCGCACGCCGTGCAGCTCCGCGCCTTTGCCTGTTTCCTGTGCCGTGCCCTTCCGACCCCCGCGCAGGTCACGCTCTCGACGTTTTGTATTCAAAACATGTACGTTTGCTGGTACCTCCGCATTTGCTTTATGCTCCACCACGGCTGCATCTCGCTCCGCCGCTTCCAGTCCACACGCCAACTTAACGGCCCCTGAGTACGTCAGATTGTCCTCTGCGAATAATCTTTGTCGTATGACGTCACTTTTAACACCGCACACCAACTGATCCCGCAGATTCTCCTCCAAATTCCCGCCAAACTCACAAGTTTTCGATAGTTTGTTTATCTCGGTTAGGTATTGAGTTATATTCTCGTCGTCCTTTTGTCTTCTTTGATGAAACCGGAAACGCTCCGCCATGACAGCCGGTTTCGGTTGAAGGTGATTTTTCAACATTGTAACGGCTTTTTCGTAGGTTAACTCCGACGGTTTGCTTGGGCTGCACAACGTGCTCAGTAGCTCGTACGTCTGATCACCAATGCCGGTGATCAAAATCGCCAACCACATGCTCTTGTCTACGTTATTGACTTTAAAATACATCTCCAACCGTTCGACGTACAAAGTCCAATTTCCTGACGTCATATCAAAGTCTCTGATTTTACCAATCTGTCCACTCGCCATTTTATTGTCTTTAATACGTTCACTGCACACAATTTACGAAAGGTAATAACAATATACGGTTAATCTCGTCGCCACTGATATGTCCGTACTCAGGTAATGAAAGGCGTTGTTCTTTAGCAAGCGTATAATGCGAACTGAACTGACACATACTGTGACATCTTATTAATAGTGACTCCTGTATGATAATTTATCGATGTGGGTACCAATACATTACAGTTATGGTATCTACCCCGCACTAATTCCTATACCACTACTCGCCAGGTGAAAATTCATACTTTACTACTTCTGTAAATCGTTGAGGAATTCCCTCGACTGTCTATCTATGGTCTCCATCATCAGACCTGTAATGGTACTTTTAAGTCTTATTGGGGCTTTCTCATCAATAGAAATGAATTAAGTTCAAACACCAGGTAATTGCTGTAAATCGTTGAGGAGTTCCCTCAACTGTCTTTCGGCTCCATCTTCAGATCAACTCCGGACCTTCATTAAATAGTAGTGATAAAATTGGCACTTTGAACCGTATAAAGTAAGCCAAATAATAAGGAACTGCTGTAAATCGTTGAGGAATTCCCTCAACTGTCTATGGTCTCCATCATCAGATCTGTAATGGCACTTATAACCTATATGGGTGTAAAATTCTCATCAATAGAAATAAATTAAGTCCAAACACCGGGTAATTGCAGTAAGACGTTGAGGAGTTCCCTCGACTGTCTTTCAGCTTCATCATCAGAGCAACTTCAGACCTTCATTAAACAGTAGTGCTGTAAGATAATTAAAGAAAAACACAATAAACGCAATAGTCACCACTACGATTTTTGAATGGTCCCATCGTCTTTTCTGGGATCCCATCATCAGATCCTGGTTTCCTTATCATGCTACTATTTTTGGGATATCTCCTTTCGAACAAAAAAAGAATCATCAAAATCGATTCATAAACGACGAAGTTATCCGCGAGCACACATAAAAAGATAAAAAAAAAATATATATAAGGTGTATCTATTCATACACGAAATAATTTTAAGAGGTACACCTGTAGGTGGTAAAGAAGCTATAGCAACGAAAAAAAAATTCTACGGGTTTTTTTTTAAATTGAATATTTGTAAATTATTTGACGCACATAAGAAATATTGGCTCCTTCTTATTTTTTACGGCCCGAGACACCGCAGCCATGCTCGTGCCGTCCGGTTGCCACCCTCGCAGCGTCAGGCGGGCCATTCATAGAATTTGGAGTAAAGGTTTTATGCAAAACGTCTCAAGTAGTTTTAAAATTATAATAATTACGAAAAATCAAAAACGCTTAGAAAAAAAAAAATCTTTTTGCTTCTATAGCTTCTTTACCACCTACAGGTGTACCTCTTAAAATATTTCGTGTATGAATAGATACACCTTATATATGCGGTCGAATTGAGAAACCTGCTTGTTTTGAAGTCCGTTAAAAAGGGGAAGAGACGTTACTTGATCACAGCGCACGAACCTACTAAGTCCAATGGCCCGTTATTTAAACAGCGCATGTCGAAAAAAATCTTAATAATTTCAGCTAATTCGCTTGCCAAACGTGGTGGTTAAGGTAAACCCCCCTTTTTTGGGGGAGGCCTTTGTCCAGCTGTGGACGTCTTTCAGTTGCAATGATGCTACTCAGAAATGACCTTTATTATAAACCGTAAAACGACGACCACCTATTTCGGTGAGTTTTAAAACATGCCTAACCACGTTACCTTCCTTACCATTACCCTACTTACATACCTATACATATAAATGATCTAAATGACTTGTATTGTCGAGGGTACTCGAGCGCAAGGCAAGGTTCAAGGACACACTTGACAATCGTGTTTATCGAACTCCGAAATTCGGTAGGAAATTTCCAGCATTTAGGATAAAATTATCAAAAACGTAATAGTAATGAAACCCTTTTTGTTTATAGGAGCGAAATCTGGATAGGTCCTATGAGAGATTTTCGTTTGATAAAACAGGTTTTGCCTTCTTTCCCAGAAAATTTGGGCAGAGGTGTACCTGGAGTCCACATTTTGCCAGTTCTGTAATAGGGGGTGAGCCTATTGCCATCAACAGGGCACAAATCCAGATGTAGGGCTGCTACTGAGAAATTCCAGATAAAACAGTCTAATAAAACTTTGCCCGGGCTGCGAATATAACCCAGGACCTCATGGTCAGCAATGGCGCTTATGACCTCCAGACCAAGGAAGCAATCCCAAAAGTATACTATAAATCTAAACAATTAACTAATGATAAATGCCGTAGGATACATTATACATTATACATAGGTATTTTATTTTAAAACACTAGGACGAAGACGTGGGTAACAGTTTAATGCTAGTTTGCAATATTAATTTGAAACAATAAGCTTTTCTAGACACATCATCATGTTGAAAAGTTGCACTGCACTCGAAACTAATCCTGACATATTATTGTTGAAAATTATGTAGCTACGTACTCGAAAACAAGGGTTCATGTTATTATGAGCCAACGCATTCTCTTCAAATACAATTTGTCATGCTAAGCGGTCGTATAAACATTGTTAGGGAATGTACTCAGACAGGCTTCACGAGACGTCTGAAGTCCAAGAAGTCTAATTAATCACTACAGAGGTCAAAAAGGAGGGTGGGTGTTCAAAAAGGTCAATTGTGTTATTACCCAATTTATTATTGATTTGTGGCTTTGTGAAGGCCGCAGGACGCAAATGGTGAAAGAAAACATCGTCAGGAAGCCAGCATGTCCTAGAACCAAAAAACTTTTGAACAAAAAATCAAACCGCCGAAAAAAATTGAAAAGCAAAAAATAATAAGTCTTAAAATTATGAGTCAGCGCTTTGAGTGATCTTTGTTCATTGATTTCAGCGCCGACTCAAAATTTTAAGGTTTATTATTTTTTGCTTTTCAGTTTTTTCGGCGGTTTATTTTTTTTTTAATTTTAATTTTATAATTTTTTGTGGCTTTAATGTACTAATATTACTTGCCAAGGTATACCCTATCCAAAAAAAAAAAAAAATATCAAAATCAGACTATTCTGTGTAAAGTTATACGTGGTTATACATTATAATCAGTGAGTGAACAATCAATCATCCCCTGTTTTCCAACCCTTAGGGTTCGATTTTGTTTTCGAAATTTATATGAGACCACCTACGTAGTATACTCTTTCCAATAGAAGAATGATTACAATCGAACCACTATGTAAAAAGTTATGCGTGGTCATACATAAAAAAAAAATATACGTGTCGAATTGAGAACCTTCTCCGTTTTTTTTTCGTCGGTTGAAAAATCAAAGACATGTGACATCTACCAACCCACACTGGGCCCGCGTGGTGGATTATGGCCTACTCCTTTTCACCGAGAAGAGGCCTGTTTCCAAGCAGTGGGAACATTATACGTTGATTATGAAGGCTACAGGAATCCGTTGGATGCGGGAAGCACAGCACCAGTTGGGGCCTATGTCCAGCAGTGGAGATCATTCAGCTGAAATTATGTTGATGATTATTACCTCGCGTCACTTTTCGCTTCGGGAAATCGAAAGATACCCTTTACGATTAGTTATGACGGGGCCTTAATCTTTAAAATTGAAAATTGTAATAGCGTCCGCAAGTGGCTATACAAAGTTAGTACATTCAAACTCAGAATTGCTTTTGCCCTCTAAGGGTAAATGATACTTGCACGTTTCATAAGGTCAAGGTCTATTTACTTAAACTTTAAAACCAATTTTAAAGGTAGACAAATTTTAAAGTGAAGTATCTATTTGCTGAGAGTTTTTGTCAATGGTTGGCACTAGTCTTGAGTATTCTAGTAGGCAACTTGTAGTCTGGCTGTTATTTTTACCATGCTGTCGGACACATAGACACATAATATAACGCTTGTATTCCTAGGCAAAGGTGTACCTATAGTACACCCAAGTTTCAGTAGTTGTTTTAGTCCCATCTAAAGGAGGGTGCACCTATTGCCATCAACCGAGCACAAAGCTAGACCCCAAGGCTACAAGGTACTGAAAAAAAAAAATGAGATGAAAAATCCATCAACACTTTTCACTACCGGAGAATCGAAACTAGGACCACGTGCTAGTGGTAGCACTTGCAACCGCTACACCAACGATGCTATCAAATAAAGTTCGTGCCGAAACGAGAGAGAGAAAATGAACCAACTTTTTTATGTTACCAATAAATAGTCCCAAGTGAAAACAGTGAAAACTAAACTATCTGGACCATACCGATAACAAAAGAAACTGTGGAAGTACAAAGTCTCGGGGGGGATGAAATATTTATATGAAGTAGGGACTGAACGGCGATTCAACGCTATGGCTCCTCAGGGATATTTAACGTGGACGTGTTGACTGGTGTAATGGTGGAAAAATCTGGAAAGTTTTGGGTCAACGAACTAGAAGTGGGACGGGCTTTCAGGAGTTCCGAACAAAGGACACTGGTGCGTAGGTATGAGTCTTCGGAGTTAAATATAAAAAATGCAAGTCAGAAATACATGTGAAATAAATAACAAAACTGATTACTGATGAAACAAAAATAATGAAAATAACTATAAATTATATCCTCGTAGCATGTACTACAAAATTCTCATTTCATTACTGTCTACAAGCTTATTCAGATTCTAAACGAGTTCCAGAAATATTTTTGGGCCAACTTGTTGGTATAACGTAAGTACGTACCTAATAATATATTACGAGAACGAAGTGAGCAGATCCTAAAAATACTTAGTATGCACAAACGACAGTCATACAAAGGTCCCTCCAGACACTAGCAAATCATCATACCAATTTCATTCGCAATACTTTTCAAGGCACGTGCGTCACACCAATTTTTCCAGTTATTGTACCAGGTCACTGAGTATAAATAGTGAATCAGAAAGGACCGGTCACGTATACCGACCCCTTTCCTTTAACGCACTTGTGCAGTAAATGTTATATACAGTAGAATAAATACGAACAAAAGTTTGAACGGCGCACTGATAGCGAGCCGGCAAAGTATCGGTGTTATCGACATAGCTTGCAGAGTAGGATATCAGGGTGGCAGTGGGATGGCTATGTTTTTCGAAACACTGATGGCCGGTGGAGCAGGCGAGTCCTGAAGTGGAGACCGCGTATCGGCAAGTGAAGTGTGTGATGCCCCTTAGTTAGTCAGACTGGATGTGGAAGGTGGAAGACAAAATTTTGTGGCGCAGCCCGGGAGAGGCATGGGCCCAGTAGTGGACTGCAAAAGGCTGAGATGATTGATTGACTGATACAGATACGCGCCCGACACGAGCCAAGAACGCAATAATAGCTGGTTTGACAAAATTGGTTCAGTTTATGTCTCTGCGTGTGCGTCGATGCGGCGGCGCACCGAAAAGTTGTAACTTTAAATGATGGTTTTTGACAATTATTATGTCCTCTTATTTATTTATTTATTTTTAGTTTGAATACAGGTTTTTTTTATAATGCAGTACCAGTCAGCATTCTGCTGAGTTATGGCTGTTTTGTACTACATTACAACAGGTGTATTATTAAATATTATAACATGAGTGTCAGTTTATAACAGTAGCAAACGAATGTTTTAAATGCTTAGTTATGTTCAGTTTAGTACACTACCTATATAAACTCTTGCAATTTAATAAAAAAACCCAAATCTAACATCGTACCGCGGGGGGTTTTACAGCATACGCTACCAAAAATAAAATTATAGTAATTGAAAACCGTAGGTACCTACTTTAATAGAAAAAATACTTGTAGGTACCATATAATATACCTACAGTCATTAGTAAAGTTATTAAAATTACACAAAAAAATCAAAAATAGCTCTAAATACATAAAACTCTGTCACTATTTTAATTAGGCACCGACTACATCAACAAAAAGACAAAAAAAAATATGTACAACACATCAAGTTAATCTTCTGTTCATTAATTCCGTGGTGGCTGTTAGCTACCTGCGAACCCATACGCTCCAACTTTTAACTTTGAAGGTTAGAGAGCTAAATTGAATTTCCTTAGCTATTCAGAGTAATTGAGTTAAAGCTAAATGAAACTAACTGATATTTAAGATTGCTTGCAATGGGGTTGGGTATGCCGTAACTATAATTAAGTACATGTATTTTAATACCATAGCTTGTATTTAGTTCGGTTTATGTATGTAGTAACTAAAATTAAAAACATGCATTTTAATACCATAGCTTCTGTTTAGTTCGTTTTATGTATGTCGTAACTAAAATAAAAAAACATGCATTTTAATACCATAGCTTCCATTTGGTTCATTTCTTGTTTAGCTGCATTTTAAAAGGCTCTCATGCGGTATTTAGCTATCTACATAGTTAAAGGTATTTCTTTTATTTTGTGTAGGATTGCAGCCGCGTGCGTGCTTTACCCAAAAGTGTTTGCGACGACCATGAAGTACAGATACAGGTGGTGAGCATGAGCGTGTTTTTAACGTACCCACAAATTCTTGCAAAAATACACAACCAAATGAAAAATAACTTCAATCTTCACGAATATTTAAAAACAAAATCAGTGTCTTTGACCTTGTAGTTTCGTTTTTACCCGCTTTTAAGAACTTTTAAAGTTATTTTTCACTTCGTTCCGTAGACATTTTTTGGCAGTTTTTTTTTTTCACTTTTATTTCTCCGCACAAATCCATACTCACACATTATATTTCACTAGTTTCTGGCCGCGACTTCGTCCGCGTTAAATTTCATGTTCCCCCGACCCTTCCCGTGTCATCGAATCGCCTACCCGTGCGATTTTCCCCGTTTTTGCAACATTTTTCATTGCTGCTCCGCTCCTCTTAGTTGAAGCGTAATTTTATAAAGCCTATATGTATTATAGAGCCTTCCTCGATAAATAGGCTACCCAACACAAAAAGATTTTTTTCATTCGGACCAGTAGTTTTATTATTATTAGTTATAATATCAATATACCTTCACTAAGTGGATCAAATACATAGTATTGAAGCTTACTCAAAAATAACCCACGCAAAGTTAATAAAATTTATATGAAGCGACCACTGAGGCATACCCTAACCATAAAAATAGATATCGATCCACAGAAACAAATCCTGCAGTTGAAAGCATTTTTGAAGTCGGTTAAACATATGTATGAAATGAGAGGATGCGGGTACCGCACATACGGGCCAGAATCTATTATTTATACGCCCTTTGGACGTCTTACCTTATGCTAGTCGATATCATTCACAAACATTATACTGCTCTATCCGCTTTTCAAATATATTATTCCTTTTCTCTGAAAACATCTAAAGGAAACCAGCATGTTCTAGAACCAAAAATTCAAAGACATTCGACATTCAAACATCCAACCCGCACCCTGGGCCCATTTCATGGATAACGGCCAACACCCTCTAGCCGAAAGGAGGCCTGTGTCAGTTGGAAAACTATAAGATTATTGGGGGCAGCGCAGACGACAGACTATCCGTGACGCACTTTTTAGTCTGTGGAAATAGAACCTATGCAATTATATGCAGTAACGCACACGACGCGCAAAAAGTCCGGCGCACAAAAAATCCGTGTAATTCGGGCAGACCGCACCGCGCCGCGCCGCACAGTGGGCCCATACTGAAAATTAGTGGACTTAGGCAACAAAGTTACCATATCGATGCGATTTTTTTTTATATGACGTGTTATAATATTCCTGACAACTTTTATTCTTATAAAATTTCTTCTAAACTTGATAGTTTGTCTTGAAAAAAAATTATTAGATTTTTTTGTATGGAGCGAATCACGTTTAATTTTTTTCTTCAATTGTACTAATATGTTGGGTGTGTGGCGTGTGTATATGATAGCTAGGGTCATTCTCTATCCACGAAAAAAAAATCAGCGCCGGCCATCTGCAGCAGCGCGAGTAATCATTCGGTAAAAAAATAATAATTTGGAAGAATTTTTTTGTCATTTAAAATAAATTCAAAGCATATTTTTTGTCTCATTTGGCTGTTTTCACCTTCTTTTTAGTTAAATAAATAGTTTTAATAGCGCATACGTACTTAGAACTAGTAATTCTGGTAGAGATTTAGTTATTATTGCATGTTATCGGTACAAATGAGTCATCAATCACAATGCAGGTGCTCTGCATTGTGATTGATGACTCATTTGTTTGTGCGCGCATAACTAATGAGTCATCGAAAAATGCTCGTCTCTGATTGGCTGTGTTATTTTTTAACTGCACGTTATCTATTGTTGAATAAATATATCGTAATGTTTCAGGTTATACTAATTTTGTTAAGGATAGGTGAAATAATTTAAATTTGTACGGGCAAATCGTTGATAATTATCTACATAATCAACTGTATGTATATTATTATAGTATAAGTTATCGTACGTATGATCAATATGAAACTGTGAAGTAATTGTAGCCCTGAAAAGGGCTGTTTGTCATATTCCTAACCCTGATGGGCTTTTGTGGGAATAATTTAGAGCCGGATCACATTATTTCTTGTTCCAGAAGTGCTAGTGGGTCCGGCAAATTTTCGGACTCTGCTATGAGGCATTCTTCTTCCTCCATAATTTCACTGTCACAGGGAGGCTCAGTAGTCGGTAACAACTGAGTTGCTTCAGGCAACAACTCATTATGAACCTGTTTCATTATTTTAGGCCTTATGTAGGATATGTGGGGATCAGAGCTTATTAGAAGTCCATGGAGGATGTCTTCGTTTGTTGCTATTCTCCCCGTTTTCCGAGTGTGCCTCTCCCTGACGTTTCTGAAGTCCTTATTACGGGCTTCCGAAGCTTCTTCAGATAAGGTACCTAAAACGAATAAGTACATACATTTTAATTTCAAAACGCAATCGAGTCAAATAATACATCAAACTATATTTATTTTTTACTTACCGATTGGCAAAACACCAAAGTGGTTACAGATGTCTGCAATGTACGGTCATTAGAAGTTTATGTACACTAACTGGCATGTAGTACCACGAATAGTGTTGCACGTACACATCAGCTGTTTCTCTACAGTATTTTCTAAATTTTTCACAGTCAATGTTTTTGCCTGATGATATGGCTTGTAGAATAACGGAAAATCTGAAAATCAGATTTTTGTCAATTCCCGTTATTCTGGAAGATCTTTTGTAATCTTGGAAAAAGCGCCTCGCTGTATTCCCGTCGTTTGTAGTTCCAAAACCCTAAAATGGGAAAACAATACTGTAATATACAATACATAGAGATATAATTCACAAACAAAATAAAGAAAGCGAAAATTAAATACATACCTGTTTGACTATATCAATCAGCATTCCAGTTTGCTCAAGAAACTCTTGCTGTGTGGTATTTTTTTTAGCTTGTTTCAAAGCCTTATGTTCGCCGCGAGCAGTCCATCGTTGAAAATCCAGATTATAAGATATATCATAGAGGAGAAGACATTCCATACACCGAATCTTCATATGCAGTGAAGAAATTCCTTGTTTGTAAATTTCTTCACGAAGTGGTTTAGAAGTCAAAGCGTCTAAATTATTCATCTCACTCGGTTTTGCCAAGCAAATGGGACACGTTGTATATGATGGTACTCCAGCAATAATATTGGCCACTTTTCCATCAATCATGGTCATATGCAATTCATGTGATACAATAATATTTCCACACTGTGTAGATATTCGTTCATCAATTTTTTTTTCATCTCAGACTCTTCAGACTTTATAAAGTCAGCTGTCTCCGAAGTGACAGTGAACTTCACTGGTCGACAGTACAGAGTTGAGCAAGGTGTGGGGTTCTCCCAAACTAGATTTTCATTCCCAGATGATGGCCTAGTAGACACTAGCCGAAGAGGGACGATGCTTATCATGATTACTGATGAATCATCGAACTCTGTAGCTGTGTTTGACGTTTTCTGTTTATAGTTACTCTGCGACGAAGAACCATCAAGTCCCCATTTCTAGGTCAACTTGAGTTCTTCATTTTGAGACCTATCAACAGTATTTATATCAAGTAATATCCTCTCCACAGTGTGGTCCAATAGCGCTTGCAATTTAATGTGAGCTCCGTTTTCGGTAATCTCCATACTCTCTTGTGGTGGGTAACATCTTTTCTTGGCATTTACAAGCTTTGGATAAGATGGAAAGGCAGCACAGTTTTCTTCTTTCAGAAATTGTCGAAGAGCTAAGTACTTCCATTTCGAGAGCGCAACTGATGTATAAAGAGCTAAACACTTATCTTCAGAGACAGTACTTAAGCTCTGCTTTTTGAATAGTCTCTCTTCTACTTCGGATAGCGCATCTGGATTACTGGAAAGGTATTCGACCACTTTTGCCAGATTCGTTTTGCCGTTGTCTTTCAATTTTGTTATGTACCAGTGCTGCAACTCTTCCTCGGAATTTTCTTCTACTATGGAAGTAGAACGTCTTTTCTTTTGCTTATTACTTAACTCTTCGAACGGTTTTCTGTGCTCCTTTTCTGTAGATGTTCCCGCTTCCGCAGTACATACTGCAAGAGTAGGAACATGGCAGTGTATATCCGCAAGCTCAGATAAGGCTGCGTCCGAAAAGCCCATCACACTTCTCAGATCAACACTGTCACAAACAGGCCAGTTGATGTTTTTTTCCAACCACTTGCGATTAATTACACGATTCATAAAAGTTTTTTGATTTCTACTTGACTCTATCCACTTTTTATTTAAATTTACACAAAAAGTCGACAGAACTCCTTGATTCGGTTCTTGTCTTCTTCAGAAACTTCGGTAGTCAAGACAGAAATGATACTTTCATACAGAAACATATGATTTTTCAGATCACCGCCACTTCTTAATTTCACAAAAAGATCTAGGTTGGTACAAAATCCAGCCATAGTTCTAATGTAAATATAAAAAAATATACGCGTCGAATTGAAAATACAAGTATTTCACTGTGTTCACAAACAAGCGACAAGAGCGAAACTAGATGGACTTAATGAATGTCTTTATATTTATAGTTAGCGTTAATTACTCAAGTAGTGGACATAACAGTGAGTGAAAATTATTCAGCCAATCAGAGACGAGCATTTTTCGATGACTCATTAGTTATGCGCTTAGCCGAGTGCACAAACAAATGAGTCATCAATCACAATGCAGGTGCTACCGATAACATGCAATAATAACTAAATCTCTACCAGAATTACTAGTTATAAGTACGTAAGTATGCGCTATTAAAACTATTTATTTAACTAAAAAGAAGGTGAAAACAGCCAAATGAGACAAAAAATATGCTTTGAATTTATTTTAAATGACAAAAAAATTCTTCCAAATCATTTTTTTTTTTTTACCGAATGATTACTCGCGCTGCCGCAGATGGCCGGCGCTGATTTTTTTTTCATGGATAGAGAATGACCTTAGCTATCATATACTCACGCCACACACTCAACATATTAGTACAATTGAAGAAAAAAAATTAAACGTGATTCGCTCCATACAAAAAAATCTAATTAATTTTTTTCAAGACAAACTATCAACTTTAGAAGAAATTTTATAAGAATAAAAGTTGTCAGAAATAATATAACACGTCATATAAATAAAAATTGCATCGATATAGGAACTTTGTTGCCTAAGTCCACTAATTTTCAGTATGGGCCCACTGTGCGCCGCGCCACTTGGCACAAAAAGTGTGTGAAAAAAATTGAACGTTTGCTTCAACGCGCGCTAACGCAGACGGCGCACACTTACTTTAGTCGGCAATCTGCATTTGCTAGGGCTGGACGTAACGCACGCGATCTATTATCATGGCGCCAGAGGTCGATGTAACGATGTTAATTCAAGAAATACAAAACAGACCAGCAATTTATGATACTTCTAAGGCAGAATATCATGACAGACATTTAAAAAGAAAAATGTGGGAAGAAGTGTGCTGTAATGTTTAGTATGGAACTATCCCTTCAGTAATCTTTCCGAAAGTATAGGATGTACCCAAAATTCTCTATTTCTTCTTCTTTTTCTGTACTTCATGTACAAAATAATACTTCGCGATCTCTGCACGATTTCCATAGCGTCTACGTCCCTACAGCTCTGCCGACAGAATGATCGAAGATGTGCGTCGTGTGCGTTAAGTCTGTGAAAAATCCGCGACCGACTTTTTGCGCGCCATGCAGACTTTTTGTGCGACGCAGACTCGATCGCACAAAAAATGTGCCGTCTGCACTGCCCCTTATGGTTATACTTCTCTCGTTAAAGCTAAAACCACTCAAATTGTGTCACAAAAATACATACCATCAAATTTTCAATAACATCACACACAGTTGACAGATTTATTTTGGTCTTTATAATTTTATAAGTCTATTATTATGATGTTATTATACGTTTATTAATATCTTCACTAGTATAAGAATCCCCGTGCAAAATAATTCAACGCCCACAGACTAGGCGTGGGATTAATTCCATGGACCAAGCTAACGAGACTATATTTACGGCATCAAAATTTTTTATCATAAGGAAAACTCGTAAATATTATTGTTTTTTTTTTTTCTAAGAAAAGTGGTTTATGAAATATTAATATCATGAAAAGATTTTATGCTTCATTAAAATTAATAGTCATAAAAATACTGGGAATAATTTAATACTTTAACCTAAGCACCAATTACGAGTTTACAAAAAAATTTAATGTCATTTTAAATTTATCTATCAACTCGGATGGACATAGGGGCTGCTACTGGAATATTATTTTCCAACCGAGACTAGCCTATAGCCAGCAGTTGACGTCTTGCGGATGAAATAATGATGACGGTGATAACCGAGACCGCAACAAGTACTTAATATCAGCATACCGGCTTACATTTTCACCACCAAGGAAGTTAAAAAGGCTAACAATTTTGTTAATTTATGTATTTTCTGGTGTATTATTTTGTGTGCCTTTTGAGTTTGTGCTAAATAAATGTATTTTCTTTCTTTCTTTTCTTTTCTTTTCTTTTCTTTTCCTTTCTTTTCTTTTCTTTTCTTTCTTTCTTTTCTTTCTTTGAATGTCAAATGCAAATTCTCCTTAAAATATAAACATTATTTTTAATTCCATCCGTTCAAAATTCAACTCAATATCTAAGTAATGAAAAGAGATGTAAGCTATTGTCGTATCATTTCAATTTCGGTCCCAATTAGATAGTTAATTGAAATTCTCGGATTATTGCGGCGACAAACTCGTATTCAAATATTTAATTTGACTTTAGGAATGTTATGAAAATGACTTACAAAACCAATCTTTTGGAGGATTAGCTGGTCCGACTAAGGCATTCTTGCAGGATAATGGACAAGTTATTTTTAGGTGGAGTAGAAAAGTATACGTTTATGTTTTTTTCGTGTCTCGTAAGGAATTCATGAGGAGTTAATAAAACGGAGTGACAGGCAGAAGTGTATACATCTATCATTTTTTTTTAGCCTTTTCCTTACTATGTCGAGGTTGGCTTCCAATATAACCGGATCCAGTTGAATAGCAGTATTTTACATGGATTGACTGACTTTTTGTTTTGAAGACTGGTTGTCAGACTCTTGGACTTTTGACTACTCGTAACGGCTGTCAAGGATCTACTGATGACGGAGAAAGGGATATTGTGATTCCCTCTCGGGTAGGTAAAGGTATAATAATTAATCATAGTTTGAAAAAATACTGGAGCCTTAATGAAATTTTTCAAAGCAATTGGCCAGTAAAACTTAAAGTTGCATGTCGAGCTGACTATTACCCTGTCTAACATATGCTTGCGAGACTTGTAAATACACAGGCAAAATAAGGAGGAAAATTACTATTTTTCAACGGAGCCTAGAATAAAGCGTGCTCAAATATAGAAAAAATAATAATTAATACAATATATATATTTTTAAATGTTTTCTTATATTTCTTTATATATTTTAATATTTAAAAATGTAATTAATATGTATATAAATGTAATAAAGGAAATATAATATTTCTTTCTTTGTTTTCTTTCTTAAGACACAAAAAGAAGAAGCTTACTTAAAGCAACCGATGCCCTAAACTATGCTTAAAAACTGAAATGGAATTGGGTGGGGTATTTGGTACGAATGTCAGATGCTCTGGTCTGGCAGTCTTGCCAAATGGCACCATAAGGTGGACCATAAGGTGTCACCCTTATGGTCCACCTTATGGTGCCATTTGGAGAGGCCCAAGTGGGAAACGCCACAGAGGAAGACCACTTACAACATGGGCGAATTACGTCATTGGATGCAAATACCCCAAGATAAAGAGAGCTGGAGTGTGCACGGGTTTTTATTTTATTACAGTTAAATTGCAAAAACATTCTATTCGAAAAACAATTGAAGTCAGGTTCACAAGCTCAGCATGCTTGTGATCAGAAGGTAAATAAAAATGTCAGTAGTTTTTTTTTTTTTTTTAGGATGGGAAATCATCAAATGACTTCTCCCGCACTGGGCGGAGCGGGAGGGCGTGTCAGACTTTTACTGACTAAAACCCACCCGTGTTCCATCAGTCGCCCATGTGCCAGGGTCACGGTATCTCTTTCGAACAATCACGCGACCCCGGCAGGCATCGGTCCTAGTAGACTGCTGCTGACATCTCTTTGAGGCGCGCGTGGAACACTGCGCGCCGTCGACCCGAGCTTGGTCCTTACCGGGCGGCGAGCTACCCATTGCTCGCCACCCGCAAGCTCACGCCTACGGTGGCCGGGAGTCCACTATTGACTCCCGACGCCCGGGGCGTCTCCTCCTGCGGCGGCTAGGGACGTGAGAGCGCAGAGACTGCCACTCCCTCACGCGCCCCGCCTCCTCCTTCGCGAGCATTACTGCTTCGCAGAAGGAGGTGACGGCTTCCCATTCCCTCTCGCTCCGTACCATGGCTCGCACCAGGGCCGGACGCGAGAGGTCGCCGCCGCCGATCGCCTCCACGAGGACACGGCGGTGCCCCGCCCAGGCAGGGCACACTTCAACCGTATGCTCCACCGTGTCCTCCAGACGATCCTCGCAATGGAAACACCCGGACGTATCCTCCCGCTTTATCCTGAACAGGAACCCACCGAAGCACCCATGCCCGGTGAGAACCTGCGTCAGGCGGAAGGTGAGGACGCCGTGACGCCTCTCTATCCACTCCTCAAAGAGGGGACTTACCGCCGCAATTGTGGCGTGCCCAAAAATGTCAGTAGTAATGCTAGAAGTAACACTTGGTACAATATTCTAGCTCACCTTTACATTCACAATTCTCTTGAAAATTACACGCCCAGTCATGCCTTTATCGAACTTATGAAAGCAATTAAAAACAAATTAGCGTTAGTTATTATCTTACTATTAAATTGCTGTGCGAAAACTTAATTGCTGCCTTAATTTTACATTATCTGCTGTAATGCTATTGGTATAATTATGGCCTGGTTGGATTTCGAAAGAAAAATAGTGATGATTTGTATAGGTAATTGAATGAAGTACAAAAATCTTATATTTAGCATAGCAGAGAGCAACACATTCCTGCTTGTTTTTTTTTTTTTTGTTCCCATTATATTATTGTACAGATTTGTGTTACCATATATGGAACTAGCTTCTGCCGGCAACTTCATCTGCGTGAAGTTTCTAGTTCCACCGATGCACCAAATCGTTCCTTTTCGCTCAGCATTCTCTGTCTTTTTTGGAACGAAGTTTCTTATCGCGCGTTGCGAAAGGGTGCTAGACGGAAAAAATTAAGACCAAAAGTTTTAACGACACCTTTTGCTACAGTTGTAAGCCGTGCGGCGTGCGCGTGTTTCTCTGTCTGTCTCTCTCTCTCTCTCTCTCATGGAAAGCAAGCCAGTTATTTTCGTTTCGTCTTTCTATTCGCATTGAACAGTGTGGTGTCGCGACGATTATTTTTGTTGAGTGTATATAGGTTTTTTGTATATAATAAAAAGTAATAACAAAATGAATCCTGACAGTATTTCTGCACAAGTTCCGGATATTGCTGATGGAGTTAGGTATGTAGAAATTTTATACAGACAATAATAAATGCAATTAATCAAAAGGAACTTCGTTCCATCCGGGTGTCCCTTGACACCTCTCATTTATTTTTTTGTTCGACTCTAGAAGTCCTAACGTGATGTTAAGTAGCTTTTGCAAGAAAAGGGCTATCAAATACAAAAATATATATTTTCAAATCCGGCTAGGAGTTAAATAGATTAGCGTTCAAATAAACAAACAAAAAACTCTTCTATAATAGCTGCTGCCCGCGGCTTCACCCGCGTATATGTCGGAATTTATCCCACAAGAACAAGCTACTGAGAGAAAAATAAAAGAAATGTTCTTGTTTTGATTTAAAGTACCTTACATACTTAAGTAAGTATTAAATAACATATTTTTACTACTTTAATGCTTATGGAAGTCCTTCAACATAGAAATAGCAAAAATATGTTATTTTGGTATTAGATATTACCAACTGACTTCAAGTTTATTTATTTATATGTTTGGATCGTAAAAAGACGTTCAGATTATTCAGTGTGCCACCGGGAAAAATAAGCATATATTATTTTTTATACTATCAGCTATCTGGCAATGAAAGTTACGTCAATATTAGTACAGCCATTTCAGAGATGAGCCGGAACAAACAGAAAGACAGACTGACAAAAATGTTAAGAACTGTTATTGTTATAGTTGCCGTATATACTTTTACTTGCTTTAAGTTAAAAGCTGTTATTTTGACATTACAAACAGACACTTCAATTTTATTTATTTGTATAGATATACAGGACGTAACTCGACAACTTGGTTTATTTGTTTCAATGTGTTACATTTCACCAGTCTGTATCCGGCATTATAAGTCCTTTCCATACAGGTCTATTTAATTGGAAACTTAAAAGAGTTTTACCAAAAGCGGATTCTGAAATTAGCCATCCTTCTTTAAAGGTATATATCTGCCGGGGTCGCGTGATTGTTCGACTGCCGGGGTCGCGTGATTGTTCGAAAGAGATACCGTGACCCTGGCACATGGGCAACTGATGGAACACGGGTGGGTTTTAGTCAGTAAAAGTCTGACACGCCCTCCCGCTCCGCCCAGAGCGGGAGAAGTCATTTGATGATATCCGATCGTGAAAAAAAAAAAAAAAAAAAAAAAAAAAAGATATGTCGTGAAAAGCTGATAAGGTGTATTAAGAAACAAGCAGAATAACTGTCTATTAAACTGCTAAGTGATTTCGCTTGGCAAGCTTGATATTTATCATCATAAAACCTAATTCATACATTTTGTAATTTTTACTTTGAAAATGAAGTACTTTCCATAGGCAACACCACCCCTTATACAATAGTATTTTGTTTAAAAATCAGCATTCCACGACGGTACTTAATGTAAGTCTAAAAAGTCCAGGTTTTAGTATTCAAACACAGTAAGTAACTTGTAAAATGACATTATTTCAGACCATAAATTAAACATACATCCAGTTATAAACCACTTTTTTTTTTTGATAAACTTAGCAATCCAGTGCCTATCCTTTGGGCCGTATTTATCTTCCATTACTTTCAGAATGTTGTTGGAGCTTGCTCGGCCTATAGCTTTCCCTCTGCTGGGTACCAGGCCTTCTCTCTTTGAGAGGGAGTGAGTTATAATATAGATTACAGCCCACTCCCTGCAGTGCAGAGTGGTAGATACCAGGTGTCTTTGATTTTTTTTATAGAATCAGAAATTCGAAGGCATGTGGAATTCATGCCGGTTTCCTTACAATGTTTTCCTTCACTTTTATGAGAGCAGTGGTGATGAAATTATTTACCGAACTAAAGCACTTATCGGGGTTCGAACTCCCGACCTACAACTCGTTATTCGGATCATTTCCACAGCTACCACTGCTCTGACACCGTTTTACCCGATAAAAGGTATTTTTTTATATTGTGGCTTATGTAAAAATTTACATTAAGATATATATCACAATTTTAAATATAAAGCAACAATCCAGTGCCCAAAAAATGGACCGTATCCACCCTCTAATACTTTCAAAATGCTGTTGGAGCTAGCTCGGATACGGTGCAATAAAGAGGCAGCTCTCTATCAAATCGTGGTATAAAAGCCATCAATACGAGCATCTAACCCCTAAAAGCGTTATTATATTGTAACTTAGACGATTGGAACTGCTATTGTCACACGTAAACAAACACTAAGATGGACAGTCTGTAAAGAATTCTAAATAGCAAATACCATCCTGTTTAAATACCCTTGGATTACTACATAACAGTCGGGCTGTTAAAACGTAATACAGCCATAATGTGTTAGAGAGAGATGTACATATTCGCTGTGAATAGGTTTGTCTCTCTCTAGGAGCGGATAATGACAGCACTTACATTACGTAGAGAGGTAAACACTTGCCATTTGGAGCCGTTTCAGGGAATTGTTTAGGGTATTACTTCGCTATGTTGCGATAATTTGATAATAGAGTTGTTTAAACATTAGTTCAATCCAACTTTGTCTTAGGATTTTAAGAAAATCAAGTACCTACAGTAGAGGATAGCAGGTGGATAAGAGTTGTTGAGAATTGAGCTGAATGGCGTGCAATTGGTCAGGCCTATGTGCAACAGTCGACTTCTATAACCTGATCATGATGAAGTACAAGAAGAATAAGGAATGAAGAGCACGCACACCAAAGACAATAGACGCGCGTCATTCACCTTCACAATATTATTCGCTAAATCAATCAAATTATTGCGCTCGCGCACCCTATAAGAGTAGGGTATAGACCTCTGAACGTTGTGTGCTTGTGTGATTTGGTGATACCTGGACCACGGAAAGTTGTGACCCGCCATCCCGAGGTCGCACCAGATTGTGAGTCTCGCTGAAGGCGTTACGTTGGTATGTACAACTAATTTGCATAAAACTGAATTATTTCTCCTGGCCTCTTACTTTGTGAACCTCCCTTCGCAGAAATTTTGAGAATAGATCAGATCCAGCACCCGCGTGGTGAAAAATAGTTGTAGTTGTAATTGTTATTGTAGTTTGCTGAGTATGGTGAAGTATTTTCTGGTGTACAATAAAGCATATATAAATAAATAAGTAGAACTATGGTACACGTGATACCAGTGCAATTTTAAGGTGTTAGTTTTGGTCTTAATAGTTAACAGGGGGTAGGGACACCGACAAAAACTAAAACCATGAATTCAACACATGGTTATGGACCCCGTAGAGAATAAAAATATCGTCGGTTTAAAAAAAAAAATCAGCTGATAAAAAGTGCAATACCTACGTGGTCAAAATATATGGCAGAGCAATGCATTTTTTTATTATAACCGATGAAAATTGTCAACGTCGGGGTTTCAGAATCTATACTAATATTATAAAGCTGAAGAATTTGTTTGTTTGTATGTTGTTTGTTTGACTGAACGCGCTAATCTCAGGAACTACTGGTCCGAATTGAAAAATTCTTTTTGTAATGGGTAGCCTATTTATCGAGAAAGGCTATAGGCTATATAACATCACGCTACAACGAATAGGAGCGGAGCAGTAATGAAAAATGTTGCAAAAACGGGGAAAATCGCACGGGTAGGCGATTCGACGCGACGGGAAGGGTCGGGGGAACAAGAAATTTAACGCGGACGAAGTCGCGGGCAGAAGCTATCATGTACTAAATCCATAGAAACAGGTTGTGCGTCAATGTACCTCCCACCCTGAATATTGTATGTTTTATTGAAAATGGACCCACCAAAAATGGGTACATAAAACAATCTTCGTTTAGAACACGGATTAAGGATAGAATAGTCGCTCTAAAGGACTTTTCTTTATCACAGTCAAATTCAAATTGTAAAATCTAATAATAGTCACTCAAGCTAGTACGGTTATGCAGGGACTCTCATACATTACGCAAGTAAGCTCACAAAACGCAAACCCGCAATCCGTGGGTAACTCAAAACGGACAGAATAACTGATCGTTCTCGTTTAGCTACGTATATGACGTTAACTGATGAGATGGCTGACTCAGTTTACATGTAACTGAGATGTTGCAGAGCTCTGAATATGACCAGGGAATACGAATGCACTCGAATGAAACTGTATATCGTAAAGTCTAGAGTAAAGTTGTCTTGGAAATTGTGTTATTTACTTATTAGGGTTAAGTTGCTGGTTGTTCATGCTGACTGATATATCTTTCATATGAATGTCTTTGCTAGTTGTTCGAGCAATTTATCTGCTAGGTGCTAGGCAGTTTCTCTGAGAGTTTTTTTTTTTTAAAGATATTGATATTCCTGGTGACGTCGTTCGATCTAACTATGGTTCGCGGCCGTGTCAAATTTTTATTTATGGAATTATAAACTTAAAAATCGTCAATACAACTCTTGTTCATATTTCTCTATTGAATGACTATTTTATGAAAACACGACATTCTAATGGCGATTCTAATTGTTATATTTTTTACAACCATATTTCTTCCTATCGAGAATCATGTTTTAATCAACATACCGGTAGCCCAGTGGTAATGACAGCGACTAACGAGTAGTAAGTTCGTGAGTTCGAACCCAAGCAGGCGCTTTACTTTGTGTAAATTATTTCATCACCACTGCTATCAAAACGGTGAAGGAAAACATCGTGAGGAAACCGGCTACTCTTAGAACCAAAAATTCAAAGACATGTGACATCTACCAACCCGCACTGGGCCCGCGTGGTGGATTATGGTCCACTCACTCTCACCGAGAGGAGGCCTGTATCCCAGCAGTGGGAACGTTATAGGCCGCTGATGACAGTCTGTCACTGACCTGCAAATTTAAAAAATGTAAGCAAGTTTAAATTTCGCTGGCTACCTTGACGCATTCCTCTTAAAACTACAGTTTCGTAGAAATGCGGTGGCCGTCACATAGCGTCCACAATGCCTGCAAACGAAGTCACAAAAACATTAGATATAAAAGTAAGTGTGTTTTCCTAGAGAGCATTTTTTGACCTCGTAACCTCAACGTCATTTTCGCGATCGCCAGATAGTGTACTACCATTACAAATGTCGCCCACCGTTCTTCTAAAAAATCATAGCTTTAGGTTGTAGCGCCAGAAGTAAAAAGTTTTTCTAACTTAACAGACATCTGTTCTGCTGGGGAGTTTGTTCCGCCACTTCTTTTTCCCAGCTAAAGCACTAGGAAGTGTCGAAGGGCGGGCGTTTTGGGGGGTCTGTCTTTTGTAACTTTGACGTTCAAAAAGTGCTGACTCTCAGCCTAGTTTGAATAAATGACTTTTGATTTTGATTTTGAGAAAAGAATTAAAAGACACCATTTTATTGTTAACGTTATTATTATTTTTTATTGTGTGTACTTTCAAATGACTCCCCAAGACGTTACATGACACACAGCCCGCTGCCAGACAGACGAGTGGTCGGAAAGACAGATGGACCGATAGACGGATGAACATAGACAGACTTAGCGATAGTTTCGTACCAAAGGGGCCTTAAAAATAAAATGTAGTTCCAGTAATAATGATAGGTGACCTCTGAAAGCAAAATTCAATCACGTTCTAGTAAGATTTTAGTAGCCAAACGCTATAAAATTGAGATAGTGAAGCACGTGTAGACAGCGTTACTGAAATAAAATCATTCACACTCGCGAGGTTATTTCGGTGTGTTTGATTCAGACAGTGGGCTTATACGTGATAGGAGTGTGTATGGGATATTTATTTCTCACCAAACACGAAGAACGAGTGAATAGCAAAAAGAACGAAGATTTTATGTACTGAAAATAGGAATTTTATACAGACTGTAAAGAAAAATATGAAAAATCAAAGTTAATCTCAGCAAAATTCCATTGCGAGGATCGTCTGGAGGACACGGTGGAGCATACGGTGGAGGTGTGCCCTGCCTGGGCGGAGCACCGCCGTGTCCTCGTGGAGGCGATCGGCGGCGGCGACCTCTCGCGTCCGGCCCTGGTGCGAGCCATGGTACGGAGCGAGAGGGAATGGGAAGCCGTCACCTCCTTCTGCGAAGCAGTAATGCTCGCGAAGGAGGAGGCGGGGCGCGTGAGGGAGTGGCAGTCTCTGCGCCCTCACGCCCCTAGCCGCCGCAGGAGGAGACGCCCCGGGCGTCGGGAGTCGATTGCGGACTCCCGGCCACCGTAGGCGCGAGCTTGCGGGTGGCGAGCAATGGGTAGCTCGCCGCCCGGTAAGGACCAGGCTCGGGTCGACGGCGCGCAGTGTTCCACGCGCGCCTCAAAGAGATGTCAGCAGCAGTGTAGGGGTCTACTAGGACCGATGCCTGCCGGGGTCGCGTGATTGTTCGAAAGAGATACCGTGACCCTGGCACATGGGCAACTGATGGAACACGGGTGGGTTTTAGTCAGTAAAAGTCTGACACGCCCTCCCGCTCCGCCCAGAGCGGGAGAAGTCATTTGATGATTTCCCATCCTGAAAAAAAAAAAAAAAAAACTCAGCAAAATCCATATCCATACTTCCATACTATCCATACTTCCATACTTCCATACTTCCATACTTCCATACTAATATTATAAATGCAAAAGTAACTCTGTCTGTCGGTCTGTCTGTCTGTCTGTCTCGCTTTCCTGCTAAAACTACTGAACCGATTTAAATGAAATTTGGTACACAGATAGTTTTAGAGCCTGAGAAAGGGCATAGGCTACTTTTTATCCCGGTAGTATGTTCCCGCGGGATAATTTCCGACCTCCACGCGGGCGAAGCCGCTGGCAAAAGCTAGTAAATAATAATTTAAAAAACACGCTTATTTGAACACGCAATAATTGAAAAAAAAAGCGTATAGTGCTTATCGGAGCATTTTAAATTGACATAATTGATACTTTTTAGTTTGGTTTTCGATGTAAGCGTGTTTTTAGGGTTCCGTTGCCAAATGGCAAAAAACGGAACCCTTATAGATTCGTCATGTCTGTCTGTCCGTTTGTCTGTCTGTCTGTCTGTCTGTCTGTCTGTCTGTCTGTCTGTCTGTCTGTCCGTCCGTATGTCACAGCCACTTTTCTCCGAAACTATAAGAGCTACGCTGTTGAAACTTGGTAAGTAGATGTATTCTGTGAACCGCATTAAGATTTTCACACTAAAATAGAAAAAAAACAATAAATTTTGGGGTTCCCCATACATAGAACTGAAACTCAAAAATGATTTTTTTCATCAAACCCGTACGTGTGGGGTATCTATGAATTCTATTATAATTTTTTTGTAAACTGAATAGTTTGCGCGAGAGACACTTCCAAAGTGGTAAAATGTGTCCCCCCCCCCCCCCGTAACTTCTAAAGTAAGAGAATGATAAAACTAAAAAAAAATATATGATGTACATTACCATGTAAACTACCACCGAAAATTGGTTTGAACGAGATCGAGTGAGTAGTTTTTTTTTAAAACGTCAGAAATCGTAAACCTCAATTTACCTTACTTTCAATCAGCAGAAATATAAAATTTAAAAAAATATATATATTTTTAAACCGAGAATACCGACAGGTTTGTACGGAACCCTCGGTGCGCGAGTCCGAATCGCACTTGGCCGGTTTTTTAAACTATTATTTATTTTCAATTTTTTAGTTCACCTAGCTTGTTAGGTAGCTACAAAAGCATGGTTTTTTCTATCCTGGTGATCCTGGCTAGGATAATGGCAGAAAATTATGGAATTATTGTATTATCATCGGTTCTTAATAAGTGTGTAAAGTTTCAAATTAATCAGACATTTTAAAGGGGGTGAAAATTATGTTCGAAGATTCCGTTACATACATACAATCATAAATACATAGCAAGGTAACATAAGCGTGCTAAGAAGCAACCAGAAAGCTGTACCTCAATATAATTTGTAATGACTAATGACGGGTAAGATTAACCAAATCCAACAAAATATCGTAACCAGCAAGTTTATAAGATAGTAAGCTAGAGTCTAACCAGATTAATACTACCAGAGTTGTGTACTTAGCCTACTTCCCAACTTGTGGACTCAACATATTTGTTCCAAGTTTCGTCAACGCAAACGTTCCAAGTAAACGTCTTCAGGCGAAAACTTTCCGAATATGACTTATTTTTCTTTGACATGAGTTGTTTGATTCGGAAATTTGGGATCCTGTAAATAATAAAACTTGGGCCTAAAGACGCCCCTAAATTTTCTCGATCCCGGATCTATTTCCTTTTTTGAAGCTGAAAGTTATTTTACGGCAAAATATGGTTTCTCTTTCATAAGGCAGCTGTACACGAACCGCTCGCACTAACGACTTCTTCTACTCTAACAAGTATTCTCGACTTACCGTAAAGCCGCTTTAAGCCACTGGAGCTGATAAAAACAAGACAGGAGAGCAAAGCAAGATGGGCGAAGAGCAGGACAGGGCAATGGATGGTGTGAAGTCGAGAGCAGTCTTTGTATGTTTTGCAACAGCGCAACCGGGCGACGAAACGCCATGCTTCGCATAGCTCCGAGTAGAGGCGAATCCTTAAGCGGTCGTATGTATTTTATGTCAGTGTAAGAATGACACTAAGAAGAACTCGTGGCAGTACATTCAGAACATATCAAGACTCTTCCTTGTCTCGGAAAGAACGTTACGCCGTTGGTCCCAACTGTTATTTGTACATTTTTGACAGTTGTTACAGGTAGTCATTTCACACTTGTTCACTACGATACTTCAAGGGGTATCGCATTACCTAGTAACTTAGTTGTGGAGTTCAGATAGTAGTCAGCTGTATCCGATGAGACTGGAAACCCAACCCAACATGGGGAAAGGCAAGGCAGATTGATTTTTGATGACATTACTTTAGTGAGTTGTGTACTCGAAATCGACTATGACTTATTCAACCTCGTCGTGTATGACCGCCCTTACAGTTACAGACTTGACCTCTTTAGCAAGGTAGGTCCGAACATTTCTCAAACCCGACTAAGTACATTTGTTCTGTCCAGTAGGTAGGTACTTCGTCGACGAACCGATAGTTTCTTTTGCTCGTATTTCGTTCCCGGTATGAAATGGAGTTCCACTGCGCGAAGTAATCTCAAAGTTTCAGTAAATACCTACTTTTATTTACCTGTTAGTCGTAGTCCAAGTTTAAGATAAATTCAAGTTGAAAATTTTCTTGAAAATACTGCTTGAAAGTTTAAAGAAAGTTTTTAGGTTTCATCGTAATTATAGAAATTCGAGTTTATCTTATTTGAGCTAGGCTGAAGTTTAATTAATTATGAATAATATTTCCTCGGGGAAATTGGGACTAAATTTAATTTGCGAACTATTTCGTGCTCTGAATTTAGTTTGGTGTCTGTTCTGTTAAATACTACGCTGAAATATTGGCTGCCTATTGGCTTGGAAAACGAAAGCCGTAACGTTCAGATTGACTGACAGACAGCTAAGTGAATTCCGGTGTTCTGTTTTCCAATTTTGTGCGTATCAGTGAAAGCCGGCTGTTGGGAGCAAAAAACAGAGAAAGATTGAAGATAATGGAATGTTATGATTATTAATTCTGCTCTTTTGAATCTAATTTTGGTTGTTTGACATTTTGGCAGGTAGTGCTGTATTAAGCAAAAAAATTGTGTGAATTGGGCAGGCTCGCTCTCGGGGGAGTATAAGTTGGAATGCGGGGTGAGGCAGGGGGGGCTGACCTCTCCTACGCTCTTCAACCTGTACGTCAACCGACTGATCGAGGAGCACCCGGCATCGGGTGTCATATAGATGGAGTATGCATCAATAACATCAGCTACACAGACGATATGGTGCTGTTGAGCCCGTCGATTGTTGCCTTACGAAGGCTCCTGAATATTTGTGGTCCTATGCGGTGACTCATGGGCTCAATTACAACGTAAAAAAAAGTGAGATAATCATTTTCAGGCCAGACAACAAGCGATACACATTCGTTCCGAATTTCACATTATGTGGTACAGCTCTACAGAAAGTCGAGCAATTTAAGTATTTGGGCCACTGGGTCACCGAGGACCTTAAGGACAGAGTGGATATTGATAGGGAGCGCAGAACGCTGTCTGTCCGATGCAACATGTTGGCCCGCAGGTTTTCACGGTGTACGGGGACTGTCAAAGTTGCGCTTTTAAAAACGTACTGTCAGTCCTTTTACACCTGTAGCCTGTGAGTTAACTATATGCAGCGGACATACAGCGATCTGCGCGTACAATACAATAACGCGTTCCGGGTGCTGATGGGGCTGCCGCGCCACTGTAGCGCCTCGGCGATGTTCGCGGCGGCCCACACAGACGGCTTTGCGGCCATCATGCGCAAACGGTGCACTTCTATCATGTGCCGTACGCGCGACAGTCCCAACACCATCCTGCGCGCGCTGGCGGACCGGTGGGACTCTCCGATGCTAGATCGCTGGATACGGCTGCATGCAGTTGTATAGTGATTTTTCCCCACTATTGGGAAGTTCACCCGGACTGGCCACTGAACAATTTTTTTTTTGATAACTCTAGTTTGTAAGCTCGCATCGTACTAACAAATATGGATGTAATCGCAAGATGAATCCGAAATAAATGATTTTTTTTTTTTTTTTACTAAAAGTTTTCCACTCTGAGTATGCTATGTGTTGCTATGTGTTCTATAAAATTTAAAACCCACATCAAACGTGTCCTTATCAAAAAATAATATTATAAGACAAAAGACTAAGTTGAAGACAAGGAAGTTTGGCGATAATCTGTTCCATGTGGCTTCCCCGGTACCATTATATTAACGGGATGTAAATGTCAAATAAGTGCTCCTAAACTACGATGTTAACTTTTTTTGTACATGGTTCTTTGATATAATCTACTCATTATTTGCTATTATATACCTTCAATTCTAATTTCATCTCTTTATTAGTGGTTGTTATGGCAATCACTTCATTTGAGTTAAATTCGTTTTAAAATTTTATCTATCTCGGATCTAATAATAGTAGATTCTTTTATATACTGTGAATTGACAGGCTTACACTGTTCTCTCATACCTATTAAAACTATCATTTGATAACATCATCATCATTTCAGCCCAAAGAAGGCCACTGCTAAACATAGGCCACATTGAGAACATGTTAAAAGCCAATTATTTTTAAAAGAATAACCGTGGAGTTTCTTGCCGGCTGTTCTCCATAGGAAACCACAATTTAGAACCATGCCCCTAGCTTTTGAAGTTGAGTATGTGTCCATGCAAGTTCATGTGAAATAAAATACTTCGATTTGATTACCCCATAATGCTTGGGAATTGTAAAGATTCTACGCCTTCGCCATTAATTTTTTCATGAAAAACTGATTTATAATTGAATCTCTTATTTTTTGTGCTTTCAATATTTCACTAAGCATAGTCTATAGTCAAGCGCAGTCTATAATATTTCTATCATTTTCTTAAAGCCAGTTAGGAACAAAGCTATAAGTTTTCCCTACCTACTCAACATTCGTGTTCATATAAATTCTATACCGAGACCGCTTTCATCCAAATTGAATATTTTCGTTTCCTCACCCCTATGTAAGGGGTGTTACAGAAATAGATAAACGGCTCCAACACGCATAAACCCGGAGATTATTGTTAGTACACACGACAGTGTTACTTTCTTTGCGTTTTATCATAGTTCCGGGTAATTTTATGGGCTTTTCATCGTGTTTGAAAGCAGTTAATAAACCTCACAGTAACTTTGCCTATTAATGGAAAACTTCTTGATTTGGTTCCTGATAAACAATACGATTGTGTGTGTCTTTTGTTTTAATTATTTAGGCTTTTTTTTTTTTTTTTTCAGGGTGGGAAATCATCAAATGACTTCTCCCGCTCTGGGCGGAGCGGAAGCGCGTGTCAGACTTTTACTGACTAAAACCCACCCGTGTTCCATCAGTTGCCCATGTGCCAGGGTCACGGTATCTCCTTCGAACAATCACGCGACCCCGGCAGGCATCGGTCCTAGTAGACCCCTACACTGCTGCTGACATCTCTTTGAGGCGCGCGTGGAACACTGCGCGCCGTCGACCCGAGCTTGGTCCTTACCGGGCGGTTAGCTACCCATTGCTCGCCACCCGCAAGCTCGCGCCTACGGTGGCCGGGAGTCCGCTATTGACTCCCGACGTCCGGGGCGTCTCCTCCTGCGGCGGCTAGGGACGTGAGGGCGCAGAGACTGCCACTCCCTCACGCGCCCCGCCTCCTCCTTCGCGAGCATTACTGCTTCGCAGAAGGAGGTGACGGCTTCCCATTCCCTCTCGCTCCGTACCATGGCTCGCACCAGGGCCGGACGCGAGAGGTCGCCGCCGCCGATCGCCTCCACGAGGACACGGCGGTGCCCCGCCCAGGTAGGGCACACCTCCACCGTATGCTCCACCGTGTCCTCCAGACGATCCTCGCAATGGAAACACCCGGACGTATCCTCCCGCTTTATCCTGAACAGGAACCCACCGAAGCACCCATGCCCGGTGAGAACCTGCGTCAGGCGGAAGGTGAGGACGCCGTGACGCCTCTCTATCCACTCCTCAAAGAGGGGACTTACCGCCGCAATTGTGGCGTGCCCAGCACTGGGTTGCGACAATCGTACCCGCCATGTCGCCATGAGATCACACCGGAGCTCTGTCCGCCGTGCCGCGATTTGTCGCGGCAGCGGAGTTTCGCCCCGGCGTTTCGCCTCCTCGCGCCACTCCCACATGTGCGCGAGGACCTTTGCCTCCAGATCCCATGGCGGCACTCCGGCAAGGAGGCTCGCCGCCTCGCAAGAGACCGTGCGGTATCCCCGAATTAACCGGATGGCCATGACCCTCTGGGCCGCAAACAACCGGCGCGCTGGGCGCAGCCTCAGTGAGGGCGCCCACACCGGTGCCCCGTAGAGGGCCATGGACCGCACGATCCCCGTGTAGAGCCTCCGGCAGGAGGCGTTTGGACCCCCCAGAGGGCAGGAGCCGCTTTAATGCAGCCCCAGCCCGCTCCAGTCTGGGAGCCAAACGTCGGAAATGCTCAACGAAGTTCCACCGGCTGTCGAGGACAAGTCCCAGGTACTTCATTGTCGACTCGACGCCGATGTGAACCCCTCCTACCGTGAGTTGGGAACCCGCAGGTGGCGCGTTCCGAGGACCATGAAAACCCATGGCCTCGGACTTGTGCAATGCCACCTCGAGTCCCAATTGCCGGATCCTATCGACGATTGTCGCAACCCCGCGTGTCATAATTTCGGCCGCCGCCTCGTACGACCTCCCCTGCGCAAGGACCAGCGTGTCGTCAGCGTAGCAAACTACGCTGACGCCGCTAGGGAGGTCGGCGCGCAGCACCCAGTCGTAACCGATGTCCCACAGATGCGGCCCCAGGACCGATCCCTGTGGGACACCGCACGACATCTCTCGCCGGTTCCATTCCCCTTCGTGACCGGGGTAGATGACGGCCCTATCCGTCAGATAGGCCTCGACCACGCGACAGAGGTAGGTCGGCATCCGGTGATACCGGAGTGCCTCCCTAATGCAACTCCAGGGCAGGGTGTTGAAGGCATTGGCGATGTCTAGAGACACCGCCAAGACGACCCCACCCCGGGCCACTGCATCCCCCGTCGTGAGGGCTCGCACGCGCATGATGGCGTCCACCGTAGAGCGCCCCTTGCGGAAGCCGTACTGGCCGTCCGACAAGTCCGGCCCCTCCCGCACCAGCCACCCGACGAGGCGGTCTGCAATCACTCTTTCAAAGAGCTTGCCCACCTCGTCGAGTAGCACGATGGGCCGGTAAGCGGACGGAGAGTCCGCTGGGCGCCCAGGCTTCTTAATGAGGACCAGTTTCCCCGTCTTCCAACGAAGTGGGAACTGGCCCCTCTCCAAGCATGCGCTAAGGAGCCCCCTGAGTCGAGGCCCGAGAGCCTCTGAGGCCAGGACCCATGCTTTGCCAGGCAAGCCGTCGGGTCCTGGGGCGGTATTCTTGGCATTAAGCCTTCGTACCGCCACCCTCATCTCTGCCTCGGTCACTTCTGGAACACCGTCGTCGTCGTCAGTGGTGTGGTCCGCATCGGGCACCGCAGTAGGCGGAGCCATGGGTGGGGGACTATGTTCCCCTCGCGAAGGGAACAGAGCGCTCACCACGCCCTCCACGAGTTGGGGCCGGAGACTCTGAGTCAGCGGAGGAGCCCATGGGCGGAGTTTCTCCCGGACGGCCTTGTAGGGCCGTCCCCATGGGTCCCTGTTCAGAGTCTCCAGCGACTCCTTGCGGGCCATTCCTCTGGCCCGCAGGATCTCCTCTTGGAGGGCGGTTTTCGCCGCTCTGTATGCCTCGTATAGCTCCGCCTGAATGGCTTCCGTATCCGGAGGTCGGATACGGAGCCTGCGGTGCCTGGTGTACCGGCGTCGTGCCGCAACGCACGCTTCGCGCAACGCTGTCAGCTGCGGCGACCACCAGTACACCTGGCGCCAAGCCCGTCCTGGCTGGACTCGGGGCATAGCCACGTCACAGATCTCGGACATGGCCTCCCGGAACCACTCGGCCTCGTCGTTGGTGTCAGCAGGCCTGTCCGGTGGTGACACCCAGGCCTGCACGATCGAGGCTTCCAGGAGAAGCTCCCGGTCCAGCTTCTTCAGCGCCCACCGCGGACCACTCGGGGTCTGCCGGATCGGCGCGCTCGAGGTCTGGGCGGAGACGTCAAATCGGATGTACCGATGGTCGGAATACGTCTCCACCCCCTCCATGACGCGCCAATCAATAACCTGCGGTGACAGAGCGGGGCTGGCGAACGAAATGTCCACCACTGAGTCGCCCCGCATCCGTACACACGTAGGTACAGAACCCCGATTTAGGACGACCAGGCCTGTCTCCAGAGCCCAGTCCTCCACCATCCTGCCCCGTGTGTAATTATTTAGGCTTGAGGCTTTTTAGCTTAAATATCTATAAGATGGGATTTATTTCTTATATGCTGGGTAAAAGGATTGGTGGGTTCTTATATGCCGGGGTTTTTCCATGTGGGCCGGACGTATGAAATAGTGTCATCCTATTTCTTCCTGTGGGTTCTGTAAGAGGTGACTAATGGACTAGTTGTCGACATAGCTCATAGAATTAGCAATCTGAAGTGGCAATGGGCCGGCCACATTAGCCGTCGAACCGATGACCGTTGGGGTAGACGTGTTCTTGAGTGGAGACCGCGAATCGGCAAACGTAAGGTAGGACGCCCTCAGGCTAGGTGGAGCGACGATCTTCGCAGGGTGGTTGGTAGCAGCTGGATGAGAGTTGCCGAGAATCGAGCTGAATGGCGTGCAATTGGAGAGGCCTATGTCCAGCAGTGGACTGCTATAGGCTGATGATGATGATGACTAAGGGACTTACTCTAGTAAGTCCCTTAGTGAAAGAATGGGCAGCAGCCTTCTCTATGCATTTTACGACCATACTGCAATCGTCAACCCGCCAGCCAAGCGTGGCGATTATGGCAATAGCCCCCCGAATTGGGAGAGACCTATATATATAACAGTGGACGTCTTTCGGCTATGTGCATCTGGATTGAGGGCCCATTTTTTAAACCCTTGCCAAACGTAATAAGACTTATAGGAAATTAGTTAAAAATAGTAAAAATTTAAATTTCTTAAACGTGAATTAAAACTGTTATGATTAAATAACTTGGACCCTCAGTCCAGACGCTTGCATAAAGTGGCATAGCTTAAATCTCAGTAAGTACTATCTCTGGGTTAATAATTTTTATTTAACAATTTAGTTAAGAATTTCTTAAATATTTGAAGAAATTTCCAAATCTGTAGAATATGACATTACAGATTTATGGCGGTATATCTAGGGCCCTCACTTCATTATTGTTTGTACTGAGGAATCTGCAAAACATAGATTTATCTGAAGAAATACATAAACGCGTATTTAACATGTTTTACTTAGATACCTATGTGAATTAGTTAAAAAGAAATTATGACACGAAAGTTAATTGTTATGTAGTAAACGAAAGTCGAATTTGACTAAAACATCTGAACTGAGAGCCCAAAATTTTCGGCTTTATTGACTAGGCTCAACCTCATAGATTAACGCAAATTAGAATAAGATTTTTAACTATTTCTTAACTAAAGAACATATCGACCGTTCCTCTAAATATCATACTTTAAGAGAAAATCGATTTTGAACTTATTATAAGAGAAAAATTTGTAGGATGACCATAATTTTCATAGTAATTACATGTACATTTTGTTAAGCGCAGTCAAAAAGTCATAATTTTTGCAGCTAAAATTATTATAAGTAGTCGAGTTTTAGTTTTTCAACAAACTTTTTTATGTTTTGTCATGTTTAGGTATCCGATACCCATGACGCCTACCCATGAGGTACCCATCCCGTTTGCGGAGCTAACCCATTTAATTTAACCCTTTAATATTTCGGATATTACTCTGCTGTTACCATGAACAAACTTTACTTTCTTAATTTATTTATTCTAACTTATTTACCTAATTTTCAGCACAATTTGTACTTTCCCAGAGAGGTAGGTGATTGATCCAATTAAATGATTTCACGTACTCATCACTGCCTTCAAAGTCAAACAAAAAAAGATGGCGGTGCTCAACTCATTCACCAATGCTAAAATAACTTCGCTCATTTGCAATGTCGTATTTTTAGGATGTAAGAATATTTTAAGGTTACATTTATGTGAAATAAAAGTTTTTTTTTTATAATTATGCTGATCGTGTTTTATTTATCGAAATGTATCCCTATGGATCACTGTCATATAAGTAGTTCATCGTATATAGTTTGCCTTTCATTTTATGCAAACACTGTTAAAGCTGTAAAAATATGCTAAATAAAAATGACATTAAAGATAAAGAAAACAAAATTGTACACAGTAAGTACATATACAGGGTGATTGGAAGATGGGTGCAAAGCTTTAAGGTGAAGATAGTATAGACAATTTAGAACCATTTAAGCCATGGTTGTCTTAGACGAAGTCTTACCAAATTTTTTTAACCAAATTTGAGAATTTCCGAAAAAAAAACTTAAAAATTTGGTTATTTTTAAGTTTTTTTTCGGAAATTCTCAAAATTTAATGTAAACTGCATAGTTATGGCCAAATTGAATGATAAATGAATTAATTTTTGATTTATTTAATTAAAGTAATGTGTAAGCAACCAATTAAAACATGTTTTAGGCTTCTGTGTCATTAGACATTTTTTTACAGATATTTAAAGCTCAGAAAAAATAAAAAATTTGTACTATACGTCTTTTAAAACTTATTTTTAAAAAAAAACGGAGGGTGTTTTTTTTGTTCAATCTTTTTGAAGACATGCTTGATAATTGTTCTTTCTTTTGAAGTATCATTTATGCAGATATCTTACAAATTATTGAAATTAGGACCTACAAACCAATTCGAGGGAGAAATTTTAAATTTTAGGCAGTCTAACAAAACACAATATTTTTGCTTAAAAGAATACTTTATGTGCTCGAAATGATAACATTGTTCAATTCTAAGAATTTTTGGCACATGCAGGAACCAATTATTGAGGGGAACCCATTGCGGGGATTCTCTAAACAATGGCCACCGAGCGCGGTGCGACGGCATTTCCAGGTAGAACGCCCAATGAATAGCAAAAAACGATAAGAGTTGGTTTTTACAGCAAAATGGTCTTAGTTACTGAGGCAACAAAGTCGTTTTTCTTTAGTCAGGGTCAGTCGGTCTGTGATGAAGCCGTTACATCTTTTACTTATTAGTCAAACTACTGCCCTTGTGAGTGGACTTTGTCGTGTTGATTCACAATTTACCGTGTTCAGTTGTAGCCCTTTGCGTTCCTGCACGTGTTGTTTGCGTTAGTTTTGAACTTTTTTGTTTCACCGTGTCCAGTCGTAGCCTCGCGGTCCTGCACGTGTTGATTTTTGACTTAATTGTGTTGAGTTGACATTTAGTGCGCTCTTACGCCGTTTTTCTTAATTGTTAAGTGACTATGGCTACTTTTTCCAATCAAGAATATGCGGATATCGTATTTATGTACGGTAGAGCAGACGGCAATGGATCTTTGGCGCGACGGATGTATCAAGAGCGCTATCCGAATCGCAGGATACCGAATGTCCGAGTGTTTTACAACACGTTTCGTCGTCTTGCACAAGATGGGTTTCACCGCGTGGAACCTGGAGTCAACCCGGGCAGACACGAAACTGCCGTCGACGAAGACATTTTAGCAGCATTTCAAGCGGATCCTACTACCAGTACTAGAGCAGTAGCTCGAAATTTAAACATTTCTCAATGGAAGGTGTGGCATACAATGCACCAAAATGATAAGTATCCGTTCCATGGCAGGAGTGTGCAAGGTCTAGTAGAGCAAGATCCTCAAAGAAGAATTCAGTTCTGCCGTTTCCTCCTCAACAGAGACATCGAAGATGCGTGGTTTCTGAAATCAATCTTGTGGACGGATGAAAGTAAATTTTCAAGGGAAGGTATTACAAACTTTCACAACATCCATGAATGGGCCGACGCAGACAACAATCCACATTTTAAGAAGCAGGTGTCATTTCAGATGAAATTCTCTGTGAATGTATGGGCTGGAATAATTGGCAGAACATTGATTGGGCCCCACTTTTTGCCTGATCCATTGAATGGCGAAAATTATTTGCAATTTCTGCAAATTGATTTGCCACTGCTGGTAGAGGAATCAGGTGTCCCAATCTTCGAAAGAAACCGAACAGTCATCTTTCAGCAAGACGGCTGTCCAGCGCATTGGACTTTAAATGTAAGGGAACACCTCAACAATTGCTTTCCTGATAGCTGGATCGGCAGGGATGGACCCATCCCTTGGCCCGCTCGCTCCCCAGATCTGACCCCGTTGGATTTTTTCGTGTGGGGCCGGGCCAAGGAACTGGTGTATAACAACATAGAAATAAACACTAGAGAAGAATTGATACAAAGAATAAATTCAGCGTTTGAGACAATGAAGCAGGAGATGATGTTGAAAATAACGACTACAGAAGTTAGAAGACGGGGCCGTGCTTGTATTAGGAATCACGGCCGTCACATAAAAACCTGAAGAACATGAAAAATAAATAATTTTAATTCAAATGTTGTTTTAATTAGTCTGCCTAAAATAAAAAAAATCTCCCTCAAATTGGTTTGTAGGCCCTAATTTCAATAATTTGTAAGATATCCGCATAAATGATACCTCAAAAGAAAGAGCGATTATCAAGCATATCTTCAAAAAGGTTTGAACAAAAAAAGCACCCTCCGTTTTTTTTTAATAAGGTTTAAAAGACGTATTGTACAAATTTTGTATTTTTTCTGAGCTTTAAATATCTGTAAAAAAATGTCTAATGACACAGAAGCCTAAAACATGTTTTGCTTGATTGCTTACACATTACTTTAATTAAATAAATAAAAAATGAATTCATTTATCATTCAATTTGGCCATAATTATGCAGTTTACATTAAATTTTGAGAATTTACGAAAAAAAACTTAAAAATTTGGTTAAAAATATTTGGTAAGACTTCGTCTAAGACAACCATGGCTTAAATGGTTCTAAATTGTCTGTACTATCTTCGCCTTAAAGCTTTTCACCCATCTTCCAATCACCCTGTATAATACTTTTAGCTGCAAAATTTTTGACTTTTTGACTGCGCTTAACAAAATGTACATGTAATGACTATGAACATTATGGTTACCCTACAAATTTTTCTCTTATAATATGTTCAAAATCGATTTTCTCTTAAAGTATGATATTTAGAAGAACGGTCGATATGTTCAAATTTAGTTAAGAAATAGTTAAAAATCTTATTCTAATTTGCGTTAATCTATGAGGTTGAGCCTAGTCAATAAAGCCGAAAATTTTGGGCTCTCAGTTCAGATGTTTTAGTCAAATTCGACTTTCATTTACTACATAACAATTAACTTTCGTGTCATAATTTCTTTTTAACTAATTCACATAGGTTTCTAAGTAAAACATGTTAAAGTCGCATTTATGTATTTCTACAGATAACTCCATGTTTTGCAGATTCCTCAGTACAAACAATGATGAAGTGAGGGCCCTAGATATACCGCCATAAATCTGTAATGTCTTATTCTACAGATTTGGAAATTTCTTCAAATATTTAAGAAATTCTTAACTAAATTGTTAAATAAAAATTATTAACCCAGAGATAGTACTTACTGAGATTTAAGCTATGCCACTTTATGCAAGCGTCTGGACTGAGGGTCCAAGTTATTTAATCATAACAGTTTTAATTCACGTTTAAGAAATTTATGGCCCATTGCTTTAAGTTTTTACTATTTTTAACTAATTTCCCGATAAGTCTTATTACGTTTGGCAAGGGTTTAATAAATGGGCCCTCAATCCAGATGCACATCTTTCGGCTGTAATGATTATGAAGATAATGCTGCATAAAAAAAACAGAGTGCATTCTATCAATAGTTTGAGAGTTGGTGCACACTATGCGTCATGTGACTGCAACAGCTCTGCGGGTAGATGCAAAGACTGGTTGTGCCCTACATATTATTTGTTCAAAGCACCACGCACAGTTGAGCTGCAGAGTCTTTTAATTTTGTATTGTTTTAATATCATGCTCTCGTTACCCAGCGCAGTCGCAGAGTCTAGACGTGGCTTACTGAGTTTTCAGTGAGACTTTGATTTGAAAATTTGAATTTGATATATCAGAATTTGCTTATCATCTCAGTAAATCAAAAGAATTAACGTTTACTCAGCTGTACATAGAAACACACTGCGCACTCAAATGTTGATCCAAAGACAAATTACGCCCGTTGCATTGATAAATGTCAAAGGTTCGTGGGAACTCGTAGCTACCATTTCACGTATCTTTCCAAAAGCTCTATCGTTTAATAAAGTATCTAATAATTTCTCTGCGGAAAACTAATTGGCTCGTATTTACCACTAAGTATCTTAATAATATTTTACATTTCCCAGCATTGCAACGTGAAACCCTTTTCTAGCTTTAAATAAAATGTTAACATACAGGATGATTGGAAGATGGGTGCAAAGCTTTAAGGCGAAGATAGTACAGACAATTTAGAACCATTTAAGCCATGGTTGTCTTAGACGAAGTCTTACCAAATATTTTTAACCAAATTTTTAAGTTTTTTTTTCGTAAATTCTCAAAATTTAATGTAAACTGCATAATTATGGCCAAATTGAATGATAAATGAATTCATTTTTTATTTATTTAATTAAAGTAATGTGTAAGCAATCAAGCAAAACATGTTTTAGGCTTCTGTGTCATTAGACATTTTTTTACAGACATTTAAAGCTACTGCTCTAGTACTGGTAGTAGGATCCACTTGAAATGCTGCTAAAATGTCTTCGTCGAAGGCAGTTTCGTGTCTGCCCGGGTTGACTCCAGGTTCCACGCGGTGAAACCCATCTTGTGCAAGACGACGAAACGTGTTGTAAAACACTCGGACATTCGGTATCCTGCGATTCGGATAGCGCTCTTGATACATCCGTCGCGCCAAAGATCCATTTCCGTCTGCTCTACCGTACATAAATACGATATCCGCATATTCTTGATTGGAAAAAGTAGCCATAGTCACTTAACAATTTAGAGAAACGGCGTAGGAGCGCACTAAATGTCAACTCAACACAATTAAGTCAAAAATCAACACGTGCAGGACCGCGAGGCTACGACTGGACACGGTGAAACAAAAAAGTTCAAAACTAACGCAAACAACACGTGCAGGAACGCAAAGGGCTACAACTGAACACGGTAAATTGTGAATCAACACGACAAAGTCCACTCACAAGGGCAGTAGTTTGACTAATAAGTAAAAGATGTAACGGCTTCATCACAGACCGACTGACCTTGACTAAAGAAAAACGACTTTGTTGCCTGAGTAACTAAGACCATTTTGCTGTAAAAACCAACTCTTATCGCTTTTTGCTATTCATTGGGCGTTCTACCTGGAAATGCCGTCGCACCGCGCTCGGTGGCCATTGTTTAGAGAATCCCCTCAATGGGTTCCCCTCAATTGGTTCCTGCATGTGCCAAAAATTCTTAGAATTGAACAATGTTATCATTTCGAGCACATAAAGTATTCTTTTAAGCAAAAATTTTGTGTTTTATTAGACTGCCTAAAATTTAAAATTTCTCCCTCGAATTGGTTTGTAGGTCCTAATTTCAATAATTTGTAAGATATCTGCATAAATGATACCTCAAAAAAAAGAACGATTATCAAGCATGTCTTCAAAAAGGTTTGAACAAAAAAAGCACCCTCCGTTTTTTTTTTAAATAAGGTTTAAAAGACGTATTGTACAATTTTTTTATTTATTCTGAGCTTTAAATATCTGTAAAAAAAATGTCTAATAACACAGAAGCCTAAAACATGTTTTGCTTGGTTGCTTACACATTATTTTAATTAAATAAATAAAAAAATAATTCATTTATCATTCAATTTGGCCATAATTATGCAGTTTACATAAAATTTTGAGAATTTCCGAAAATAAACTTAAAAAATTGGTTAATAAAATTTGGTAAGACTTCGTCTAAGACAACCATGGCTTAAATGGTTCTAAATTTTCTATACTATCTTCACCTTAAAGCTTTGCACCCATCCTCCAATCACCCTGTATAACTCTCAGAATTTCTCCATCTACATTTATTGCCTCCTTGGAGATCGTCGGGCAATCAGACCCGGTTATATTAAAGGGTTCTCAGATAGCTTACCGCTGCAAAATTTGAGAAAGCTATTTCGGTGAAAGCACCAACTAAGGTAAAACTTTCGAGTTGTGCAGAACTCTTAGTTTCTTATGAAGCTAAAGGTGTGGGTTTATGTAACTACATATAAGGATTTAAAAGAGTGTCCATGAAATTTCTAGTCCTTTCTTCTCCTTTACGTGTTTGAATGCATAACTAGCATCATCATTCTGAGATAACAATTCCTTTGCAAATTCAAAAGTCTTGTTTAACCAGTCAATTACCGTAATTACAGACACAATTAAAAACCATTGTGTCTGCTCCCAAATGTGGTATCTCAGGGACTTAGAGGTTAATCTATACTAAAATTCATTGAAGAATTGCCAAACTTAAGTGGCAGTGGGCAGGGCACATTGCTCGTAGAACAGATGGCCGATGGGGTCGGAAGGTTCTGGAGTGGCGATCGCGTATTGGAAGACGTAGCGTTGAAAGGCCTCCCACAACATGGACCGATGACCTGGTGAAGGCCGCAGGAATGCGTTGGATGCGAGAAACACAGAACAGGTCGAAGTGGCGGTGCTTGGGGGAGGCCTATGTCCAGCAGTGGACGTCTTTCGGCTGAAATGATGATGATACTAATATTATAAAACTGAAGAGTTTGTTTGTTTGTTTGGTTGAACGCGGTAATCGCAGGAACTATTGGTCCGAATTTAAAAAAATATTTTTGTTGGGTAGCCTATTTATTGAAAAAGGCTAGAGGCTATATAACATCACGCTACGATCAAAAGAAGCGGAGCAGCAACGAAAATCGACGAAAACTGGCAGGCAATTCGATGCGACGGGAAGGGTCAGGGCAGTAAAAATTTGACGCGAACGAAGTCGCGGGCAGAAAGCTAGTTAAAATATATTATTCGAGTTTGGTTAGGATAAAGTGGTTGTTTCCTATTTAATTGTAGCTGTTTCCTTTATTTTGTTTAGCCTATACTGTCTCACAGCTGAGCAAAAGCCTTCCCCATAATCCTTCCAAGAACTTTTTTACCGCGCTAGCCGTCTCGACCCAGTCGTCGTGATATGCGTCCAGGTTGTGTCACCACCGCTTTCAGAGCCGACCGCGGCGGCATCGTCCATCTTCAGGCACCCATTGTGTAGAGACCTTTGCCCAGCAGCCTCCATGGGACTGACGTGATCCACCCAATCCCATTTAAGCCTGACAGCCTTTTTGTCTACATCTGTTATACCTGTTCTGAAACGTAGCGTGATGTTCCGAATTGTGTCCTGTCTTTTATACCCAGAATACTGGAAAGGATGGATAAAGTCCTCTTTTGAAAATCTTTAAACAAATGACTATGTGATAATTTAGAGTGGGCAGTATTTATACTTATCGTTAAGCATTTGTTGGTGTAAAAGTAATAGTATGGTCAATCAGGGTAAAGCTAGGCGTAGTTGGAGGAAGTAGCTCAAATACCAATTTCTGGGTATTAACAACTTAAATTTTTTATGTATGACGAACTTAATCTTCATAAATTGCTCGATAGGTACCGAAAAGACAAAACAGTTGAACTAAAGTAAAACAAACAAGAAATAAATAAATCTTCCCACATTAACAATACCTTCGTTGAACCCGATAATTGTTGGAACCGTTTTAATAAAACATTAGACGTTTACAACGCCAACGCGATAAAACTCCCACAATTTATCGCTTACCCTTGTCTAGAATTGTTCTAGGTATACTGACTAAATAGCTATATTTTTGCGACTACGCGAACTACATATCGCGGTCTCTGTTGTGTAGCGAGACGTCGATGTGTAACAAATCGAAAGATGTTGAAACTCGGCAAATATTTTTACGAAATTGAGTGTAATTTTTTATGGTTCTTTTGCATTTGACTTCAATACTGTTGGGCGCCTCCCCACTACCAGAGTATAATAAGCTGTGTCCCTATCTAAAGTGGACATATTGCACCTAATTAGAAATTTTAAGATTTCAACTTTGAACAATAAAATGATACAGTTCTTATTAAAACAGAGGCTTACATCACAATAGTATTCCTCTGTTTCAATAAGAGTTTTGTAATTTTGTTTCAAAGTTGAAATCTTGTAATTATGTCTCTATAATTATGAAGGTGCGATATATATAGCAATCAAAATTGCAATACGTAGTCAGTCACTGGCCACCCAAGTTGTAGGTACTCTCCGTGTATAGATATAATTAAACAAGATGTATTAGTAAAAGTACTTGTTTCTGTAATATCGTCGGCATCTAAATATACCTTTCCACTTACCAAGCTAACCGTCCCACTCAGAACTAAAATATGATGGTTAGTGTAAAACATTGTTACCGTAACATAACTTTTAATAATAGCTTTCTAAAATTGAATGATCCATGATGTTCCAGTTCTTGGAAATATCGTAGTGTCTAGTTTAGGTAATACATAATTCCACTCTTTCTGGGAACTCTTTCATATCTATGTTTGAAATTCACTGAGTTTCTGGAGTGTCATCCTGAATTTCGACGGATAATTATTTTGACACGGTCTCAATTTCGAAACACACTAGTTCGACTACACATTGCTTCGACAGAACATATAATCGACATGCGTTAGTCCGACAGAACATACTTCGACAACACACAACTTCGACAAACACTAGTTCGACGGAACACTATTTCGATATGCACTTGTTCGGCGGATCACAATTTCGACGGAACATACCTTCGACATAATATTGCTTTGAAAGTGACAATTATAATTGAATTTCGCTTTATGGTTATAGGTTCAAAATAAAAGCATGAATAACAATTAGTTGTGTTTTTAATTAAGTATTTCCAGTAATAAATCTTTGTATCTACAGTTTAACCGTTTGTTCAAAAAATATAAATCATAACTCGGGAGCCGACCATATCTACCAGATTTCTCATTCAGCGATCTTAATACGGGAGTTAAGATATAAATAAGGGATAACATATTTGGATGTATTTCTTGAATTTTGAGTCGAAGGAAATCCACATTCAATGGAATCTGCAACCGACCACTTTTCTAGTGGATAGGATGGTGGCACTTTTGCAAATGTAACTTTAAGTGGACTTATCTTTTACTCTATTTTTTGTATGTTCCAGTGACACAAAATTTAATTTCGGAAACTAATAGATAATTGGTTTTAATTAAATCAGCCTGCTAAAAGTACCACCATCCTATCCACCAGAAATGTGGTCGGTTGCAGATTCCATTCAATGTGGATTTCCTTCGACTCAAAACTCAATCGAAAGCTGGCATATGAGGTAGAATAGGTAGTCTCTGCTCAATAGAAAAAAAATGTACTTTTTTAAAACTTTGGCCGAAGTGAAAAAGAACTAAAGAGTACACAGAATGAAACATACAGAATTTAGATCAAATTGAGAAAGCAAGAAGATGAAAACAATTACAGTAGAACGACAGGCTGCAAAAAGAAAAATTAAGTTAAAGTATAGTGAACAAATATTACTGTTTTATAACTTCTTAAATTTTTTTTGGCTGACCATACTTTGTTTATTTTACTTGTGGTCCCAAAATGCTACTAAAAATATTTATTATATTAATAGGTGGAATCTGGGATTGCGGTTCCGGTCCCGAAAACTACACGACCCGAATAGCATAACTTACTCACATGTCTATTAATAAATTAATCAAGAATGCATTATTATGTTACGATTTACATTAGGTGTCTGGAAAAATGATTAAACTGTAGATACAAAGACTTGTTACTACAAATACTTAATTAAAAACACAACTGATTATTATTCATGCTTTTATTTTGAACCTATAACCATAAAGCGAAATTCAATTATAATTGTCACATTTCAAAGCAATATTATGTCGAAGGTGTGAACCGTACTGGTTCAATACTCAGAAGTAAGGACTTGGAATATAAAAGACACTCTTTATAGACTTTGAAGACCACCTTTATTACTAAAGTTCACAAAAAGGTACTATATAGTATACAATACAAGTGACTAGCACAAATGTCCCGATACGAATGCCCAAAAATGCCGAGTATACCAGTAAAATGTCTGCACACTTCCCGCCATATTACTTGCTTATGATTGGCCGAGAACTGTCAAAGTCTCGACCAGTCACAAGAAGTCAATACAACTATATTTAATCTTAAGAGTTCCTAGATATAATTATACATAAACAACATACATATATAATTAAAGGCATAATTTATAACAAAGGTATGTTCCGTCGAAATTGTGATGACAAGTGCATATCGAAGTAGTGTTCCGTCGAACTAGTGTTTGTCGAAGTTGTGTGTTGTCGAAGTATGTTCTGTCGGACTAATGCATGTCGATTATATGTTCTGTCGAAGCAATGTGTAGTGGAACTAGTGTGTTTAAAAATTGAGACCGTGTCGAAATAATTATCCTTCGAAATTCAGGATGACACTCAAGTTTCTGATATTTTTCAAAACGACATTTTCAAGCCAATCAATATTATTAATGTTTCAGTTAATTTCTGGAACTTAAGAGCTAATTTAGCATATTGGTATTTTCTTTTGCCTTTGGGCTGAATGTGATCCTTTAATCCGATCCGATATTTATGTCCCTTTTAGTTTTCTGTGAGTGTTTCTAGAAAAAAAGCCTTCAGATAAAAAAAAAACACATTTATTTACTCATTTCATCACAATAAGTACACGCAATACAATCTTTACATTTTTCTATATAATCATATATTATAATAATACCTATAGGTCATGCTTCCAGCGATTTATATAATAATATTCATACAATTAAAGAGACATCTACAAATAGTCTTTAATTAATTGTAATCCACTTCATACAATTATGTAAATATGGCTATAATATTATATAGTAGGTATATAGGATATAAAGTGGACATTGATATGGGGATCTAATTTCTAGGATATATATTGTGGTCGTCATATATCGCGTTTTCATGTCAATGAAAAATTAAAATAATTTATAATCTACTATTCATATATTTCATGATTAAATATGCTACTTTAAAAACATAGAAAAGAGAACGTCATTTTAAAATTGGAAACATTTTAAATACACCATTCTGACGTCATATGACATTTTAATTTCAAATTGGTGGACGATGAAAACGCGATTCCAAAGCTTAGTTTTAGGCACTAATTATACAATATCTAAGGTGACTACAACCTACAAATATTCTCAAAATTCAGGTTTTATTACAAAAATACAGAGAAGAAAGCAACATAGAATTTCTATGTTTTGATTTAAATATTAATGTTCCCAAAACCCAATGTTGTTAGGATAATCCAAAACATGAAAGAAATATGAATGGAAATGGAGCCGAGCTGTAGGGAAGGAAAGGTCGAAACCCAAGGTCAGGGTCACGGCAATTTATTGAGACATTTCGCGGCAATATCGCCTTCATAAATATAGGAGAATATCTTCAATATTCAGTATTATAATTTAGTATTTGACAGACAATCAGAAGTACATAATTTAAAAGGTCAGTTTTGACAGATGTTCAAAAAAATACATAAAATTTTCATAGGTATGTTATGTCACACATTTTTTTGAGTTTCACAGTTCATAGAAAGAATAGTTTTTTGGTTCATTATCACTTAATATTTAATTAAACTGACAAAAACTAAGTTCACAAGCAACTAGAACAATGTTAGTACAATCCTACAGAAAATTGGGATATTTTCAACTAAGTTCAATTTTGATTCAATTCCTGACCAGCATAGCATAGCAGTGTTTAAATATCTGCCATATACAGTACATATTTATTTTATCGAAAATTATTTTGCATACCACACAATAAGATATATAGTTCTAAGACAAAATAGGTATATTCAAAAAGGATCAATCTATTAAATAGATATAAGATATATTATAATGTATCCAAGATTATAGGGATGTGATTAAAATTTTACGTATTTTACTATACAAAAATAACTACAAATTCAACTATGTTCCCAAATCCAGTACTATAAATTCCTAATACTTTTATTACTAGGGAAAGTCTTATTTCACAGTTTAACTGCGACAATTGAAAAACCTGTAATCGTTTTCTTTTTCATAATATGGTTTAGCAGTTAAGCTATGAATAAGGTTTTTGAATAAATATTTTAGTCATACGAGTTACAAGTAGATTTTGACCATTTACTGAAATTCGTGGTCGACTATAATACTTTCCTCTAAAAGAATTCAATTCTATGACGCATTGCCTATTTTACAATATATTTTTTAACTTTTTATTCAAAATCCAAAGCACGTCAGTAAAATGATGCTCCTGAAGAAATTTTGTTCAGCAAACATTTTGTACAAACAGAATATTCAGAAATATTATAAAAAGCACAGTTTTGATTAAAAATTGGTCTATAAGAGGGACGTCTTACATTTTAGGACGAATTTTGCAATCGTTACAGGGTTTTTAATTAGGCCAGCTGCCCACTAAAGTGTTCTAAAAAAGATGAAAAATAGGTACCTTTATAATTTTTCATTTTTACGCCAGAGTTAATGCCGTTAGCAGTCTTTCTCAAATGAAACCTAAGTACAATTACTTTCTGTGGCTCAGAACCGAGTATACCCATTGTGATAATCTAAAAATGTATGACCTCACAATCGAATTTCAACGTAATTCCCATAGCTATCGGGAAACGGTGAGGGAAGGACATTTTATCTATACCTACCCTTTTTGTTATAGCCTTTGGGAATTACAACCGACAGTTGTTACCGTATACCGCGAGAAAGGTCGGCGCGTGGAGAAAATCGGGACTTTCATTGACTTTTTGCGGGATCGTAAGCTACATTTCGGTACAGAATTTATTTTTTTCGTAACATCGCGAGATGGACGTAATTTGCTTGTAACTTTTTAGAAGGTCAGGCTAAAATCTGTGTCACTTTTTGTAAATGGAAAAATTAAATGCATAACGCTTAGAGTGCTTTTACGAGTTTCTCTTTTTAACAACGAACGCTTGCTGCATAAGTAAGGAGATGAGACCGCGGCTGAACGAATTTGAATTGTATGTTGGCATGATATTGAGTTTACGTTTCTTGGAAGGATGCTGTCAGAAAAACGTGTAAATTTTAATAAACTGTAGCCAATCTTTTACCCTTAAGCCAAAAAGATCTGGAAACCAGACACTACAAACATTAAGTTAGTTAAAAAACAATAGTGTACCGACTGCTAGTGAGTTAGAAAGTATTCGATAAAAATATTATTTAGGACTTACAAGGAGAGTACCAAACTTTGGAATCACAGATTCCGTTGATTTTTATATATGTTGTAGAGTAGTCTCCCCTCAATAACTAAGTAAAATGGTAAGTCGCACTTCACCTTCATTTTCGAGAAAAATGAAAGTGAAGTTTAAAGTTCATGTCCACTCGACTCAACAAATTAATAAAAATAAATGAATAAATTTGGAAAAAAATGTGTCGAGTAAACTACTAAACTATTTTTACGTGTTACACTAATGAAAACTCGTAATCGAATGACTGCAGTTAAAAGCAGCCGCATGGCAAGGCCAAATTTTGGCCAGTCGTATTCTTGCACGTACGTCCCTTTTCCCAGGTAGTAGATGTCGGAGCAGGTAAAATTAGGGGGAGAGGGGCCTTGTACAGCAGGAGCGTATAATAACTGAAAATTTATATACCTAACAAAATTTATTTACGTAAAAAATTCCCAATTATAATAACGAGTATTATTAGAATTAAAATGTTTAATATTATATTAATATTGTTAACAATAAAATAAAAATCCATTAAAATTGACAAAAAAATATATTAACACATCAGTTTATATAATAAATTTAATATTTAATAACTTCAGCATTTGAATTATTTATTGATTAAGATAATAAATTATTTGTAAAAATAAATAAATAAATTTGGAAAAAAAGAGTGGAGTGGACTTGAATTTTAAATTATTTTTTCTCGAAAATGAAGGTGAAGTGCATCTTACCATTTTACCTAGTTATTGAGGGGAGACTACTCTACAACATATATAAAAATCAACGGAATCTGTGATTCCCAAGTTTGGTACTCTCCTTGTTAGTGGCGATATAAGTTGCAAAGTAAACAAGATGAAGCGGTAATAAGCTGGCCATATTTGTCGAAGGACCGATGGCTGGTGGAGCAAACGAGTCCTGAAATGGAAGACGCGTATCGCAAGCATAGTGTGGGACTGACTGACTGCGGAAGGCGGAAAATAGGGAGAGCCCAAGCTTCGCTACAACACGACTGAAAATGGAACACGATTAATTGAATTGATTGACACCTTAGTGGACAGCGTACCCTAAACTAATAACACTAATTTAATTTTACATTTTGGATTAATTAATTTAACAATGCAGCAATATTTCAAATTATTATACCACCGTTGTACTTTCATGTTACTAACCTGTAACTGTGATATAGCATTCTAAAATCTAAAAGGACACAAAAAAAAAATAAATGGCCTGAAATATGAATTTAGCTATTTTATTTTTTGGCTTCGAGGCAAAAAGAAATTAGTTTCCTATGTGGTAAAGCCACATATAAAACTACTGCTATAAGAAACTACTATTTTCTTTCTGACAAATTGTTTAGGTAAGTCTAGAGAGTTTTTAAGCATATTCAGACTATTTATTTTTAAAACTGTTAGTGTGTGAGCCCACTCGTATCAGAAGTAGATCATATTTTTTATTTCATTAAGTTCTTAATAAATTCAAGAAGAGATACGTACCTTTATAAGTAGGTACCTAAGTAAAGACTGATTGTAAATGCCTACAAAATCCAATACAAAAATTCAATCTTTTGTAAAGAGGGTTTGGTTCACTACAAATAAAACATTAATATATGCCCTGGCATTGAAAGTCGCAGAAAACCTATTTCGAAGAAAACAAAACACGCAGCACATTATACAGTACATTTCACTGACTGATTCTCGATTTCTACCTAAAAGCACATTGATATCAATATTATATAACACATTTTCTCTTCTATAAAAATATGATTTCACATAAAATCTCTATTAAAGCCTGTTCCATGCAGTTTCCGTGATCACTTTGTGTCGTAACTCGAGACTTTACAAAATTCAGAATTAAATTTTTCCATTCTTTTGGGAAGGACCAATCGTTTGGTTTGGACACTAGCTATAAGACAAAGTTAAACTTTTCCAGATGAACAAGAATAAGTAGGTGTGTAATTTTGTGTTCAAGTGTAATGTCGTTTTGACTGATTTTTTTAAAGTCCCGAGTTTCACATGGATCACGTACGATAATCAGACATCTAGTACAATTTAAACATATCGATATTAGGTGCACACAAACATTATTTATAATACAATCTACAATATAAATGGTGTTTAATTGTATACGTTCATATCATCCGAGGAACGTTAGAATGGGACAACTATATAAACATTAGACAGCATATTCGTGACGTCAACTGCAGATGCTGATTCCCATCGCCAACAATGTCAGTTGTATAGCACTTACGACAAGCCTATGGGATCAGCAGGTTTAGCAATTTATGTTAGCACACATGATGACAATATAATCTAACATAAACTACCTAGTTTGTTTTCCTACACTTTGAATAAATATGAGAATCCGGAATATTCTGTAAGAATTCCTCGATATTTTTCCTCCCTTCACGGATCATGACAGCCGCCACAAGCTATCCACTTTATCCCACTCAATTCGTTCCTGAATTACACTTAAATAACACTATATTAAAGGATATGTATACTACAATATGTCAGCTGATATGATATCTACATTATATACTGATTAGTGATTACAATCCCAATATTTACAATACAATATAAAAAGCACTAATATCTAATAAATATTCGTTGTATCTTAACGATAAAGAAACGGCACATATACCTTTTTAAAGACAACAGAATGATATGAAATTAAAACTACTATCACATATACTATGTTATTTTTATGCATAATTTTATGATATACTATGCAAGATGTAGGTACAGTTATAGACAGCGGTTTGAGCACGGAGTCGAAAAGCAGTGACAGTCAAGCAACGCACTGGCGAGCATAAATGTCGAACGTTGTAGTTGTATCTTTGAAATCGTAACCATAGTAAATCTAAAAGTTATATTCCAAAGGTCTGGCCTAAACCTGGATTCCGACTGTCAGTTACAGTGGGATTCTGTGTGGCATTTATTTTGATTTTAAGTTCGAAGTTTTAAAAGGTTCTCTTAATGTACCAACACTTTAGAAACGGATAAGAGGTTAGCTTTCATTTTTGGAAAATATTCACTTTGGTGTTTGGAGTATTTTTCTTAAGACGACTCCTTGTCCTAACAATATAAAATTATATTTGAATAAATTTTTAGTTTCAAAGAAAATACGGCCTTTGCCTGTATAACATTTCAAACGACAAGAAACCGTCGTTTATCTTTTGATTTAACTAAATGTCACCATAAATCCCATCTTTGACATTTGACTAAAAACTTGGTTCGACATTTAGCTCGACAGCGATAAATTGTCCTTAGCAATTCAGAAATAGTATATCTTATCTGTTGCTTCGAAATGTACATGCTTTTTGCCGTGCGGTGGCAGCACGACGAACAACCATCAGGCAGGGCTGCCCTTTCTAGGATTCTTCATTGTCACCACGTCGCAGCTTCTTACTTCACTATTCCTACCATTAGCACTTTTCTCATAGTATTTTCTATTAGCATTGTCATTAACACTTTTGTTTATATGTACACTTTTAGGGCTGTCAAAGTTTTTTGTTGGTTCATCGTCTCTATCGTTTGGTTCATTTATTTCAGGGATTGTGTTTTTGTGTTTGGGACCGTCTGCTTCCTTGTCTGCTTGAGTGAGCACCTCCTGTACATGGACGGTGAGCTCGGGGCGGACTACTTGAGTGAAGGGCAGCAGAGCGCCGGCCACATCCATGGTGTTGTTGATGTTCCTGTGCCATAACTCTAGCACGACGCTGCGCCGTTGCTACTTGTACCTTGGCGGCCCTAACCAGCCACAGCCGAATACCTAAACAAGAAAATAAAAATAATTTAATTTAGATTTGTGTACATAATCAGCCTAAAATGAACCCACTGATAGAATACAGGCACCACCCTGCGAGAGGGAGTGGGCAATAATCCACCAAGCGGCCCCAGTGCGGGTTGATAGATGTCACATGTTTTAGAATGTTAGATCTAGAACAAGCCTATTTCCTCATTGCTCTCTAAAAGGTTTAGTTTTTAGTAAACCCTATTGGCATTAAATAAGGTACAAAAGATGGTGGTAAACTTTTATTAGAAGAGAGACCTATTATTGTGATATAAGTCTCTGTTTTAATAAGAATTTTATCTTTTATGAGTCAAAGATGAAATGATAAAATTTCTAATTAGGTTTCTATAATTACAAAAATCGGCCGCCTGTAAATAGGTCAAGTTTAAGCGCCCCGCCGCCCTAACCCACTCCCTTCGCTAATGTACTATCGCTTTCTTTTGCTTTGCATAGACTTCATAACATTTGGATCATTAAATTTTTATGTTTGTATGAAAATCTGATGAACTAAAATTTATGATGAATTTTTAAAAGTGATAGAACAAAAGTTGTTTATCATGATGTTAGTAACATAGCCTTGAGAGGTTGCCGGTGTTTTAAAAATAGCCCTGTTTATGAACTGCGACAAAATAATTTAGATTTAGATTAATATTTATTTGCCAACAATGTAGGTACAGGTATAAGATGGTACAAACACAATTACAAAATGTGGTGGTGTGGTGCGGTGTTAATATTCTATACTAGGTACGGGCAATTTTAATAGAAACTGTGTAGCTGTCCGTAAATTATTATTGTTTATATAATAGTTCAGAAAAGTAATAAATCAATTTATACAAATTTTGTGTCTAAAAAAGGAACAAGAAACTATGAAAAGGTTGTGTTTTTTTGTCTCTCATCCATACTTCCATACTATCCATACTATCCATATCCATACTCCATACTATATACTATACAACATTAATTTTTGTTTATGCGAAACCCGAAACACGGGTCTAGTATTTTTATGTAAAGAAGCTATGAAAAAAATTTCAAAATTGTATCATTAATAATCACAAAGTTATAAGCTTGATAAGTTACCTGGTTGTCCACGCAAAAACATTATGCAGATCACCACAAACAGCTAGTGTACGTACCATCTCCGTGTAATGGACGTTTGAATACGAGAAAGACATGATAATTTAAAAATCGAAACAAAACACTAAGGCCCGCGACTTGGAAGCGTAATTAAATATTTTTGGTACAAAATATAACATGGTGTAAAAATTATTGGAATCGATTCAGTTACTGATTCTGAACAAACTATATTCAGGTTTCGCACTAAACACACATACTAAAAATAATCTTGTATATACTATATACTATACTATATACTATATATACTATATATCCATATCCATACTATATATACTATACTATCCATACTTCCATACTAAAATTATAAATGCAAAAGTAACTCTGTCTGTCTGTCGGTCTGTCTGTCTGTCTGTCTGTCTGTCTCGCTTTCCTGCTAAAACTACTGAACCGATTTTAATGAAATTTGATACACAGATAGTTTAGAGCCTGAGAAAGGACATAGGCTACTTTTTATCCCGGTAGTATGTTCCCGCGGGATAATTTTCGACCTCCACGTGGGCGAAGCCGCTGGCAAAAGCTAGTAAAATATAAAGCTATCGAGTATTTACTACGTTAATAAAGGCTCATCGTAAACCACAAACTGTGTGGTTTACGATAGGTCTTTACTTAGCAAAGGCTAAAAAGTTTATGTTATCTATTTGCATAGGCAATGTGCGTACCACAGGTTCGTACCCTATTTTCACGAACCCTTTTATCTGTACTAACTTTCAGAATTTTAATATGCAAAGTATTCCTATAACAAAACTTATTTACGCCTTAAGCCCTCAATATGGTGTCTCAATAATGTATGATCATAACTTTAGTTTGAAGTTTGAAACGCAATTATAATTTTGGAATCTTTAGTTTTAGGCCGTACACGAATTTTTTTGGGTTTTGCTGATATACGCTATTTTACATCGTGAGGAAACCGATGTACTAGAACCAAAAATTCGAAGACATGTGACATCTACCAACCCACACTGGGCCCGCGTGGTGGATTACGGCCCACTCCCTCTCACGGAGAGGAGGCCTGTGTCCCAGCAGTGGGAACAATATAGGCTGATAATGATGACGCGATTATATAGTTAAAATTAGTAGAAGTAGTTTTGTTACTAATTATTTCTATACGTTTTAAGGACCATATGAAAAATCATTTTAATGTTAATCAAATGATATAAGCTAGTCTTTTATTTTTATCATGTGATTTTAAAGAATCGACCTCAAACCGGCGACTGTTTTGTAAATTGGTTTTCATTTTGGATTTTGCAGCATTAAGGTTTTCGACTGCTCATCTGAACTTATAGCCTCTATCGAATTAATCTCTAATGATGAACTCTACATAGTTATAAATTGTGATAGTATACCTGAGCCATTACCTGACAAATGGCGAGAGCCAGCAGTAACAGTAGGATCAGAGCCATCAGTCCCCACACCACGCCGAGCTGGATGAGCGAGAACACGTACAATGTTTTGTGGCACCACTCGTTTGGCTCGAATAGGGTGGGTTCGTAGTCGGGCCACATGATGCCTAGGGTCCAGTAGTTGCCGGCAGCAAACCTGTTGGAGATTGTAGGTTTAGTGGGAATGAGCACAGTCTTCGATTACCCGAAATAAGTAAAAATTTACACCAAATAAACTGTTAGGCAGGGTGATTATTTATCTCGGATCATCAACCTACATAAGTTAAACATGACTAAATAATAATTAAAAATTGATACACAAATCTAGATATAATCATATAAATTTTCTGTACATGTAATAAATACATGAACAAAGTGTTTTTTTTTTTTAATTATCAGACCCTCAGAAAGTGCCATAGACATGGTGTAAAGGGCAAAATTACACTATTCTTATTGTTATAACGTAATTTATCACGTAGAATATTAAGTTACGAGTTAAATAGTTTAATGCCTAATGGCTAGACTGAAATAAATTACTAAGAACTTTAGGTCTTATTTACACAGAATAAAAAAAAGTTTGGATGTTTAGAAGTTTGAACATTATTTTCATTTAAACACGCAAGAACGATTGAACGGATTTGAATGAGATTTGGCACACACATAGATTATAACTTGATAGTCCAAGCGCATAGGATACTTTTGAGATAATTTCTGGCATTCACGCATTCGAAACTGCTAATAAATAATGCTTCAATGTAGTCGGTCTACTCTTAAAACAAATGTACTTCTGGAACTTCCAACGAAAGGTAAAGGTGACCTGCTTAGGACTCAGATATATAACTTATAGTCAAATCAAGCTAAAAAATAATTATAACAATGATTAATTTAACATATGCTACCTCCAATCGCTTAATGTAATTTAAAGAATATAATTTGTCAAACGAAAGATTACAGCGCTAAATGAATCGTCGTTACAGAAAATCAAATTCACAGTATTGAAAATCTGTCTGAAAGTCAGTGAAATTAAATCTTTTCCAACGTCAAATCAGATTTTACTCCGAGGTCCTGTCTAGCGAAATTGAATGAATTTCAAAATGATCAATCTTACGAACATCTTCACCAAATCTATCATTTGGACCTCTGTGTTATCTATATTTCTAAGTATATTGGCGAGGTCCTCATTTCATCCCGTTGGTGTCATAAAAGGCGACTAAGGGACTTACTAGAGAATCGCCATAATCGCAACGCTTGGCAGGCTAGTTGGCGATCGCAGTATGATGGTAAAATGCAAAAGAACGCCGCTGCCCATTCTCTAGTAAGTCCCATACTCGCCTCTTACGACTTCCACGGGAAGATATGAGATGTCGCTCGTTTGTAGTATATATAAATTGCGGAGACCTAGTTCCAGCGGTGAACGTCTTACGGCTGAAATAATGATGAAGATGATATTGGGAGGCCCGTGTCTACACAGTAAGCTCCCTTCATAAGTGTGTATTAAAACTGTTGTATGTAATAGGTGTTTTAGAACTTTTAGAAGCAAAAAACCCAACGGGGCTCTTAATCGTGCCATTCAAACCACTATATTGTGAATTTGACGAGGTTCTGTGAACCCATATTAATGTCAAACATTATCATAAACTACTTGACCCGACGTTGACGTTGTCCTGTCTTCAGTTGAATATAATAGTTCATCCGTCCTTTCCGATTATTTTCCCGAACATTTCAAAACAAAAAATATTAAATCTGACCAGCCGTTCTAAGATGCTTATAGATGATGATGATGAGAGATGCTAGATTTTATGTTTATATTGTACTATGGCTATAGTGTCTTTATGTATTTGATGAATTATGCTGATAATGATACTAAATCATGACTTGGTTGGCGAGCTTGTCGACATTTGGAATATGGACTCAGCGGTAGGAGGAGTTCACATTGGCGTCGAGTCGACGATGAAGTACCTGGGACTTGTCCTCGACAGCCGGTGGAACTTCGTCGAGCATTTCCGACGTTTGGCTCCCAGACTGGAGCGGGCTGGGGCTGCCTTAAAGCGGCTCTTGCCCAATCTGGGGGTCCAAGCGCCTCCTGCCGGAGGCTCTACACGAGGATCATGCGGTCCATAGCCCTTTACACGGCACCGGTGTGGGCGCCCTGATTGAGGCTGCGCCTATCGCGCAGGTTGAGTGCGGCCCAGAGGGTCATGGCCATCCGGCTAATCCGGGGATACAGCACGGTCTCTTGCGAGGTGGCGAGCCTCCTTGCCAGAGTGCCGCCATGGGATCTGGAGACAAAGGTCCTCGCCATGTGGGAGTGGTGCGAGGAGACGAAACTCCGCTGCCGCGACAAATCGCGGTACGGCGGACAGAGCTCCGATGTGATCTCATGGCGACATGGCGGGTACGATTGTCGCAACCCAGCGCTAGGCACACCCCAATTGCGGCGGTAAGTCCCCTCTTTGAGGAGTGGATAGAGAGGTGCTACGGCGTCCTCACCTTCCGCCTGACGCTTGGCTTAACTTTGCCTTTCCTTTGCCTTTTTTGTGCCTTTCCGAGGCACGGAGGGGTCTTGGTATGTTATATACTTTATAGATATTAAATTAAATAAAAGATATGATACAAATATTTGTTTGTAATATCAAATTACGCTTATTATTATGTCCGTATTTAATTAAACAACGCTGTAACTTTAAGGTCCTGGTCGTGAATTTGTTAATGATAAGGTCGAACCGTAAAAAGTTTTATTAACAAGCCTACATTTACATTACAGCGATGTGGGTTATGACCTTATTACAAATACCCATAACAACAAAGTAAAAAACTGAACATAATTCATTTTTTTTGATAACGTTCATCAGGAAACAGCGTTAGATAACATCAGTCTGGCATTTATGCTCAGATAGGCCTTTTTGGCGTAGCCGTGCGTACACTATCTTCAAAACTTGTCACTTTAGTTTTTTATTTTGCATTTCGTGTTTCATAAACCGTCATAAATAAATGTTATTCTTCTTTTTGTCCAATACGAAACGATCAAAAAATTTCGTAACATTCATCCTGGTAATAGTTACTATTCCTAAGTCAACACTGGTAAGGGATTTATGCTCTCACAGTAGCGAGATGATTCAATTAAAATAACAGACTTTCGTTTCGTTCGTTAGTTCAGTAATTATTTCAAGGAAATGTTAAATAGGATTGTTTTTCTTCTCCGTCAGCTCATTTGTTTTTTTTTTTCTACTATTCCTTTTCAATATTATTGTCTTGTAATTTTGTAATTCATCCATCTAAAGTGCTATAATCACTAAAGTATTTACAAAACTCTTCTTCTCGCTATTCTTGTAACTAAACTTTTAGTTCCATAAAACTTGTCCTAACCCATATCACCAAATAAATGGGAACAACACAAAAACAGTAAAACTATTTGGCAACCTCATTCTCATTCAAACTAGGTAACAGAAGAAAACGAACAAAACCAATTTGACAAAATAAATTGCATTTGCAAATTTTCCACATTATAAACATAACGTGAACTCCGCAAACTATTCCCAACAAATAACGACATTGTTAACTACACTTGCGAGCAAAAAACTGTGCACGCTTAAATGAAATAGGAAAGGAATTGGAATTTCAATTATAATTTATAGTGATTTATATTTCAACAACACTTAAGCGAAAAAAATATTTGACTGTGAATTTATATTCTAAGTTAGGTATGTAATAAAATAATTTTAATAAAAACCTAGATAATGACTATAAAAAGTATTAGAGCCTTAGGTACATTAAAAAATTCAGTCTGAACGCCAAACACATTTAAAGAAAACAAACAACTCTAAAGATATTTTGAATAAGCTTTAAAGTCTTACGTTTCAAAACTCGGTTAAAATATTACCTACTAGCTTCTACCCGCGGCTTCACCCGTGTGGATATCGGAAATAATCCAACGGGAACTTGCTTCTGGAATAAAAAGTAGCTTATGTTCTTTTCCAGGCTTCCTAGAAAATCGATATCCTTGTCACACTTCATCGAAACCTGTTTAATGGTTTAGTAGTGAAAATATAACTTACAGACAGATTTATTTCAATTCCAACTAGTATTATGAATGTGAAAGTTTGTGTTTGTGTAAAAAACGACTTTATTAATTGTTTCAAAATTTTTAGAGTATATTTATACATGTTTCAAGAATATACAGCGAAATTTTCGAAACATTTTTTTTAAATAAAATAGTTTTTAAGTTATACACGATCTCCGACGAAACGAAAAAATAGGTCCTCCACTGCTGCAGTAATTCCGGCCTTCTTCGTGGATGAAATAAAAAGAAACTCGTTATACTAGAAGATATTGTCCGTACAATGACCTACGATAAAAAAAAAACAAAAATTGACAAAATGGCGGCATTTCAAAAAAAAGTCAAAAGACATTGCCCGCCGATGGGCCCCTTATTTTCAGTGCCGGGCAGAGACTATTTACTTCTCAAAAATTAAGTCGTAATTTTATAAGTCCAATCCCAAAATCACCTTTTTAGGCCATGACACTAGGTGTGCCCCTTTAGTGTTACTCGGCAGAAGCAAATCTGAAACTAGTGCCCCTTTAGTTACTCGGTAGAAGCAACTCTGAATCTATTGAGCGTTGCGTAAATTCTTTTTGGGTTATTACTCACTTACTCAAACATAATAACATATATAAAAATCATTGAAATCGGAGGCGGACAATCTTGGCGGTCTTCTTGTCAGTGGTACGTCCCGTAGGATAATTTCCGACGTATTCGTTGGTAAAGCCGCTGGTAAAAGCTAGTTTATAATATTGGTTTGTTGAAATATAGCTATATATTTTCTAAAAAGCCTCGCCATTCACGACGAATTGTTCATTTTTTTTAAGAATATTTTTCATTATCTCCCTTGTGAGCCAATGTTTTGGTACGTAAGTGTAGTTCGGTGCGATATAAAACAAACTTTTCCAACTGCTATTAAACTACTTTAGCATTAAATAAAGTACCGCAAGTTTGCTGTTCCCACAAACGTGAAATCCAACCATAATTTTGTTTCAGTAGTATTTTCGTTAGTCCTCGTTTACTGTTCAATTTTAGTTATTTGATTGCTTTTCAAATTATTATTTGTCATTTTAAATTAAAGTAACATAACAGTTAATTTTGCGGATTTCATCAACTAAGTTTTAGTTTAATTTATAATTGCTGGATACGTTTCATGAGTGGAACTTTGACGTTTGACTTTGACAGAATTCCTCATGTCATAGAAAAGTAGTCTAATGTTTTATAAATGTAAGTAATGTTCATTTCTATTCAAGCATTTCCAATTTTATGTTTTTTCTACAAAATCATGGTATCTACAAGTACACATAGAAAAGAAACAGAGGACATCAAAAAATTCGTCCGCATCGTTATCAAGAAAGGTGCCAAAAAGGCATTCTTTCAGGTCACGTGAAGGGTCTACGAAATGCTTGGTAATTCTCGAAAAACGAAGTGGATACTTGGAATCCATGACACCATGGAATTTAAAATTAATGTATAAGCATATGTAGTTTGAAACATTATCGTTAGGTATCATCGTCATCCTCATTTCAACCGAAAAACTGCTGGACATAAGCCTCCCTCAATTTTGGTGGGTTTTGTCATAATCGCCACGATTGGCAGGCGGGTTGGTGATCGCAGTATGGTGGTCAAATGCACAGAAAACGCTGCTGCGTATTTTGTAGTAAGTCCTTTCGTCGCCTTTCACGACAGCCACGGGAATAAATGGGGTGGTGCTATTCTTTACGTTCGGCACCACACGGGGCAACCAACATGTAGTACTTATGTATATAGTTAACAGATACTACCATTTGACTATACCAGCACAGAAGGTAGGCCCTCAGCGCTGGTATGGTCAAATGCGCAGACATAGGGACATTTATTAGCGATAACGATGATGGAATAGTCAAAAATGTATGAGACTGACATAAGTTAATAAGTTCATGTCAATGTTGTTGTAGAAATAGAAAACGCTTTCAACACGATTTTCTAGACCCTCAGGCTGTTGGGCCAAAACACATACACACGACACGATATCGCATCATGACACGACGACGTGGCAGCGTGCCACAGTGTGACGTCATAATAATGTGTATTGGGCAAATAATGTGTTCAGTTTAGCTTATTATTTTAATAAGTACTTACCAAGCCATCATAAACATAGTGAGCAAATACCCGAGGATCCTCTCAGGCACGCTGGCTGGGGAATTAGTGGTCCTGGAGTTAAGCTGGTTCAACAGAAGCCAGGCGATTCCGACCCCACCAGACACTCCCCCCACAATCAGGTACACCGGGATACGGTGTTCCGCCGGACAGTCACGCACGTAGTGGACACCTGGGGAAGAGGGATTTTGTAATTCTGACAACTAAACAAAGCCTGCTCAGGAAGCGATACCAGCTTAGAGTGCAAATGTGGTGCTGTTCCACCAAAAATGGGACACTAATTATCATGCCCTGCGCGCCCTACTACCTTCATATAACAGGAACTAAAAGACGCTACACAAGTACACATAACACAAACTTGCTCAGTCTAAGGATGAATCAATTTAATTTTCTGTCGACACGCTAAGACGATAGAAAGTTTGAACTTACATTTTAATAGTGCTTAGCTACTAAAATAAAATATTGATAAGTTACTTTGATTTGTTGATCTGAAAACGATAAGAAGTCGAGAAAAATTGTTGAGGATCTTCTTCACCAGATCACCGTTCACGAATTCTTCTAGTGGATACTGCCTGGGTTTTCCAAACGCAGATACGATAGCTTGTTTGTGTTTTGCAAAGATTATTCCGTTTGTGTTTAATATCATAATATCTGGTTGACCGAGCTTTACTCGGTATTTTTTGGTAAATTGTGTTTAAAATAATAAGTTTATGTTCAAGTTGATTATCGATAAAGTTGGTCATTGAAAACATGAATAAAACGACATTGTATAAAAATGAATCCTAGCTAGATCGATTTATCGCCCCCGAAACCCCTTGTATACTAAATCCCATCAAAAACATAAATGTGAAATGAGAGCCAAGTTCAATATTATGATATATGCCTCGGTTGTTGACTTCAACGACAAAAGAAGAGAGTTTAAATGGGTGCGAAGTTCAATGGTCAGTCCTAACTTGCCTAGTTATCATATACGAATTATTGTTCGATGGCTAGTTTCTACCAGCAAGCCAATTTTTCGGAATAATAAAATAAGAACCGACAAGTAACAGGTTTAAAACTTGCGAAGGCTATAATATAATTCGTATATGAAAACTAGCCAAGTCAGGACTGACCATTGAACTTGGCACCCATTTAAATCTCACTTCTTTTGTCGTTGAAGTCAACAACCGAGGCATATATCATAATATTGAACTTGGCTCTCATTTCACATTTATGTTTTTGATGGGATATCATTACTTTTTGTACTTAGATTATTAGTAGGTACTTATTTATAACAAATTTAAAACAATTTAAAACAAAATTAATACCTAATGGTTTTTGTTATAAGTGTTCCTAATAGAATCAATTAAGTGAAAAATTATAATAAAATTATAAAAATTTACCAGTTTCTGATTTATTTCTTTGTATTCACCTAATTACCTATCTGCATGCCAAATTTGAACTTTCTAGGTCATCTGGAACTGGGTTAGAATTTTGATCTATAGGTCAGTCAGTGATAAAAATTACAATTTTTGGACGTTAATATCTAAATAACCGTTTGAGATATGTTTATGAAATTTGGAGCACAGAAGTATCTTGTAAGTTTCACTATATGAGCCAAATTTGACACGTTTATGTGAAATAGTTTTTGAGTTATGAGGGGGTCAAAAGTGGCTCCAAATGGTTCGTGTAATATTACACACGGTGCTGCTCGCCAGTTCTGTTACTTGAACTTGGCTTGACACACTGCCGCGTGTCTAGATTTCATGAAAATCGTTGGAGCCGTTTCCGAGATTCAGATTATATATATATATACAAGAATTGCTCGTTTAAAGGTATAAGATTGTACTGGCTGACCACAAAACAACTTTAAACGTATTCGAACAGTCAAGCTAATTTAAAAATGGAATAGCAGACAAATAGTAAGTAGGCATGAGATTTGGCTGACAAGGTGAAAATTGAGATGATTATAATACTGATAGAATGATTTTCTAGGAATAATTGTATATCAATGTTGTACAACAAAAGCTCCTACAGCACCTATAATCGTATTTTCCACACGCAGTATTATCTAGACGTAGGCATAAACTTCGTTATAAACTTGTGACTTGAAAATCATCCACAATTCCTATAATATCATGTAAAATCTAATTCAATGTCTAGCTTGTCTGTCAAACCTAATTACAATCCTTTGATAATCCTCGCCATTTATACAGGAAAAGTTGACAAAGTTGACCCCGTTTTAACTTGCCGGCACGAGAAAGATTTAAATATCTGCTTAATCAGGAAAACCGTCAGAAGTCTGTTTTTTTTTTATGAATGTAGACTTAAGTTTACGGTATAAGAAACTCTTTGCACACGAACATTCCTATTTATCCAACGTACAGAGTTCTTAAAATTCGGTTCAGTATATCGAGAATTGTTAAGCGAAGCAGAAGTAGGTCAAAGTTCACGAGATCCATGCACAAGCAACAAGCATCCGATAATGTGTCGTCGACCTAATTCCCGTGGCCAGTCCTGCTCAAACTGGATTAAACCAGTACGCACCGGATTTGTAGATCAACGCGTTGATTAAACCGTGCCTGACTGCTCAAATATTAGTTCAAGTTCGATCGATTACTGTTCAACATCGAATGATCGTTTTTTACTCGATTTTATTGCCGAACCGAATACGAAAAACGGACTCAAATTATCATAAATTCAGTGAAGGTTTGACCTAAAAAGTTGGGTTTACGGTTTGATGTGACTATTTGTTCCCGTTTTTTGTGGTGTGAAGCTAAAGTTGTAAAGAGGAACGTTATTTTGCTTATATGTTCCTTCTTGTGAACGTGAGGGTTATACAGCAAGGGTTATCCTTTGACAAGTCTAGCTCAGATTTAAAATGAAGAAGATGATCGCTTTTTAAACAAAGGGAGAAAAATAGGAGAAAATCTTTATACATTGGAAAAGTCATTGAAGATAAGAAGTGATTGCAGTTTTAAGAATGAATATATAATGCCTAATTTTGACTGTGCTGGAAGTCCTGCTAACTTGAAAAATATATTTCACAAGATTCAGTCTTCTTTACCCAGCCACCTGTCAATGTTGCTAACACAAAGGGTTTTTCAATAAAATTACCCTGTCAGGTCCCATATCCGTGCCGTTATACGGCACGGATATGGGACCTGACAGGGTAATTTTATGCAACTCTGTTCGCAAGTTATTGGGGCGAGTACAATCAAGTGAAACAGCTCAATCAGCAGGCACTAATTAATTTGAATATTCATGAGTGAATCCACGGGAACCAACTTATGTGTGGAGTTTGAGATGAGTTATTGTGAGTTTGAGATATGGGGATGTGGGAGCGAGTTCAATTCTGTATTTATTTTTTAGGTTCTGTGATCTCACAAGCATCCCAGATTTGGAAAGAAAAAAGGGAGTCCTTTGCCCAGCAGTGGGAAACAATAATATACAATAGGTTAACTAAAAGAATAAAAACAGGTAAGGGTGCCCGAAAGCAGTTGCAGAAGTTTACCAATTGCAATGCAAATTACCCACTGTGTCTTATATACCTCTTTCTAGGTCCTATCTATCTTTACTGCACACAAAAATAACTATATTGTGCTAGACAGAAGCATACCCATTTCTCAAAAAAAAATTGTCATTTCAACTATAATCAAATTTTTCCTGATGACAAAAACACCTCATTTTCTTTCATTTCACCAGCCAAGTAATAAATTGACGCTATTCTGTTACCCTTCAAACTAAGTCTAACTTGTCTAAACTTCGTAACTTCACTCAAATACTACTCTTCCTTGACGAGCGTCCATTAAAACCCACTTTTAATCAATAAACTTATTTACAAAGTTTTTCCCTCTTCTTTTTTTCGGCCACCTTTTTGCGGTGTCTGCCAGTCTGTAATTTCATTATGATTCGCCGGCCGCCTTATCAGATTTATGTCAACTTTGGTTGAAGCCTTATCTCGGAGACTGTACACGAGTACTAGCTTCGTAATGACTTTTGGTTGGGCTACAGAAGAAAGAAAAAGTGTTTTCTCTTTTGAAATTTTTATCCTCGTGCTGTTTTTACATTTTTGTCGGTCATCGTGTCCTGTAAACCACTTTCTCCGTTCTAACATCAAAACCTTTTTGATTAAATTTGAAATTTGATGACATTTGATAAGAAAACTGACTGTGAATGTGAGTACCATGCAGGTTAAATTGAATACGTGATTTAAAACTGTCTGGCAGTTCTGAAAATTTTGTAAACGGCTCACGCAATTGTCTTGCGACGTTGAGGTCCCTAAAATGGGTTGAGCTACACGATGACTAATACATACATGTCGTCTCTTGGGACAGGTGAACTCAAACCTGCAATGGCTCTTTCTTCAAAAGGTGTTACCAAACATCGCCTCGCATTATTAGACTCATATAATATCCGAATAATACAATATTTGGACTTAAAAAGAGACCATGACCTCAGAGTTTGTTTTGGCATATCTTCTCAGGGATCAATCAGCTAGGAAATGACAGCACCACCTACTTATAAAATGTTGACCAACAAAATATTGACGTCTAATAGTGTCTTAATAAATCTACTAAGGAAAATAAACATTTAATTTAATTTAATGAAACTGTAATCAGTTACTTTATGAAGTAATTTTTGTTGGGAGCTTTTGATCTCTCGACTAGCTTTTTACAGAATTCTTGATAGCCAAAAAGATCAAAATTCCTCTATTTATTGGTTTAAGTAGAGGTTAAGTGATCGCCCTCATTTCCCGTGGTTGTCGTAAAGAACAGCAACATTACGAGCTGCAGTAAATGGACCCACATAGTGATAAAAATACACCCTTAAAGAGAGAGGTCAGAATTTTTCAATCAAGCATCAGGTTTCTATCAAATGAATATAGCCACTTTATCGACCAACCCGTATAGACGTCTAAGTATTTCACATCGAGTTTCTTACTAGACAGTTTGCTTCTTACATAGCTTGAAAGATGCGTAATATTCAAACGTTCAGAGATAAATTCAGCAATAACTCCTAATGGCGTCGTTTTTCTGTAAAGTGATGAATTCACACTACTGAATCGTTATCGTGGTCTCGTTTAGATATAGAATATTCTCATAGGCATATTATTAGATCACGTATATTTCACATGACGCTATCCTTATTCAAATGCCAAAATACAATTTATAGACCGAGTTAAGAATAGGCAAATAGAAAACATCAAAATTTAAAAAAAGGATACTAGAATGAGGCCTCGCTTCGCGACCGTGTTTAATTCGTCTTCAATTATTTTATTTATTAGTAGAATATAAGTTCAAAAACGCAGATTTTAGACACAAGATTAGGTAGTTTCTTAATTCATATTCTACCATATAAGGTCTGCAAATTTTGTTGATGATTACTTAAAACGTTATTACAAAGAGTTAAAATAGTAAGTTTATTAACTTGCTGACCAGTATTGGAGAACAATGCATGCTCTAGATATATGTAATCTACCAGGGTCACGAGATATGTCCGAAAGAGTTATCGTGGCCTTGACATATAGGCAACTGAAGGAACGGGTGGGTTTTAGTCAGTAAGTGTCTGACACGTCTTCCCGCTCCGCCAAGAGCGGGAGACGTCATTTGATGATTTCCTACAGAATACAAAAAATATACAAGGTGCAGTTTTGGATCTGCAAAATATTTTAGGAGGTAATTATGTTAGTGATTCTCGACCCGAATCAACAATAAAATGGGCAGGTATTTTTTTTTTTCATTTTACTCATATTTATGGAAATCGGTAAGTGTGAACTCCCTTTTTTAAAACGCGGGCAGTCTGTACGTGTCCTTAAACTGCGCTTTCACACACAAACAAACGCAACCGACATTTCTTTCATTGATTTGTTGAAGAGAGATTATTAAGAGAGTTATTCTGAAAAACAATAAAATTGAAAAATCTAAAATAAAAAGTATTATTGATTGACTTGGTATCGTATTGTTATATGATTATTTACGAGTCTCATAACAACCTTCTGAAATATTTTGCAGGTTCAAATCTGCATCTTGTATGTTATTCGTATATTTACCTGCTAGCAAAAGTTTACACACTTGTTACACTTACCGATAATCATCATAATAACAGGCAGAGCACCCAGGAACAGCAGAAACACCGACATGAGTACTGAAACAAAAGGCTTCCATTTAGGACACACACAATGGACTATCGCTTATTGAATTTTGTTGTTAGTGTACTTTAGCTTGTTTCAATCCAACATATTGACATGATTGGGCATTCTGTTCGACTCTTTGGAAAATGAAAATTGATTTTTTTTTGTGCTTTTTATTAAGTACCAAAAGGAGCGACTTCAGCGTTTTTTTTTTTACTTTACCGCCGCCTTCTTCGTTGAAGCTCCTTGAATGCCTACTCGGAACAAAACCCACCCACCCAGTGCAAAAGAAACAAAATGGACGGATGATTTGAAATTTGAATTCTTGGCTGCTTCTAAAAAAAAATGGAAAGATAAATTGTTTGGTTGTTCCGATCATAATAGTTCTTTGTTTAACCTTTTTTGCTCCTTAAAAAATGAATTGGTATCCTGTTTCATTATGGCAATCGTGAGATAGAAAAAACAGATAATTATCTTTGTAGATCTTACGTTAAAATATGAGGAATTATATCGATTTTATTGTTATCAACTTATTTTTAATAATTAAACTGTATATATTTTCTCATAATAGTTTCAGCGAATTAACAAGTAACAGTAAACAAAATACATACTAGTCCTATTCATAATTTTTGCCGCTCTGCAGATAAAGTCAACAGTTCCCGATGCCTCCATATTGGCGTCCTTCAGCTGGTAGGCCACAGAGCCGTAAGTGGTGAGGCCCATGCCGAGGCCCAGACCGGTGCGGTCGCTGTACTTGGCCTGCTCGCCGCAGAGGCGACGCTGTTCGTCTCCTGATACCTGGAGGAAAGAGGGTTCAGTAGTCATTTTCAAATAGACATTTTGTGATCGAAAATTCTATAAAAAATAAGTTAATCGACTGAAGTTAATGTTTTTGGTTTTTTGCTTAATTTTCGGATTCCTTTTTAAATTCCGCTCTTAGTGTCGTTTTATATCCGTTTATAACAATAACTTAAGGTTAGTTTGTGTAATTTAGCTAGCTTCTGCCCGCGACTTCGTTCTCGTGAAATACCCATACACCTCAACTATTACTTTGTTTTCGCTTAGCGGTCTTACTCACTTTTTTTTTCTTTTTTCGTTACCTTTTAAAGTCACAGCCTGATGATAAAATCTTCCTCATAAAATGAGCTATGAAATGCGAAAAGATTTTGATAATCTGACTAATTGTGTTAGGGATAAGCACGTCTAAACAAACATTGAAACGCTTCAGCTTTATTATCAGGGCAGACAGAGCGGTGTCAGAAAAATATGATATCTTAATATTGATGAAAAAGAGCAAAAATAATAATATTCTTTACTAGCTTCTGCCTGCGACTTCGTCCGCGACAAATGCTCCCCGACCCTTCCCGTCGCATCAAATTACCTGCCAGTTATCGTCCATTTTTCGTTGCTGCTTCTTTTGATCGTAGTGTGATGTTATATAGCCTATAGCACTTCTCAATAAATAAGCAACCCAACACGAGAATAATTTTTCAATTCGGACCAGTAGTTCCTGAGATTACCGCGTTCAACCAAACAAACAAACAAACTCTTCAGCTTTATAATATTAGTATAGATTGTAACTAACGTTTAAGAATGTCTCTATACTCAATTTACTTATAGTACCAACAAAATTGAGAGCTGACATTCACCAGTGAATGTGGCAATATGGCCCGAAGGATTTTGATTTAGGTTACCTTTACCCAAACATCGATGTCTTTGAACTGAAAGGCTATAGTGTACTTACTGACCCGTATATTGATCAATACATCAGCATAAGATATTCACAAAATACCCTTTAGTATACACCAGGGTAATAAAAATCCTAAATAATATTTTCTTCAACTTTAGATATAAGGCCTCCATTTCTTCGCGTGTTTACCGTAGGTATCTAATATCGCTAAAAGGATTTGATCGATTGCCCGGGTACTATATCCGAAAGCAAATCTTTTTCTTAGCTTATGCTTTTGACCGTTATACCAAACACTATGTTTAATAAAGTTGCCTTCATTCGGATAGACCTCGTAGCAGTTCGTAGCTCTCGTAGACCTCTACGACTGCTACGTGGCTACGCCGTAGCACAGATTGTACCAATTTGTTAGAAACCCGAATCAAAGTCCATAGTAAAAGTGATTAATTTAAAAGCTTATACTGATGTTCAAACCATTTTAAAATAATAGAAGCTTGGTGGAAGTTGAGCACTTAATTATAATGTAGATTAACTTTTACAATCAATCTTAATTAGTAGAGCAGTTAATGTTAGTACGTAATTCATGTTTGTTGCATGCTCGAAGTAGTTCATTGCATGCAGAGTATAAAAAATTACATGTAGTTAAAAACAATTAAAATTATAACACTAGTATTGGTCATTCACCTTCCTGTTTCTTTTTCCAAGCCATTGTATTTGTAGTTTAACCGGATCATTTTGTTGAAGGCTTTTTTTACTGTTTGTTATATTCATGAGTGTCTTTATAATTGGGTACTTGTAAATTTAAGTTGATAAGTGTGACGCACTCTGAGCACTCAGGCCCGCTACCACCTGGCTGAGAGGCTAGTTCTTATCAGAGCATAAGGTATCCTCATAATATACACGATGGCTGGGACATCGACGTGCAAACTGTAACTAACCATGAACTCAACACAGCGACTGAATTTATTGCGGCTATTTTTGAAGTCATACAAAAGTGCAGTACTTCCGCAGTCAACAAGTAGGGAACAACCTTTTTTTTTCTGTCGTTCGTATACTGATTCCATGGTGATTGTACCGAAACAATAATAAGGGCGCCACTCCATGGTGGTACACAGCTACGCACGAGTAATTAGCTTCACATTGTTTGAATATGGATACGCGTTTGTTCACTATGACGCACAGCTACGTTACACGTGAAAAAATTGGCAGAAAAACCGGTGAACATACATAAAAAAAAATACGTAGGTACAGACGAATATAGAATATCCCTCTTTTTTTAAGGTCTTATAATAAATACGTTTTCATTCCATCTTTTAAACTGCATCCCATAAAATCTGTACATAACACATCAAACTCTTCACACATCAATTTTACTGAGCTTTATGCTTCCAACATAAACGTGAGCTTTGAAAGGCTTCCCTATCCCTGATATTATGCATTGAACGCACTAAACATAAATGTTATGATATGGAAATGAAACTGTTTAGTTTATGAATTTGAGTTTTATAGTAGGTTATAAGAATTATTATTAGTTCTTGAGTGTTGCTTATTGAAAATGCATTCACTGACCATTTGACCGCCACAGTCATGTATAGATGACAAACCAAAACGTGCCCAGCACGCCACGGTCACGATACCGTGACAGACTTTTAAACGTAAATAAAACTCATAAAACAACATTGTTTTCTTTATTTCCTTTGCTAGTTATGTTCCTTGACTCATCCTCATTTATATTAGTTGAGCTTCTTTCTTTATATTTCATCCATATTAACATAAGATGGCAAAAACGAACACCAATTATAAAGTTCGAAAAAAATAGTGCCCTCAGCGCCATAGTCATCATATCATGACTCGTAGAGATGTAGCTAGCAATCAATTTAACAAGAATATCGACTTCGATGGTAACCTACGTTATATTTAATTTCTTTAAATATTTCAACAATAAATAGATAAAACTTCTGATATTGAAGTTGAATGATTTAGGAATCATGAAATTTATGTAAATATTATTAAAATACTGAACGATCTGCTCATTAAATGTCGGTGTCAGTTGATTATCGATAAATTATAATGAGTCTAATGCCCACCTCCACCATACTGTCATATTGTCTGTGCCTGGAGCGCCAGAGTCATCTAAACGTGACAATCCTTTGACGTCACATGTGTTCGATTTGTAAATAGAGCTGTTCCTTTACTTGTATCAGTAGTTTGTTATCATTACTTTATTATTCTGAACGGCTTTTTTTGTGGGTGGGAAATCATCAAATGACGTCACACGCTCTGGGTGGAGCGGAAGGGCGTGTCAGACTTTTACCAAAACCCACCTGAGTTCCTTCAGTGCTTATGCCAAAGCCACGGTAACTTTTTCGAACAATTTCGCTACCCCGGCAGGATTCTTAACGACTTAAAATGTCATATTAAAATATTCGTTTATCATGTCAATAGATCAGTCATCGGAAGATAAATCCTTGTTTAACGATACTATTGTGTTTTAAGTAATTTGTTTTAAATAAAACTACATTAAGTTCAGATTTTGTAATTAAAAAAAGAATAAAATTCATGTAAGTCATTTCAAACCACCATAAGCTCGGCTGGCGTGTCATAAAATAAACACGGATCCGATTGAGGTTTATTTGAACTAAATTTCATTTGTTTCCAAGGATAATATTGTCCCTTTCTTAGTATTTATTATAATATTTGTAGGTACTTACAAATCTTGAGTATAAAAACTTCGTTTAATGATTAAAACACAAATTCATTTGATGATTTAAATTTGCTTTCGCCTATTTTCGTCGTATTCTGATAATTATATATCTACGGTAATGGTATTTATTTCAGCTATCATCAGTACCTAAGGCTGTGGCTGTACATTAAGGCATCTATATAAATAAAAATGAATGTTGCGATGAGCATAACTCGAGAAGGGCTGGACCGATTCGGCAATTTTTTTTTTTTTTGTATCTGCCTCAAGGCCTTCGGAAGGTTTTAATGATTTAAAAAAAAATGCGTGGACAATAGTAAAAACAATATTTTTCTTTTTCACATAAAAAATATACATACGATGCGACGGGATGGGTTGGGGGAACAATAAATATAACGCGGACGAAGACGCGGGCAGAAGCAAGATGTATAAAATAAAAATGCTGCTACTGTATATAAAAAGCGAAACCATTAAAATAAAATAACTCATTGTTTCGATATTATTCAAAAATATCGGATGCGCACCTCTAGAGCAGAAGCGGGCAAATTAAGAAAAGCCGTGCCAGCCACGCCAGTGTCATCATACGGTGACAAAAAAGTACGTCATGACTGAACATAGTGCTGTGATGGTATTGCCTTACTTTTATCGACTGTTGTTTTGAATTGTGGATTTAACGCCGAAACTGTGACACATATCGTATCATTTCTGTCATAAAAGACAAAGCGGGATGAAATAAACTCCTTTATTATATATTTCCTGTATAGTAACCTTTTATTAAAACATACTATATGTCAAAAAAATAAATGGGTAGTGCTTTATCGATATAATTTCGAACTCACTACTATTTTGTAGGTATTAAAGGACGAATTTATAGCTTGGCGCTGAGGGCACGATTTTGCTTTTTTGTCGTGGCGCTCAAAAGGTTAAATCCTTTGAGCGTGTTTTAAACTCCAGGCACTTGACTTTCTGACTTTAGAGACTGCGTTGAAATATATCTTACGCTTGTAATTTTACCACTGGATTACAGTATTAAACTCATATGTAAAAATATAAACAAATTCCTTCTTCCCAAGAGGGTAGAGAACCCAGAACGCCATCTGCTACAATCCTTACATATTCCTTTTGTCTCGTTTATGGTGATATATCTGGTCATACACGCACGCTGGTTGTGAGTAACTATAAACCTGAACTATCTAAAGAACATCACTAATAAGTTAATCAATCCATTTTGAATATGCTGCTGAGTAAACTACATTTTATACTGACTTCACTGAGTATTTGATCAATCACATTCTGACGAGCGCTGAGAGGCCTGTAACCTGATCATGATCGCACCTAAAACTCTTGTAGTCGCCGAATATAATTTATTTTCCTTTCTACTTGTGCACTGTAAAGTCACAAGCATAAATAGCGAACATTTACGCAAGATTCAAAAGCCAATGGTACCGATTCCCTTGTTCACAAACTAAACTAAATTTAAGTTCAGTGCATCTTTTTCTTTGTGTTTCATTAAGAAGAGGATAAAAGATTTTTTTTAGTTTAGTCCTGTCAAATTAATCAGCGCCTGTCAGTACTTCATACAAGTTTAGACGTGATTAAAAACTTGCCAACTAAAATTACGTTAATTTACGTCAAGCGCCGACTAATTTGACAGGACTAAACTAAAATTTATCTTCTGTCCTTTCCTTAATGAAATAGAAAGAAAAAGATGCACTGAACTTAAATTTAGTTTAGTTTGTGAATAAGGGAATCGGCACCATTATCTCATAAACTACTGATAAATATTTAATCTGCTCTCTTAACTTAAAATTCGAATTATAAATTTGAAAACAAAGTTTTAATTGACATACTATAAAAATACATTACCAAAATTTTAAAACAGAATTCTATTTGTAACAAAATAATAAATACTCTGGTAGTAGGTAAGCTCTCATGAAATAATTTCAACACTATACGCGAACGAAGCCGCTGCCGAAAGCTAGTATATGAATACAACAAAAATAATGATTGTTGATAATTACCTGACTTACGGAGCTCGAGGCTCGTCGGGAGCCAGTGTCGGAGGGCATACCAGCCCCGGTCTGCCTGCCACCCACCGATGCCCTGTAGGGGGACACGCTTCTGCCACGAGTACCTGGATAAACATACAAGACTTGTGATGATGGATGTGTGTGACAAACAATAATGTGACGCAGGTTGTACACCTATGAGTAGATTATGACCACTTGTGAGAAATTATTTTGGGATTTAGTAGAGAATGTAGGCTGAGAATATTGAACAACTTGTAATATTCATTTAAAAAATATCATCTTCAAAAAACTATAAATATGTATTCGTTTCTATAATGATGAGAAGCTATGCTAGGAAGTATTACAATATTTTATCTTAGTCCTAGATAATTAGTACACGTTAGCCACACGAATCCATAACCCAATATAATTTTTCCCATAGCTTGTTATAGTCCTGTACCAACCGACGCGGCGGTTGTCCTTGGGTGCATTTTCAGAGATAATCATCGTTTAGGCACCAAACGACATTTATTTCAAAATGTCTAACAGGCCTCTATGAAAAGTCAAAAGGTCCGGGACCACAAAGTCTCGAGAGTTGCAAATAAACAAATAATATATTATTTGTTTTTTTTTTGTGCTACAAAAGCCCAATGGCTTTGCAATGTGACAATTTATTATGTGAGACTGTCTTATGCGACCACAAGTTTAATCGAATTATTGAAATTCAAATCATTTAAGAACATTAGGTTCTTATTGTAGAAATATACATACGCTTGGAATGGGATTGGCTTGTAGACCTAAACTCCAATAACAACCAGCTACCAACCTACTCTCAATTCAAGTCACGACAAGCTGTCAAAATAGAGATTATTCCGAGAAATCCGTCAAGCCACTTAATTCAAATACTACTATAATTTCGGGTGTAATAATTCTAATAGGGTTGGCATCAATTTCTACCATCATTTTGTGTCGTAAATATTTAGTCGCCCTATTAATTGCGTTAATTGAGAGATTTGTACCGGGCGTTATCCCAAAGGTGCGATTAATAAATGTTCTTACCCGCGGTCTGACTGTCTTCGCTCGGTCGACGTTCTCGTGAAACCAATGGCTCTTGAAATGTCAGCGTCAGACTTCCCCTCGGGCTCACCCTATTTGCTTCCGCCGTCCCTTCACCAGCCACTAGACTACCCCGTGCGCTCCTCTCTGATGGCGCAATACTTCCCCGAGGACTCCTTTGCGAATCAGGAATCAAAGAGCCCCTTGGACTACGGTTCATTTCGGGCATTTCTTTCTTCATAGGAGCTTCTACATTGCCTCTTGGACTAGTCCGAGGACTGGGACCCAAGTCTTTTTGACCTCGAGCCGGATCTATCTGAATACTTGCTACAGAATGACGTGGACTTCGACCAACATCTGGCACCAAGGAGTTTCGTGGTTGATTCCATGATGTTCCTTCTGGAACCAAACTTCGTCGTGGGCTCCTGGCGTTAGCGTCTGGGGTAATACTGTTTCTTGGACTTCGGTTGAAGTCTTGGGGATTCAAGCTTAGTCTCGATCCGTAATTCATGTCAACTGCTAAGTTGTTTCTTGATGGTGCTAAAGTATTCCGGTTCGGAGCTGCCGTATCTGGTGTTATGGAGTTTCTGGCTGATCTCGCTTCGGGGACCAAAGAATGTCGTGGACTGCGATGGTAGCCGCCTTCGAGAGCAGCGTCTGGCGCGAGGCTTGCTCGTGGGCTTCTCTGCGGAGGAGGAGTTGGTTCCATTTCTTCATCAGTTTCTGTAGCTGCTAACGAGGCTCTGCGAGATGGTTGTGCTGATGCTCTTGGGGACCTTGCTTGAGGGGACGTGGCTGCACTCCTGGAAGCGCGCCGTCGCCTCGACGAAGACGTTCTGTGAAGCATTTTGACTTCTGCTCACATCCAACTACAGCTCTACTCCATATCTCGCGTCCGCTCTATCATTTTATCTGAAACAAAATAACTGAATTTACTAACGAAACTTCTCGATCGCGTTTAGGGATTTAGTATTCTTTATGCTTTTACAAAATGTATAACTAAAGTTCATAATCCGATTGTAAAGCCGCAATTTCAACTTTGTTTACAGGCTCGGGCCATGAATCTTAATGTTATTTAAGTAAAATGAACTGAGAGGTATACTCTCATATAATTTATCATGGAGAATGCTGCGTGTGATATTTCGCTTGTTACACAAAGGTATGATATTTATTTCTGCTTCCAACATTTCATCTTAATGTCGCTGTAAATTAATTATTATGATTCATAACAAAATTAGGCCTGATGCTTCTTTGTGGCACACGGAAAATACATCATGTAATTAAGTCTTTTGGGCATAAGACCAGTAATATAATAATGGATGGACATAATATGGTCTCATGAAAGAGTGGTTGCCAGATTTTACCTGATTAATATTTTACCAAGTAGTAAATATTAATATTTTTCTATCGTATGTTGATATAATAAGTTCATATTTGTAATACCTTCCGTAATTATCAAGCAAGCAAACGTAATACGACTAACAATACGTATTTCTTAAACACTACACTTATTTACCGACGCTAAGTTCAGCTATTAGGTAACAACTTATCTTCAGACCGAGACCTGAATTTCAGAGTACGTTCATAAAACTTTTCTGTAAGCATCACTCAACTTCAGCAATCCGTAACAGTCCAATTTCGCAATCGGATTGCTCGTACTAACCCTGTCACTAACTTCTCAGAACTACCAACTATTCTGGCCTCGGTCAATTTAATACCAACTGAATGTTTCATTATTACTTCGCTATGACGTCAGTTTTATGCAAGCTCCTTGGCGGGCTACAAAGGACAAATCCTGGACAATTTAGAGGCTGTCAGGGCATTATCTTGGCTACATAAGCTTGGCAATTGTAGATTTGATGGAGCATTGTTGTGGAAAATGTATTGCGTTATGTATTTAATAGCTTTGAGTTGTATGGGGTTTTGTGAGGTTGAGAGATGTCTTCTCGTCAGGTTAAATTCTTATTTATTAAGAGAAGGTACTTAGGTAGTCTATAGTAAGAGTTGGCCACTGGTTTTCCAAACTGAATCTATACTATATACTATTATATTATATATATATATATATATATTATATATATATATACATTATATATATATACAAGATTATTTTTAGTATATGCGAAACCTGAATATAGTTTGTTCAGAATCAGTAACTGAATCGATTCCAATAATTTTTACACCATGTTATATTTTGTACCAAAAATATTTAATTACGCTTCCAAGTCGCGGGCCTTAGTGTTTTGTTTCGATTTTAAATTTATCATGTCTTTCTCGTATTCAAACGTCCATTGCACGGAGATGGTACGTACACTAGCTGTTTGTGGTGATCTGCATATGTTTTTGCGTGGACAACCAGGTAACTTATCAAGCTTATAACTTTGTGATTATTAATGATACAGTTTTGAAATTTTTTTCATAGATTCTTTGCATAAAAATACTAGACCCGTGTTTCGGGTTTCGCATAAACAAAAATTAATGTTGTATATATAATATTATAAAGCTGAAGAGTTTGTTTGTTTATTTGTTTGATTGAACGCGCTAATCTCAGGAACTACTGGTCCGAATTGAAAAAATCTTTTTGTGTTGGGTAGCCTATTTATCGAGGGAGGCTATAGATTATATAACATCACGCTACAACTAAGAGGAGCGGAGCAGTAATGAAAAATGTTGCAAAAACGGGGAAAATTTATTCCTTTTGAGGGTTTCCGTTGCGTGCGCTGCGTAAACGGTTAAAGTAACGCAAAAATCATGTATGACGGAATTGTTTCTTTTAAAAGTTTTAAATAAAAGTCCGCGAGAGCATATGTCTATCTTTTAAGGTTGACTCAATATAACTCAAAAGGAGCGAGCAGCAACGAAAAATGGACGAAAACTAGCAGGCAAATCGATGCGACGGGAAGGGTCAGGGGAGCAAAAATTTGACGCGGATGAAGTCGCGGGCAGAAGCTATAATATTATAAAGCTGAAGAGTTTGTTTGTTGACATTAGCCATTGGGTTCTATCGATCTGTACTGGTTGTTGCCGACAACTTCATATTACAGAACTAGGCGATTTATGTTTGATAACTTGTCCAATATTGTCCGAGCATTTACAATTGATTGATTGTCGATTTTGGAGAATTATACATTCATGAATCTATACTAATATTATAAAGCTGAGGTGTTTGTTTGTTTGATTGAACGTGCTAATCTCAGGAACTACTGGTCCGAATTGAAAAATCTTTTTGTATTGGGTATTCTATTTATTGAGGAAGGCTATAGGCTACATAACATCACGCTACAATTAAGAGGAGCGGAGCAGCAACGAAAAATAGTTGAAAACTGGCAGGCAATTCGATGCGACGGGAAGGGTCAGGGGAGCAAAAATTTGACGCGGACGAAGTCGCGGGCAGAAGCTAGTTCGACCCGTTCTGTGCTTTTCGCATTCACCGCATACCTGCAGTCTTCACAAGGTCATCGGTCCACTAAATGGGAGACTTTTCAACTCTATGTCTTCTAGTACAGTGCGGTACGAATTTATTTAAATTAAGAAAATACTCCACTACCCCAATACTTACCATTCTCTTTTGGCTAGGTACTTAGTAGATGAACTAGTATTACTATATCATTATTTTCATTACAAACCTAACTTGATAACTGCTCCACAAATCTAAATATCCAATCCAGATTTCCGCAACTATTTGATTTTCCAACTGAAACAGAATCAGTTCCAACATTCTGTCTATAAATTGTTAATATATGCATCACAGAACTTGCCAAAAAGGGAGCTTTGCAAACCGCAGCACAGTTTGGCTGCGGAGTATTTTGACTGCACTGGTGTGCCTAGCAGGAATATGCAGAGTAACGTGATGCAAATTGTACGATTTTAAAAATGGAAATACACGTTTCGGACACTCATGGTGCGACACGGTAGTGACCTTGAATTTATGGACCATCTGGTACATAAATTCTAAGTCGATCAGCGAGCTATGGAATGAGTTATGCTTGGAGTCTCTCTGATTGATAAAATCCGGAACGAGGAGACGATCCAGTATAGAGAACCGAAGTTGTCGACATAGCTAACAGAATAAAAATCAACTGGCAATGTGCTGTTGAGTGGAGACCGCGAATATGCAAACGTAAAGTAGGACGCCCTCAGGGTAGGTGGAGCGACGATCTTCATAAGTTGGCTGGTAGCAACTGGATGAGAACTGCTGAGAATCGAGCTGAATGGCGTGCAATTGGAGAGGCCTATGTCCAGCCGTGGACTGCTACAGTCTGATAACAGACATATCGCACATAATATTTTGTCTTGATAAATATAATCTTTTGTTAGAACTTAAAATCTTTAGAAACTCATTTTTAATTATTCTTTTATTATGTACACACGTTGTAAGAAAGCTAAACAGCAATAAAGGCTTATTTTATTTTATATTTATTTTATTATGTACACACGAAGTCATTATGTTATTTTTTTATTTGCATAATTTAGTTGAAATCCCTTCATTTCGAAAAGTACATTTACAAAGAGTTGGCTAATTTCATTGAAAAGAATAACATATTATGTGAAGAACAAAAAGGATTTAGGCAGCATAAAACCATCGATATGGCAATTTATGACTTTTTGTTTTCGATTATTAGAAATGTGGATAAGCGATTCCCCATATGTGCCATATTTTGTGATATGACGCAGGCTTTCGATTATGTCCATTATAATACTTTGTTAAATAAGTTAGAAGCCTACGGCATAAGAGGCAACGTACTCGAACTAATGAAATCGTATTTAGAAAACAGAACACAGATAACCGAAATTAGTCGCATCAATGTAATGAATAAACATGAAGAGATATCATGGTCGCGAGAACGCATAATTACATTCGGTGTTCCACAGGGGAGCGTTTTGGGCCCGTTTGGATTTATATTATATGATAATGATATGCCCACGTCCATTGAACATCCCTTAACTATGTTTGCTGATGATAGTACCATCACAATCCCTTGTAAAAACGTAAATATATATGAAACAGACATAAATAATTCTCTTGACAATTTGATTAAATGGCTAAATAAAAATAATTTGAATATAAATTTAAGTAAGACTAAAATAATGCACTTTAGACAACGTATGCCTCGTGTACCTAACCTTCACATACACTACAAAAATGACGACATTGATGAAGTAACTGTTACCAAATTTTTAGGAATACAAATAGACTGCAGTTTAAACTAGAAAGCACATATCGACATGTGGTGTAAAAAATTGAGTTCGTCTGCATATGTTTTACATAGATTATCGTCCATCGTAGATACAAAAGCACTTCTGGCGGCTTACTACGGTATAGCTGAATCTTACTTACGCTACGGTATCATTTTCTGGACGAACTCCACCGACAAAGAGACAGCATTTAAGGCTCAAAAAAGATGACTCCGGGCAATGTTTAAACTAAAAACCACCGACAGTTGCAAGCCATATTTCAAGCAGTACAACATATTGACACTTCCTTGTATTTATATTCTTGAAGTACCGATGTTTGTGAAGAACAATCCAAATCGTTTTGAACGTTTGACCGATGTATACCCAAGAAACAGACGTGACAATTCAAAATTAAATAATGTACCGTGTCAAACCACTATGATGCGCAGAAGTATTTATTGCATGGCCCCAGTTGTTTATAATAAATTGCCAAGTGCTTGGAAAGACTTGAAAATGGTACAATTCAAAAGTACACTTCGTACATTGTTAATAGATTAAAACATACAGTGTTACTGAGATTTTAACGGACAATTTTTATCAAAAAACCTCGAATTTTTAATTAATTAATTATTGTTTTGCTAATGGATGTAATTATGGTGTATTGTCTATGACCTGGAATTTTTAATGTTTGTTTGTCTATTTATCTTCGGACCACGATTTTGTATTTCTTGTATAAGCTGTTTCTGACAATTTTAATTTTAATTTAACATGAGTATAACGTAATAATTAAGTTGATAGTTTTAATGTAAATTTGAATATTAATAATTTTATTTAATGAGAATGACATTACTAATTTAATGTTTCAATAAGAATTAAAATTTTAACAATTTTATATAATGAAAATGTTTGCATGCCGAATGGTGAAATATGGCAGAACTCTGATGAAAACCTATTAATACCTACTTCTTATGTATAATATTTGCAAATAAATGCTATTCTATTCTATTCTATTTAAATGAACTGTTTGTGGTCTTTATGAGAATGAATTCTTAAAACCAATGTTTACTTTGTTTTAAAATTTTATTCATGTTTATGGGAAATCTATGCCGCAAAATTATAAACACAAATGCTAAAGAATATTTGTTCTTTCGATTCAAAATTCGTTCGAATTCACGTTACGTGAGCGTCGCGCATTTTCAACTGCGCTTCCCAGCTCGGACGTTGGACAGTTTATTTTAATTGTATTATTTTGTGGTTTGTTTAACTTGAAAGTTGAGCTATATAGAAGCGAAACTAGTTTAGTTTCGGATTTAACGTATGTAAACTAGCTTCACGGAATACGGGTATGACCATGTTTCGTTTTTAGATTTCCGTAGTTTGGACGTGTTCTCTGTGTTTACAAATTCGACAATCAGTCGTACCTATGCCTATGTCATGATTGAATAACAAATACAGGACGTATTTCAACCAGATTCAAAACAGTTTTAGTAAGCACTATCTATTCAATTTTATTGAAATTATCTGATACACCTTTGTGCATGACCTGGACTTGTTATAATAATTTATTTACTAATTAACTACTTCAAAATTTTGTTCATGATTTGCTTCATTATTTGTAAAAACTTTGCAAGCCGAAACTCAGGCAAAATGTACCCTGCTCACTATATGTATTTCTGTAACATCTACTGTAAAATACTTGCATTCTGTGCGAATAAATGATTTCATTTGATTTGATTCGACCTACACTATACATTTTTTATCTCACGAAGCGATTTGTGGTTTACTTGTGTTTACCAAATGTACAAACATACTGTGAATATGTGTATAAGCGCAGGAACTCTCCACACCGTCCAAGACAATTGCTAAGTCAGGAAAATGTGTGTGTATTCACGCACACATGTCCAGTGTGTTTGTACACTTGGTTACAACAAGGAAAGCGCGTGTCGCTTTGTGAGATCTGTATTACCTATACTTTTTTTCTACAAGGTACCATTCAAAAGGTAGATGGCGCTAGTGCAATATAAATCATGTTAACTGGTAAGTTTTTCAACTGCGGCATGAGATTTTTATGTTACGTATAGATGCTGTCACGAGAGATATACAGAGAGAAATATAATTTGTGTTTATAGATTTGTTCACATGCTATCCTATTTAAATACTAAGTCTTATCGTAAGAATTTTCGTCTCGAGTTTTAGAATACCCCCGTTTTCCAATTGCTAACATTATCAGTTCTAAGAACTGTTTTCAAAAGTGAAATTCTAATAATACGAGACAAGGCAAAGTAAAACCAAATATTTGGGTGCAAATAATTCATAGCAATTTCGTTACTGACTTTTCGATGCCCATTTCAATTTGAAAATTCTAAGGCGGTCTATACACCTCTTCGATACAGCAGTATTTGTAAGGTTGACAGAATTTCTATTCAGCACTAGGTTTTTGCCGCGACTTCGTCTGCGTGAAATGTGTTGTTTTCTCGACCCGCCCTGTCGCATCGTATCGCTTGCTCACTTCTATTTCGTTTTCGCTTAAGCATACTTTTTAATCGTTATATTTTTGCTCGGCTTCTTAGGGTCCTAGCGTATTGTTATATAGCCTTTCTTAAGATTTGTCTGAAATATAACAGCTGCACGGATCAATGGAAGGTTAAGGTACGCTTGCCGCGGTCAGTCCGTGGATGGGTGACTATTCATTACATATAGAGACCCCTCCGTGCCTAGGAAAGCACGTTAATCCGTTGTTCCCGACTATCATCTTTGACAGTAGTTTCAGATAGTCAGAAGCCTAGCAAACTCAGCTGCATTTAGTTAGACTCCCATTTGGTGAGACTGGAATCTGACCCAAACATAGTAGGGAAAACGCTAAGAAGGTTGATTGATATTAATTTCGATTTTGCTGCCTGACTATAGGTACCGATAATAAGCGTATTGAACAACAAAGCTTATCCGAAGCTAGACAATGGCTGCTTTTGTATCCCGGTAGCACTTTCCCGGGGTATATTTTCCGACATCCACGCATGCGAAGCCGCGGGCAGAAGCTATAATTACCTACATAATTATGTTCGATTTTAGTGACCCGCATTTCTATTTAAAGCCGCCCGAACAAGTGTGTAGGTCGCCTTAAATAGAAATAAATGACAGTATTACGTAGTATTTGCGGAGGACGGAGCTTCTTCTCGATTTTTCACGCAATCCGACAAATTGAAACGTGGGTCCCTGAAATATTGACCGTATCTGGCTCGAGCCGAAACGCTTTCACTTAGATTTATTAACAATTTGCCGGTTTTTTTCCATCTCCGAGGCTCTATTGTCCTTTAATTTGAGAAATAGCTTGACTTGTAAACTGTTTTGTACAAATTACTTCACTTACGTAAGCTTCGTTGGGACTTTTTTCGGCTGAAGCTTAGCCTGAAATATTAGGTTTTCACACGCCAGACGCTTTTGTGGGCTAATGTAGGATGAAAATGGATACAATTTCGTTGGATAAGTATTTACGGCATAGGCTGTATAATCGTTTATTTATTGTGATTGAAATATTATTGTTGTTTGCAGCTCTCATATTATTACTGGCTTTAGGAAATATTTGAACTGTGATATGTGTTTTATTATTCAACTCTTTTTTCGTATTTACTATCTTTTAAATATTGCTTTTAAACTGAATAACTGTAATATTCTTAACTTCGTAAGCGTCTAAACCTCTTAAGTGCACCAAAATACTCACTGGCATATAGTAATTCACTTACTCAACTTGTCTACACCCAGAATATTCCAGTAAACTAAACTTGTTAATCATGCACCTAATGACAACAAAAACTTATCGCAGACTAATATCTGTTCCAACTCCAAAGACACCCTGACAATGACAAACTGAGGTAACTATTTTCTTTGAACCTCCACTCGTGAAGCAAAGACGAAAAACTTTCCGCCTCCACTTGAAAGTTAAAATGGCGGCCGTACATCCGTCTGACACGATTACGCGGGAAACACGCCGGAAATTGCGAAACCGTGCTCTGACTTAAGAACGCATTTCAGTGATATTTGACGTGTAAAATATTATAGGTATATTTATAAAGACATTGTCTTGCATCACTTCAATAAATAAGCTTCAAGATTATAAATGAATTGAAGTTCGTTAAAAAAATATGTCCTTCATAAGGTGCTACCACCATAAAATATGTTTTACCAATGGTATATCACTAACATTTGATGCAGTATCATCATTTCAGCTGTCCACTGCTGGACATAGGCCTTCTCCAAAAGAAGGGGATTTGCCATAATCGCCACGCTTGGCGAGTTGGCGATCGCATTATGGTGGAAAAATACATAGAGAACGCTGCTGCATATTCTCAAGAAGTCCCTTAGACGCCTTTTACAACACCCCAGTGATGAAAAGGAATACTTTTCTCTAGGTCCCACGAAAGTTGACACTTGATAGAGTAGATCAACAGTTTTTTGTTGTAATAAATGAATTGTGTGCACTGATTTTTAAAGTTATTTCATATTCAATCATCATTCAGTCATTAAATATTGTGTTAAAGTAATCTTTTTATTTTTGCTGAAAATACTGCAGCTTTACATTTTCTAGGTAAATCTGGAATCCCTGAAGCGTGAAACTGTTAAATGCGGTCTTTCAGCTAAAGTACCCATTAAAGCGTTTTTGGGAATGTTGACTGAAGCCATTAGAGAATGAAATGGGGCAAAATAAGTATCTGGGAGGCATTATAGACTCTTGAACAAATTTTACTTTATCTTTGCAAGTAGATAATTTATTCTGCCGGACAATTAAATAAAGAGTAGTTATTTAATCGTTTTCCCTGTGGTTCTCTGAAAGTAATTAAACGTCTTCTCTTGATTTGTTAATTAGTGAAAATGCAGCTAAAGAATGAGGTCACAAGGATGGGTTGAAAACTTGAAACTACCCGGTTAGTGGGGAACAATAAAATGTATGGTTAAGTACACTGTAATGTTTTAAAAACAATCCGTATCGTATACGAGTTCAAATTTATTAAGAACAAAACTTTTATTTTATAAAACTTCATAAACGTGCTCAAAAGAACATCTTCCGTTTTTTTTTTCGTTCATTTCATTGTGTTCCGTTACACTTCATTTCATTTCACTGATAAAGCTCTTATGAACCGTTCGATTGACACTCGATGGTATTTGGGACATTCCATTGTCAAGTTTTGTGTCGAGCGTCCAACATATTGGATTCGTGACGTCGCAACGTCGTTCAAAGTAATATAAATCAATGTCACGTCACACGTCTGAAATGAATGTACGATACAATAATGCTTTCTCCTTTGTACTATTTCAAGCGAGATTCCTGTAACAGATCAATACTAAAAAAAGGAATTTTCCCCAAAAGATAAGCATTTTTTTATCGAAGGACCTCCTTTAATTAAGGTTACCTTGAAAAGAATGAACCTTTTCAAAGACTCAATTCTGAGAAACAGAAGGTCATTTAAACATACATAGCGGAGGAAAATTCCGAGATCTGACTGCTATGACATCGTCAAGAGCGAAGCGATGGATGATTTAATACGAATACTTCCCGAGACCCAAGGGCTGAGTTGGCCAGAGGCAAAGTATTGCCATACAACATGTAAATGCCGATTTTATTGACGCTAGTTAAGTTAGGAAACATATACTCGTTTCACGTACATTATGGTTGTTTCATGTATCCAAGACATTGTACCTCTAGAATGGAGAACGTCTGCGTGTAGGTCCTTTTTAAGACTCTTAGTCTCTGTGAGTATAACTTCTAAAATCAACGATATGGAACATAATCTTATTCTCGACATTATTATATTATTATTCCAAAAATATTATGCGATATGTATAGGTACTAGCTTCTGCCCGCGCCTTCGTCCGCGTTAAATTTCTTGTTCCCCCGACCCTTCCCGTCGCGTCGAATCGCCTACCCATGCGATTTTCCCCGTTTTTGCAACATTTTTCATTACTGCTCCGTTCTTCTTGGTTGTAGCGTGATGATAACGTATAGCCTTCCTCGATAAATGGACTACCTAACACAAAATTTTTTTTTCAATTCAGACCAGTAGTTCCTGAGATTACCGCTTTCAATCAAACAAACAAACTCTTCAGCTTTATAATATTATTATAGTAAATATGTAAATAAATATCTTACATAAATAAATAAATAAATATCTGTGGACAACCAACACACCGTTACCTGATCCCAAACTAGGCATAGCCTGTACTATGGCAACCAGATAACCGATTAATATACATATATATTTCTAAATACATACATATTATAGATAAATTACACCCAGACACAGAACAAATAACTGTGCTCATCACACAAAGATTTGTCCTGGGTGGCAATCGAACCCACAACCTCAGTATTAGCAGTAAGGGTCACTAACCACTAGACTAACAGGCCAGTCGATGATGTCTACGTATAATGGTATGCATAAGATTTCACTTGTGTAACTGCCGCTCCCTAACTCATTTTGCCATGTATAGGTATGAAAATTACACTTCAATAAACCCTTTTGTCCTTATTTTTCACAGCTCCATCTCACACAACTTGCACAATTGTATAACCTGCCTTAGCGCATAAAACCAAGCGCGTACCCTGCCCCTACCGGATCATGAATGAATAATTAAATAACTACTTTCTCGCAACCTTTCTCAACTCGTTTCCAACAAATGAGATTTTATTCGCTTCATTTTGACGCTAAAGTATAAGTAAGGAAAATAAAAATCTAATATTCTATAAGCGAGCTGGCTAACGTTTTATTTTTATTGTTGAACGTCTTTACTCTGCCTCGTCATCAAATTGTTTATCGTCCACGGAGAAAATTGTACTTTATTTGTTTCCATCGGTTTTTTTCGTTCTAATTTGCAATGAGGTTATTAAGTCTTTGTCTTCTTCTGGCTTTTTTTGTAAACCTTTTTCAAAGAAACTTCATTTGTACGTAATAAAGAAAGCTATTTTTTCTTTGTACTGTAGGTTAGTTAGATTGTTTTGAAGTTGGTAGAGCAACTGTTATAAAGATTGTCATTAAATCAATAGAATGGTTTTCAAAATATCTAGGATTTCATGAACTCGCGAATCTCTTATCTCTATCCCTTTTCATGTAATATTATTAGTGTGGCAGCATCTAAATGCGAAATACGCATCACTCTCACGCAAAACCTGCATCGCGCAAGCAGAGTCTACTGCGCAAGCAGAGTGTACCGGGCAGAGTTTACCGAGCAAGCAGAGTTTACTGCGCAAGCTGAGTGTACCGGGCAGAGTTTACCGAGCAAGCAGAGTTTACTGCGCAAGCAGAGTGTACCGGGCAGAGTTTACCGAACAAGCAGAGTTTACTACGCAAGCAGAGTGTACCGGGCAGAGTTTACCGAGAAAGCAGAGTTTACTGCGCAAGCAGAGTGTACCGGGCCGAGTTTACCGAGCAAGCAGAGTTTACTGCGCAAGCAGAGTGTACCGGGCAGAGTTTACTGAGCAAGCAGAGTTTACCCCGCAAGCAGTATTTACCATGCTAGTAGCAAATATGCAACGTCCCGACATCAGTCGTCGGGCAGTTGCCCACCAGACACGAGGATCCTCCCTTTTGGTTTCTACGGAGGTTGAGTGAACTTAATACCCTGTTCTTTATACTTCCAAACTATAGTATTCCTAGCCTACAAAACTTTTTCTGCTTAATGATAATTTGCGGAAGACAACAAATTTGACATCTCTTGAAACACAAGATTAATTTTATTAGTTAGGTACAGCCCCACCTGAAGTCTTCAGTTTCGCGTCAAATTAATTATTTAATATTACACAATCCAAATCTGTTATAAAACTTCCTCGGACAATTTCAACTAAGTGAAGTACTTAATTCAATTAAATTCAAGAGTATAATTTGACAAATATTTCATTTTCAAACTTGAAATCTTCAGAAAACTAATGACAGTCCATTAAAACTTTTATTATTTAAATGTTAAAGTTGAAATTTGAATGGAACTGTTGAAAAATGTTGCTTTGTAGAAATAAGCATTCGTACTTATTTTGTTTATTAAAAAGACATTCTTATGAGAATTCCGAAATAATTCTTTGTACAGCGAAAGATTGTATTGCGACTAAAGGTCTTCTTGTGTTTTATAGATACGTGGCATTTTATTTACTATTATCATTGTAAAATACTCTTATTTCCGCAAATATAATGAATACGAATTTAATGTTTAATTATTAATTTACACATTAATATTCAAAAAAATAACACGCTCGGAAATCTTAATAAAATTAATTATTACCATAATATCATCGATATCTAGTATCCAATAAATACCTACAGAATAATATAATCATACAAATACAATATATGCCTTCAAAGGACACCAAACCAATTATAGTTACTGTAACCAATTACCCATTTCAGTACAATAGAGCGACAAATATTGAATATTGTCCCTATAACTATGAAATTGTCTTTTGTTTACCGTCATTAATTTTAAACAAGTCACTCATCTTCTTGATTATAGGTTAAAGTATGGCATAAAAGTAGGATGAGTGTGGCTTACCAAGGTGCACGGATCTGTGTTTTAGCGACCAATTGACATACTACATCTATGCTAATTGATGCCTGCTAAGCAGTGGTGACTTTCCCAGGTAGGTGTTTTACTTTGTGTAAATTATTTTATCACTACCTGCTCTCAAAACGGTAAAGGAAAACATCGAGAGACAACCGGCATGTCCTTTTTTTTTTTTTTTTTTTTTCAGGATGGGACATCATCAAATGACTTCTCCCGCTCTGGGCGGAGCGGGAGGGCGTGTCAGACTTTTACTGACTAAAACCCACCCGTGTTCCATCAGTTGCCCATGTGCCAGGGTCACGGTTTCTCTTTCGAACAATCACGCGACCCAGGCAGGCATCGGTCCTAGTAGACCCCTACACTGCTGCTGACATCTCTTTGAGGCGCGCGTGGAACACTGCGCGCCGTCGACCCGAGCTTGGTCCTTACCGGGCGGCGAGCTACCCACTGCTCGCCACCCGCAAGCTCGCGCCTACGGTGGCCGGGAGTCCGCTATTGACTCCCGACGCCCGGGGCGTCTCCTCCTGCGGCGGCTAGGGACGTGAGGGCGCAGAGACTGCCACTCCCTCACGCGCCCCGACTCCTCCTTCGCGAGCATTACTGCTTCGCAGAAGGAGGTGACGGCTTCCCATTCCCTCTCGCTCCGTACCATGGCTCGCACCAGGGCCGGACGCGAGAGGTCACCGCCGCCGATCGCCTCCACGAGGACACGGCGGTGCTCCGCCCAGGCTGGGCACACCTCCACCGTATGCTCCACCGTGTCCTCCAGACGATCCTCGCAATGGAAACACCCGGACGTATCCTCCCGCTTTATCCTGAACAGGAACCCGCCGAAGCACCCATGCCCGGTGAGAACCTGCGTCAGGCGGAAGGTGAGGACGCCGTGACGCCTCTCTATCCACTCACCGGCATGTCCTAGAAACAAAATATTCGATGGTGACATCTACCAACCCGCACTGAGCCTGCGTGGTTGAAAGGAGGCCTGTGTCTCAGCAGTATAATGCTTGTGAAGTCAACCAAGGTATAAAACCCTGTTAAAAGATTTATTCCAATTTCAGTTTCATTGTCATCTGTCACGTCATTCCTAATAGTCTTTAAAATAAATTGATCTCCACTTAATTGTACCCATATTTTAATGCCTGACCTTCAACCCTCGAATACCTGTTAAAGACTTAGACAGACGCCAAATATTAGAGACGCCACCGCATTAATTTCCCGTTTTAATATACAAAATTAATTATTTCCCTTGAGAGAATCTGATCAAAGGCCCCCAAGATTGGCAAAATGCGGCGAAATGTTACGATTCCTAATTTATTATGTTTTGATCGAGAGGGAGGTATTGATTTTCCAGTAACTGACGCGTTTGTAAAGGAATCATGAAATAATTGAACACAACACTGAAATCCAAAGGAGAAAGATTTTCGAAGGATACATTCTAATCTTTTAAAGGACTGGCTTTTGCCAGCGGCTTCGCCGGCGTATATTACCTTATGAACGTACTTCTGGTATAAAAAGTATCCTATGTGTTAATCTATGTTATAAACCATATGTGGGCTTTTTATCCAAATCCATTTGGCCGTATTTACATGATTGAGTAACAAATATCTGAATATAAAAACTCTCATATTTATAATATTGTATATAGTATAGGACAGTATAGAATAGTAGTTTGAACTTGGACAAGGCTGAATTGTCTTAATAAGAAAACAAAACAAGCTAAGCTAAAGGAAATCGTGTAGCATTGTTATATAAGCATCTATAGCGGATAAGACGATAAGTTATGAAAGTTTGTATAATTTGTAGGTTATCTTGTGTTTGCTTACTAGAAGTTCATCTTTCGGTGAAGACTGGAGGTGTACGAGACATACAACCTGATATGTATTGAACATCAACTCGAAGGTGATCATACTGACCGAAAAACTTCAGATATATTAATTCTTGCACTGATCTAATATGATAATAATATACACACACATCTTTACTATAATATTTTACGTAATATCACACTAGAAGTGCCTGTAGCTAATAAAAATGGAGTTTGTTCTCCAAGGAGCATCACCTGTTTTCGAATTTTTAACATAAAAGTCTTCAGACTTAAAAAGAATAGCACATAGCCACGACGAAATATCAGGTTTCCATTTTTTTCTAGTTTGGTTTCTGCCATCATGTTCGTCTTTTAACATCTTTGGCTAATACGGTTCCCGTTTTTTGAAGTCATTGCTGCGCAACGGAGAATGTTAATTAAAACTTGCTCGGTTACAAAAAAAAAATGGATAGAGCTAGCTGTAAAATTTTTGGACGTTGGTTGGCAGCGATATCTGAAGTTGCAGTCTCCATTCCCATTTCTGTGACACAATTTCAGAAATTTCAATGATGTTCAGGTGCCATAATATCCCGTTAGCACTCAAAATATGACTTCCATAACTTAACATCAGGCATTCCCTGAACGATTGGGAAGTGATGTACCTATAGTACATCCAGATTTTACCCGTATTGTTTAAGTGTAATAGGGGGCCAGCCATCAACTTTGCACGAATCCAGACTCGAAGCTGCTACTGAGATATTTCAGAATGGAAATCCCATCCACTTTGCCCGACCTGAGAATCGAACCGAGGACCTGAAGCTCAGCACTAGCGCTGGTGACCACTAGACCAACGAGCACGTACATATTATTTCCACGTGTTCTTAATATTACAACATACCTAGGGAATTATAGTCGAATTCTCAGATCAATCCACTTTCATCTAATAGATTGCAAATTCTTTTTACAATTTAGCAGCATTATTACTCAAAAGTAAATATCAAATACCTTGTACAAGGCCAAAAAAGGAATAAGATGAAGATGGAACATCTACCTTCAGATAAATAGAGAACACTGTCCGTTCCGTGATCTCCCAAGGGACATCACGAGACAACGAGGCTGTCCGTTCTTTTTCTCCGTTACATTAATACTGGGAAGTTAAGAGGAGGGTTTCTGTGATCTGACGCACACAGTACACTTTTAATCACTACCCAGGGTGGCATGTGTATGGGCACGCCACAATTGCGGCGGTAAGTCCCCTCTTTGGGGAGTGGATAGAGAGGCGTCACGGCGTCCTCACCTTCCGCCTGACGCAGGTTCTCACCGGGCATGGGTGCTTCGGTGGGTTTCTGTTCAGGATAAAGCGGGAGGATACGTCCGGGTGTTTCCATTGCGAGGATCGTCTGGGGGACACGGTGGAGCATACGGTGGAGGTGTGCCCTGCCTGGGCGGAGCACCGCCGTGTCCTCGTGGAGGCGATCGGCGGCGGCGACCTCTCGCGTCCGGCCCTGGTGCGAGCCATGGTACGGAGCGAGAGGGAATGGGAAGCCGTCACCTCCTTCTGCGAAGCAGTAATGCTCGCGAAGGAGGAGGCGGGGCGCGTGAGGGAGTGGCAGTCTCTGCGCCTTCACGTCCCTAGCCGCCGCAGGAGGAGACGCCCCGGGCGTCGGGAGTCAATAGCGGACTCCCGGCCACCGTAGGCGCGAGCTTGCGGGTGGCGAGCAATGGGTAGCTCGCCGCCCGGTAAGGACCAAGCTCGGGTCGACGGCGCGCAGTGTTCCACGCGCGCCTCAAAGAGATGTCAGCAGCAGTGTAGGGGTCTACTAGGACCGATGCCTGCCGGGGTCGCGTGATTGTTCGAAGGAGATACCGTGACCCTGGCACATGGGCAACTGATGGAACACGGGTGGGTTTTAGTCAGTAAAAGTCTGACACGCCCTCCCGCTCCGCCCAGAGCGGGAGAAGTCATTTGATGACTCCCACCCTGAAAAAAAAAAAAAAAAAAGTGTGGCATGTAGTTTTACCACGCGCAACCTTGGATGATATTATCATTGAAACCGATGGATGATTTCTAATGAATAAAATTATTAATAAAAAGCATGCTGTTTGGTATATTGTTATCTCAAAGGGAGGTCTATTATTGTCACTCACTATTGTAATCACATCAGGGTGTAATTTAGGCTACGTACGATTGTGTCCGCAAGTCCACGGTTAAGAAAAAAAAAAAAAGGTCATTCAGATAATGGAATAAATCAATATTAATATTATTAATTACAGCAGGACAAAATTAAAAGTAACTAAATTATTAATTCTTAGTTTGAAAACAGACACAAACTTAGCCGGAGTTTTTAAAACTTTATAGACAGACTTAATACTTAAAAGGTCACGGTCATATTTAGACTCTAGACATTTCTTACAAGATCAGATTTTCTGAAAAAAAATCTATTATTAAACTATTTCACAAAAATCTTTTATTAATATCTTTCTGTGTCTCACTCTAATAGGAGTTTATGTTCTCATGACGAACAAGACTTAAAATGAATGAACCTTAAAGTAACAAGCACCACCAATATCATACTAAGGGATAATTTTATCAAAGCCAGATATCTTTTTATATATTTATTGACGGCTGTCAGTGTGCTAAAATAGTCAAAAATTCTAAATTTATTTATATACTAGCTTCTGCCCGCGACTTCGTCCGCGTCAAATTTTTGCTCCCCTGACCCTTCCCGTCGCATCGATTTGCCTGCTAGTTTTCGTTCATTTTTCGTTGCTGCTCGCTCCTTTTGAGTTATAGTGAGTCAACCTTAAAAGATAGACATATGCTCTCGCGGACTTTTTTTTTGAACTTTTTAAAAGGAACAATTCCGTCGTTCATGATTTTTGCATTACTGCCCCGCTCCTCTTAGTTGTAGCGTGATGTTATATAGTCTATAGCCTCCCTCGATAAATAGGCTACCCAACACAAAAAGAATTTTTCAATTCAGACCAGTAGTTCCTGAGATTAGCGCGTTCAATCAAACAAACAAACAAACAAACAAACTCTTCAGCTTTATAATATTAATAATAAATAATATAGTAAGTATAGATTAATATTATTTATTAATATTATATTATTATTTTATGATATGATTTCATTTCAGCCGAAATACGTCCACTGCTGGACATAGGCCTCCCCAAATTTAGCGGGATTTGCTATAATCGCCACGTTTGGCAGGCGGGTTGGTGATCGCAATCGTCATCATCAACAACATCCACTTCGACCGGTTTTGTGGTTCACGCATCCAACAGATTCCTGCGGCCTTCACTAGGTCATCGGTACATCTTGTGGAAGGCCTTCCAACGCTACGTCTTCCAGTACGCGGTCACAGTATGGTTGTAAAATGTATAGAGAACGCTGCTACCCATACTCTAGTAAGTCCCTTAATCGCCTCATACGACACCCACGGGAAGAAATGGTATGGTGCTATTCTTTACGTTCGGCAACACACGGACAAAAATAAGACTTACATGTATACAGTCATGCCTTTTACCCACGGGGGTAGGCAGAAACTACAACACGCAGGCGAGTACGATCCGTACATACTCCGTTTGCCCCGTTAAGGTTCATACATCTGGTCATACACACACGCCAGTTGCTAGTACTACGCACCTGACCTTTCGGAAGAACATAGGACATAGGATAAGTTTAATCTATACTATAAGAGAAGAGTTTGCTTGTTTGTATGTTTGTTTGTTTGATTGAACGCGCTAATCTCAGGAACTACTGGTCCAAATTGAAAAATTATTTTTGTGTTGGGTAGCCTATTTATCGAGGGAGGTTATAGGCTATATAACATCACGCCTAAACCAAGAGAAGCGGAGCAGTAATGAAAAATGTTGCAAAAACGGGGAATATCGCACGGGTAGGCGATTCGACGCGACGGGAAGGGTCGCGGGAACGAGAAATTTAACGCGGACGAAGTCGCGGGCAGAAGCTAGTTTTAGATATAAAACAACATAATATCTCGCCTTGTTTTCCAGAAGGGTTGGCAAGTTTGGTGAAATTCGCCCAAAGTACTCAATAACAACGGTATAACTATGTAATGGAAATCGTTTAAAACGCTATTAGCACAGCAGTAGTTATCACTAATGGCATTCATCTGCGGAGTCTGATATCATCTTGAGACGTATCAGGACGTTACCAACAGATGGGAATGTTTATTACAGTATTTCACTGTTGAGTGCAAATGCAATCATAAATTAATTTTGTAGTGAATTTCCCTAAAGGTTCATTAGAAAACCAGCGTCAGAGAATAGCCTGGCAATAACACTAAAATGAACCTTTTTGGCGCAGTCGTGAGGCACACACTGTTGTTGATTTCTTTTTTTCTTTAATATGTTTTCGTGTTATTTTATTTTGTGTTTCACGAACTGTGTCGAAATAAACGGTATTCTTTCTTTCTTTTATTTTATTGAAATGCAAGGTTTTTTCCAGACCTAATTTTATGTTGACAATTTAATTGAGTTACACAAGAGAAATAGTCGTATTTCGTTTGATGTCTTAATGACCTCAATACTTCGACTCGTTCAAAAGACATTGAACAAAAACAGTAAACATTTCTCCTGTACAATTCGAGTTTATGGTTAACGACTTATTGCTTGGGGGTGTTTAAGAGTTATTTTTGTAATAATAACAATATCTTAGGACAACCAACACACCGTTATCTGATCCCAAACTAGGCAGAGCCTGTACTATGGCAACCAGACAACTGATAAATATACTTATATATTTCTTAATATATACATACTAGATTCTGCCCGCGACTTCGTCCGCGTCAAATTTTTGCTCCCCTGACCCTTCCCGTCGCATCGAATTGCCTGCCAGTTTTCGTCCTTTTTTCGTTGCTGCTCTGCTCCTATTGGTCGCAGCGTGATGTTATATAGCCTTCCTCAATAAACAGGCTACCCGACTCGAAAATAATTTTTCAATTCGAACCAGTAGTTCCTGAGATTAGCGCGTTCCACCCCCCATTTTAGGGAAGTGGGGGGTTAGAAAGAGGCAAAAAGTAGCCTATGTTACTTTCCATCCTTTCAACTATCTCGACTTAAAAAATCACGTCAATTTGTCGCTCCGTTTTGCCGTGAAAGACGGACAAACAGACATACACACTTTCCCATTAATAATATTAGTATGGATTAGATAAACTACATCCAGACACAGAACAAATGATTGTGCTCATCACACAGAGATTTGTCCTGGGTAGGAATTGAGCCACGACCTCAGTCTTAGCAGTCAGGGTCACGAACCACTAGACTAACAGGCCATTAATGGCAAGCAAGTAAAATTAAATTAAGAATATCGTCAGATTCGCATATTTGAGTCTTCACGCCCAGTACAAAGAGTTGAAAATAAATCAACTGACTTAATATACCTTTTTTTCCTTTTTATTATGCGCCATTATAATTTAATGCTGTGTAGTGCTGGACGTAAAGAATATCACCTGTGTAGTGCTGGACGTAAAGAATATCACCTGTGTAGTGCTGGACGTAAAGAATATCACCTGTGTAGTGCTGGACGTAAAGAATATCACCATCCCTTTTCTTCCCATGGGTGTCATAAAAGACAACTAAGGGGCTTACTAGAGACTGGGCAGCAGCGTTATTAATGCATTTTACCACCATACTGCCATCGTCAACCCACCTGCCAAGAGTGATGATTATGGCAACCCCCTCCCCCCTCTCCAATTTGGAGGCTCATTCCCAGCAGTGAACATCTTTCGGTGGAAAGAATGATGATTTTGATTATTTTGCGCCAATCTGAAACTTTCTAAATTCTACCTCAGCCAACAATTTCTCGTTCTGAAAATGCTTGCTGAAAATTTTACTGTACGCTAGTTAAGATACTAATCTATTAGGGATCACATACAAACTATGAATATTATTGGGAACTATAGTTAATATTCCATATTGGTCTTTAAGACAAACTAATGGATACACAATTGTCTTCCCACAGTGGAAAGTTTCCACATAGTTCGTACCCGAGACGGGAAACAATAACAACCGTATATAATTATTGACAGTTTGATCCATAGTAACGTAGTTACCAATTCTGGCGAACGCCCCCAGGCGTAGAATATTAATATGCAATGCTGATATTATTCTAATTACGAGAGAGTTAGTGATTCAATCTATTTAAATTAATGTGAAAATTCTCTGTTTATGCAGGTTCCTCAATAAAACGCAGACAAAACAATGTACATGCAACGGTACAGGGATCGCGGAAGTATATAAAGTTAACATGTTGTTCCTACTACAAAACAAAACGATGAACAGGTGACTTATGGCCTCTACAAATGTATTTTTATCCCGTTTTACATACTACGTTACCAAAATAAAATAACAATATTTTTCGGAAGTCTATCAACTGAAATTACTGACAGAGAATTTACACTAATGAACAAATAGATAACTTTTCCTGTAATAAATTTAAAAATAGACTACCGTAACCTTTCCTCAATGAATTGCTAACTAAGTTCATACCTGAATAATTTCAAAATTAAACAAAAATATAATCTGTACGAATTTCACTGTAGCTAGAATTAAATCCTACTGTATATTTAATCAAATAAGAGTTGATCCGGAACAAAAGGTCGTATGTCTACACATGTGTAAGCTGCTTATTTTTCAAACAAATAAAAATGAAAGAAAATAAACACACGTTTACCCCAAACGACATTTCTATTTCACATTATTTACTTTGAATGGATATTCGTAACAAAGGACAATATTAAACATTGTTGAACAGTGTTGTATAGAAGCTGCGGGTGTCGTGAATACAAACAAAAGGATTCTATAAGATGTGGCGACAACATCTGTATGTAGACACACGTGGCACACCTAGCCTTTAAAAGAGATTTCCATGAAGAGTGAATTGAAATAGTATATTTTTTACGTAAATATCTGGAGAAAGTACATGTACTGAATGTTATCTTTCGGTGGATTTTTATTAGATTAGCCGTTTAAATACTTTTTGTCATCATTTTATAATGGACTAGCTTCTGTCCGCAACTTCGTTCGCGTTAAACTTCTTGTGCCCCCGACCCTTCCCGTCGTCGCGTCGAATCGCCTACCCGAGCGATTTTCCCCGTTTTTGCAACATTTTTCATTACTGCTCAGCTTCTTTTAGTTGTAGCATAATATTATATAGCTTATAGCCTTCCTTGATAAATAGACTATCTAACACAATTGCTCAATTCGGACCAGTAGTTCCTGAGATTACCGCGTTCAAACAAACAAACTCTTCAGCTTTATAATATTAAGTATTGATTAGCTTCGTTCGCGAGAATTATTTGCTCCCAACCCGCCGCGTCGTATTCCATCGCCCGCTCATGCTATTACTTCATTTACACTTAGCGTTCTTTACGATTTTTTTTTCTGTTGTCTCGGCTCCTAAGGGTTGTAGCATGATGTTGAATAGCCTATAACCTTTCTTAAAAGTTGAGCTATCGAATGCAAGGTGTTTTCAAATTGAACTGGTAATTCCAGAGATTACTTCGTACAAACAAACTCACAAACTGACCGATTCCATCAAAGGCTAGTATGACCAGGAGGAGACGCCCCGGGCGTCGGGAGTCAATAGCGGACTCCCTGCCACCGGAGGTGCAAGCTTGCAAGCCGGTAAGGACCAGGTTCGGGTCGACGGCGCGTAGTGTTCCACGCGCGCCTCAAAGAGATGTCAGCAGCACTGAAGGGGTCTGCTAGGACCAATGCCTTCCAGGGTTGCGAGATTCGTTCGAAAGAGTTACCGTGGCCCTGGCATATGGGCAACTGAAGGAACACGAGTGGGTTTTAGTCAGTAAAAGTCTGACACGCCCTCCCGCTCCGCCCAGAGCGGGAGAAGTCATTTGATGATTTCCCATCCAAAAAAAAAAAAGGCTAGTATGACAAGTGTGTCTAAATACAGATGTTGTCGCCACCTCTTATAGAATCTTTTTTTTTTGTATTCACGAAACCCACAGCTTCTATACACCACTGTTCAACAATGTTTAACATTGTCCTTTGTTATGAATATCCGTTCAAAATAAATATGTGGTGTAAATAAAATGCATGGACGAATAAGAAAGACTCCATCTCTAATTAAAAATAATGGAGAGACCTTTTTATGTAGGTTGTTACGTTAATGGCAAAGTTGTGTCTTTTAGAAAAAGAAGACAGGTGACGGCAGAAAAGTTGCACTTACGAAGAAAATGCACTCAGAATATTGCAAACGCCCATGGGCCTATGGAATGGACAGTGGGCATTTGTGTTTTGCTTTTGTTTGCATTGTGCATTCACAAAGTAAAACACAATTAATCACATAGAAAATATTTCAATTAGCTTTACCATTTTACCCCTTTATCTATGTACTTTAGAATGCACTGTACATACAAGTGCTCCACTCCATACAAACCAAAGCACGTGACTTCAGATCCGCGAAACTAAATCTACGAACAATACTAACTTACTTAGCAAGTACATACTTGTTGCTATTATATAGAACTAAGAGAAGTAAGCGACCGCACTAGCTTTCAGGAATACACAATCAGGTTTGTGTTTTGTTTTGGGAATTAAGTTGAAATGCCTTGAGTACGATGCTTGAAGAAATTCAAGTGTTTAGTTGGAATTTTTAATGAGTTATTACCTACAAGCATAAGTCTCAATACAGTGACAAAATTGAGATATAAAGTAATTTATGTTCTAATCCAAATCATGCCACCTTCCCTTTGCCACTACTTAAAAAGCCGCATAAAATAGAATACAGGCCTTATACAGCTAGTCGTTGTAATAAATTTAAAAATAATATAGCTCATAGGATTACACCATCTATAGTAGAACGCGAGAATCCTAATGAAAACTATGAAGCCCTTTTTGATATTGTGCAAAAAGAATACGAATCTACTTTCAAGACCAAAACTATTGACATTAATAGCACTTCCGTTAGCTTCAACCAATGGGCTACTCCAGGAATTTATAAAAGTAGAGCAAGACTATACGAGTTATATGGTTTGAAAAAATACAGATTTGATACTCCTTTTCTAGAGTGTATGTCAGTAATTATTCAAAATTATTTAAAAAGATCTGCGCTTTAGCTAAATCAAAGTTTTTAAGCGATACCATAAAAAAATCCAATAATAAAATAAAAACCAGTTGGAAAATTATTAATAATGAAACGGGTAAACCGGTTAAACAGGAAAAACAACTAGAGATTATGATTAACAACAAATTGGTTAATAAAGCAGCCGACATAGCTGAGGCATTTAATGAGTTTTTTGCCAACATACCTATAACTACGACCTGCTCCTTAAATTCGTCCCCGTCTAAAGCTGAAAACCTTTTGCATAGTAGTGTGCCCGGATGTAGTCGCTTATTTAGTTTCGAACATGTAACGCCTCGTGATGTGATTAATATTTTTAACACACTCAAGTCAAAAAACACTGGTGATTACTGGGGCATCTCTGTTAAACTGTTAAGTAATATAATAGATATCGTAGCCCCCTATCTGGCTGTAACTTTTAATAAATGTGTTGATTTTGGATATTTTCCTGACCTCATGAAGTGCAGTAAAGTCATACCATTATTTAAAACAGGTAATAAAAATAACGTTGGCAATTTTAGGCCGATTTCTATCTTACCTGCATTTAGTAAAATATTTGAAAAGTTAATACTCAAGCAGTTACTAAGACATTTTAATTTAAATAGCCTCTTTCATAATGAGCAATATGGCTTTACAAAAGGTCGTTCGACAACAGATGTGGGTGTTGCTCTGCTGAAACATATTTTCAACGCATGGGAGAACTCGCAAAATGCTATCGGAGTTTTCTGTGATCTCTCCAAAGCTTTTGATTGCGTTCACCATGACACACTTTTGCGTAAACTACGTCATTACGGTGTTCCAAACGAAGCTCTCAGTGTCATAAGTTCTTATTTGCAAAATAGGCACCAATGTGTAGATGTCAATGGTGTAAAATCTTCCGGGCTACTAGTTCAGTTAGGTGTACCTCAAGGATCAATACTGGGTCCATTCTTATTCTTAGTGTATATTAATGACTTACCATTTTATTTAAAGAATATCTGTGACATTGTACTATTTGCTGATGATACCTCACTTATCTTTAAAGTAGACAGAAATAGAAAAGATTTTGACGACGTAAATAGTGCGCTCTCAATGGCTACGGAATGGTTTACCACAAATAACCTAGTTCTCAATGCTAAGAAAACGAAATGTATAAAGTTCGCCTTACCGAATGTTAGGAATCTGGGACCCAATGTCGTTTTAGATAATGAGGTGCTTGAAACTGTACACTCGGCGGTTTTTCTGGGCATAACAGTAGACGCCAAACTTCAATGGGGATCATATATATCAAGCCTAGCGGGAAGGCTCAGTTCGGCCGCCTACGCAGTAAGGAAAGTTAGACAGTATACGGACGTTGATACAGCTCGATTAGTCTATTTTAGTTATTTTCATAGCATAATGTCCTACGGCATTCTGCTGTGGGGCAAAGCCGCGGACATTCAAAATATTTTTGTTCTTCAAAAACGAGCTGTTCGAGCGATTTACCAACTAGGTGCTAGAGTTTCTCTGAGAGATTTGTTTAAAGATATTGGTATTCTTACGGTGGCATCACAATTCATCTTCGCCAACATCTTATATATTAGGCAAAATATACACCTGTACACTAAAAACAGTGATATTCATAATATTAATACTAGAAATAAGGACAAACTACGTGCTCCCTTTCACCGGCTTCATAAGGTTCATAATTCTTTTGTTGGTCTTGGTATTACCTTTTATAACAAGCTTCCCTCTGCTTTACTAGATTTGCAGTTTAATGAGTTTAAAGCTAAAGTAAAATCCAACCTTTGTTCAAAGGCATACTATTCTATCAACGACTACTTAAACGATAAGAATAGTTGGTCGCTGTGATTAACTCAAGACAAACTCAAGACAATGTTTATGTTCTTTCAATCCAGAATTAGCTTTCCTACTGACAGTTTATATGGGTAGTTCATATAATTGTTTTTTATTTATTTTTTTATTTAACAGATTTTGTTAATTTATTTATTTATTTTTATTTTCTTTTAATTTCATTTATTGTGGACATAACCTACTCATTACAATGATTTTAAATGAGTTGTATTGCAACATGTAGTTAGCTAGCGACCTCGTCAGCTGTTCATAATATTCTTGCCTGACAAACCGGCAGCAAGTTCGTCATGCTCCCTTAGATGTCACTGCTTGCGGTAGCGTCGGGGGTCGGGTTACCACCTTCCCTCAAATATGGCGAGGGGGGTAATGGCTGACCTTTGCGTTATGCTCGTGAACGGGCGTTGCTTGTGGTGACTGGTCGTCTTGCTGACCATGGTTTTTGTTATTGTTATTTGTATTAACTGTTATTTTATTCTACTCCGGAGGTGCTAGTTTAACTATTGTAACTTCAACTTAGCTATATGCATCAATGTATATATATGGATCATTTTGCATCGTTGAACATTTAAGCGGGCACGCCCTTTATGCCTGGAGGCTTTATTTAGTTTTTAAGTTTTGTTTACGTTTTTGTTTTATTATTTCAGCTTGACTTTAGTATTCAATTTTTTTTGTTGGTATATTGGCGTGTGCTAGCTGACATATGGCGAATAATGTATGTTTTGTTTTATAATATTAATTACTTACACAATATTGTATAGAATCAAGTTCTTCCAGCTTAACAGACAGCTGTGCTGCTGAGGAGTTTGTTCCGCCACTTCTTCTTCCCAGCTACAGCACTAGGAAGTGTCGAAGGGTGGGCGTTTTGGGGGGACTGTCTTTTGTAACTTTGACGTTCAAAAAGTGCTGACTCTCAGCCTAGTTTGAATAAATGACTTTTGATTTTGATTTTGATTTTGATTTCATGGTATACTCATATGTCAAATTTCATCCAAATCCGATTAGCTGATTTATCGTAAAAGCGTAACAAACAAACTAAAAAAAAAACAAATACAGGTCTTCTTTAGACTGTTTTGCATTATACATGTATATTGATGAAAACCGCATTAAAATCCATAACGTAGAAAGAAAGAAAGAAAATACATTTATTTAGCACAAACTCAAAGGCACACAAAATAATACAGCAAAAAAAAACATAAATTAACAAAAAAGAAAATCAATAAAAAGTGTTAAGTGTGATGTTAGAAACTAGGATTTAAGTGTGCCCCACGGCTGCGCTAAAAAGGTTCAGTTCAGCAAAAATGTCAGACAACTAGTGCCTGACGCTGATTTTCAACTGGACCTGAAGTGTGAGCGGACGGATGTAAATCATTTTTATACAAATATTGCAACGTAGCGAATGTATGCATACTTAAATAAAATAGGTGAGTAGTGAAATGTTGATATATATACTACGTGTAGTAAGTATCTAGTGTAAGTAATTACTATATTAAAAAAATTGAATAAAACATAACAAACTAAAATAATTTAACTTTCAATATTAGAGTGTAATATTTAATACAATTGCAAAACAAAAAATAGGTAGGTAAATACATAAATGTAACAAACACATGATAGACCTTAGATAATTATGTAAGTACTTAAAGAAAAAACGCATAAAGGACGTAGTTTAAATGATCTACGCATGAAGTCGCGGGAAGCGACTTTGTTTTATACTATGTAAATATATTATAGTTTGGGCGGAACAAGTCACGCGAATGCACCCGGAGATAGGGCAAAGATCGTCACTCACTGGACACCGCAGAAAGGACATCGCCATCGAGGTAAACCACGGCGAAGGTGATGTAACGATCTGAAAACGCTTGCAGTGCAGGACCAACATGGCCAGAGAAAGGACAAGGCAAAGGGCATTGGAAGGCAAGAGGCTTTTGCCCAGCAGTGGAAAACAGTATACGCTAAAAAAAGTCACAGTCAAACTTTCATTCTATAAATAACCCTTTAGGAGACGAATTTTGAAAAAAATAATACTACATTTCTAATTTCACTTTCAGCTCTTATGCAAACTTTCATGCTTCTAGATTCACTAGTTTTGGCTGAGTCCTCCGTCAGTGAACTATGTAAGGAATCCTATATTCGTATATTTCATCAAACATTATCAAACATAGCCATTATATGACTATCACTACTTGCAAGTAGTGAGTGTGAGCGATTCTCTACAAAAAATCCTCTACGAGGTATACTTAGATGAAATAAGTATTACTTCCATCTTAATAAATGAGTAAGTACCATTTACGAACTTTTGTTCTATAGGTACCAATCATCTAGTGGTCTCAAGCGAGGATACAAAGATTAAGGGAGTAAGTAAGCCTATGATTTTTTTTAAGGAATGGAGCTATTTAAAATTTTCGCTAGTAAATAGTATAAACTCACGCTTATTACCTACCTGGTATCTTGAGAACCTTCTTCTAACCAGTAGTTAATTATATGTTTTATAAATTTTTGCTAAATACAGGCTAAATACATGAAAAACGCAGGTTACTCTCAAACAAGCTCAACGCATTTGTATTTAAGACTTACATCGTCAAATTACCTCTAAAAAATAAAGACCAAACAGATAAAATGGTGTGAAGAAAACTTTCCTTCAACGAACTATTCATTAATTGTGAAGAACACGAGAACGCTTTCCAAAAACAAAGCAAAAACTTGTGGAACGCTCCAGAACGAACCTTTTTGTTACGGTCGAACGTATTTGTGAGAATAAATGGTTAATTTGTAGAACTGTGGGGCACTGACGCTGCGAAATTTTTGGTCGGGTAGTAGGTAAAAAATAAGGTCATGAAAACTAAATAAGCCTCTTAGGTTTGGGCAGAGGTGTACCTATATAGTAAACCCACATTTCGTCAGTTATGTTTAAGTCCCATGTAATATTGAATATATTGATAATATAATAATATATTGATCGAGTCTATTGCCGTCAACCGGGCATAAATCCAGACACCGGGCTAAGAAATTCCAGAGAGAAAAAACGCTTTGCCCAACCTGGAAATCGAACCAAGAACTTCATGCTCAGTAGTAGTGCTTACGAGCACTAGATCAACGAGGCAGTAAGAGATAACTACAATAATAATAATCATTGGTTATAATCACTAGGCTAGGTAGAGTTTCTCGAATCACAGTATAACAATGATCTCAAAGAATGCTGAAATCAGATCTCGCAAAACCAAGATGATATCCGTAAAGTAACCTCACGACGCGGACGCTTTCATTTGAACACCACCATTCTACTAGACGGTACGTTGGAATCTACGTACAGTTATGTTATTGTAACAAAATCAAAAACTATCTAAAGTCTTCATCAGAGTGTACAGATACCTACTATAGTGAGAATGGTTGGTCAGCTTATCTGTATACAGTGTGACCAGATTTTTAAGATCATATTTGGTTTTGCCAGCCATCAAAGAACTCACGAGAGCAGAGAGAAGTAGTCAGGGTTGCTGTCGCCGGACACGGTAAAGGGGACTAATATATATATAAATAGTGAGAATATCATGTCAATTGTCACCCTTGAGCAGCGGTGGCGCAGAGGTAACGGCCTTGATTTACAAGTCGTGGGTTCGAACCCAAGCAGGCACTTTACTTGTGTAAATTATTACATCAGACAATAGAATATATTGTGAGGAAACCGGCATGTAGTAGAACGAAAAATCTAAGAAATACTGTGACGTTATCTACCAACCCGCACTGGTGGATTATGGCCCACTCGCTTTCACCGCTCTGTCCCAGCAGTGGGAACATTATACGCTGCTGATGATGAAAAATACCCGAATACAACACAAACAGTTCCTACAAACACGAAAAAAAAAACATAAAACAAAAAACAATTGGAACTGCAATTAAAACAGTCCACTTAAATGATTTTATAACCGTTTTAATTTTTACAGCGCCGGCCGCACAAAATGGCGGCATGGCCGGGCATGATAGATTTAATTTGCTTTCATACATTACGTTCCGTAATTGACGTTTTTAAAGAGAAATTGGTGAGGGTACTGAGAGAGTAAAAGCCTGATTTTCAGATTATTTCGTTACTACTGTTAGGTTTTAAAATAATATACTAAATTGTAATGTTGTCTTAGTCGATTATTGGGACTTTTGATGGATAATACTGGCAACACTAGTTTTGAAATAACGAGGTGAGGAAGGAAAATGGTGATTGGCGGGAAAGATACAAAAAGTTTTCAATAATTTTATTTTTATTAATATAATTCAAGATATGGATGAAAAACCAAATAATGTTGAAGAAATTGATGTTAACAGTTCAGATTTCTACGAAAATGTTAACATTGAAACAGCTGCTTTATTCCACGACGAGATCTATGATTTGCTACTAATTGAGAACGAATCACACGAAAACTTTGAAGATGAAGAATGTGAAGATGAAACGGAAGAGAATACAACAAAAACATAAATACATATTTTAAAGTAATTACTGAAGACATTGAAGCTAAGATTCATCAGTGAAAGCAAATGTACCTATTGTTCTGAAGAAAATGCGGATATAAAACACGTTAGACTGTGAATCGTTCGCCATGCAAAGACTGTTACTTGTCAGTGAAATTAGTGATATAGCAGAACAAAACTCTTTTATGTGTTCCCCGCCACGTTCAGGAATTACTTTCCAACACAGTTTATTTCAATTCATTATTTAGATATTTACTGAATACTGTAGAAAAAATTTAATTGTTTCGGGGTTCATTAGATTGTTTTTTTTTATGTTTAACTAATATTTTGTTGTTATTAATTAGATAATTTCATCGCCTCTTAGATGTACTTAGCTGAGAATAAGAGTAGTATGTTTAATGATTACGACTGAAGGACATGTATCCATGGTCAGGAATAAATTAAAAAAAAAAAAAAAATATAACGAGGTTCTGAGACAACGGTTGAGAACACGGGGTGGCACTCGGCCTATTCGCTCGGGGCCACTCGGGGCCAGCATCGAAGACGGACGTAAGTTGTGTTACTATCTTCAATATTAAGTAATTTGATATTATGTAACACTTATTGCTTATTATGAAAATGTTGTTGTACCTTTTATATTTTTGCCGATATTGATAATGTTTTAAATCATATAAAATAGAATATTCATACTCTTTCTTTGCCTAGCTATTGTGATTGTGTTGATACTATTCTGAGATCTCTTGGACAATGGTCCAAGAGATAGAATGAAATGTATTTGAGATAATAATAGTTTATGGCAATGTAAGAAGTGAGTTGATATAATACTTTAATACTGTTTCCATGGAGTTTCTTGTCCTTCTTCTCCATGAAGACCTAGTCTTGGAACGGACAACTAGCTTTCTGATTAATTACTGACAAGCCTAATTGAAATAAATATAAAGTCTTGTCTTTCTGTGCTTTATTTAGTGAAACCCTAGGTGTACCTTTAAATGATACAATGTGTTACGTGTTATTTTCCTTACCCTGTAATACCTATAAGTCAGTTTATAGTTTGAGATAATCTAGTAGTGACGATTAGATGCATTTGGGTACCCATCCATAAGTTTCTGCTTTGATGTTAAATATATTAGGTATTCAATAAGTTGGTTTAGAGCAAGGGTACCCTATTTTATTACATATTTCAGAAGTGGCAAGAGCCTGCTTGTTGCTTAGTTATATAATAACAGGTCAATATCTTAACAACAGTTCATAGAACCTCAATGTGTGGGGCTGGGTAATTTCGTGATTTTATTTAGGTTATTATCAATAGTCATTTTGAAAATACTAGACAGTGCCTACCGTCACTTATTTTTGTGTAAAGGGGCCTAAAATGGTGTAATTTGTGAGGTAAGACGCCTCGTTTTTGGAGAATTTTCAATTGTACATTTAAGCATTTATCGCCCTTAATGTAAGTTTAATTTATAACGTGTAAAATTGAGTAGTTACAGCGCCTCCGCTTACAAGTTTCAGAACAACGATGCTACGTGCCTACCCCGCGGGACCGCGTTGCGATGACCCGTCGCAGCCGTGGTCATATGCACGCTGTGAGTCGGAAGCGGTGACGTGACCGTGTCCGGGCATGAGCTGGGTTATCATCACAACCAGCTACGCGATCTGTACAACGAGCAGAGCCGGGAACGCAGCCACGGGCGGCGGGCTACATCTCTGGCTAGTGCTGAACACGACAGTCGCCGCGTGTCGAATGACAACGAACTGGAGCGGTTGTGGGCGCGAGACATGGTATTTGATGGTTAAAGAAATTTACTTCTCAAAAAGAATTTATATAAAAATGTCACTTACTTGAGAACAATTGTTCCAAAACTTAAAATATTCACAAACTTTGACACTTAAACTAAGCAGGTATTGTTTTTGTTTCTGTCAAATCATTTAAATACACAGTATTAAATCATTTCGTACACAAATCACATCAACGAATACAAACATTTCAAACTTTTCGATCCACGCGCAAAAAAAAAAAAATATTCAATCCGGTGCCACTATAAAGCAACGCAGCAGTAGGGCAAGTATATTTACGGTCGGTAGTGTTTGATCTTTAAGAATGTTATATTTTAACTTCGTTTTAAATACATCAAACGAGTTTGCGTTCTTAACTTCTTTAGGTAGCTTGTTATATTGTTGCACCTCCGCAAAGATAATTGCTCTCACCATTGACTGTTCGCACTCGCGATAGTAAAATGTGTTCCTTCTTATGACGACTACAATTGTGTACTTGACGTATTTGTGTGCGAATAGACTTGTTTAGTATATTTCTTATAGGTATGTTGATACAATGTACATGGAACGGTTTAACATTCATGAGTTACTTATTCAATATTAAGTCACAATCTCAGCCGTAAGCAGTGACATCTCCGATACAGAATTTCAGCTACCGTAGTAATAACCACAAGAATATTTTATGTATTGTGGACCCTTTGTCAACGCCTTGGTATCGGTAAGTTTAAAAAGGTCAATAAATGTGCCACTGTCTACGACTGGGACGAAATAACGGTTATACATTTTATCACACAAACTACAAGGGTTGGCTACAACCATGGTATGAGAGTTTTAACTGTAGACTATTTAGTTGGAGCGAAACGAAACATTAATTTACGAGTACTTTTCCTTTTGAACAATCCTATGGTCAATTCTTGTAGGACATGGTCAAAAGAAAGAACATGTTTATAGATATAGGTATATATTTATATTTTTTTAACCTTTCGAGGTCTATAATAATGCAAATTTGGTTCTTTTGACCGTTTTAATATCTATCTACGAAGCCCAATAGTAATAATAGTCGTAATGAATAATTTTGCTGTAACTGTCAAAATAAAAGTGCAAGATAAAAACGGAAACATATTTAAGAAACATGTCCTTGCTGAGAGACGTTAATTTATCTAGGTCTATGAAATTTTTGCACATGGCAAACTATGAAGTAGGCAAATAATATTAAATATTTAATGGGCAACTTAAATATTTACTAATTATTTACAACATGAAATAAAGAAATGTAAGGAATTAATCTTCTAGAGGTATAAAAATGGAATTGACATTGCTATATAAGAGACTGATACACACACATTTCCTTCAAGGTCGATTTCATATGGCAATTACTTGACATATACATATTTTAGTAATTACGTGTAACTGCGGTTAGAAAACGGGTGTTATTGCCGTTATTTTATGACTACTTCTAGATTATACTTTTCTTTTTATTTGAATTTTGCCCATCTGCGGAGGGCAATGTGTTTATGGGCCTGTGTTTGTATGTATATCTGTTCCCTTTTTTTTTGCTTAATATTTCATTACGTTATTTTGGGGCTAGGCATAATTGAGAGAAGGCAGCAAATGGAGTTTGATACAAATAATTTGCTAATCAGTCTTCATAACATTCTAGAAGTATGTTTAGTATTATTGAAAACAGCCAAACACCATTCTTTTGATTTTCATAAAATCTTTTACGAATAGAAATTATATTAAATTAAAATAAAATGTACGTTTTCAATAAAGTTTAATATCCGCTATAAACTGCCATTTTGGCGTTTATGGGATTATAGCCCGTGGAATTACAGGACGCCTCTAAGGATATGTTGCTTGCCCAAATACGACGAGTAGGTAAGAAGTTATGGGTAACAGATGAACATGCATATACGTACATGGCCTGCTGGATCGTTGCCTTCCTTTGGGCCGCTGTCGGGTAAAACCTCACCTTTGCACATTTATAATGCTACTCCATTCCTTCGCTGTGCTTTGAAATTTATAGTGACAGTACCTGACATTCTGATATATTGTTGACGGGCTTCAACTCAAAAACTTATCATATATTTTAATCTGTTTCTAAATGAACGATTATTATAAGTTTTTGGGGTAAAACAGACGTTCTTCTCTAGAAAATAGGGTGCTTACTCCATATTACTTTACAAAGCGAGAATAGATTTTTGCTGGTAATGCTTTAGTCATAGTGGTATCTTATTAAATTACAAGAATCTCGTTTGCAAACTATTTTCACCTTACGCTGGGCTTTACTTTGTTTGTAAGGGCACAATTAAACACATTATTTGAAGTCTGTTTCCACATATTATATTGTTTACATAGTTAAAATTATCAGTATCGATTAAGGTAGACACTACGATCACAGATTTATTATTTATTTTACGGAAATGTTACAGCATTATCATAACGGTAATTTTTGACATCCTACTTATATTTAATTTGGTAAGTTTGTTGCTAAAAGCTATAGTGCTATCTATTGTTTGTCACAATTATAACAAAAAGAACTTACTGGGTGTGTAGATAAATGAAAATCGTTTGAGAACTAATGAAGTTAATATGGATAATTGTTCGTACTATTGTATTTCGTAGAATTAGATCAGATTAGTTAAATGATTTAACCTCTAACCTATTCATTCTTGTTTACGGTGAATGATTTGAGCTGTGATTAATACCCCCTATATTGGTTTTGAAACCATCCTTGAATATATAAATGTTTTGATTTTAAACAATTACTATCTTTTATCTATTGCTGTGTGAAGGAAGATTCACAAGTACCTAATGTCCCCATGGTTTGTGAGAAGGAAGGTTCACAATCATCTTGACTTAGGAATAACTTAGATATTTAACTGGTGAATTTATTGCTTGTGAGAAGGAAGGTTCACAAGTCACAAGTATTTAATGTCACTATGGTTTGTGAGGGGGAAAGTTCACAAGTACCTGACGTCACCACGGCTTGTGATAGATGTTCACATCCGCTGTGACTAAGGAATGACTTAGACACAAGTACCTGATGTCGCAGCGGTTTGTGATAGATGTTCTCATCCGCTGTGACTAAGGAATGACTTAGACACAAGTACCTGATGTCGCAGCGGCTTGTGATAGATGTTCTCATCCGCTGTGACTAAGGAATGACTTAGACACAAGTACCTGATGTCGCAGCGGCTTGTGATAGATGTTCTCATCCGCTGTGACTAAGGAATGACTTAGACACAAGTACCTGATGTCGCAACGTTTTGTGATAGATGTTCTCATTCGTTGTGACTAAGGAATGACTTAGACACAAGTACCTGACGTCACAACGGCTTGTGATAGATGTTCTCATCCGCTGTGACTAAGGAATGACTTAGACACAAGTACCTGATGTCGCAGCGGCTTGTGATAGATGTTCTCATCCGCTGTGACTAAGGAATGACTTAGACACAAGTACCTGATGTCGCAATGTTTTGTGATAGATGTTCTCATTCGTTGTGACCAAGGAATGACTTAGACACAAGTACCTAATGTCGCAACGGTTTGTGATATTCGCATCCGCTGTGACTAAAGAATGACTTAGACACAAGTACCTGATGTCGCAAACGGCTTGTGATTATGGTTCACATCCACCGTGACTAAGGAATAACTTAGACAATATATTTATGTATATATTTATTGCTTGTGAAAAGGCCTGTTCACAGCCATCGTGACATAGGAATAACGTAGACATTTTATTAATGTCCTGATTTTATTTTTTTTAATGTGGGGAACCCTCCTCGTTTACCACCATCATGTTATGTGGGACTCTTAAATGTCTTTTATTTTTGTGCTTACTCGTTTGTTTCTATTGTATATTCTGGGATGGTTCGCAAACAGTGCTTAAGTTGTAAGTGTTGGATGTAATGTGTAAATAATTGTAAGCCGTATTCGATGCTGTCACCCTTACTTGCCAAGTGTTAGGTTATAAATGCTAATTTGTATGCGTGCATGAGGACATGCACGATGTCAGGATGGTCGAGTATTAGGTTTTAAAATAATATACTAAATTGTAATGTTGTCTTAGTCGATTATTGGGACTTTTGATGGATAATACTGGCAACACTAGTTTTGAAATAACGAGGTTCTGAGACAACGGTTGAGAACACGGGGTGGCACTCGGCCTATTCGCTCAGGGCCAGCATCGAAGACGGACGTAAGTTCTGTTACTATCTTAAATATTAAGTAATTTGATATTATGTAACACTTATTGCTTATTATGAAAATGTTGTTGTACCTTTTATATTTTTGCCGATATTGATAATGTTTTAAATCATATAAAATAGAATATTCATACTCTTTCTTTGCCTAGCTATTGTGATTGTGTTGATACTATTCTGAGATCTCTTGGACAATGGTCCAAGAGATAGAATGAAATGTATTTGAGATAATAATAGTTTATGGCAATGTAAGAAGTGAGTTGATATAATACTTTAATACTGTTTCCATGGAGTTTCTTGTCCTTCTTCTCCATGAAGACCTAGTCTTGGAACGGACAACTAGCTTTCTGATTAATTACTGACAAGCCTAATTGAAATAAATATATAGTCTTGTCTTTCTGTGCTTTATTTAGTGAAACCCTAGGTGTACCTTTAAATGATACAATGTGTTACGTGTTATTTTCCTTACCCTGTAATACCTATAAGTCAGTTTATAGTTTGAGATAATCTAGTAGTGACGATAAGATGCATTTGGGTACCCATCCATAAGTTTCTGCTTTGATGTTAAATATATTAGGTATTCAATAAGTTGGTTTAGAGCAAGGGTACCCTATTTTATTACACTACTTTTAAATTAAATTAGACCCATATAGATTCACTCATGAAAGTTGTTAATTTTTAGAAATTATTGGAACTTGTTTATCGATATTTTGACCCGGCAGACATTGTTTTATCTAACAATAATCCCAAAAAAGAGGTATAGTTTTTTGGAAACGTCATCTTTCCATAAAAACTCATTTGAATTAATTCGAAGATTTTCAACACAGAGCTGAATTGGTCCAGCCTTTATCAAGTACTTACCAACAAACAGCATTTGATTTTTATCTATATAGAATATAGATAGAAAGTCTAGATAATTATAAAAATCAAAATCAATTACGACATTCAAATAAAGTTACCTACATAAGCTGGCATTTATAAAAACCACCACTTTAACATTTCAAACTATTATTACTCTTACAATCTCTATGACCTACATGATTCTCTCGCTATCCTCTCGTAGAATCTGAAGTTGATTCAAAGGAAGAATTAATTCAAGTGGAATCGCATCCAGTAACATTGAATTCAAAATCATTGTCAGAGTTTTAATAAAACATTTAAATTGCACGAGGGATTGAAATACGATGGTCATTCTGCGAGGAAGTTTGACAAAACAACGTATTTCAAAGGCAGCGTAAGATTGAATTCGGTATATTTCACTGAGGAGTTCCAGGCATATAGCTCGAGATGTTCTCCTTTACAATTTTGTTTGGAAGTCATTAGTAGGCAGGCAGTTCATTCATTCATGATATGGAGGGATCTCGGAGTAAGTATGGAGAAATTGAAATCCTAAATAGGTTTCCGCCTGCTTTCACCGAGTTGAAAGATTGGTCTATAGATTCAATGGGTTTTGTTCTAATTGCATCGTTGGTCTTGTAGTCGCAAGTGCTACTGCTAAGCTTGGGTTCGATTCCCTTACTTGAACTTAGTGTTATTGAGTTTTTTCATCTGGACTTCTCAATAGCAGCCTGGAGACTAGATTTGGCCCATTTGACGGCAAAAGGCTCGCCCCCTATTACTTGAGACTTACACATGAGATATTATTATCTCCTATAATTCATTGTACAAACATATATGGCTATGGTAATAATATTATTATTTACTTTATTTCGTTTTATACACTTATTAATTATATTTTTAAATATTAGAAAAACAAAAATAAAAAAACATTTAAAAATATAAACAATAGTAGCCCACCGGTATCGGGAACAGGGTCCAAGCTACCGGCGCACTATGGGACCAAACAGTATTTTCCATCTCAAAAATGGTTTTGTCGAAAGTCGTAAATCCATAGATTGTTTTATGGTTTCATACTCTCAAAAGATGGAACTTACGAATAAATTACAAAATATAAAAAAATAAAAAGTTTTTCGTTTATAAAATGAACCTCAAACATTGGACATAAATATTTTCATGCCAATTAAATTACGGTTAGGGAAGTTCAACACAAAATTATTCGGAAGTTTTCCAAGGAAATATATTAGTGTTATACACCATTAGATAGCTGAGAATATACACTTTGCAACCACGTTCAGTTTTGTGAAAAAATATTTTTATTTAATTTTTTAATATTTTTTTAGTGAAGTAAACAAAAATTAGTTTTTGTTAATTTCAATTGGAGTTTTCGTTGTTGCCGAAAGCAGCCGGTGTCAAGTTAATTACTCTTTTAGATACCTTATCTATTCAGTAATATGAGGATTTAAAAAAAACTTGCGCGTTTTTTGCGCCAGAGGTGATTTTGAAGCAATAATGTCAGTCGGGGAAAAATCCTTGAAAATTACGGTTCATCTTTTTTATTATGAAATATATTTAGTTATTATCCTTTGATGTCTATCTTGTTTTTTTCTATTTCTATGACAATGACATACATTTACAAATTAATAAACTGCCATTATATTTGAAAGAATCTTCCCATGGCACTTTTGTTTGGGGTGGTCACCTTAACCACAAGTATGATAAACTATATTGCTGCGGAAGTTCTATTTATCTGTTGTGGTAATTAATTACAATCAGTACTGATTACACTATTTCGATACGGACTGTTATAATCAATTGTCCCATGGTTTTTGCACAAGGCACTAAAATATTAGTCCTTTAAATACCCGTGTTTCAGCATACGATCATCAAAGTGTTCAGATACTTCTTTTCAATAACAATTAACGCACAAAAAACATATCATTATCTAACAATGAGTGAATTCGTTTGTGTTCGACGCGATAAAAAAAACGACAAAATATTTTACTGAAAGTTTTATGCCCACCCGGCAGTATGCGCTCGCTCGTGTTAGTTGTAGTGTGTTACACATACACCACTTCCCTTACACTTTCACATTCAGACCGAATGTGAAAGTGTAAGGGAAGTGGTGTATGTGTGTGGGAGGGAATATGAGTGTGTGTGAGTGGAGGGTGTGTACACTTCCCAACGCACACGTTGGGAAGTGTGAGTGATATTCTTAGAAATATAGGTTACATCAGGCTAGGAAGTGTTCCAGATCAGCAACAAACGAAGACGTTCTGCATATTTTGTTATATACATCTGATCCTTATATATCTAGCTTAAATAAACCAAGTTTTCTAATATCCAAAGAATTATTTGACAAAGCTAAAGAATTGTTGGAAATAGAAAGTTTTTTTTTTGTCATGTAACTGTTTGCTTGATAATAATAATTTAGTTTTAAACTTTTTAAGCATAAATGTAACTTTAATTGCTATTTTAATATAACTGTATAATTTTATGTATGAAATTTCATATAACTTTATTTTTGTCATTTTTTTTCGGAAAAAGTATTGCTTTTAAAATGATGATGTTTCATTTTTTTTATAGCCTAGATATTCACAAATATGTGAAAAAAAAATCAAGGAGATAAATCACAAAACAACAGAGTTATCGATTTTTGAGATGGAAAATAGCGGTTGGTCCCATAGTGCGGCGGTCAGGGCTCCAGAGAGAGGAACCTCCTGACAATGCGAGCCGTGTCCAGAAGTACCGCTTTCTGAATCAAGCCCTTGATACAGCTGCCTAACGAGAGCTTCCTTAGATGTTGGTCGAGGCTCTTGGCTATCAAGCCATTGGCAGTGACCACTATCGCCACAATGATCGCTGAATCCACATCCCACATGTTGACAACCTCGCGAGCCAAGTCAAGATACTTGATCTGCTTATCTTTCTCAGCTTTCACGAGGTTTTCGTCATGTGGGACCGTTATGTCAACAATCATTTTGCGCCGCTCTACTCGATCCACCACCACTATATCAGGCTTATTTGCGACAATAGTCCTGTCAGTGATGATGGATCGCTCCCAGTACAATGTGATATGTCCATTTTCGAGAACTGGGTCGGGCACATACCTGTAGTACGGCACTTCCGATTCCACAAGGCTGTATTTAAGAGCAAGTTGCTGATGGATAATCCTGGCTAATAGGTTGTGCTTATGCAAGTACTCTTTGTTAGCTAGACGAGAACACCCGGAGATTATGTGCCTAATTGATTCCCCTGGACGGTGGCATGCCCGACAGATGTCAACCGTGCCGTCTTTCAAATTAAATCTCCGGTAAATATATTATCATTATTATTACCATAGCCCAACCCTTCAGGCGAACGAGGCGTAATGTTATGAAGCATGAAGGGAAAATCTTGGAGATTTTGAAGAAATTGTGCATGTGTGTTACATGACCCAATTAAAACAGAGAACCTACCTTTTTTGAAGTTGGTTATAAATAAATGCTGAGAAAGGCTGTATTGCTCAAACCAAAAAAAAAAATGGAAGTACTAGGGTCTTCTTAGAACTCGTGTAAATACATACATATTTCATAATTTAATGAAAGACAAGCACCCAATACAATTTGTTTTCATTCCATTACAGTGTCAGTATGGCAATCATTCACTCAAATTAAAACAAACACTTCCCTGTATTAAAACAGCGGTTTTCGCGCTTAAGAATCTGTAATGTTGATAAAATTTACACACACCATCTTCATCCTTATTCTGAGGGTTATAAAGTGTATGTTAGCGTGAAGTATATAGTGCGTAGATGACAGCTCCATTATTACCTTGGTAAATATAGCGAGACTGGTGATTAAGTCAATTTGTACGTGGTTTGCTATCGTCTATATTTGAACGGCTTAAGTGAATGTACGAAGTTAATTTTGTTAATTAAAATAATTTGGTTCTAAACTAGAAAGGCTCAGCAGTGAGGCACAAAGTAGGTAGCAATTATGAGCAGTAGAAATTCGTAAAATTTCTTTATTGCCATAAAAAACAGGTTACAAAATTTGAGACCCTGGCTCCGGAGCTAGGTTAAAGTACTTGTATTTGAGGAGCCAGTGACTTCTCCCATTTAGGTTTTAAATATGCATGTTTTATGCAGTAAATGGTGACAAATTTACATTACTGAAAATTAAGTTCAATACTAATCTATACTAATATTATAAAGCTGAAGAGTTTGTTTGTTTGTTTGATTGATTGAACGCGCTAATCTCAGGAACTACTTGTCCGAATTAAAAAATTCTTTTTGAATTGGGCAGCCTATTTATCGAGGAAGGCTATAGGCTATATAACATCACGCTACAACTAAGAGGAGCGGAGCACTAATGAAAAATGTTGCAAAAACGGGGAAAATGGCACGGGTAGGCGATTCGACGCAACGGGAAGGGTCGGGGGAACAAGAAATTTAACGCGGACGAAGTCGCGGGCAGAAGCTAGTCATTTAAATAAAGTACTAAAACAGACTTGTAAAAACAAATTAGAATTAAAGAAAATTTGAAAATCTCTATAGGTACATAAAATAAAAAAAAATATAATATTATTAGAATTATTACAAAGTTTGATTAAAAATTGATTCGAATTGAAAACAATATCTTTTCTTCTATACTTATGATAAAACTGTAGAGAGGTCAATTCTGTACATTGAATATACATTCAAAATTAATATTGGAGGATGACTGGTGATCGATACTGATGCCAAAAATGCAATCAGTAAATTTTTTGTCTGTCTGTCTGTATGTGCACGCATGGGTCAAAAACTTCTGTAAGGATTTTAACCAAAGTTGGTACGATTGTAGTCCATACTCCTGGGCTATATAACATAACGCCAAGACATATAGGAGCCAGCAGTGACGATACTTTTCATCCCAGTAGTACGTTCACGCGGGATAATTTCCGACCGCCACGCGGGCGAAGCCGCTGGCAAAAGCTAGTTAAAAATATTATTGGTTCTGTAATAAATATAAGTAGTGCTTCTAATTATTTCTTTAAACCACTTGCTTTGATTGTTGTGTCGATGGAGCGTCTATAGCGGCATCGATATCGCCTTATACGAATCGAACGATGCATCACTCTGATGACGTCACGCAAAATTCTGATCGCGCAAACAGAGTTTACCGCGCAACTAGCTTATTATTCAACGTCCCGACTAATCAGCCAGTAGCCCACCAGAGCCAATACGTCTTTACACAAAACCTTAATGACAGTCCTTCAGAGAGACATGCTTATTTCTAATGAAACCCATTTTTTTTCTTTTTGAAGTGAAAACTTCTTTAGCGGCGTTGTGCACTTTTTTTGTAATGGGTAAAAAATGTTAAAATTGTAAGACGGACGGAGAGTGATTTTTCTGGAATTATTCCCTAACCATTCCAAAATATCAAAAACCGGCCAAGTGCGAGTTGGACTCGCGCACCGAGGGTTCCTGTAGGTATTCACGGTTTATGCATAAGGCATTATGTTTATGAAATTAGATGTTTTTTTTTTTTATTTTTATATTTGAATTGATTGAATGAAAGGTAAATTGCGGTTTACGATTTATGACGTATTAAAAAAATACTTCTTACTAGATCTCGTTCAAACCAATTTTCTGTGAAAGTTTATATGGTAATGCATATTATATATTTTTTTTAGATTTATCATTCTCTTATTTTAGAAGTTACAGGGGGGACACACATTTTACCACTTTGGAAGTGTCTCTCGCGCAAACTATACAGTTTAGAAATAAATGATATTAGAAACCTCAATATCATTTTTGAAGACCTATCCATAAATACCCCACACGTACGGGTTTGATGAAAAATAAATTTTGAGTTTCAGTTCTAAGTATGTGGAACCCCAAAATTTACTGTTTTTTTTTTTCTATTTTTGTGTGAAAATCTTAATGCGGTTTACACAATACATCTACTTACCAAGTTTCAATAGCATAGCTCGGAAAAAATGGCTGTGACATACGGACGGACAGACAGACAGACGGACAGACAGACAGCCATGACGAATCTATAAGGGTTCCGTTTTTTGCCATTTGGCAACGGAAAACTAAAAATGCACAACTTTAATATTTAAGTTTTCACTTCTGCCGGCACTCCCGGAGTGCAACCCGTCGTTTTTTTTTCTGGATGGGAAATCATCAAATGACTTCTCCCGCTCTGGGCTGAGCGGGAGGGCGTGTCAAACTTTTACTGACTAAAACCGACCCGTGTTCCTTCAGTTGCCCATGTGCCAGGGTCACGGTATCTCTTTCGAACAATCACGCGACCCCGGCAGGACAATGAAACCCTTAGAAGTTTGAAATTATTGGCACCCGGTAACTAAAAATTTTAGGCTTCAAAGAAAAAAGGACATAAGAAAAATCTCTCTTCATTTGGTATCGGTTGTAACTTCGTACGGATAATTTCTGATATTCACGCGGGCAAAGTCGCAGGGACAACTAGTACCCTACATTTAGTTAGCAACAGATATTACCTCGAGTAGTACAATAATGGCGGCTCCCATTCCGTCTTGTAAATAGATTCCAACACAAGCGAATGTATTTAAACCACGAGCGAGCTCTTCAATGTTATTTACATGTCTCAATTCAATTGGTGTCGCATTCAATTGCCGCTTTCTATTATGTGAATAATATAGAGAACGTTTCCAATTCAGATTTTAGCGGGGTCCCACTATAGTTATTATGGTTACCTATTTATGGTACCTATGAGTAATTCTGGTGTGCAATTAGACTTAGTAAGGTTTATTTTGAATTGTCTGAAATCAAAAGAGGTTTTTCAAGTTAAGAACTAATATGATGTCTAATACGACAACTTCTAATACAAATCTGTTAAAATTAGACGTTCTAAATTGGTTTTTATCGACCTACTTGAAATACATTCTTTGACTTTGAAATTGAATGCGTATTAACGCAGAAAAAGCCTTGCGACAAGAGCAAAAATCGTGACTAATACGTTTTTTTTTTTTTTTTCTGGATGGGATATCATCAAATGACTTCTGCCGCTCTGGGCGGAGCGGGAGGGCGTGTCAGAGTTTTACTGACTAAAACCCACCCGTGTTCCATCAGTTGCCCATGTGCCAGGGTCACGGTATCTCTTTCGAACAATCACGCGACCCCGGCAGGCATCGGTCCTAGTAAACCCCTTCACTGCTGCTGACATCTCTTTGAGGCGCGCGTGGAACACTACGCGCCGTTGACCCGAGCTTGGTCCTTACCGGGCGGCGAGCTACTCATTGCCCGCCGCCCGCAAGCTCGCGCCTACGGTGGCCGGGAGTCCGCAATTGATAGCAGACCACTTTTTTTTTTTTTTTTTTCAGGATGGGAAATCATCAAATGACTTCTCCCGCTCTGGGCGGAGCGGGAGGGCGTGTCAGACTTTTACCGACTAAAACCCACCCGTGTTCCATCAGTTGCCCATGTGCCAGGGTCACGGTATCTCTTTCGAACAATCACGCGACCCCGGCAGGCATCGGTCCTAGTAGACCCCTACGCTGCTGCTGACATCTCTTTGAGGCGCGCGTGGAACACTGCGCGCCGTCGACCCGAGCCTGGTCCTTACCGGGCGGCGAGCCACCCATTGCTCGCCACCCGCAAGCTCGCGCCTACGGTGGCCGGGAGTCCACAATTGACTCCCGACGCCCGGGGCGTCTCCTCCTGCGGCGGCTAGGGGCGTGAGGGCGCAGAGACTGCCACTCCCTCACGCGCCCCGCCTCCTCCTTCATAGCAGACCCCTTCAGTGACAAATACGTTCACACTTATTTCTGTATTTTATTTTCATGTGAAGACTTAAATAAATTATATGAAATAAAAGTTATTACCTGTGAAGAAACAAAATACACTTACATACACACTACGAGCATATACGCACACAAACATATACACCAATACACACTACACTGAAATACTTTATATTATTCTTTATTTTTACTTTTCCCACATGTTACTAATAACACAGCAGATAAGTCAAAACCAGCTCGATGTTACCAAAACTCTATTAATACAGTCTCATTACAGGTAAATAAGTGTTTGAAGCTAATCCATGATATTCCTACATTGGGAAGCATGAGGTTATTGACTTCCTGTTATTTGATGTATTAATGTTTCGTTACCCATGTAAAATTTTAGGTGGTCTTAAAGTCGTTGACCAATTTTAATTATTTATTCATTGATGGTTGTAGTAGAGGTTTATACAAAGACAGTATTTAACAACTACTCATAACTTGACAGTATTTTGAGATCGATCGTCAAAGCATTGTAGATTTAGTCTGACATGAGTGTCAAGACCTTTGGACATGACCCTTGGATTTGTGAAAAGGTTGAAGAAATATAAATTTTTATTTTACTACGAAAAATAAGACTCTATAAATAAAGCAGTTTAAACAAACTAATAGTTGAAGTGTGCAGCCAGTGAACACAAGGATTCTTTCATTATAACGTACACTGCAACATTACCAAGCTTCAGTGCTGGTATTTTAATAGAATGGAATGGAAACACATTAATATAAAACGGGACACAGTTACAGTGCAGACAATAGCAAAACAAGAGAGTAAAAAGAACATAAAAAATTCTACGAGATAACAAAATAAATAAAGTTCTTCTAGCACGGCCATGAGGAATTCCTCTGAAAAACATTCATTTAATACCTTATCAAGAGCTTCAGACGGAAAATTTTTGAAACAAAAAAAGGAACGTATTGTTTTTAATTTTCTGTCCCAATTTTCTACCTTCAAATTGAAGAAAGGCAACCTTCCAAGAATAACAATGTTGGACTTACATCGGCCCTGTCCGATAATTGATTTGTTTCTTTTCTTAGAAGCAGTATTTCCTCATTTGTTCTTAAAAATCTTTTCATCAGTGAAGAAACCATGACGAGCGATACGAAATCGCAAAAGTTTTACTGCCGTACTCAGAGCCGTCACTTAAGAATTGTAATTATCTCATAATTGTTTGCATTTAAATTATTAAATAAATCATTATGACATAACATTTCGCCTGTCATCCCCGGAGGGTGAGACAGAGTTGTACTAATAGTACACCCACATTTCACCAGTTAGATTTAATTCCCAATAATCGCAAGGTGGCAAGTCAATAATTGACTTTCATTGACTAGCATAATCACCTTGACATCATGTCAACACGATTGATATATTTCTGATTGACAGCACTTGTTCCAATTTATACTCGTCAGTGAAAACTAATGATTGGTAGATTTTAAGTACTTAGGTAATTTTTATGTCCATAACGACTGTGAGTACTGACTGAAATCGATTCGAATGGAACACAATGTGAATTGTTACTGAATAAATACATTTAATTAAATTGAAATGAAGATTATATTATCAATCAATCAATCAATCAATCCTTTATTTCAGGCTACTAAGGCCCATAAAAACAATACATAAATAATATAAAATCAATAACTATGAAGTAATACATATTCTATAAAACTAAACTAAACTAAAACTGTCTCTAAACACGTAATGAAGACGGCGTCGTGTTCCGCTGCGTGGTGTCGCGTAACCGTCCTCGGAAGCGTCGAAACATGACACCTTTCGGCCAAAAGTCCTCTCTTAAGTAGGTCTGTAGATGGTCGGTTGAAACTCGTACCACGAACGACTTAAAGTTGATGTTGTGGCGCGACTCCAACCTTTCGACCCTCAGAGTCCAGTTGGTCTTCACTTTCAAAAACTGCACTACTTCCTCAATCGTCGTGGAGTAGTGCAGGCGTGAAATATACAGATGCGTCGTAGGCACAGCAGGGCGCAGCAGCATGTTGGGTCCACTCGGAGCGGTACCACACTGGTTTCGTGAACAGGGCTTCTTCTTCTTCCTTTCCACTTTCGTGAAACCCTCTTCATCAACTTGGCCCGTTCTCGGCAAGGAGCTACGGACCGCAGCCAGGGCAGGTTGGGCACCCTTCTTCTGTTTTTCCCCTATTACAGTTGGTCGCTTCGGCTGCGACACACCTGATTCGCCGGTGGTGACAATAGCAGCGTAGGCACGCTTAGGGGTCGACGTACCTACGTGTGACGTTTCCGCAGCCGGTGTTGTGGCGCGGGCGACGGCGTCGGCGGGCGGCGCTTGGTCAGCATTATCAAATCAAATCAAATCAAATCAAAAATATTTATTTGCAAGAATATGGTATAGTAGGTGTTACATACATTTTGTTTCAGCATATCCTGCCATAACCTGGCGTGCAAATGTCAATTAAATCAGCGATGTCAATTATTCTAACTTATAAATTATAGATTCTATTGATTTGTCTTCTAAATAGTCATTAACGGTATAATATCTTTTAAACAGCAATAGTTTGAAAAGTATTTTTTTAAACAATGTTAGAGGTAAGTCTTGCAAACTATTTGGTAAATGCTTGTAAATAATAATCGACATGCAGTATACATTTTTCTTAAATAATTTTAGTTTTATTGGTGGCAGCTGAAGTCTATCTTTATGCCGTGTTCGACTATTTGGCCTGACTGTGCTCGTTTCAAATAAATTACAATTATTCTTAACAAAAGTACATATTTCAAAAATATACAAACATGGCAAAGGTAAAATTTTAAGTTTCTGAAACAACGGCTTACAGCTGTCTAAAAAGTGAGCACCGCAAATTGCTCGGATACATTTTTTTGAGCTTTAAAAACTCTCTCAAAATCTACTGAGTTTCCCCATATTATAATACCGTATCTCAGTACTGATGATACATACCCACGATAAGCCAGCATTGCAGTATCATGGTTAACTGTTTGTTTAATTCTTTTCAAGACATATGTGAAACGATCTATTTTTGAAAGAATTTTATCTATTTGTGGTTTCCAACTGCAATTTTTATCGACCGTTATACCCAAAAATACACAATTATCGACTGAGGTCAAGTGAGAATCTTTATAGTGAATGTCTAGTTTATTTATGTTTGCATTGTATGTCTGAAATTGTATTATGTTTGTTTTAGTCATATTTATTTTTAGGTTATTTTTTTCTAGCCAATTGATTGCATTTTCAATACCTTGGACAATTTCATTTTCCAAGTTTTTGTTATTGTCACTCTTAACAATTATTGTAGTGTCATCAGCGAACAGTATGCAATCTTTGCCTATCTCCTCTGGAAAGTCGTTGATATAAACAAGAAAGAGTAGAGGGGATACGATACCGCCCTGTGGCGTGCCATAATCATTTTGCTTATATTCCGACCTAAAAGTTTTTTTTCATTTTTACAAGTTTTTGTTATTTCCACGCATTGAACTCTTTCAGACAGATAACTTTTGATCCAGTCGTTGGCTTTACCCCGGATACCATAATGCTCAAGCTTCGAGAGTAGTGTTGCAGCGGTGTATCAGCTGGTGACGCACTTGTGTTCGCCGATGCAATACTGCCGATAGATGCATTTTGCGCCACTCGACGTGTGTTCACCTTAGAGGCCTCAGGTGACCCAATTACTGAACCCACTTTGCGCAATAATGCTATTTCCGCTTGTAGTTCAGTATTTGTTTTTTCCGTAACCTCGGGACTGCATTTTGGTCATCTCCACTTTCAACGTAGTGATGTCCTTCAGCAGCCGTGTTATATCTACGTGATCAAATGTGACGGGAGGCAGCTTACCCAGCTGCTTCGCCACGAAATCTGGCACGTCATCCGGGTCGGTCTTCTTTAACATGTCCACAATGTCTTGAACACTCTTTTCAGTGCCATCTCTGCGGCGAGACGGCATCTGGTCCAGTTTTCCAAGTGACTGGAACAGTAACAGTTTACCACTGCTGATCTCGTCCTCCTTGAAATTGGACCGGTATCTGCAGAATGCTCACCTCATCCATGTAGTCGATGGCATGGACCAGGAAAGCCAGCAATTCATTGACTATGAGTGGTTTGGAACTCATAGTGACAGTACGGGCAGCGGCTATGGCCGCGCTACACGTGAATAAAATTCGCTCCGTGCACAGTGGAAACACGTCCGTATTTGACCGCGCATCGCACTGCACTGATTATATTAAAATCAATTGAGATTGTATTTTTTGTAGGAATTTGAAGTTTATTCACAGTTGAAATTCACTTTTTTGTTTTTAGGTGACCTGTTCTAAATGCCCTGCAAAGTGAAAGAAAAATTCAGAATTTTAAACCACCTGGGTTTAAGATTCTGAATTTTGAAGATCTTAGACTCTGCGCATGTCCAAAAACTTTCATCATTCCTACATACTCACATCTACATTATGGTAAAGTTTGATCTGAAGATCCATAACTCATCTCACACCCGAATGAAACACACGGTTAAAGAAAATTGTATAATATTGTATTTCGTTTTGTAGTCTCGTTGACGGTTTTGAACTTTTATTAAATGTTACAAAAAAAACCGTGCCCAAGATAAGTGCTGTACCTAGTTTGCAACCATCGATACATTCAAATGTAAATTTGGTTCCCAAATGCGTCTATCCGTATGATCACAACATTCCACAAGCAGGATTCTGCCCCGCGTTTCTGTTTCCATGAATAATTTCACGCGTGTCACGCCGCGTGCCACGCAGGCTTGTAAACAATCACAGTTCGTAATTAGTGTGAACTCATTAATTTATAATAGTGTCTGTTTGCCGACGGGGGCTAATGGATGGACTATGGATGTTGGCTCAGTTGGATAGTGTGACTTGAAGTTTGTAACTAGGGCGATATGGCGCGCTGCTTGGTGAAATATAGGGAGTTCGGCAGCGGATACTCCTTTTTTGGTGTTATTATTTATCATAATAGCATACAAATCTCAATTTTAAATAAATAAACAAAATCTATACTAATATTATAAAGCTGAAGAGTTTGTTTGTTTGTTTGATTGAACGCGCTGATCTCAGAAACTACTGGTCCGAATTGAAAAATTATTTTTATGTTGGGTAGCCTATTTATCGAGGGAGGCTATAGGCTATATAACATCACGCTACAACTAAGAGAAGCGGAGCAGTAACGAAAAATGTTGCAAAAACGGGGAAAATTTATTCCTTTTAAGAGTTTCAGTTGCGTGCGCTGCGTAAACGGTTAAAGTAACTCAAAAATGATGTATGACGGAATTCTTCCTTTTAAAAAGCTCTAAAAAAAAGTCCGCGAGAGCATATGTCTATCTTTTAAGGGTAACTCACTATAACTCAAAAGGAGCGAGCAGCAACGAAAAATGGACGAAAACTAGCAGGCAAATCGATGCGACGGGAAGGGTCAGGGGAGCAAAAATTTGACGCGGACGAAGTCGCGGGCGAAGCTAGTTAGTATACTTATACAATTTATCTGAGATGTTTTCACAAAAGCATGATTACGTTGTCATGCCATGCCATGGGGCCTTTATTTGGATGTAGGCAATGAACAGCTGGGTAATCTATACTAATATTATATAGCTGAAGAGTTTGTTTGTTTGTTTGATTGAACGCGCTAATCTCAGGAACTACTGGTCCGAATTGAAAAATTATTTTTATGTTGGGTAGCCTATTTATCGTGGGAGGCTATAAGCTATATAACATCACGCTACAACTAAGAGGAGCGGAGCAGTAATGAAAAATGTTGCAAAAACGGGGAAAATTTATTCCTTTTGAGAGTTTCCGTTGCGTGCGCTGCGTAAACGGTTAAAGTAACGCAAAAAATATGTATGTCGGAATTGTTCCTTTTAATAAGTTCTAAAAAAAAGTCCGCGAGAGCATATGTCTATCTTTTAAGGTTGACTCACTGTAACTCAAAAGGAGCGAGCAGCAACGAAAAGTGGACGAAAACTAGCAGGCAAATCGATGCGACGGGAAGGGTCAGGGGAGCAAAAATTTGACGTGGACGAAGTCGCGGGCAGAAGCTAGTAGCTTAATATAATAACAGTAGAAAATGGCTTTAATTTTTTGTATTATTCACATTCATTGTATTATTTACGTTGTTGGGCTGACAAATTTTTCGAACTTCATGTTCAAAAAAAATTTTTTTGTTAAATAAACATTTTTAAAGATATTTGCTAATCGATTGCTCCATTTATTGGAGCAATCGATTAGCAAATATCTTTAAAAATGTTTCAGATTGTGATTGATAGTGTATTACGTAATTAGGGTGCTGTTCACAGATGCATTTTTCACGAACCAACCAAAATTTTCAAAATTATACTACCCATTCAAAGTTGTCACACGTATCTGCTTTTTTCCAATTCTGATTAAACTTAACTGATTACATTATACCGTTTTGTAAAGTAGAGCATCATCATCATCATTTCAGCCGCAAGACGTCCACTGCTGGACATAGGCCTCCCCCAAGAACCGCCACTTGGACCGATTAATTTTTTGGGGGGGTTAGCCATAATCGCCACGCTTGGCAGGCGGGTTGGCGATCGCAGTATGGTGGTAGAGCATATTTTACACTTTTACAATATTCTCAAATATCCTTAATTAAAAAAAAAACGGTTTATTTGTGAAAAGGCAACCGTGAATCGTTCAGTACATCCAAATGAAGGCCCCATGGCATGGCATGACAACATAGTGCATTGTCTTGAGGAAAAGGCTTCAACTACCACCCACTACACTGAAGTACCTACATTCACATCTAAGATTGCTCAAGTAAGAATTACTTTACCAGAAAATATTGTTCTCTGACCTCGAGACCATACTACTATCATAGATAAGCTTATGGCTAAGTCATGATCGACTTAGCCTTAAGCTTATCTTATGTTAAGATACGCTTGCTCCAGTTGGTCCGTGTATGGGTCCGTCATCTTAACAGACCCTCCCATCTGTGCCTCAAACAATATGCTGCCAAGCGTAGATTTTTGACAATCTGACGAAGGGGTGTCATATTACTCAGTTGATGGAATGTGGAGTTCAGATGAGCAGTCGCTCCATGTTAAATACTGATTGCACCCAGTTAGACAGCAGATGATGATGACCTCGACATTATAGAGAACCACAAAACCTGCACGTAGTCACGTGCATTGAGCAGTCGCTCAATTTGCACAGTACCTAGATTAATGAAGTGATTACGTAGTAAATACCTCGCGGTTGCGGTTAGTTAGTAGTGTCATGATTATATTTTGTATCTGTTTAATTTAATTCTGATTTTTATTACTGTTATAACATAATACCCCATAACATTACGCCTGTAATTAATAGTTATAAACAAGCCAATGGTAATCACAATTTGTTGGGCACAGATTCAGATTCCTGATTCGACCTGGTGGAAACCCCCAATCCTGACCGTATCCAGGACCTAGTGCTTAGGTGTCTAGCAGCTTTCTTTCTCTAGAAGCTACTAGCATCTCGTCTAGTAGATATCTTTTAGGTTGGTTGACACACAAATGAACTCAGTACTCACACACACTTGTGTTAAAAACCAATAATAAATTTTAACCCTCGCACCAATAAAATATGATCATTACAGCCACGAAAAAACAAATTAATAAACCTCATAATCCGACATTTACATAAAATCCATAATCCATATCGGAACCGAATCATAATAACCAATTAAAAACAACTCAAACAGTCGAACAATATCTGATAAAACTCATTATACTAAAAGTTTCAGCAATTAATTGAAACATTCTGAAACTCAATTTACCGATCGGTTTTATTCTGCAACCCAACATGGTTGTGATTGGAATAGTCCCCGCGGAATTACTAATGCATTCTCATTGGACGACCGCTTCGGTTGACATCGTGTCATGTCGGCTCGTTCGAAATTGAAATTTCAATTACGGTGCTTGGAAATGAAATATTCGTTAAGTTTTTTTCATTTAGGTAGATGATAAATGACTTTGTTTCTGTAAGTTAGTTTTTATTGGTTGGTGCAAATACTTTTACACGATAATCCAATGCGATAATCATATTCTATTAACTAGATGAAGTCGTAGTTTCCTATCTGTCTACTCTGAGAAGAAAGGCCGAAACAAACTCAGAGGTCACAGTATCTGTCAGGGTCGCGAGATTTGTTCGAAAGAGTTACCGTGGCCCTCGCGTATAGGCAACTGAATTAACACGGGTAAGTTTTAGTCAGTAAAAGTCTGACACGCGCTTTGGCTCCACCCAGAGCGGGAGACGGAATTTGATGATCTCCCACCCACAAAAAAAAGAGGTCACAGTATCTATTAGTCCAGACATTATCTTGGTCACATTATGTGAAGACCATGTAGATTGGTGTCTGAAATGGTGTTTTGAGGAAAAAAACACACAGATTGAGAGGAACTGTCCAGTCAGTGCACGCATTTGTCACTAACTGTGCAGCTCAACTCTGCCACTGCTTTTTTGATCTCCAAAGCCCAGTTATTGGGTCAGCCAGTCTTAAACGGCTTCCAGACTTTCGGGCTTCTGATGACCCGTAACGTCTGTCAAATATCCACAAATTTCAGCCAGGGCTCTTGCGTGCTTTCCGAGGCACGGAGATAAAGCAATCATATACCTACCTTCAATAAATGCCTTCTACCGCACATTATCATCAGCAGCCTATAACGTTCCCACTGCTGGGACACAGGCCTCCTCTCGGTGAGAGGGAGTGGGCCATAATCCACCACGCAGGCCCAGTGCGGGTTGATAGATGTCACATGTCTTCGAATTTTAGGTTCAAGACATGCCGGTTTCCTCACGATGTTTTGACTTCTACCGCACATAACTCACAAATACAAAGTCTTTGAATTTACCAGGTCTATCAAGATGTAATGTAACCTCGTGGAGGCGATCGGCGGCGGCGACCTCTCGCGTCCGGCCCTGGTGCGAGCCATGGTACGGAGCGAGAGGGAATGGGAAGCCGTCACCTCCTTCTGCGAAGCAGTAATGCTCGCGAAGGAGGAGGCGGGGCGCGTGAGGGAGTGGCAGTCTCTGCGCCCTCACGTCCCTAGCCGCCGCAGGAGGAGACGCCCCGGGCGTCGGGAGTCAATAGCGGACTCCCGGCCACCGTAGGCGCGAGCTTGCGGGTGGCGAGCAATGGGTAGCTCGCCGCCCGGTAAGGACCAAGCTCGGGTCGACGGCGCGCAGTGTTCCACGCGCGCCTCAAAGAGATGTCAGCAGCAGTGTAGGGGTCTACTAGGACCGATGCCTGCCGGGGTCGCGTGATTGTTCGAAGGAGATACCGTGACCCTGGCACATGGGCAACTGATGGAACACGGGTGGGTTTTAGTCAGTAAAAGTCTGACACGCCCTCCCGCTCCGCCCAGAGCGGGAGAAGTCATTTGATGATTTCCCATCCTGAAAAAGAAAAAAAAAAAAAAAAAAGATGTAATGTAACCATGACTTCTAAAAATACAATTCAAAATAACTTGATAGTACCTAAAAGTTCTTTACTACGAAACATCAAAAGCCTACTTATTTTTCGTAACAGTATTTAACAGAGCGTAAAGGACACATTTTTTATAATGTACTTATTCAAAGCAGTCAAGGCCTCTTCAGAATTACACAGACTTTGATATTTCCAATCCACTTAGCAAGAGACCCAATTACTAGAGCTACCCAAAAGAGTAACATCAGTAATTCCACAAGTACTTAACTTACCTACGTAATAATTCTATCAACTTTAACGGCATTTTCATTTATTTAGACTTCTTAAAATTCAATTGTAACTCCGTTTCTCATTAGTCAGAAGTCGGCACTGACATTGGAACTTTCCAAATCACCTGAGCGCTTGCTCCATTAGCCATTCATTCATTCATTCACTCACTCAAGTTCGGGAATGGACGATCGTTACGTTTAAATAGATCGTTATGAACGAACTCACGCGATGTTGAGGTGACTTGAATATTTTTTTCTGAATTGGATCTTTATTAATTTCAATGAGTTGGTTGATTTGAAATTTTCATGATGAATGAGTTTGTTGAAAACATTTTTGCATAAACGCCCCGCGGCTCCGCGATGAAAAAGTTGACGGGTATTTTATAGTGTGATTTTTACATTGCTGAATATATTTATTGATGCGCCAATTTTATGTCAGGATTGGGAATGTTCCTGACAATCAAATCAAATAATTATTTAATATTTTACATCGTTTCGATAAAAAGTACCAATTTTCTCGAATTCAAACTCAAAGTACTTATTTAAATTAAACCATTATCAGGCGATTTTTAATTCTGAAAGAGTCGGTTTGTTAGAAAGTTGACGCTAGTTGCCCATTCCAAAAAGATCTCTATTGAGAAGAACGTCTTTTAAATCAAGATATTACAATATCCTCTTAGTACCTTTGCTAGCTACTGTTCTAACAAACGGGGCAGAATTAAATACCTAACAGTCATGTCAATATCACGTCAAATGCATGCGTAAACAAGAACTTCTGATTTCCTGTTAAAGGTAAATAAACACGGTAAAGTAAATGCCACGCTATTCCGAGAACATTGGGGAAACACGACATTTTCCGATGGCGACGGATTCAAAGAGAATTATTTACTTGTAGAGAGCGTTGTTGTACCTATTATTGAGAAAAACGAGTGAAATATTACACTCGTGTTGTTTTAAGAAGAACTGGATAGATTTAATATTATTGCAAAAGTATATCGCCGAGCAGTGAAGTGTGTTCACCAGCAGAAACTAGGGTTGGACGTAAGTAATTTGTGTCCTTATCGATCTAAACTAAATAGAAAAACATTTGATCGAACAAAACCGATCAATATCTAAGTTACAATTCATAATTTTCTGATCACCAGTTTGCACGTCATCCGCAGGACTTCTTACTGCCGGTTTATCGCCATAATTTTTCCTTATCTAATTAATAAGGCATGTCCTTCCTAATTACGTCGAGTATCTCGTTAATGAATGTTTGTAAATTAACGTAATCTAGAGTTCTTTACGAAGTGCTGAGGCGTGAATTCCCGGCAGACGCAGCGATAATTTTGACTGGGACTTAAAATAAGAGAAAACAAACGAATTTGGAGCATAAGATATATCAAAAAACTTTTTTACAAAAAAAAAACAACCGACTTCCTTTAAACACTACAAAGTGACAAATAACTTTAATTTCGGCAGTCGGTGTCTTAGGATTTGTATTTAAGGTTTTTGCCACCGACTTCCGAAATTAAAGTTATTTGTCACTTTGTAGTGTTTAAAGGAAGTCGGTTGTTTTTTTTTTGTAAAAAAGTTTTTATTTTTAAATTTTTAGTTTTGGTATCTACCCTGCACTAATTCCAAACAAACAATGCATATTTATGCGATAGCAGAAACCGCGGTTGATTTGCCGTCAATTTTTAAAGAGTTCCGGTGTCTGTCTCCGGAACTCATCATCAGATCTATATGAAATTTATATGGGACCATTTCGGAATAAACCCCTTTCGAACAAAAAAAGAATTTTGTAAATCCGTTTATATATGACGGAGTTATGGCCGAACATACATAAAAAAAAAAAAAAAAAAAAAAAATATAAACATCCGAATTGATAACCTCCTCCTTTTTGAAGTCGGTTAAAAATCGTTCAGCTTTTAAAAGAAAAGAAAGAACAAAGTTTACTTGGACACAGTTCGTGAAACACAAAATACAAATAACAAAATTACTTTACTAACTAAAAGCATTAGATACTTTACTCTTCGAAGATTTCAGAGTCGAAATCCAATAAAAGGTAATAATAAGATAGACTGTACTTTATCTGTATAAACATTGCCTTATCTAAGGCAATTGTGTTTATCTTAGGCTAGTCGTTTAAAGCATGTTAGGCCGCATGTTTTTAGGATAAATACTAATAGTGTAAATTGAAGTTGGCAGCTTCAAAAGACCTTTTTTAACAAGAAGAAATGCTGCATACTACGCTGCCATAGGGAGATAGCACAGTTATGTGGAACTCCAACCCACTAAACTCTACAATGTCCTCCTGTGCCGCTTATGGCGGGAACACGGGGACACGTAAGCATGCTTTCTCGAACCCGCCGCGGCTGGCCGTCACGGGACCCACCTCTGGGGGATACCCTTCATCGCCGGCGCATCAGAACACGTAGAACGCTATGACCACACCGGGCACCAGATAGCACGTGGGTTCCAGACGACCCCGTGTATGGTACCCTTTGTAGGTACAAAGGGTACCATACACGGGGTTAAAATTTCGACGATTTTCGAGCACCATGTTGTTAGCGTAGTTTTCTCTTGAAGGTTCAAGAGAAAACTACGCTAACAACATGGTGCTCGAAAATCGTCGAAATTTTCGAACTTCTATTAAATTTATATGGCAACAAGATAATTAAACGTATTCAGGGAAATAATTAAAAATTACGTTAGTCGTGTCCAATATGTCCACACTAGGAAAATGATAAATTATGATTATTTAGGACAGTGAAACAAAGTGCCGTTCCCATTAATAGGCTCGACCGATAATCGAGTTTCCAGAAATATCGGAAAATTGTATATAACATCACACCTGTAATTCCCGACGGATTTAGCGGAGGTGTACCTATAATCCCACCTACATTTCTTCAGTTGTGTTAAAGTTATATTTAATAGGTAGCGAGCCTATTGCCATCAACCGAGAGCATATCAAGACTCAGTGCCATTTCTGAGAAAACAAAAATGGAAACTACGGTCAGTAAATGGAAATGACGTCATCATTTCAGCCGCAAGACGTCCACTGCTGGACATAGGCCTCCCCCTATTTGGGGGACTTTGCCATAATCGCCACGCTTAGCAGGCGGGTGGGCGTTCGCAGTATGGTGGTAAAATGCAAAGAGAACGCTGATGCCCATTCTACAATAATTGTGTAACGGACGCCGAGCTGCATGTGTATATAAGTGATTGAATTATGACTAAAGTGTTTAAAGTAAATAAGAAACTGTAGTATAAGTGTTTATAAGTGTACCTAAGTAAGTTAAATAGAAATTCAAATAGCTACACCGTCCGTGTAGTTATAAGCGTAGTTCAGATTTATAAGTGTTTAGTTAAGTTCTATTGTGTGAAGAAAGAGTAATTATATAATGGAAATAATTCTTATAAGAATCTAATTAGCATATGAGCGAGCACTATGTAAGTTTCCTATGTAAGTTTACCGCAACGGGTCCGTATTTTAAAGTCAAATAAATATGAAATAAGCAAGCGGTCGCCATTGAGGTAAAGGTTCGACGTTGAACAGTAAAATGTAATTTTCTAGTAGCTGCATTATGATTGGTTAACGCTCGCTCGACTATTAGTTCCGTATTACTGCGCGTCCGTAGATGCCGCTAGCTGCGTCTAGCGAACACTAGATGAAATTGTATATAAGAAGGGAAACGGCGGGCTCGAGGCAGTCGGTCTCCAGCTCCACACGATTAAAACAACCCACAGAAGAACGAAGTTTTTTATTTGAAGAAACCCCAACTCAATACAGTCCACTTCAGTTTTTGGTCCTTCGGAGCGGCGGATAATCAAGATCGAAGAACCCGCGGCCACGTTGCGAAGAAACCTGCAGGAAGGAGCATATTAAAGGAGACCGGCTGCCGCCAGAAAAAACCGTTAATTTTCATCGCGTGTGGGTGCGTGAAATTCAGTAGTGTTAACGGTGGAAGAAAGAAAAACGTAAGTGTACCAGTGTCGCCATCAAGAACAGAACCAGGACGCCAATCGCCGAGCCAGCAACACCGCGTCGTGTCGAGGAGCCGCGTGGTGTGACGTCATAGCGTCGCCGGGAAAAAAGGCGGGAAGAGGAAGAAACCGCCGCGTGGTGAGTGACGTCATAGCGTGGGCGCGCCAAGTGAGAAATCCACACAGGAGGTTCGAGCATCGGCACGCTGAAGGTGTCGTGTGAAGAATCGCCACGTGGTGAGTGGCGTCATAGCGTCCTCGAAGAAAAGGCGGGAACAGGAAGAACCGCCACGCGGTGAGTGGCGTCAAAGCGTCCTCGGAGAAAAAGGCGCGAAGAAGCAAGAGTCGATCACGTGGTGTGGCGTCATAGCGTCCTCGAAGAAAAAGGCGGGAACAGGAAGAAACCGCTACGTGGTGTGGCGTCATAGCGTCCTCGAAGAAAAAGGCGGGAACAGGAAGAAACCGCTGCGTGGCGTGGCGTCATAGCGTCCTCGAAGAAAAAAAGGCGCGAAGAAACAGGAAGCGACTACTGGGCGTGGCATCATAGCGTCATCGAAGAAAAAGGCGCGAAGAAGCAAGAAGCCGCCGCGAGGTGTGACGTCATAGCGTCGGGACGCCGAGCGAAGATAGCCACGTGGCGTCACCGCGCGGGAAGCGTCTGTTTCAGGAATCAACGGCGTTGGCGGCAAAGTGCAGAGCATCATCACGACGTGTGGAGCCGTCGTGGGGTGAGCAGAAATCAAGAATTGCGTTCAAGCGTCGACGTGTAGAATATCATCACGACGTGTGGAGCCGTCGTGGGGTGAGCAGAGTCAAGAATTGCATTCAAGTGTCGACGTGTAGAATATCATCACGACGTGTGGAGTCGTCGTGGGGTGAGCAGAATCAAGAATTGCGTTCAAGTGTCGACGTGTAGAATATCATCACGACGTGTGGAGCCGTCGTGGGGTGAGCAGAGTCAAGAATTGCATTCAAGTGTCGACGTGTAGAATATCATCACGACGTGTGGAGCCGTCGTGGGGTGAGCAGGGTCAAGAATTGCGTTCAAGTGTCGACGTGTAGAATATCATCACGACGTGTGGAGTCGTCGTGGGCTAAGCAGAGAGTGAAGAATCGCGTCGTAAGTAATCATATTTAACTATCGACGCGTTAGTATATCATCACGGCGTGTAGTGTCGTCGGGTAATAAGCAGCGAGCTAAGAATCTCATCGAGTGTCGTCGTATCGAAACACCGTCCGTCGCGAACCAGGAAAATGGTGGTCACGAGAAGCCAGGCGGACGCAGCCGAAATTGAAGAGAGAGAGGCGCGCCGCAGGGAAGTGGAGCTAATTGAACGAGAGAGATTAAGAAGATTGTCTCTGGACCCTCCGGCGTCGCCGTTTTCCAGATTAGCGGCCACCAGTACGGCAGGACCATCCGGATTGCAAACAACGGACGTCACGGTGCAACATAGAGTGGGATCACCGACTCGATCCGTCAGGTCTCAACGATCGACGACTAGTATTGCGACGCGGCTGCGTATGGCGGAACTGGACGCAGCGGAGAAGCTGGCTGCAATAAGGAGGAAGGAACTGGAACTGGAAGCGGACCTGGTGAAAAAGCGGTTGGCCACTCAGGTAGCTGTAATACAGGATGATGAAAGCGTGCAAGAGGAACCCGGAACCCAGAACCCGCGCGAGGAACCCCATCAGAAAGTGGACGCGTGGCTGAGGACGAACCCCATCAGCTCACGGGGGGAGGAAGGGGCCCGGGACGCAAGGGAGGAACCTAAGCAGATACGCTTTGAAGAACCGCGGGGTAGATCACCAACTCCAACGAGGAAGAGCAGCATCGAGCACCTGGCCGCCACACTGGAGAAGATGGCCAGACCCAGGCCGCGGCACACCGACCTACCGACCTTTTCCGGAGCGGCCAACGAGTGGCTGCCGTTCAAAGCGGCTGTACGGGACACGACCAACATGTACCAGATATCGGCGGCGGAGAACATCCAGAGGCTGAGGAGCTGCCTCAAAGGGGAAGCGAGAGACGCCGTGGCCGCCCTCCTACATACGGCCACCGATCCAGATGTCATAATGAAGACCCTCGAACAGTGCTTCGGCCGACCGGAGGTGATAATTGACCGCGCCCTGGAAGACCTAAGGAGACTCCCGAAACCTAGTGCGTCAGCAGCCGAGCTGAACGCCTTCGCTATCAAGCTGCAGAATGTTACGTGCGTGTTAAGTACAATCGATCGAAGAGGTTACCTGTTCAACCCCATGATGACGCGGGAAGTACTGGACAAACTCAGCCCACACCTGCGATCACGATGGTGCGACTACGCCTACGACCACGAGGGGACAGCTGAGCCAGAGATCGTCATGATGTCTCGTTTCTTGATGCGCGAAGCAGACCGAGCGCTACGGTACACCTACGCCCCATCCACGAGCACCGCACAGCAGAAGAAAGAGACCCGACCCGCTACGATATTGAAGAAGAAGGCGAGTGTCTTCACCACGGTCGAGGGAACGGAGGAGGAGAAGGACAAGTGCCCCAAGTGCGGTCAAGCTCACACCCTAACGCAGTGTCCGAAGTACAAGGCGCTCACGGTGGACGAGCGGTGGAACTTCCTGAAAGAAAAGAAGATGTGTTTCAGATGCATTCAGAAACAGCACCGGCGCATGAACTGCAAGGCGAAGGCATGCGGCGTGAATCAGTGTCGCCGGCCGCATCATGCAACCCTCCACCAGGAGCGAGAGGCGAAGAGGGAAGACCCGAAGGCAACCGAACCGAAGGAGGAAGCAGTCCTGTCCGTGGCGTCGCGACCAGTCGCCGGGCCGCGAGCGGTTCTGTTGAAGATGTGTCCTGTCGTCATCTCCGGACCACGGGGGGAGGTGAAGACCCACGCTCTCCTGGACGAAGGAGCGACCATCACTCTCATCGACGAGGAACTAGCAGCGACCATCGGGGCCGAGGGACCAACGCAGCCTCTGCACCTGAACGGGGTCAACATGTCGCAGCAAGAGATGGAGAGCAAGCTGGTGGACCTTCGCGTCAGGGGGCTGAAGAGCGGCGACCACCACAAGGTCCGAGCGAGGACGATCAAGAATCTCCAGCTGCACCAACAGTCTATCCCTCACACCCTGCTGGAGTACGAGCACCTGAAGGACCTGACGCCAGAAGAGGTATGCTACGAGCTGACGCGACCTGGGCTCCTGGTGGGGACAGACCACTGGGAATGCATCGTATCCCGCGAACTTCGAGTCGGCCGTCCCGATCAACCGGCCGCATCGAGGACCCAGTTAGGATGGGTGGTGCACGGAACAGCACCACGCAAGGCCATCTTTCAAGAGGGGAACGTGCTTCACGTCTACGAGCCCGCACGAACGGCAGGAGCCAGCGACCAAGATCTCCACGACTTAGTCGAGGCCCATTTCAAGATCGACGCTCTCGGCATACAAGGAAAGCCGAGGATCAAGGAGACGGATCAGCGAGCCATCGACATAGTCAAACGGACGACGAAGAAGATCGACTCCGGGTACGAAGTTGGACTACCGTGGCGGCGAGACGACGTCACCATGCCTCCAAGCTACGGGCAAGCGTTACGCCGGTTGAAAAAGATCGAGCAGAAGATGGACGCAGACCCAGAGTTCGCAGCTGAGTACTCCCGACAGATCGACAACCTCTTGAGCAAGGGGTACGCGACGCCATGCGACGGGACGGAGGGAACGAGCGCCGTCTGTTGGTACCTGCCACACTTTGCCGTACAGAACCCGAACAAGCCCGGCAAACACAGGCTGGTATTCGACGCAGCGGCCAAGAGCAACGGCGTGTGTCTCAACGACGAACTCCTGGAGGGACCCGATCTACTACTGTCGCTACCGGGAATCCTGTTTAGATTTCGAGAGAAACGGGTGGCCATCACAGCGGACGTACAGGAAATGTTCCTAAGAATTAAGATAAGGGCGGAGGACCAACCAGCTCAACAGTTCCTGTGGCGAGGCAACGATCGAGAGCAGAACCCGAGAAAGTATAAAATGACTAGCATGATCTTCGGCGCCGCGAGCTCCCCGTACATGGCCCACTACGTCCGTAACTACAACGCGGACGTGTACGGACAGGAGTACCCACGGGCTCTAGAAGCCATAAAAGAGAGTCACTACATGGATGACCTGGTGGCCAGCTACGAGAGCGCAGAGGAAGCACGGCGAGCGGTCGATGAAACGAGAGCGGTACATGCACACGCGGGCTTCACGCTGAGAGGATGGAGCTCTAGTGACCAGACAGTGCTGCGCGACGTACCCCCGGAGCTGCACGCTACCTCCCCCAACCAACTGGGGGGAGAACGGCCCGAGAGTAAAATCCTGGGACTGTACTGGAGCGCGGAACGAGACGAGCTGGGCTTCAACACCTCAATGAACCGGGTTCCAGCTGAAGTAACAACACGGACTCGCGCACCGACCAAACGGGAAGCACTAAGCGCAGTGATGTCGATCTACGACCCACTTGGATTGCTGAGTCATTACACCATACGATCGAAGATTATTCTGCAGAACCTGTGGCGGCTACATACAACCTGGGACGAGCAGATTCCGGACGAAGAGAACGAGCTCTTCGCGTCCTGGCTGGCGCGGCTTCCTGAGCTCGCCCAACTCCGGCTGCCGAGGTGCTATTTAAGACATGGGTACGAACGCATCGACCTTCACATCCTGTGTGACGCCAGCGAACAGGCCTACGCAACCGTGGCCTACTGGAGAGTGAAGAACGTCGATGGAACCGTGAACGTCGTGCTGGTGGCCGCCAAGGCGAAGGTGGCGCCCCATCGAGCACAGACCATACCTCGACTGGAGCTGCAGGCTGCCGTCATCGGGGCGAGACTAGCTGACGCCATAAGAAGAGAGCACCGGGTCAACATCGGCCAGACGACCTACTGGACGGACTCATCCACTGTGGTACATTGGATTCACCACGACATGCGACGCTACACCCCATTCGTCGCGCACCGGCTGGGCGAGATCGCGGAGCTGACACAGAAGGAGGAGTGGCGTTGGCTACCTACCGCCTGCAACACCGCCGACGATGCCACTCGGTTGGTGGACGCACCCATCAGCGCGACGGACCGGTGGTTCCGGGGGCCAGACTTCCTGCGTCTACCAGAAGAACAGTGGCCCACGGCGTCGACGGACGACACAGAGGAAGAGGAAGTCCTCCACCTGACCGAAAAGCCCGAGCAAGACGACTGGCTACCGGACCCGGCCCGTTTCTCAAAGTACGAGGTGCTAGTGAGGGCCGTCGCGCGAGCGATCGCCTTCACCGACATATGCCGACGAAGAGCGACCACCATGGAACACCGTCACGTCCAGCGCGCCGAGGCCGAGCTGATCCGCCGAGCACAAGAAGACAGCTTCGGCGAAGATCTGAAGAGAATCCGGTCCGCCCGTCCGATTGCGAGGACGAGCCAACTGTACCGCCTGGATCCAGTGCTGGAAGACGGCATCCTGAAGCTGCGGGGCCGAATCGAGGCCTCCTCCGCGCCGAGCGAGACGAAGCGACCGATCATCATGGACGGTCGTCACCAACTGACCAAGCTCCTTGTCCTACGTGAACACTGCGCCGCAGGTCACGCAAACAGAGAGCGCGTGACCAACGACCTACGGCAGCGGTACTGGGTTATCCACTTACGACCCACGGTACGCGCTGTCGAGAAGAGCTGCGCCTTCTGCCAGAGACGGCGAGCCACACCGCGGACACCAGCCACGGGGGACCTGCCGCGCGCCCGTCTTGACCCCTTCCACCGCCCGTTTACTAACTGCGGGGTGGACTACTTCGGGCCGATGACGGTCAAGATAGGGCGCCGGCGAGAGAAGAGGTGGGGCGCGCTATTTACGTGCCTCACTTCCCGCGCCGTGCACATCGAGCTCGTCCCATCACTCTCCACAGACTCAGCCATCATGGCGCTGAGGCGAATGGCGGCCCGCCGAGGGTGGCCGAGGGTGATGTACTCCGACAACGCGACCAACTTCCGAGGCGCCGATCAAGAGCTGCGCAACGCCTACGCCGAGTGGATGCCTGCCCTGCGAGACGAGGGGCTACAGCGCCGCATGGAGTGGCGCTTCATACCTCCTGGCGCGCCCAACCAAGGGGGCGCGTGGGAGAGAATGGTGCGTTCCGTGAAGGCGGCCCTCGACGTCACGCTACGAGAGAGGGCGCCAACAGAAGAAGTCTTGGCGACCGTGCTCGTCGAGGCCGAGTTCTCCATCAACGCGAGACCGCTGACCCACGTCAGCGTCAACCCCAGCGATCCAGAGGCCCTGACCCCCAACCACTTCCTGCTAGGGTCGTCAGGAGGCCTGCCAACGACGGGGCCGTGCGACGAAGCCGATCGAAGAACATGGCGAGTCAGTCAAGCCCTCGCTGATCACTTCTGGCGTCGGTGGTTACGCGAGTACCTACCTACCCTGGTACCTCGCGGTGAACCACAGAACAACGTGCGGGCGATACAAGTCGGCGACGCAGTCCTCGTGGTCGACAGCACGCTACCCCGAAACACCTGGCCGATGGGGATCGTCGAGCGCACACACCAGGGACCAGACGGCAGCATCAGGGTCGTCGAGGTGCGCACCAGAACCGGCGTGTTCCGACGCCCTGTGAGCAAGCTCGTCGTCGTTATGAAGAAAGAAGAGGCTACGCGAGCTACGCCGGGGGGAGAGCTGTAACGGACGCCGAGCTGCATGTGTATATAAGTGATTGAATTATGACTAAAGTGTTTAAAGTAAATAAGAAACTGTAGTATAAGTGTTTATAAGTGTACCTAAGTAAGTTAAATAGAAATTCAAATAGCTACACCGTCCGTGTAGTTATAAGCGTAGTTCAGATTTATAAGTGTTTAGTTAAGTTCTATTGTGTGAAGAAAGAGTAATTATATAATGGAAATAATTCTTATAAGAATCTAATTAGCATATGAGCGAGCACTATGTAAGTTTCCTATGTAAGTTTACCGCAACGGGTCCGTATTTTAAAGTCAAATAAATATGAAATAAGCAAGCGGTCGCCATTGAGGTAAAGGTTCGACGTTGAACAGTAAAATGTAATTTTCTAGTAGCTGCATTATGATTGGTTAACGCTCGCTCGACTATTAGTTCCGTATTACTGCGCGTCCGTAGATGCCGCTAGCTGCGTCTAGCGAACACTAGATGAAATTGTATATAAGAAGGGAAACGGCGGGCTCGAGGCAGTCGGTCTCCAGCTCCACACGATTAAAACAACCCACAGAAGAACGAAGTTTTTTATTTGAAGAAACCCCAACTCAATACAGTCCACTTCAAATTGCCTTAGTCGCCTTCTACTACACCCACGGGAAAAAAATGGGATGCTGCTATTCTTTACATCCGGCACCACACGGCGCCATATTAACGTAGTTGGATATAATTAATTACTTCTGGGAATAATCAGTAGTTCATTATCTTCTAATATTGATACCATAGCCTATTTTCAGAAATAAATTCATTGTGAACCAATGGCTGAGTGCTTGTCAACTAGTCAATTGATATTAATTAATCAATTTCGAAATATACCATTCCCTAGAACCAGAGTCGTCGTAGTTGAAAAGTGTCATCTCATGTGCATACAATAAATTGTATCGGCACCAAAACTTTCATACTTATTCATAACTGTTAGTACTTCGTAACCAAAGGAACGGTGGAAGGTGGTGTACTTCTCAGGAAGAAGAAACTATATACAGTAAATTTTTCTCAACTATGTTGGGGTCGGCTTCATGTCTAACCAAATGCAGATAAATACCAGTATTTTACAGGGAATGACTGCCTATCTTACCTCTACAACCCATTTACTGAGTAATACGATAATCCTTGGAAAGACTGGTTGTCAAACATGTGAACTTATTCTATTTTTGATCACACATTAACGTTGCTTTATTTTTTAACCAACTTCAAAAAAGGAGGAGGTTATCAATTCGACTGTATTTTTTTTTTTTTTTTTTATTATGTTTGTTACCTCATAACTTTTGACTGAGTGAACCGATTTTGATGATTCTTTTTTTATTTGAAAACTGGTGCTTTCCAAATGGTCCCGTTTTAATTTGGTTCCATTTGGACAATGGAGTCCATGTGAAAACCATATAAGTCTTAAATTTGCATTACGTATTTCCGCGACAAATGAACGATTAACGCGATTAGATTAGTGCGGAGTATCTACCACAACTAAAAAGTTAAAAATAAAAACTTTTACAAAAAAAAACAACCGACTTCCTTAAAAAAAAAACACTACAAACTCAAAAATAACTTTAATTTCGGAGGTCGGTGGCAAAAACCTTAAATACAGAGCCTAAGACACCGACTTTCGAAATTAAAGCTATTTTTGACTTTGTAGTGTTTTTTTTAAGGAAGTCGGTTGTTTTTTTTTTTGTAAAAGTTTTTAATTTAACTCTCGACATAGAGGTTGTTACAAGTTTGACGGATCTATCGGTCTGTGTTTCTATGTGTCTGTTGGTAACGTAGATTTCAAATACGTGATCCGATTTCTATATGGTTTTTTTATTGACAGTCGGGTTTCATCGAGACCGCTCATAGCAATCTTTCATGAAATGGAATTTCATGAAAAATTGCTTGCAAATTTGAAGATAATCAGGTCTTTTAGATTAAGTCTTACAATGGTAATGTATTCAACATTTTCTTGTCGTTTTCTGTTGTGTATTTTTCCTCGAATGGACGAGATCTTTTACAAAGAACCTTTCTTCAATTACAACCCAAATTTACACGCGCTTGACCTTTTAATTCGGTAGTATTTTCCAGCGGTCGTATCGTAAGTCCATTTTGACCTTTACCCCGATATCCATTTAAAGTCGAAATTCAAAGCGACGGACGTCGGAATTAAGCGGCATTATGACGACAATTATAAGGGACCCGTGTCAAGTGTCATGTGGTGTGACGTCACATGTCATGACAATATGGCCGATAAGGCGATCTGTATTGTTAGGATGGGGCCGAAAATAGAATTAGAATTACTTACGCAACCTTAAGAGTCGGGAAAGAGAAAAGTAATTAGGTGAGTACGTAATTATGGTACTCACCTAATTAGTTTTCTTTATATTTAGGTATCTACTTACTGTAATGTACAGGTTTAGAACATCTTCTAGCGATAAAACATTACGTGAGGTGCCGGACGTAAAGAATCACCATCACATTTCGTCTCGTAGGTGTCGTAAAAGGCGAATAAGGGACTTACTAGAGAATGAGCAGCAGCGTTCTCTATGCATTTTACCATCATACCGCGATCGCCAACCCGCTTTTCAAGCGTGGCGATTATGGCAAAGCCCCCCAAATTGTGGGAGGCCTAAGTCCAGCAGTGGACATCTTTTGGACTGAAATGAAGGGAGTGTATTTCATTTTTGGCTGCCTTGCTCAATATACGCAAAATCAGTTATCCGGTCCTCAGTTATACAGATTCTAGATTATCCGGATTTCCGGACTTCACACCGCGATCCAATAACTTTATACTTTCAAGTCAGATCCGCATGCATGTCGGAACTTGCACTACTAGAAAATATGTTATCACTAAATAATTTCTAACCAAATATACCTAGATTATACAAGGTGCAATTTTGGATCTGCAAAACATTTTAGGAGGTAATTATGTTAGTGATTCTCGACCCGAATCAACAATAAAATGGGCAGGATTTTTTTTTTTCATTTTATTCTTATTTACGGAAATCGGTAAGTGTGAACTCCCTTTTTTAAAACGCGGCCAGTCTGCACGTGTCCTTAAACTGCGCTTTCACACACGAAAACAAACGCAACTGACATTTCTTTCATAGATTTTATGAAGAGGATTATTAAGAGAGTTATTCTGAAAAACAATAAAATTGAAAAATCTAAAATAAAAAGTATTGTTGATTATTGACTTGGTATCGTATTGTTCTATGATTATTTACGTCTCATAACAACCTCCTGAAATGTTTTGCAGATTCAAAACTGCATCTTGTATAATACCTAATACCTATGTACAAAATCGTATTTATCCATACATTCAATTATCCAGATTTTTTATTATCCAAAAATTTTGTACTGTACCTACTCGTATTTCCACTAAAATTCAATGGAATAGTCCGGAGTCTAGTTATCTAGGCAATAGGATCTAGACTCTAAAATAACAAGTCCCTTTCTACCAATTGACTATCTTCTTACCTACCGAATATATGTATTTCTGCAAACATCTATAATCTTCTCTAACAATGTGCCATTCTAATTGTGCGTCTAACACCGAAACCAAGTTCAACTAAGATTGGATTAACCGCACACTTTGTAATCCAGTTAGTTTTGACGGCGGATAGCATAATGCTGTTCACTATAACGTAATGCTGTTAACTTAGATGAGGGTTTAACGTTAAGTATGTTATTGCAAGTAACAACATAATTTTCTATGACTGAACAGTTGTATAACTGTTGTTGAAAGACTATTATTAGAGTAGTGTTCATGTGTATCATTACTTTTTGTAGTGATGGCTCAATTTCGGGCTTTGGGACGGGACTGTTATTTTTTGTTTTATACAATATCTAGCGCCCCACTCTTACCCGCACGGTTTTCATGACTTGACAAAAATCAACATGACAGTAATTTAAACTCAATATGGCGACAACCAGACGCCATATTGTGAAATGAAAAAAATAATTAGTCGACGAACTATGGTAAATTGGGTATCATTAAATAGGTCCGTTAACATATTTTTTTTAGGTTTCTGTAATATGTTTTTATTCTTAACTAGCTTTTGCCCGCGGCTTCGCCCGCGTGGTGGTCGGAAATTAACGTAGGAGGACGAACTACCGCGGTAACAATGTGTTAATCCAGGTTATATAGGTAATAGCTGTTACCCGCGACTTCGTGCGTGTGGTATTTAACAAAAAGTTTTTCATTCGTTTTATTTTTTTTCGTGAGATTATATTTTTTTTTCTAAAATAAAAGTAACCTAAGTTACTCCTTGTTACATCAGGTATCTTCCAGTGAAAGTCCCGTCAAAATCGGTCTAGCCATTTCAGAGATTAGCCGGAACAAACGACAGAAAGAAACACAGAAAAAAAATTGAAAAAAATGTTGTTTTGGTATATGTATCGTGTACACATCCATATACACTTAGTAAAAAGTGTTTATCTTAATATTACAAACAGACACTCCAATTTTATTTATTTGTCTAGGTGACCATTTTTTTTTTATATTCTTTTCAGAAATTTACGCAGTACTTTGTGACACTAGCAAGACTGGAGACAAATCGATTGAAACGTAACAACGAAACGTGACGTAAGAATCATCAAAATCGGCTCACGCATTTGGTCTCGAGACAGCCACAAAGGAACATACATACATACATACATAAACACGATTCTATAAAGATTAGATACAATATTGTTTTAACTGTTTCGACTAAATAAAAACAACTTTTATTTTGCTTCCAAAAACTTTGAACAAAAACGAGACTCGGCTCCATGTACCAAAACTGTTTGTTTTTGTAGCAATTGCACGTGACAGGCACGTAGGGAATTGAACTGCACGAGCGGAACAGGAGTTTGTCTACCTTTCACACCACTCTGGGGATATAGCGACGTGTATTTAAACTGTATAGGGGTAGCTTGAAAACTGTGAAATAAATTATTATGGCCATTATTTTTGTAAGTCATAAGTCATATATTCATTTGTTTAACACAGGTACAATAATGATGACATTTAAAGAAAATAAAAAGTGAGCTATGTCATGCCATTGGGCGTACAAATGTTTGTATGAAGTATAAAGCCAGCCAAGTCTCAGTGATAAGATAAATACAATAAGCCTGAGCAATAAAACAATAATAAAGAATTACATTATACACAATACAAAACAATTAATAATAAATAGCAAATAGAATTAAAGTCAATACGTTGCATGTCCACACACAGAATAAGTCCAAATATAATACTAATGTCAATCCATACTTCCATACTTCCATCCATACTTCCATACTAATCCATACTTCCATACTATCCATACTATCCATACTATCCATACTAATATTATAAATGCAAAAGTAACTCTGTCTGTCTGTCGGTCTGTCTGTCTGTCTGTCTGTCTGTCTGTCTGTCTCGCTTTCCTGCTAAAACTACTGAACCGATTTAAATGAAATTTGGTACACAGATAGTTTAGAGCCTGAGAAAGGACATAGGCTACTTTTTATCCCGGTAGTATGTTCCCGCGGGATAATTTCCGACCTCCACGCGGGCGAAGCCGCTGGCAAAAGCTAGTATGAAATACAATCAATATAAAATACCTATGTCAATATGAAATACTAATGTCAACATACCTAAAACTTATATCAAGGAAAACAGTACATTTATTTTATTGACATGTCAAAATTCTATTATTAAATTTTTGTCGGTTAAAAATACTGTAATATGCTTTGTTTACCAGTAAGTATTTTAGCCATTTCTTAAATAATCTTACATTTAATTATTTGAGTGACCGTGGTAGATGGTTAAATATGACTGGCGCCATGCAGAATACACTTTTATACATTAAAGCTGTGTGGGACCTTCTTACGCATAAGCTATTGATATCCCGTCGACTTCGTTTATTAATGACCGTCATTTTTTTAAACAATTTCGGGTTGGTCTTAACAAATACAGCAACCTCAAAAATATATAAGTAGAATGAATTCATTGCAGTAACGTTCCATGAAATGAAAGTAATGAATAGAGTGTCCTCGCTGTTACAGGCATCGCTGTAAAGTCGACGTGTTCGAAGTGATGAAAATCGAACAAATTTGTTTTGCTCCAGAATAAAACACCCTATATGAAAGCGGCATAAATAAAATTGTGTACAAACAGTAATTTATTGACTTCTCTCCAACGTCTAAACTTAATTTATAAACAAAAAAGATTCGAGTTTTTGTAACTTTCTTGTGAAAGACCAATGCCCATATATTAGAATAACCAAATGGGTAGAGCCCTACTGACACACATATTATGACACGTCAACCTTCAAAGCAAGAGTGGCCAGACTTTTTCTAGGCACGTTCGTGCCATCATAGACCGAATTCGTCGCTTTCCATAAGGCGAGGTCAAGAACACGCCCTTTCAGCTTTAAAAGAAAAACAAATCCCGATATTTCCACGGGATCGTGAGTCATGCGGGCAAAACTGCGGGATGCAGCTAGGAATAAGTTAAAGACTATTATGCTACAATTTCAAACTTACACAGTATTTTCCTGTGGTCTCCCCGCAAGTATCTGTAAAAAGCAAAAAAATATTCATGAGTCCTTTGTAACGATTTAAATGATACATGCATACAAAAAAAAAATGTGTGGTGTCAGCTACGATGCACAATTGGAGTTTACTCCTTACAAACGATTATAAAATATATAAATGAGTAAAAATAACACAACGCATAACGCAACGGAAAAAGTTTGATTTTACTCCTCATAAATTTTCATACCTCGGGCTGCTATATGAAAATCAATTCTTAAGGAGAACTCCAAACTACATCAGTCAGTGTTTTACATCAGTCTGGGAGCAGCTGAATATAGATTTCTGCAGGACCGTGACAATGTTTGCATGAATATTCAACAACTAGCTTTACCGCACGCAGTCGCAAGGGTAGTTTATCTACAAAATTACGTGGAGATAGACAGAGGAACTAAAGTGTGTATAATATGAATGTAACCGCGACTCCTAAATATATTTGCTTAATAAAATTCCACTGTTGAATTTGGAACGGTCCGCTCAGCACAAAAATTGAAGATGAAACAGTATCTACGCTTTCATTAGGCAGTAGCTTTTACCCGCGGCTTCGCTCGCGTGTATTTCGGAAACATCTGGAACATACATCCAGATGAAAAGTCAAGGGGTCAAAAAATCTTTCGTCACTATTTTAGTCACATCGACATCACTTCAGCCAATAGGCATTTACTGCTGGAAAAGGGTCCCCCAACTTGGGGGGTTTGCCATTATCGCCACGCTTGGTAGGCGGGTTGGCGATCGCAGTATAATGGTAAAATGTATAGAGAACGCTGCTGCCCATTCTCTAGTAAGTCCCTTTTTTTTCTTTTTTTTTCTGGATGGAAAATCATCAAATGACTTCTCCCGCTCTGGGCGGAGCGGGAGGGCATGTCAGACTTTTACTGACTAAAACCCACCCGTGTTCCTTCAGTTGCCCACGTGCCAGGGTCACGGTATCTCTTTCGAACAATCACGCGACCCCGGCAGCTAGTAAGTCCCTTAGTCGCCACTTACGACACCCACGGGAAGAAATATTATCTATATATTAATACGTGAAGCGAAAAGTTTGGATCCCTTTTTACGAAAATTGGGCGGACGGAGGAGTATGAAATTTCGCACACTTATAGTTTATACAGAGAAGAAGTGACGAATGCTAATATTTTTTTTAATTATGCGTAAAAATACATTATTTTCAATAAATAACACGTTACACACACTACTGTTCATTACCGTGTATTTAATACACACATGCACAAATCGAGTATATATTTGTTTTTGGTATTATTTGTCTATAGCCTTACTGAATGTGAAATATAATTATGGATTACGAAATTACGAAAGTTTATTGTCAAAATCTGTGGCCCAATCGAGAATATGTCTTTAATATTTTGTGTCTATAGTCTTGCTGAATATGTTAAGTATAACCATATGTAATAAATATGACAACATGAAGTAAGTAAATGCTGTTCTGTCACCTATCAAACTGTAATCTTATGTAATACTTTGAAATAATCTATATAATGTATTAATACGTGAAGCAAAAACTTTGCACATCGTCGTACGAACATTGTGCGAACGGCGGTGTATGAAATTTGGCACATTTAAAGTTTATTTGGAGATATAGTGCTGAAAACTAATATTTGTATATATTAACGAATAATGGTCGAGTTTCGACCTCTGGGCGACCACTAGTCTATATATTAATACGTGAAGCGAAAACTTTGGATCCCTTTTTACGAAAATTGGGCGGACGGAGGAGTAAGAAATTTCGCACACTTATAGTTTATACAGAGAAGAAGTGACGAATGCTAAAATTTTTTTAAATTATGCGTTAAAATACATTATTTTCAATAAATAACACGTTACACACACTACTGTTCATTACCGTGTATCTAATACACACATGCATAGATATTTTTTGTTTATGGTCCAAATCTGTCTTTATAATTTTATGCAGTGTTACCAATACCCAGAAATATTTACCCCTAAAGCATAAGTTAAAAACCCCTAAAATTGCCACAATTACTAAAAAAATCAGCTAAAAAATTATAATGAAAATAACCAACGAATGTTCAGTAATCATAGACCGGCACACAGTAGTAATATTTGTCTATATTTATTACGCGACATTTGTTAATCATTCACTCTGCATTCTTAGTATCGAGGAACCGTACTAGAAGTCGCTAATACTTTTATTGTAATCAAAAACACAATGAGAAATGTAAGATGGCAAAACATCCCTAAGAATACCCCTAAAAATGGAACGCCCCTAAAAAATCTCAATCCTCTTATTTACCCCCTAAATTTGGGAAAACCCCTACGTTGGTAAGCCTGATTTTGTGTCTATATAATAGTCTTACTGAATGACAAGTATAACCATAGGTAATAAATTAATTTTATAGATAATTATATAACCTATTTCATTTTTAAAATCTATGATCATATCGAGAATATTTGTCTTTAATATTATTTGTATTAGCGACGATAGTAATTTAGTTTAGATTTAGAAGAAATATTTTTTGTGGTTTTATGGGGAGTGTCAAGTATGGCATTAGTAAGTTTCCCATACAAAACTTAGTGTCGTGTGCAAACTGTAGAGGTTGTATGCCTCACGATTGTACAGGCTGGTCATAGATTGTACAGGCTGGTTATAATTATGACATTTGGAACCGTCATAATTAATTAAAAATAATAGGGCAAATTCTATAAAACAGAACAAATTTCTGTGATAATTCATTCCATATTGTTCCATATCCAGCAGTTAAGAAGTATTAAGAAAATAGAAAAGAGAGTCCTGAAGAAGTATTCTTTACTCATTACACCTACGTCTTGGTCCTGGCCATCACCATCCCGCCAGCGAACCCTCTCCACAGTAGTACAGCGTCAACAATTTGTCTATAGTGTTACTGAATGTCAAATATAACCATATTATTTTTTTATATTTATTATTATCTATATTTTTTCATTTAATAATGTATTTCAAATGAAGTACGGTCGAATTTCGACCATAGGGCGATCACTAGTTTTAGTAAATGTATTGATTTGATATGATTACTTGCTACATACTTTTAGTGAAAACGGGGATAAGTGACAATAGCCTGGCGGGTAAAGAGCAGACTGGGAAACAAGACGAGACCCCCTATTGACGAGAACCCCTTTTAAGTACAGTAAAACATAGTGACCATAGTGAGGAGATGTAAACAGGAACCAATTATTAATTTAAAAACTTCAGCCGGAAGCTAAAAATCCAAATGTCCCATTTAATTCCCAAAAACCAGAACCTACCCTTCTCAATAACAGACGCAGAACTAGTCAGTGCTTGCAGCGAAACCAATCTATTCCACGTTTTAAATCCTCCGGCCTCACTGGCACACGGAGCCGATGGGCCGGAAAATAACCCGGTGCCCCCAACTAATTGATATATACACATTTGTGTTCTCCAAAAGTCGTTTGGGGTACGGGATTTGCAGAAAAGGTCGTGTGTCGTATGTACTTTATTCATTTTTTCATCTTTGCTGTGATACTAAGAATTTATCCTGCCATGTAAATAAATATGTTGTACATAGCATCGCTCCACCAATAGTCCGCGTAGTCAACAAGGAACCCTCATAGTTCCTCCATGTCCATCCGGCCAAAAATATTGCAGGATTTAGAAACAGTTTTTCGATTGATGAATCCCTAATTTATGAAATACTAACTTCTGCCCGCGACTTCGTCCACGTCAAATTGTTGCTCCCCTGACCCTTCCTGTCGCATCTAATTGCCTGCCAATTTTCGATCATTTTTTGTTGCTGCTCCACTCCTTTTAATTATAGCGTGATGTTATATAACCTACATCCTTTCTCAAAAAATAGGCCAACCAATATAAATATATTTTTCATCCCACCATCTCGGAAAGAGTATTTTTAATCTTCAATATCTGAGTGGAAAAGCCGTTTTTATTCTCTAGAGGATAAAGTAAATTGAATTTAGAACATCGTGTGCACTAAGTTTGTGAATTAAAAAAAAACATTAAACCTATTTACCTCTATGGTGCCGAATATATCATACAACTTTTTTTTAATTTGTTAAAAACTCAGACTCGGAACCTTCTTGGTGTTCTTTTTTCAATTTGCTTTGTACGCGGTTCTTTACGCGGCATTTTTTCACGTCATTGTTAAACCTTATATTAAAAACAAGAAACTTGAAAACAAGTGAAAAAACTAAAATGAGTGATTCTAGCGACGAGGAAGTTTGCTTGACGCCAACAGAATTGACTGAAACTGTTAATAATGCGCAAATGAGCTTTCTCCCTCAACAATCACGCGAGAAGTATTTAAAACAGTACGATAAGTTCAACACGTGGCGACTAGCAAAAGGAGCCAAAATTTTCTCAGAAAACGTTTTGCTGGCATATTTTATAGAATTATCCGAGAACAAGAAAGCAAGCACTCTATGGAGTACGTATTCGATGCTAAAAGCAACAATAAAGATGAAAAAAGACAAACATATCGATACCTATCCTAAATTAGTGGCATTTTTAAAAAGAGCCTCATCTGGTCATCAACCAAAAAAATCGAAGGTTTTCACAATATCTGATATTGAAAAGTTTCTTAACGAAGCACCCGATTCCGTATATTTGGCGGCAAAAGTAAGTCAGTTGCACCTTCAGTATCTACTTAAGTATATTAATCTCAATTAAATAGTATACTTAGTAGATGTTGATAGGCATAATTATGCGTTCATATCAATTTTATTCATTTATCTACTACAATACTCTTTACGTTACAGGTTGTTCTTATTATTGGAATAAACGGAGCATGTCGAACTAATGAACTAACACAACTTAATGTCAAAAACATTGAGAAACATTCAGATGACTTACTATTAATTAATTAACCTAATACAAAGACAAAAAGAGACCGCAACTTCGTCATTCGCAAGGAATACGTAACGATTGTTGAGAAATATCAAGCCTTACGCCCGCTTAACACTCCAATCAATCGATTTTTTCTACAGTATCGCAATGGAAAGTGTGTTAGATCGCCTATGGGTACTAATAAAATTGGCAGTATCCCACGAGAAATAGCGACATTTCTTGAACTTCCAGAACTCCTGTTGTACACGGGTCATTGTTTCCGACGAACTTCAGCCACACTTTTGGCTGATTCCGGAGCTGATCTCCTGTCCCTTAAGTGCCACGGAGGCTGGAAATCCAATGCAGTTGTAGAGGGATACATAGAGGATTCCATCCAAAATAAGTCTAAAATATGTGAAGGCATCGTAGGAGCCATTACACTGAAAGAGCCTCAATCGGATCCTTGGACTGGCCCTTCTACATAAAAAATAAGCCGTTATGAAACACCTAACCATCTCCCTCTCTCTCCAACATTCACGCCAAGGGTATCCAATGAATCGGTACAACTATTAAGTATGACAGATAGTTTACCGAAAAACAGTACACAAGTGACTAACACCAATATTACAGTACCAAACAAAAATATTACACTCAATTTAAATAACTGTAGCAACGTTACTTTAAAATTTTCTTAATTATACCTTAGTATTATTTTGTTATAATTTAAAGATTATTCTGTAATACTTACCTGTCATAATGTAGTAATTAATACCTAAACTGAAATAAAAGTATACCTATCTTGTGATTGTAAAGGTTTTTTTTTTGCATTTAGTCATTTCCTCGCTGAGGTGGAATGAAAAGTTACGTGTTGCACTCGAGTGCAAAGATTTTTCACCTCGTGCTCTTTTGATTCCCTCGCTAACGCTCAGGATTCTAATTTTGAATCACTCGCTGCGCTCGTGATTCAATTTTAGAATCCTTCGCTTGCTCGGTCATCAAAATTGAACACGCGGTTAAAAAGCAACTTTGCACTCTTGTATAACAAATAACTATTTTCAATTTGGACCTCTAGCTCCTGAGATCCAGCGCGTTCAACCAAACAAACAAACTCTTCAGCTTTATAAAATTAGTGTAGATTAAACGTGAGAGTCCTTATTTTTTAGAGTCAAGTGCAGGGTTATCCCTCCATATAACGATAATAATAGTGATATGTGGTCGTGGTCTTCACCATTGGGAACAACGAAGAAAGAACAAAAACAATAGTACCGTTCCAGTTTAGGCGTCTAGTACAGATCAGCATTCACTAACGTTCAAATAGAAAATAATGATAAATACACAATTACTGAGTTCGCTATTTTATTGATCTTACACAAATATTGGTTTTTAGGTCATGATATTATTTTTAGGTCAAGTATATTTATTCAGGTTGCGTATAATTAAATTGAGTAATCTAACGGAATAACCAATTAGTTATATTCACTATTTGAATAATTCAATTAATTGCAGTTTATTTCTATTAGTAATTATTGAGGTAGAAAATTTGCTTTGTGGTTTACTTTATACCTACACTAGCGTAATAAAATAAGTAACGAGAGACTTGTGGGTAAGTAATAATAGCCACACCGGTCGATCGATCACGTTAAGCTATGCTTGCCGCGGTTGATGGTGACCATCTTTACATACCAAAACCCCTCCGTAACTCGGAAAGCCCGTTAACCTGTTGGACTCGGCTGAAATTCATTACGGGTTTTCAGAAGCCCGAAAGTCTGACAACCAATCTTACCAAGGGGTATCGTGCTGGGTTTTGGTGGCAATTGCTCGATGGAAAACATTAGTATTGAGCTGTATTGAAGTTGTTTAGACTGGCAGCTAACTGCATTGACATTGATGAATTTTACCTATACAATGACATTAATATTTACTTTTAAAGTATTATATTGTTTTAATTATTGTAAATGTGAAGATTAAGTGGGTGTTATTTTTTTTTCTAGGTTCCTTTTCTTCTCATTTATTTTTTATCACAGTCTGGCAGTTTGAGTAATTTATGCGACCTACACAAATGTCCCTTCTTTGGTATTGTTCGTCGAATCATTGACCTCCTTAAGTTTTGAGTTGAGCTGCATGATTACTGACAAATGCGTGCACTGATTGGACAGGTCCACTCAATCTGTGTGGTTCTTTCCTTAAAATACCACTTCAGACACCAATCCACATGGTCTTCACATGATCTAACCAAATTATGTCTGGACTTTAAAAGAGACTGTGACCTCTGAGTTTGTTTCGGCCTTTCTTCTCAGAGTAGTCAGATAGGAAACGCCGACCTCATCTAGTTTTAAAAAATATGATTGACGTGTAAAAGTGTTTGTACAAACCTACTTGCAAAAATAAAGTCATTTATCATTTAACAAAATTGGGGAAAAGCTAGGCGTATGATTATAATACTATAATCAGTAACATTATGTGACTGGTGACTAATCACAAAATCATAATATTTTACCGTACTGAATTGTCCTCCCATTTGGCGATTGAAGGTCAATACCAGGGACATTACAATCAGGACATCCACGCACAATGGTCCACTCAAAGGACTAAGTGCGGAAACCAAATCCCTATAACATCCCAGGGGAGCGCTATGTAAAAAAAAAAACAACTGTGAAAGTGTAGTGTAAAAAAAACCGGGCAAATGCGAGTCAGGGTCGCACACGAAGGGTTCACACAAGGCAAAATAAGCCTAGAAGGAAAGAAATCCGGTTCCTGTTTGCAGACACACTATAATTTTAAACTTAAAAAAAAATTGTCATATTTCAACTTGCAGCGGAGGATTAGTAATAGACAGCTAACGATCCTATTAATATTTTTGCGACATGTTATTGTTATAATACTACTAGCTTCTGCCCGCGACTTCGTCCGCGTCAAATATTTGCTCCCCTGACCCCGTCGCATCGCAGCCTGCCTGTTTTCTTCATTTCTTTTGTTGCTGCTCCGCTCCTTTTGATCATAGCGTGATGTTATATAGCCTATAGCCTTCCTCAATAAATAGGCTACCCGACTCAAAAAGAATTTTTCAATTCGAACCAGTAGTTCCTGAAATTAGCGCGTTCCACCCCCCATTTTAGGGAAGTGGGGGGTTAAAAAGAGACAAAATGTATATAGTCTATGTCACTCTCCATCCCTTCAACTATCTCCACTTAAAAAATCACGTCAATTCGTCGCTCCGTTTTGCCGTGAAAGACGGACAAACAGACATACACACTTTCGCATTTATAATATTAGTATGGATACTTTGACAGTTAAATATAGGTAGACCATGCAGCAAAATCGTATTTACATCTCAGGTGCACATTTTCAAAACAAGATATAAATTACCCCGTACAGCCACTAAACTTGGATACAGATAGTTTCTGTTCATCCCACGTTTACTGCAAAATATACTGTGTCGCAATACGACGAAGTTCTCCGGTAACGGAAATCCGAGATAAGTGCACAGTAATGTTTTGTATCGAGCTAGTTTCCACTGACTAGGAGTAGGTGTTTATTTTATTCTGTGTTTGTTTTCATATCATTTACCTCCGCTTACGTTTAGTAACAAGTTCAGCAGTATTGATAAATTCTGGGTAATTTTATCTGGTGAGATTGATCAAAGATTAGGTTTAGGAAAAAAGGATCGCGTCCCAGGTTTTTTGGGTAAAGGTTTTCAATCTCGTGTTTGAGGCAATTTTTGATTTGTCAGCTTACAGTCAGATATAAATACCTATAGATTATATCTTATAGGTAATCATTGACCGATTACCTCTTACAATTAGCATTTAAAAGCTTCCATCATTTATATATTATGGTATATAAAAATATGTAATAGCTTACATGCAATTGTGACCAACCAGTTGATGTCCGATAAGGCTCGACTGGCTGTTCACAATGGTGTACTGGTGCCTACGCTTATGTATGGAAATGAATGTTGGGTGTGGTAAAAGAAGCATGAAAGTAGAATAAATGCTGTTGAAATGCGTTCCTTGCGAAGCATGTGTGGTGTGACTATGAATGATAGGCTGAGGAATGATGTGATAAGAGAACAGTGTGGTGTAAAAGAAGATGTAGTGACAAAAATTGAAAAAAGTATGCTTAGATGGTTTGACCATGTTGAGAGGATGAATGAAGGACGGCTCACAAAAGGTATTTACAAGGCAGATGTGAGTGGAAACACTGGGAGGGGACGCTCTAGGAGGACATAGGTATAGTGACCTTATTGGTGATGTTCTTCAGAAAAGTCAGGTGCGTAGTACTCGCAACCGGCGTGTGTGTATGACCAATTGTATGAACCTAAACGAGGCAAAAGGAGTGTGTAGAGATCGTAGCTGGTGGCGTTCTGTGATTTCTGCCTACCCCCATGGGAAAAAGGCGTGATTGTATGTATGTATGTATAGTAGCTTCTTGGAGAGGTTATCCAGCATCTATTTACATATTAACTGACAATAAAAAAGGCCAACAATCTATAAAATACTAAACTTAAACTTGAAAATAAAGTTTATACTATTTGATTAGCAATCACCGGATTTTACCAGCACACGTAGCATGACCACCATAGAAATGAGTTTTGTCGACGGAAGAATAGACAAAATGGCACGGCGATGTTAAAACTGAAGAGAGGAAATATTTCTATTCTTCATTCGACAAAATTCTACGATGTCGAGTATGGTTACTAATTTTTCTCTACTTTTGAGTTGGGGTTTCAGTTGGGGGTACATCTTTTTTTTCAGGATTATATTAATTATAATCATCAATACAATACTCTAAGATCATTTAATCCCACTGTATGACTATTCAATTTAAAAGTCCTTAGCAGATCCACCTTTTACATTAGTGACCACTCTCTTGCTATGGAAAGAATGCCTTTGTCTTCATATAAACCCGAGTCTACGGGTCGCTTCGTGCTCGGGCCGAAGAGATGTCGAACAGAATAGAAAGAACTTTGTCTATTCTTGGTAGAATAGAGATAAAATTGGTCATGCTACGCCTGCTGTTGTTAATATTCTTATTCTAGGTACTAGTTTTTACCAGCTGCTTCGTTCGCGTGAAGGTCGAAATTATCCTATGTGAAAAAGTGTAATTATAAAAACGGCTGATGTTGCGTTATTAAGTACAAACTTCCAAATATAAAAACAAACATTTTCATTTTATTCATTCCATTTTATATATCCTTTTTTTATGAAAGTTTCGCGGACGGAGGAAATAAAAATAAATTGTCACAGTTAATTTTTATCAAATCAAATCAATTTATTTCGGGCTACAAAGACCCATAACATAAATACCTTACAGACTAACATACATACAAATAAAAAACAATGTAAAATTATTATATTGTGTATATAGAGGAGTGCCGATAGCTAATATTTGTATAGAATAATACATGAGTTCACATTTTAATGAATTCTGATCGAATATAGGCGACCACTAGTAATTATATAATAAGACAAATCACTAATGGCACTTTTACAGTACCTACGTATGGACCATTTTATAGTGGTTTGACATATACTGTAGATACCTAGGTAGGTACGTGTACGTATAAACTGTCGGAGTTTCTCAGTAACGGAAAAGCAAGATAAGTGGACCAGCGTCAGCGGAACATTTACACATCCGTACACAAGAACCTAGCTCCGTCCATTTATAGATATTTCATTTACTTTGCTTAATACAAACTGGGTCAACTGGTCAGATATATAGAGCAGTACGAGCCCCTGGGAAAGGTTCTGACGTATGCAGTAATGCTTCATTTGACAAGTTATCGTCACGTTGGTGAATTTCGGTCTATTCCGAACACAGCGAACACGCGGCGTAAACGAAACGTAAATTCGGACGATTATTAAATTGAAAATGCAACTGTACTATAGCATTTTTTGTTTAAATTTTACGACAGCCATAATATGATTGACATAAATATGAGTATTGTCTTAAAACTGACAAAATAATCTGTACGAAAGGAGTATTTTGAATTCTAAAATCCTGTCTTGTATTATGTTTAAGTCCCATGTGCTACAGGACGCACCTACTGTTATCAGTCAGGCACAAATGCAGACTCCTTGCTGCTACTGAGAAATTTCTGATGGAAAAACCCAACAAAATTGCCAATTGTAAAACTTATAAAAAAAAAAATACATGATCAAGAATAAAACAGCAACATCAGGAGAGCAACAAAACTTATCAATATCGATCCAGTTCTGTTAGCTAGAAATCATGTTCTCCACGGAATTGACGAAGACCGAGGTCCACGCCATTCTCCGAACAAAACTCTTCATAGACTACTCCTGTCCCTCCAACAGCGAATCTTTTATCGTGTCCTTAGCAGAACTTCGTTTTAACGTAATTTTCATAATAAACAGGTTTTAACAAATTAGTTGCAGAGGCCTTCTTTTAAGTATGGGGATACCTGTAGCAGAAGACCTCCGTCCTCCATATTTATGTTAACAACAAACAAAGCCTTTTAGTACTACAAAATTAAAAAAAAAAAAATTAGTTACCTGAATTCGTAACCTCGAATAATTTCTACTTCATACGTTACATTTGCTTCACTCTTTTGTGCTTGGTCTAGCAAAAAAGTAATATTCTGTGATTCTGAAAGTGGAACGTGAGCAAAACCAAACCAATACGAGAAGAAATACAGTAAAACTGCTTTCCTTCCATCTATTCACTGAAACAGTTACACATCAGTGCATGCGAAACCACCCAGCTTCCAGTACCAAGTATTTGCATTTATTCAGTGTTTCTATGCAAAATAAATGTACTTCCTTTGGTAAGCTTGAACAATCAAGGTTTTCTTCCTACGGATCTGGTATTGGAAACCACTTGCAAATACTCTTCATGAATATGCAGCGATTTACATGCACTTACTTGTACGCATGTGAGCTGCTGAATATTAGTTTTCTCTAAGGACCAGCTGCACCTCGCCTTTGTTATTTATTCATTGAATCTTCAACAGTCTACATAATTGCGAAATGAAGACCGTAATTTTGGCAAACTCACGGGCTTTTGCAACTCCGTATATGGCCGTAGGCCATAAGACTAGTTCGTGGCTCGATCTAAGAATGAATGATATCACAATCTCATCACATTAATTTAATTTTGTCAGTTTTCCTTACTCCCGATATATTCGATATGAAATATGCAAGACTTTTAATTGATGAAGCACGTTAATATTAACCCATGAAAAGTTTTAAAAGTCAAATTTTATTACGGTTTGTTGTTCAAAAGTATTGTTAAAATTGATCAATCTTCAATTAATTTTTTAATTTTTTTTTGTTTAATCGTGCTTTGTCACGGCCATATTATGACGTCACTTCCAACGATATTGCTTTGGTTACATTTCGGGTTTAGCCCAAATTGTGTACTTTAAATGATTTTTTGTGCTTTATTCGCTCTAACTTACCTTTGTGAGGATTCGAGCAGTTTTCTAAGAGATTTATTTTGCCTTTTGAGATCACTTTCAAAGACGATGCGTTTTTAGCTTGCGTTTGGTGCCACCAGTAAAACGTAACGTAAAATAAGAAAATTATAGCAATTTTTTTTATGACTCCTGTACAGTGTAAGTCTAATTATGGAGAGTTTTGCATATGTATATTTCTTATGGCCCGTCTGAAAATTTATATCTGACAATTGTTTTGACGAACAAATGCAAGTGCGAGTTCTAATAATAAAAACCAAATAATTAGCTTAAAATCTAGGTAGATACTATAACTTTATTATGCTTTGTTTTAACGCTTTGTTTTACTGCTTTGTTTTTTGTTATAACTGACTAACTATGTACCTATAATTATATGTACAAAACCTCGATGTAGTAAAATTTAACCGTTCTGGACATCTCATCTCAAACTAATCAAAATGGTTTCGTGCCGAAATCAATTTGAAGGAATTTCCTACTCCGTCCTGTGGCCTTTTCAGAGGATTTATAACACCACCTTTTGTTTCTAAGCCCCATAATTATTTCACAGACACGGTTCTACCTGTGATTAAAAACACAGAAGAAGCAAAAAGCAATAACCACGCACTAAACACGTTAAAACCGGAATGAAAGAACAAACCGAGGTGGCACGATCCTTCCATAAATATTGGTTTGCAAGCAATCTGTTAGTAGCGACTAAACAAATGGCGGTGTACGCAATAAAAACAGCATTACTTTGATCTAGCGCTTTGTTTAGCTATCGGGGAAGTGAATTAAATGTGTGTTAAGACTTTGTCTTTGTGTACAGGTGGATTGGAACTTTCTAGGTATGTTTTGGTCCTTAAATCTCAAAGGACCAACATTCTTAACGATTCTGTATTTTTCTACATAATAATTATAAAGGCAAGAAGAGCGCTTTTTTATATACCGGTCCGAAGGAATACACAATATTGTTGCAATACGAAGTTTAATATCTTTCTACAATGCATTTTAATAAATACTAGCTTTTGCCCGCGGCTTCGCCTGCGTGGGAGTCGGAAATTTTGTTGCGTTAGTTTCCAACTATATGCCAAAGTAATATATTTAAGTATGTTTACTTTGAACATAAAGAGCTATCCACACAACTTCATCCCCTTTTTCATATCTTCGGGAGTAGAATTACCAAAACGCTGAGATACGTGTAAATTATTTTGTAATCGTCAGCCTTAATATAAAATTAGAAGAACCTACCTTAAAAACTGACGGACTTTCATACAAACTACACCCCCTATTTCACCCCATAACGGGGAGAGCTTATTAAATTCCTTTTTTAGCTGACATCTTCAACTTTTAGTTTACCTCTGTCCCAAATATCATATTCGTAGGTCCAGTAGTTTTTGAAATTTCGTTATTAATCAGTGAGTGAATTAATGTATGAATAAGTGACTTTTCGTCCTTAAATATTACTACTTACTTTTAATTTAGACGACCGATATTACCATTTAGTATTGAATAAGCAAACACTCCAAGATTAAGAAATCTCTGAGCTAAAATCACCCCATGAATTCAGAGGAAGCCCGACCCATCCATAAATATCGGTTTGCTAGCTATTTGTTAGAGCAGCCAAACAAAATGGCCGAATGGGCAATAAAGACCGCGTTAGTTTGATGTAGACCTTGTATTCGGGTTTCGTTGAGGAAATTGTTAATCAAACACGACTGGAATTACCTGAGGTTGGTTTTAGGGCCTTTATGTGGTAGTGTACCTATTGTTTACTGTTATTTAAATAGGAATTGTAACTTGAATTTGATATTCCAACCAATAGTTTTGCCTTTAAAGACCCACATTTATTTCCGAAAGAAACTAGTGGAACAATTTAGAATCAACAGTTGTTAAGAATATTTTTACAACCAGACCCCAAGCTGGGTTCTTATATATGTACATATATACTCGCTTGTGGCTACGATAGACTGGATATAGAAAGCCGAAGACAGAATGTTACCTGGGAGAGGCCTATGTCCAGCAGTGGACCGCATTAGGCTGAATTGACTGACAGATTGAAAAAGGTTTTCGTTTGACATGGCACTCAAACTTGGTCTCGCACAGTGGGTGTGTAGTGTGTAATAGGGTGGAGTGAAAATTTTATTTTTTGATTTTCAGTATGTCATACCCGCAAAAAGTTGCGTGATAGGCACAATAAGCAAAAGCGAAAATATTTTTTGTGTTGGTTTATATTTAAAGGTGCCCCCGATAGGACTAAGTTTTGAAAAAAAAATCGAAACTTGTCAGTTTTCGATAGTGCAAAACCAAATGATAAACTTAATAACACAACGTAGAAATTGTTTTTCTTTTGTTTCTGAACGCACACAATCATTAATAAATAAGTCAACCTTTATTAAATTACCCTTTCAGTCACATGTAAGCATTCTTGGGAGAAACTACTTTTCATTGTATTAATCGTATCAAGAACAAATACAGAATGTTGTTGAGCCATCATCTAAACAGATGCGAATAAGTCTCCCATCTTTAGCTCTTGTTTGCGATCGTACTGGAGTTACCGACAGGTCTCCTGCTATTATAGCTTCTGCTGTTCTGAAAGATGCATGGCATTATTACATCAAGTGACCAGTGTGATAGATCATTCGAAGGTTTGACGGGAAAGAGCAAAGAAAAGAGCTGTTTTGAAATAATTGAGCCGCAATCAACCTATACCTGGTCTTTACTTTGACGGTAGAAAAGACAAAACTTTGATAACAGTCAAAAAAGGAGATAAATGGTATAGAAAACGGCAAATAGAAGATCATTACGTTATTGTATTGGAACCAGGGAGCGTTTTCTTTGGTCATATCACGGTGCAGACAGGATCGGCTAGGACAATCAAAGAAAGTATTATAAAATATTTAAATGAAAACTCGGTTGACTTGAGTGCTTTGTCAGTAGTGGACTGTGATGGGACAGTTGTAAATACTGGATCTAAAGGCGGCGTCATTAGCCTGCTAGAGGTAGAGATTAAAAAAACGTTACAATGGTTCATCTGTGCACTACATTCGAATGAATTGCCACTACGACACCTTTTGATACATTTGGGCGGTCAAACTACGGGCCCTCGATGTTTTTCAGGGCCAATTGGATCTGAACTTCAACAATGTGAAAAAAAGCCAGTTGTGAAAGCCGTTATATCCACGCCACTTCCTGTTATTACGCTAAATATTTTATTTGATTTAAGCTCCGATCAAACATATCTATTTGAGATAATGACTGCTATTAGCACTGGTATTTTCCCTTCTGACCTGACAAATAGAGAACCCGGTCTACTCAACCATTCCAGGTGGCTAACGACTGCGAACAGGATCTTACGATTATATGTCACAAAGACTGATCCGGAAGAGAATCTAGTTATATTAGCCAATTTCGTGATGAAAGTTTATGCGCGAATGTGGTTTCAAATCAAATGCAATCCTTCGTGTTTAAATGGAGCACAGCACTTGTGGTTGACGATGAATTATAGTCCCTATTTAAACGACAATTTGAAAAAAATTAGTGATCCAGTCATACAAAGAAAAATATATTTTGGCCATCCAGAAAATCTTCTTTTATCTATGCTTGCAGATGACAACCAAGTGATACGGGAACTGGCATGCCGACGTATTCTGAAAACAAGGTCAAAGAAAGTCATAGGAATCCGAAAATTTAAAGTTCCATCATTTAATTTCGATGCTCCCCATTATACTGACATTATTACTTGGCACAATAGTCAGAATACTGTTACTGAGCGGCCTTTAACAAAGAGTTTATCTGCTGAAGCCTTGAAAGAAATTGTAGAAAATGGCCTTGGAACGAAAGAGAATAAAGCACTCTTTCCCTGTCATACTCAAGCCGTGGAGCGTTGCATCACACTCGTAACTGAAGCTTCAGGTGCTGTATGTGGAGAAGAAAAACATAATGGTTAGATCAGGGTAAGACTGTCATCATGTCAGATGATGCCTTTTTATAACACTTAACGTGATTTTTCTACTTGATGGGCTATTTTGTTTTTTTTTTATAAATATTTAATTAATATTAATCGCATTTTTATCATAAAATTCTTGTATTATTTTGGTTTTAAGAGGTTTTGGGGCACCATAAACTCCAAAATGTTATTTTTTTTATTATTACATAAAAATGTAGGTTTCAAACAACACAACAAATACTATTCCAATAGATTATTTAGGTTTATATACATCTGAATGAGGCTGTCAAAAATGAACGAAATTTTACTTTTTTCAAAATTCTTTCGTGCTGGGGCACCTCGAATCATTATAATACATAAATGATATTTAACATACTTTATTAACTCATCCATAGGCAGCTTTTCACCGCTATGCTATTACAAAGAAAAACAGAAAAAAAATCTCCATACATTTTCACTCCACCCTAGTGTGTAATCAACCTTATAGTATGCAACCAGCTTTATTTAATATAAATGTAATCCATATAATTGTTTACTCGTTACAATAATGATTAGTATTGATTCTGCTCTCGGTCTTTCGATATCTCCTCGAGATCCCGCCTTACATGGTGACCCTACCAGGTGTCATTAGAAGACTGAAAGACACACATAGGGCAATGGAAAGGGCTATGCTTGGAATTTTCCCGCGTGTTCGAATCAGAAATGTACAGAACCGTAAGAGAACCAAGGTAACCGACAAAGCCCGAAGAATTGCCAAAGTTAAGTGGCAGTGGGTAGTACACATTGCTCGCAGAACGGATGACCGATGAGGCCGAAAGGTTCTGGAGCGGTGACCCTGTACCGGAAGACGTAGCATTGGAAGGCCTCGCATAGACCTGATGAATGCTGCAGAAGTCCGCTAGATGCGAGACGCACAAAATCGGTCCAAGCGATGCTTGAAAAAGGCGTACATATGTCAAGCAGTAGACGTCCGTCGGCGGAAATAATGAATGAATGATGATAATATACTAAAAGATAACTCAAACTTAACCGAAATGTATTCTCCAACATATAACCTTCGTCTCCTACAATAAAGACAGACCTTATCGTCATACTGTCATGACATTTGACGTCAAGCAACGTATTATTACATTTGACACGGGTCGTGATTATTGTTGTCATAATGACGCTTAATTCAAACGACATTTTGGATTTTGACAAATGTTAATCGGTGTTTAAGTGGCTTCGTCCTGTCATTATGACAACTGAAAATGGTTTTAATGTTAAATTCACATTTTGAGGTGCTCGTTTCAAAGTACTACGGGTATTGTTTGTGTAATTTCCGTGAAAAACTATAAAAAAGTGTTATTTTTAACAATATTATTTCCCTTAAGAGGGAGCATTATAGAACAAACCTGGTAGGTACGATAAAGATTAAAACGAAAAAAAAAGTAAACATTGCAGGCATTTCATCAACTTAGCATTTTTAACTAGAAAATCTCAACCACTTATTTTACGATCAAGCATACTTCTCTGGAGAAATTCTTCCGCTCCTTTCGCGCGGACTTTATCGATGTATTTGCCAACTATGTTAGCATTACCTCGAACAAGAACTGAAGTTACTGAAACACGTTGAAACGTTAACACCCGAATAACTGACAGTCTGCTCAGAGGTGCTCAACTGTATTGAGGCGTTCAAGCGATTCCAGTTGCCAGTAAATCTTCCGCGAAGAAAGCCCCATAACACTTTGCCCGACCTGGAAATCGAACTCAGGACCTCATGCTCAGCAATAGCGCTTGCGACCACTTGACTAACGAGGTAGTCAAAAGGCCGTGACCTCTGAAATGTTTCGGCATTTCTTTTCAAGGAGCAGCCAGCGACGAAATGCTGGCGCCATCAAGTTTTTAAAATGACCAAAAAAATATTGACGTGTAAAAGTGTCTTACAAGATCTACTTACATAAATAAACATTTCATTTCAGTCCAACTATTATCTATATATTAATTCGTGAAGCGAAAACTTTGGATCCCTTTTTACGAAAATTGGGCGGACGGCGGAGTATGAAATTTTGCGCACTTATAGTTTATACAGAGAAGAAGTCACGAATGCTGATATTTTTTTTAAATTATGCGTTAAAATACATTATTTTCAATAAATAACACGTTACACACACTACTGTTCATTACCGTGTATCTAATACACACATGCATAGATATTCTTTTGTTTATGGTCCAAATCTGTCTTTATTATTTTGTGCAGTGTTACCAACACCCAGAAATGTTTACCCCTAAAGCTTAAGTTAAAAACCCCTAAAATTACCACAATTACTAAAAAAATCCGCTAAAAAATTATAATGAAAATAACCAACGAATGTTCAGTAATCATAGACCGGCACACAGTAGTAATATTTGTCTTTATTTATTACGCGACATTTGTTAATCACTCACTCTGCATTCTTAGTATCGAGGAACCGTACTAGAAGTCGCTAATACTTTTATTGTAATCAAAAACACAATGAGAAATGTAAGATGGCAAAAAATTCCTAAGAATACCCCTAAAAATGGAACGCCCCTAAAAAATTTCAATCCTCTTATTTACCCCCTAAATTTGGGAAAACCCCTAAGTTGGTAAGCCTGATTTTGTGTCTATAGTCTTACTGAATGTCAAGTATAACCATAGGTAGTAAATTAATTTTATAGATATATAACCTATTTCATTTTTTAAATCTATGATCATGTCGAGAATATTTGTCTTTAATATTATTTGTGTTGCGTCCTGTTCGATTAGTTCCTCTATGCGCCTACGTTTCTAAACGAGTAACAGAGTGACATCTGACTTGTCAGTTTGATTTTGACAATTGACACGCCCTCTTGATTTGGCGCTGAAAAAGGTCCATCGCGTTTTCGGGACCCCGCGACTCGTTTGTTGAAATTAATCCTATTAAATCGATCCGTTTGTGACAATGAGTCGTGATCCAATTGCTTTGATTGTTAAACAACCCCATTTGACGTAATAATACGGGTTACGTTTGCTAAAACTGAAGTTCTTGAAAGGTATGGTCGGTCCAATTGCGCGTGTGACCTCTTTGTAAAGTAATCCCTGAGAATCGGTCGTTTTGTGGACAATCTGTCATGACCCAATTGTATTGATTGTAACTAACCCCAATTTGAAGACATAACACGGGTTTAGTTTAGTTTCTTGACATTGAAGAACTTTGAAGGTTAAGTGGAAGTGACGCTATTGGGAATGAGTGATTTGAAGACCGCATGCTGTGATTGCCTCCAGCCTTATTGCAGCGGATTGTAACCTGGAGAATACTCATAACGTCACAACACGATACATATACACTCACTTACATACATAACTCCAGGTAACCCCAAGGAGCTGGTGTTCGTCTACCCACAGGTAAGTTCTTTTGTTGTATTGTAGGTGAGTTACTTGAATTGTACTTGTATTGTCTGCTCCGCGTACGGCGGACTAGTTTCGCTAGCCACTCTTGTCTCTAGAGCCCCACGGTTATCACACTTCCAGTGCGCTATTGAAAACGTATTGTAGGGGTCTAGTCTGGCAGTGAACAATTTGTATTAGCGACGTTAGGAATTTAGTTTAGATTTTTATGAAATATTTTTTGTGGTTTTATGGGGAGTGTCAAGTATGGCATTAGTAAGTTTCCCATACAAAACTTAGTGTCGTGTGCTAACTGTAAAGGTTGTATGCCTCACGATTGTACAGGCTGGTCATAGATTGTGTACAATCTAAATGTCAAATCCAAATGTCATAATTAATTAAAAATAATAGGGAAAAGTCTATAAAAACAGAACAAATTTCTGTGATAATTCATTCCATATTGTTCTATATCCAGCAGTTAAGAAGTATTAAGAAAATAAAAAGAGAGTCCTGAAGAAGTATTCTTTACTCATTACACCTACGTCCTGGTCCTGGCCATCACCATCCCGCCAGCGAACCCTCTCCACAGTAGTACAGCGTCAACAATTTGTCTATAGTGTTACTGAATGTCAAATATGACCATATTATTTTTTTATATTTATTATTATCTATATTTTTTCATTTAATAATGTATTTCTATTCAAATTTTAATTTCGATTTCAGTTTGAATGTTATTGTTGATTTTGATTATAATCTGACCAATGTTTTTGGTTTTCAATTAGGTATAACAATGTTTTTGTATTCTAATTTAAATAATGCTTTTGGATTTTAATTTCAACAACAATTTTGATTATGAATGTGATTATAGTTCTGATTTTAATTAGGTTTTTAAGTTTGATTTTGTTTTAAATTTGAATTTTGGTTTGGATTTGAATCTTGATTTAATTGTTATTTGTATCTTGATTTTAATTGTATTTTGATTTTAATTTTAATTGTATTTTGATTTTAACTGTATTTTGATATTAATTGAATTTTGATAACAACTATGCTTTGATTTTAATTGTATTTAGATAGCAATTGTATTTTGATTTTAATTGTATTTGGATTTTTATTTTGGTTTTGTTTTTGATTGGATTTTATGAACTCATTTAATTTTTAAGAAGGCACCCAATTTAATTCAACAAATAAGTGATGCATGTTGTGCTTACCTGCAAGAAATTGGTACACTAGATTATAAGTTTACTGAATGTATTTGTTTTCATTGTATCAGTGTATTCAATTGTTGGTAAGCCAAATAAATAAAATAAAAATAAAATAAAATGAAGTACGGTCGAATTTCGACCAATGGGCGATCACTAGTCTTTATTAATATTTCAACATTTTGACCGCTAGGCAAAGTGAATGAGTGACCAACAAAATATTGACGTGTAAAAGTGTCTTACAAGATCTACTTACATAAATAAACATTTCATTTCAGTCCAACTATTATCCTTATTAATATTTAAACATTTTGGCCGCTAGGCAAAGTGAATGAGTGTGGACACAATAGGTGCCTGAAGATGGACGACGCCGGCGGCACGCCACGGTCGGCTCAGAAAGCGCTAGCGCGACGACCCAGATGCGTACTACGCCGTCTGGTTCGAGGTGGCGAGAGACAACAGTTTCTGGAAGAATTTGGGGGCAGCCGCGACAGTATACATAGACACACAGTCAGACTGTACAGACTGTACCAAAAAAGAAACAACTTTTGATTAGCACTAAAAACTATAAAAACGGTTCGAGCAAAAAATCATTTTCATCCCACCATCCAAAGAGTATTTTTAATCTTCAATATCTGAGTGGAAAAGCCGTTTTTATTCTCTAGAGGATAAAGTAAATTGAATTTAGAACATCGTGTGCACTAAGTTTGTAAATTCATTAAACCTATTTACTTCTACCTCCATGGTGCCGAATTTATCATACAACCTTTTTCTAATTTGTTAAAAACTCAGACTCGGAACCTTATTGGTGTACTTTTTTTTAATTTACTTTGCGCGCCCCATTTTCTTTTCACGTCACTAACAAAAATATTACACTCTACTTATGCAGCTGTAGCAACTTTAAATTTTTCTTAATTATACCTAAGTATTATTTGAAATAATTTAAAGATAATTCTGTAATACTTACCTATCATAATGTAGTACCTAATAAATATTAATACCTAAACTGAAATAAAAGTATCTTGTGATTGTAAATGCTTTTTTTGCATTTAGTCATTTCCTCGCTGAGGTGGGATGAAAAGTTACGTGTTGCACTCGAGTGCAAAGATTTTTCACCTCGTGCTCTTTTGATTCCCTCGCTAATGCTCAGGATTCTAATTTTTGAATCACTCGCTGCGCTCGTGATTCAATTTTAGAATCCTTCGCTTGCTCGGTCATCAAAATTGAGCACGCGGTTAAAAAGCAACTTTGCACTCTTGTATAACAAATAACTATTTTATCGCTTCTCTGATTTCTTGAAAGGTAACTCGATAAAATGCCCATCTCTTTTAAAACTTCGTATTCGCTTACAAACGTGTTCAATATAAAATTAACGTGAAGAACCGGGACAAAGACGGCGTCGGATATGGAACGGAAATTGATTCCAACCTGTGCCTTTTTACTGTGGAGATGAGAAATTACTGATGTATTGAGGTTTTGTGAAGGTTTCACGATAGTAACGATGTTATTCGAAGATGTTTGGACGTTATTTTCTACAATGGAATGGAAATTATTGGGAAATCGGGGCTGGAAATTTGACCGTGTAAGTTAGAGAAAGGTATTACTCGTAGATGCATGAATGGTTGTATGGGAAGAGTGCTTGGTGGAACTTTGTATTGTGAATAAATTCCTTAAGTTATAACTATAAAACACAACTATAATAAAATCAGCTAGCGAAATTAAAAAGATATCCAAAAATATTGCATTAGCAAAAAGTTTCAAGTCAAACAAATTAAAGGAGCCATTTCTATTCAAAATCTATAAAACATTTGAAATGATTTGGAAAGGTCAAGTTGTAAATCAAATGCGTTCGCCTCTTAAAGCGTTAAGTGTGTGGACTAGATGTGCAATTATTAGAGTTTCGAGTTCTGCACGGCCTAAGTTGCTATCACTTGAAGAGTTGAGTGGGTAAGGGTCAAAGGCAAAAGTATGATATAAAAGTTGAGGGTCAAAAAAGTGCCAACAGCATTGTCTGTAACATAGTTATAAGTGACCACAAATATTTCCCGTATACTCTCTTAACAGCACGAACCATACTTGTATAAGGTGTATCTATTCATACACAAAATATTTTAAAGGTGGTAAAGAAGCTATAGAAGCAAAGAGAAATTTTTTATCTAAGCGTTTTTGAATTTTCATAATTATTATAATTTTAAAACTGCTTAAGACGTTTTGCATAAAACCTTTACTCCAAATTCTATGAATGGTCCGCCTGACGCTGCGAGGGCGGCGACCGGACGACACGAACATGACCGCGGTGTCTCGGGCCGTAAAAATAAGAAGGAGCCAGTATTTCTTATGTGCGTCAAATAATTCATAAATATAAAATTTTGAAAAACATACATTTAGAAAAAAAAAAATTCATCGCTGTAGCTTCTTTACCACCTACAGGTTTACCTCTTAAAATATTTCGTGTATGAATAGATACACCTTATATACTTATAGGTATTTACTTGGTCATTTAATAGCCACTTGGCAAGCATGAAGTAAGGTTGACTGCCCAGGGTGCGCCCAATCGTTTCATTATTACCACTCATGGATACCGTGCCGTGTGGTGCCGGACGTAAGGAATAGCAGCATCCCATTTTATCCCATGGATGTCGTAAGAGGCGACTAAGAGACTTACTAGAGAGTGAGCAGCAGCGTTCTCTATGCATTTTACCACAATATTACGATCGGTTCGTTTTCGTTGGTTGTAAGAGTTTAGAGCTTCTGACGACCCGCAACAACTGTCAAAAATCCATGTTTATCAGCCGGAATCAACGGATTGCTTAAAACACGATAAATACTATATCGATATATACATCGTCTATGGCTGCCAGAGGAAATAAAATGACTACAGTAAAACAAAAGTAAAATGACATGAATTTTATATTTGTTTTTGTTTCTATCAGAAGGAAATAATTGTTAATAAAAATTATTACTTATTCTTATATTCCACACCCTTTTTTTTTCTGGATAGGAAATCATCAAATGACTTCTCCCGCTCTGGGCGGAGCGGGAGGGCGTGTCAGACTTTTACTGACTAAAACCCACCCGTGTTCCTTCAGTTGCCCATGTGCCGGGACCACGGTATCTCTTTCGAACAATCACGCGACCCCGGCAGGCATCGGTCCTAGCAGACCCCTTAAGCGCTGCTGACATCTCTTTTTTCTCTTTTATCTCTCTCGCGCGTGGAACACTACGCGTTGTCGACCCAAGCCTGGTCCTTACCGGGCGGCAAGCTACCTATTGCTCGCCACCCGCAAGCTCGCGCCTACGGTGGCCGGCAGTTCGCTATCGACTCACGACGCCCGGGGTGTCTCCTCCTGCGGCGGCTAGGGACGTCAGGGCGCAGTGACTGCCACTCCGTCTTCGGCCGCCTCCTCCTTCGCGAGCATTACTGCTTCGCAGAAGGAGAAGACGGCTTCCCATGCCCTCTCGCTCCGTACCATGGCTCGCACCAGGGCTGGACGCGAGAGGTCGCCGCCGCCGATCGCCTCCACGAGGACACGGCGGTGCTCCGCCCAGGCAGGGTAGACCTCCACCGTATGCTCCACCGTGTCCTCCAGACGATCCTCACAATGGAAACACCCGGACGTTTCCTCCCGCTTTATCCTGAACAGGAACCCACCGAAGCACCCATGCCCGGTGAGAACCGGCGTCAGGCGGAAGGTGAGGACGCCGTGGCGCCTCTCTATCCACTACTCAAAGAGAGGACTTAGGACTTATCCCACACCATAAAAACGATTTTTTTTAAATTTTATTTAATTTATACCATTTTTATCTTTCATTCTTTACGCAAATCGTTCACTACCCCAAAACTATTAGTTTTAGTATGGTATCATTATTTTTCTTTGAACTGTCAAGTTACTAAATAGGACTAAATTCCAACCTTAGACAGTTCCATTGTAACGACATACTTATCTCGGCTTAAGTTTGCCGCACGAGTTATTGCAAAAACTTAAGTTTACACTTGCTTACACTTGACAAATGAGAAGAGTTTTAAGCAAAGTTAAATTTTACTAGTTTGGGGTCAGAGTCTTAAGTAAGAAATTCAATTTGTTAAGAAAAATGCCATTTCTATTATAATTTCCCGAGAGAAACTTTAGAGCTAGATACGGCTAAGTGATTGGGTAAGTACCTACTAAGTATATTAAGGTGGGAGAAGATTTTTTTTTTAATATTAAACCTAAGTTAAATAAATAATTATAAAGAATAATCACCGCTCGTTTAAACACTAAATGCAAATATCTAACACAAGACATAACATCACGCCTTGTTTTCCCGAAGCATTGGGAAAAAACCACATTTCGCCAGTTACGTTGTAAGTCCCATGTAATAGGGGCGAGCACATCGCAGAAAATACTTTCTGAAAAATCCTTGTTAGGAAATCTAACAACCAGTCTCACCAAGGGGTATCATATTACTTAGTAACTAGATTATGGAGGTAAGATAGTCATTCGCTCCAAGTAAAATACAAGTACTTAAATAAGTGATCAGTAATTATTTATTCACTGAAAGACTTTGTTTAGGGAACAACAGTGTAGTTTCAATAAAGGAATGGGTATCGCTATATATTAACAGACTAGCTTCTGTCCGCGACTTCGTCCGCGTCAAATTTTTGCTCCCCGACCCTTCCCGTCGCATCGAATTGCCTGCTAGTTTTCATCCATTTTTCGTTGCTGCTCGCTCCTTTTGAGTTATAGTGAGTCAACCTTAAAAGATAGACATATACTCTCGCGGACTTTTTTTTAGAACTTTTTAAAAAGAACAATTCCGTAATTCATGATTTTTGCGTCACTTTAACCGTTTACGCAGCGCACGAAACGGAAACTCTCAAAAGGAATAAATTTTCCCCGTTTTTGCAACATTTTTCATTACTGCTCCGCTCCTCATAGTTGTAGCGTAATGTTATATAGCCTATAGCCTTTCTCGATAAATAGGCTACGCAACACAAAAATCATTTTTCAATTCAGACCAGAAGTTCCTGAGATTAGTGCGTTCAATCAAACAAACAAACTCTTCAGTTTTATAATGTTATATATAGTATTGTAAATATAGTAATATAGTATATAGTATAGATATAGATAAGTAAGACCTGCCCTGCTTTTAAACTAGGAAAATCATTAAGGACAGTACCTTCAGTGGCAGTGAGAGATTTAACAACATCCATATTTAACCGACTTCTATATAAACGTGAAGCTAACATTTTGAATCCTTTTTACGAAAAATACGCGGACGGAGGAGTATGAAATTTGGCACAGTTAAAGTTTATACACCCTGACATTTAAGTCGTCTTACAACAGCAGGCCACTTCATGTAATGACTACTACACATCCATAAGAAAAAAATGAACATTTGAATAACTAAAAAATCAAAATATTATTCATTATGATGACGCCTGACGTGGTTTAAATTTGATATTTTGTCTCATGGAAAATGGAGATGGGATGATCAAGCCGACTCGTGCACTGGGTAGGTATGTTCTCTACCGTATGATACGTAAACATTATTAACAGGATGTTTAATAATAATAATAATAGCAGTTCTCGAAAATGACCATGTCACGTTGTACTGGGATCGGTCTATCATTACTGACAGGACTATTGTCGCCAATAAGCCTGATATAGTGGTGATAGACCGGTTAGCGTGCCGCACAATGATAGTCGATGTTACCATTCCGCATGACGGCAACCTCGTGAAAGCTGAGAAAGACAAACAGATTAAATATCTTGACTTAGCACACGAGGTTGTTGACATGTGGAATTTTGACTCGGCTGTCATTGTGCCGATTGTCGTATCAGCTAACGGGCTGATGGCCGATACCCTCGACCAACACCTGTCGAGGCTATCGTTAGGCGGTTGGATCAAGAGCCTGATCCAGAAGGCAGTACTCCTTGACACGGCTCGCATCGTGAGGAGGTTCCTGTCTCTGGAGCCCTAACCACCGGTAGCTTGGACCCAGCTCCCGCTACCAGTGGATCACTATTTTTTATATTTTTAAATGTTTTTTGTTGTAAAAATATTTAAAAATGTAATGAAATATGTAGAAAAATAAATAAATTATTATTATTTTTTTTTATATGCCTCGACCAACATCTAAGGAGGCTCTCGTTAGGCAGCTGGGTTAAGGGCTTGATTCAGAAAGCGGTACTTCTGGACACGACTCGCATCGTCAGGAGGTTCCTCTCTCTGGAGCCCTGACCGCCGGTAGCTTGGACCCTGTTCCCTATAGCGGTGGGCTACTATTTTTTATATTTTTAAATGTTTTTATTTTATATTCTAATATTTAAAAATATAATTTATATGTTTATATACTGAAATAAAGGAGATAATAATAATAAACCCGCAGGGCAGCATGTGGCGAGCTGTTAGGCAGCAGCGACCCCACGGGCCCGATCTCCTGGGAGAGTTCTTGTTCCTCATCTCTGGTTTGCCTTTATTGGCTGGCTGGAGTGAACACTGACGAGGTTCAGAGCTCCCACCTCATTCTTGCCTTTATTGGCTGGCTTGAGTGGAGATTCACAAGAACAAACGTGCTCGGGGAAAGTAAGTATTCTAGTAAGTGTTCGTAGGGACTTGACCATATTCCGGGCTCTGGGATTGTTCTGAAAGCCGTGGAATACCTCTCCACTTCTCAAGCATCTCAGGAAGTGTTGCCCCCTTGTCGCTGCGTCACTATGTGCCAGCGACGTTTCCCGGGGGCCTATTATTGAGTGTGCAAGTCACCCCCTGCCATTTTATCCGTGTAAACAAAACATTGATCAGGCAGGGGCCATAGTTCTTCCATAGTTGCGGTTACCAATCCACTGTAGCCATCCAGACCCATAGCCTAATTTGTTTTATTTCCATATTCTGTAATAGTCCTGCTTCAACCGGGGATTGTCCTTGGGTGCACTTGCATAGGTGCATACAGGGATAATCGTCGGTTGGTGCCCCCTCATCATTTAAAATTAAAATTGTCTAAGGGGTCTCTGCGAGTTGGCTTCGGCTCCTCGTACGCCTTCCAAAGGACTGGGATCTCAGGGTCCCGAGAAATGTTAACAATAAAAATAATAAAAAATAAAAAGAATAAAAAATAATTGACAAGTCGTCTTCTATTCCTTATTTTAATTTCAACGAAAAGACTATATTTACCGCAATTTTATAAGAATTCAGCAACAGAAAAGAAATCCTCAACCTACAAAACATTCGGAATAATAAAAGACTCCAAAATTAAACCATAATGTAAAAAAAACTTACGTTAAAACTGGCGAATCGGAGATGACATCTGTCATGTCTCTCCGATTAAAATAACAATAAAATGGACAAACTAATACTGCGGGCAATGTGACGACACCGGCCGTGGCAGTTGCGTCGAGCTCGAGCGACGAGTACTTCTCCCCGCCCACGACGCCACCACCTGCTCGTCGACGGGGAGGACGCCGGCCGCCGCCCGGATGGTTTAGGACCTCGAGGCCCACCGGTCTCTGATAAGGTCCCAGCTCCCGGCGGAAGTGTGCAGCGCATGAGATGGACAAGATCCATCAACGAGAATGTCATGCGCTTGTTAGATATTTCATTTTCGTATTTTATAATTGTTGGGTAGATAATGACATCTATCACATTAAAGAAGCATTGCACCAATATAGAAGTACCTAATTTGACTAGATAAAGTGTTTACAAAAACTGACTCGTCTTAAATAGTAAAAATAATTATGATTTTAGTACTAGAAATAATTAATAATTATTTAATTATAGTTGTAGTATATCGTAGGTTTTATATTGCCATTTTACTTTATTAAGCTGATCCAAACGACTGGTACAATGCTGTCAGTTTATATTGATATTCTTTTAATGATTCGTAACTACGAAGAAGTTACGAATCAGTCCTTGTTAAATTGCTAAATTACCTTAAAATGTTTTTAAACTGTTTCACCACATAACAATGGTTTATCATTAGAAGTTATTAAGCCAAAATGTGTAATGGTCTGTAATTTGTTCAAAATGGCGGGAGATGTCTGACGATTTTGTTAGATTGACGTTTGTAGGATATAAAAAGGATTGTAATTACTTTAGAGGGACAGTTCCTCGGAAGATATGTAGTTGGTTAGTTCTAGTGCTGTGGTTGTGTGGAAATATCGAGCAGAGCTCACGTAAGTTAAGTAATTTGATATTATGTAACGCTTATTGCTTGTTATGAAAATGTTGTTGTACCTTTTATATTGTTGCCGATATTGATAATGTTTTAAATCATATAAAATAGAATATTCATATTCTTTCTTTGCCTAGCTATTGTTATTGTTGTGATTATGTTGATACTATTCTGAGATCTCTTGGACAATAGTCCAAGAGATAGAATGAAATGTATTTAAGATAATAATAGTTTATGGCAATGTAAGAAGTGAGTTGATATAATACTTTAATACTGTTTCCATGGAGTTTCTTGTCCTTCTTCTCCATGAAGACCTAGTTTTGGAACGGACAACTAGCTTTCTGATTAATTACTGACAAACCTAATTGAAATAAATGCCTAGTCTTGTCTTTCTGTGCTTTATTTAGTAAAACAAACAACCCTTTCCCAACAAACCATATTCATAAGAACCTTCACACACAGTAAATAAGCCGTAACCATTCTGATACACAAAGTTTGATATTAGGTATATATACATAATATTTATAGTTATATACAGATATAGATTTTTCTATTATCAGAAGTGGCGATTGCTCCCTGTCCTCCTAAAACCGCTTACTAATGAATTTTATTTTGTTATTTATTTTCATGTTCGATGGTGGGGCTAATAACGATCTTTTGGAAATGCTACTGCTGGTTGGCTACCTTTGACATCGGTGCTGCGGTACTGCAAGTTGCTGTGTGAGGTTTGAGACTGCGGAACCTTAACTATTTGTAAGAATATCTGGAAGTTTTCCGGAAATAAGAAGTAAATGAAATCGGTGAAGTCCTTAGAGGCTCTCTTTACATAAATTAGAACGAAATACACATGGATAAGGTGATTAAATTTCGAGACTAGGTATTGCCAATCACTTTTACATCATTATTCAATAAATAATTAAATACAATGATTATTATGTTTATAGGGAATTTGGTCCATGCTTGGATTATTGGGAATGAAAATATTTTAACAACTTAATAGTCGTAGAACCAGTAACTTTAAAATATTATTAGAGGATATAGTTTTGAAAAAATAGGAAAGAAGTATGATGTAAGTGTTCACGAAAGTGAAACTTCGCTATCTCAGTTGTTTAGAATACAACAATAAAATTCTTTATTTGCACAGAAATAAGGTACTGGTTACAAATGATTTTCAACTAAACTGCCTAGCCGCTTTTAAAATTAACCACAAATTTAAAAAAAAATGCATTGTGAATCCGTTTTTCGTACAGTTTTTATGAAACACATACTAACAACAAGAAATCGTTACGTTAGGGCCGTAATACATACTTGGCTGGTCACTTATTTTATTATTTACCGTAGCATTAGAACAATATAAGGAGAAACCGTTGATTAGGTGACAAATAAATAAATACATGAAATTACTTTTAGAAAAAAAAAATATAAGATACTAAAACGTCATAATGTTGACTTATTGTTTTCTGCATTTTTAATTTTGTCTTATCTAAGTTTGCCATTTAATTTTCAAACATGTAAACAAATTAGTTCTAAAATAATAATCTTGATACCTACACGTAAAGCTAAATAGATAATCAAGTTTCTATAACATCAATTTGAAATTAGGATTTAAATACACTATAGATAGACTTATTACTCCGAAATAAGATATATTTTCGGTTTAAAGACATTTATTTCTCAAAAACAGGAACATTACGGTTCACTTAAAATATTGAGAAATGTAAATATAAAACTAAAAGTAAGTGTGATTCTCTGGGCTCACAATAAGAGAATTAGGCAACAAAGGTGACGATTAATATTGTTAGTGTTGTTTTCTAACGTATTCTTCTAGGCCTTTATTAAATTTAAATATGGTGTCACTATTGGTTATATCGTCAGGTAGTGCATTATACAGTTTTGCTCCCTCGTACAGTATATTTTCCTTCCATAGTTAGTTCTGGGTCTATTTATTCTATTTTAACCTATTGAATACCGTAATTACAGACAATTAAAAGCCATTGTGGCTATACCAAATGTGGCATCTCAAGGACTTAGAGGTTAAGAGTGTTAATTCTTCACAGCTTGTTCAGTATTAACTTCGGAACATGTCACAGACGGTATATGCCCAAGGTAGTTCTAGCATTTTGAAATGAACCTAAAAACGGAATAAGTATGAAAAAATATTTGAGGTGGTAGTAAACCCAGAATTCATTGATAACACTTTGTTTAATTGTAAAAGTGGTTATGTAGATCACAGTACTTAATGTAATCTTATTTTTATTTTTGGGAGTTACAGTATTTAAAGATATTTAGAATTAGCTTGTAAGCTTTTTATCATAGGGACATAGCTAATGATGAAATTTTATGATGAATTGGATTGGAATTATCAGTGCTCACAGGGATGAGGCTTGAGACAAAACTTTATTATTTACGTTTGGTTAAACTGAAATGACTGGATTTATAAAACAACACAAATAAATAAAAAAAGGAATTGATGTGAGAAATGATTAAGCTACACAATTAGAGGTTAATTTAATTGTGAAATAAATAAAAACCTTCCGCTGGGGTCATAGGCCTGGTGTTAGGGGACTCACGTACAGCGGGTGAGGCCATAACATCACTTGGGTCATAGACCAATGAAATATTTCTGCTGGGGTCATAGACCTGGTGTTAGGGGACTCACGCACAGCAGGTGGCGCCATAACATCACTTGGGTCATAGACCAATGAAAAAAAAACTGCTGGGGTCATAGGCCTGGTGTTAGGGGACTCACGTACAGCAGGTGAGGCCATAACATCACTTGGGTCATAGACCAATGAAAAAAATCTGCTGGGGTCACAGGCCTGGTGTTAGGGGACTCACGCACAGCAGGTGGGGCCATAACATCACTTGGGTCATAGACCAATGAAAACAATATAGATGTTCCTCTTTATGCTTTTGTGGCCTGTACTTCGAGGCGAAGTACAGTTCAGCATGGCCGTGTAAGGCTATTTTCAAATTATAAGCATTTTGGTGCATTTCAGTTTAACCGAATGTTCAAACTATACATTGACAAAGATTCGATATTATGATTTATTGGATAATTATTTTGTAACATGAAGAAAAACGTATTTTGAATATTAATGTAATAACATAATGTAACAGCTGTAATGGCCGTTTATAGGTATGGTCTGATCTTTTATATCTTCTTCAGTTCTCAAATTATTTCCTTAATCATGTCAAGATGTGTCGTACCTCTTTAAGCTACGGTACTGAGCAGAATATGAAATAGAAAATTACATTCAATTGCATTACAACGATAACCGATGAATCATTCCAAATGCTTTATTTTCAGTGGCCTGACCTTTTGATGAAATATAAATTAAATAAAAATAATTTAAATAAAATGGATACAAATATTTATTACATGTTGAGTCGGTAAAGCTGAACTAACATATATTCAATCCGACTGTACAAGTACTTTATAAACGATGTTATTTGAGGGATATTTAAATGCCATTCAAATGTTCATGGTCATTTTACTTGTATTAGGTTCTAATGTTTACAAATTATTTCAAAGATAATTTTAACATAGAAAACAATACCAAGTATAAATATACAGAATAAATAGTTGGTGGGTTGTTTAACGTCCTGAAAATTCAACTTTTGGTCCCTTGTTAAGTTGTTACTGTGGATCGTGATCACTGGACCCATTTAAGCGGACAGTCAGGCTCCCTTGACTCTGTTCCAAAGTAGCTAATACCACCTGCTGAAATTAATGTGTGGACGTGGCTTCTTTATTAATTTTGATATCAATTTTATTATTAATTCTTTATTTTTTTTCCAAAGTAGTGAACATCACATAATACGAAAAAAAAAATACTTTGGTGAGTGAGGTATTACTTAAAGTTATTGCTTCCAAAGGAAAGAACTGGTCAGAGTGGCAAGGTCAAAAATTTGTGAAAATGTTAATAGTAAATGTTTGTTAAATACGGTTTTCGGTAATAATGTCAGAATGACCGAGCGATGAATTATTCGAATTATTTTCATGATCACTGGCTAGTGCTTCAATTCAACGGCTGTTGAATAGGAAAGGATTTTTGAATTGTTGCTATAACAATTGCTTTGTAAAACTCAATTATACTGGTAAGCGATTTATTATTTGTCAAATTGTTAAAGTATTTAGCCTGTTTCTATTACATTAGGGAGGTAAAGGAAAATATGAATGTGTCGAAACATAGGTAGATAAGTCATATTAAGCTCCGAGTATTTAAAATGAGAATTAACATTTTACTCTGTTGAAATCAAGAATTGTTTTTGTAAGGTGGATTCATGGGTACTTCGAGGACGGAGTACTTATCAGTCTGGCCGTGATAGATTCATTGTTTATTGGATAATCAAGTGCTGTCGTTTATGGAGACGGTACATTCCTAGGTACTTCGAGAACGAAGTACTTGTCAGTCTGGCCGTGTTAGATATTTCATTTTCGTATTTTATAATTGTTGGGTAGATAATGACATCTATCACATTAAAGAAGCATTGCACCAATATAGAAGTACCTAATTTGACTAGATAAAGTGTTTACAAAAACTGACTCGTCTTAAATAGTAAAAATAATTATGATTTTAGTACTAGAAATAATTAATAATTATTTAATTATAGTTGTAGTATATCGTAGGTTTTATATTGCCATTTTACTTTATTAAGCTGATCCAAACGACTGGTACAATGCTGTCAGTTTATATTGATATTCTTTTAATGATTCGTAACTACGAAGAAGTTACGAATCAGTCCTTGTTAAATTGCTAAATTACCTTAAAATGTTTTTAAACTGTTTCACCACATAACAATGGTTTATCATTAGAAGTTATTAAGCCAAAATGTGTAATGGTCTGTAATTTGTTCAAAATGGCGGGAGATGTCTGACGATTTTGTTAGATTGACGTTTGTAGGATATAAAAAGGATTGTAATTACTTTAGAGGGACAGTTCCTCGGAAGATATGTAGTTGGTTAGTTCTAGTGCTGTGGTTGTGTGGAAATATCGAGCAGAGATCACGTAAGTTAAGTAATTTGATATTATGTAACGCTTATTGCTTGTTATGAAAATGTTGTTGTACCTTTTATATTGTTGCCGATATTGATAATGTTTTAAATCATATAAAATAGAATATTCATATTCTTTCTTTGCCTAGCTATTGTTATTGTTGTGATTATCATAGAATGAAATGTATTTAAGATAATAATAGTTTATGGCAATGTAAGAAGTGAGTTGATATAATACTTTAATACTGTTTCCATGGAGTTTCTTGTCCTTCTTCTCCATGAAGACCTAGTTTTGGAACGGACAACTAGCTTTCTGATTAATTACTGACAAACCTAATTGAAATAAATGCCTAGTCTTGTCTTTCTGTGCTTTATTTAGTAAAACAAACAACCCTTTCCCAACAAACCATATTCATAAGAACCTTCACACACAGTAAATAAGCCGTAACCATTCTGATACACAAAGTTTGATATTAGGTATATATACATAATATTTATAGTTATATACAGATATAGATTTTTCTATTACGCTCATACTATGGGGCTACAGAGGGGGGAAGAATCTGACCGCGTACCGTGTTCGGATGCTCTCTCTTTTTCAGGTGCTTGAGCCAGCTGTCAACGTTTCAAGCCAACGACTATCGGATCAGGTGCGGGTCATCCAACGTAATCGTATGTTGGATGACACCGTACTTGATCGCTTGCAAAATGAAATGCGGAGTAGCCAAGTAATCGCCCCCACGCCGCAGAATGCTGTAGTACCACCGCAGCCTGTAACAAGTTATGCTGACGTGGGATGTGATGACAGGGCTACAAACGTAAGTACCCAGTGCAGTGATGAATTGAGGAGTGCTTTGGAGGGTGCGATCCGGGAATATCGGTTCATGACACCCGAACTTAGACCACGCTTACCTCGTTTGCCCATGCATAATAAAAATAGGGCGCTGGTGGTGGCTTTGGATTCGCAGTTGTCAAATTATTTTGATGACTGCGAAGATCTCACCGATACTCATTCGATTCTGTACTGCGCAGCTGTAGCGGCATGTCGTGTAGCTCACGTTAAAATTCCTAATGATTCTAGAGCTACACGACCGAAACCAGCCGTACCAGCTTGGCAGTGCAGAATTGAACAACGTATTGGTGGGGCCAGAGCCCTCATCGGCAAACTAATCTGCTTCAGGGAGGGCAACACTCGCCCTAGATTGATGTGCTTTGTGAGGTGGGCGTTCTCAGGGACCGATATTGGCCCTCAGGACTATATGTCCCGTGTCACAGAGCGCATAGACTTCCTGAAGCAGAAAGTTTATGCATGGGCGAACCGCATTCGTAGGTATAAGCGACGAGTGGACCGATACACTCAGAATCGTACCTTCCAAAGTGATGAGAGGTGGGTTTATAGGACTTGGGAACGACCGGACCAAGGTGTGACTGACACGCCCCTTCCGGATGATGACGCCATGCCTTCGTTCTAGCGAAATATCTGGTTGGTGCCTGTCAGTCACACCGAAGGTGACTGGACTAGGGAGATCGAGCGGGCGTGCGGTCAAATAATAGAAATGGGGGCAATTACCATCAGCCCCCAAGATGTCGCTTGTGCAGTCCGCCCGTTGCCTAACTGGAAATCTCCAGGACCGGACGGACTGCACAACTTTTGGATCAAGTGGCTCCAAAAGTCACACGCTCGCTTGGCATCTCAATTCCAGTCAGCCTTAGAGTCCGGATCATTGCCCTAGTTCCTAACAACAGGCATAATCCACCTGCTCCATAAATCAGGAAGCACCGCGGAACCCAAAAATTATAGACCCATCACGTGTTTGCCGACGGTCTATAAAGTTCTTACATCCATTTTGAGAGCTCAAATTTGCAAACATATAGACACTAACTCCATCATGTCTGTCTGTCAAAATGGATGTAGGAACGGATCCCGCGGTGCTAAGGAGCTGCTCCTCATTGATATGGCCATTAGCCAACAAGCTCGTCGTTCCCGAAAGGATCTGTCGACATGTTGGATAGATTATAAGAAGGCCTATGACTCGGTGCCACATACATGGCTCATGAGGGTGCTGGAGTTGTATAAAGTAGATACAACTCTGCGCACCTTCCTGATGTCATGTATGGGGCAATGGAGGACGGTCCTTCGCTATCCAGGATGTCGAAATATTCGGAGGAATAGCGAGCCGATAAGGATCGAGCGAGGCATATTTCAGGGTGATAGTCTGAGTCCGCTTTGGTTCTGCCTAGCTTTGAATCCTCTGAGCACACTGCTTGAGGATTCAGGTTTAGGCTATTGGTTGAGGTGAGGAGGTCAGGTTATTTCTCACCTTCTGTACATGGATGACCTTAAACTCTTTGCCCACAACAATTTGCAACTTATGGAGCTACTGAAGGTAACTGAAACCTTCAGTAGCGCCATCAGGATGGAATTTGGTGTGGACAAATTTGCGGTCATGCATGTAAAGCGAGGAGAGATTGTGGAATCCGTGGGAACCCAACTCTCGGATTCCATAAACCTTCGAGCCCTCTCAGCATCCGAAACCTATAAGTATTTGGGTATGTCGGAAGCGTTGGGCATCAATGTTACTGACATGAAGCAATCGTTGAAGGACCGCTTCTTTGGCCGCCTGAAGAAAGTATTAAATAGTCTTCTGTCAGGCGGAAACAAGGTACGCGCCTTCAACGGTTGGGTCATGCCGGTGTTGATGTACTCTTTCGGCATACTCAAATGGACTCAGACCGAACTCGATGCCTTAGATAGGAGGGTCCGGACACTGCTGACTGCACATCGAATGCATCACCAACGTTCATCGGTAATGAGACTGTATATCCCGCGAAAGTGTGGAGGTCGAGGCTTTTTAAACGCTAAGACTCTCCACAATCGCGAGATATGCAGCCTCAGGGAATATTTCCTTAAAGCCGACGTGGGGATGCATCGAGATGTGATCGCGGTGGACAAGGGCTTCACCCCGCTCTCCTTGGCTAACGAGAACTGGTGCAAGCCGGTAGTGCTTAACACGAATGACCGCATGGAGGTATGGCAGAGTAAGGAGCTCCACGGACGCTTTTTCCGCGCCCTACATGGACTCGATGTAGATCTACTAGCGTCCGTAGCCTGGTTGCGTTTCGGTGACCTATTTGGGGAAACCGAAGGTTTTGTCTGTGCAATTATGGACGAAGTGATGATGACGAAGAATTACCGGAGGTATATTGTTAAAGACGGCACGGTGGACATCTGTCGGGCATGCCACCGTCCATGCGAATCCATCAGACATATTATCTCCGGGTGTTCTCGTCTAGCTAACGAGGAGTACTTGCATAGACACAACCTTGTAGCCAGGATTATCCACCAGCAACTTGCTCTGAAATACAGCCTTGTGGAATCGGAAGTGCCGTACTACAGTTATGTGCCCGACCCAGTTCTCGAAAATGGACATATCACACTGTACTAGGATCGATCCATCATCACTGACAGGACTATTGTTGCAAATAAGCCTGATATAGTGGTGGTGGATCGATCAGTGCGGCGCACAATGATTGTTGACACAGTCCCGCATGACGAGAACCTCGTGAAAGCCGAAAAAGATAAACAAATCAAGTATCTTGACTTGGCTCGCGAGGTTGTCGACATGTGGGATATGGACTCAGCGTTCATTGTGCCGATAGTTGTCACAGCCAATGGCTTGATATCCAAGAGTCTCGACCAACATCTGAAGGCTCTCGTTGGGCAGCTGGGTCAAGGGCTTGATTCAGAAAGCGGTACTTCTGGACACGGCTCCCATTGTCAGGAGGTTCCTCTCTCTGGAGCCCTGACCGCCGGTAGCTTGGACCATGTTCCCGATACCGGTGGGCTACTATTTTTTTATATTTTTTAATGTTTTTTTTTTTTTAACTAATATTTAAAAATATAATTTATAAGAATGTTTAAATGGAATAAAAGAAAATAATAATAATAACGAACTTATGATGACAAACAACTACCGGAAATATATTGTGAAGGATGGCACGGTTGACATCTGTCGGGCATGCCACCGTCCGGGGGAGTCAATCCGACACATTATTTCTGGCTGTTCTCGTCTGGCTAACGGAGACTACTTGCATAGACACAACCTTGTAGCCAGGATTATCCACCAGCAACTTGCTCTGAAATACAGTCTTGTGGAATCAGAAGTACCGTACTATAAGTATGTGCCCGACCCAGTTCTCCAAAATGGAAATATCACATTGTATTGGGATCGATCTATCATCACTGATAGGACTATTTTTGCTAATAAGCCGAACATAGTGGTGATAGATCGATCAGAGCGTCGCACAATGATTGTTGATATAGCAGTCCTGCATGACGAGAACCTCGTGAAAGCTGAACAAGATAAGCAGATCAAATATCTTGACTTGGCTCGCGAGGTTGTCGAGATGTGGGATGTGGATACAGCAGTCATTGTGCCGATAGTCGTGACGGCCAATGGCATAATAGCCAAGAGCCTCGACCAACACCTAAAGAGGCTCTCGTTAGGCAGCTGGATCAAGCGCTTGATCCAGAAGGCGGTATTACTGGACACGGCACGCATAGTGAGACGGTTCCTCTCTCAGCGGCCCTGACCACCGGTAGCTTGGACCCTATTCCCGATACCGGTGGGCTACTATTTTTTATATTTTTAAATGTTTTTTATAATTTTTGTTATTTTAATATTTAAAAATGTAATTTATATGTTGTAAAAATTTAAATAAAGGAAATAATAATAAGTTTATTTATCCAAAGATATACATATACACAGGTTTTATAATAGTTACATGCTAAGGCTTATTCAACTAACAATGGATACAAGGGAAGAATAATAATTGAACCAAAAATTAAATCCTGTCTCCTAAACTAGGGGTGACCTGTATCTTAGGAGACAGTTAATATAATGCATTATTTATCTTTCTCAATACCTATTATCTTAATTAATGGTAACAATTTTTAATCACGCCTAGAAGTATATTATGTCGGATACAATGAGTGGACAACCTTTGTAAGACGTCTAAAATGTCACTGCTAAAATTTTTATACAATAAGCCATGACATTAAGTTTTAAATGAATGATGATCTGCTGTTAACATACCTACATATTTATTGAAAGGGCTTTTAAAGCTAATTGTGAAAGTAAATGAAATGTTTATTTCTATAAGTAGATCTTATACTCGTAAGACACTTTTACACGTCAACATTTTGTGAGGAGGGATTTTATGAGTGTGTGGTGCTGTGGAGTTAAACTGGTCCGTCTGGGGTTTGAGTGTGGGTGAGATAGTAGTAGTATTCTGCTGCAGCCGCTTAGACTGGAAGCTGGCATCAGCAAAGTTGGGGAAAGTTTGTGATGAATATCATAACTTAACACCATTGTCACACCAGCAGTCTGTGGGCTAATCATACCTAAAAAGCAGACAACACACTGCGCATTCAATATAACAATGCCTTCAGGGCGCTGTTGCAGCTCCCGCGTTACTGTAGTGCATCAGGGATGTTCGCTGACGCGCACACTGACGATTATTTCGCGATCATGCGCAAGAAAGTGGCATCACTGATGCGCAGGGTGAGGGAGAGCAGCAACAGCATTCTGAAGGTTTTTTCAAATAGGTTAGAAGGGCCTACAATGGATAGATTTATCAAGCTACATGTCAGACAGGGGGCTTGATAGATCTTCCTCTAATTGAATGCTGTGTTTTTGTTTTGTTCTTGTTTTGTTCTAGTTATGTTCTTACTAATATAGTTGTTAAGTTTTTTGGTAATACTAACAAGCTATGGGCCTTCGATGCCTGAGAATAAACGTTTTTTATTTTTTTTATTAATCGTATTTTAGGTTCACAACTAGCAAATTCGTAACATTTTGACTGCCAATTTATATATTTACTAGCTGGCCGTACAGACGTTGTCCTGTTTCCTAGAACTCGATAGCAGCGCCACCTATCGGGTCCAATAGTGAATCTAAACCATCCAGGGTGCCACCCAAATGCATACAAAAAAATTCATTCAAATCGGTCGAGCCGATTAGGAGGAGTTCAGTAACATACACACGTACAGTAGAATTATATATATGAAGATAATTGATTCAATGTTTTGACATACTAACTGTTATATGTACACACTAGTTTCTTCCCGCGACTTCGTCCGCGTGTAGTTCGGTATTATTTTTTTGTTCAGGTGTAATTTTGTGTACATTTTTTGTATTTTTTTTTTCTATTTTGTTTTATGTTTTTGTGCAATTTTTGTGAAATAGTTGTTTTTGTTATCAGTGATCTGATAAACCATAAAAACGATACCCATGTTGATTTTCAGAATTTATCACCCCTTTTTCACGCTCTTAGGGGTTGAATTTTCAAAAACCCTAGGACACGTAATTATTTATTTCTAATCGTTAACCTGAAAACAAAGTTTCAGGCTTCTAACTCTAAAAATGACGGACTTCGATACACAATTTTAACCCCTTTTTCACCCCCTTAGGGTGTGAATTTTCAAAAATCCTTTCTTAGCGAATACCTACGTCATTACAACTATCTGTATGCCAAATTTCAGCGAAACCCGTTCAGTAGTATCGGCTGTGCGTTGATAGATGAGTCAGTCAGGTTTGCCTTTTATATATTTAGAAGATTATGGAATGCAATAAAGAATTGAGTATTGAGATCCAGAAACCATAAAGGGCTACACACATACTCACCTACCGGCTTCACTCGAAGCTTTGTAAGGAATTTGTGTATAAATTTTCTTTTTTGGTTTCGAAATATCAAATGAAAGAGGAAATTCATCTGTAAATTACACACATGTATTCACATTTATGTCATAACATTTATTTGTTTTTTTTTTGTAGAAAAAGAACCGTTCAAAATGTACTTACTTTGTTTATTAACGTACATACTTTGTTAATAAATTAAGAGGGTAATCTCTTTATTTGTTACTACGGACACACTTCATCCCATTATAGGCTTCCCACAAGATCCCCCACTTCGACCGGTTTTATATTTCCTGCATCCAGCAGATCCCTGCGGCATTTACAAGGTCGTCGGTCAACCTTGAAGGAAGCCTTCCAACTCTATGTCTTCCGGCATGCGGTCATCACTCCAGAACTCGGCCTCATCGGCCATCTGTATCTGTTCTGCGAGCAATGTGCCCTACCCACATACCGGACACATTCCACTACATGCTTATTATTATATTTTGCGTATGGAAGTAGTTGGTTGCAGATCAAAATCAGTATCAGGTGGTGCATCGTGTGTTGCCATCTGACATTATGCTGAGTGGAGAACCTTTTGGCATTATTATCATTGTTTTCTGATTTTTTTATAGTTTTTCTTTCTTGTCTTTCTAGTAGTGAAAGCGTATGTCATAGCAAAGTCATCATCATCATCATTTCAACCGAAAGACGTCCACTGCTGGACATAGGCCACTCTCAATTTGGGGCGTTTACCATAATCGCCACGCTTGGCTGGCCGGTAGGCGATCGCAGTATCTAGGTGGTAAAATGCATAGAGAACGCTGCTGCCCATTCTCTAGTAAATACTTTAGTCACCTCTTATGACACCCACGGGAAGAAATTGGATGGTGCTGTTCTTTACGTCCGACACCACGAGGAACAATAGCAAAGTGGTCACACAACAATACATCCCGTCATAATGATACGCCATTTACACAATCTAGTAGAAACGTATATAACATGACATTACCTAACCTAAATAAATTACAAATTCAGTTGGCATCGAAGACGCGTGTTCAAATTGGTTAAATTGTAATAAATTGCGTTTACTCCGCAGCTGGGAGCCACTGAAGTAGCTGTAGCTAAAAGTAATGTGTCTAGATCTAGACTCGTGAGTACAACTAACAGCCTAATCAATAGTTGAACGTAATGTAGGTATGGATTGAGGGAGAATCGATGCTGTTTGCGACGGAATGGTGTAGAAAACATCTTCGACTTTATACTCTACTTGCTTTTAATGGTCAGAGAAATTAATTTTCTAAAATTGAGTCACTTTTTCAACATGCCATGTTAACGTGACAGCCATATTTGTAGTCAATTTAAGTTGTTAGTGATAAACAAAGGTTAGGGAGTCATGAGATTGTTTACTTATGATCAGTTTTCCAATAAAATCAGTTAAAAAATCGATCCAATGATGCCAAAAGTACATGTCATTTGAAATAAAAATTCTTTGTAGACACAGCAAAGAAATAAGCTACCACAGTTACAGCAAATAATTATGCAACTCAAATAACAGTTTTTCCAGAAATGGCTGCCTTTCCAAAACTCATTTACTTTTTATGAAAGAAACAACCAATCGTGCTCTCCCAAAATAATTCCACGACCGACTTCTGAAGGCAAAGAAGACATTTAATAGCCCAGAAACACGCTATCAAAAATATAGACCTAGTCGAAAAACCACCATAAACCCAAGTCAATATTCTAAGCGCTTCCCTTCCTTTTAAGAATTTATTTCCCTACGATGATAGCGGGGACACAAACTAGATAGTTACAGAAGGTCGGTTCCATACAACAAACAAAAACACGCGCACACCTGAACTCAAACTCAAGGTATTTATTTCAATTAAAGCATTTACAGACACTTAAATTGTCAAGAATTCGGTCGGTAAGAAATATGAATGATGCTATTTGCCCGTTTCAAAGGTATTTACTACACCTATGTAGAAGAACGGGCCCCGAACTCCATGGATACTCTTAGTAAAATAAGTTAGGAAAATATTAGTGACATCATTGATGCTGAATTTATGATTATATGTGAGATAATTATATGAGTTTCATGTGGTGTCGGACGTAAAAAATAGCACCATCCTATTTCATCCCGTGGGTTTCGTAAAAGGCGACTAAGGAGCTTACTAGCAAATGGGCAGCAGCGGTCTCTAGGCATTTTAACACCATATTGCGATTTTCAACCCTCCTGACTAGGGGTCACAAAACCGCTGGTATATTAGAATACCGGTTTTTCGATTTTGATTTCATCCCAAAACCGGTTTTCCGGTTTTTTCGATTATTTCAATTATTTCCATGTATTTTTACTTAAACCTATTATTATAGTTCTTAAGTCTTTTTGTCGTCGACAGTCGTTAATAAGCTTTATTGCTAAATCAGAGAACACTAGAATAAATTGAAAAACTCCATTTGAGTGAATAAAATAAAAATAAAAAAATCAATTATTGTATCTGAGAATTAACAAAACATCTGGCTTAAAACAACGATAAATTAAACTCCATTCTTATTTTTGTCATTCGACCGTAAAATTCAGGGATATTCGGAGCCTGATTTACTTTATTATTCACACGTATTTTTACAGTCTGTTTGACGTTGACTAATCAAAATCAAATTATAAAAAATAAAAACTTAGCTCATTAATTTCATCAAAATTGAAATGATCATAGTTTGATCAAAACTGAAATGATAAACGAATATAGAAATACATTATTTCAACTGTAAAATCACATAAATCAGCAAAATTGAAAAAATCGTGCCACGGCCTTTTAGTGGTAATATAGGTAACCGGCTGATGAGAACATTCTTTTAGCCTCCGACACTCGGAGGGAGGAACTTTAAACAAATTATTGAAAACCTACAAAAGCCTCCATTTTCATAAAGGGCCAGCTCTACTTTAATGATGGCAGTTAAATTATTCTCAAATCCCGTATCAATAGCGGTGGACGTCCTTTTTTTGACGTCTCCCGCTCTGGGTGGAGCGGAAGGGCGTGTCAGACTTTAACTGACAAAAATCCACCTACGTTTCTTCAATTGCCTATGCCAGGGCCACCGCTCTTCCGAACAAATCCGCGATCCTGGCAGGCATCGGTCCTAGCCAACCCCTTCATTAATGCTGACATCTCTTTGAGGCGCGCTTGGAATACAACGCGCCGTCGACCGGACCTAGTCCTCACCAGGTGGCGAGCTACCCATTGCTCGCCACCCGCGAGCCCGCGCCTACGGTAGCCGGAAGTCCGCAATGGACTCCCGTCAACCGGGGCGTCTCCTGCGGCGGCTAGGGCGTGAGGGCGCATATATTTCCTCTGGGCTGCCCTTGCCCTCTCGCTTCGTATATGGCCTGGACCAGGGCCGGACGTGAGAGATCGCCGCCGCCGGTTACCTCCACGAGGACACGGTGGTGCTCCGCCCAGGCAGGGCACACTTTCACCGTATGCTCCACCGTGTCCTCCAGGCGATCCACATAGTGGTAACACCCGTGCGTTTCCTGCTACCCTGTCCTGAATGGAACCTCGTGAAGCACCCGTGTCCGTTGAGGACCTACGTAAGACGGAATCTGAGGACGCCGTGGAGCCTCTCCAGCTACTCCTCAAAGAAGGGAAGCGGTGGACGGCCCACGTCCGTTGTTAGGTTGAGACTCAGACACAAACTTTTCAATTGATTGATACTATACCTCGGCAAAGACAGCACCAATGGTGTGATCAATATAATAATTGTAATTGATGAGACAATATGTGTACATTGTAAACACGTCATATCGTTGCATAAGTTATTACTTTAAAAGAAAACCGAAATAATCGAAACATCGGTTTTCGCTAAACTGAAACCCGGTTTCCAAAAATGCCGTGAAATCCGGTTTAACCGGTTTTTTCGATTTCGGTGAAACCGGTTTTGTGAGCCCTACTCCTGACAAACGAGGCGAGTATGGCAAACAAACACCCCATTTAGTTGAGGGTTATGCCCAGCAGTGGACGTTTTTCGGCTGAAATGATGATGGATGATATGAGAATGATGTAAAAAAGACGTACACGTAAAAGTTTTTAGAGTGCAGCAAAAATGGGAACTACAAAAAAAAAAAAAAACAAACGTAACTTTTTTCACTTACTCCTTATTTAAATAATCCGTGGTAAAGTCCAAACAGACGGCACCCGTTCACGAACATGACACAAACACGCTTCACGAGCAGCAAGTGCAAGCGTAGATGCGATTGGCATTTATTTGAGATCACCCGTAGGTACACGTGCCGTCTGTGTGCGTATGCCAGTTGTCGATCGTTGTTGGTATTTGTAGTTGTGTAAATAATAAATGATATTTAGGAAACAAAAATAGGCCAAGAACTGAGCCCTGTGGGACTTCCGTTTTTACTACGGATACTGGAGATCCTTTTCCGATAATGAAATGAAATATTCATCTATATAAGTAGATCTTTTAAAAGACACAACAATGTTCCAAATCCTATTATTCAAGTATGACCAAAGAAGATCTTCTTAGTCCGCATGGAGTTGACCTTCTGCATTTTATAGCGTGTTTCTATTTCGTATCGGCGACTAATAACGATCGATATGATGCCGCCATTACCAACCTACCATTAGTCCGAAAATAAATGTCCACAGTTGAGTAAGTGGTGCCATTACGGAGGAGCGAGGATTGAGCTGTATTTACAATAGTATTAGCTTGTTTGTAAAACTGTTTTATTATAAACTAGGTCGTGTTTTTGTTTAGTACTATAAAATATGTAAAATTAAGCTTTGAGAAACCTATAGTCCAATTATAATTAGCATATTAGCAAATATCCACCATGCGGGTCCAGGGCGGCTTGCCAGAAGTCACATGGCTTCGAATGTTTGTTTCTAGGATATGCCAGTTTCTGATGCATACGTTTTAAGGTCCCGAATCATATTTTATTAAAAAAAGCCTTATATTAACCTGCAAATTGGAAAAAACGTAAGAAAATTTGAATCTTATGGGCTTTTTAGCATATACCTTAAGTACTCCAAGCATGACGATCTCTTTAAATAACTGAATATCTACGAATAGAACAGGCACATAATGTGGCGTGGTAGAAAGATATTATTAAAGAAAGATATTTTTAAATACTTTATCTTTTTTTTAGGTGTAGAAGTTGACGAAGACAAGTTCACAATGTAATAAACAAACATAGAACAGGAATAGAAATATTTTCTCATAGTGTGGCGTATCGTTGAGTTCCTTAAGTTCTGAATTGAGCTGCATGATTTGCCATTAATCGTACAGAATTTATGAAGCTGTAAATAATGGTTAGAGTAAAATAAATAAATTCCTTTAACATTATCAATATTTACAAGATAAGGTCAACAGACTATCTAGTCTCTCAAAAAAGTTTTGTAGACAAAACGCTAGCTATCAGACGTTGAAGCCAATTATACGCAGGCAAAATTATTCTGTTAACCGTGAAAACATCAAAGAAAATATTGATTGGAACTTATATTCATAGAAAGCGTAGGCATCGTCCATATTTATAGCTAATCTGTTTTGAAGAAAAATATCATAAACAGATTGTGCATCAGCTCGCTGCAAAGGAAATTTAATCTTGCTTCAGCGGAAATACGTTTTAAAATATATTGCTGTGGTATCGCAGACTTGGAAAGGAAAAGGTACTGATACAAACAAACATTTTGTGTAAATAATGTATACGTTAAGTAAGTTTTCCTGTTTGCTTTTACCTTTATAAAGTAAAGATCCGAATGATGACAGCGAGAGGCATATCAGCTATTCTTGAAAGCTTTTATTTGGAGCTGAAAAAGGGAAACAGTTTGAAGCCAGATAAGAGACCTATGAAAAGGCGCAGCACATGTTTACGGGTCGACGGAAGCCCTCGAAACCTGAAAGCCGGTCAACTAGTCTTACCAAGGGGTTTCATCGTTTCAACCGAAAGACGTACACTGACATATGTCTCCGCCAATTTGGGGGGGGGGGGGGGGGGGGGTTGCCATAATCGCCACGCTTGGCAGGCGGGTTGGCGATCGCAGTATCTTTGTATAATGCATAGAGAACGCTGCTCCCCAATCCATAGTCAGTCTCTTAAATACCCACGGGAAGAAATGGGATGGTGCTGTTCTTTATGTCCGGTAGGGGTTTCATAATACCCAGTAAATGGGTTGTGGAGGTCAAACAGGCAGTCATTCCAAATAGTGGTACTCAGGTGCATCAGGTTAGACTGGAAGCAAATGCTGATGAATAGGTGCGGCGCATGACTTTCGTGGTTGACACTATTCGCGCGCCGACTTGTCTTCAACATCTCACATGATTTTAAACTTATAAAGTATGTTAAACTCCCACTTGCTTTTAACACTAATGTAAGTCAGAGGACTTATTTTATAAGCCAACCCGCCTGCCAAGCGTGGCGATAATAGCAAATCCCCCTTAATTGGCGGAGACCTACGCCCCTGGCACCCCTAGCTACCGCAGACGCCTCGGGCTTCGGGAGTCCATTGCAGACTACCGGCCACCGCAGGCGCGAGCTTCCGGGCGGCGAGCAATGGGTAGCCACGCGTGCCTCAAAGAGATGTCAGCAGTACTGAAGGAGGGTGGATTTTAGTCAGTAAAAGTCTGACACGCCCTTCCGCTCCACCTTAAAGCGGGAGACGGCAATTGGTGATTTCACACCCACAAAAAAAATTGGGGACATAGGCCATGTTCAACAGTGGACGTTTTTTGGCTAAAACATGATGATGATGAGTTTCATAAGAAGCCTTTTGTCTTGGTGATAAAATGTTGTAATACACTACCGCAAATCCTGGCACTTTCACTTCCTCACTATACCTCTACATAAAAAAATTTTAGACTTTTGATAATGGGTGCAGAATTCCTAGACGAACGGCTTTTGCCAGGAAATGGGACAGTAGAGGTTAAAAAAGAAATAGTGAGCAAAATCAATATCAGTAGTCTTTTATTCAAATTATGCTGAGAATCAACACTTTTCGAACATCAAAATTACAATAGACCGTCCCCCTAAAACGCCCGCCCTGCAATTCTGCACCGAATTCTTCAATTCTGGAACTCTGTACCGAAGAATACTATGAATAATCGTCAAAACATTGGCAAAAAAAGAAAAGAAAAAGTCACACCTGCCGAAATCGAAAACACTATCAGATATACGTATCCCTTACTTCGATGTTACCACTCACATCTACCCTTTTACTTGAATGATCATATATGTCACTTCACATTGACAAACTCGCTCACATTACAACTCCTTTTCCGAACCCTTTCTCCGCATTATCAAGTAAAACAAATATAGAACAACTCGCGAATATCATCCCGAAACTATGGAACTGTTCATACGGAGAGAAAAGATCCTATTTACATTCCCGTATCAGAATTTCTTACTTTTATTTGTGAAGTTGTTGACTGGTCCTTGAGACCTGGTTTTGTCAAGTGGGATCAGTGGGTGTACAGATTAAAAAAAAGAACTTGTCAAAGACGTCTATTTGTGACCCTTAAGATAACATCAACCTTGTTTCCCCGTAGATTTGGGCAGAGGTGTACCAGTAGAATCCTCTAGATTTCACCAGTTCGGTTTAAGTTCCATGTGAGGGCAAGCTTTTTGCCATCAACTGGGCACAAATCCAGACTCCAGGTTGCTACTGAAAATTTTCAGACATCAAAACACTTCACCCGACCTGGGAATCAATCCTAGTTCCTCATGCTTAGCAGCAGCGTTTGCGACCAGTAGACTTGCAAACTGCTATTTGAAGAAAGATCTTTTAAAAAAAGCTATTAACTTTTGACAATGTGCTGCAAGATGTTAATCATAAACTCAGTCAATTGCTAATTAATCGTTATATTTTTTACCTTTTGTCTTGTCATTTTGAAATCATAACGTTTTATATATAAAGAAGGTGGTACGTAAAAAAATACATTCAAAATTACCACAAACTTTGATTAAATTAATTGTACCGCAACTATTGTTTTTCCTTCCAAGGAAATAGACGATCACTGCAATAATAATAATACGAACTCCTAATTTATTACCAATTAGTTTACTGAATTACCGAGATAACATAGGTGTCATATTAGGTTTTACCAACAAAAATCACGTTTAATAGAGCGAGGCAAGTATGGCAGCGTTCGGTGGCGGGAAACGAGAGAACTGACAGATATCGACAAATTTATCTACGCGAGAGTGAGTAATTGTCGCGTATGTCATGTTGTTATAACTACGGACACTCTTCGCCATGTGCGTATAGTACTCGCAGGTTGCAGCTGAAAATCAAAGTAAGGTAGTACACCCAGTGTTGTTATCTTACGTTACGCTAAGCTGAGGCCCTTTTGGCATTATAATCATTGTTTTTTTAGGGTTCCGCACCTCAAAAGGAAAAAGCGGATCCCTTATAGGATCATTTTGTTGCCCGTCCGTCCGTCCGTCTGTCAAGACCCTTTTTCTCAGGAACGCGTAAAGGTATAAAGCTGAAATTTATATCAAATACTTAAGTTTACTGTCCCTTAGAGCTGTGAAAAAATCAAACTCTAAGCTATCGCAATCAAAAAATATAGCCGTTTATGCCGCTTTCCGCAAATTTTCGAAATTCGCAAAGGAATCAAAACCTAAAGAGTACTTCCAGTCGATCTAGAATTTTGAAATTTGGTACGAAGCAACGTTTTATAGCACATATAAAGGAAAAATTGCGAAAACCGTAAATTTTTAGTTACATAATATAATAAAAATATTTGTAATAATACTTTTACTTATATACCTACAGGTTTGTACGGAACTCTCGGTGCGCGAGTCCGACTCGCACTTGGCCGGTTTTTTTAGTTTTAAGATGCTTTTTTTGATTGATCTAATGCCAAGAATTGTATTTTCTTTCTGTATTCTTGTATATTAGCCCTTCCACTAAAAAAGTAGGCTTATTTTTAATGTTATAAACAGTTGCTGCTGTTTAAAGAGCTGCAAATAGGTTCACTATGTAAATATTTTTAATTTCCTTTTTCATCACATCTTAAAGACAATAAAAAACGTAACACTTCTTTTCAGGTCACATCGGTAGCTCTGTGGAGCATCGTAGATGTAATTTAGATAATGGTCGCAAACGTTGTCACGTGTTCCGTGCTCGTAACCTAATAGAAATTACAAATTCACTCCAGAATGGCTCCGCTGGCGCTCCTCGGGAACGTTTAAAACGATACTCTTGTAGAATTAAAATGTTTAATTTACTCTTATTTAAATGAGATTTAGAGAATTATGTATTTGTGTGGAGTAACAGGTGGATGTGAACTTATAATATTAATATTTGAGCTATGTTTGTATAGTGTTTATGATTACCTGACTTAATGAATACCAGTATTTGGAAAAGAAAAATTAAATTAATCTTACTAAAGCCAAATTAACTGACAATGCCAAAAACAAATCATGCTGACATTTGATTCATACTTGGCGTTCAGTGATGAATTGGTTATTCAATCATTCGACTATAGTAATAGTAACTTTAGTTATCATAAAATATTTGTAATGTTAGTGAAATGTTTTATATTTGTGTTTTTGCTTTAATTTTATTTTTAGTTTATCTTAATTTTATCAGTTTGCTGCGTCTTATAGGATCCATATTTTTGTATCCAGTTTAAGCCCTTTGTAACATTTTTTTACAATATGGAAAGCAATATATGAATATGAAATATGTATGTCTAATATAAACTAAACTCTTCGTCAAATAATATATTTAAAAAAATATCTTCTAAGTACATATTTTACTAAAAGAAAACAGCTTATTCACGTCTATTGCTCCGCGGACAGCTATTAAGAACATAAAATTTTATTATCTCCACTCTGTTCGCACCTTGTGGCTAAAATGGGAATCTTGCTCAGGGCTATATTCGACACTGACTTTAGTTAAACATAGCCAATTTAAGAACGATACTCGAACGAACGGTAATCTTTTTCGTTTCTTAGAATATACTAACGAACAATGAGATTTTTTTTTATAAACATGAACAAAAATAAACTGTTGCTAAGCCTCTGGAAAGAAGAATATTGAAAGTAATCAAAAGAATAAAAATAATAAGGAAATCTTCGCAATTATGCAAAATTCAATCAGTCATTGATTTAATTAATTAAAGGACCAGAAACTCAAGATTCATTTTCAAATGAAGCTCTCCAAATTGCTTTTATACTTCCTTTTAACCTTATTTCTCATTACTAAGAGGAGGTCAAATATCAATTTGGATTTCGAAATATTTCAACTTCAAATTGATTACAAATATTTCCAATTCCCTCTGCATGCTGGTTGTTATTTACAACCAATTAAATATTTATTTTGGCTAGTTACATATTTAAAATACTGATTGGGTTGAAAAAATCGTTATAGAATATTATTGAACGCACGAGTAAGGGGCAGAGTCGATTTGCTACGGCAACGTAGCAAGCGTAGCTGTAGCACATGCTACGTCGTAGGCCGTAGCATGTGCTACTTCTACGTCTTACATACTAAGGTAAAGATTTATTTGAACAATTCATTCATTTCTGCTGGGGAGTTTGTTACGCCACTTCTTCTTCCCAGTTAAAGCACTAGGAAGTGTCGAAGGGCGGGCGTTTTGGGGGGACTGTTTTTTGTAACTTTGACGTTCAAAAAGTGCTGACTCCTAGTTTGAATAAATGACTTTTGATTTTGAATGAATTTCTCAAATTAAACTACATTTATAATTTTTGATGAGGATACAGATACTTAAATGTTCCAGTGAAGAAATAACTATAAAACGTACACTTTTACACGCAATTTCATTAGTCGTATTGTAAAATTTTAACTAAAACATTAACTTTGAAAGCAACCATCTCTTTAATTCTACTAAGCTTGAACAAAGTAGTCCTGTTAAGAGCTAAGTAATTCCCTCTATTACTTAGTTTAAGGACAGTGTTACCCGTAAAGCGTACGGGGACATTTTCTGTACATTTTGTATTAGGTAGTTTATTTTGTGGTTCGACGGTGCAGTTTCCTAGAAGCTTTCAAAGTTAGTTTTGTATGTGAATGAAAGTTACGTGTTTAAATTTAATTTAATTGGAATTACTAACCCCTTTGATCCAAACTCCCTTATACGGGACGTACTTATAAGGATTATTGATGTAACTGCTCTTTGTTAGTTTAATAAACTACTGACCATGGGGATCCAGGGTTTATTCCGAGCTTGAGCCAAATTACAAGAGTTTTTTTTTTTTTGACTTACAGTGTTCCCATGCTGGTCTCTGGTCTGCTGGCTCTTTCAACTAATCACTTGACGAGATTTTTGTATTACTTATTTAATTCTCTATAGCAATCTGGTGGTATACCGTGTGGTTCCGGACCTAGAAAATAGCACCATCCCATTTCCTCTCGTGGGTGATGTAAAAGGGGACTAAGGGACTAACTAGAGAATGGGCAGCGGCGTTCTCTATGCATTTTACCACCATACTGCGATCACCAACTCGCCTGCCATGCGTGGTGATTATAGAAAACCTCTTAAATCAGGAGAGGATTACATTCAGCGAGGGATGTCTTTCTGTTTGAAGCCTGATTTTTTCTAAGAACTTCTTTACAGGTATTCACACAATACGATACGAACAAGTTTAGTGTGTAAATGTCACATTCCCGTGTCACTGGACAATCTGTGAAGCCATAAGCATTAATGTGTTTACTTGATAGCAATCACGTGTACCTATTAGAGGACATTAAGTCTACATACATTGGTATGACTCAGGGATTGACTTATATAGGTCAGATGGTGGTTGTACTGTGGAAATACTGGCAGTACCTTATCATTACCATCGCAAATAACATCACGCGTAGTTTTCCCAAAGAGTTGGGCAGAAGAGGGACACTACCTTTTTTTTTGTGGGTGGGACATCAAATGATATCTCCCGCTCTGAGCAAAGCGGGAGGGCGTATCAGACTTTTACTGACTAAAACCCACCCGTGTTCCTTCAATTGCTTATATGCCAGGGCCACGGTGTCGCTTTTGAACAAATCTCGCAACCGTGGCACGGGAAGGGCACTGCCAAAGTTATGTTTGTAGTTAATAGCATAGCTAAGTCTATGACAACTTTCAGCATTTCCTATTTTCTCATAGCAGTGGTGATCCAAAGGTATTGGTTCGTATGTAAGCAGGTGTTATGTTGTATAAATATTTTCATCACCACAGCTCTAAAAAATAATGAAGAAAAATATCGAAGAAACCGATATGTCCTAGAACCAAAAATTCGAAGATATGTGACAGCTACAATCTGGTCCCGCATTGAAGATCACGGCCGTCTCTCTCAAAGAGATAAGGCTTTTGTCCCAGCAATGGGGACATTATAGGCCGATGATGCTAATTATGTACCTGTATCTATACTATACTATATATATATCTATACTCTCTCTGTTTGTTTGATTGAACGCGTTTATCTCAGGAACTACTGATCCGAATTGAACAATTCTTTTTGTGTTGGATAGCCTATTTATCAAGGAAGGCTATAACCTATATAACATCACGCTACAACGAAGAGGAGCGGAGCAGTAATGAAAAATGTTGCTAAAACGGGGAAAATCGCACGGGTAGGCGATTCGACGCGACGGGAAGTGTCGGGGGAACAAGAAATTTAACGCGGACGAAGTCGCGGGCAGAAGCTAGTGTATTATATTTGTGTCAAACTGATAGATACCCTCCACGTGGGGAAAACGGAGGGTTAAGTCGGACTCCTACCGTTTAAAATCCCACGATTCCTACCATGAATTGGGGGTCAGCGAGACACTCAGCTATAGCTGGAGTTACTTCTAAGTACTATACTATTTAAAAGTTAATTAAGTTAGTAACCCCTGGACCAAAATAAAAAGTCGTGGACTATTTATGCTTTCCTAAAACTAATTTCATACAAGGTCTCTCCATCATAGTTTGTTATCCAATCCAATTTAGTTCCCGTTAGCATCATGGAGATAAAATTAAACAGAAACTTAAATCATACGTTTTCTTCGCAGGGCATGATAAAGCAGCTAAAATGAAAAAAACTTAAGTCCATGTACAGTCAAACAGTTGTTTTCGAGAAATTTGAAATTTTAGATTTTTCATGTTAGTTCAACATGTGTGTATATATGTATATCGTTAACGGTTCCAGCACACAGGCTGCCTCTTTAAGAGCAGGAGTGGCCTGAATTTCACCACGCGTGCCCAGAGCGTGGTGATTGAAGCAAATTGGTTATATTATGGGTTTTGGTATTTAGTACTTTATGTTATTGAGACACTGTTTAATTTGTATCGAAAACATCATTTTACTGTGACCTTTTGTAAAATTTTTGACATCCGAAAATGAACAAAATTTTTCTTAAAGTTACTTTAGTGAAGCTTGTTAAAACATACTTTTTGTTTAAAGCCAACAAAAGAAAAGCCAAAAAGGAAACTTTTAATACGACTTTCACCCACGTCTTCAATAATTGTTATTAAAGTCAACTGCGATGTGTTTGATAGATAACACATACTTAAGTGCCGATAGTATTTGACAAACAGAACGCTTGTTAAATGTCAATGGCGTAATATTGGTGACATTTTAATCTTTAGGGACCATATTTTATTTGTGCACGTGGGGCGATGAGGTTTGTAGCTAAGTGATTGTTCCGGCCCGTTGAAATTGGTTACTCTATGCGCCTAACGGAACGCGCCCGAACGGAGTGACATCTGACTTGTCAGTTTTGACTTAGACACTTGACACTTCTCTTTGGTTTTGGCTTGAACAAGGGAAAAAACGTGCGTCGCCGCTTGTATTCCGCGACATTTTTGTTAAATTAATCCCTTAGAACCGGTCGTTTTGTAGACAATAAGTCATGACCCAATTGTTTTGTGTTAATAACCCCATTTGGTGAAATAATACGGGTTTAGTTTGAAATTGAAGAACTTTGAGGTTAAGTGTTTGAAGACCGCATGTCCTGGTAGCCAGGCGTGTTGCAGCGGCCGTGTTGTAACCTGGAGATACTCATAACGTCACAACACAATACAATACACACTCACTTACATACATAAATCCAGGTAGGCCCCAGAAGCAGTGTTCGTCTACCACCCGGTAAGTTCTTTTGTTTGTTGTATTGTAATTGTACTTATATCATTGTTCGGCTCCGCGCACGGCGGACAAGTTCATACGCCACTCTTGTCTCCAGAGCCCCACCATCATAACTTCCACTGCGCTATTGAAATCCGATGGTGAGGCCTGGCCTGGCAGCGAACATTTTTGGTAGCAGAGCGTGGTTATAAGACATATAACCAACAAATTGGTAATTTACAGCAGGCTAATTACTTGGCAGTCTCTATAAGGAAATAGTAATTCGCTGTAAATATTTGTTAATTGTATTGCTTCTTCATTTGAAATAATTTGTTTAAATTTGTTGTGTCGGGTAAACTAAAGTTACCATAGTCAGCCTGGTTATACATATATGCTAACAGTGTTGATTGGCATTATTGAGCATTAACATTGTTTAAATTGGAATAAAGGTTTATTATTGTTGTACCACTGACATAGTGGTTTGTGAAATTAACATTTGAATACTTGAATTGAATTTGAAGTAGAATTTTTGAACGTTGACATTGGTTTTGAATTAAAATAAAAGTTTATTGTTGTTCATTAAATTGCAACCAGTATTTTGTTATTTCTTGAGTTGTGGTCTAGCAGTTTGGCAGTTTGTTGTTTTGGATTTCCTGGTTATATTGTTTGAACTTTGTTATTTGATTATCTTGTTTGGTTTATTTGAATTGTATTGTTTGTGCAATGGCACACAAAGCGGTGAGAGAGGCAATCAGTGGATTGACCACACAGCTTCGGTGGTTCACTTCAGCTGCAGCGACTGCTGAGCGCCAGGATCTCGAAGGGATCACTCTTGCTCGGTTTGAGCAGTTGAACGTGAGATTCGGCAACGTTGATGCTCTGCTCACCCGCTACAACGAGTACATTTGTGATGTGGCTCTGGAAGTGCTGGACCAGGCAGCACGTGACAAGGTCCTTGCTGACTACGACCAGATCTTGGACCTGGGGGATGTTATTGGTCAACGTGCTCGGGAAATATTGCAGAGCCAGACACCAGTCCAGGTCAAGCCGTAGACCTACGTTGTTTCAGGTCCCGGACTATTGAGTAGATTGCCTACTTTGGAACTGCCACACTTTGACGGTCGCTTGGACCATTGGTTAGGTTTCCAAAACCTGTTTGAAAGTTTGGTCGATGCACGCTCGGACCTCAGACTCGCCCAAAAGTTGGCCTATTTGTTGTCTGTCCTGGAAGGTGAGGCCCGAGCCTTGGTACAGCATCTGTCGTTGACTGACTCAGCCTACCCTACCGCTTTGGAACTACTCACCCGGCGGTACCAAAATAAACGTTGTTTGGCTGACGTTCATATTGAATTGATTTTGGGGTTACCGGTCATTACTGGATTGTCAGCATTGCGTACTGACCTGTTGAACCCGTTGGTGGCAGCGACCAACGCTTTAAAGCAATTGGAGTTGCCGGTGGACCATTGGTCTTACCTTTTGGTGCATGTTGTGCTGCAACGGCTTCCTGCCGATTTGAGGGCTCGTTTCGAGCAAAAGTATGGTGGGGATAGTGTCACACATCTCCCCCCATTTGGTGACCTCGTCCAATTTTTGGAGGATGAGTATCGGTTTGTGGACAACTCTGGCGTTGCCACTGAGTCATGCCAGCCGTCTTCTCGGCCACGAGACCAGGGACGGACTAGGGCTCGCGGGCCTGTTGATGGTCGCCCCGCCGCACGTTTTGCTGGCACCCAGAGTCGTCCTGGTTGTGAGTTTTGTAGGGACACGGGGCATGGCATGGCAACTTGCGCGGCCTTTTTGAAATTGCACGTGAGTGCCCGCCGCCGAATTGCCAATGCACGCCGCATGTGCTTCTCTTGTTTGGGGGCTCACTTCCATCGGGATTGCCCCAACCCCCGCCCTTGTAGAATTTGTAGGGGGTCCCATTTGGACATTTTGTGCGCTAACGCGAACCACGCTGGCAGACCAGCCTCTGATGAAGGTTCGCGCACGGGGGTACCCCCCCGTGCGCCATGGAGTTGGTCACCGGGCTTCTGGCTCGCCGGTTCAGAACCGGGGAGAGGTCCGCAATTTTGAGCGCCGCACTCCACCCCCCGCGCAAGTTGATCGGGAGCCGCGTGACCGCCATTTGGTTTCCCCGCGTAAAGGCGATTACGCACTTGTTGCTAGGCAGCGCTGGCCAGACCAGCACCGCCTTCCCTCCCCTCCATTGACGGAACGTCCCCGGTTGGAGTCACGCCCCCCGCCATTCAGGCATCCGGTGGGATGTGCCCTTCCAGCGATGGCGCGTGGCTCGGGACACCGCGCGTACGAGGAATTTGAACTCCATCCTCGTCGGGAAAGACTTGGGCCTGGGTGCGGCGATCGGTCGCCGCCCAGGCATTGGTAGGACATTGGCGCCTGCCCCGCTAAGGTACCCCTCAGATCGACACGGTTTTGTTGCCAACGGCATCGGTCAGGTCTGGGGGCCCACGGGGGACTCTGTTGTGGTCCGTGCCATTTTGGACACGGGAGCCCAGGGTTGCCTTTTGTCTATTGTTTTGTTGTTTTGTTTGTGTATTGTTTTGGGCGAAATTGTTGTCTTCAGCGCCTTTGGACTGCGGAACTTGGTTGGGACGAGCCACTTCGGGAAACCCTGTTGGAAGATTCGCTCCAATTTGTATCCGCACTCCCCGCAGTCAACGAGGTCGTGTTACCCCGCGCTATCCACCCCCCTGGGAGCTACACTGCTACCCTTGTTTGTGATGCGTCTTCGCACGGTTATTCAGCTGTTGTTTGTCTGCGCACCGTCTACGCGACAGGCCAGGTGAATTTGTCACTGGTCTTGGCCAAGAGCAAGATGGCCCCCCTCCGGGCGGCACTGACCATCCCTAAGTTAGAATTGTCAGGGGCGGCGCGTCTTGTGCGTCCATTGAACCACGTTGCTCACACTTTGGGTGGAACTGTGGACATTCGGGCTTCTTACGCCTGGACGGACAGTCAAATTGTTTTGTGTTGGTTGAAGACGTCCGTCCACTCTTTGGAGGTCTTTGTTGTGAACCGAATGTCCCAGATTCAAAATTCTGAAACGCCTTTGATTTGGAGGCACCTGCCTGGAGATTTGAACCCAGGCGCCGTGGCCTCCCGTGGGTGCATGGCACCCCGCCTGATTGCTCACCCCCTTTGCCTGTGCTCAAGGTGCTCGCTGTTGGAACGAAGGACTCTCCGTTTGACCCTGATTTTTGTTGAGTCAATTTAGGTCCCTCGACAAGTTGTTGAATTGTTGGTGACTGAGCGTCACATTAAGAACTCGCATGCCGGTTGTAATGCGCTGTTGGCCATTCTGCAGCGAGAGTTTTGGATATTGTCGGGAGCCGTTAGTAAGTTGAACCCCTTTTTGGACGATACGGGTCTTTTGTTGTTTGGTTGTTGACGGTTGAGGCACTCTGGCCTTCCTTATGGGGCCCGTCACCCCCTTTTCTTGGCTAAGGAGGGCCATTTGGTTAAATTGTTGTTGTTGTTTGGTTGTTTTTGGTGTTTGTTATTGTTTTGACCCGCCAGCCTGCCCCCATTGGGGGGGTATTTTGAGGCCGCGGTGAAAGCGGTTAGGGACTCTGGCGCAGATTGTTGGGAGACACCGTTCTCACCTTTAAGGAGTTAGCTATGGTATTTTGCCGCATTGAAGCTGTATTGAACTCGCGTCCATTGTGCCCGCTGTCTTTGGACCCGAATGACTTGGAGGCCCTGACACCGGGCCATTTTTTTGATTTGACAGCCACTTGTCGCCTTGCCGGAGCACCCTTTTGTCGATGTGCGCCAAAATTGGCTATCGCGGTTTCAGTTGGTGCAGCAGCTCGCTCAGAGTTTTTGGAAGCGTTGGAGCTTGGAGTATTTGAACATCCTCCAGCAGCGCGTCAGGTGGACTGATAAAACGCAGCCTTGTCGGGATTGCCAAGTGATTAGCGGACGGGAAGGCCCGTCCGGGGGGGGGTAGATGTTCCGGCCCGTTTAAATTGGTTACTCTATGCGCCTAACGGAACGCGCCCGAACGGAGTGACATCTGACTTGTCAGTTTTGACTTTGACACTCGACACTTCTCTTTGGTTTTGGCTTGAACAAGGGAAAAAACGTGCGTCGCCGCTTGTATTCCGTGACCTTTTTGTTAAATTAATCTCTTAGAACTGGTCGTTTTGTAGAAAATAAGTCATGACCCAATTGTTTTGTGTTAATAACCCCATTTGGTGAAATAATACGGGTTTAGTTTGAAATTGAAGAACTTTGAGGTTAAGTGTTTGAAGACCGCATGTCCTGGTAGCCAGGCGTGTTGCAGCGGCCGTGTTGTAACCTGGAGATACTCATAACGTCACAACACAATACAATACACACTCACTTACATACATAAATCCAGGTAGGCCCCAGAAGCAGTGTTCGTCTACCACCCGGTAAGTTCTTTTGTTTGTTGTATTGTAATTGTACTTATATCATTGTTGGGCTCCGCGCACGGCGGACAAGTTCATACGCCACTCTTGTCTCCAGAGCCCCACCATCATAACTTCCACTGCGCTATTGAAATCCGATGGTGAGGCCTGGCCTGGCAGCGAACAGTAATAACAGCCGCACGTGTTGATAGATCAGGTTGGTCGACATCTACGGACCTATGTTTACATACCAATACCCCTCCGTGCCTCGGAAAGCACGTTAAGCCTTTGGTCCCGGCTGTTATTTTATTTTTATTTTTATTTTATTTATTTTAGGAAAACTTACAGCTAAACAATACAGTGAGTAGATGTTTTTACAAAATAAGGCCAATTACAAGTTTCCACATGTAGTAATAAATCAGATGAAAAAGACAATAGACCATCTCTACACAGTACAAAAAGCCACTTCCCGCGCCTGCATGTCCCGATCCCCCAGACCACGTAACAGATCCCAACACGGTTTATCAATAGGCGGAGCGATTCAAGCGGAAGGCCCACATGCACAATACGCGGGCAAAGCTTAAAAGGTAATTTAACACAAAAAAAAATATAATGTAATAATAATACTATTTACGCTCGAAGAAGCTATTAGATAGAGTTTTTTTCAATTTAGCAACACTAGTATTAAAAATGTCGATATCAGCTTCCCGGCAGGTTGCGTTGTACATACGACTCGCTCTCACTATGTACGAGTTCCGTCTGTACTTAGTGGCCACCACTGGGGTGTGCAATAAATCTGGTCTACGTAAGAACACAGACGGCACTCGCAGCCCAATTTTGTGTAACAACTCGTTAACGCCGGTTGTTCCATTAGCAATTTTGAAGAGAAACACAAGATCTGATATTTTACGCCTTTCGTAAAGTGGAAGAATATGAAACTTTTTGCAACGGTATGTATAATTAGTTAAAAACGTTTTAGACCGATACTGAATGTGCCTTAAAAACCTTTTTTGTATGCTCTCAATACGATTTATGTAGACATTATAATTAGGGTTCCAAACTTGAGAAGCATACTCCAAATGACTACGGACAAAGGAACAGTACAATATGTTTATAGTCTGTATATTTTTGAACTCCGAGGACACCCGGAGAATGAAACCAAGTGCTTTGGATGCTTTCTTGACAATGTTGTCTATATGTGCATCAAAGAGGAGCTTAGCGTCAAAGGTAACTCCCAGGTCCCTGATAGTGCTGACCCTATTTAATGCTGTATCCAAAAGCGTGTAGTCATAAACGAGCGGGATAGGTTTCCGTGTAAAAGAGCAAACATAACACTTGGATACATTCAGATCTAACTTATTTAGAGTACAGTAAGCTTGAAAATTATTAAGGTCTGTCTGTAATAGATGGGCATCCGCTACGGTATTGATTTGTCTCATTATCTTCATGTCATCAGCATATAGTAATAATTTTGAATACCGGAAAGAAGAAGAGACATCGTTGATAAAAATATTAAATAACAGTGGTCCTAGTAAGGATCCTTGAGGAACCCCCGATGGGACATTCATAGGCTTAGAGCAGTATCCATTTAGAACTACAGTCTGACATCTGTTCTCCACATAGGACTTGAACCACCGGTAAAGGTCACCCCTAATGCCCACCGATAAAAGTTTACGCAACAGGATCACATGATCTATCCGATCAAAACACTTGCTGTAGTCGGTATATATAACATCGACTTGGGACCTCTGCGACATACATTGAGAGAGATAGTCGCTACAAACAGTAAGGTTAGATGAGGTTGACCGACCCCTTACAAAGCCGTGCTGGTTTTCACTTAAACTGTGCTTGAGTGCCGAATAAACTTGTGCATGCACAATTTTCTCCAGTATTTTAGCAAACACACACAGCTTTGAAATAGGTCGGTAATTCTCGATCAATGTCCTTGACCCTTTTTTATGTATCGGTGTTATATATGCCGACTTCCATATCTTAGGCACCATGCCAGTAGTAAGAGATTTTTCAAATAGTATGGAAAGAGGCACAGAAAGATCCGTGGCGCAGTTGACGATGAATATGGGTGAAATATCATCTGGACCCGCGGATTTCTTTAAATCTACTTGTTTTAGCAGCCTACAAACCTCACTTATCCGTATCTCCACTCGACTTATATCGTGCGTGTTGTCATTGGGTCCATCAACCATATTAAAAGCCGAAGATTGACTAACGGCATTACTAGTGTCATCAAGAAAGTTAGAGCGAAAACAATTACCAAACATATCACAAATAACGTCACCATCACTGGACGTTACCTGGCCAAATTGCATCACTGAGGGGTAAGAACAAGATTGTTTTTTAGACTTGACATACCTCCAAAAAGCCCGTGGATTCCCACGTATGTCAGATTCTATTTTAGCTATGTAATTGTCAAACATCTTCCCCTCTAGGTCTTTAGCCCGTTGACGGAGTAGAATGAACGAATGATAGTCAGATAAGTTCCTGTACTTTTTAAATTTAGAGTGAAACTTTGCTTTTTCTTTTAAGATTTTTATCAACGGACTTTTGTACCAGAGAGGGTATTTTGAATTGGGGAGAACCGTTTTTGACGATATATACGTAGAATGTAGCCTCCTAATTACTCCATAAAAGTATGCTACCGCTTCATCCATTGACCTTCTACTTAACTCCGACCGCCAGTCTACACGATTTAACTCGCCTTTTATATTTTCGTAATCGGCAATTTTGTACAAAAATTTTACGTAATTATGCGTGGATCTTTGTCAGTCGTTACGGGTCGTCAGAAGTCCGAAAGTCTGACTACCAGTCTCAGTAAGAGGAATCGTATTGCGCAGTAACTGGGTTGTGGAGGATAGGTAGTCGCTCCATGCAAGATACTAGTGTACAGTTGACTCCGGTGGGCTGGAAGCCAACCAAAATACAGTTGAGAAAAAAGGCTAGGCAGATGATGATTTTATTGGTACACGTAGCTGTTAATCAATTTCAATCATTTATTTTTCACTTTAAAACTGTTTCGTATGTATACGCAGGACATAAACAAGATGTAATCTTATTCTAAAAAGTAACAGTTTCGATACTTCTATCTTTTGTTGAATGTACACTATACATTTGTTTCTCTTTTAAATATTTAACTGATCCTCTCAAAACTTTTGTGCTTCTAATGATGCATACTTTTTAGAATAATATAGCCTCTTTTTAACTTTCTGGCCTTATCTCACAGTTGTTTAGAGTTAGTAAGCTAGAATAGATTAAGTTTAGTTAGAAGTGTGACTAACCACGCGCGAGCCGAACGAGCGGTATTGGCAGCAGCTGGCCAGCGCTACTTTTGAGGACCCCGATATAAGAATTACCTGAGGTTAACGAAAATAGGCGCAATGAGTATAACTATCATAAAATTAGATTTATTAAAAGTTCCATTACATACTTGCCTTTTTTTAAGGCAGTGTACGTAATAGTACTTGGCTTTCAAGATACGTTATGAAATATAAGCGAGAGACATCGTGAGCGAAGTCTTCAAATGAATATCGATTAACGATTTTTTTTTTTAGTAATGAATAACTAATAAGTAGTACCTATTATGTTTTACAATGATTGTTATGTCGGTCTGTGATATGGCCAATGTAACGTATGGTAGTATTTAAAATAAAATGAAAATCTCACCAACACTTACAACAATAAATTTATTTCGGGTCGTGGAAATTCAAGGCCGTCACTTGGTAATTTTATTGCTCCGTGGTAGTAGGCGCACTATGTACTGCCCTGGCTTATCGCGTAGCTGGAGCGACGCGACACCGAGGAGTTGACCCCGAGGTGGAAGAGGCTGCAGAGACGAGATGGTAAGGCGCGCAGGTGGGTGCCGCCAGGTGACGTGTACGCAGGTCTCGAACGTTCGGTAAGGGTGAGTCAGCTGAACTCAACGAACGTCGATGAGGGTAATTTAAAACCCAACCTTGTTCAGTTTCATGGTTAGTATTTTTTAGTATTTAAAGAATTATAAATGACACATAATAGCCTAAAAACTCAAGTAGGTAATAAGTTCTGATTCATTATTTAAAACGTATTGAATACTGAATCAACGGTTTCTAGTTTCTACTCGTAGAATGGTAAAACAAATTTAAAATAAGTTATAATTTTTGAATAGCCACTCGTTAAACAGTTTCAATGGTGTTAGCTTTGATCTTTTGTAGGTTTGATCTTTTGTATGGTTCTTTGTTACGCAAAAACAGCTAAGCGGAGCATAAAATTTGGTACGTGTACACCTAATTTACCTTGATCTGGACCTAGGGCACTTTTTATCCATATATTCCTAAGGAATAGAGACGTATGTGGGTGGAATCGTGGTAATCATCAAATCAATAAAATATATGTACGAACTGAACTTTAAGCACTATTGTGTTGAGAAACCGCGTATTCTTAGATCCAGCCCCAATGATGATGATTGAAAACAGTAAAGAGTACCAGTCCCCATCCAATTTACCGTCAGCAACATAAATTAGATCGGTGCCATGACATCGGCTCATAAAAAGTCGATTGAAGGCAGAGCGTATGGCGGACTTTAAGTGTCAAACCCAATGTTATAGAGACGTTACTTGTCCTTCGTTTTATAACAGTAACAGTACCGACAACGGTAACGGGAAATTTCCTATAAAAAATTCGTTGGCTGTTTTCTTGCCTATTACTTTTTGTATTCAATTTGATGACTGGTGTAAGCCTATGACAATCTAGTACGCCCCAGAAGGACTGACCTTATTAGAGATACTTTTAAGGGGGAAGTGGTAGGACAGCACTTGAAAAAGAAATTTGAACTTCGCGGGCTACCTTAGAGCATTATCATCATCATTTCAGCGAGAGGACGTCCACTGTTGGACACAGACCTCCCCCAAACTCCGCCACTTTGACCAGTTCTGTGTTTTGTGCTTCCCGCATCCAGTTGATTCCTACGGCCTTCAAAATGTCATCGGTCCAACGTGTTTCGGTACGTGCTCGCCACTCCACTCTGAAACTTTCGGCACCAACGGCTATCTGTTCTACAAGCAATGTGCCCTGCCCACTCCCACTTCACGCTGGCAATTATTTTTCCTATGTCGGTTGCCTTGGTTCTTCTGAGAATCTCTCCATTCTTGATTCGATTACGTAGGGAATCTCCAAGCACAGCCCTCTACAGCGCCCTTTGGGTGATTTTAAGCCTTCTATAAGGGCCAGTGGGAGTGACCACGTTTCAGTGCCACTGGCAACACGCAATGGTTGAGCATAACCCTGAAAGATCAGGTGAGTAGTACTTGCAACAGCAAGCAATACTCCTATAATCCTTAGTATTGCCGTACTGGGCCCGCGTTGTAGGTTACAACCCTCTCCGTCTCAGAAGCTATACTGTGCAAAATTGTTCCAGCAACATGTTTATGTGCTGCAAGAAAAAAAATGACACATACCATGTTGCAGTGTTGTACCAATGTTATACAACTGTTAGTAAACATGGTTATCGGTGTTGATGCATGACGTAATCTCTTAGAAGTCTTTTGCAATATCAAAAAATAGAATGTTGTATATCTGGCCTAGTTTTTGGTCAAAACCTACATACAAGGGAACGCTCTCAAGTCAGAAGATAAAGTCTTCTAGTTTATTAGAATGTCTTCTGAAACTCTTCCCTGAATATCCTTTTTAGCATGCATGTTAACAAAATTCATACATTTTATATTCCCCGCAGCTCCGTTCTCCAGAGATGTGTAACATAAGGCTCGCCTCAATAACTTGACAGTTTATTGTCCGCCGAAGCTCGCGCGTGTAGTCTCCTTCTCGAGTTCTTGTTTCCAAATATGTTTTGTAAGAATAAAATGTTGCACATCTCTGACTTAATAGGATTAAATTTTTATAACAGGAAAAATTTAAAAGGTATCATTATTTTGGTTTTAGTACCTGAGTAGTATTTTTTTTTTTTACTTTTACCTTGATTTGGTACAACTAAGGTAATTTATCTAGCTACTGGCCTTGTAATACAAACCGGAGAATTTACTGTAAAACATTTCAAGAAATTCAAAGATACTTACATGGCTGTCTTTTCTGCTTAGATATCTGGAAGAGACAAAAAGAAATCATTAAAATAAATATTATTTTTACTACAAAATCAAATTCAAAGAATTTATTTCAATTAGGCCCAAAAAAGGCACATTTGAACGTCAACTGATACATGAAAATAGAATTGATTCTAGTTGCCCCTTCCAAAAGGTAGATTCGTATGGAGAAGAATGAGCAAGAAACTCCACCGTTACTCTTTTAAAATAGTTTTCAATATTTGTATACAATATTTATATAATTATATGTGAAGACAATGTACCTAAAATAAAAATTACCATACCATAACAGGTAAAAGAATTGAAAATGAAGTAATGAGAGATAAATTAATTGTATGATAGATACATGGTGCTCACATGTTTACAAAAACATTGCAAAGGCAAGAATGCCTAATAATTCAGCATGCAGGCAACTCATGTCCTGCCTAGCCTGTTCCAAAGTATGTTGGGGTCGGCTTTTGGTATTAATTTGACTACCACATTCGCTGCCATAATCAATCTATAATGATCCCACCACTGGGACGTGAGAGGGAATGGACCGGAACCACGCGTGGCCAGTGCGGGTTGGTAGATGTCACATGTCTTCGATTTTTTTGTTCTGGGATATGCCCGTTTCCCCACGATATATTCCTTCACCGTTTTGAGAGCAGTAGTGATTAAATAATTTATACAAAGTAAAACGCCTGCCTGGGTTCGAATTTACGACCTATTCACCAGTGAGCCACTGCTCTTACTTTTTACTTTTACCACTTATTTATTCAATCCCGCTCCAATTTGAGACCGATATTTATTTATACCCAGTTACTGATACTTTATTTGCACAATATATTTAAACTAGCACAGGTGTGTTTCTGTTTAACAAATAAAACGGAAACAAATAAGTGGATTCATCGATTAAAATTTTGAAACGTTACATTGATCAAAAAAATATTGTATCGTATCATTATCAACATCATCCACTTAGCATGTTTCCAACTACGTTGGGGTCAACTTGCAGTCTAACCGAATGCAGCTGAATAACCGTATTTCACATTAAGTGACTGCCTATCTGACCTCTACAACCTAACTACGGGGTAACACGATACCCGTTGGTAAGAATGATTGTCAGAATTTCGGGCTTCAAACGACAGTTAAAGATCTACAAATGACAATCAGGGCTCAAGGGCTTAACGTACTTACCAAGCCACAGAGATGTCTTGGTATGTAAATGAAAAAGATAATTTCATTTAATAAGAGTTTGTAACCTTCTACCTACTTAGCCAACGGTTATTTTGTGTCTTTTTAATCGAATTCAAAAAAGGTTCTAAATACCATTCGATTTTAATATACATTTTTTCAAGTTCTGATGTAACTTTTCATCTACTTAGCCAATGGAGGTATATGTGACCTGAAAAGAGTAAGATTATGTCTGGACTTTAAAGAGATTGTGACCTCCGAGTTTGCTCGCCGACCTCATCTAGCTCTAAAAAATATTATTGACTTGTAAAAGTGTTTATACATTTATGTAAGAGCGGGAGGGCTCAGGGATCTCAAATCATAACGATTGGACATCTTGTAAACACTTTTAATAATTCACCACTAATAATAATTTAACTTTCAACTTTAATTGTTCAACGAGATGTGCACAGTTCAAAATACAATTTAATACTGTGCGCTCTGCAAAGCGCAAGCCTATTTATTCGTTGAAACAACCGTTAACGTCGGACAACAACTATTTCCGTTGACACTTGTTTTAAAATACAATTCTGATAATATTTACTAAAAATAATGTAATTGCGCACAATATTTCATTAGTAATTAATAACACTTTTTAAATACCTTAAATTGTAAAATTAGTTAGGTAACAATAATAATTTTATTTAAAAGAACTAACAGCAACAATGTTCCAATTTCCTTTTTAGATTTTAAATTAATACTTAAATCAAAACATACCTTAAAATTAACAATACTTAATTTATTACGATTTTATAATGAAATGCAAAATCACTTATTTATTTATTGCACTGATTCGTGTTTCCGGTACGTCATCCGCCATTATGACGTTTGTTTTCGTCTATGGTATTGTTTTTATTTGCCAGCGCTATCATTTATCATACGTCTTCCAAAAATTACACTAGGTACATACAAAGTGAATGAAGTCGGTGAAAAATAACTTTGTTTTCGGATTTCAGTGGCAAAACAAACGGAAATACCAACAATATGTTAGAAACAAAGACACCGACACTTCCAAAATCATAGTTAATTTTCTCTGAGTTGTGTTTTTTTTTGGAAGTCAGCTGTTTTATCCAACGCAAAAATCTACTATAATCTATTTCTACCATGACAACTAAAGAAAACAAAAAATCAACAAGTTAGCTGCTGTGTTATATAAAAGAAGTCACATAATATACCTACCCAAACAAAATCTCACATAAAATTCTATTCCAACATGAAACCAGCTTTGAATTCAGTGAACCACAAACTGACTCACAATTATTGCATTGTGGGGGAACTCCGTGAAAAGCGGTGTTGCCGCATTCGAAAAGACTTTCAAACTCGATTTTTCTGTACGAGATCACAGTTCGGAAAACCTCTCATGTATAAATATTCGAATACGCTGAGAAATTCTTCGTATAAATCATCATTTATTTTATGTGTGATAAAGTTTTTAGCCAAAATGGCTTTCTTATCATGGTTAGACGATACTAAGTCGTAACTTTTGGACAATTATTTTCAGAATTCATTAGAAGGCTTAATGATAATCATCATTTCAGCCGTATGACGTCCACTGCTGGACATAAGCCTCCCCCAATTTGGGGGGGGGTTGCCATATTGCCACGCTTGGCAGGCGGGTTGGCGATCGCAGTATAGTGGTATAGTGCATAAAGAACGCTGCTGCCCATTCTCTAGTAAATCCCTTAGTCGCCTCTTACGACACCCACAGGAAGAAATGGGATGGTGCTATTCTTTACGTCCGGCACCACACGGTACCTATAATGATAATGCTCAACTCAAATGTAACGGTTGGATGAAAAATCAAATTAAAAGAACAATCTCCACTCGCTATAGGAAAACCTAAAAATAGTAATCTGTTAAACTTCCTAAACGTTACACTGAACTAGTACGCATGAAGACAATGTAATATACATATACAGGTATACATTCCTAGTTTCGGTGACCTCGCATTGTATAATATGCTTTTCGTATAATGTGTAGTCAGCCTATATTGAAAATTTATAGGTTGATATGTCGTCGTGCTTACATAATACAATTTAACCTCTAAGTCCCTGAGAAACCACATTTGGTATGCAAACAATCGTTTTTTAATTGTGTCTGTAATTACGGTAATTGACCGGTTAATATAGTAAAATTTCTGATGAAACTTCAACTTATAACCGTAAAAGAAATCTATACTTTTAATAATATACCCTCACCGCCGTATCTCTACGTCATAGCGGGGCTTGCACGCTCTGAACTATAGGTCTATACCGGTAGAGTTTACTTTGCTGGAACAGGTCTGTGACGAGCTAAACCATATATGAACCCGTAGGGCAGCCTGTGATGAGCTGTTAGGAAATAGCAACCCCGCGGACCCTATTTCAAGAGAATTCTTCTTCCTCACCTCTGGCTTGCCCTTATGGGCCGGCTGCAATAAACAATGACGAGGAACAGAGCTCCCACCTCTTTTTTTTTGGATGGGAAATCATCAAATGACTTATCCCGCTCTGGGTGGAGCGGGAGGGCGTGTCAGACTTTTACTGACTAAAACCCACCCGTGTTCCATCAGTTGCCCATGTGCCAGGGTCACGGTATCTCTTTCGAACAATCACGCGACCCCGGCAGGCATCGGTCCTAGTAGACCCCTACACTGCTGCTGACATCTCTTTGAGGCGCACGTGGAACACTGCGCGCCGTCGACCCGAGCTTGGTCCTTACCGGGCGGCGAGCTACCCATTGCTCGCCACCCGCAAGCTCGCGCCTACGGTGGCCGGGAGTCCGCAATCGACTCCCGACGCCCGGGGCGTCTCCTCCTGCGGCGGCTAGGGACGTGAGGGCGCAGAGACTGCCACTCCCTCACGCGCCCCGCCTCCTCCTTCGCGAGCATTACTGCTTCGCAGAAGGAGGTGACGCTTCCCATTCCCTCTCGCTCCGTACCATGGCTCGCACCAGGGCCGGACGCGAGAGGTCGCCGCCGCCGATCGCCTCCACGAGGACACGGTGGTGCTCCGCTCAGGCAGGGCACACCTCCACCGTATGCTCCACCGTGTCCTCCAGACGATCCTTGCAATGGAAACACCCGGACGTATCCTCCCGCTTTATCCTGAACAGGAACCCACCGAAGCACCCATGCCCGGTGAGAACCTGCGTCAGGCGGAAGGTGAGGACGCCGTGGCGCCTCTCTATCCACTCCTCAAAGAGGGGACTTACCGCCGCAATTGTGGCGTGCCTAGCACTGGGTTGCGACAATCGTACCCGCCATGTCGCCATGAGATCACACCGGAGCTCTGTCCGCCGTGCCGCGATTTGTCGCGGCAGCGGAGTTTCGCCCCGGCGTTTCGCCTCCTCGCGCCACTCCCACATGTGCGCGAGGACCTTTGCCTCCAGATCCCATGGCGGCACTCCGGCAAGGAGGCTCGTCGCCTCGCACGAGATCGTGCAGTATCCTCGGATTAGCCAGATGGCCATGACCCTCTGGGCTGCACTCAACCGGTGCGCTGGGCGCAGCCTCAATGAGGGCGCCCACACCGGTGCCCCGTAGAGGGCCATGGACCGCACGACCCCCGTGTAGAGCCTCCGGCAGGAGGCGTTTGGACCCCCCAGATTGGGCAGGAGCCGCTTTATTGCAGCCCCAGCCCGCTCCAGTCTGGGAGCCAAACGTCGGAAATGCTCAACGAAGTTCCACCGGCTGTCGAGGACAAGTCCCAGGTACTTCATCGTCGACTCGACGCCGATGTGAACCCCTCCTACCGTGAGTTGGCAGCAGGCAGCAGGCATCGGTCCTAGTAGACCCCTACACTGCTGCTGACATCTCTTTGAGGCGCACGTGGAACACTGCGTGCCGTCGACCCGAGCTTGGTCCTTACCGGGCGGCGAGCTACCCATTGCTCGCCACCCGCAAGCTCGCGCCTACGGTGGCCGGGAGTCCGCTATGGACTCCCGACGCCCGGGGCGTCTCCTCCTGCAGTGGCTAGGGACGTGAGGGTGCAGAGACTGCCACTCCCTCACGCGCTCCGCCTCCTCCTTCGCGAGCATTACTGCTTCGCAGAAGGAGGTGACGGCTTCCCATTCCCTCTCGCTCCGTACCATGGCTCGCACCAGGGCCGGACGCTCTCGCGTCCGGCGGTCGCCGCCGCCGTGTATTGGCCTGCTTGAGTGGAGATTCGTAAGAGCAAACGTGCACGGAGGAAGGAAGTATCCCAGTAAGTGATAGCCGTGGAATATCTCTTCACTCCTTATGCACCGTCCTCAGGTGCTGCTCCACTCGTTACTACGTCTCAACGAGGTTGCTTGAGTGTGCCTGCCATATTGTCCGTTTTTCTTTCCAGATCCTGCAATAGTTCTACACCAACCAGGGGTTGTCCTTGTGCGCACTTGCATATTGCGCGCAGGGATAATCGTTTGCTTGCGCCTCATTTTATTTAAAACGTCTATCGAGCTTCTGCGAGTAGTCTTCTGCCCCTCGTTTCTCTTTCCAAAGGTTCAGTACCTCAGGGTACACTCGGTCTCCATCGCCCTAGTGTTTCAACCCCAAACGGCTCGAATAATATAACTCCACATAAGGTAGGAGAAAGAATGAATTTACCTAAAATATCTAAATTGCTAAACAGAAATCTGTTAATGTTTACAAATATACTTACCTACACTATGTATCTATCAAGTAAACTCAAACAACATTAAACCGCTATCCGACCATCTAAAACAAACATGTTCATAAAAGTTAAACTCCACAATATTGGAATATCCTGCGAGCACTAACATTATTGCTAACAGCAAACTGTCGGTTGACCTCGGTTGACCTTTACAACTTGTACTTAAAGTTGATGAGTAAGACATAGACTGTAAAGGGTGGTTTGGAAGAAGTTAAAGTCCGCATTTCGAGTATAAAATATTAGATTGTATGAAGTCTTCCGATATTTTTGGGGTATATGTATAGAGGTTCACAGCGACTATTCAATACATATTGTAACTCATCGGTGCCTCAGAAATCTCGTTATGCTGTTGGATCTTTGGCAGTCGTTACGGGTTGTTAGACGCTTAAAAGTCTGGCAGTCTTAACCAAGGGTATCCTATCACCCAGTAACTGGATTGTGGAAGTCATATAGGCCGTCGCTTCATGTAAAATACTGGTATTCAATTGCATCTGGTAAGATTAAAAGCCGACCCCAATATAGTGGGACAAAAGGCCAGACAGATTTCCTGATTCAGCTGTTCTACAGTACTGTGTGTCTAAGTGTTTAGAAATTCCAAATTAAAATGATTACCAAAAGTTATTAAACAGACTGTGTTCTTTGGAGTCTGGAATTGTACCCGGTTGATAACAATAGGTTCGCCACCTATTACATGGCACTTAAACATAACACGCGAAATGTGAGTGTTCTATAGAACCCATATGTTATGTGTTATTATTTTATGTCGTTTCTCTTCTTATATTTTTTATTCATGAATGTATAATTCTGCAACATCCACAATCAATCAAGTGAAAATGCTTGGACAATATTGAACAAGTTATCAAACATAAATCGTCTAGTTCTATAATATGAAGTTGTCGGCAACAACTAATACAGATCGATAGAACCCAATGGCTAATGTCAACAAACTCCAAACTGAAGCAAAACAAATGCTCCAAGTCTACCGTGATATAACTGAGTATAACATGTTACCATAAAAGAGAAATACAGAGAGTCCACTATATCGAGGTCTGTCTTCTTGGTCTAGTGGTGCTCCTGTTGAGCATGAGGACTTGGCTTCGTTTGGGTTTTTCTATCAGAAATCTTTCAGGAGCAGCCTGATTTTGACTGGTTGATGTCAATACTCTCGCCCTCTATTTCATGGGAGTTAAACGTAACTGGCGAAAAGTGGGTGGAGTTTAGGCCACCTGAACTTTTAGGTAAAAACGCGTGATGTTGTGTCTGTATGTTATGTGTCCACTAGCCCCGCTTAAAACTTACTGTCAAGCTAATCAATTTCACCTTGATATACGAAAAAGCCAGGCAGGCGTTTTGCTTTGTGTAAATTATTTCATCACCATTGCTCTCAAACAGTGAAAGAAACACACCACCCCATTTCTTCCCGTGGGTGTCATAAAAGGCGACTAAGGGACTTACTAGAGAATGGGCAGCAGCGTTCTCTATGCATTTTACCACCATACTGCGATCGCCAGCCCGCCTGCCAAGCGTGGCGATTATGGCAAAGCCCCCCAAATTGCGGGAGGCCTAAGTCCAGCAGTGGAGGTCTTACGGCTGAAATGATGATGATGATGATGTGTGAAAGAAAACATCGTGAGGAAACGGCATGTCCCAGAGCCAAAAATTCGAAAAGATGTGAAATCTACCAACTCACAATGGGCCTGCGTGGTGGTTACGACCCATTTTTCCTCGCGGAGGGGAGTCTTGAACAAGACTGATATACACTAAGACCTTATGCCAAATATTCAGTGTTAGTATTAATAACGAAGAATAAGAACGAAGCTATATTCTCTCTTTAAATCAAAACCAAGAGCCGAAAAGCAGGAACCAAACACTTCGTACTACAAAAATCACTACAAAAACCAGACAACCAGCGGGATAATTGCACAGTGCAACACACTTGCAAGACACAAGATTTACAATACAATGGTATTTTGTCAGTTTAAAAACATTCTTATCGATAAACTTTATTTAGCAGACGATTTTAAAGCAATGAATCAAGATGTGAAAGTTTACTACGCAATTGAAGGACTGGAGTGAGTCTTCTGATGTTACTTCAATAGAAACAAGTAAACCCACTCACGTGACCGTTTTTATCAATATTTGTTTGAGATCGATCGCGGGGCGTGTGGGCGACTGTTTCCTTCCACTATACCACCTATAACAGACAAAGATTGTGATTGAAGACGCGAAGTAAAGCTTTTACCGTGATTACGTGTCTTAGGTACAATCTACTTGTGAGAACATTGATTACTTTTGAAGTTTGTCGCATTAAACTCCTTACTTGTGATGTAAGTACCTTTATGGAAATAATGTTTTCTAACTCGTGCTTTATATCTCACCAGAGTTTTATAAAGGAAGGGTAGCCCGTAAAATTCATATGTTCTTACGTGTTTTGCAATTTGTAGGTAATTTTCAGGCTCTGTGTGGAACGTACTGTATTTCATGAAATAGTCATTCGATGGCAATAATATACGGACTAAGAGGGTTGTATTATTGTTTCGTATGATTATCCATACTAATCCACACTAATATTATAAATGCAAAAGTAACTCTGTCTGTCTGTCTGTGTCGCTTTCCTGCTAAAACTACTGAACCGATTTAAATGAAATTCGGTACACAGATAGTTTAGAGCCTGAGAAAGGACATAGGCTACTTTTTATCCCGGTAGTATGTTCCCACGGGATAACTTCCGCCCTCCACGCGGGCGAAGCCGCTGGCAAAAGCAAGTATTATAAATGGGAAAGAGTATGTGTCTGTTTGTCCGTCTTTCACGGCAAAACGGAGCAACGAGTTGACGTGTTTTTTTTAAGTGGAGATAGTTGAAGGGATGGAGAGTGACATAGGCAGTTTTTTGTTTCTTTTTAACCCCCCACTTCCCTAAAATGGGGGGTGGAACGCGCTAATCTCAGGAACTACTGGTTCGAATGGAAAAATTCGTTTTGAGTCGGGTAGCCTATTTATTTAGGAAGGCTATAGGCTATATAACATCACGCTACGATCAAAAGGAGCGGAGCAGCAACAAAAAAATGGACGAAAACTGGCAGGCTGCGATGCGATGGGAAGGGAGAGCAAATATTTGACGCGGACATATTTTTCACGGTCACGACACATACTGATACTGACCTACGAATAGCAAAAAACTAAAAATGAATTTCATGCGTTATCTTACCGCATCCCCCTTACCTAAATCAATATTTTAAAGACTACCTCTCTTGTGATGAATTATTTAGTACTTTATAGCCCTCTTATGAATTTACGCGGAGTTAAATTACAACCAGTTTACTTCAGATTATCCGATTACCATACCATAGCTTATCCATTTACTCTGCTTTTATGAACAAGCGGGTAAGAAAGTCCACAAGAAAATGACAGTGACTTAAAGTAAAAAACCGGAAGTAGGCAACAAGCCAAGAATACTGGCTGAAACGTAGGTTGAAGACGATTCATATCAGAGGGAAATGAATATGCATAAGGCCGGTAACGTGTCTTTAGTAGGCTGGCTCGGTGAAATATTTACGCATTAAGTCTTCTTTCCTAATGCAGAAATATAAGGCTGCAAAATATCCGGGAACCAGGCTAATTACACGCTTTATATTAGCTTCACTTGTATGTATGTTTGTTTGTAACCGACTCCTTATAGCGCGATTTTGACCCACTTTAAACGACCAGATTTCATTCAAACTTTGCACACCTATCAAAGATCGATGACATTGCAATAATTTCATAAATTTGTGCTATTATCCCTGCCAGGGTTACCAGGACAGCAAAAAAACTGTCTTAGAAAACTACGCTGACATACGTCACAAACTACGCTGACATACGTCACAAACTACGCTGACATACGCCTCAAAATTAGAACCATAAAAATAGAAAATAAATAATAGTTTAAAAAACAAAAAAGGTGCCTGATATCAATAAAAATACCTTAAAAAGCACCCCACGCTTTTTTTTCCATTATTTTCTACTTTTTAGTTTGGTTTTCTATGGAAACGTATATTTAGTTTTAAACTGTTATTGATTTTCTATTTTTTTTGAATATTATGTTTTAAATTACTTGGGTTTCAGAGGTGATAAAAGCAACATGTGTCGCAATTAAACTTTAATAGCCTACCTTTTATTGAATTACAACTCACAGATTTTCATAAAATATATACAGCTTCTGGAAGGCAATTCTCGCGTTTTCACTCGTAAATCTCACATTCGTTGTTTTCGCTCGCGTTCTAAGTCGCTTATAAAATGGTGAGATTATCTGAAATCAGCTATTCTCAGTACAAATCGATCGTAAATTACGAATTTAGGCACAAAATGTTGTCATTATGCGTCAAACCATGTAATCCATTTTACATAACGATGCTATTGTTATAACGCAATCGTTATTTTACTTTCGACCAACTTTAAAAATGATTTTCAAGTCAGAAAAATGTATTGAGCAGCATTTGATACGTATTTTATAAACATTTATCAATATCATCATTCTTAATTTCGTAACTTCACTTTTATTTTCAATATTAACATTAAAATAAGTTCTCCTTAGTATTTGCTGCAACGGCACGCATCACTGCTGCCATTTTGTCAATGTCAACCGATATTCGTCACGTCAAATTAAAGCCATCATTTGATTGTTTGTTTACATCGGTCAAATTTGATCAAATTAATCATTAAATAAAACAGAATGACTGCCAATGATATTCTAAATAAACAGATTATAGGTAGTAAACGGTTTATTGTGGTCAATAACATCAAAGCTTATCAAGATGAAGAAGAGGAGGAGGTATAATTGTCGTAATGCGTGCAGTTGTGCTCCCACCGGACCGTCCTGCTGTTCCAATGACGCACCTGTATACCTATGTGAACCATGAAATTACTTTACAAAGGCCCAAACCAACGTTGAGAAATTCTTGCGAAAACAAACTTCGCCCTGCGGGTCGCGTTAGGAGTCTCATCAAACACGAGAGTGCCAGACGATCATTTTTCGACATTCATAAAGAATTTGCCCGAGAGGTGAAATGAACCGGCGATTTCTAAACTCGAGGATAGCCCGCGATCATGACTCCGACTGTTCGTAATAACTAGTGATTTTTATAATGTATTGTTTACTTAATTTGTATTGTTGTTAGTAATATAAATTTTGCATGTACCTATACTAGCTGTGTTTTTAATTTATAATACCTAGTTAATTTATTTATAAATACCAAATTTAAAAGCTAACTTTCTTTAAATAATAACATGTGCAAGGTACAATAGTAATAATATCTTATCTTAATATGTATTTATTACGCGTCACGTTTTTTGTCCGGGATGGACTCCTAAACTACTTAACCGATTTTAATAAAATTTACAGACCGCGTGCAGTTTGATCCAACTTAAAAGATAGGATAATTTTTATCTCAATTACTGATCTCAATATTTGCAAATTAAATGTGTTTTTTATAGGATAATGTGTGTGTTCATTGGTTAGTTCTATGAATTCCTAATAGATGGCGTGGGTTTCAATTTCTAGATAATCATCTTTACATGCTTAGATTTTTAAACTGCGCAAAGCATTTAGCACAGTTTTCACCAATAGATAGGGTGAATCCAGAGGTTTGTAAGTATTGTATAATACGCGGGCGAAGCCGCTGGAAAAGCTAGTTACTTATAATACATGCTTGATTGCGTTAATCAATTTTAATTTAATTAAAAATATTCAAATAAATTCTTCTTTGTATTTGTTACAACAGAATGCATGGCCGCCTATAGAAAGATGCTGATTTGTAAATGTCATGAGTTTTATCACGTCAAATTAAAGTCATATATTTATAATATTGTTTACATTGGTTATCTACCTATACATGTAATGTAATTTAAACAGAATGTCTGCCAATGAGTAAACTGATAACTACTAAATAACATTAAAGCCTAACACGATGGAGAAGACGAAGCGTGACTGTCGTAAAGACCGGAACGAATCACTGGCTCTCAGTATAGCTTTTGCGTCCAACCGTTCCAACGACACAGTTGTATCTATATACATATGTGTTCCAGCTACATTACTCTACGAAGTCTGAAAATATTGTTAATATTTGTGTAAACAATTTTCCTGCCTGAAAGACAAGCGGTAGGAGTCTTGTCGAACACAAAATTCAATTTGTTTGTGGTGAAACTGCTGGACGACCGTGTGTCCACATTCACGTAGACTTTGGGCAAGAGGTGTACAGATTCAGCGATTCTTAAGCGGGCTACTGAACAGCATACCACACATGATGCCAACTAATCATGTAAACTAGTGATTCTTATAATGTATTGTTTATGCACAGTATTGTTCCTATTTATAAGTTTAATATTGAAAAAATACAATAAAGAAATAATTATTGTTTGAAATGTCTTTAATATTCTCCACAGACCCTGTTGTAAGATAATAATAATAGGTGACAAAAGAGCCTTTACAAAAATACACCACAGACTAGTTTACATAAATTCAGAATAAACCACAAACATAATTATTATCACACCACACTTGGGTTTAGTCATGCTTCACTGTAACATGTAAACTCAACACAAGCCGAGAACAATTCTGGGCTAAGGACGATGGACTTTTGCAGCGCAGGAACCTCAATAATGAAGTACTTAAAATGTGTAGTAGTGCTCTACTTCATCCGCAACAGCTACAGCAACGTCCTTCCATAAGTACTCATTTGGCTTTGGCTTCTTCTCTATCTATGTGTGGGTGAAATCGGGAAATATGCAGAAGGATGGTGAGCACTGCAGCTCAAAAATCCTCGCTTGGAGTGGTACCGCGTATGTAGTGATTGCCACGCGATAGACCTTTCTACGAGGCCTGAAGATTTCTTCGTATGTGTTTTCCTTGTCGTGGCGATCGCAGCGTCTTCTGTGATGTTTATGAACAAATAACACATTTTGTTAAAAATATTTATAAATTTCTTTCCCATTGACACAATCATGACTGACTGACTGTTTGACGTCCGAACGCCCCTCGAAATGACGTCATGGCCGTTTCGACTGGTCTTCACCACTCTTTGCATGTTGCATGTAAACGAGGGCATGTCGCGTGGCTTTCCTCCGAGATATGCTCGAATCGACGTGGCGAGAATAGCTCGACTCGATTTTAACGAGTGAAAAGTACGAATCGAGCGACAATAACGAATCCGAATTGCGCGAGAATTGGCTTCCTGCTCGCGACTACGTCCACGTCAAATTTTTGCTTCCCTGACCCTTCCCGTCGCATCTAATTGCCTGCCAGTTTTCGTCCATTTTTCGTTGCTGCTCCGTTCCTTTTGATTGTAGCGTGATGTTATCATCATTTCAGCCGTAAGACGTCTACTGCTGGACATAGGCCTCCCCAATTTGGGAGGCTTTGCCATAATCGCCACGCTTAGCAGGCGAGTTGGCGATCGCAGTATGGTAGTAAAATGCATAGAGATCGCTGCTGCCCATTTTCTAGTAAGTCCCTTAGTCGCCTTTTACGACACCCACGGGAAGAAATGTGGTGATGCTATTCTGTACGTCCGGCACCACATAGGACAAACTCTTCAGCTTTATAACATTAGTATAGATCAAAACCGTTGCAACTTTTTGTTGTTTAACTAAAACATATTTCTTTATTTGATTAGTTAGAGCAGTGGTAGCCTATTTGTAATGGCGTCAACCTATGAGTTGAAAGTCGTTAAGTTCGAACTGAAACAAGCGCTTTACTTTGTGTCCATTACTTTAGCACCACTGTTCTTAACACGGTGAAAGAAAACATCGTGAAGAAAGCGGCACGTCCTAGAACCAAAGATTAGAACTCTCGTGACATCTATCATCCCGCGTAATGGATAACGGTCTACTCTCTCACACCGATAGAAGGCCTGTGTGCCCTAGCAGAGTGGGAACATTGTAGGCTAGATAATGCTATATTTCTTTATTACAAACTAGCACTTCGTCCGCGACTTCGTCAGCGTAACCCACAGGAACTGTGCATTTTTTCGGAATAAACAGTAGCCCATGTTACTTTTTGATAATGTAGCTTCCTAAATATGAAAGAATTTTTAAAATCGGTTCAGAAGTTTTCGAGTTTATCCATTACAAACATACATACCAAAAATCAAATCTTTCCTCTTTATAATATTAGTTTAGACAAAAACGAGACCGTAATGTCCCTATAACAACCATTATAAAACCAAACGTTTCCTAAAGCTGTTCCAAAACGACTAAAACCAAGATCTGTCAGAGTTCTACGGCCGGCTAACAATAAGGCGTAGTACGTAAGTATGAATATTTCATATATGTTTATTATTCAAGCGGGGTGCATGAAATATTAGTACGAGACAAATGGCGACTTCCCACGGACGTATGAAGTATCTCCACGTTTATAACTTAGGTGAGACATTTTATAGAGTTTGAGGATGTTTAATTCTATAATAATTATTATCAACCCGTTCTTTATCATCATCATCATAGTAAGAAAAAAGAAAGGAAGAAAAATCGTTTATTCATCATTTTTCATTATCATCAGTCTTGCTTTTACCCAAGGAGTCGGCTTCCAGTCTAACCAGATAGAGCTGAGAATATCCTATCTGACCTCCACATCTCAGTTACTGGGTAATACGTTACCCCCTGGTAATAATGGTTGTCAGAATTTTGCGCTCAAACATCAAATTTTTGACCGTCAAACATCTAAGAAATTATTATTATCAACCCGTTAAGTATGAAGTATGAAATCACAAAAGAACATATCTACTGAAAATACAAACTAAAGTGAAATCACAAAAGAGAAATTGAAAGATGGTTTTTAACATTGATGAGTATTTTTGCCATTTAGGGGTCCAAGTTAAAAACTCAAGTTCTTCAAGACGAAAGAATTATATTATGAGTCATTCAGAATCACGTCAAAAATGAATTTTGAAGTAAATGCTACCGTTTAGCGTAACTTGAGCTCACTTGTTCCGATATCAAGTAAGTATAAGTCATCTTGTAGGTAAAAGAATAAACTTATATTGGAATGGGCATCTTCCATTCCTTCCTTTATGACTTTTCCATACTTGACCACAGTAATAACGACACTAAAGCACCGAGGGACAAGGGATTTCAGTAAAACTTCGGTAATATCTGGTAGTTCTCGTTACTATTACTATTCCTCTGTTGATGAGCGCAGAGCTTCGATAAACCTTTCCTTAAGTTTCTTTGAAATACTTCTTATTATTGCTAAGTATCTATTTAAGAAAGATCAGTGAACGCTATCGGTTGTATGTTACGTTTTTTATTTGGAAACTTCTAGTTTCTGTGTTATGTGAAAAATAATTATAATTGTTGGTTGTGATTATGAGAATTTAAGTTTGTTAAACATCATTCATTCACCCTTACCCCAATTTATTTGGGTCGGCGTAACATGTCTTTTTCTTCCACACTTCTCTATTAGTCGTCATCTCAGTATTCATCCTCTTTCTATCCATATCATAACTTACATAGTTCATTTATCCATTCTTTGGTCTCCCTTTGTTAAACAGCTACGGGAAATTAATTTCTTAGCGAATTGGGTTTCTAGCTTAAATGATCTGAATATTCAAATAACAATTTTAATTATTTGACAGTTGCTTAAAATGGCTATAACACGGCAAATTAGAGTAATGTGATAATTTGATACACGCAACAATTTGTGATTATTTTCCCTCACTAAAATAGACCCGGTTCGTGATTAAAACCAGATAAATGCAGCTTTAAAATCAAACCTTTTAGAGTTGTAGAGGCTTGGTTATATTTTTAAATAATATATAGATATTCCTTTATGACTATTCTGTGTCAGAGTGTCATATGGAAATATTTGTTGGCTCATTAAAAGCAGCAGCACTTTTTTATAAAACCGCTGAGTTTCTCCCACAACTAATGAATCTGATGTCAGGTGGCCTTTTTACACAAATTAGAAGTTATTCCAGAATTTTATTTAATTAAATAAAAGTCGTATTAATTTAAAGCAAACTTTTAGGGGTGATTGTACCGTTTAAAATATTTAATTTTGTTCTACGACTTTTGTTACAGAAAAGCAACAATGTTACCGTAGATTGTTGAAGTTTATTAATACAAAAGAAGAATATATTATTTTTGTTTGAACATTAAAGGTAGATTATTAAAGATAGTACATTACCTGTTACAGAGTACATACCCTGAATATTATCTAGTCATTACAGAAGCACGTATGTCGTGCATACTAACCGAAATGTTTAAAATAACAATACAATTTAGCCTCCTACCCGCAAAGAGGTTGAAACAGGAAAATACACGCGTTAGTTTTGCCAAATTTGGATTGTTTTGGCGGAACGATCCATAAAGTTATATTGACCTTAATTTTACAGTTTGTCGGTTGGGGATAATGGCACCATTGATAGGGGGAAAATGTTTAATATTGATTTTAGTAGTGTGATTTAGACCGCTCACAGACGGCGTATAAAATAATCGGTAGACGATTTTTTGTAGAAGCTAAATGGACTAGTAGAGATCCAATGTATTTACGCACACTTCCTACAAAACGGCTCTAACATAATCTAAAATTTTGCTTTCTGCATTCCTTCTCCATTTACAGTTTACCTGTACCAAATTTCATACTCCTCCATCCGCATAAATTTTTTCATGTAGCTGATTACCAATCATTTTCATGGAGGGACTGTCTATCTGACCTCCAAAACCCAGTTACAGGGTAATACGATACCCCTTAATAAGACTAGTTGTCAGGCTTTCGAGTTTCTGAAGACCCGCAACGACTGTCAAAGATCCCAAAAGACAGCCGGGACCAACAGCTTAACGTGCTTTTCGAAGCACGGAGGGGTTTTGCTATGTAAAGACGGTCACCCATATCTACGCCGACTACATTACGTGTATAGATAGTTAGTTTAATAAAGTTTTTAATATGTATTAGTTTATTGTTATTGTATAATATTATTGTGTGTATTTTGTCTATGGGCCTTAGTTGCCTGATAATAAAATAATTATTATTATTATATCATTATAATCATAACCCTCCCTTTTGCTTCACTGCAGTCGGGTAGTAACCAAGAAAATCCTTCAAACTTAAGACGCATTACAGGGCGGATTACATTACTGTCCGTCATTCCCCTGACAGTTTAAGTCCGTCCCTTCATCAAAATAGCCCGTGATCCCTGGAGACTCACCCAGGAAGGACCCTTCCTTCGTACAAGAACTTATACTGACAATAGATTGACTGATGACCAAGATGTTGTAGTATACCGACAACACTGCTACAGGGATCTTTTGGCACTCGAATCACGTTGACTATTTCTTTGTGACAATGTGAATTTCTTTGACTATGCAATTTTTATTGATATGTATTGAATAAACAAAATCTTCTTTTTTGTTGTATCAATGATTCCATTTGTTGTAATAAATTAACTACGTTCAGAATTCAGCCACTTCGAAAGTGTTATCGTTGACCTCGCAAAGTTCTTCCATAGTGCAGGTATTAGTGCACAGAGAGCACGACACGAGGAAGGAGAGGTGAGGGCACGAAAAGGTGTGGCATAGTTTGCGATGCGGCTCCACGGTCACACTACACTACGTCTAGTCGGAGTACCCCCACCAGACCAAGTTGTTCAAACGGCTCAACTTGACTCTGACTTCACAGTCGATGAGATATTTTCAGGTGGGCCATGGCAGTTACTGACCCGCTGGAAGCCTTTCTGCAGACTCAACATAATGAGCTGGAAGTACACTAGAAGAGCCTCCCCGAACGGCGTCCAGGGGGCCGATTCTACTAACAAATTTGTGCAAAAATCGCAATAGCACCGCGACTGGATCACGACTTTTAAGGGTTTTCTCATTCTGCTAATGAACAACGATCCAACTGCGGCTACGTTTTAGTGGACGCCAACGATCGATCGAAACAATGTAAAAATCTATTCTGCTAACAAAGTCGTACATGAGCGTGACGTTTAGTCACATTCTGCTATTATTTTGACACTCGCTATAATCGAATCAAAGCTGAATTTCGGCATTTCATCTGTCAAAATTTGCGGTTGAACATAAGTCAGTAAAATGCAACTTTTATCGCATCGATCTAGGACTGCTTTAGTTTTATTTCCTAAAAATATAATGTTTATACAGATTTCGTTGAACTTGCCCATGTGGGTGACGTTGGAAAGGTAAGAGGAAGAAATTTTGCGTCAAGAGTATGCAGTAATGCTTTGGCCCTTACGGATCGTCAGTGCCTTATGACATACCAATTCTCCAGAGACCTCTTATGAGCTTTGATTGACGAGATCAGTGACCACACATGCCCTTCAATCTTCGTTTTTACGGTATTGATGACGGAAAAGGTAACATAGTTACAGTGTGTTACTACGTGAAACTCTATTGACTCAATCTTGGACCGCAACTTGCACCGGCTTTTTATGTACCTGGTTCGTACCAAACACTGATAGACCAGCCGCAATGTATATGCAGTGTCAAAACTTTTAATTTCTTGAGTTTTAGTAATAAACTAGCTACTGTCCACAACTTCATCAGTGTCTAATTTTGCTCCTCTGAACCTTCCCGTCGCACCGCATTGCCTGTCAGTTTTCGTCCATTTTTTGTTGCTGCTCCGCTCCTTTTGATTGTAGCGTAATGTTATATAGCCTATAGCCTTCCTCAATAAATAGGCTACCCAATACAAAAAGAATTGTTCGATTCGGATCAGTCATTCCTGAGATTACTGCGTTTAACCAAATAAACCAACTCTACAGCTTTATAATATTATAGTATAGATATAATGGAATATTTGGTAGTTAAAAAAACACAAATTTACAGACTGTCCTTGTAACATATTACGCCTATGTCTATGCATGGCTTAGTTACGGCATAATAATGTGGGGAAACAGTACAGATGCACCAACATTAGCAAACATTTAAGTGATAAATCCCTGAAATGCAGTTAGAATGCCCAAAGCATGTTTTTTATTTAATTTGATTTTAGAATAAGTTAGATTATAAGTCCTACTCCTACTACTATATTTCTTTTGATGTGCCCGACAGGGTCCCACAATTGTAACTAAATCCAATGTTTACCACCTAAGCATATACATTGTGAAATGCAATAAAGTATTGAGTATTGGAATGGTTCATGAAATCAAAAAACAAATAATGGAATAAAGCATTTTTATTACTATAAGTATATCAATTTTAACGTCAGACCACTTGAGAAGTAGATACTTAGTATTTCATCTAAAATAGTAGGGTCGTTTAACCACTCATGTTGATACCGTGTGCCAGATAGAAATACATAATATATTAATACTGCATGCTCAACATTATAAGTGCACAACAGTCAACAGAATGTCTGCCTACCAAAAAATTGACCGACCACAATCAACTCTTAAGTCAGAAATTGATTTTTGGGTGTACCTAAGTAATGTTTCTGAAAAAATATATATTTATGTTAGAAGTGGCAAACTAATATTATTATTTTTCTCATCGGTGTGCTGGTACCTACTGCAAAATAATGTTTTTTCCCCACTGAGTCAACAGGTATAGGTAGTATGTTTTTTTTTTTTGCAGATTGCCATGGAATGTAAATATTCCTGTATTCAGATTTCCATATTGAATAAACAGTTTAAATTCTTCTTGCATCATCAATACACACTTTCCTCAAACTGCATCTAAATGGTTTTACTGAAGACAGGGAAACATTCATAAGTTATTTCAAATCTGGAACAGTCTCGGGCAACATCTTCACACATTGTGTTGAAATCTTACTGAACAGTTAACAGCACATTATTTTGCATTAAATGCTGTACCATCTTGAAGATTCTATTTTCATTATAATTCTACAAGTACACACATGAAAACAAATATCAATTTCGTGCAATTAGAAAGAAACGGATTAACTACTCCCTCTCACAGAGTCACAGAGAGGAGGCCTGTATCGCAGCAGGGGGAACATTATAAGCTGCTTATATAATATGTATGTTAAGAGGAATAAGAGTATTATTATAAATCAATTAAAACTCTGAACTTGAACTAAAGTAAATAGTGTTGCTGTCAGTTGACAGTTGACACTTCTCAATAAGCTATGTCAGGTAGTGATGCGATTCGATTTTGTTTAACTCGTTACTCGAGTAACTAAAGGCTCGTGATCATTTTATTTATTTATTTTCTCACGCGTTGTCACTCGATGTATAGCTTGGCAAAAAAGTCTGGAAAAAATGAGAGCGCCTGCTTAGCAGGTATGGCCACCTTGTATACTAGGACTAAAAGTGATAAGATACTTACTGTTTTAATCCACAAACATGAGATCCCGGAAATTCTCATCAATCAAGATTTCAAGACTTGATAGGCACACAGTCTTTTACTTTCATTGTATTTAGTAGATTGCGCATTATTTCGCTGGAATAACCTTTTATCTAAGAGCGATTTTGCCATCATAATAACATAGTGAAAACTTATTTAGTTTAAAAATTAATTAAATTACACTCAGGGATTGCCGATTGAACCCAATACACAAGACATAACGTTTAGCAATCGCATTTGCGGTCACCACCTAGGGTACTCACAACCATTCGATGGTTGGTATGCCTGTATCAAATTGGACATGAATGATGCTGAATGAATTCTGTTAATGCTGACAATTTATAGTCGACAAGGTGACTTACAGCTGCTTACTGTCGGAAACTAATCGGAAGTCAGAGAGTACCTATAACATGTCGCATTCGAAAGGTACGGGTAATATGGAATAAACTTGAACAGTTGACTAATGAAGGCGTCAGGTATGTCTATGTGGGGTACATAACATTATCACTATTCACATGACAATGAAAATGAAATAACACGCTAAAATGTTAGATTTTTTTTAAAAAGAAAAACGTGACATAACATCATTCTTGTATTCCTTTTCGGTGCTATGATAGATTTTTTCCATTAACACTGATGTGTCAGTTTTACATTTCTTATTTATGAAATCTAAATAGTGTAAAAATCTTTCTTACACATTTACGGCTCCCATTACAACCCATCTCCTCAAACTATAGGTAATATATTACGTAGAATAGGCACCTGAAAAATAATAAATATAAATTATACTTTTTTTACTGTGGTATGCGATAATGGCATGAACAAAAAAAAATACTTGCCTGTTTCTTCATAGTGTTGAACTTTTTGTCTAATTGCACACAGATCAAAATCGTCTAATTTTTTCTTCCGCCAACTGTTTTGGTGTTCTTCCAGGTGTAGAAAAAATCCTTAATTTTTTTCACCTTCATTAACAATTTCTCTAATTGTACTGTGAGATTTACCTTGAAAAAAACATAAAGACAATCATATTAATTCCATGTAGGTACATTTTTCAATTTCAAGTATCAAACATCAAGAGTTAACGTACACGCGATTTGTCAAACTAGAAAATATAACCTCAATAATCTATTAGTAAATAAAATAATAAAATCGCTTGAAACTTATAATACTGATAAAACTTAGTATGAGAAAGGAAAAACAATGACTGGTATTGAATAAAAGATAAATTTCTTGGATAAATACCTGTCGTGTCGGCAGTTCTTTCGTAAACATTGTCAATCGGAGACAAAATTTGTTCCGCTTCAGATTCCGCCAAACTTACGAAAACTTAGTATATCACAGCTCACACCACTACTCCTTATTGTTTTATTCATTTTTTATATGTTCAAAAGCATTAATAATTGATAGTTAATTAGAAATAAGTAAAATACAATTATGAACATAACGCAATGACAGATTAGCTACTTGTTGATGATAAACAAAGCAGTGCTGCCACCAAAAAAATATTTTAGTTCCAATGGTTACCACGACAGACTCTTTTTTGCCAAGCTATAGTCGTGTTTAGATAAGTATCACGGAGTCTTCAACAACTACACCAGTTCATAATTCAATATTAATAATATGTACTGAATCACGGATGTTTTAAATAAGAGTGATTATGCATTACGTTGTTCTGTAAGTATTAGTCAGTTGATAACGTGTAATTCTCCCCAAGCAGCAAGAGTCGATTGTAGCCCTAATATTGATTGGATGCCGCATTTTGAATTTTGCTATGATTATTTTCTTTTAAGTTATTATTTAATGTCTCGTTTTTAACTAACAAAGCTGCTAGAAACCTCCCTAAAGGGAGGTACCTACTTTAGATTCAACTTGAAATAAATTGAGAAAATCAGTGCCTGACGATTTATAACTAGTAGTAGTAACATCACTAGCCAAACTGATAAGCCACCAAAAACTTCAATCCGTTTCACGAAGATTTTTAACCACTTTATGCGAGAGTAAGCGAACTTAAAAACGGGGTTAAACACCTGGACCGTCATAATTTTTTTTTTTTAATCAAAACAGATTAGGTTACTACCTCGATCTGTAAATAGGTACATATATACTAAAGAAAATCATAACATCGTTAAAAACGCTTCAATAAATGATTTTTTAAGTAAAATACGATTAACAGAAATACTCTTCGAGTCTTTAACATAACCGAAGGGTTTGATTTCGTAGCTTTAGCTAGTTAGGGATGTAGAACGAAACGTTCTTCTGAATTTTTGTTATTTAATAAGTTAAAATGTTGTATTATTGTAACAAAAAAATATCAGTACAAAAATATAATTATGGTCAAGATATCTTTTTATATTAGAAAAAACTTTTTTATAAAAAAAAAACAACCGACTTCCTTAAAACACTACAAACTGAAAAATAACTTTAATTTCGGAAGTCGGTGTCTTAGGATTTTTATTTGAGGTTTTTGCCACCGACTTCCGAAATTAAAGTTATTTTTCAGTTTGTAGTGTTTTAAGGAAGTCGGTTGTTTTTTTTTATAAAAAAGTTTTTATTTTTAAATTTTTAGTTACAGTATCTACCCCGCACTAATTCCAAACAAACAATGCATATTTATGCGATAGCAGAAGTCGCGGTTGATTAGCTGTCATTTTTTAAAGAGTTCCGGTGTCTGTCTCCGGAAGTCATCATCAGATCTATATGAAACTTATATGGGACCATTTCGGAATAAACCCCTTTCGAACAAAAAAAGAATTTTGCAAATCCGTTAATATATGACGGAGTTATGGCCGAACATACATAAAAAAAAAAAAAAAATATAAACATCCGAATTGATAACCTCCTCCTTTTTGAAGTCGGTTAAAAAAAAAAAAATATAAACATCCGAATTGATAACCTCCTCCTTTTTGAAGTCGGTTAAAAATCCTTTATTGCCACTTATTCGTGTTTAGTGACATTTTTAGATTCAACTTTTTTCTTTGTGGTAATAATAAAACATACTATTTGGCATGTTGGTAACACAGGAAGCCCACTCGTGTGTTCTCGTAACGAGTCAGTTGCGGTTTGGCGTAAGTTTAGTTTCCCTTGTGCTTATCAAATAGTAGAATGACTTTATAGGACATCATCGACCTGCGATCGAAATCTAACCGTTGTGAAAACACAATTGAACGTGTAACTTTGCAAATTAGTAGAATCGCCCCCCAGGTCTTATTAAAACTTCGGCGTAACTGCTGACACTTTGTAACGCAGAGTTCAGCTGGTCAATCTTTTCATCACGATGATATCCCACGATCCCTTCGAAAATGAAGATGGCAGCGTTATTCCAACTAGGGCCACGAACCAACAGAATCGTAGAGCTTAAGATGTTTAACTATGAGCACTTGAGCAGTTTACTAAACTAAAAGTATGTATGTTTAAGATTCTTCTCACCCATTTTTTATTACTGCCTCGTTTTCTAGTGGTCGCAAGCGGTACTACTAAACATGAGGTTCTAGATTGAATCGCTAGGTGGCTAAATATGGTTGGTTATACTATAGGGATACAAGACGTGATGTAATGTTGTGATTTTTTGTTTGTTAATGCCACTAAAACATTGCAAAAGATTAGTTTTCATAACTATTGTGTTTTGTTAAACCCGTCAAACTCTTCCGCTATTTGGAACAGTTCAGCCTTGAACTTCGGAGTTCAGAACGATACCCTCAAAGCGTGGGTTATATGATGTGTTTATAATGGTCTTTATATTGTGTACAAATATTTGGTATTGTTTAAAGGGCAATCAAGGTTAGTAATATTAACAAACAGCTTCATATTTGTGTACCTTTGTTATAAGTGAGCGATGTTATAAGTTTTTATTTACGCACAAAATTAGTTTTTTTGTTAAGGTTTTTTTAGAGTTGCCAGTCAATCGTTTTGTAAAACCCTTGATTTAAAAAGAGAAGTACCTACTTAAGGAGTTACGTTCTTCTATTATGATCTTCTTTTTCTAAATGAAACGAATGTATACTAATTATAAAGAGGTTAAGTTTGTAAGTTTGTGAGTTTGTTTGTAGTAAGTAAACATCGTGAGGAAACCGGTGTCTTAGAACTAAAAATTCGAAGACATGTGACATCTAACAACCCGCACTGGGCCAGATTGGTGGATTATGGTCCACTCTGTCTCAGTGAAAGGAGGCATGCGTCCCAGTAGTGCGAACATTTATAGGCTGCTGCTGATGATGATGCCGATGAACCTCTGGAACTCCCAGTTGGATTAGAAAAAAAACATCTTTGCATTTTAAAACCCAATTCTTGTAAAATGTTATAAGCTTTTTTTAACATCACACTAAGAAGCCAGTGAAAAAGAAAAAAAAAACAAAAATAACTCTAAAAGAAAATCGTAGTCGGGCGAGACGATACTATAGGATACGTTTTATTTAGGTTAAAACAAAAAAACAATAGATATATTTAACGCGGACGAAGTGGCGAGCAGAGGCCAATAAGTTAATAAAGAGTTTAGCAACTTTTCTATTCCATGATATATTGAGTGAAGACTAAAACAAAATATCAAAATTATCAAAATGTTACGTTTTATATTAAATGTTATACGTATAATTAGAATATCCAATAACGCCAGTACGCTGTTACAATGCTTTGAGCCAATTATTCTCCAATACTCATGCCTGCAATCCTGTCTGCACATTGTTTGTCCATTCGACAAAGGGATATTAGCTTTATACACATAGCTCCGTTCGTTCGCGTATATTGCTTTATCTGAGTATCTTTTGTTCCTATCAGGACACTTCAATCTATCCAATCGATGTCTGTGATATTCTTCTTTTACCGCGTACTTAAAGGTACACGATATTTAAGGTCGAATTAAATCAACTGGCGAAACTTCACAGAGGCATTTTTGTTTCATCTATACTATATATCTATACTATAATATTATAAAGCTGAAGAGTTTGTTTGTTTGTATGTTTGATTGATTGTACGCGCTAATCTCAGTAACTACTGGTCCGATTTGAAAAAATCTTTTTGTGTTGGGTAGCCTATTTATTGAGGAAGGCTATAGGCTATATAACATTACGCTACAATTAAAAGGAGCGTAGCAGTAATGAAAATGTTGCAAAAACGGGGAAAATCGCACGGGGAGGCGATTCGACGCGACGGGAGGGGTCGAGGGAACAAGAAATTTAACGCGGACGAAGTCGCGGGCAGAAGCTAGTCTGTGTAGATATCGGTACCCACGATGTATAAATAGAATAAAAAGAGGGGGTTTGTGGGGAATCCATGACCGCTGTGGTTTTGTTACTTGAAATAAGAGTTGAAATAATCTGTTTTGTTTTGTTACATCGTGTTTAATCTAGATTGTGATGAACACGATGTACACATAAAAAACTGTTTAAAAAAATATCTATTACAAGTTCGGCACGACCCTACAAAGAACTTGTCATATTAATTATTTTTTGTTTCGTCATTTTTAGATCGAAGCCTGCGGAGTTTTGGTAACTAATTTGATTTGACTCTAAATTTTCTGCCGGTGTGTTTCGCTCGTCTCTTACTTGCTAAAATAAAATAAACCTGTCTGGCAAATATGTAGTACCTACTTACTGAAACAAATTATTCACTGAAAAACAATATGAATACTGTAGATCTTATCGCCAGCTGGTACTATTCATTTGACAGAATGAATGGTTCTAATTTCGACTGAAAGGACCAGTTACATAATAGGGCTTTTCAAAACAAAATAATGTTAAAATTGCTTTATTTGATTCTGAGTTTGTTTCGAAATTTTTTCTCAGGAAACAAGGAAAAGCCAGCGTTATCTAGTTTTAATTTTTTTTAATAAATTGACCTGTAAAAATGTGCTAGACGATCTACTTACAGAAATAAACATTTCATTGCATTTGCAGTCGTAACGGGCACGGAAAACCGACAGTCTGACAACCAGTCTTACCGAGTTCCTGGACTGTAGAGGTCAGATAGGTAATCATTTCATTAGATTCTGGTACAAAGCTGCATCCGGTTATACTAGAGGCCAACGGCGACAAAGTTGTGAAAAGGTTAGGCTGATGACGATTTCTTTACGCCAATATTGCTTAGCACTATAATATAAATTCTATTGATGTTCCGGATCGTCATAAATTATAACCGCGGATACAGATCCGAATACGGATATTTGGTCTCAAGATCCGCTAATTCGGATACGGATTATATAGATAGTGTGTTTATTCTCTTTTCCAGTTGTCAAAGAGTTGCAGCGTGCCCCGGGGAGCCGTCGTGTCGCTGTCAATTTAAGTACCACTGCAATCCACCTGGATTAGTTTTATCGTAAAGCATAAGAGCGTACGTAAATTGGCTTTTATATCAATGTTATTAGGTATATTGTATAGAATCAAGTTGTTCTAACTTAATATACAGCTGTGCTGCTGGGAAGTTTGTTGCGCCACTTCTTCCCAGCTAAAGCACTAGGAAGTGGTGAAGAGTGGGCGTTTTGGTGGACTCATCATCATTTCAGCCATTAGACGTCCATATTGGACATAGGCGTCCTCCAATTTGGGGGGGCTTTGACATAATCGACAAGCCTGGCAAGCGATTTGGCGATCGCAGTATTGTGGTAAAATGCATACAGAACGCTGCTGCCCATTCTCTAGTGGGGGACTGCCTTATGTGGTTTTGACGTTCAAAAAGTGCTGACTCTCAGCTTAGTTTGAATAAATGACATTTGTTTTTTGTTAAAATATAAATTGCAATGATTGAGTCGCGACAACAATGTAACTAATATACCGCACAAAGTCTACTACAGTTTTTATTAGATTTCAAGATTTATTTATTTATTTAAGGACAACAAACAAAGCTTACACAAAAACATGTTATAACGCACTAATATTGTAACATCTTATAGAGTAGCCTTAATTAATGGCTGCACGGCATGTATTAACTATAGGAGTAGGATATAGAGTTACAAATAGATTAAACTTATTTCTTAGATACATTGTTACATAAATACAGATTATTGTTTCTAACATAAACCAAATGGGTTTCACAGTTTCGTAAAACAAAACAGTCAGGGTGTTTGTGGGATTCGTGTTTGTAAACGCACCCACGCTGTCGGAAAATTTCTAATATCGGTTTTCATGGAAACAGAATCGTATTACCGAAGCGAAGAAAAACAAAAACGTAGATGCCTCCCTTCCCTAAAATAATACCGTTTCGTAAATAGAAACCATAAAAAGTTAACAATAATGATAACAGAAAAGCTGGCTATGTTTATAAAGTTATTATCTTGAATGAATCATAATTCACAACATCACAATCATTTGCGAATTACAAAGTGCTTGAAACTTCAGAACAGAAAAAATTGAATAAACCTCTAACTAATCTGCAAGAGCATCTAGTTTCATTTTAATTAGTTTTTGAAAGTTGCAGACTTCGTGATTTTTACTTGAATAACTCCATTGGAAAAACTTTTCTTTTCTTTTAGTATATACCTAATTAGGTATAAATTGACTGTATCTTTCATACGACTAATTAGGTTAAATATGTGACTTCGGCTTAGGGCCAGGGTCTAAAGGTTTAGACATTGAACTGCTGTTTTCCGACTTAATAATTGAACAGCATGTATCAAAACGGTGTGGTGAGATTATCAGATGTAGTGTAGACTGACCATCAAATGATTTTTTTTCTCCACGGCACGGGACCAATCGCGAAAATAAATCAGTTTTTCCATTCATTTGGGTACTGCAGGTATGGAAGTTGTGTGAAGGACAATTGAAAAATTGTTCTCAATTACGTTGTTGGTCCTATGGAGAAAGCAGTTTAGATTGTCTGTCTGTATCACACCTTTAAATAAGACTACAACTTTCTGATACATGCTAGTTTATCTATAAAAAACGTTAAGAGAGTTAGTTCAATTTACCAACATGACTATGAAACTTTTTGATTCTACGATATCATAGGTCAGTTATCTCCGATCTTTTCCTGCACCGGTTTGAGAGCAGTGGTGATAAAATAATACACACAGAGTAAAGCGCCAATCTAGGTTCAAACCTACTATCTAAAACTTGGAAGTCGTGACCATCTACTGGTCCACCACTGCTCGTGTCAGTACTTAAATACCTTTCACATCTGTCGGTATTTCAGGCATGGGCCCAAAAATGCCATGTATGAACCAAAAATATTCTCCGTTGACCCTTATTCGTAGTAATTACCGGGTCTATAACGGGTCCCCACGCAGGGTCACCGATATAGCATGAATGACCGGTCTCATCATTTATTCATTAACTTGTATTACGGTTTGTCACCGCCGCGCTGATAATGTCGATGTCAACGTGTTTTGGTGTTAATGTTCTTTTTCAACCGACGAAAAAAAACGGAGGAGGTTCTCAATTCGACGCGTATATTTTTTTTTTTTTTATGTATGATCACGCATAACTTTTTACATAGTGGTCCGATTGTGACAATTCTTCTTCTATTGGAAAGGGTATACTCCCAAGGTGGTCCCATATAAATTTGGAAAACAAAATCGAACCCTAAGGGTTGGAAAACAGGGGATGATTGATTGTTCACTCACTGATTGTAACGTATAAACACGCATAACTTTGTACAGAGTAGTCCGATTTTGATAATTCTTTTATTGTTGGATAGGGTATACCTTGCTAGTATTATTAGTACATTAAAGCCACAAAAAATCATAAAATAAAAACTTTTTAACAAAAAATTAAACCGCCGAAAAACTGAAAAGCAAAAAATAATAAACCTTAAAATTTTGAGTCGGCGCTGAAAAATCAATGAACACGGAACACTCAAAGCGCCGACTCATAATTTTAAGGTTTATTATTTTATGCTTTTCAGTTTTTCGGCGGTTTATTTTTTTGTTAAAAAGTTTTATTAGTTCTTTAAGGAAGGTATAAAAGAATTCCTGTAAACAGAGTAGATATACCTACCTACCTTGCATGATGCCTCGGTGAGGTTTATTATACTGAGTGGCAAGGACACTGATGCGCAAACTATAACTATAGATTTAGTACATGAAACTGTTCAAATTCAAGTTGAAATTCATCGACCATCAAAAAAAAATGCTTTATACATTTTGACCGCGTAAGTCTCCACGTAAGTAAAAACTTACGCGTTGATGGCAGTTGACACCAATTTTCAGATATTTACTCGCTACTAAATTAGCTATGGTTAGTTATCAAATTCAAAGTATATACTTCAATTTATCCATTTATTTTTGAATTGCCAAAGAGTCAGCTCGTACTCAGAAAGTTGAAGCTAGAAGTAGATGTCTTTATAAACTGGGCTGATGACTTATTTTCATGAATAAATGTGTCGTTTAAAGCTTTTTAGAAGTATAATAGTGCCACACATTATTATATGATAAAAGCGTAGCTTGTGTATAGAAATATCGTCAACTTTATAATATTTTTCTACGAAAAATATGCGTTATATACAATGTAACTATGCATAAACAATTTTCATATTATTTTCATTCACATCGAGCCCACTGATGGCTTACAAAGGTGCCCACGCAAATTGTAACACTCAGCGTGTTAATAAATTGTTAGTAAATTAATTTTTCACGGAATTTTTATATTGAAAACAACTTTTTTACTTACGCGCTTTTACTCGCTTGACTTTTCGAGTAGTGGCTTGATGTTGTAGCAAAATTATATTTTTGTAAATGAAGATTTGAATGAAGCATTATTACTGTATGCACAATGTAGAATACAATTTCAAGAACCCTAACAATAGGTACATAAACTCACATTTTCTTCCCACGAAGGTAGGCAGACACTACAGAGGTCCTAATGTGAGTTTCGCAATCTGCTACGATCCTTACAGTCTTTTTGCTTCGTCTATGTTCTTATATCTGGTCACACACGCACGCCAGTTGCAAGTACTAAGCACCTGACCTTACTGAAGAACATCAGCAATAAAGGCATACCCTCAGAATATTACTGAATAATAGCTCATACCTTCACAAAATAGACGAAAAAATATTAATGCTTTATTATCTATAATATGGTGACAAATCAATTGTACAATAATTTGGTACAGAGATGTGAAACTAATTTATCTACTGGCTCCCAAACTAGGTTTATTGCCTGTGACTTGGGAGTCAGTGATTCCAAAAACTTATGCTAGCATAAACTACGTAAAATAAACCAATAGACTTCTTACATAGTTATGGGTGAAAATGAGTTCATATCAATCGCTTGCTCTAAGAGTGGTTTCACATTTAGGTAAATACAAGCTTTTGTTTGTGGCTGCGGCCGCGCAGATGTCGGAAAATTTGTTGCATTAGTTTCCTACATTTGCCTAACTAATAAAGATGTTACTTTGAAAATAAAAAACCACACAACTTAATACCTTTTTCAGCTCTTCAGAAGCAAAATTATCAAAAACGCTGAGGTACATCGTCAGCTTCAAAACTGACGAACTTTCATGCAAACTTCCAGCCCCTATTTCACCCCTTTATATGGAGAGTTTCCTAAAATCCTTTCTTAGCTGACGTCTTCTACTCATAATCTACCTCAGTGCTAAATTTCATCTTAGTCGGTATAGTAGTTTTTGAGATTTCAGGATTAATCAGTGAGTGAATGAATGTCTGAATAAAGTGACCTTTTGCTATTATTTTATAAATTGCAACCATCTGTTGTGTTCCAACGTCCTCGCTTAATTTTTTACTCCCGAAGGATTTAAAGGTTAAATACATACATGAACTTATCAAATACTCTACAGTAAGAGTACTCCAGACTTGTCAATAACATTGTTCACTTCATAACTAATATTCTAAGTTTAATAACTAACTCAATATTGAAACTACTAAGCTTTTTAAGTAGAATAGGTACTTCAACAGACACTTCACTTTATAATTATGAAGGTGAATTATTTTTCAAACAAATAAGAGGAGTTTGTGAATAAGTTATATCAGCCGTATGGGTCGATCGATCAAGTTAAGCTACACTTGCCGCGGCCGGTCTGTGGATGGGTGACCATCTTCACATACCGAGAGTTTTCCTTGCCTCGGAAAGCACGTTAAGTCGTTAGGCCCAGATATCTTTGTCTGAAAGCCTGAAAACCAGTGTTCCTAAGAGATATCGTGTTACTCATTAACTGGGTTGTGGAGGTCAGATAAGCAGCCGCTCCACGTAAAATATTGATATTCAGCTGCATCTCGTTAGCACTGGAAGCCAGCCCAACATATTTGGGAAAAGGCTAGGCATATCTCATTATATAAGGTGTATCTATTCATACACGAAATATTTTAAGAGGTACACTGTAGGTGGTAAAGAAGCTAAAGAAACGAAAAAAAAATTCTAAATGTATCTTTTTTTTTTCAAAATTTATTATTTATAAATTATTTGACGCACATAATAAATGCTGGCTCCTTCTTATTTTTACGGCCCAAGACACCGCGGCCATGCTCGTGCCATCCGGTCGCCGCCCTCGCAGCGTCAGGTGGGCCATTCATAGAATTTGGAGAAAAGGTTTTATGCAAAACGTCTCAAGCAGTTTTAAAATTATAATATTTACGAAAATACAGAAACGCTTAGATAAAAATTTTCTTTTTTTTCTATAGCTTTTTTACGATCTACAGGTGTACCTCTTAAAATATTTCGAGATACACCTTAAATATAATTCGAACAAAATATTCTTCCTCTAATAATGTTCTCCGCAAGGAGATCGTGTTTAGTACGTACCTACACCCATATTTCGTCAATAAGGTCAAATCCCAAGCAAAAAGGACAGTTGCCAAATTTTCTACAGCTAGCTCATTTCTGAAATAAATATCTAAGCCACTATTTAACACATGGCGGCCGATGTTAACTATTAAATTTTCCCCAAAATTTCCTCTACGTGTTTTAGTCCTTTTCTCCAAAAGTTTACTAGCAAAAGACCAAAAAAAATATACACGATTCATATAGGAACAGCCGGAAATTGGAATAATATTGGCTAACGATCGAACAGGATGTTGGATGATGTAGCAATTCGTAGGCAGTTATCGATGCCCCGAGCTAATACGAGATCCTTTCGGTAATATCACTAATTAAGATCGAATGAGATCGAACATCTGTTATACAGTTATCAAAACAACGAGTGCTTGAATTTTCAATATTATATTGATTTTTAATGAGTACGTTTTGAAGCGTAATAAGCTGCTGGAACACAAATCTCGTATCTGTGAAAGGAAGTGAGTCGTATTTCACCTCGCGGGCCCAGTGCGAGTTGATAGATGACACATGTCTTCGAATGTAGGATTCTAGGACAGTTCGGTTTGTTTACTATGGTTCCCTTTTTTAGAGCAGTGTTGATTAATTATTTAATTAATAAATTTACACAAAGTAAAGCGCCTCTCAGGGTTGAAAGCCACGAACTACCACTGCTTTTCCTTTTGAAGGATATCCGGGGAATACCTAAAAGAAAACATTCCCTAAAACTAAGTACTCAAAGAACTTAGAGCTGTTTTCTTAGAACAACATGATAGTCATTTTTGTTGCTTCGAACGATATTCCAACAATGGATTAAAAAGAAACCAAACACATAAATCTCTGCCATGAATTTTACGTAGGTACCGTCTGTGCTATTTATTTCCAACTTGGGACCTACCCCCGTCCCTTCTAGAATAATCATTATTTATACTTTCGATCGAGTCTGCCTGCCAATCTCAAAAGAAAAACAAGAATCTTTAATCCCTGTAGATCGAAAGATTTTTCTTTTTCTTTTTTGCGCATTTTAAATCTAATCTAGAATCTGGTGATAAGCCTTTTAAAAATACTGAGAGAAAAGACATCAAAAGTAGTGAGAAATGTGAAAAAATAGTCACAAAATGAATTACGTGAACTTTGTTTCATGTCGAACGCATCTCAGTCAACGAACTGCATAAATATGTTCATAATAAGTTATAATAACAGTCTCGTCATATAAAGGACGTTGTTCCAAATTATTCGATATTATTCGAGTAATTATTCGCAGCCGTCACTAGAGACAGAATTAATTGGGCGTACTGAAGGTTGAGCGCTCTCACACATTATTGTTGTTGATTCTAAATGTCTATTAATATTTTACATTAACTGTAAATTATAAAAACTGTCACACAAGATTAGATTTTTTATTTCTCTTCGAAAGAGAGTCATATCTCTTAAAAAATCTAAAAAAAAAATCAAAAACTTACGTATTGTTGAAATCTACGTGGTGATTATTTGTCATGCCCAGAATTGGATGATCAAAGATTGTTTTAGATGTACTTACTACAAATGATTATATTACTTTTAATGAAAACACCGGTGGTACATAAACCTTATATAGAGAAAATAATAGGTATTACATTTCTATTATTAGGTATGTTGTTACAGGAAAATCTTTAAGACAAATAAATCATTTCAGTAACAATGACAATAAGAAAAAACGGAAACAAACATCCAATTAAAGTAATTACCTTAACAACGTGATAATGCTAATAAAAAGATTAGTTGATTCCCTGCCCACCTCTCAAAGAAGCCGAGTGAATATCGTCACGTTTTAATTTCCTCCTTAAATAGAAAACCCTTCTCTCGCCTTCGTTCGTCGAAGACAGAAATACGTTAATTGAATACCGGCCTCGGTGCAGAATTCCTCGCGTCTACAAGGACCAACAGCTTATCGAATCGAGGGATTTAAAAATAGATCTACCCTGGTGCGAGTACAGTCGACCACACGCCATTGGTTATACTTTGCGCTGGCCTAGCACAGTACAACGTTTCATTAGAATACGAGGCCAGCTTAAAGTGGATGTGCCAAATTAGCCTGCAAAATTCAAACAATATAAGATTCCAACCGTAAGAAATAACGGCTTTACATTATTACAATAATTTAAATGATCAACGCTCTAAATTCATTTAATTCCATTGAATAATTATTTCATGAAAAAGTAATTTAACGGAAAAATCGACTGTACTTATAGTAATTCGCGTTTGAATCGTGCTTTTGTTTCATCCACGTGCTATATAATCCATTGTTCAGCGAATTCCCGGTATTCGTTTCAACGACTATTTCTCGAAACTTTTCGAATGTGTGGTTTGTGTTTCATCGAATTTTCTTTGTCTATGTATAACTAACTATCTATAACTAGAAACGGTATCAAGTGTAAACAAACATTTGTGTAGGTATTTTTTTAGGAATCAAGTACTTCTTTTTCAAACAAAATACCTACCCACTTGGTTCTTAATAGCTGAATACTAAACATTAATGAAGTTATTTTAAACATAACCATTTTAACAGAAAATACGTTACCGGTACCAAAAGACCAATTTATACCAAGCATTTCTTATTAACATCGAACCAACGCAAACAGATTAAAAACGTCTTCATGTCGCGACCAGGGCGTGACTCCATTAAACTGGAAATATTTTCCTAATAAATTGGCCTCTTCAAAGTCCCTATAGATTTATGAACGACAATCACCCGTCGCCCTTCAGGGAAATTAGCTTCGACCCATATTTTAGAAGCTAAGTGATGATTTCGGAAGTGGACGCTATCAGGAAATTGATAAAATAACATTTCTTTCTTTTTCGTATATTTTTTGTGAGTTTTATGTTAATTGAGAAAGGTTCGGTTAATAAGAGTTGACTGGGCCTCTCCGGGTTATATTAAGTTATAACTTCACTTGCGTATCTCGAGATGAGTTATGGATTATGTCAGATAAGGACCAGCACCCACCTGCATACTAATATCTTCTTATTGATGGCACCATTCTGCTCAGCATTAATATTAGGGCAATTTTCCTCTGAAACGGCTCGTCTTCGTCCCTTTTTGGAGGTATGCAAGCCTTTCCTATCCCACACAAATATATTTTCATACTGGCCTGGTCCTTAGGGTCTACCGACGTGATCGAAAGGCCAACCTCATATTTTGTGTTACAATGTAATGTATTACGAAAGGTAACAAACAATACAACTGATGAGTTAGCAACCTACCGTAATCTGTCTCTCTAATATAATTAATTACTAATATTAATTGCACGTTACGCGAATGTCATGAAGAAATTCTACGTTTTTCCTCAAAGGCAGCCACCTTATCGTTTATACTCCCTGTCTTAAATATTCATGTGTACTTATTTGTTTACGTGTGGGAGTTAATCTATTTATAAGCTAATTAGCAGTATTAATTATTGTGTTTATTATGGTTCAAACTGAAGGTTGAACCAAAAACCTGTCAAGGACTTACGGAAAAATACAATTAGGACTTTGTTATCAAATGTTTTGAGTGTACTTACTACATAACTGAAAAATGATGTCACTACACCAACTATTTTGTTCATAACAAATATAAACGAAGACTGAATATTGACAAAACTAAATAAGAACAACATTAATACAAAACTTAATTTAGTTAATAAATAAACAAATGTTCCTTCAGAGAATATAATGCAACCTTTTTATCTCCTACCCACATTCGAAGCAATGCTCATACAATATTCATCAATGATTGGATGTTTCAAGATGAAGGGAATCAAATATAAACCAAATTACTTGGTTGTAGTACCGCGCACTAATCTTCTTAAAGAACTTTAATGAGTTTCGTTTAATATGGTCGAGCGTTCCAACTTGGTAGTAGAAAAACGTGGAATGTAGGCCAACAGTATCTAGGTAAAGTGTGCTCTAGTTTTTGAGATTCGATCTTAAAAATTGAAAAAAAATTCTCGTGGATGGAGATTTAAAAATGATGTGCGGTATATTTAAGTAAAGATAAAGAATCAGGCTTTCATAAAAAAAAAACGGAATATTACAGATACTAAAAAGTGTAGTGCAAGATTTCACCATAGTTACGATAGGTCAGATTATTTGGAGCTAGGTACTTATATATATATAGTATAGTCTATGGTAGCCAAACTGATGAAGCCTTTAAATTAAAAAAATAACTTTGGTTTATCCCAATTCTAAAAATTTAACTACCGAACGCCAATATCAGAGATGGTACACCTTTATCAAACGTACCCAAAAGCGACGTTCAAAATATTAAATAAACTGTCAGAAATAGTAGAAACAGTCTACAGCTACACGGAACGCAGCTGCGGAGCTTGGACTAAAACAAGTGGAACATTCATAGTCCTGAATAGCCCGCGAAGTTAAATAGTATTCATAATTTCTCTAATTAAAAATGAAATCCTAATGAAAAGGAAAGACTTTGAAGAGACTACTCCACTTTATTAAAATTAGTGCTTCGCCCCTGCTTTACACAGGTGCAATTCATAATCAGCTCATAAAGTTTCCACTGCACTGGTGGGACACAAGCCTCTTTTCTGTGAGAGGAAGTGACCCATAATCCACCAGACGGGCCCAGTGTGGGTTGGTGGTGGTCACATGTCTTCAAATTTTTAGTTCCGGGACATGCCTGTTTCCTCGCGACGTTTTCGGTCACCGTTTTGACCGCAGTGGTGATTAAATTATTTACACAAAGTAAATAATTTTGATGCGTTTGTCTGAGTTTGATTTCTCGGTCTACAACAAACAACTCGTAAGTAGTGTCAGGTGCAATGGTGACATTAGAACATCGAAATATTTGACAAAATATTCATTAAATACATAAACCTTCCAGAATAAATGCTCTAATTATTATACTTGTGAAAACCGCATCAATATCTATCTAGGAGAAAAAAAAATATTTGCAGTAACACAGACACATGAAAATCGACTTTGTTTTAAATGTAAAGATGAAAACACTGGCAACATTCTTTGACCTACCATAAATGATTAAACGAAACAGCCAGCCAACATTTAATTCCATGTTTGTCAATCAAAAAACAAAACACGTTCGCCTATGTGCTAGTTCTTCATAATCTAAAATAATAATAGTTGTTAGTGATGTCACTGGAAACTAATTGCGTCGGTCGTAGACATGGACATAACATTGATAAACATTATCAATTTTACGACCACGTGTATGACCGACATAATCGCTATGGCGATGCTCTAGGGATTCCCGGTTGGAATATGTAAGGTTCAGTTTATACGCGCTACAATTACAGAGCAACGACAAAAATGTTGCCGGTGAGTAGCTGGTCTGTATAGTGTCGCTAAAGCTGCTTATATTTCTGTCGTGGCAGCAACAAAAAGGTCACGATGCGGGCGGCCGCTTGTCGAAGAGTATCGTGAGTAATTATGTTTGTGGCCTTGATGTTGTCAATATAGACCACATATCCACGACAACTTTAAATGCTACTGCATATTGTAGAAACCTTGTACATTGAGGGAGGCCAATGTCGAGGAATGGTCGTCTTTGGGCTGAAATGATGATTAATGATGAGTACATTATGTCCCACGGCGTTCGTGGTGCGCGGACAAAATAACTATCTGCCCGGCAACATGGATGAAAACTTTTGGCCAGAGGACGTGGTTTTCCGTCGCTTCCGCGGATAAGTACCACAGACAAGCACTGACAAGCCAGTGAGGTGAAATGCTACTAACATATTTTAGGCTATTTGTAAACACAAGTTTTGTAAGGTAATAGTCCCCTGAAATAAATGTTTTTTTTTTAAATGATTATTTACTTCGTCCGTGTTAAATTTCTTGCTACCCCAACCCTTCCCGTCGCAACTGCCGGGGTCGCGAGATTGTTCGAAAGAGATACCGTGACCCTTGCACATGGGCAACTGAAGGAACACGGGTGGGTTTTAGACAGTATAAGACTGACATACCCTCCCGCTCGGCCCAGAGCGGGAGAAGTTATTTGATGATTTCCCATCCAAAAAAAAAACCCTTCCCGTCGCGTCGAATCGTCTACCCGTGCGATTATTCCCATTTTTGCAACATTTTTCCTTGCTGCTCCGTTCCTACCAGTCGTAACGTAATATTATATAACTTATAGCCTTCCTTGATAAATAGGCTACCCAACACAAAAATATTTTTTCAATTCGGACCAGTAATTCCTGAGATTACCGCGTTCAACCAAACAAACAAACAAACTCTTCAGCTTTATAATTTAGTATAGATTAATAGTGGTAACAAAACCAATGTCCAGCTGCCCTATTATTTCATCAAATCTCCGCACTACACCAGGCTAGTTCGAGGACATAGTGTCACATGTGAAGGAAACTACGACGTTCTCAAAAAAATTGGCCGCGTCAACATTTTTGCCGCTGTGGTACGGTTGTGACTGTGGCACGTCTGAACATACCCTAACGATGTAACACCGTAGTCAGTACTTTATACGTGATGTAGGTACTTCACGTGCGACCCTAACCTTGTTACGGTAGAAATAAAAGCATTCTGCTCAGCTCACATTTTTGTCCCAGTACTGAACTAATGTTAAAATTTTAGTCACTTCGTGTGAAGTTCTGGGTAGCATACAACTGGGGAAAATGTCACTAGCTTTGCATCTTCTAAGTAATGATATGGCAATGCTTTTAGTGTTGCAGAGCTATTTTGTAGGTACACAGTTTGGATCTTAAGTGTTATGGATCTTGGGTCGACTGTACAACAGGCGACCTAAAAAAAAGGCGCCTTAAAAATCTAATATATAAAATTCTTCTGTCGCAGTGTTTGTTACCAAACTCCTCCGAAACGGCTAGATCGATTTTTATGAAATTTTGAGTGCATATCAGGTAGGTCTGAGAATCGGCCAACATCTATTTTTCATATCCCTAAATGATGAGAGTGACCCACCCGTAAATATTTTTTTTTTATATTATTATGACTTGGCTTTAAAAAATACATACAACTCTAAATTTTCACTCACCCGGCAAAACAACGTTTGTTGGGTCAGCTAGTTACATGTATAAAATTTAAAAAGACGAAAACCCAGACTGCGTTTTAGTAAAACTTCAAAACAAGGTTCCAAGCAGTCGGATGCAGTTTGCAGGTATGTTAATTCAATCGTAAAATTAATTCCAAAGATTACACGATACGTGAAAAACATAACCGTATCTTTACCAGCACGTTATAAGTTGGTTGTGTTCTGAAGTAGCAATAATATGAAAGGCAAATTCAAAAGATCAAAACAGGTTGAGATATTTATAGAAATGTCGTTGTTTACTTTCAATTATTTTTTCATTTCTTTTATTTTATTTACTCTTCTTTTAGGCTTTTCAAAATAAACGATGAAATATGTAGGTATTACTTTTGTGAATTTTTCAAACAAACAGTTTCAGTAGATTTTGTTTCATTTCTATTCTAGAAATAGACAAACAACTTATTTTTGATATCTTAACTCCACGGCCCGTTTATTACAGTTCACAAGAATTTTCTTAATAAAAAGTTGAACGCGAACTCACGTACAAAATAGTCCAGCCCTAACGCAAACTCCAACACAGAGACAATATAAAATCATAAATAACTGGCAATATTTTCATTTCAATATTATTTTGTTGCCAGTATGAATTGTCTAACAAAGAAATAATTTTCACATATCGAATAATATACGATTTTCTTTCTGAGCCGAAGAATTTTGTTCGACGTTTGAAATTATTCGATCGAATGGCTTCAAATTAAATCGAATGGTTTCAAATTAGCAAGTTATGCAACACCAGCTGCAGTCTAAGTTTCAAATGAAATTAGAGTTTATTTGCAGCCGTTTTATGTTTAAATAAAATTAAGAGGATCCCCGTCTCGAGTCAGTGCAACTAAACTAATTATGCTTGTGTCAGAGAGGGTTCGCTACTCAAAGGATTTGAACTGTGACCTTTCCGTTGGCAATTAACACCTCCTGTTGATGAATTATTCTTAAAATCTCGCGAACAGACATTTATTTGAGTTGATGAGCCATAAGAAAAAAGATGGTAAATTCATGAATAAATGCCTAAATTTTAGGGGTGTTTGTCGCATGGACCAACAATTTTTTTAAGGATTGGGTTGGTCATCTGCTATATTTCACCCAAAGACCCCATGTCCAACATACATTTTTTTGTCCTATTCAAACAATAATTCTACGAAAATCCCATAGAAAAAAGGATATCCAGTTTTTACCAAATTTGAAGTTCTTGCCACGAAACCTAGAGTCTAATAGCACAAAATCGTAATAGTTTCATAATTAGACTATTTCGAACATTTTAAATTAAAATACCCCTATGGACCCAGCCGTTCTCTAGTGAGGCGCTTACCACTGCACAGCATTTCATTTCCGTTTATTATATAGACCATATAATGTTCAAGCGCAAAATTGAAAAGGAAATAAACCTCGATTTGATCAAACAGAATAAATGAGCAAATCGTAATTGTGTGCTTTACCCACTTCTCGAATTAACCGGGCAATCCACAGGTCAGCCATTCTATTCACAAAATAAACCGATCGAACGTTTAAATGATCGGAGCGAGGATTGTAACTTGGATAATTGACGTCAGTAACATTTAACCAACCAGTCGTCTTTGTCTACCTGGATACACGACTGAATATGGACTTTATAAATGGTCAGTTAAGGTTGAATATATATTTTAGGGTTGTATAGTTAATCCGCTTTGCCAGTTCGTGTTCACGCACCAATATTGCTGGTGGCAACTTTTTTAATTAATGGTCCTGCGAGCTTCGAGTCGAGCTGTCTCAACTCGGTGATTGCTGGAGGCTACACGGCGAATACCAAGTTATTTTTATTAGCTTCTTTTTGTTTCTAACTTTGTCTGCGGCTTTCAATTTGATGGATGGGCTTTGCTTCATTTTTGCGCTATGTTTTCTTTAGAGGAGTTGATATTTTGATTTCTTTCTCGTCCTCGTAGTAGTTATGTTGTGAGTTTTTTTTTTCATATTTTGCAGAACTGCAACAGTAAAGTGTAGGCAGCTATTGAACAATTAAATTCATAATGGGGGCCAAAAAAGACGACTGTAGGATGCCCTACAATATAAGATGTTAACGACATCCAAAAAATGAAGCGTTTTCAACTAAATTAATTTTGCAAAGGTTCAGGGCTGGGAGCACATTGAAAAGCGTAGCGCAAGTAAGCCGGCAAGGTGGACGTTGACCTAGTAAAGGTATTCGGAATTCGATGGTTGCTAGGGGCACAGAAGCGATCGATGTGGCGACGTCGTGTCCAACAGTTGACGTCTTCTGAATATGTAAGCAAAATGTAAAAAGTAGATTAGGATTCTTATTGTCTCGAACAACATACGCTTAATTGAGAAAAGTTTGAATATGTTTGCTCCATTAACAGAAACAACAGCAGTCTATCTTTATTCATAGTATTATGGCTTTTAGCTTCACAGTTACACAATCCGTATGCCTACCTGACTTTAGGTTCACAGAGAGAAAAATTGTTCTAGTTTTTTTAGATGGATTGAGGATTAATCTCCACCCAGCTACTGCGTTCGATTGATGGCCCCAATATTTCTGACAGATGGTCCGTTACGGCTTTAACTTTGATTTGACTTTACTTCAGCTATTCCCAGAATGTGATTGGTGTAATTATGTTTTGACATCAGCGCGCACTTGAAGTGCAATTCTCGGAATTAAAACGTTCAAAATCTAGTTGCAGTCTCACTTCGGTGACAATGAATTGTCATAAAGTTGTCAAATTTTAGGGAAACTCGAGGTATTTTCATACAAAAAAAAAAAATTGATACTGTGAACGTTCTTAAAATGACGGGAATTGCCCCTCTTTACGATAGATTCAGTACGTGATTCTGAATCAATCTGCGTTGAAATGAATCAATTGTTTCATACATTTTCACCAGTTGTCTATGAAACAGCAAATTTATTCACGTCAAAACGAGTCATCCCTAATTGCGTTACGCACTATCAGTAAGAATCTGAATAATTTTGCATTTGTTTTTTTTTTGCATTTTTTTTTTGTATTTTTTTTTGCTTATTTCTAATCCATTGCTTCACAATAGATTAGAAATAAGCTTCGACAACTTATTTTATATATTATTTCGAATATGTTCGACAACTTTGTCTGCTAAACACCGTAAATAACGTAATGAATGTTATTGCTCTGTCAAAATGAAAGCGATTCTAATCGTTATTAAATTTGACAGTTTAGTAGTCTGGGACCTGGAGAACGCAACTTTTTTCCTGGATGGCAGACGCAGCCTCGAAAACCGCTAGTATACCATTCTATTTAGTTTTTTTATAGATATTCCAAAAGTAACTAGTTGAAAGAGAAAATGGAGTAGGTAGGTGTACCATTTATCCCAGAAAAAATCATAAAAACTAAACACACTCGGTTAAAGCTGCAGGCAAGTTAAGTCTTTCATATGAGTTTTCGATTTTCGCTTGAACTAAGTAGAGCGTCATACGATGCAGACTCACTGAGAAAACTGACAATCATAAAAGAGGTGAATTCAGCTTAAAGTATGATGAATTCACTCAAAGGACGGAGCATAGTGATTCACCAAAAAGAACGATGATAATACTGATGTTGATGATAACAGTATTTAAGATGATGTGTCACCATGGATTTAGTTTTAGTTACCTACTATTTTTCGATGCCTTCCTCATATATCCAGTTATATCCTATTAGTTTTCCTACAATTTTTCGGTGACTTCCTCACATATTCAGTTATGTCATACAATTTTTCCAACTATTTTTCGGTGCCTTCCTTATATATCCAGTTATATCCTATTATTTTTCCTACTATTTTTCGGTGACTTCCTCACATATTCAGTTATATCATACAATTTTTCCTACTATTTTTCGGTGCCTTCCTCATATATCCAGTTATATCCTATTATTTTTCCTACTATTTTTCGGTGACTTCCTCACATATTCAGTTATGTCATACAATTTTTCCTACTATTTTTCGGTGCCTTCCTCATATATCCAGTTATATCCTATTATTTTTCCTACTATTTTTCGGTAACCTCCTCGTATTTTAGGTTAGGTCCTCTTACTTTTCCTACTATTTCCTCATATCTCTGGTTATAGCCTATTATCTCACGGAGGTCGCCCTCAATAGGAGGATTGTGTTTTTTAATATCAATTAATATCTCTATAATACACCAGTGATTAGTTGTAGTTCTACTCATTCTCCATCAGTAGGACTACAACTAAATACTGGTGGATTACACAGAAATTGTTTGGATTATTAGAAATCACAATCCTCCTATAATTGAGGGCGCCACTGGACTTACATGATCCCCTTATTTTTAAGTATCCAATATTGGTTCTTTCCTTTTAAATATTATTAGGTGTGAGCTCAACATTAAAAAAAACTGAAGAACCCTAAACTTGAACCTTAAAAAAATGGAGAGTAAGTAAAAAAAATAGAAAAAAGTACCTTGGCAAGAATGGTAAGAAGGTGAAAAGGGATGTATGTATAAATTAAACAGAAAATTGAATGGTATTTTTATTTCCATAGTATGAATGAATAATTATTATATACTCTAAACATTTATATTCAGTATAAAAGAAGACTGTTTTGTTTAGAAACATCCTCGCCTTAATGATTACAGTATCTATTTGTCGGTCATTATAAAGAATCATTATATACATTATGTTCAATAATTCTAGTTTTTACAAATTAAAATAAAGGTTGAGACGAGTAGAAATTTAATTTACAAAAAATAACAAACTTTACATTAATGTACCTATAACTAAAACATTTTTGCCCTTAAGGTGATTGCTTCAGGGTAGCCGTTTTTTGCAATTTGCAGGCCAGTGCTAGGTTGTATGTTAATTAAATGTTGCACGCGGGTGTAAGTACATAAGTTGTACTACATACGTCTTACACCCGCGTCTAACATTTCAATCAAAACCTAGCACTGGCCTGCAAATTGCAAAAAACGTAAGAAAATTTGAATTTCGCGGGCTACCCTGACGCTTTCACCTTAAAGCTGCATACAATAAATTGGTTATATTATTATAGTAAATATCTATTTTCAAGTAAAGTGCTACTATAAACACTCCGATGAGACTAATCTATCCCTCATACAAATACTTTACTTTAAAATCTATTACTAAAGGTGAACGCACACTTTTCAGAGCCGAAGGAGGCGAAAGAATCGAATTTTAGAATTACTTGTATGAAATCCTATGGAACCTCGCACACTTACCGAATCGGACGAATAAGGTCGTACGATTCGGTGCGGATAAGTGTGCGAAGTTACATTGGACTTCATTTAAGTAATTCTAAAATTTGATTCCTTCGCCTCCTTCGGCTCTGATAAGTGTGCGTTCACCTTAAACCAGCTATTGGTGCTGGCTCATACCATTACTTTATGCGGACACCGTTATCGGGCCGTCTTTATAGGATATCCTAAAGGGATATCCGATAAATACCGTAACTAAGGGTAGATTACTAGTTGAGCGCACTCTGCTATAAAAAAATAACTGCCCTTGGACTCTGCAGTGCCTCAAACTAGCAACGCCGCGTACGGTATAAGTACATAATTAATAATTATGTAAACGTTTCCAAAAAAAATTGATATTACTGGATTCAAAATAAAAACACCTTAAAAATGAGCAAACGAGTTAACTCGTTTGCGCATTTTCAAGGTATTATAGCAGCGACCGTAAGCCGTTAGAATACCTACAGAATTTTGAAATTTTTACTCTAGGTACCATCAACTTGTAATATATGACGTGTTACCTCGCATTAGAGTGAGCGTGTTAGGACACGGAGAAACGGCATTTTGGCAAGGAAAGCACAGATAATCATTACCACGTTTAACTTCATAAGAATTGTAATGAGAATTAAATTCAATAGTTTCAAACATACAGCAACGGAAAAAAACCTCTTCAGTATCTGTCACCAAAATTGCATCAATTTGGCCAAAAGTGGGTAAGAATTGTTCATCATCTATATCTACCGTAACAATAGAGTTCCGCTGCCATATAACACCAGCTATTGTAGCGGAAGTAACCGAATATTTGAGGACAACGCCAGTGCCGAGAGAAAACTTGACAGTGTCTCCTGAATTTAATGCAGATTTTTTTCCTAGTATTTTTGTTGTAGGTATTGTATTTTTCACAAACAAGTCATTGAGCATAAGTTGACATTTTATTGCTAGAGTCTTGCAAACATTGACTCGATTAAAAGATGATCTAGCCACTAACTTAGATACCCTGTGCTTGGCTTCAAAACGCATAGCCCACATGTTACGTACGGGGCCGAACTTCATTAGCATGGTAGGATAATGAGTCAGAAAATGAAACTTTGGCTGCAGGGGTGATTTTGTTAGCTCCGTGTACAATTGATTAAATTCTGCTATTATAACCCGGAGTTGAATATTGGTGTCACTGAAGACCCTATGACTTAATAACCTGTCGGTGATTTGCCGCAACATAATGTATAATTTCCATACTTTATTTTCTAAAGGAATGTAAAACCCGGCTAGTAGGCTGAAGTATCTAATAAGGGTAAGCATTTCTGATGCTGAAGTTTTCAATTTTACTTTCGAACCTTGGACAACTAAACAATTACTTGGTTTTGAATTCCTATCTGGTCCATAATCAAATGAAATTATTCTTTGTTGCAATACTGAGATCTTTAAAAGACCTTCGGCAAGGAAGTGGTTTATGACAAAGGTCATTACATAACGAGCTACACCTTCTAATATATCATGCATTGGGTCTACTGCTACATTTTGAAATAAATCAAATCCTGTCACCTTAAGCCAACAGCATGATTCTTTAATGCCCGTGTTAGGTGTATCGTTTTCTTGCAATTGAGCGTGGTATGAAGTCATATTTCTAAGCAAGTTACTGTTTTCATATAGAGCAGTTTGCAAACCTTTCTTGTCAATGTTACAGATTCTGCAACACTTGTTAGCTGAAAAACTTTCAGTAAACCCGAGAATTGAATTCAGGCCTAAATTATTGCCAGTTATAGCAACAACCTTCAATTTTACGGTTCCTTTAAAAAACTTATTTTCTATAAAAATTCCTTTGTTTTGCAAGTAATTCAATTCCTCAATAACAGGGTCAAAAATAGCTTTGTTTCCATATTTAGTTTTGTCAGCAGAATGGCAAATAGCTAACAGCAAAATGTTATTCAACAATGAAAATAAATGTGGTGGGAGTGCTGGCAAGGAAACGTATACACCACCAAGCTTATGCACCCCAGCGTGGCTCCCCAAAGGATTTCCAATTTCAAAATCATCATAGTATACTACTAAAGGAAGAATAATGTCCGACGCCTGCGGTGTACACATTGCCAGCCATACAGATCCCTGCATTACATTTTCTAGACACATTGGCCTCATCGGATTTTCTTCACGGATTATTAAATTACCCCTTAGGTGGTTCAAATAATCCGTTACATCTTTCCAAATAGTGTCAATGGAAAAAAAATTCTTCAAAACCTGGCGAAGTTGAATTACTTGCATTGTACGTGGCTTGGTGTGTAATGTTAAAGTGTTACTCCTTTGTGAAATGTCAGGACAATAACCAACGATTACTTCATGTGGTGGTATAAAAGAACCTAATAAATTCAATTCTCGGAATCTCAAATATTCTGAACGAAACGGAAAAAAGATGCCCTTCAAAGCTGTGTTGAACTTATGAAGTCGTTTATTAATTTCGCTTCCAGACATGCTTTCCTCATCAGCTAGCACAGGGCCGAATACGGACATTAAAGACGGTGCGATATTGTCAAGAAGGGTTTGCAAATGACTAACCATAGCTTGTACAGACGATCGAGATACAGAGGGATTTACATAGAGCGTTGAAATAAATTTCAAAACTTCTTTATGAATAATACTATCAGCATTATCAAGGACTTCCGGTTCACTATCAGCTTCAATGTATATGTGCTCAGTTGCTACTTTGGTAGTCTCTGTTTAACACATAGGAACTACGCAAGCCTCGTTTGAGGTGGATGGCAAATAACGAGTGTTTACTTTATTCAAATGTTTTATGTTAACATGTTTTCTAAATTGTCTAACGTCCGTGAAATACCGGTAGCATGCGTCTTCACCACATTTATAAACTCCAGTAATATCAATTTTTTCACATTCTTTCCTTATGTGGGTAATAAGTGAAGAAAACGTGGGAAAAGTCCTTTTACAACTGTGACACTTCATCTTAATTTAAATTGTGACTCCGAGAGTAACTAATATCTCCTTCACAGATTGTGACATACGATCGTACGATGTTTTGACTTTGTAAAAACCAATTTGGATAATAAGCCAAATGTTATAGCTTTCAGTAGGATATTTAGCCGCAGTAGCATGAAATATTTTAAAAGTCACATCAACAGCCTCAGTTAGTGTTGTGAACTTGTAAAACGTATTGTCACATACTGTGAAGGAGACACCTGACTGGCGGCACCAAATTATAAATGGTTGGAGACCTAGGTTTTGAAGCTTTTGGCGACGCTCCTCAATTACCACTTGCACGTCTGCGTCATCATCCACGATGGTCACAAATCCATCCAATATCTCCGCTCGTGAAGCTTGCCAGTCTTTTCTAGATCGACGGGCAGGAGGAATATTAAAGAGACAGCCGAGTAGCAATATCGCTGCTATTAATTTTGTCTCCGGTTGTTCATCTGGAAAGAAAATAATAGTAGTATATTTGACACAACACATCATCATTAACTGAGCAAATAGGGAAAAGTATCAGAACAAAATAAAATCTATCTATATAAGTAAAAATGAATTGCCGAAATGTGTGTCCGCCCGCCCGTTACTTCTGAACGACTGCACCATGTTAGATAATTTTTAAATTCTTTTTTGTCTATATATTTTATAACGGGTTCACCGACCCAGGGAGGTCGAGCACCTAGAACTATATAACAGAATCATTTCCTTACCGTCACAAATTGCCAATGTATCAGCTATTTTTCGACGAAGAAACGAGTCCTTTGTGGTGTTAAGCTTCTGCTGAGCAGCTTTTAGTATGTTTTCCGATGAAGCATCCAAGGCGTCGAGGCCCCCGGATTTATCAGGGAACAGTGCTTCGTAGTCATGAGTCAGGAGTCGCCATCCATCACTTGACTTCAGGATAGGATACTTATTGAAGTACTCCTGTAATGTCCCTTCCTCGTAGTACAAGTACCGGAGGCGAGCTCGCACCGTCTCCCGCCACAGGGCACTGACCTCCTGCCACGGACCAGCTGAAGGACTTGACAGCTGCTCTAATGCTGACGCTACGTCCTCCACTTCACCTGCACACAAAAATTAAAACGATTAATAATTAGTACAATGACAATAACGGTTCTTAGATTCAGATATTTTGTAATTTGTAACGAAAATTTATACTAATTCAGATATTTTTCTCAATAATTTTGTTCTTGATAATTTAATTCAATCTGAAAACATAAAATTTCTTGAAAAGGAGTTACCTTCTTTAAGTCCGGTCAGGTCGATTCCAGCGAGTGGAGGGGTGTCTAGCCTAGGACTGGACTTGGAGCGAGAACGTGACTTGGGCTTTTCAATAAGGCCCAACGAAACTAAATGCTGCCGTCGAGCCCTTCTGGCGGTGACTAACCAGCCAGAGATATTGCGCTTAGCCTGGTAAGCATCAGCCGGCAGGTACGGCGCGTAGTATAGGGGTGGTGACTCCTCTTTAAATAATCTGCCAATGTCGTAGGATAGAGCAAGCAGCTGCGAATCTGTCAGAAGTACCGGGTTTTCGGCCGTAATGAGCTTCTCCATAAGCAGCTTGCATAAACGCCCACGCACGTTTGAGGGTAAGGTGCCCGTTTTCTGCCCAATTGCTATTATTTGTTTTCCCTCGACTGATGAATTCAGTATGGTATTCACCTGAAACACAAATAGTATAAGTATGGCATTACAAACTAAATATGCAAGGTAAAAGTTAAAAAAAATGTCACTAAAATGTTGAAAATACAGGTTCAATACCTACCTTCCATTCAGTATAATGATCAGTTGGAGTCGGTGCCAGTCTAGGCATCATGCATTTAGTTGTTAGTTATAGCTGTCACCAACTCCAAATATATTACTGATCTTTGTGACATATAGTATAGCTCCTAAACGGCCGTCCGTACACACATACAGGACAGGACAGGTACAGACGTTAAACTTATCTGTTTACGCCGGGGGTTAACAATATTGAATGTCAATTTAAATTCCTTATCAAAAGTACAGGATAATAGGCAATAACTTACTAAATTGCTCCCGGTGGACTCTTGTCTAACTGCTTCACCCACTGACGACGACGAGTCCAGTGGTATCACCAGTATGTCACCATCCTAAAATAATATTTACTTTGAGACAATGTTATAATAGTACATGTAACAAAAAGGTGTGATAATATGAGTATGTACGGTCAATTAACCTCAATAATCGTTAAAATAATCACTAAATGTGTCCGAGTGCGACCGTTAACTAACAGGCTATAGCTAGCCCTAGCCGGAGATAACTCAAGGGAAGTGTTATATTTTTTTACTAGTAATCGGTTCAGCATTGCAGGTGTGAACGGTCCTGCCCTCGTCCCTTGATCCGGTCCTGATAAAAACTAATCGATCAAGATCAGGACTGATCCTGGTCTCAAAGAATGTCTATACCAAATTTTGCATCGGTTCAGTGTCTTAGGTATGAAAATGTGAAAAGGTCCTGCCCCAGCCGACAGATAGACAGACAAACTTACTTTCGCATTTATAATATTAGTATGGATGTAATTACAAATTAATACATATTGCTCTTGAACCAAAAAACAGTAAGTACGAGTACTTTTCTACAATTTTGCAGAACTTACCAAATTTTCCTGGTTAAGTCCTGCTTCGCAGTCTTGGTTGAGGATTGAGCTTTGCAGTCCTTCACACGGTGGCAGAGGCTCTAAGTTACAAGGTAGACTAGTTAACAAGTCATTCCTCAGGACCTCTTCAAAGAGTGATGAATTGTAGGAGTTATCCTGAAATTTAACAAGAAATTTAAAAAGGTAATAATAATGTACTTAGTTGGTAAACTAACAAGACTGATGAAAAGTTATGATTTTATTCCACTTTTTAAATAAATACTGCACCGGTTAAATTGTTAGGTATCTTAAGAAGACTTTAAAATAATAAAAGTTAATAAGTAGGTGCCTACCTACCTACATGCAAGTAGGAGAATGTGCATTTAAGCGACGCAGGGCATGTGTAAGCAAAAAGTTTAAAACAAAATTTACTTTTTTGAAATACAATTTAACATGAAAACAAACCATATCTTTTGGTTGGTCGCTTTTTAACATGGCCAGAGCTGCTTCAAACCGGAGTCTGTCCCCTATTTGAGGGAACATACTATGTATGTCTTGTTTACTAAGCATCTGCATTGTTGCGATATCAATTCTTTCAGCTGAAAAAAAAGGTAAATTTAACAGCGCCCTGATTGCAGCTGTGAAATGCACTACGTCGCATCGACTTTATAAAATGTAGGTTGGTAGAGCTCGTCTAAGCTGAAATGACGCGCCCCACTACTTAAATTTGTATACGTACACTACGGTAAATGCGGTAGTGGGGCGCGTCATTTTAGTTTAGACGCACTCTACCTATTTGTTTTTTTTTGGGTTGCAGTTGCACATCGAATCTAGTGTATAATATAAATATGAACGTATATCTAGGTAGGTGGGTAGGTACCATACGACAAGACTATTCTTGGTTGGAGTGTACAGCGGCCAAAAAAGTGTTATTTTCGCAAATCGTTTATTTTCTCGATTCTATAGTATGTAACACCTAGAAAGGCTACAAGTGTCTGGGTGTTTTTTGTCTCCGACCAACCGTTTGTCGTAAAAACGATGTCGAAGGGATCCATAGGTAAGGTTATGTTAGAACTGTGACCTTGAAATTGGTCGCGAAATTTTTTTAAGTATATTTTCATAGTGCCTCTAAGACGACACTCTGACCCTATTCTTGCTAGAAATTAGAATGTGTGAATGTAATGTGTGAGCTCATGCTAGCAACTTACTAGGTAGGTTTGTCAACTTACTTTCAAAACGATCGATGTAGCGTTCCAAATTCCACTTCTTCAAAAGATCACGCGTAGCCATATCCATTTTTGCACTGATCAAACACGTTCACTGGCACTAATGGAATTGTTATTGCTATTAATTAAACGAGTCGTGAGTCGTGACTTGCCGGCTGTAGCGGTGAAATACAAATGGCCGACCGAAATGGCGCGGCGGCGGAATGAAGTGAGAGAGGGAGACCTCATTATATAATGCCGTCACCTTAAATTTGTAGGACATCATTCAAATGCTACTCATAAATGGGTCTCTGTAATAATAATTTAGTAGGATACACATAAAATAATATGACTATATTATTGAACTTTGATGCTTACTCTAAAAATATGAGATTATTTAATCGTATTATCATAGGATTCACATAAAATAATATGACTGTAATATTAAAAAATGATGCTTACTTTAAAAATATAAGTTTTAAGCATTATAATTTAATATAGTACATTAGGGGGAGGTCATCGTATTTTTAGAGATACTTCTTCATATTAAACTATGAAATCTATTTATATTACGGTGACTGTCATTGTGTTTTTTAATTAGAATCTTATTTATAATTATCATACTAATTTATGGGACAGTGGACCATTTTCTATTACATTGTGTTATTATTTGAAGAAGACAATGTTATTTCATAATTACAAATTTTTACGATGACAAGTATCATAATATTGCATTATTTACCCAAAAAATTCGATTCCATCTGAACACATTTCAGTTCTAGCGTAATATTTACTTGTTATCAACATATTATAAGACAACGCATCTATTTTAAACCAACGTCACGATATTTTAAGATTATGCCAAAATGACATTTTTCTCAGTGCTCAAATATCGCTTTAACCCTTTAAGTATTTTTGTATCTAAATATGCACAAAACATTTAAACGCACATTACACAAAATCCAAAAGTCGCGCGAATATGCTCCTCTTGCCATAAGATTTATCAACCTACAATAGAACGAGAACGCAACACTTCAAGCCACGGGTACTATCTCTTTCCCTCCAGTCACAGCAAAAAGTTAGTCGGTTCGCGGCGAAACTAAGAAATGGTGGACGTTTAATAAAATTTTGCTAAAAGTCTTAGTAAAAGTGGATATATTGTAAATCTTTTGGCGTCATATTATTGTACAGGCATCTAATTATAACAAGTAAGTATTATTTTATTACAAAATTATGTTATTTTACGTATATTGAATGATAAATGTATTTGTATCTAAATAGATACATTGCGACTTACCTCTATAAATCGAGTTGACTACCCATGTATCTAAATAGATACTGGGCGTCTTTATCAGTGATTAGCAAATGAATTTGTTTGTGTCCAAAAAGATACAAGAATACTTCACGTTTTTTACAGAAAATGAAGCGAAGTTCAAGGAGTTCAAGAATTTTAGCCCTATTGCCGCCAGCTGACTCAGGGTCTGATGATTCTGACATAGATTTAGACCTGTCTTCAGACGCTCCTGATATTCCCAACGACATGATGGATATTTTTGAACCATCGGATAGCGAAGATGACTCTTTCCCATCACAAATACAGCCTCCACCGGAATACCCATGTTTACCCGATGCACCAGCCACGAGTGTTACGATTCCATCTTCACCTTCTCTTGCAAATCCTTCACCAGGCACATCACAATTCGTTCAGTCGCCAAGTACGCCAAATACCATTTATTCCAATACTTGTAGTCCTTTGATACCAATTGCATCCAGACTCCTACGCTCACACAGATCAAACTCAAAACCAAAGCAATCGAATAGAACCATCATCAAGCTTAAGACAAGAAGACCTATTTCAACCCCAGACTTCTGGTGTTGAAGTTCAGCGTTCAAGAAAAAGAAAAAAGGAACACATGGAATTCAAATTTAAATCTACAAAGTTTATGTGGCCTATGGACAGGGAAACAAGTGTAGACAGTTCATTTCAGGAACAAGTCACTGGTATTGATACTCCATATCAATACTTCAAAAAATTGTTCGACGATGAATTGATGGGATTTATTTGTTATCAATCAAACCTTTACTCCACTCAAAGCACAGGAAGATCAGTTGATATGACAATAGAAGAATATGAAAACTTTTTAGGTATTGATATGCTCATGAGTATTGTCGGTATGCCTTCTTACAAAGATTATTGGTCACATCAGTTAAGGTATGACAAAATTGCATCGGTAATGCCTCTGAAAAGATATCAGCTGTTACGTAAGTACTTGCATTTTTCCGATAACAGCAATGTGAACCCTAATGATCGATATAACAAAGTAAGACCTATCATGGAACACGTAAGAAGAAATTGTTTACGAATAGAGCCCGAAAAAAGTTTTTCTATTGACGAGATGATGATCCCATACAAAGGGACAAGAGCTGGATCAAGAAGGCAGTACATTAAAAATAAGCCCCATCCTTGGGGGTTTAAGTTTTTAGTCAGAGCTGGGGTATCTGGCATAGTTTATGACTTCTTCCCTTATGCTGGTGAAACCACTTTTGATGACATTAGTTTTACAGACACTGAAAATAAATATTTCGGGCTCACTGAAAAATGTGTACTGCGGGTGTCAAAAACTATTGAAAATCCAGCTTTGACAACCTTGTTTTTTGACAACTGGTTCTCTTCTCTTGAACTTATTTCATATTTAAGAAGTGAGTTTGGCATCCTGTCATTGGGGGTTATCCGTAAAGATCGTTTGAGAGGATATAATATGATTTCGGACAATGACTTGTTAAAGAAAGGAAGAGGAAGCTATATGGTTATGGTCGATAACAAAAAGAAGATTGCTGTTAGTAAATGGGCAGATAATAAATGTGTTACTTTAGCTAGTTCATATGCTGCAGACAACAAGGAAACTTTTGTAAAAAGATATTGTAAGGCTTCTAAGTGTAAAGTAGATGTTAAATGTCCAATGGTTATATCAGAATATAACCAGCACATGGATGGTGTGGACTTAGCGGGAATGTTTGTTTCTCTGTATCGAACAGGCAATAAGAGTAGGAAGTGGTATAAGAGAATTTATTACCATTTAGTAGATATTTGCGTCAACAATTGCTGGTTAGTATATAGGCGGCACTGCAAAATGTTGAATGAAAAGAAAGTAATGTCTCTTAAAGATTTTAAATTAAGTATTTCTTTCACCCTTTTACAAAAAGGTAAACGGTTAGTAGAATGGGGTGAAAATAAAACAACCCGTTGTGCCAAGGCCCGAAAAAGATATCCGCACTGAAGGCTTACACCATACACCAAATATAGTAAAGAAGGGTCGGTGCAGGAACTGCACAGCAGGACAGACAGTTATAAGTTGTTTGAAATGTGATACGAGGCTGTGTCTTACAGAAAAACGTAACTGCTTTCGTGAATTTCATACCAAATAGTCTATTACGGCTCAATAATTTAGTTTTATTTACTTTTAACCATTGATCTCTCTTACATAATTATTTAATTTAACATTTTTTATTGTTTAAAGTTGATTATTGTTTATAGTTTACAAGTTTGAGAGTAATTTTGTGTATTTTTAGATACGAATTTCTCAATAACCTATTTTATATATTTGTGTTTTTGTATCTAAAAAGCTACAACCTGAAAACTCAGTATTAGCTTCCTGAAAAATTATTTTTGTTTTAAATTTTCTTTTAAGTATTAAAGAAAACTGATTTGGTCTAGTATTTTTTTTATTTACCCATCCCAATACTTTTTTGCTCCCTAAAGGGTTAAGCTTGAAGTTGTTGACACTCAACACCTTATAAATGTGCGGATATCCAAGGGATTTGTCATGTTTCTTACCGTTATAGTTCCGTGTAGTGAGTTGCATACTGCCAACAGAGAACCATTCTTAGCTGGCACTATGGAACTCACTGAACCTATTTATAAAAAAATCGCAAAATAAAAAACGAAGCCACGGTCCTTCTGCTTTGCTAATGAGCAAAAACGTTGTGACATCACAAAAAATAAGCGCCTCTGACGGAAAAGAAAAACTCAACGATGAATTTTAATATCCCTTTCGATAAAAGGAGGCTACATCATCCAGCTCAGACTCAATTACCTGTCATTATTTTCTAGTCTATGCCCTACATACCGGTAGTGAACTGGCATAAAATAAAAATTAAAAAAAGATGGCCGACCCGCCATTAAATTCTCGCGTTTGGAACACAAAATGGACGAATGCACTCCGCAGTTACTTAACTACAGTACGATCTGGATTTATTTTTTTATTTTTGTATATAGTTTACTGAAATGTTAGAGAATATGAAAGATCATTAAAATAAAGTGCGAAATGAGTTCTAATGATGAGATTTCAAACATTTCTAATAGTTTTGAAATCATGCTCCAGCCAGTATTTTTAGTTCGTGCCCCTAGATACTCAAATTACACGAAAAGTTTATATGATAGTCCAATAGTTCAATAGTCCTGTCGTTTACAGTATCACAATAACATCGTATCTAAAGTACTGTATATCTATTATGTTAAATATATTGGTAGTCCACCACGGTCAGTACGAAAATACGAAAGTGTGTCCTCTCGACTTTAATAGGGGATCTCAACATCGAGAAAACATAAAACAATAATAAATTGGACCACAATTCTGTTCTCAGCCGTGTAAAATACATGAATAGCAAAAGATTCAACAGCCTACTGAACTATACACTTGAACTTGACCTTCCATTGATTTTCCGTTACCTTTTTGAAGACAATTAATGATCATGAAACCGCGTTTTTGTCCTATTTGTGCCTTTTTATCGTCGACTTCATCGCTTACAAGCGTGGCGAAGAATACTAGAATGATTTTAGTTTGAGATTAAAAAACCTTTTGGAGGTAGCGGAAAATTAGCTGCTTGTTCGTGAAACCTTGACAACTAGGTATAAACGATCTGGAATTAATGATTAATTTATAATTAATTTGTTTCTGTCAAGATCACGATAACGAAGACACACACACACTGACCCATTTCTTTTCTGTGACTCATTTTTAATGTTTAATACCTAAAATAATTATACCTACAAGAAATAAAGAAAATTAATTAATTTAGCACAAACTAAAGGCACACAAAGTTTACTAGAAAACAGCTTTAAAGTGTACCTAACGACTGCGCCAAAAAGGCTGAGTTCAGAAAAATGCCAGACACCTAGTTTTCAACGCTGCTTTTCGACTATACCTAAAGTGTTAGTAATACCGAAAACAGAATGAATAGAATTCTAATGATTTTAGTTCATTGAAGACCATTGACCAAAACAGAGAACTTTGATTAAGAGTCTTTAGGGTGTACTGAAGTAGCTTACGCAAAATAAGACAATAGGATTGTTTTTATTGCCTAATGACTATGCTCTTGACCTCTTTCACGTCCTATGGAAAGCGATGGATGTAGTCTACGAAGGAACAAGGTCGAAATTAATTTTTCATCCCACCACCTCGGAAAGAGTATTTTTAATCTTCAATATCTGAGTGGAAAAGCCGTTTTTATTCTCTAGAGGATAAAGTAAATTCAATTTAGAACATCGTGTGCACTAAGTTTGTGAATTAAAAACATCATTAAATCTATTTACTTCTATCTCCATGGTGCCGAATTTATCATTCAACCTTTTTCTAATTTGTAAAACTTAGACTCGGAAGCTTCTTGATATACTTTTTTTTTAATTTGCTTTGCGCGCGCCATTTTACTTTTCACGTCACCAACATTACAGTACCTAACAAAAATATTACACTCGACTTTTGGTAACTGTAGCAACGTTACTTTAAATTTTTCTTAATTATACCTAAGTATCATTTGAAATAATTTAAAGATTATTCTGTAATACTTACCTATCATAATGTAGTACATAATAAATGTTAATACCTAAACTGAAATAAAAGTATCTTGTGATTGAAATGCTTTTTTTTGCATATTTAGTCATTTCCTCGCTGAGGTGGGATGAAAAGTTACGTGTTGCACTCGAGTGCAAAGATTTTTCACCTCGTGCTCTTTTGATTCCCTCGCTAACGCTCAGGATTCTAATTTTAATTGAATCACTCGCTGCACTCGTGATTCAATTTTAGAATCCTTCGCTTGCTCGGTCATCAAAATTGAGCACGCGGTTAAAAAGCAACTTTGCACTCTTGTACAACAAATAACTATTATACTGTTACTACGATAGTCATCACTCAAATTACAAATGATAGCATGTATAAACATCACCACGTTCGTTGAAAACTATTCGTGTACCAAAGAAATGCCACCCAAAGTTCAAGGACAAAATTAGGAAAAAATCTGCTAAAAATATCTCGTGAGAGACCGCAAGCCCTCTTCGCAAATGTGTCAATATGGCGTCGGGCTCTCGTGGCACAGGATAATGGAAATGGCTCCAGAGATTTCCACTGAATGCCATCTTTATCTAGATGTTACATTTTCAGTTTTCCGCGGGTCGGTTACAAAATGGAACCGTATAATTTCTAAATTCGAATTGAAAGGCATAAAGTTGCCAGTGCTAAAAATTGCCAGCACTAACTAACGAAAGATATCCTAATATAATAAATTGAAACGCTTTGTCTAACAAAGAGGATCAGATAGTTTCATCTAAGTAGACTGTAATTGACTGAAGTACTGTCTTAGCTAGAGTGATTTCATTGCTTTGTACTCGAGGCAGACTGATCTTCTACATTAAATTAGTCTCTTGTGGATGTTAAGTGCCTATCTGTAGCAACAAAGAGTTAAACGGGTTAAATATTTTTTTATATTATATCATTACGCCTCTTTTCCCAAAAGGGTTAGGCAGAGGTATACCCATAGTTATGTTTAAGTTCCATGTCCTTCTTTCAATGGACACAAATGTCGACTGAGAAAATCTTATTTAAAAACTAAGTGACCTGGGATTCGGCTCCAATACTTGTTCACTATCATATAGAAATATAAGAAATAACGAATAAAGTACTATCTCTCTGCTCTCGATAGGAATTATAATTTATGAAACGAAATTGTTCTCGTGATCACTCGGAATTAATGGTAATGGAGATTCCAGGTATAAATTGATTGACCCACTAACCGTTTTGGTCAAGGCTGAATATTTTGTATTCCAGTAATACGGAACTTTCTTTGCGTGCCCATACGTAGAACACCATTTTTTTTAGTTTCTGAGATACAATATTTTGGCTATCATGAAGGTGGGGTCGGAACCGTGCAATTTTCTTATTTTTCTTCTTTCTGGGACAAACTAAAAGATGTAATATCATTGCTAAAGGGTGTGTTTTTTGTCGTACGGTATTCTGCTGTGGGGAAATGCCGCCGATATTCAGACAATTATTATTTTACAAAAAAGGGCAATTCGTTCGATTTATAAATTAAGTCCCAGATACTCCCTCAGAGTCAAATATAAAGAGATTAATATAATGACTGTGCCTTCTCAGTATATTTATGAAAATCTGCTGTATGCACATAAAAATATTAATCTCTTTAAAAGATACAGTGATATCCATAATGTCAATACTAGAAACAAACAAAAATTTGTTATTCCTAAGACCAGGCTCAAGAAAATAGGTGGCTCGTTTAGATGCCAATGTATTCGTTTTTATAATAAACTTCCTAGCCTCATTCAAGAACCAAGCCTAAATAAATTCAAATCTTTTATAAAGCGTCATGTCATCTTTTAAAAAGCGTATGTCAGAAAGCCTATTATACTGTTAAAGACTATATTGAGGATAAAACGGCCTGGGATTGAGCTGCTCCAATAAATCTACACTGAATGTTGTTTTTTTATTATTATTATTATTTTGCTATTTTTACTCTTTTTTTATTATTTCACATGACATGAATATTAATTGTATGAATATTACTTTGATTATTGAGAATTTGAGGACTATGTGGGTCATTGTTTCACTTTTGATTATGGTCTGGGAGTTTGAGTAGTTAGTGGCAATATCTGTGTGGTTCTTTCATCAAAAGACCATTTCAGACACCGATCTACATGGTCATCAAATGATCTGACCAACAAAATTATATCCGTTTCTTTTTTTATATACACATTGACATTGATAATTTTTTATATATACAATGACATGAATATTTACTTTGTAAAGTATCTTATTGTTTTAATTATTGTGAATGTGAAGACTATGTGGGTCTTTTCTTTAATTTTGTTTTCTTTCGTTCTCAGTAATCACGATCTGGCAGTTTGAGTAATTTATGTGGCCTACCCAAATGTCCTTTCTTTGCTACTGTTCGTCAAAGCGTTGGGCTCCTTATTTTCCGAGTTGAGCAAAACGATTAGTGACAAATGCTTGCACTGACTGGACAGGTCCACTCAATCTGTGTGGTTCTTTCTTCAAAAGACCATTTCAGACACCGATCTACATGGTCATCAAATGATCTGACCAACAAAATTATATCCGTTTCTTTTTTATTATATACACATTGACATTGATAATTTTTTATATATACAATGACATGAATATTTACTTTATAAAGTATCATATTTTTTTAATTATTATGAATGTGAAGACTATGTGGGTCTTTTTTAAATTTTGTTTTCTTTCGTTCTTAGTAATCATGATCTGGCAGTTTGAGTAATTTATGTGGCCTACCCAAATGTCCTTTCTTTGGTACTGTTCGTCAAAGCGTTGGGCTCCTTATCTTCCGAGTTGAGCTAAACGATTAGTGACAAATGCTTGCACTGACTGGACAGGTTCACTCAATCTGTGTGGTTCTTTCTTCAAAAGACCATTTCAGTCACCAATCTACATGATCTTCACATGATGTGAACAAGATTATGTCTGGACTTTAAAAGAGACTGTGACCACTGAGTTTGTTTCAGCCTTTCTTCTCAGAGTAGTCAGTTAGGAAACGCCGAACTCATCTAGTTAAAAAAAAAATATCATTGACATGTAAAAGTGTTTGTACAAACCTACTTACAGAAATAAAATCATTTATCATTTGTCACTCAGCCACTTCCCTTTGGGGTTATACATTTCTTTTGGTGGAGAAAATGATTTTTAAGCTTCGCGTTTAAATAAATACAATATTATTATGGGTGTCCACGATATTATTCAATAAACAGGAACTTAAAATATCCCTTTTATAGTCTGTAATATCAATATTACCAGATTTTTAATACAGTCGTTACGCGTTTCTGCGATCTCTATATATTAAAAACCTTGTAGTTTCCGAAAACATTCCATAGGTCAGCGATAAAGCTTAAAGTAACATATACATCAGAGTAAATGAGTTTTCCAAAGTATTCTAAAATAAATTCAGATCTCAGACAGCCTTTAATCACGAAAAGGGCAGATGGTCCTTTACGATAAGTAAACAATAGTCTATCAAACAAATGCCAGGCTACATTCAACTCCGATAGAGGCAGATTTGAAAGGGTTTCAACCGTTCCCGCGTAGCCGCAGGAGCCAGCCAGCTCTCAACTAATAGGATTATGACTTCACAGTGCCATAGTTCCTGATTATGTGTTGGCTAACTGCCTATCTTCAGAGTGAATGACTTTTATACTATAAAAAGCGGATTTGGCGAATTATTCCGAATAAAGCTCGAACTGGGGACAGTTCATTGCTAACATATATCTAATATCAAACTGTTTTTCCCGATCTGTCCTTCTAAGGGGTCAAATCAAAGTGACAGATTGGAATAATTAGATTTTAAATAACGGCAATGACGCAAGTTTCAACAAAATTAATTCAATTGTGTGTTACCATAAATTGAGTCATTATTGTCAGTCATTCATTTCATTTTGCGATCAATTTGGTTGAACCTTGTGTTATTGCCAGTAATTTGTTTCTCTGTAATATGTAGTTTCAGACACAATACAAGTTGAGCTGTAACATCGATCTACGAAGCTAACCTGCAGTAATAGCGGTTGGGTCTTAGATGGGTTTCCATCACTTAAAAATCGTAATTTATAGGATTGTGGTGGACAAATTGCAGTTTCTCCGTTCCGTTTGAACAATCGTTATTTGTTATTATTGAACGGCATCTGTACCGTGTGGTCCTGGACGTAAAGAATAACACCACCCCATTTCTTCCCGTGGGTGTCGTAAAAGGTGACTAAGGGACTTACAAGAGAATGGGCAGCAGCGTTCTCTATATATTTTAACACCATACTGCGATCGCCAACCCGCCTGCACGGCGTGGCGACTATTGCAAACCCTCCAAACTGGTAGACACCTACATCCAGCAGTGGACATCTTTCGGCTGAAATTATAGCCTGTTCAGCCATGAAGGTAATGCTTAAAAATGTGTAAAACTGTAGCTAATTGTCTTTATTTGATGTAATTATTTTCAAGTTACAAATATTAGTATAACCCTGACTCTTGTACAAGCCAAGGAAACTACAAAGAACATGAACATAAACAACAATGAACGTGAATGTCCATCTTACACTTAAAGATGGCGATGACGTTTTTAAATATATATTAAATTTCTATGCTTACCTTTCTTTTGACAGATCTATTCGAATATTTTAATGCAAGTACAAAATATACGCCTTTCCAGAAGTGCCTTGTACCTTGTCGCTGACAATATGTGTTACTCTGTAGAGAGCAACGATGTTACGTACGCCAACGTAACAAAGCCCTTAACTTTACGATTCCACCTAGAATCTCCAAAGCAGTAGTAGTGTAGCAAACCTAAGTTTATTATTATCTCGGGACCACATAACTTATTATTAGACTTGTTTTATAGGCCAAGTATAATCAACAGTAAAGATAACTTAGTCGAGCTAATTATGTAGAAATACTATATTTCTAGCTAATTTTGTCGTTGCTATGTGGTGCAAAGATATTAACTTTGTACTAACTTTTGGAACGAAGTTTCTTAACGCAGCTTGTGACAGGAGTTAAATTGTAGAAATCATAAGGTAACAAAAAAATTATGAAATTTTTATATAAAATAGAAAAAGAAAGAGTGTGATAGTTTTTTTATGGTTTTCGAGTGCTGAAACCAAAAGTGAAACCATGATAGCATCAGCAAAATTTTTCGTCACGGGTGTCGTTTTCAGGATTTTTGAGGCTGATAGTTAGCTCAAAATAAAGATTGAGTGTTTTAAAGATACAGTGAATGGTGTTACATTCGGAATTCAAGAAAACACGTAAGGAACTTCGGTGATGAGGGGGGTCCCCCGACCGTTTTTTGTCTACTTTTGTAATTTCTTCTATTTTTTCACATATCTACTAGAATCTAGTACCCGTACCCGAACCTGTAGTGACATTCAGAGATCTAGTAGTCTGAAGCACGAAAGTCTGACTTCCAGTCTTACTAACAGGTAGCGTGTTAACCAGTAACTGGGTTGTACAGATCAGTTAATCAGTCTCTCCATGTCTGGTATTCAACTACATCCGGGTAGACCTGAAGCCAATTCCAACATTGTTGTGAAAACGTGAGGCAAATTTTGAGTCACATACCAACTAGCACGGTTATTTTCAAACTAGTTAGAAAACTAACTAGATGACCTCTCGTTTGCAGAGTTCGGGAAAAACCGAAACACGCATAACAACTACCTAGTGCGGGACAATATATGATTAAAGTCCCGCACTAGTTATATACGACTTATACACCTATACACATAAACCACCAACATAATTACATCATCATCACCATCATTTCAGCCGAAAGATGTCCACTGTTGGACATAGGCCTCCCCAAAGCTCCGCCACTTCGACCGATTTTGTGCTTCCCGCATCCATGGGATTCCTACGGCCTTAACAAGGTCATCGATTCACCTTGTGGGAGACCATACAACTCCACGTCTCTACGACCAACCTAAATACATATAGGTGTATACACAATTACCCAATTAAACACATCCAATAATGTATAATACCTTATATTAAATTGCTAGAGTGGCTATTTAGCCCTCTTCCCCTCTTCTAATTTTTCTGTGCCTGACAGGGTCCATATTGATCTTTTATTTGTAATACCATTTTATTAATACATCAGCATCTGCCTAGCCTTTTCCCAACTATGTTGGGATCGGCTTCCAGTCTAACCAGATATATCTTCCAGCCTATTTTTTGTACACATATGTGTATGGAATGCAAAAATAATTAAGTATTGAGCCATCATACATTACAGTACATGAACTTCAACATAAACGAATAAGAAATTACGTTTTCACTTGCAAAAATAACCTAGAAAGCTGGTCCATCGTCATCGACGCTACTCAAAAGTAACGTAATAAAAATTTACATCACCAATGACTAGTTAGAATGCCATAGTAATTCAATGGCGGTTTATAGACGGATCGATTTACTAAGCAACACGTCCTACTTTTGAGAAGCATCGTGGACTACGGGTCTTAGTTTGTCTATCAAATCTGAATTTGTCAACTGTAAATGTAATTTCCTTTCGGGTACAAAAAAATCATAATCACGACTCGTATAATGTAAATACCAACCGAGAAGAAGAAATTGGCTTCTTTTGATGCGAAAATTCGGTGTGAGAAAGTCAGGAAGCCATTTGAAATCACATATGTTCAATTTGGTTAAAGATAATCCGGAAGACATACAAATACTTGCTTTGGGAACACGCATATTGACGTATTTTTAACATGATTTTGAAGGTTGTAAGTAATTCAAAACTTTCTAGTAGTTTCAAGTGAGTTCCGCCAAACTTAATGTAATATTCAGAAGAACCGCCCATACAATATCGTGTTTTCACTGTATTGAAATCAATTTTCTATACGAATTTGATACAGGATTGTTAGCACTTTTTAAAAGTTAATATGTACGTATTCGAAAAAACTTAGCAGCAGTAATTGCTTTTTACATCCAGTAAATATGAATTCAGCACGTGATTTTAGCGTAGAAATTTTTCGTCGGATAACAAAAAATCTGCTATCATAGAAAACTGCAATACCTACAAGGTTAAAATTAATGGCAGAGCTATGTTTTAGCTATGCTAACGTTCAAAATCATATACTGAATCATTGGTATCTAGCTGTGCTGTCCCTGCCAAACTGTATGTAAAGCTATCTGATTTGATAAAAATCTTGCTCAATTAGGATAATAAATTATGAAATAAATTGAACAACTACATACTATTTAATACTCTAATTAATTCAAACAATAATGAGGACTAAAATGTCAACATTATTTATTGAAATCCTTAATTAATTTGTATTCATAATCCAAATGATTTGTTTCATTTGGATTATGAATACTCAACAAGTCAGTAACCTAGAAATAGTTTCACCTATGTACATATATTGCAGATGCATATACAAGTACATACACGTTACACTAGTTTAAAGATAATTCCACACTACACCTACATACAATTCCTACACTCAAAACAGGCGGGTACGCCACACAATACAAGAGATAGGAACATATTGTAGTGTCAGACAATGTGCCGGCTATTCTATAGCCTAGTATTAGTCCTACAGCTATACCGATAGTCCTACGGGCTAACAATGGAATGGTCAAGACGTGAAGGTACTAGATATGGACTAATTTAGCTATTAAATTCATTGCTCAATTAGTGTGTTTGTGTTAGTTGGCCCTACTTTGTAGTTATAATTGTTTGAAGTTCGAGACAGTCTGTTGCCGTGTGGTCCCAGACGTAAAGAATTCAACAACAACAACAACAATTTCTAAACAACAGCAACAATTCCAACAACAACAATTTCTTCTCGTGGGTGTCGTAAGACGCGATTAAGGAACTTACTAGAGAATGGGCAGCAGCGTCCTCTATACATTTTACCATCATACTGCGATCGCCAACTCACCTGCCAAGCGTGGTGATTATGGCAAACCCCCTAAATTGGTGGAGGCCTATGTCCAGCAATGGAGGTCTTTCAGCTGAAATGATGAAATATCAGATTTTTCGTGGAGCGGTTTAAGACATAGATACACAGACAACATATAACCTTCGACTACTGTTGATCGTAACAAATAAAGAATTAAAGTATTTCTATTCCCAACATCAACAAATGGTAACAGAATTCCTGCATCTGCGAAAGACGATGAACTATCGGAAAACAATGTGAGTGTAGGAACTATGTATATTACAGGTACACCTTTGCCTAACCCTTTGTGTAAAACGAGGTGATATTATTTTTAGTCAAGTACGAAGACAGATACAATAGTCGTTACTATTGGTAAATATACGTCAATATTGGTGCCGTCACCTAACAATGTCATATGTCAAGAATTCTTTGGAAATACAAAATGTTTTTGGGTTCCCTGTCTCTTTCTGCCGTCGACTATCTTGCGGGTTACAAAGCTGTGTAGAGTTAAATCTCCCATTAAATCTTAATACTGTCTGCTATATACATACATACTCACGCTTCTTCGCATAAGGGTAACCAGAAACTACAGAACTCCACCTGATACAACCCTTCCATACTCTTTTTGCCTCGCGTACGTTCATACATCTGGTCATACATACGCCGTATGCGTGTACTACGCACCTGACCTTTCTGAAGAACATCACCAATAAGGTCACTATGCGTCCTTCTAGAGCAGCCTTTCCAAGGCCACCCTTTAGAAGGGGAATGGGGGCGTTGTGTAGAGTCTACACAACGCCCCCATTTTGTTTCTGGGTCTCTTACCACCCCCCTTTAGGCCTGCGGCGCCCGCAGGGGGGCGTTATCGCCCACTTTGGGAAAGGCTGTTCTAGAGCGTCCCTTCTCAGCATTTCCAACCACATCTGCCTTGTAAATACCTTTTCTTATGCCCGGTTTCTGAGGTACTCTTATCGGTAGTTTATCTGTTCATTAGCGCTATTGGTTCGATAATTTGACAGTTTGCGTTTCCGAACACCGCAATGTAAGATAAACTCCGTTTAAACTAACTCCGTTAACTCCGTTTAGGTTATTTTATCTGACCAATGTGTGGCGTTTATCGGTTCCATAACTTTATTTGACGTTTCATTTCAAACTATATCAACTCGCTTTTAATCAAACGCCTAATCAAGTTTGTTGAGCAATAATGCACAAATACGGCTCATTGCATGAACATTTAGTTTTTAAGAATTTATTTTATAAGTACCTACCACGTTGTACACTTTATGTTATTTTTTTCTTCTTCATCTTGTCTTTGCACGGAATACAACAATTAAATCATCGGAAGCTTTAATTTCAAAATATTCGGGATATAAACTCCAACAGTTTCTATTCTATTAATGTACAAGTTGTATGTGATGCAAAGTTATACATTCGTGATATAGATGCTCGTTGCATGACAGTACCGTGTATCATAACTCATTCCTACGAGCATCATCATCAGCCTATAATGTTCCCACTGCTGGGACACAGGCCTCCTCTCGGTGAGAGGGAGTGGGCCATAATCCACCACGCGGGCCCAGTGCGGGTTGGTAGATGTCACATGTCTTCGAATTTTTGGTTCTAAGACATGCCGGTTTCCTCACGATGTTTTCCTTCACCGTTTTGAGAGCAGTGGCGATGAAATAATTTACAGAAAGTAATGCGCCTGCTTGGGTTTGAACTCTCGACCTACTACTCGTAAGTCGCGGCCATTACCACTGGGCCACCACTGCTCCACTACTCCTACGAGCGTGACTCGATAATAATGAGATAGATAGTCACCTCATGGGAGACAGTGCTTATCCTTGTAGAAAGTTCATAATGACACTATTCTTAAATCCAGTTACAAATGCGGTAAAACGTTACAATGAAGCACCAATAAAGACCAGAAACACAGTTGAAAGAACATTTGGTGTGTGGAAAAGAAGATTTCAATGCCTCTCTCTAAAATTACCGTTAAAATTAGATCACACATCAGCTGTAATATTAAGCCAGTTATTTACCCTTGAAAAAAAAAATGTTTACTCTACTAGTTTTAAAGACCATTTATACAATAAAAATCAATTTTAGATGCAATCTCATAAACAGACCCATCTAGCGGCATCTAAAAAACTAGTTGACAGTTTCATAGTTATTGAATGGTTTGTTTTGTATTCAGAAACGCAGTGACAGTTAGCCGACGTTTATCTTATGCATAACTTTATTGAATGAATAGTTGTTGAGAGTTTATCTTGGAACTTCAGAAATCGGGCATTAGTCGCCTTGTACTCAGCTTCTCCACATGACCAAACTACCTGAGCATACGCTTTTAATTTTTTGTCACTACTACTTCTTTGCATCATCTGTTATATCTGCCTATTAGCTACTCATAATTCATCAGCTTCTCATACATTCTTCTTACATTCCATTCATTTCTATAGCATCCAACATACACAGAGTACAACCAGTTCGACTATGATTGGAATGGAATTTAAATTCCAGCTGTAACAGTAACATCCAAAACGTAGTTATTTCGAACAACCGGCACTGACTGGAATTTCATATCATATTTCAGACTTCATTGAAATTTCGACGCAATGAAGCTTTGAAAACTTCAGCGGCTCATGAAATAAGCTGTATTTGTACTGAAAATTGTATCGATACAAATTAAATGCAACCTGAATAGGTACTTTAGCTTCAATATTTTAACGCGAAATACTTTTTATAGGAGAATCCAGATGACTTCAGTTTAATTAGAGGTAAAAAACTGTATTTAAACGCGAAAGTGATTGGAAACGCTGGGAGGAGACACTCTAGGTAGAAGGTGGTGGACTGGTGATGTTTTTCAAAAAGGTCAGGTGCATATTACTGGCAACCGGCGTACGTGTATGACCAGATGTATTTAAAGGAGTCTGTAATTATCTTAGCACGTTTTGTTCTGTAATTTCTGCCAAGCCCCAAAAGAAGACGGCGTGAGTTTATATATTTAAGGATAAAGTTGATATCTTTTTATATACTGGCTACATTCACCCAGAGGTTATTTTCGACAAGTTATAAGCGAGGCGAGGGCATGCCAGCTATTTATAAAAATATACCTATATTCGCTGAGTGAGTTTTGTTGTCAACTAATTCGAACCTGTCTAAAGTACCTGCAGGCACCGAGTGCTGGGGCTTAGCTTTTTCTCAATACTTCAATTTAAAAGGTTTTACTGTAACTTGAGATTTATTTTCTTTTGTTTTCTTTTATAGACATCACTTTGTTTACCTCTGCTTGTTTCAAAATGTTTTTTAAATTTATTGAACTCAGTTTTCTGATTGATTTTGTACCATTCAGTTACTTACTAGCTTGTTTGCGTCACATATTTCTAAACTGTTAATAAAGTACTTTCTTCGATGTACTGAGCGGGATTTGGTGCTGTTTCGTGTGGTGCCGGACGTAAGAAAACACCATCCCAATTCTTCCAGTGGGTGTCGTAAGGGGCCACAAAGGGACTTATTAGAGAATGGGCAACAAACGTTCTCTATACATTTTACCATCACACTGCGATCGCTAATCCACCTTCCAAGCGGGGCAAGTATAGCAACCCCTCCATATTAAGGGAACGCCTATATTCAGCGGTGGACGTCATTCGGATGAAATGATGAATTATGATTTGGGGGATTTAAACTACATTATAAGCAGTATTTTAAAGTATCCTATCCTTGACCGTACTGCCCATTCAAATATAAGTTGGGTTCTAATAATATAATTTACTTAGTAACGTATTTTTCAATATTAACCATACAAACTGTATCTACAATTCCTTGAAAGCAAGCAGGTGTTACCTACATTTAGTAGAGCGACGTGGACGTCAGAACATATAATTACCATCGATCAGCTTTCCGACCCGGCTAGTTCACTTCATCGATGCGAAGAATAACTTATCAGAATAAACTCCCTGCTGTTGACTTTACCAACTTTATCAACTTAAATGATTGACTTTTACTTTCGATATTGCTTTTTTTGATGGCTCGATAATGAAATCGGTGTTTTCATACAGTTCGTAGATATTGAAACATTTTTTCAAAGAAAAACTTCGTGAAAATGTCATAATTTGCTTTGATATTTCGTTAAAGTTGTGCTGGGTTTTTGTTAAGACAGCTTTTCCTGAGGAAGTAATTGATGAATAATATTTCCGAAGGTCCTCAGCACACTAGGCTAATATTAAAAAAATATATATGTAATTGAATTAAAACAACAGACTTGTTAATTTGTCGTTATCTCAATAAAAAGGAAAATAAAAAATAAAATCACACAAACCTACATGAGCATTAAGAAACGTCAGAAGCTACATAGGTGCACGGTTCCAAATGATTGATTCCTATGGAGAAGAGCCGGCAAAAAACTCCACGATTACTCTTTTAAAAATAATTGGCTTTTACAATGGTTTCAAATTACAGTGTTACTAGGTATGGGAGAACAGTGTAGGACTGTCAACAAGTACCAGGTACTTAATAAAATAGAAAATTGTCTACAGTCTACAAGGCCTACAACGTTCTCATATTCACAAAATATAAAGGAATCTACTTAAGTGAAATACTAGATAAATAAAATGTAACAACCTATTTAAACCAAATGACCATAGAATTGAACTGCCATGACAACCAATAATGAAGAGTTGAAATTAAATAGAATATAATTTCAAATAATGAGTAGATTACGTACATTGTAGCATCAACACCTTTCAGACAGAATACAGTTTTCAATAATTACGCAGGATACATCACTTATGGCCTCATCAACATAATTCAAATCGATATTCACTGCAACTTCAAACCTTTGCATCTCTCAGTAAAGACTCAGACTCATAACATTACAGTAGGTAGTAATAAAATATAAATAACCTTTCCTAAACTACTAACGATAAAACCCAAGCACCTCTAGTAAACTAAACAAATCCCGCCGGGCCCACACGGCTCCCTAATTAAGCCATCCGTCTTTGCATGCACTCTGTACGCTGTACATAATAATATATTATATACCAGTATGAATGTTCGGGTCTCCGCCTGCCAAGAGAGCACTGAGAATGGTGTAGGGTTGTCGTCGCTCATTGGAGTATTTATTTATTTATATATTTAACTGCTTAAAATTATTATCACCAATCTGTCAATATGTAGCGCGGCATTGATCTACGCATCACAATGACGACACACAAATCTTGCATGGCGTAGGCAAAGTTTACCGCGCAACTAGTATAAATACAACGTACAGTCAGTGCCGTGCATTACCTGACCCCTCTTCCTCATTTCTTCTTTGTAGGAGGGTTGATTGTTCGAAAGAGATACCGTGACCCTGGCACATGGGCAACTGAAGTAACATGGGTGGGTTTTAGTCAGTGAAAGTCTGACATGCCCTCCTGCACCGCCCAGAGCGGGAGAAGTCATTTGATGATTTCCCATCCAAAAAAAAAAGGAGGGGTCAGGTGATGCAGGGCACTGACTGTACCAACATCAATCGTTGGGTCCCTACTCTTGCTCGACGAAGTGCCAGCCCACGTCGCAGCTGAGCCTGTAGCTTTAACTTTAGCCCGCCCGTCTCTTGTCCTCTACCAGCGACGCCCTAAGCCGAGGTCCGTACCCCACAGGGGTGCTCTTAGCGAGTAGTCGCTTTCGTTTTAAGTTTATATAGCCCTGGCTGGAGACCTTAATTCATTGAGGAATTCGCAGGCAAACCCGGTTAAGTAGTAACAACCTCTCAAGGTCAACTAAGAGATGTCATAAAAAAAAACAATGGTGGACAGTGGATAGACCCACCAGGCACGACACTGTTTGGTCGTTAGATCCTCCTTTTCTGCAGAGGTTGAGTGAACTTCACACCCGGTTCCTCATACCTCCGAAATATTTCCTGGACGTGAACGACTACATAACCTTATGGATGATGGTTGAAGGTCAATCCTCTTAGAATATTTATGTACCTATGCCTTTTTTCTGTGAGGGTGGATTGTCTTTCCGTGCGATCCAAAGCAGTTCGGTGAGTGTAAAATCCTTCGAATTTTCGGTTTCGTAACATGTCTCCACGATGTTTTCCTTCATTGTTTCTTGGACAGAGAAGAAAAACATCAGCTCATAAGTGGTTCAAACCTGCGACTTAAAACCCGTGAGTCACAGCTGTTACCACTGCCCATGATTGAATAACTGACTTAAAAAATGTAGACGTACTCTACTGTAACTTGCAGTTGTGTGTTACTTCTGAACCATATTATTAAGTTATGATTCAACATTCAGTGTGCTTTTTACATTTAAGTCTTGTATGTAATGTTAAATAGCTGTCTTGTTGATTTGAATTAATACTTATATTATTTTATTATATTCCTTTCTTATACTCTTACTTGACAACCCTAGCTAAGTGGGATAACGAACTGGGCCGTTACAGTGTTGCATAAAATACCCTTAAAGTATAACGAAGATATGAAGGTAAGGGTGTTCTCGAGAAGTTGAAATTCACACTAGCAAGTTGAAGTATTCTAAATCCCTGCCAGGGTCGCGAGATCTGTTCGAACGTGTTACCGTGGCCCTAGCATATGGGCAACTGAAGGAACACGGGTGGGTTTTAGTCAATAAAAGTCTGACATGCCCTTCCGCCCCACCAAAAGCGGGAGGCGTTATTTGATGATTTCCCACCCACAAAATAAATGTATATACCTGCATTCCCTTTTTTTTCCTTTTTTAGGGTTCCGTTGCCAAATGGCAAAAAACGGAACCCTTATAGATTCGTCATGTCTGTCTGTCTGTCTGTCCGTGTATGTCACAGCCGCTTTTATCCGAAACTATAAGAGCTATGTTGTTGAAACTTGGTAAGTAGATGTATTCTGTGAACCGCATTTAGATTTTCACACTAAAATAGAAAAAAAACAATAAATTTTGGGGTTCCCCATACTTAGAACTGAAACTCAAATTTTTTTTTATCATTAAACCCATCCATGTGGGGTCTTTAAAAATGGTATTGAGGTTTCTAATATCATTTTTTTCTAAACTGAATAGTTTGCGCGAGAGACACGTCCAAAGTGGTAAAATGGGTGTATGTGTGTCCCCCCTCCGTAACTTCTAAAATAAGAGAATAATAAAACTAAAAAAAATATTTGTTGTACATAACCATAATAAACTTCCACCGAGAATTGGTTTGAACGAGATCCAATTAGTAGTTTTTTTTTTTTAATGCGTCATAAATCGTAAACCGCAATTTACCTTTAATTCAATCAACTCAAATAAAAAAATTAAAAAAAAAACATTATTGTCATAATCATAAATCTTATGCATAAACCGAGGATACCTACAGGTTTGTACGGAACCCTCGGTGCGCGAGTCCGTCTCGCACTTGGCCGGTTTTTTTTTCTTTTTATGTATTTTTGGCCAAGTATTTTTGTATATCCGACCATATTTGTGAACATAGCTCTTTTTTTACTCTTTTATTTTATAACTTATATTTCATTCAACTTATGATATCTTGCGCGTACTATTAATTTCTGTGCCAGTGTTAGGCATTTCTGTAAGCGAAGAACTCACAATTCTTATAACGTAATCAATAAGTTAGTGCACACGACCTACACTTTACCAGTTATTTTATGTTACAACCCCATAAACAAAAACAAACACGACCCTTCAGAATTATATAACATAATGATGTACAGAGCACATGTCATCATTATCCTAATGATACCATGTCAAGCAGTGTGCCACATGTAATTTGTAACTCAATATATTTACCGCTAGGGGGCGCTCGTCAATCGAACCCAGCAATTAAGTACAGCCGGGTCAGCGAGGTACTCGCACCAATTACGATTCTATTGTGGTTCGAATTGAGGAAAGTCGTTAACCCTCTACCCTATTGTAATTTTTTAGGGTTTGTCATTTCTTTTGAATGTCAATGGTAAGACCGCTGTTTTTGCTTCCTTTCATTTTGAGAAATTTGAGAAAATACGGAGTATGTTTTTGTCCACCATGATTATATTATCGAGAATTTTAAAACCAGCGTCAGGCAGTTGTGTGGTACTTTTGCTGAATTGGGTCTATTTTTCGCAGCAGTGCAGCAATGAGGCACAGACTCCTGCTAATTAAGTATTATTATTGAAAGGCCTATTTTCTGCAACATGAAGCCAAAACGCGCCTTATTTTTTTGTAGAGACGATACGGCGCAAGCAAAGACGATGCGGCATAATAAAGTGTGTACAACGATTTACGACAAGAACGAAAGGCTTGTGGCTAAGTAATAACAGCTGCATGGGTCGATCGATCAGGTTAAGCTACACTTGCCGCGGTTGATCCGAAGATGGGTGACCATCTCCACATACACACCTCCGTGCTTCAGAAAGCACATTAAGCCATTAATCCCGGTTATCATGAATTCATCTTTGACAATCGTCACGGGTCGTCAGAAGCTCGGAAGTCTGGCAACCAGTCTTAAAAAAGGTGTTATCGTGTTACCCAGTAACTACGTTATTGAGATCAGATGACTATGATTTACAACAACGATATCAAAAACATAAAACGTTATTTGTGTGCACTATAGGTACACCTCAACCCAAATCTTCATGGAAACAATGCGTGATGTTATGTTATGTTACTTGTGTATCTTTGTTTCATATTTACCAATAATAATGAATTTACAATGTTGAATATTTTGAGGATAACACCGAAAGGAGAACGGAACCATTATGAAATCAGTCGTGCGTCGGTACGTCTGCCACTCACTACGTTGTTCCCGAAAATGACGCAACGATGGAATTTTATAGGCATGAAATTAGATCTTTGTGAAACAAAAATGTTTGTTAAACATGAAGACATGATGGATTTACGAAACCCTCACAACAGCAAGCTAAACGCGTCAAAAATGGTTTATTTAATAAACATCTCATACCAATAGTATTAAATTGAAAAGCCACCATTAATTATCAGTACTTGATAAAGGAAAATCAACTGTAATTACAAGAGTTAAGTTTCAATATCGCCTGTCATTATACTCACCTCGAGGGGATGAGCATCGCGACCATAATTACGAGTTGACCGGGTCATCGCTGATAAGACACTATCAGACGTTATGTTTTCCGGGTTGTGGGTAAAAAAGGCCTCATTGAGGACGGTACACTCGCTAAAGTTTTAATAACTTTGCTTAAGTTAGAGTTATATATAAAAACACAAAGAAAAGATGGCGTTCATTTTTTTAAATAGATACAAATTTTGTCAACTTCACAAAGAAGTTACCATTTTTTGTACCGTCAAAGTTTAAATAAGGCTATATTGAGCTACAGCATTATTATACATAGGTACGTATATACAGAAACTAACGCTTTCGTCCCATGGGGGTGGGCAGAAACTACAGAACGCCACATAATACGATTCTTACATACTCGTTTTGCTTTGTTGACGTTCATAATTCTGGCTATACACGTACACCGGTAGCGAGTACTATGCACTTGACTTTTCGGAAGAACATCACCAATAATAAGATCACCATGTCCTGCATCATCGTATTTTGCACTATACTCTATTATAGACATACTAATAATGATTAATTACAACATTCTGTTACTACAACTTCTCTCTTAAAAAAAAGTGGTTTTGATATATTCTCTCTTCACTTTCCAGAGTAGTCTATAGATTAAAGTCAACCTATGGTGGGGCAAGTCATCATCATCATCATCATCATCATCATCTGAACCGAAAAACGTCCACTTCTGGACATAGACCTCCCTCAGAGGGGACGTTTCGCCAGGTGCACCAAGTACGCTATCGAAAACATCATAGGGGAAGTACGGCCAAAATGACATATACGGACAAAATGACACACCGGGCTTTTTTCGAAATTGGCGGGCTATAATCCTGCAGTTGGCATATCATTATATGACGCCGGCCATGGTGGCATACCTGTTAAGTTTATACCGCCATTGACTTGGTCACGCCGAAGTTACGTGCAGGAAAGCGTTTTGTGCGCAAGAAAGTTTTTTATTTTTATTGATTTCTTCCTGTTTTTGATCAGTTTTTCGTGGTTTCTATTACATCTTTTGTAGTAAATTCAAAAATTGTAGCATTATGCTGCATTACTTAAAAGTATTTATTTATAAATCTCGTGTTTATAGTAATTATGACTTAATTAGTGTTTAGATAACCTGTGGGGCAAAACGACATACTTACATTCGGGGCAAAACGACATACCTTTATTCAATGATGAGGTTTTCAATGTTGAATCGAACTACGATAATGATCCTTAAAAGCAGTCAGAAAAAAAGTGAACCCAAGTACAGAGGACTCATTACGCTGAGGACTCGAATGTAGAAGATTTCCAGCTGTGTCGAACGGTGATGATGATAACTGCGCATGCGTTTACTGTAACGACCTCTTTTCCCGTTCCAAGCCCAACAAGTGCTGGCTAACGGTGCAACAATTGTTGACTTTGGCTCATATTTAATATTTTGTGAAATATGACCTTCATAATTTTCGTATTCATTATGTATGTTATTTTGTCCATACTATATGGACAAAATGAATTTTCTTAGAGGCTTCGATTAATTTAAATTATATTTTTTGTATGGGTCCTATTCAATTATGAAATTACGTAGGTTAAAACTTATGAACCAAAGATGATTATTCAACCTAAACAGTGATTGTAACTATGTTAATTAAAAATATATGATTAAAAAACAAAACCATACGTCATTTTGGACGTACTTCCCCTACTACCTTTCAGAACTTCACGCGTTGAGAAAAAGATTTCAGAGTGTCTAAAGTATCCAAAAATTATGAAGTTTTTAAAATTAAAGTTTCGTAATATGACATATTTATAATCCTTATTTTATGGAGCATGCTAAGCTTATGAAGTAGTAATACCATAGAACTGCCAAGCAAATACACTCCCATCGATTTTCATTAGCAATTCTTCTGACTATGCAAGGAAAAGCGTATAAATAAATAATAGAAGCTTGATCTGCTCACGGCCGATAGCAAATTGCTAGCAATTATGTGAAACGAGGTTAAAAAGCGGTGTTCTTGTAGAAACTAGGGAGATCCGACACTAATTGAAGCTAGACTAACATTGTACGGGCGAAAGGCAGAATAAAGTTTTATATGGAGTAGATAGAGGTCGGTTCGCTTCGCAGGTCGAACAAAGTGTTTTTGGATTTTTGCATAAAAAAATTGTCAATAGCAGCCCGGAGTTTAGACTTGTGCCCGGTTAATAGCAACAGACTCGCCCCTATTACATGGGACTTAAACATAACTGGCAAAACATGAGTAAATGTACTATAGGTACACAACTGCCCAACCCTTCGCGGATTTCAAACATCATGGTATGATTATGCTATATGTAGATAAAGGGTAGGGTTAACTATTAATGCTTAGGCAAAAGTTATCTGATTAAAAATGGTGGGGCCATTTTTAATCGTCAAATAACTTTTGCTTATAGAACAAAATAAAATGGTGGTTCGACATATATCTTTTATACAAAAGCTTCAATTTTTTTTCTCAGATATCAGTTATATGAAGGTAGAAAAATCGACTCTAAGAAAAGAACCTCGAAAATCTTATTGAAACATTAAAAATCCATGTTAAAAGATTGCGGATAACCTCTTATTTTAATCAAGAAAGCTACTTTTAAACTCAAAGGTTTGCAATAAATAGATGTACGCCAATAGTAGATAAGGTTTTATTAAACTGATAGTTCCATATAAAATACTACAGTATAAAACATACATCGTAGGTAATGGCATTTGTATGGTTTCTGTGATTTGAATGGATGTACCTATAAACAGCTAATCCTGTAGCCACTGTAGGAAATAAAAGGCCTACCGTAATCATACCGTTCTGCTCAGCGTTCGACTCCTGTTTTGTTATATTCCCTTCCTTTCGTGTTTTATTTGAAAAGAAGTACTTTCGCCCTTTTCTTGACAATACCTAGAAATAGTCGATAACAAAAGTAGAGAATTAAACGCCCCATACGTTAAAATATATAAAACGTTTTTCTATTGATATCCTATAACTCCAGGGTATTAATGAGACCATGGCAAAGAATCAATCGGCATATGTTTTTTTAAACTGTGTAATGGGTTTTTTTAACCGACTTCAAAAAGGAGGAGGTTCTCAATTCGGATGTTTATAATTTTTTTATGTACGTTCGGCCATAACTCCGTCATATATAGACGGATTTGCAAAATATTTTTTTTTTTGTTCAAAAGGGGTTTATTCCGAAATGGTACCATATAAATTTCATGTAGATCTGATGATGAGTTCTGGAGACAGACACCGGAACTTCTTTAAAAAAGACAGTAAATCAACCGCGATTTCTGCTATCGCATAAATATGCATTGTCTGTTTGGAATTAGTGCGGAGTAGATGCCATAACTAAAAATTAAAAGATAAAAACAACCGACTTCCTTAAAAACACTACAAAGTGAAAAATAACTTTTTTCTTGAATACGGGTGTAAGTTACATTGATAAGTACGAATAAATCATTTCCAATCAAACCAATCATTCAAAAAATCGAATAAACAGCGACGTTATCAAATTTCACGTGGTGTTTTACATGAATAATCGTGACGTCGTATTATTTTGTATGAAAACTTTTAAAAAACTTTAGAAAAATTGAAATATAAATTTAATACATAGATCAAATTTTGGAGTATTTGACTAAACAAAATTAAAATATTGATATTCAGTATATCCAGTCTGTCTGGAAGCCGATACCCACACAATTGTGAAAAGGATAGGCTGATGGTGATGTTGTCAAGACAGTATTTGTGAATTGACTGGCCTGTTAGTCTAGTGGTTAGTGACTCTGACTGCTAAGACGGAGGTCGTGGGTTCGATTCCCACCCAGAACAAATCTTTGTATGATGAGCATAATTATTTGTTCTGTGTCGGGGTGTAATTTATCTATAATATGTATGTATTTAGAAATATATAAGTATATTTATCAGTTGTCTGGTTGCCATAGTACAGGCTCTGCCTAGTTTGGGATCAGATAACGGAGTGTTGGTTGTCCGAAGATAATTATTATTTTGGGAAAGCATTTTTTCTTCTCAGCTCTTTGGCTGGTTTTGAGCAACAATTACGGGCCGAAACCAAGTAAATGTAGCATGTGTGTGTAAAATTTTAACTGTTCAAGTGTTGTTGTGATGTTGTCCTACTTCGTTCTCTTCTATCTGCAAGAACTTTCTCACAATTCTACATGTGTTTAGTATCGCAGCTTTTTGTAGTGTAACGTAAAGGGTTTCTTTTAAGTCTAATAGTTTTAAGCTATGGAGAAGATGATTTGGAATAACGCCCGTGATGGAAAGGACTATAGGAACTACGTATACTTTTTCTTGGCGCCAGATTATATTATATTTTCAGCGATTGTCTTTTGTATGTTGTGTGTATTAGGGTTGGCAATATCTATTAGGTAAGTAATTTTATTAATTTTATCCTGTAGGGTTATATCCGGTCTATTATAGTGAATTGTTTTATCGGTAAGGATGGCACGGTCGAAATAGAGCTTCTGTATGGTATTTTCTAAGATAGTTTGAGGTGTGTAATTGTAGTATGGAGTGTTGGTATTTTCAATGAGTATGTGTTTCAGCGCTAGTTTTTGATGAATGATATTTGCTACCTGGTTGTGTCTATGATTGTAGTCTGTTTACATGAGAGTTGTGCAGGCACCAGTAATGTGCTGAATGGTTTCTGGTTGAGTGTGACATTTGCGACATTTATCATTTGTCACTGTAGGATCTTTGATTATATATTTCCTGTAGTTTTTTGTGTTTATGATCTGGTCTTGAATAGCAATAATAAATCCTTCAGTTTCAGGAAATAAGGTACCTATTTTGAGCCACTTATTTGAAGCTAATTTATTTATGTGAGAGTCTCTAGACCATGAGGGTGCCGCCCGTGAAGATCTTTCTTCTTCCAGTCTTCAATTTTCTGCTTCTGCGGGTCATCATCGGCAGTGTTTTGTGTTTCTAACTGTTTGTTTAAGTGGAGTGTAGTTGAGATCGTTTATTACTATGACTTTATGAATGTTACTGGTGCGGGCTTTTGTGTGAAAGAATGATTTCAACCTACTGATTTGATTACGGCAAAGGTGCTGGATGTCAATTAAGCCTCTCGCTCCGTTTTGTCGTTTGATAGTTAATCTTTATTATTATTATCATTAATATAAGCCAAGCCTAAACACAATCTGGTCTGGTCAGGCAACCCGCGACTCTACAATACTTTAAGCCTTGCGATCCCCAACTTGATCTAGTCTTTGTCATTAATTAAAAATAACATCTGCGAAAGTAAAAAATATGTTTTTACCAAAAACTACAGCCAGTTAAAGAAAATTAAGTAAGTATTTCTCTCGTTAAGTAGCCACTTGTGTTTTAATTTTATTCCGAGAGCATTCTAAAAGAGTTTTGTAACTTCAAGTAGTAGAAGAGTCCGTTTCATTTAATTTTCACATCCCGTACTACCAATCTTGTTCGTTAGCAGTAGTTAGTTTATGAACAAGACTAAAGATATAGTTTTTTCCGAAGATCATTAGAGAAATAAAAGGAAGGGAGATTGTTGTTGATTGGCACGCTATCGGAGAGCCTCAAATAAAATTGATTCTGTAATCAAAATAATATCTCGGGGCTTGCAGAATCTTCCAGAGTCGTGGATTTATTCGAAAGAGTTACCGTGGTGCTGGTACAGGAAACTGAACGAACATGGGTAGGTCGGGTGGAAAGGTTACACGACACCACGCAGCGCAACACGACGCCGTCACTTCGTGTACAATAGTTATGTTTACGTGGTTTTTATTTGTATGTATGATAGTCTGTAAGGAATTTATGATATGGGTCTTTGTAGACCGAAATAAATTGATTTGATTTGATTTAGTCAATAAAAGTCTAATACGTCCTCCCGCTCCGCCCACAGCGGGAGACGTCATTTGATAAATTCCCACCCAGAAAAAAAATGGGCTTACAGAAGATAAATAAATGTTACGTTACAAACAATTAATTAGCCCAAGCCACACAATACCATCGACAATATTCAGTTGTATAACATGTTTGCAATTTCACGTAAAGTATGATTATTTTTAACCGACGAAAAAAAAAATGCAGGAGGTTCTCAAGTCAACGCGTATATTTTTTTTTATGTATTACCACGCATAACTATTGACAGAGTAGTCCGATTTTGATAATTCTTTTTTTTTTGTAAAATTAAAACCGAAGTGCTTTCAATACTATACTCGAATTATCATCTGCCTAGCCTTATCCCAAAAATATTGGGGTTGGCTTTCAGTCTAACTGGATGCCGCTAAATAGGTACCAGTATTTTACATGAAGCGACTGCCTATCTGACCTCCACAACCCATTTACAATACTATACACATACAAAACGGTATATACTATACGATACAATAGTATATTCGAATATTACTAACAAAAATACTCCTGTGAATGCAACATACAATGAAAGACAATTGCCAATTTTTTTCCTCTGAATAATAAATGTTCGGATTCGTCCTCCATAGAGCACAAGAGAATGGACCTTTTTATAGAACAATATAGTGACATTTAATGCCCGGATTATTTGTTATTTTATCAGCTCGTTAACATCAGCTGCTGAAAATGGCCGTTGTATTAATTGATCACAATTAATTATTGGTGGGTTGTAACGTTAGCATTACGGTTTTCACACTGATTGGTGATCGCTGTAATTATAACTTTTTGCCAGGACCTTCGCCCGCGTGGAGGTCGGAAATTATCCCCTGGAAAAGTCGGAAATTATAATACAAGGTACCAAATGTGTTAATCCACGTTATAAACTATATTTGAGTAAAATTTTATCCCAGCCTGTTCAGGAGTTTTTGTGTGAAACAGTAACAAATCGTCACGAACTTTCACATTTATAACATTAAGTAAGATATTATTATGTACTACGCTTTTATGTTATTGAATATTAAATCAGTCCTTTTCCATTTGGTGTTCAACGCCATATATTTGTTTATTTTCTTGAACATTATAAAAATTCTTAAAAAAACTGATAGACAACATACATCCTAAAACGCTGGGTACAGAAGCACGAAATTATCCACAAGAGTTTCTTATACTGGGTAGCAGAGAAGTGGAGCGGGTGCATGACTCCTGCGTAGAATTTTATGTCGATAAAAAAACATAACAGTTCCATTAATGTTCACCGCTAAGATATTTCACGCACTTTTTTTTGGTTCATAGGAGTTTCCTTAAGATTTCCTTCACTGTTTTTTATAGCAGTGATGATAATATAATATAATATAAGTATTTATTCACATCAACATGACAGCTATTTAACATTACATACATAAGACTTAAATGTAAGAAGCACACTGAATGTTGTCGTAACTAGCACCCTTGCTAAGTTATCAAGATAACTTGTATTAAGGGTACAAGTCCCAACCCTTGGTTCACATATTCTAAGGCATTGCAAAGAACAAAAAAAAGCATATAAAGGTCTAAACAATAAAAAAATTACATGGATATTTCTTAAAAATAAAAAATAATAAAAAAATAATATAAAAAAAAAAAACAACAAGAAGTAAGCAAAAGCCAAAAGGATATGAGTTTAATGTGGTGGTGAGTGTGAGTGATGTGATTGTTTTGTGTATGTGAGAGATGGTTACAAGCTCTATAATAGGCTAGTAAGTTTTTTCTCCAGAAAGTAGAATCCGCTCTGTGTCTGTGTAGTTTTGTTCCAATAAAAAGTTTGTTACAGTTTTTTTTAAAGTGTTACTCGCAAATGAATAGAATTTTAATTTTTTATTGAGTCTGTTATATAAATGGGGGCCTTGAAAACAAAAGAATCTCTTCGTGAATGCGAACTTACATCTATGTGGTTGACAGACCGTGTTTCTACGTCTTTTGGTGATATTGGCATAAGGAGTATTAAGATGTTGTAGGACGACGGAATGGAGGATGAAAAGTTGTCTCACAGTGAGAACTCCACAGCCTTTATATAGCTCAGCTGTTGGGAAGAGAAGGGGACGGAAGGTGCTTACCTTTAAAACGGCTCTCTGGGCTCTCTCCAACTTTAGAAGATAGGTTTTAGGTGCCCCACCCCACGTGGTGATACAATATGTTAAGAGAGATTGGCATAGAGCAAAGTAGACTCTTTTAACAACCTTAGCCTCAGCGACATGGCGGAGGGTTTTAAAAACAAAAATCAGCTTCCTGACTCTTGAGGTCAGGAGGTCTATATGCGAAGAGAAGGTCAGACCGTTGTCGAGTGTTACCCCAAGGTATTTTAAAGAGCGCACTCGTTGAAGCGCAGGACAAGTACAAGTGACGTATGATGATTGGCAAGAGTGTGCAACGAGGACAAAAGTATCAGGGGGTTGTGTGGATTGCTGTAAGGTGTAGGTTAAGATTTTTGTTTTATCCGGGTTTAAGGTAAGGAGATGTTTGTTAAGCCAATCAACTACGATGTTCATCCCTGATTGTGCCGCCTCAAAAGTTTCGTGCCAGGTATCACCAGAAAAGGTAAGGACAGTGTCATCAGCAAATACAGTTATTTTCCCATTTGCCAGAACTAGGTTGCACAGCTGATTGATATAAACCAAGAAGAGGGAGGGGCCAACCACACTTCCCTGGGGCACACCGAATGTGACAGGGAGGTCACTGCTCAGATAATTAAATACTTTAACACACTGAGTCCTATTTTCCAGGTAGTCTTTAAAAATATCAAAAGCAACACCTCGTACGCCCAGCTCCTCGAGCTTTGAAAAGAGGATGGGAATAGAAACTGTGTCAAAGGCCTTTTTGAGATCTATGAAAATGGACAGAACTTTTTTTTTGGAGTCAATTTTATTTATTACGTGAGAGGAAAGCTCCAAAACAGCACTACTAGTAGAGGTCTTATGCCTAAAACCAAACTGATTTGGAGACAATAACCCTTTGCTTTCAAGGTAATTAACAAGTCGATTATTGATAATGCGTTCTAGAATTTTTGAAATGGATGGCAATACTGCTATGGGCCGATAATTATCGACACAGTTCCTACTCCCACTCTTGTGTATTGGGTGTATTATAGCTTTTTTAAGTGACCGAGGGAAAGTACCCGTACGTAAGCAGAGGTTAAAAATGTACGTAAGAGGTGGAACAAGAAGCTCTTTGTAACGCTTGAGAAAGTTGGACGGTATGTTGTCCCAACCGACGGCTGAGTTTGATTTTAGAGAGGTAATAAGTGTGTTAACCTCCCTTTCGTCGGTATCCAACATGACAAAAGAATCAAGGACTGAGTTCGCAGATTCTTGGAGCAATTGTCTGTCAGGATGGTGTTGAAATTTAGCAGCGAGGTTAGCGCCGATGTTGGTAAAGAAATAGTTGATTTGATTCACGGACTCTTGAGGGGAAGATGCAGTTGTAAGCAAATCAGCGGTAAAAGTTTTTTGCTTTACAGTATTGGTGACTCTTTTTATGACCTGCCAGATCTTTTTATTGTCACCAGCAGCTTCTCTAATTTTGGCACTCTCATACTCTCGTTTGAGCTTTTTGAGGACTTTAGTACAAAAGTTTCTGTATCTTTTGTACGTTATTTGGAGCACAATGTTATTTGGAGTCAACTTGAGTTTTTTGTGCATTTCATCACGATTACGCATACAGCGGAGCATTCCTAAGGTCATCCAAGGCTTGAGCAAGCGATTCTTATTGGAGACTCTAATGATGGATGAGTGGGAGTTTATGATAGTAGAAAGCGTACTGAGTAATAAGTTAGTGGCTTCGTTTGAGTCAGTGCATTCATAAATGGGTTGAAAATCCAAGCAATCTATGCTTTTGTCAAGAGCGAGATAGTCAATTTTGGAGATTGTGCTTCCTTGCGCTTTATAAGGTTTTTTTAACTGAAGGCAGAGCAACACGCAATTGTGATCCGTAACTGAGGAGTCCATAACTATTGTGGTGGCTGACATGTTGGTCTTTAGCATGACATGATCCAAGCAGGCAGTTTCACGAGTAGGGAAGGAATGTGCTGGAAGTAGGCCATGAAACGCCATGAGATTAAGGTAGTCAGCAATGTGATTGGGGCAGGGTATACTACTAATGTCCAGGTTTATATCACCTACAACTACTATATTTGAATATGACGAGAGGGTCACTAAGAGTGAGTTAAGGGAATTTAAAAAGTTGCGTGGGTCGCTAAAAGAAGGGGACCTATAGATGCATATAAAAGCCTTTTCAGAGCCAACCTTAAGGACAAGACAGGTTGCATCCATAAGTTTAGGTTCAAACACAGTATAGTTATCTAGATTTTTAACATAAATAACGACTCCGTCGTTCTTATTTGTGACAAGCATTGACTGATATTGAGAATAGCTCGCGATCGGTGGGATAACAGAATTGCTATTTTTTAACCAGCACTCAGTCAGGACGATGATGTCAATATCTAAATTAACCCTGGATAAGAGAGTCAAAAAAGAGTCAGTATTTGCGTTGATCGACCGAATATTCTGGGTTACTAATTTTAACTGATTACGAGGTTCACTAATATGTAGCAAACAATCCTCCGGTTTACAACTAAATGAACTCGAGACTGAGATTTGATCAATGTTATTGCTTAACTCAGTTATATTATCCAACATTATAATATGTATAGGAATGACGTATAATAGTGGGCTTATTTATATAAAGATAAACATTGATATGGACCGATTTGACAGGGAATTTATCCATGTTGTAGCAAGCATCATCGCTTAGAATAGAGGGAGAAATACTAATCGAGGGAGAGCAAGTGTGATAGTGTATATTAGGTGTGTGAGCGTGTTCAGGAGCGAGTGGGTGTGGTGTATGGGGTTTATGAAGGGTGTTGTTGTATAGTGTTATTTGAATGAGTTTGGCATTTTGGCAACGTGGCAACTTAAAATTAAAATGTAAAAGTATCGCAATTTTTAGAGGGTAAACTGAAATAAAAAATACTAAAACGAAAAATTTGAAAAAGTAAACAAAACGTAAAAGTAAAATTAAAATGAATATGATTTGGACACATAGTCAGGCGGCTTTTGACAGGGCTTCAAACTGAGTTTCAGATTTGATGAGAATTGACTGATCACCATCCGCCTTCCTTACAAGCACTTTGCCATCAGTAATCCAACAGTACTTAATTTTCTTTTCCTTCTTCAGCTGGCGTGCAAGGTAGAAAAGTTTTCTTGCGTTTACAGTAAGATGTTCTGTGAGATAAATGGGCGTTGTATTGCCCTCTGTGCTTGCATGACTCATATTGAGTTTGTTGTTCAGGTTGGACCTGTTCAGGTCTTTAACGGCGTTTAGAAGTTTGTTTTTTACGTAAAGATGAGACAGCTGGATAATAATAGGTCTATTTGAATCTTTCTTTGAATCTTTTCGACCAGGTAGTCGATATATATCGTAAATGTCCGTTGGTTGAATATTAACATTTAACGACTCTGATATGTTGGTAATGTAATTTGTAAGGTCGACTTTATTTTCCTTAACTTTATAGGGCACGTTTCTCAGTTCGACAGTAGTCAGCTTTGAGACACGAAGCAGCTCTTCAACCTTTTCTTGTAAGCTAATTATGTAATTATGGTTATCCAGACAGTTTTTTTCTAGTGAGTTAATTTTGGTACGGAATTCATCATGTTGTAAAGAAATAGCATCTAAGCTCCTCTCAATGCTAGCCAGTGAAGTATCCATCTTCTGCTGTATGGAAGCGAACATTTGCCTAATCTCTTCTTTGAAGTCATCAAAATCCTCTCCGGTGACATTGTCAAGGCGGCGCTTTAGAGGACGGGAGGTAACAAATTGAGTAGGTGACGGGATAGTATCTCTCTTGGTATGTATGTCCGATTCTGATCCACACTTAGTTGGAGAGCGAATCATTGTACCAGGCGAGCAGCAATACGTAGAGCCGTGAGTGGCGACGCGATGACGCGCTGTAGCAAAGTGTTAGTGTGCGTAATGACTAGCTAATTACACACGCGCAAGGTCACGGACGAAAAGAGGCGGAGTCACAACTGTTTGTGTGCGTGTGAGGAGGATTACTCACGCGGAGTCTCGGTGCGCCCGCACTGCCGCTGCTGTTCACTTTGCTTTGATATCTTCTCGCTACTATGGGCGCCTGGTACTCGGGTTTCTTTTTTGGAATTTAATTTTTATTTAAATTAATTATTTTAAAAGCAATAAACACAAAAAACACGTCTTAACGCTCTGGCGATCCAAGGGGAAGGGAATGATGATGATGGAATTGAAAACACCAAGTACCTGCCTGGGTTCGTACTCACGACCTACCTTTCGTAAGGCGGGGCCGATACCACTGCTCTTGACAGCAGGTAACGTGGAGAATGAAATTGTGTGTAAGATTAAAAGATATTCCTCCTATGATGGGCCACTCACATATGCCCCTTGCTCATATACATATCTTAATACATATAAATTACGCATCACGTTGTTTGTCCGGGATGGACTCCTTAACCGATTTTAATAAAATTTGCACACCGTGTGCAGTTTGATCCAACTTGAAAGATAGGATAGCTTACATTTCAATTTATAGTCGCAATATTATTTTATGGCAAAATATTTGTTTATTATTTGTCAGTCAAAATTATCTGTAGAAGTCGCGGACAGAAGCTAGTATACCTATATATTACCTACGCATAATTTATAAGTTCGTGACACAATTGTCATATATGCATTCTAGCAACCCGTCTTCACTTCACACGGTTATTACAACTTAACAAAACATGGAGAATCTTTTATTATATGTTATGTATTATGCATGAAAGCCTTCCGGAATAAATTCTCTAAATGATGGTGAAATCCGTATCAAAATCTGTTGCGTAAATAAGAAGAACAACAGTATGCATAATTTATAATATGTACATGTGTAGATAGATAATAAAACATGTTGTACTAGAATTAAAAATAATGTAACGGGGAGATGCTGCTCAAAACAGTGAAATTGTAATCAAAAGCGTCAAAAAAATCACGGTTTTCTAGAACGTAATAATTCGGCCCTTTAATGTAGCCGGAACTGTAGTAAACTGTAGTATTTGTACCTAAACAACGCTACCATGAAGGAGATTTGAATCCCGTTTCAAGACAAACCAATAAAATCCAAAGAATAGAAAAAATGGTCCAATTAAAATATATACCTATTTTATTTTTATTCTAGGAACCAATTTCTATTTAAAAATTTATAGGTATATTTTTTTCCGCACAACGATCCTTTTTTTTGTGAATAGACCCTTTCCACGAACCAAGGTAGGCTCTCATCGGTTACCGGACAATAGCTTCTTGGAGGAACGTAAGTGGGTACTCGAATCTGGGATCTTCCGCGAACCCATAGTACCTACGTAACTATTGTATTTGCCAGATATTTCAGCGATTTAAAAAATCGACATTCCTAAAATATAAATAACTACTTAAAACCAATATGATAAAAATACTTACACGTCAAAAAATTCCAACTGCTTCACTAACCAATAAAAAAGTTCACTCTCCAACAAAATAAAACTGACAAGTCCTTTGATTCCGTATACACCGTCCGTGAAAGAAACTCGACAAAATAAATAGATTCGGACAAATATTTGTTCAAGCGGCTGAACAAATGTACTGAAGTCACAGTAGCACAAAAGATAATGTAAACTCGAATCAGTCCATACTCGAAAATTCCGAGGACACTCGCGTAGCGCGTAGACGTCCGTAGCCGTCGGTCCTCGTAGAGCCACTGCTACGCCGCGTAGGCCGCTACGAGTTGGCCGACTGGCGCGAGATAGGTAGGTACAGAAGGCTTGCTGTAAACAGCGCATGATAAGACATTGTATACTTAAGTTACAGTACAAGTTCTTCTAACTTAACAGACAGCTGTGCTGCTGCACAGCTGTCTGTTAAGTTAGAAGAACTTGATTCTTTACAATATTGTGTAAGTAATTAATATTATAAAACAAAACATACATTATTCACCATATGCCAGCGCACACGCCAATATACCACCAACAAAGCATTGAAAACTAAACTCAAGCTGAAATAAATAATAACACAAAATCGTAAACAGAACTTAAAACGTAAATAAATAAAGCCTCCAGGCATAAAGGGCGTGCCCGCTTACATATCCAACGATGCAAAATGATACAGTGATACATACAGCTAAGTTGAAGTTACAATTGTTAAACTAGGACCTCCGGAGTAAAATAAAATAACAGTTAATACAAGTAACAATAACAAAAACCATGGTCAGCAAGACGACCAGCCACCACAAGCAGCACCCGTTCACGAGCATTACGCAAAGGTCAGCCATTACCCCCTCGCCATATTTGAGGGAAGGTGGTAACCCGACCCTCGACTGTCGTGTATACCGATTATAGTTTCATTAAATTATTTTTGTCATTTTAATTTCGTGTGGGACTTGTAGCAAAGTAAAAAACCGAGGCCATTAATCTGAGAGTCCAAACTGCGCTTGCTAAAGTGAGTCAGTGGATGGGTGACCATACCCAATAATTATTCGTTTCACTAAGTTTTGCAGTGAAATAAACAGGAAGACGCTACTATCCGTTATTCAATTCGAGAGTGCATTAAAATAGCCTTAATGCATTAAAATAGCCTTAATGCATTAAAATAGCCTAATGCATTAAAATATTATGCCACAAAACTTAAATGTACGTCCAGCGCATTCAGTTATACCAGTCTTAAAAAGTACCACCTTCGAACGTAGCTTACTGACTAATATTTTGACCAGTACACGAACTATTCTCATGTAACTTTGCTAATTTATTGTTAAGGAAATAGCATTTGGTTATTGTTTTCGTTCCATCAACATTACATATGTGCCTCCCTACTATGTATAATGTAATAGTGTAAGACGAAGGAGACTAGCCTCCACGACACAGGGAATCCTAGTGTGGAGCCTAGTGCTATTTCAATTTGTACATAGCAGTTCTTGAACAATAAAGTTTTTTTTATTAGATCGTCTTCATTTTTCAATCTACATAGCATTTTTCGCAACTACTTCTGCTGTTGAGTTCAGCACCCAGTCTAACCGGATGCAGCTTAATATCTGTATTTTACATACAGCGACTGCCTATCCGACCTCCACAAACCACTTACTGAGTATTACGATACCCTTTAGTAATGGAAGACTGGTTGTCAGACTTTCGGGCTTCTGAAGAACCGTAACGACCATCAAAGATCCACCTTTGACAGCCAGGATCGACAGTTTAACGTACTTTCCGAGGCACGGAGCGATCGAGGCAAGCGTAGCTTAAGGCGGGGTTGCAGTACTTTTTAACTCTGCTTAACCTTTGAAAATATAATATACTAGCTTCTGCCCGCGACTTCGTCCGCGTCAAATATTTGCTCCCCTGACCCTTCCCGTCGCATCGCAGCCTGCCAGTTTTCGTCCATTTTTTTGTTGCTGCTCCGCTCTTTTTGATCGTAGCGTGATGTTATATAGCCTATAGCCTTCCTCAATAAATAGGCTACCCGACTCAAAAATATTTTTTCGTTTCGAACCAGTAGTTCCTGAAATTAGCGCATTCCACCCCCCATTTTAGGGAAGTGAGGGGTTAGAAAGAGACAAAAAGTAGCCTATATCCCTCTCCATCCCTTCAACTATCGCCACTTAAAAAATCACGTCAATTCGTCGCTCCGTTTTGCCGTGAAAGACGGACAAACAGACATACACACTTTCCCATTTATAATATTAGTATGGATATAATATAATATCTTAGGACAACCAACACACCGTTATCTGATCCCAAACTAGGCAGAGCCTGTACTGTGCCAACCAGACAACTTATATATTTCTAAATACATACATATTAAAGATAAATTACCCCCAGACACAGAACAAATGATTGTGCTCATCACACAAAGATTTGTCCTGGGTGGGAATCGAATCCACGACCTCAGTCTTAGCAGTCAGGGTCACTAACCACTAGACCACTGACCATCTATCAAAATGACAAGTTTCCATAATAAAAATATATTTTAAGACAATTGAACATACTGTTAAGCACGGTGTGAAGATATAAACATGAATTAAAATAATTGGCTCAACATTAAAATCATAAAAATGACACTAAACCGCTACTTAAAACGTGTACCTTAAAGAGATAAGTATAAGTATTTATTGGAACAAAAAAAAAACAATACAATTTTTTGATCGTTAATACTGCGTTAGTTTAGTAACTGTGTCGCAGATATTAGCGCCCACCCCAGGAGCGAAAGACAACAGACTGAGTTCCATAATAACAATTTTGATTAAACTTATAAGAAACTAATAATATTGTGGTATTAGTACACACAACAAACTCATACACCCACCGGTGTATGTGTGTTGTGTGTGTGTGCGTGTGTGTGTGTGTGCGTGTGTGTGTGTGTGTGTGTGTGTTTGTGTGTGTGTGTGTGTGTGTGTGTGAGGGTGAGGGTGTGTGTGTGTGTGTGTGTGTGTGTGTGAAGCTTGCGTGTTTATGTGTATGCGAATAATGTGTTATGATAATTTAAGTTTGTATGAGGCGTCATTAGATTAACTCTCTCCGTCTGATATATTCTGTTAGCTCTCCGTTTCTGAGTATTGAGATTAGGGACATATTCAACATCAGTATGCTTGCGTCTCACAGAAGGAACTTTGCAAAGAGCATACAAGTCGTGCGTGGGGAACCGAATAGGTTTATGTGCCATGACTTTTAGAACGGCTCTTTGTGCTCTTTCCAGACGTAGTAGAAGGCATTTACCAGAGCATCCCCACGCGGTAATGTAGTAAGTTATTACGGAATGTGCTAGTGCATAATACACAGTTTTTAGCGTGTGAAAATCTGCCGAGGTTCTAAGGTTTTTAAACACAAATATTAATTTTCTGACACGTGAAACCAATAACTCAATCTGCTTCGTGCAGGTCATTGTGCTATCTATAATGACCCCTAAATATTTAGTTTCATTAGTACGCATAATTGTAGCACAGTTGCAGGTTGTACTTGTATTCAAGAAACATTTGTGAGCAGTTAGTGTGAAGGAGGAATCTGGTTGTGATATAAGCCGTGGTGTAAAGGTTATGAATTTTGTTGTTTCTAAATTCAGGGTGAGCAAATTGTTATTTAACCAATTCATAATATCCCGCAAGGCAGATTTTGCATGAAAGCGCACATCTGCCCAGTCACTTCCATCATCAAACTGCCAGGGTCACGAGATTTGTTCGAATGAGATACCGTGGCCCTGGCACATGGGCAACTGAAGGAACACGCGTGGGTTTTAGTCAATAAAAGTCTGACACGCCCTCCCTCTTGCCCATGAGCGGGAGACGTCGTTTGATGATTACCCACCTACAAAAAAAAAACATTAAACTATGTAAAACGAATACCAAAACATAAGGATTATTGTTTTTAAGGGTTCCGTACCCAAAGGGTAAAACGGGACCCTATTACTAAGACTCCGCTGTCCGTCCGTCCGTCTGTCACCACGCTGTATCTCATGAAACGTGACAGTCAGGCAGTTGAAAATTTCACAGATAATGTATTTATGTTGCTGCTATAATAACAAATACTACAAAAACAGAATAAAATAAATATTTAAGGTGGCTCCCATACAATAAAAGTGTTCTTTTTTTTGCCGTTGTTATAGATAATGGTACGGAAACCTTTGTGCGCGAGTCCGTCTCGCACTTGGCCGGTTTTTTTAGGGCATGCTGAGAAAGTATTTTATAATATATCCTTGTATTTTTTTGTTTTCAACGAAACCAAAATACACAAAATCTAGCAGTTCAAGCGCTCGCAATGTCAGGCCAGTGCTTAAACCTGATTGTTTGACCCGTGCGGCTGTTATAACTTAGCTTATTACTGATTAATAACATCCGCACGGGTTGAACAATGCCCTTCGTTTGCCCCACAACTTCATGTTCATTATTAATGATCTAATTCGTAACCCATGCTTTGCACAGATTATCGAGCACTTTTAATTAGCCAATTAATATCCCTTTATTATTTCAACATCGATGGTCCTCCAAGAATAATATTATGTTTCAATTTTGATTAATTCCAGTCGTTAAAGCTGAGAGCAATTGATTAATTGTGACTGAGAACTATTTGTTGAATATTGAAATACTAAGACGAGGTCAAATGCTAAGCTATTGTGCCTTGTAATAACATTAATTAAATCTTCTTCGATTAATCTGAGAGGCTGCTGGAATTAGCATTTTATTGGTAGAGATATGATTTATTCTTGTTGAGTTGCTGTAAGTAGATTCCCTCACTAACATGGTTTTCAGGGTTCCGTAGTCCTCTGCGCCCACACGCACTTAGCTGCCGCAGGAAACAACACGGGCGTCGGAAGTCTTTAGCGGACTCTTAGCCATCGTAGGCGCGAGCTTGCGGACGGCGAGCAATGGGTAGCTCCCCGCCCGGTAAAGACCAGGCACGGGTCAATGGCGCGGTGTGTTCCACGCGCACATTAAAGCGATAGCAGCAAAAATTTAAAGGGTCCGCTAGGGCCGGTTCCTCCCAGGATCGTGGATTAGTTCGAAAGAGTTATCGTGGCCTTGGCATAGACAACTAAAGGAACATGGGTGGGTTTTAATCAGTAAAAGTCTGACACAAGAAGCGGGAGAAGTCATTTGATGATTTCTCACCAAAAAAACCCTTAAATAAACTCTAATACTTCACCATATCAGTCTGGCCATCTGTCCACAGCTTAGCTCAAAGACTCTTATTACTAGAAAGCTGTAATTTGGCATGGGTATACTTTAGTCACGCCGACATATTAAAATAAGATCTTTTTTCGTTCGTCTAGAGTTCAAGTTGTGGGTGTCGTCTATCAAATATTGCCGGTTTGCGAAAACTGTTTTCGATTAAGAGGTCCGGTAGCAATAAAGCGATAACTTTTGGGAATCAAGTGTGTCCGTCCGACCTACCAGCTAAATGGTTGTTTTTGACAATGTGAAAAAAAAACACGGTAGTAAATAACAAAGTTAAAAGGAAAGCTATCACAATTTTAATAGTAGGCTTCTCAGGTTAACGAGTAATAGTCGACTAATCTTTACATATTATAAAATAAAGTCACTTCGCTGTCTGTCTGTCCCTATGTATGCTTATATCTTTAAAACTACGCAACGGATTTTGATGCAGGTTTTTTTAATAGATAGAGTGATTCAAGAGGAATGTTTATATGTATATAACATGCATAATATAGTAAAGAAACGCTGATAATTTTAAAGGTTTCTAATGTGATGTCATAAATAAACACATTTTTTTGCGCTTACATTGCGAACGCTGGCTGAACCCTACGAAATAGCTCAAAATAATGTACTACAGTATTGTACACCTTAAAAAGTTCTACAAAAAAGTCCGCGATGGTATATGTCTAACTCTTAGGGATAACCCATAATAACCATTTTTATCCTTTACTTTTTACGAGAAATAATGGCTTATTTATGAATGCGATTTTAAGTAATACAGCATTAATCCTTATGCAATTAAGTACCTTAAATAAATTGTGCATTCCATGTAGATCAAAATTGCCCTTTACAGCATATCATTAAAATTAATATTTTAGAAGATATCAGAGATAATAATAAAATCGCCGCAGAGCGGCTAGCGGGCCTTCCCGCGTCCGGCCGTCCCGGTTGGTAGCGGTCGGGTTGTGAAGGATTAATAGGATTGTAATAGGTATTGTAATTCATATTACTTTGGCTTCATAGTAAATGCACAGAATATATGGTAAATGCGAATATCATGTTTGTTCGAAGTACTCAAAATAAACCTAATTGTATTATTCCAAGTAAGAGACCGCGATGTTTAGATTTTTGGATGGATTTGGATTTTTGGTTATCCTGGATACTTACCATATACTTACATAGGATATTTTATCCCGGTAGTAGGTTTCCGAGTGATATTTTCCGAAAGCTATACGGGCGAAGCCACTGGCAAAAGTACTATTCTTATAACTATGTTTAATTTGGTGTCTGGTAAATAATTGAGTGTCTTTATAGGTAGAATAGGAGCGTTAAGAAAAACCAGTAAGACTTATATTCAATTTAATCCAGCCCTATATCGCAGTCTTCTTACTCTGAATACTATTATTTTTATTTTAAGTACATCAAACACACATGATATGTAAGGATCGTAGCAGGTGGCGTTCCGTAGTTTCTGCCTACCCCCTTGGGAAAAAGGCGTAATTTTATGTATGTATAACATGGATTCATAATTCTTACCGCGGTAGTACGTCCTCTTGCGATAATTTCCGACATACACGCGGGCGAAGCCGCGGGCAAAAGCTAGTTTATATAATATAATACAGTTGGAACGTATGACAGAACATATTTGTCAACCACAATGTTAAGTTTGGAGGTTGGTATGGTATGGCACGCACTTGGCCAGTTTTATGTTCTAGATAACTTGATGAAGTTAATTATTCTTTTATTTATTTTTATACATATTTCATTACATTTTTAAATATTTTTACAAAAAAAAAAATACAAAACCATTTAAAATACAAAAAATAGTGGTCCATCGGTAGCGGGTGCAGGGTCCAAGCTATCGGTGGTTAGGGCTCCAGATACAGAAACCGCCTCACAATGCAAGCCGTATCGAGGAGTACTGCCTTCCGAATCAGGCTCTTGATCCAACCGCCTAACGATAGCCTCGATAGATGTTGGTCGAGGGTCTCGGCCATCAGCCCATTGGCTGATACGACAATCGGCACAATGACAGCCGAGTCAACATTCCAGCTTATTATTATTACTGTTTTTATTAGCCGTTGATTTTCCACTACTGGGCGAATGCCGCCCTACTCTCTTTCCACATATCTCCGTCCAGAGCTGCCAAGGACCAATCTTTATTAAAAAAGTCCAACTTAACCCAGTTTATTATTTAACTTAATTTAGTATGTCTAAACGCAGAGGTTTTCTGCTCTCCCCTGACTTAATTTTAATGAAAAAAGGTAAAATTTACAAACACATCACTCATAAAGCGTGCATGATTAATTAATTCAATTAATTTTGAAATGAGATAACTGAACAAGATTGATTGTAATGAAAACGTTAAATAAGTATTTTATACTAGCTGACCCAGCGAACTTCGTACCGCCTCAGAATCAATAAATCAATAAAACTTATCAGATCCCACCAACACAAAGCAAATAGCACCAAGTACCATATACCCATGTTAGACCAAGTTATGACAAACTGGTACTTTGAAGGCATAAAGCGTTTTCTAGCTACCACACACCCATGATAGGTGAGCTCCTACCAAATTATGCCAACCTAGTACTTCCAAGACATAAAGCGTTTTCTAGCTACTACACACCCATGTTAGGTGAGCTCCTACCAAGTTATGCCAACCTGGTACTTCGAAGACAGAAAGCGTTTTCTAGCTATCAAACACCCATGTTAGGTGACTTGGTATTCTTAAATAAGTTTTCTTTAATTTTCTAATTTTCCGCGCAATTTTTTTTTTTTTTTTTTTATAAGAACCTTCTACTGAAAATAACAAACACAACAAAAAAAAAGTGAAATCGGTCCAGCCGTTCACTCGTGATGGCGTGACCAAGGGAAATAGGGATTCATTTTTATATATATAGATATGATCAGAATATGCGCATGTCAATTAATTTCAAAACATAATTAATTAATTTTGTAGGTAGGTAACTATTATTCCTGTTCCGTGTGGTGCCAGACGTTAAGAAAAGCACCATCCCAAGAGGCGACTAAGGGACTAACTAGAGGTAGGGCAGCGATTTTCTCAATGCATTTTACACCCATACTGCGATCGCCTGGCTGATAGGATAAGGCGGCCTGTTAGTGTAGTGGTTCGTGACTTCGACTGCTAAGACCGAGATCGTGGGTTCGATTTCCACCCAGGACAAATGTTTTTGTAATGAGCACAATCATTTGTTCTGTGTCTGGGTGTAATTTATCTAAAATATATATGCATTTAGAAATATATAAGTAAGTTTATCAGTTGTCTGGTTGTCATAGTACAGGCTCTGCCTAGTTTGGGATCAAATAACGTTGTGTTGGTTGACCTAAGATATATTATCGCCAACCCACCTGCCAAGCGTGGCGATTACAGCAAACTCCCCCTTTGAGGGGGGCTTATGTACAGCAGTGGACGTTTTTCAGTAGAAATGATAATGATGATGATGAAGTAGCTACTAGTTTTGTGAAAAGTTAAAACCAGACGAAAATAACAATGTTCTTTAAACTATTTTATCAACGCTACAATATTGACCAATTCCTCAATGTCAACTGCAAACATCAAGCAGTTTAAACTATCAAAATATTTTGCTTTGTTTCAGACAAATATTCACCTTTTCCTAACCAAAACAATGCAACAGTATTTTCACAGATATTAGTCTGAAATAGGATCATTTATCAGAGCAAGTGAGACATATTTCCCGACTAGGAGACTCCATCTGTTAGTCTAGACAGATCTAGACTGGATTACAGTAATACTAGAATAAAAAGACTTGGATGAATGTGGTGGCCGTCTGTTTTTGTGGATATAGACTGAAAAATTGTATGAGGGTAGCAACGCTTGTTATCGAAAGTGGAGATTTCGTTCTTTTTCTTTTAGAAATGACTAAACACACATACCAGCGATGACAGTTAATTCTTCTTCTTCTCGTTTCGATGGTACTCGTAATTTATACTATATCGTTTGAGCCCAGTAGGTGGCCGACGTTTATTGCGGCATCAGTGGCATTTTTAAGTTCATCTGAAGTGCAAGTGAACGGGCACTTGGGACACTCCAGCAAGTAGGGCATGGTCTGATCAGACGTACCGCACTTGCACTGAGTGTTGGATGAGTCCGTAATCGCCCACTTTAACAAATTGCGTTTACAGCGGTTACGCAATCAATTGAGAGCTTTCCATATAGGCCACTGCAGATCTCGCCCGGAAGGCAACTGTTCCTGGGATGTTTTTCTCTTTCGATAGTTTGCTTCTCACAAAGGATGGTTTGTCCTGGATGGCCTGCGTAAAGCGTGAAAAGCTCTTACGACTTTCAAGCCTGCCCGAAGTCGTCTTGTACTCGTAGAGGGCATGTCGGGAATCAGATTCTTGGATCTTTTTTCTAGTGCTGGAATCGCACCACCTGCCTTACGAAGGGAAGTCCTTCCTACAAGCGTGTAGAGCTTATTTAGAGGAGTCGATATTAGGCAGCCCGATATTATCCGATATGTCTCATTAGGTCTCTTAGAGCAAGATCGACTTGCTTGGCATTTCGGGATCAGTGCCACACTGGACAAGCAAATTCACCATCAGAGAAGCACAAAGACATGCCAGTTGTGCGAAGGATTCAGAACAGTTACTAAAATGCTCATAAAGAGAAAGAGTGAGTGGAGGAGAATATTTACTAGCATTCTAACAGTCCGATGTTCTGCCTATGACTCAAAAGGAAGCTGGCCCACACACAGCAGTAGCTGGAACAAGGCTAAAAATGACGATTTTGATTTAAAATAAACGTGAATGATCCTCTTTATAAGCAAGTAGTAAATGCAAAAGTAAGTTTGTTTATTATTTTGCTAGAGTATCACGCTTAAACGTCTGAATAGATTTGAATAAAATTTGACACACAGATATACCATGACCTGGGGAATAACATGGGTTACTTTTCATCCTGAATCGCAGAAGAAAGGGCACAGGAGCTAGTTCATTTATAAGTAAGGTGGTGCAACTACTGAAATAAGACGTTATGTTATCCTTCAGAACCCACTAAGGTCAGAGGGTCGGTGGAACTTATCCTGTCGAGTACCTATCAAGTTATAGTTAGCTTAACAAAGTCTTCTATTAATAAAAAAGTAAGTAGTCAACTCTGTTCGACGAATTAATTCATATTAATGTAATTTAAACTTTCACCAGACACAATGTTGTTGCACTGTAATTCATTCAGTAAGAGTAAAAACACTTGCATTGTCTCTCCCCTCAGTTGGTTACACACGGCAAATATGCAAGAACTTGGCTCATATTTACTCTCTAATTATTACCATGCATAATTGTAAACACACGAACATGTTTCAGCAAGTAAAACATAGCCAGTGGTTTCTCAGTTAGTAGTGGTTTTCAAACGCGGGATTAAAACTTTTATTTACTTTCATTTGCAATATTTTAATTGGGAACAACTCCCATTCGCAGGTTTCTCGTATCCAATTTAAAATGCTTGCAACTAACATTTTCACTTGGAAAGAATAATTAACAATGTCAAAAGTAATTTAGTTAATGATATAATTTATGGCTCTGTTAAATTAAAAGGCTGGATGAACAAAAAGTAAGGAAGGGCGGAGCAATTAACGGGCGGACGATAATTTGTTACTTCACCCTATTTGGCGAAATTGAGAGCCTGAGTGTAAGATCCGTCGAATAAAATTTCCTATTGTATAGTTAGGGTAAACTCACGTATACTCTAACATTTTCATAACGAGGTTTATTCATGTAAACCTTGGAAATACTGGTTTCGAAATATTTTTACCACAAATTGGACTTTTGTCATGTCGTGATTTCATTGATTTAATTTCAAAAACTGATTTTTTAAATACCAGTTTACAATATTCTTCACTGTGGCGACACTGTCAAAACATTTGAACGTATCTTATTAGAGCAACTCAGGCAACTGAACTGCTACTACTCTGGTAACACTTATAAAAAACGGGTATGATATTATTATTATTTGTAGTTGAGGCACAAAAGCTATTTTAAATTGAAAAATGTAGTATGAGGTAGTCGTTGTTTTTTAAACGCTAATATGTGAGTTCAAACCAAGGCAGGCTTTTCACTTTGTGTATTTCATTTCATCATCACTGCTCTCAAAACAGTGAAGGATAACATTGTTAGGAGAAATGTCCTACAACCAAAACAATTGAAGACATGGGACATTCACCAACCCACACTAGGCGCACATGGTGGATTATGGCCCATTCCCTATCACTGATAAGAGGCCTGTGTACATTATAGACTGCTTAGGATAATCTACTAAGACGCTGAAAGTCTCGATGCGCTCTGAACCGCCACCCCCAGCTTATTCCATTATTATTGCCAAGTTCAACACCCTGTAGGTACACAAAATCAAAACAGACAAACAAAACATACATTCAGTGAACTCCTAACGCCCACGCAAAACACTTTCTAGCTAACAAACAGATGTGCACTTCGATGTAGAGAAATGCAGAAGGTTTGTAAAAACGCGGGTAATGCCTTTTCATCGGACGAGAATTGTAGATTTCACTCAAAGGGTGTCAACTGGATCGTATAACACAGCCCTTAGGCTGTCTGTTTTTCGGTCTGATCATGCACCTGTCAGTCACAGAGATCTGTCTGTGTAACCTTAATAGCTTCATTTATCTACCTAGCCTTTTTCCAATTATGTATATTGAGGTCGGCTTTCAGTCTAACCGGATGTAGCTGAATACCAGTATTTTACATGGAGTGATTGCCTATCTGACCACGACCCACTGACTGGACATACGATACCTCCTGGTTAGACTTATTTTCCGACTCTCGGGCTTTAACTATCTGTAACGACTGTTAAAAATCTGCAAATGACAGCGTTAACGTACTATCTAAGCCATGGAGGGCTCTCTGTATGTAATGGATGGTCAGTGGTCACCCATCCACGGTCCAACCTAGGTAAGAGTTGCTTAACCTTGAAATTCGGCCCATTCAGCTATTATTATTTAGCCACTAGCCCCTTTAAACATTAAAGATGAGCAGCTGAAATACTATAACAGAATACGTGTTGCCTCTGTGATAACAAATAAGAAAAAGAAGGTAAACTAAATATAATAATTTTGGTGGCGCAGAGGATTCGCGTTTCGGTTTCACGGCGTAACCCTTTATAAGGCTGACGCAAATATGGGTGGGCAGCACACCGCACTGTAAAATTCATTGCACATCACTTTCGTACGTATTCCGTATTCTGTGTGCACCAACGCACACTAGAGGCGGTCCTTACCCCACTTTTTAAACGACTTTCACCGACATTTTCGTCTACAAAACTGTGGACTGATTTCTGACTGGCTGATAAAATCAGCTTGCGCGGTGGTCTCAGTCAAATTTTATTAATCCACTTTGTGTATCTTGATTATGGGTGATTCCCATTTTCCCCAAGTCCCAAGTTCCCCAAAACTTATATTATTAAATAAAATTGTACGACTCTGTCTTGGCCAAAATCTAGTATGGTACAGTCGCCGAATCAATGCTTACGTATTGTTTAATGTTATTTGTCGGCGTGTCTTTGTTTCAAGTAATCCTTCTGCGTTTAAATTTTATGACGTAAACTATGAACAATATCCCTTCAGTTATTCATTGTGCGAAGCAAGACCATAAAGAGTTACGGTTGTTTTATCGAGCTCTGTTTAAAGCGAGATGGGCCACAACTGTGCTATCGTTGAGTAATGGCGCGTAAGAAGTATCTATATGTTTAATTTTACATGTTTATTGTTGTTTTTCTCTAACGTCTCGTTGTTTTGGAAGAGAAAATAGAATAGTCCGTAGAATCGTGACAGAGAAAATAAGTTTAGCTAGCTTTTTTAAATAAGTTATTCGTGAATAGGTTGATAACTCTCCGGAAAATCTTTATCGTTCACCTATATTCTATAATCAAATAAAACTATTTGAATTTTAATGCTGACCGATTGGTCAGAGAAATACATATGGAGTTGGTAGAATATGAGATCTTTGCCCATCCAGAGAAAACATTTATTCATTTGGGTGTCCATTGCACGCGGAGTCGAAAATGTCTTTAAACATAATTAAAAGCTTACTATTAGGTTTTTTTTTCTGGATGGGAAATCATCAAATGACTTCTCCCGCTCTGGGCGGAGCGGGAGGGCGTATCAGATATTTACTGACTAAAACCCACCCGTGTTCCTTCAGTTGCCCATGTGCCAGGGTCACGGTATCTCTTTCGAACAATCACGCGACCCCGGCAGGCATCGGTCCTAGCAGATCCCTTCAGTGATTAGGTAGCTTTATACAGGAATACGTTGGATGCGAGAAGCACAGAACAGATCGAACAGAGCTTGGGGGAGGCCTTTGTCCAGCAGTGGGCGTCTTTCGGCTGAAATGATGAGGTAGCTTTATTATAGGTATTCCATATCAGCATGACTGCATCGTATCGTTTAACTGTCACGAATTTCTGACATTCTAAAAACATTTACAACAAGTTCAAAAACTTTTACCCACCTTCTTCGATCTTTCGGTTAACTTTGGAGATGTACTCTGCGCTAAGTTAACTTAATACAATTGACTGCTTAGCATCCCTTTGTACGATTATTCGAATATCACGAACAGTAGGTAGGTATCCAACTGGTGGGCGATTGTGTGGGCGGTCCATAGTTAGCTGCTTGCTGCAAATAAATACGCTTGTTTATAATCAACGCTGTATTGTCTTCTTGGGATTAAACTGCTGTTTACACCTATTGAACTTAATACCTATTTAATATGTGGGTTGAAGGAATATCTAACAGTAAAATGTTCATTGCAAAATGTGCTGTGAAATAAGTTGGTATCAAGTCCGACTGAATACTATGTATTGAGTAAACCTAGGATCTAAAAGGATTTTCTACTCAAAGACAAAAGGGATAATTTAAGTCTTCTACTAGCAAAGTAAGTGAAAATAGCTGATGTATTTACTAGCAACGGTGCTCAAACATGAATACATCTACTCTAACTAATCAACAAAACTAGGAGAAACTTAATTAGTTGGACGTTCCTTGCAGTCAGGACTCGATTTCTTTACAGTCACAAGCAAAAACATATACCTACATAACTACATTGCCCGACAAAAATATCTGATTGCAAAGGAGACGGGCATTTCTGGGCCAAATTGTAATAAGTAGAGATATAGTTTAAAAAAAAGGTTATATTTTTCTATTGGATTAATCCGAAAAATCAACTCAATTTACAATCTGGAAAATGAGAAATCAGAAAATTAAGTTCAGGTTACGAAGTAAATGGAATACCGATTAAATTATAATCGATTAACGTGACAGGGTGTATACTATTCAAGAAAATGCCTTCACTAGATGATTAATTGAATTAAAATAATTAAATGTATTAGAATTAACGTATTGAACAGCTAAAACCGATTAAATATCTACATAATTAAAATAAATTGATCCACGTTTACCAATCGATTATTGTATTTTTAGTCTGTGCTAACTTTGACATGTTTTTTTTTTTTTTGGAATTTTATGACCTGGTAACTGGACCTTTAGGTCAAATCTTATTTTATTATCGAACACTGCACTATCACTTCTTCACTTCATTTTTAAATTGTTTTAATAGTATTTTTAATGTATTTATATATCGGTTTGTACGTATTTTTGTCTTTTAATAACTCTTCAAGTGGCGGCGGGCGGGATAAAGAATCGCACTTGTTCACTTCACTAAGTTCACTAGCCAACACTAATCTGTCAAGCAAGAAGTTTTGACAGTCAAAAATAAGATGTTCAATGGTTCCTTCTTGGGATTCACAATGTGGGCATGTATTGCTTGTAATAATGCCTAGTCGAGCAAGGTGTGATGGAGCAGTATTATGGCCAAAGCGCAATCTATTTATCGTAGTGATAAAGTCTCGGCTGGCTTCCTTCAATCTATTGTACCAGGGTCTAACAGGTAATCTTTCTTGAATACTTCCATACCACTTTCCTTTGATGTCTTGGTCTTTCTTCCACATTTCTAACCATAACTTACATATATTTTCATTAATGCATTGCAGGAAGTCAGTCATAGGAATGTCCATTGCATTTCTAACATCAATAGCATTATTACCTTCATAAGCGGTTTTATCAACTACTTCATTGCCAGAGATGCCTCGGTGAGAAGGTACCCACAGGAATACAATTTTTATGTGCTTATGGTAATATTGATGAATTATTTCTTTGATGAAATACAGAATATAATTTGACTTAAACGAAACTGTAAGGTTAGTTAGGGCTTTTATAAAACTCAGTGAATCAGAAACAATCAAGAAGTATTTACAATTGTTAATTTGGCGAATATATAATAATGCCTGATAAACTGCATATGCCTCTGCAGTGAATATAGTACATGAATTGTACAGAACAAAGCTTTGGGAGAATTTAGCATGTGGATCATATATAGCAGCACGTACATAATCACTCCCCTTACTGCCATCAGTGTAAATAACGTGATAATTCTTATTATCTGCCAAAAACTGTAACATATCTGAATTATTATTAATGGGATTTTGTAATTCTTTAACGGGATGCAAAATACACTGATAAGAGAAGGAGTAACATGGCCATGGGCACTGTTTTCTAATACCAATAAAACTGTTTTCTGTTTCCAGCAATATTTTGGACAATGTTGGGGATTTACCATTCAAGAGATCCTCTCCTGTTGTTAGAGGCCCAAGAGTTCTACTTACAGAAGGTACAATTTTGTTTATTACTTTCCTGTTATTTGCAGCAATTAATTTAAGACAGAATCTCTCTGCAAGTAGAATGCGTCTCAAAATTAAAGGCATAGTTTTAGTCTCCACTTCCTTGGCCCTTATGGGAGTAGAGCACATTGCACCAGAAATTGTTCTTAAAGCTCTGTTCTGCAATAGATCTAGTTTATTTACATGAGTACTATTTATATACACTAGTGAACTATAATCAAAATGACTTCTAACTATACTTTTATACAAAATTGATAATATTTTCGGGTCTGCTCCCCATGAGACACCTGCAAGACATTTAATTACTTTTAAACCTTTTAGAGCATTCTTTGATATGTATTTAATATGTTCCTCAAAGGTTAATTTCCTATCTATTACTATGCCTAAAAATTTCTTTGAATTTACTGGATTTATAGATTCTCCGTTATAAACTACTTTTGAATTTGTATTCTCATTTCCAAATATCATAACACTGCTTTTGGAGGGATTAATTTTTAAATGTAGCACATCATTGTAATAGTGAAATAGTTGGGACAAGGCTCTGTTAATATTGTCAATTGCAATTTCTACATTATAATTACTACTGTACAAAACAATATCATCAGCAAACTGCAGAATATCTACATTACTATTAACAAATTTACAGATTTCACTTGTGTAAATATTATATAACAAAGGAGATAGTGTAGCACCCTGCATTGTACCCCTAGATGCACATTTTGGTCCATGCAATGCGTTATTATGTCTTACATAGAGTGTTCTATTAGTCAGAAAATTATATATCCATTTACATAGTTGGCCAGGCACACCTAACCTAGACATAACTTCTACAAGTATAGCTGGATCCAGACTGTCAAAAGCACCTTGAACATCTAGGAATACGCAAACAGTGTGTAACTTTTTATCCTTTGCATGTTTCAGGTCTGAAACTAAGGAAGTGAAGCTGTCTGCACAACTTCGCCCTCGACGAAATCCATATTGTACATGTGGAATGAAGCCGTTAGATTCCATATACCAATCCAAACGATTTTTAATCATGTTTTCAAATAATTTACCTAGACATGAAGACAGTGATATTGGTCTATAAGAGCTGGCAAGCTCTGAAGGTTTATCTGGTTTGAGTATCGGAATGACACATTGTGTTTTCCATGATTGTGGAATACATTTACAATGCCAAAGTAAATTAAGAATATTAAGAAACATTTTTTGTGCTGATTCATCTAAATTTTTAATAGTACAATAGGGGAGATCATCTAAACCAGGTGTAGTGTCTTTCCGAGATAACAAACTCATTTTAAATTCAGACCATGTAAAAGGATTTAGCAAAAATTTGGAATTTAGATTATCATTATTTGATTCGAAAATATTGCCTAAACTATTAATATTATTTATATAGATTGCTGTTGTCGGATAATTTATCTAGAAATTGGGGAATAAACTCATCTTTATATGATTTATTGCCAGCTCTTATACCTTTAAACATTTTTAGAAGATTCCAAATCTTACTTATAGGAGTAGTTCTATTAAATGTGTTACATAAGTTATTCCAACCTATTCCTTTTTGTTCCGATATGGTTCTTTTTTTAAGTGCATCTTTTCTTTTATAATCTAAATAGTTCTCCATACTAGGTTCACTTCTATATAGTTTCAATGCATTGTAGGAGGCAATTACACTTTTTTCACAAATGTCATTCCACCATGGAGCTGGAAGTCTGCTTTTAAAATTATTTGGTTTATTAAGTTTAGGAATTGTCATATCTTTTAAAGTATCCAATCGAGAACAAAAATTATTATAGGTTGAAATAGGGTCATACAGTTTTAGGACTAAATCATTGAATATTGTTTTAGAAATAGTTTTATACTTTTCCCAATCTGCTTTTTTATATATAAACCTATCAACAGGGGGATTAATATGATATTTATCTATATGCAGTGAAATCTCTGTTATTGTTGGGTAGTGATAGCTGCCCATGGCATCATCATGTACAGACCACTCGCATATTGCTGCGAGGTTAGCACTAGTAAAGCTAACATCAATTGCAGACGGATTCCGTCGCGGGTTGTTAACAGTTGTAAAACTACCATCATTTAAAATACATAAATCCAAGTCATCGATGATATTAAATAAATCATGACCTCTGCCTTTAGTGGATAAACAACCAAATGCAATGTGGTGTGCATTGAAGTCACCACTGACAAATATGGGCTTTGGAAGATCATTAATAATATTATGTAATCTATTGATCCGTATATGTCCACTAGTAGGAGGACAGTATACACAAAGAATAGTCAAGCTACCATGTACAGTAGATAAGGACAGAGCAACAGTTTGAATGTCTTCATAAAATCTAGTGTTTAAAACTTTGTACTTTAAATATGGTTTAATCAGTATTGCTACACCATTATGAGTATTTTTGGAATTTTTATTATAAATATTATATCCAGGTATTCTAAAACTATTATCTTTAAACCATGTTTCGTTAAGTAAGCAAATGTCAATATTTTGTTTTTGTAAGAATTGAATCAATAAGGGTTTTTTACTATTAGCACTTTGAATGTTATATTGAGCAATACGCAGCTTAGACAGTGTGTGACTTGGATCCATTACTTGAGATTTTTAAGTAGGGTTTCTTTAATACTATTTACGGTGGTAGGCGTATTATCTCCCTTATTACCCAGTTCTACCAACGTCTGTACCAGGGCCATAAGTACATCTTTGTTGGCGACTATTTGGGCTTTGATGTCTACTTTCGGGACATCTTTGGATTTATTTACACTATGTACAGTATTATTTACAGATGTAGACTTATTTACAGATGTATGTACAGACTTATTTACAGTGTCAGTTGGTTTCATTTTTGGAGGTAGCAGAGGTGGAAATTCATTATTATCACTCATGTGTTGTTTCGTCAATGTAGCACTTGCGTAGGTAATCTTATTTTTCTTTTCTAAAATTTTATTCATCTTAATTGGACATAATCTAGAAATTGCAAGATGAGGCCCGCTGCAATTGCAACAGCAGATCTCTGTTGGTCTATCACATTCTTTATATAAATGCTCACCTCCACAAATGGAACATCTTTGTTTGCCATTGCATATTCTAGCAGAGTGGTTAAATTTAAAGCAACGGAAACATTGCTGTAATGGGGGTACATACTCAAAAACTCTGTATGAAAACAAATCATATTGTACATTGTCTGGAAGAATATTCGATAGAAAAGTAATGCTAACTGTTTGTAGTGGTACTCGCTCCTGTCCTAGCTTCTTTGTGAATCTTCTTACAGCTATTATTTCATATATTGATGATAGTTTGGTGTATAGTTCTTTGTTCGAAATGTTTGCTGGTACAAATCTAATTATACCTGTTTTTTCTATTTGCGCAGCCGGAATAAATGCTTTCAAGCCATATTTGTTAAGAAAAGCGCTGTTGTTAATAAAGTTATTGGCCGTATTATACTGTTTAAATATTACTGCTATTTTATTTGCGTTTATTCGTTGTATAGCCGTCACCCCTTTTATTTCGCTGGAGAATATATGGTTGAGATAGATAGGGCTCTTATTGCCTATTCTATCCTTATTATTTGAAGCTTCAATGAATACTTTAAAGTCTACATAAGTGGCATTTTCTGGATATAGTCTTTTATAGTCTGGTTTTAAATAAGGTGAATAGTCAGATAGCTCACCGCCGCCGCCATCACCACAGTCCATCTTAGTCCCTGCGTCTCCGGCCTCAGGCCGAGGACGTTTATGTGAAGTGGGCGGGTTATCCCCGCCCCCTTCATTTCCCACCATATTTTACGTTTGTACACCTAGCGCAATTGTTTTTTATTAACTACTATCAAGAAACTAGAGAATATTTAATAAAAAATGAAAATTGGCGAAAATTTTTGAGCGCTCTTTTTTAAAGTTCCCGCCAGAATCCCTTTGACATGATATGCATGACATGACACTAGGCATGGGCGTTTTTGGTTTTGAGCGCTAACTGATATTTATCCGATTTCAGATTTCAAAATCGATTTCAAAATCCGTTTTTAGAAATCTGATTTCCATAGCGCCAAGCCTCGTTCCAAGAAACCTTGAACCATAAACCAAAATACATCAACGTATAATCTCGAAAATGAAATACAGTAAAGATAATATTGATCGCATTCTAATGTCCGTTAGATTTCCGAAAGCCGAAATCTAAATCACAAAATACACGCTATCTTTTTTACTCCTGCTAAGTTAAGTTTAATTAGAAAGAGAGAAAGCGAATTTCTAACAAAATCCAGTTTGCGTTTGGATTTCGTTTGGTGATGAGATTCAGTGATTTATTGTCGATTCGTTTGATGATAGATCGTTAGCGTTTGGTTCGGCTAGGTAGATTTTTGAAATCCAATCTTCGAGTTTGAGAAATCGATACGAATCGATTTTTGTATGAAATCGGATTTTGAATTAATTTTTGATATATCGGACCATGCCTACATAACACGTCAGTGTCATGTAGGCATGGTCAACTCACTTGTTTTGTATCGTTTGCGTTGCGTATACGTTTTGAGTGTGTTTCCTCTCATAGTTTTATTGATATGTTCCTCGACCCCTGCTTTCATTCTACGGACTTCTGATCTACCTCGTTGTACAACCTTTGCTACCATACCGGACACTGAGAACCCCGCTTAAACGTTTGACTTGGACTTGTTATTTTGGATTTCACGAATGGCCTACCGATTGAGAATTGAAACCATGGATCGTTGCGTAAATTATGGCATAGCGACTAATCGCTGTAATACAATAGGTCGTCGAGCTTTAGATGACGAAATGATTTTAGTAGTGATTCGTCAATGGCGTGCACCACAATCTGTAAGTACTTACTCACTTCCTATTTATTAGTTCACCAACGTCTACCCCGCTGGCTTGCAGTCTTTACTTTTTTGTCACCATTATACTACCAAAATAATAAACTATACATAGGTAAAGATTTAAAAGGCCTATGAAGATACATTACGTTGAACTAAGTTACTACTGAACTGAGATTTTTTTAAAGTGATCATGTTATCTGTTACTAAACACTTTACATCCTTCAGGTAAACTCCAGTGACCATGTTTGCCAAGCTTGCTGGATCTTGGCTCAAAGACCACCTCTTGTTGAACCTAGACAGCTTGGCCACCGTATTGTTTGTCTGCGATGTGGATGTATGGATACAAATCACACTTCAAAAATCAGGTGTTAAGTGTAGATTGTTGCATAACCTCACTTTTCGTAAATCTATTTTAACTCTGCTCTCAGATTGCCAAAATCTACAAAATTTTCAGTGATTGTTTTATAATATAGTACCTATCTATTGACACCACTTTGATCTTTTTACATCAAGGCCCAAAATTGTATGGAAGCGTATCCGTCTCCTTTACGCGATACAATTTTACCCGGTGCGTAAACTGTAACTATGAATCCTGCATACTTATGATTCTAGACCTTAAGCGTAGAAATCATTCGTTGAATATATTTTTTTTTAAATACTGCTGTTCCATATATTTTGACCACGTCGGTATTGCACGGCTCTATGAAACAGCTGATTATTTATGATAACCCACGAAACAATCTACTTGTCTTGAATTATATGATGAATTCATGGTTACAGTTTGCACTGGTTAAAATATTATCCTGTATGTGATCATTTCTGGAAAGCTTATAGACAAGTGCCAACACAACTATCTGGCGAGACTGTGTGTTTGGCCTATCGTTATGTCATGTTTACCGGAAATAAACGTATTTTCTTTCTCTCTTTAGACAAAGAAAACCAAAGTATAGGATGCTGCATCAGCTTTAAATATATGTCAATACAATAGTAACGAGCATGTCGCATAAAAGCGGATCGTAAACTTAACATCGTTTGGGGTGGGGTGACCATTGAATACAGCAACTTCCTGAAATATCTTGGTGTTACTCTGGACAGGTCATTAACATTCAGCAAAAACTGCAAGAACATCAAGCAGAAGGTACACTCTCGCAACAATCTCCTACAGCGACTTGTCTCATCAGCAGTGGTCTCGAACGTCATAGAGCGAGATCGGTAGAATTGCCAATTAAAACGGTATATTTGTAACCAAAATCGGTAAATGACATTTCCATGTGTACTGTGAAATCGTAGAATATTCGTTATATTTCGGTATTTCGGTAGAACAGAGCCAGTGGTCTCGAACCTACCGAAAAATCGGTAGGTTCGAGACCACTGCTCGTCAGTGTGGGGTGCTTCGCCTGACGTTTTACGTACTACTGGGCTGGCGCTATCTTTCTCTGTAGGTGAATTCGCGTGCCCTCTGTGGAGTCGTTCAGCCCATGCAAAGTTAGTGGATACAGCTCTGAATGGAACGTACCGGATCATCACCGGCTGCCTCAAACCGACCCCGGTGCAAATGCTGTATCCACTGGCTCGAATAGCGCCACCAGAAATTCGTAGAGCGGTGGCAAACTCAAGTGAAAGAGCCAAGATGGTTTCTGACACACGACACCCTTTGCACAAAAAGGCAAAAAGGCTGAAAAGCTGCAACAGCTTTTTGAAGTGTGGCTCCCACTTACTGGCGAATAGTCTGAGGAATGGCTAAGCCTGTGGCGACTTGGCGCTTCCCTACCAAACCCATTCGTTCCACCTGCTGAAAATCTCACACCTGGACACGAGTTGCCTTGGCTTTCCTGGAAGTCTTTAAATAGACTCCGGACTCAGGTAGGCCGAAGTAAAGAAAACCTGCTAAGGTGGAGATTCATAGATGACTCCGCCCTAGAGTGTAAATATGGTAATGTTCCACAAACAATACGGCACTTGATATCTTATCCAGCGTGTCCTGTTGTTTGGACGCTACTGAAAGTGCTAAACTTGTAGCCATAATTCTGGGCTAACTCTATTTAGATTGCTATCGAAACGCTAAGAAGAAGACGAGCATGTCTTACGTCATAAATATCTACCTAAGTACTCAGTTAAATTCAGAAGAATGTCATATTTCGCTGTCATCAAAAAATCTGATATCACATTAGCAGCACTACCGACTTACCCGATAAAATCAGATAAAATCATTATATGAGAATGATGAGAGTTAAATCAACACAATAAATCAATGGCTCCAACCCCAATGATACTCACACAAAGACATAACTCACTCGAATATAAAACAATAACCCGTGACCTTTTAAATAAAATCTAGGTTAACGGGCGAATTTATCGTCGGTCCTACATAAAGAGACGAGAGCGATAAAGGTTCCCACGGACAGGGGCGACACGACAGCGCGATGGGTCTCTAGTAAAACAGTTTCTATGAAAACTTAGTGGAAATTGTTACAGCAGAATCGTGTCGCGTCTGTCGGCAAGGAACTTTATAGCTGACTATAGTATGCTGTAGCTGGCAAACACGAAAGAGTACCTACAGAAGGCCGGCTTCCTATAACAAGCTTCAGAAATTGGCGCACACATGCACATCAACTTACGACGATCTCATCCTACTAAATATGAAAGTTTGAATGTTTGTTACTCAATCACCCCAAAACTACTGAACGGATTTGAATGAAATTTAGCACACATATAGTTTATAACCTGTATTAACATATAGGATACAATTTATCCTGGTAGTACTTTCCCATGGGATAATTTCTGACCTCCACGCGGACGAAGCCGCTGACATAATTATGGCTACTTCAAAATGAGTGTATGTTGGAGTGTGTGTATGTGTGCGTGCGTTGTAGCTCAGTGTAGAGTCGACCTTCTGTACCTGTTTCGTGCCGTAGTTTGGAAGTATAGGTACTTTGGTGAGGTTATGTACGTGTTATACGACTGCGTTTATGACTGTATCGACTTGCCTTTTTATCGACGTTACAGGATACGTTTAAATTGGGAAATAAATAGTTACGCACGGGCACACATCAAGCTATATATTTCCATATATAAGCTGATGTATAAGCTGACAGCCTATACAATGCGTGGTCAGCTAAAACTGAAAATTTATAGCCTGACCTGTAGACGTGTATATACTAGTTGAAGAGATAGAAAAATATTAAAGTACCTATTATAATAGCAATTATTATGTATTGATAACTTGAATGATTATAATTATGTAAATACATTTTATGGCCTTGATTCGTATTTTGTTCCTACAAGCTGATACTGCCACAAAATTACAAAAAAAAAAAAAAAATATTGAATTAGCTGGCGCTGGCGCTTCCCACTTCATAGTTAGTGATTATTTTGTAACATTCCGTGTGTTGCCAGACCTAAAAAATAGCACCATCCCATTTCTTCCCGTGGGTGTCATACAAGGCGACTAAGAGCCTTACTAGACAATCAGCAACAGCCCTCTCTATTCATTTTACCACCATATAGGGTTTGCAATAATAGCCACACTTGGCAGACGGGTTGGCGATCGCAGTAAGTTTTGCTATTCTTTACCACATGGAACCCTGGCACCTCATGGAGCAAAATACGATAGTTCCTATCTATTCTAGCTACATTGCAGTGGGAACATTGACTGATTATGAAGTACTGTCAATCGAATCAAACTATTTCATTCTAAATGATACAATGACATAACATTTATGCGAAGAATGAGAAAAAATCTAATATCTTTGAAAGATCTTTCAGTAATATCAAATATTGACGCCATATTAAAGATTCCAGTCACACAGCGAGTCTATAACAGTGACATATAATAATATTGCCTACTGGAGGAGTAGGTAGGTAACCCTCGAAAACTGTAAAGGACACAAGTTAACCAGTTCAATGACATCATAAGGGCTGTTGAGAAGGAGGTCCTCGGTTGGAGGGCGCAATTCTTATTCATCAGCAGCTTCATTGTAACAGGACCCTTTGTAGTCTTTCAAGAGTTCTTTCCCACTTACCTATAGGCTACCTTAAAAATTGTACATTGCCACGTAGGTATGTTTATCTACAATAATTAGAGTACGTAGGTATAAGTACGCACCTTCTCTACGTATCCCATTTCACTGTTTAATTAAGAATTAAATACACGAACGTGTTCGGAAAACCATTTATCTTCGGATTTAATTCAGGAGTCTTTGAAGCGATTTCCGGATTATCCTTTTACGAATAAGACAAAAACCCAGCTAAGGAATGTTACGCGTTCGAAAAAGGTTTTACTTTCCATTTCTTTCTAAGAAGGCCTGATTTATTTCCACGCACTGTTTTCTTGGTTCGTTGAGCAGAAACTCGAGAATTCGGCATGTATTTTCGGGGTAGGTATCGTTGAAAAAATATTCGTGAATTGTTCCTACTGAATGGAGTCCCGAATTAGCACTCTTGAATGGTTTCACACGTTCGCTGCCAGTAGGTAAATAATATTTTTAAGGTATCATTGCTGACAATGGTTGGTATATTTAGTGGCTGAGTGATATTTTGCTTTATTTTCTTTTTATTATAAGATCTAATCTTGCACAAAACAAACATACATGAGGAATGTGTGTAAGTATACGTATGATGAAATGCGATGAAAATCATGACTAATATCAAATTACAGACCGATTTTGTTTTTTCGAACTGTTGTTTTCGGCACCGTCTCCTGTAGGTATTCAGGACCCATTGCCGAAAACCTTACCCTTCCTGAATTGCTAGTATAAAGACTAATTTCTAAAAATTGGAAGGAATGAACTGACTTGTAACCTTTCCCACCTTAGAAACAGATGTAACCCGCTGTGAATAAATAAAACCTTAATTCAAATATTCAAAATAACATTCTGAATCCTACTCACGCAACTACCCAATTTACTCAACAACATTACAAGCCAAACCCGTCCTTAAAACTATTGCTTTAAGGATGAATATGCTATCTTGAACTGCGACTGTCGTGATTTATTTGAAACTATTTTGAAATTATTTTCAATACTGCTAATTAAGGTTTGAATTTGGAATTCAATGAGAATTGCCTAAATAGGCAGGAATTGGAAATGATCTGTGCTTTTGATACACTAGTTGGTTCTCTTTCCTTTGAAAGATGTAGGCATTGTTTGACCAAAACACGGGCACAGTATATTTAAGTAAGCAGTATTACGTCTTCATACAAAGCGTCCAATGAAACGCGCTTCGATATCTCAGTGTATACCTGTTCCGTCCCGTTTGACTTGTTTAATCTGTGCGTCTAACGGAGCGTACCTAACGGAGTGACATCTGTCACTTGTCAGTTTGATTTTACTCTTTGATTTGATCTTGAAAAGATGGTGGGTCTTTTTGGCGTTCCGACCCCTTTTGTAAATTAATCCCTTTGAACCGGTCGTTTTTGTGGACAATTTGTCGTGACCCAATTGTTTTGTGTGTAACCAACCCCTTTTAACGGAATAATACGAGTTTAGTTTGAACTTTAGTTGAAATAGTTTGAGGTTATAGTGACAGATTTGGAGACCGCATGCTTTTGGTAGCAGGGCGTATTGGAGCGGCCGTGTATCCTGAGAAATACTTACAGCGTCACTACACAATACAATATACACTCATTTACATACATAAATCCAGGTAGGCTCCAGAAGCAGGTTTCTACCATCAGGTGAGTCTTTTGAATATTGTATTAATCAGCTCCGCGTACGGCGGACAGTTCGCTACGCCATTCTTGTCCCAGGGCCCCACCAACACGCTTCCACGTACTTCATTAAACCCTATGGTGAGGCCTTGGCCTGCGCGCCGACCTCCCTAGCGGCGACAGCGTGGTTTGCTACGCTGACGACACGCTGGTCCTTGCGCAGGTGAGGTCGTACGAGGCGGCGGCCGACATGCTGACACGCGGGGTTGCGACAATCGTCGATAGGATCCGGCAATTGGGACTCGAGGTGGCCTTGCACAAGTCCGAGGCCATGGGTTTTCATGGTCCTCGAAACGCGCCACCTGCGGGTCCCCAACTCACGGCAGGAGGGGTTCACATCGGCGTCGAGTCGACGATGAAGTACTTGGGACTTGTCATCGACAGCCGGTGGAACTTCGTCGAGCATTTCCGACGTTTGGCTCCCAGACTGGAGCGGGCTGGGGCTGCCTTAAAGCGGCTCCTGCCCAATCTGGGGAGTCCAAACGCCTCCTGCCGGAGGCTCTACACGGGGGTCGTGCGGTCCATGGCCCTCTACGGGGCACCAGTGTGGGCGCCCTCATTGAGGCTGCGCCCAGCGCGCCGGTTGAGTGCGGCCCAGAGGGTCATGGCTATCCGGTTAATCCGAGGATACCGCACGATCTCGTGCGAGGCGGCGAGCCTCCTTGCCGGAGTGCTGCCATGGGGTCTGGAGGCAAAGGTCCTCGCCCACATGTGGGAGTGGCGCGAGGAGGCGAAACGCCGGAGCGAAACTCAGCTACCGCGACAAATCGCGGCTCGGTGGACAAAGCTCCGGTGTGATCTCATGGCGACATGGCGGGTACGATTGTCGCAACCCAGCGCAGGGCACGCCACAATTGCGGCGGTAAGTCCCCTCTTTGAGGAGTGGATAGAGAGGCGCCACGGCGTCCTCACCTTCCGCCTGACGCAGGTTCTCACCGGGCATGGGTACTTCGGTGGGTTCCTGTTCAGGATAAAGCGGGAGGATACGTCCGGGTTTTTCCATTGCGAGGATCGTCTGGAGGACACGGTGGAGCATACGGTGGAGGTGTGCCCTGCCTGGGCGGAGCACCGCCGTGTCCTCGTGGAGGCGATCGGCGGCGGCGACCTTTCGCGCCCAGCCCTGGTGCAAGCCATGGTACGGAGCGAGAGGGAATGGGAAGCCGTCACCTCCTTCTGCGGAGCAGTAATGCTCGCGAAGGAGGAGGCGGGGCGCGTGAGGGAGTAGCAGTCTCTGCACCCTCACGTCCCTAGCCGCCGCAGGAGACGCCCCGGGCATCGGGAGTCGATTCGGACTCCCGGCCACCGTAGGCGCGAGCTTCCGGGTGGCGAGCAATGGGTAGCTCGCCGCCCGGTAAGGACCAAGCTCGGGTCGACGGCACGCAGTGTTCCACGCGCGCCTCAAAGAGATGTCAGCAGCAGTGTAGGGGTCTACTAGGACCGATGCCTGCCAGGGTCGCGCGATTGTTCAAAAGAGATACCGTGACCCTGGCACATGGGCAACTGATGGAACACGGGTGGGTTTTAGTCAGTAAAAGTCTGACACGCCCTCCCACTCCGCCCAGAGCGGGAGAAGTCATTTGATGATTTCCCATCATGAAAAAAGAAAGGCCTTGGCCTGGCGTCGAACATTCTTGGTAGCAGAGCATGGTTGTAAGATATACAACCACCAAATTGGTAATTTACAGTGAGCTAATTACTTGGCAGTCTCTAAAAGGAAATAGTAATTCGCTGTAAATATTTGTTAACTGTAATTATTTTGTTTATTGGAATAATTTGTTTAAATTGTTGAGACGGGTTAACTGGTGTTACCAAAGTCAGCCGGGTTACCTATACTAATAAAGTTAATTGGATTAGTCTATGTTACAACCCCTTGTTGGAGGTCTGACCTGTTGTTTATTAGATGTCTGGAAGACATTAAAATATAGGAGTTTATGTACCATTGACATAGTTGTTTGTGAAATTAACATTTGAAATTAACATTTTTGAGCGTTGACATTGTTTGAATTAAAATAAGGTTCATTGGATTGGAACCAATTGTTTGCTTGTATTTTCTTTTGTTATTTCTTGATTTGTTAACTGGCAGTTTAGCGGTTTAATTGTTTGCTTTGGTTTTCCTTGTTATATTGTTTGAACTTTGTTATTTAATTATTTTTTTGAATTGTTTTGTTTGTGCAATGGCATACAAAGCGGTGAGAGAGGCAATCATTGGATTGACCACACAGCTACGGTGGTTCACTTCAGCTGCAGCGACCGCTGAGCGCCCGGATCTTGAAGTGGTCACGCTTGCTCGGTTCGAGCAGTTGAACGTGAGACTCGGCAACGTTGATGCTCTGCTCACCCGCTACAACGAGTTCATTTGTAAAGTGGATCTGGAAGTGCTGGACCAGGCAGCAAGTGATAAGGTCCTTGCTGACTACGACCAGATCTTGGACACGAGCACGTTGACCAATGACATCCCCCAGGATGTCATTGGTCAACGTGCTCGGGAAATATTGGAGAGCCGGACACCTGTCCAGGTCAAACCGGAGACCTCGGTTGTTTCAGGTCCCGGACTATTGAGTAGACTGCCTACTTTGGAACTGCCACACTTTGACGGTCGCTTGGACCATTGGTTGGGTTTCCAAAACCTTTTTGAAAGTTTGGTTGATGCACGCTCGGACCTCAGACCCACCCAAAAGTTGGCCTATTTGTTGTCTGTCCTGGAATGTGAGGCCCGAGCCTTGGTACAGCATTTGTCGGTGACTGACTCAGCCTACCCTACCGCTTTGGAACTACTCACCCGGCGGTACCAAAATAAACGTTGTTTGGCTGACGTTCATATTGAATTGATTTTGGGGTTACCGGTCATTACTAGTTTGTCAGCATTGCGTACTGACCTGTTGAACCCGTTGGTGGCAGCGACCAACGCTTTAAAGCGATTGGAGTTGCCGGTGGACCATTGGTCTTACCTTTTGGTGCATGTTTGCTGCAACGGCTTCCTGCCGATTTGAGGGCTCGTTTTGAACAAAAGTATGGTGGGGATAGTATCACACATCTCCCCCCATTTGGTGACCTCGTCCAATTTTTGGAGGATGAGTGTCGGTTTGTGGATAACTCTGGCGTTGCCACTGAGTCACGCCAGCCGTCTTCCCGGCCACGAGACCAGGGACGGACTGGGGCCCGCGGGCCTGTTGATAGTCGCCCCGCCACTCGTTTTGCTGGCACCCAGAGTCGTCCTGTTTGTGAGTTTTGTAGGGACACGGGGCATGGCATGGCAACTTGCGCGGCCTTTTTGAAATTGCACGTGAGTGCCCGCCGCCGAATTGCCAATGCACGCGGTCTGTGCTTTTCTTGTTTGGGGGCTCACTTCCATCGGGACTGCCCCAACCCCCGCCCTTGTAGATTTTGTATGGGGTCCCATTTGGACATTTTGTGCGCTAACGCGAACCACGCTGGCAGACCAGCCTCTGATGGAGGTTCGCGCACGAGGGGGTACCAAGAGTCACCAGGCTTTTGGCTCGCCGGTTCAGAACCGGGAAGAGGCCCGCAATTTTGAGCGCCGCACTCCACCCCCCGCGCAAGTTGATCGGGAGCCGCGCGACCGCCATTTGTTCTCCCCGCGTAAAGGCGATTACGCAATTGTTGCTAGGCAGCGCTGGCCAGACCAGCACCACCTTCCGTCCCCTCCATTGGCGGAACGTCCCCGGTTGGAGTCACGCCCCCCGCCATTCAGGCATCCGGTGGGATATGCCCTTCCAGTGACGGCGCGTGGCTCGGGACGCCGCGCGTACGAGGAATTTGACCTCCATCCTCGTCGGGAAAGACTTGAGCCTGGGTGCGGCGATCGGTCGCCACCCAGGCATTGTTAGGAACCTGGCGCTTGCCCCGCTAAGGTACCCCCTCAGATCGACACGGTTTTGTTGCCAACGGCATCGGTCAGGGTCTGGGGGCCCACGGGGGACTCTGTTGTGGTCCGTGCCATTTTGGACACGGGAGCCCAGGGTTGCCTTTTGTCTATTGTTTCTGTATTGTTTTGGGCGAAATTGTTTTCTTCAGCGCCTTTGGACTGCGGGACTTGGTTGGGACGAGCCACTTCGGGAAACCCTGTTGGATGATTGGCTCCAATTTGTATCCGCACTCCCTGCAGTCAAAGAGGTCGTGTTACCCCGCGCTATTCTCCCCCCTGGGAGCTACACTGCTACCCTTAATGGGTTTTGTGATGCGTCTTCGCACGGTTATGCAGCTGTTGTTTATCTGCGCACCGTCAGCGCGACAGGCCAGGTGAAGTTGTCACTGGTCTTGGCCAAGAGCAAGGTGGCCCCCCTCCGGACGGCACTGACCATCCCTAAGTTAGAATTGTCAGGGGCGGCGCTTCTTGTGCGTCTATTGAACCACGTTGCTCACACTTTGGGTGGAACTGTGGACATTCGGGCTTCTTACGCCTGGACGGACAGTCAAATTGTTTTGTGTTGGTTGAAGACGTCCGTCCACTCTTTGGAGGTCTTTGTTGCGAACCGAGTGTCCCAGATTCAAAATTCTGAAACGCAATTGATTTGGAGGCACGTGCCTGGAGATCTGAACCCAGGCGACGTGGCCTCACGTGGGTGCATGGCACCCCGCCTGATTGCTCACGTCCTATGGTGGGGACCAGACTGGCTGACTCACCCCGAGGATGATTGGCCTCGAACGCCAGTCTTGATGTCGGGTCCTTTGCCGGGCTCAAGGTGCTCGCTGTTGGAACGAAGGACTCTCCGTTTGACCCTGATTTTTGTTGAGTCGATTTAGCTCCCTCGACAAGTTGTTGAATTGTTGGTGACTGATCGTCACATTAAGAACTCGCATGCCGGTTGCAATGCGCTGTTGGCCATTCTGCAGCGAGAGTTTTGGAAATTGTCGGGAGCCGTTAGTACGTTGAACCCCTTTTTGGACGATACGGGTCTTTTGCGTGTTGGGGGACGGTTGAGGCACTCTAGCCTTCCTTATGGGGCCCGTCATCCCCTTTTGTTGCCTAAGGAGGGCCATTTGGTTAAATTGTTGTTGTTGTTTGGTTGTTGTTGTTGTTTGGTTGTTGTTGTTGTTGTTTGGTTGTTGTTGTTTGTTATTGTTTTAATCCACCAGCCTGCCCCCCATTGGGGGGGTATTTTTGAGGCCGCGGTGAAAGCGGCAAAGGGACTCTGGCGCAGATTGTTGGGAGACACCGTTCTCACCTTTGAGGAGTTAGCTACGGTATTTTGCTGCATTGAAGCTGTATTGAACTCGCATCCATTGTGCCCGCTGTCTTCGGACCAGAACGACATGGAGGCCATAACCCCGGGCCATTTTTTGATTGGACAGCCACTTGTCGCCCTGCCCGAGTACCCTTTTGTCGATGTGAGCCAAAATCGGCTATCGCGGTTTCAGTTAGTGCAGCAGCTCGCTCAGAGTTTTTGGAAGCGTTGGAGCTTGGAGTATTTGCACATCCTCCAGCAGCGCGTCAAGTGGACTGATAAAACGCATCCGCCCAAAATTGGAGACCTCGTCCTGATTAAGGATGCCAACCTTAAGCCTTTGTATTGGCGCCGGGGGCGCATTCTCAATTTGATGGCTGGCACCGACAGAGTTCCTCGTTTTGCAGAGGTTTTGGTGGACGGATCGGTCGTGAAGAGAGCGGTCGCAACCTTGTCAAGATTACCAATTGATTAGCGGATGGGAAGGCCCGTCCGGGGGGGTAGATGTTCCGTCCCGTTTGACTTGTTTAATCTGTGCGTCTAACGGAGCGTACCCAACGGAGTGACATCTGTCACTTGTCAGTTTCACTCTTTGGTTTGATCTTGAAAAGATGGTGGGTCCTTTTGGCGTTCCGACCCCTTTTGTAAATTAATCCCTTTGAACCGGTCGTTTTTGTGGACAATTTGTCGTGACCCAATTGTTTTGTATGTAACCAACCCCTTTTGACGGAATAATACGGGTTTAGTTTGAACTTTATTTGAAATAGTTTGAGGTTATAGTGACAGATTTGGAGACCGCATGCTTTTGGTAGCAGGGCGTATTGGAGCGGCCGTGTATCCTGAGAAATACTTACAGCGTCACTACACAAAACAATATACACTCATTTACATACATAAATCCAGGTAGGCTCCAGAAGCAGGTTTCTACCATCGGGTGAGTCTTTTGAATATTGTATTGATCAGCTCCGCGCACGGCGGACAGTTCGCTGCCACTCTTGTTCCAGGGCCCCACCATCATAACTTCCACTGCGCTTATTAAAATCCTATGGCCGGGGCATTGGCCTGGCGTCGAACAATACCTGTAGCAACAGCAAAATATTGCACGAAGTTATCGTATTGTTCAGTGTATGAATGTTCGAATTTCTCAATATCGAAAAATTAAACAATATTTTTGTAACCAGCTCAGTCGGCAAGTTTTTTTTTTTTTTTGTATTTATTTTAGCCCAAGGGCAACTCTATTGCATGTTAATCTACTGAGCGGCTGAAGGGTAATAATTTCAAGGACACTGCCGAAACGTAATACTGCTTATTTTATTATACTGTGACACAGGGTATTTGAATAGTCTCCTAATTAGAGCAATTCGTAGCCTAGCATACGTAAGTGCTTAATCAAACCTAAATACGGAAAATAGAACTGATACTAAATAGGATGATTTCTGACCATTTTTAACAAACTACTATAGTCCATTTTTTGTAGTGAAAACTTCTTTAGCGGCGTTGTGCACTTTTTTTGTAATGGGTAAAAAATGTTAAACTCGCGTCAAGACACGTGATCTGATCGAAAATTCGTAAGACGGACGGAGACTAAGGTTGAACTTTTAATCCTATTCACTAACTTGACAGTTCAATGCAAAATAATGATACCATTCTAAAACTAATAGTGTCGGGGTAGTGAACGATTTCGCATAAAGAATGAATGATAATAATGTTTTAAATTAAATAAAACTTTAAAAATCATTTTTAGGTGTGGATTATAAGAATAATTAATAATTTTTAATAACAGTTATTTCCTTTTTTTTATTTTCTTCTGATAGAAACAAAACTATATATAAAAATCATTTCATTTTGCTTATTTTTTTACTAAAGTCATTTTATTTCCTCTGACAGCCATAGACTACATATATATCGATATAGTACACATCTTGTTTTAAGACAAGTTATTAAATTTAAATTACAAAGTTTGCATGTAAGTACATTATTTCAAGTTCATTCAATTTCATTCATTCTTGCACCACCTCACTATCTTTTTTTTGTCAAAACCTGGTATCCCTCTAATTGTCAAGTTAGTGAATAGGATTAAAAGTCGAACCTTAGATAGCCGGCGCGGCGTAGGAGAGGAAGTATCCCCCTCTCTTTCTACGGCGCGGCAAAAATGTATGCCTGCGCCTGCTGTTTCGTTTAGGCGGCGCAGGACGCTTGCGCGAATGTTCGTGTGTGTTTATGTTACAGCGTGCCACGCGCATCCTTGGATGGTGACAGCTGATGACTCGACCGTCTGTGTAGTTGCCGTCATCGAAATTATGGATGGAAGTTAATTTTTCTGAGAGATAAACTTTTTAATGTAATATAAATTGTCATGTTTGTGTACGATAGCGCAATAAATAAATATTGTATTCTACCACATAAATGATACTACTTTTATACTGATAATTAAAGCAATTCGTGCAAAATTATTCCCTAACCATTCCAAAATATCAAAAATGCACAACGTTAATATTCAAGTTTTCACTTCTGCCGGCACTCCCGGAGTGCAACCAGTCGTTTTTTTTTTCGATAGGAAATCATCAAATAACTTCTCTCGCTCTGGGCGGAGCGGGAGGGCATGTCAGACTTTTACTGACTACAACCCACCCGTGTTCCTGCAGTTGCCCATGTGCCAGGGTCACGGTATCTCTTTTGAACAATCGCGCGACCCTGGCAGGCATCGGTCCTAGTAGACCCCTACACTGCTGCTGACATCTCTTTGAGGCGCGCGTGGAACACTGCGTGCCGTCGACCCGAGCTTGGTCCTTACCGGGCGGCGAGCTACCCATTGCTCGCCACCCGGAAGCTCGCGCCTACGGTGGCCGGGAGTCCGAATCGACTCCCGATGCCCGGGGCGTCTCCTGCGGCGGCTAGGGACGTGAGGGTGCAGAGACTGCTACTCCCTCACGCGCCCCGACGAGATGACGAGATTGTTCAAATGTTCGAATTTCTCAATATCGAAAAATTAAACAATATTTTTGTAACCAGCTCAGTCGGCAAGTTTTTTTTTTGTATTTATTTTAGCCCAAGGGCAACTCTATTGCATGTTAATCTACTGAGCGGCTGAAGGGTAATAATTTCAAGGACACTGCCGAAACGTAATACTGCTTATTTTATTATACTGTGACACAGGGTATTTGAATAGTCTCCTAATTAGAGCAATTCGTAGCCTAGCATACGTAAGTGCTTAATCAAACCTAAATACGGAAAATAGAACTGATACTAAAAAGGATGATTTCTGACCATTTTTAACAAACTACTATAGTCCATTTTTTGTAGTGAAAACTTCTTTAGCGGCGTTGTGCACTTTTTTTGTAATGGGTAAAAAATGTTAAACTCGCGTCAAGACACGTGATCTGATCGAAAATTCGTAAGACGGACGGAGACTAGACAGCCGGCGCGGCGCGGCGTAGGAGAGGAAGTATCCCCCTCTCTTTCTACGGCTCGGCAAAAATGTATGCCTGCGCCTGCTGTTTCGTTTAGGCGGCGCAGGACGCTTGCGCGAATGTTCGTGTGTGTTTATGTTACAGCGTGCCACGCGCATCCATGGATGGTGACAGCTGATGACTCGACCGTCTGTGTAGTTGCCGTCATCGAAATTATGGATGGAAGTTGATTTTTCTGAGAGATAAACTTTTGAACAATTGAACAATCTCGTGACCCTGGCAGGCATCGGTCCTAGCAGATCCCTTCAGTTTGCCGATATCTCTTTGAGGCGCGGTTGGAACACTACGCAGGGCAGGCGTCAGGGCGCAGAGACTGCCACTCCCTCACGCGCCCCGCCTCCTCCTTCGCGAGCATTAGGGGAACCTGTTGTACCTAGGCCAGTTTTTTGAAATTTGATTTTTAGTTTAAAAATGGTGTTAGCTACGCCTGTCCGGTGTGCATGTGAGTAAAGATCATTTAATTAAATACATAATTCATTCATAAAACTGTGTATATTCTAAAAAACCTGGCATCACCAGACACTTGAAAAAAAAAAAGAAATTTGTCCTAGGTACAACAAACCAGATGTACCTTGGATCGTGTCTCTTGTACCATGGGCAGAGCAGCAGTGGCGAAGGCACCATATAACACGATTCCTACCGGCTTGCCTTCGGGGATTCGCATTGGTAACTCTATCACTATTAAAAATACAATAGTATGTAAATAGTGGCTACTATTGTCAATAAATATAGTTACACTACGGGTATTTAATTAACCATAACATTCAAACAACAAAAAAGGTTATTTATACCTTTGTATTACAACAAAAGAGAAATGTTCTAAATTAACCCGGCGCCAAAACGTCATAATCGGGAACTAAAAATTCATACAACAGCGATCCCGTAATGATGACACTTTAGGTCACGTGGCACCGCTTGATATGTACGAGAGCAAGCCGCTGTACAACGGGTTATGACAGAGACAGGTATAGAAAAATGCGTCAGCGAGAACGAGATAGAGGAATATTGCATATTTTATTCGTTTTCATCTGTTCAATTTAATTGTATTTAATTCATTATATTCCTATATTAATTTTAGAATGATAGTAAATATTCTTTATTGATGAGTCAGTAAGTTAAGGCCGACTTCGCTTCGGCTTCTCTTTTAGAAAAATTTACGCCTCGCCGCTGCAGAGCAGGTTCAAATCAAGATAAGAACTTTTATTAGCTGTACTTTATTTATTTTCTGTTGAAATAATATTAGTAATAACGAGATAATCATATTAGTATTTGCAATTAACAATAATTGACAACAATATTTAAGTAAAAGTGTTGTTTTTTAAAAAGCTTCACCCATCTATTTTGTGCTAATTACTGTTGACAATTTCTTGGCATAGAATCACGTAATTTTAACTTGCAATTTACATCTACTTCGTTTTTTTTTTAAATACAATTTTTTTTAATAAATAATTGTTGACCTATTATCGACCAAAATGATGTACCTTGTCTAGGGACCAATGTACATCGTAAGTGGGATGGCTAAGGTACAACATCGCGACAACTTTACGTCACAAGCTTTTTAAATCCACTTGCAATCGAGGTTAGGATCTGACACTTATGGTGTCCAGTACCTAGATAATCTAAGATTAGATTTGAAATAATACAGTTTTCACAAACATGCATAACTTTAAATAAATCAGCATGTCGTGAAGCCTTAAAAACCTACTTTGTGTCTGTATGAAAACAAATTACCTTTTTTAACTGTACTCACACGGCGCAGGCAAACCACAACTAACTTCACGTTAAGTTTGACAAATGAAGTTTTAAACACCATACACAAAGGTTCTTAAAAGCACGGGAGTTAATAAAAAAATAAGATTGTTCAAGGTACAAATCTGTCCAAGGTACAACAGGTTCCCCAACTGTTTCGCAGAAGGAGGTGACGGCTTCCCATGCCCTGTCGCTCCGTACCATGGCTCGCACCAGGGCCGGACGCGAGAGGTCGCCGCCGCCGATCGCCTCCACGAGGACACGCCGGTGCTCCGCCCAGGCAGGGCACACCACCGTGTCCTCCGACGATCTTCGCAATGGAAACACCCGGGCGTTTCCTCTGGCTTTATCCTGAACTGGAACTCCCCGAAGCACCCATGCCCGGTGAGAACATGCGTCAGTTTACTGATTTAAGGTCAGATAAAAATTTTAAAAAAGTATTGAAAAATAATTGAAAAGTGTTCTATTACTGATGGTACTTCTCCTAAAATTGTTTGTCCGAAAATCATTATCCATAACACGTTAGCTATAAACGGCAGTAACCATAATATTCTAAAAGTCTAAATTTGTTTTACATAATTATCTTTGTTTCTAAAAGTATTCTGTCATAATATCAAATACTATAATCATTAAATCTCCTAATTTTACATGTTATAAAGTCATATGTCCTAAGTATTGTATTATATAAAGTGTATTATGCCGAATGTTCATGTATAATAAAATCGTTAGTAGTAAAAATTGCTACAAATTAGGTTTTAGTGACAGAAACGAAACGCTGTAAATCCGACTCCACGTAGTCTTGTATGCCCTACCCCTAGAGTGTAATTTAAAATCGCGTAGGCGCGGAGGGGCGAGGCGGCCCGCGAGCTGAGGAGCAGGTGGTTGTAACGCTCGCCGCCGCTGCTGAGGCTGGCCGGCGAAGCCGGCCAGCAAGACTAAGCTGCGGTGGTGATCGTTAAACCGTCTGCGACGATAAGCTCGCGTGGGACCGCCTAAGCCCCGCAGTGCCGGAGCCGTGACAGAAACCATGCTTGCTGCATGATGCATGCTCGCTTGCAAACTGCATGCTTGCTTGCATGCTCGATTGCATGATGCTTGCCTGCTTGCATGCATGCTCGCTTGCATGCATGCTCGATTGCATGCTGCAAGCTTGCTTGCATGCTACATGATGCATGCTTGCATGCATGCTCGATTGCATGTTGTTTGCTTGCATCCATGCTGCATGCACGGTATATGCTTGTTTGTATGTTTCTTAGAGGGAAATAAATCACATGTTCATAATCACCTGTTTTATTGAGTGATATATTTATTGAGTGATAATACTGATAGTGATAATACATGCAGCGCTGTGCCAGGCCTTGATGAATGCCATAATGCTTTTGCATCTTTACTATTTATGTATTGTATCAGTTGGATTTGATAAAATAATGAAATTCGTAATGAACTCCGTAATACAAAAGTGTTTTAAAAATATAATTAGGATAAATAAACATAAAATAATTTGAATTTAGAACTTATAACTTTTATGGAAAACAGTTTTAAGTCTTTTGTATATTATTGATAGTAATATTTATGACAAACTGACTTAGGGCATATTGTATTTAAGGATTTCAATTTTATGGCATGTAATATTATGTGACATTTAGTTCGGGCAAGTTATCATTCGAACAAATGATGATTAGGACAAAAAAAAAATTATGGCTCTTTAGATTATGGATAAAAAAGTTAGGTCACACAATAGAGAACCATTACTGATACTGAATCACCCAAAAAAATTTTACGTACTGGTTAAAACAATTTCCTGTATATTCCGGAAGGTATACAGAATGGCAGGGACACCGACACGAAGCACATGATTGTAGACCTCCTAAAATCGGGTACACTACATAAATACGAAAAACTTTATTCCGACAGTCACAAATTCGAATTTCAAAATACCGATTTTCATAATTCCGAATGATTCAAAATTCCAAATATTACAACTCCGACTTATCATTACTCCTATTTTTATAATTCCTAAATTTCAATATTCCTAACGTTTATAATTACTATTCTCAAAATACCGAGTTTCAATAGATCGAATAACAAAAAAATCCGACTTAATGATAATTCGAAACATCAAAAATACGAATTCTGATTATTTAAATACCAATTAATACAATTCCGAAATAAAAACACCTTGTAAAACCGAATAGCAAGACAAATAACACATAATTTCTCATCAGAGAGAAGTACAACATGGTGTTTAGTATGAGGAGGTAGAATTAAAGAACATGCAAGCAAGCATGCAGCTTGCAAGCAGGCATGCAGCGTGCAAGCAGACATATAGCATGCAAGCAAGCATGCAACATGCAAGCAGGCAAGCAACATGCATGCAGGCATGCAACATGGAAGCAGGCATGCAACATACAAGCAGGCATGCAACATGCAAGCAGGCAAGCAGCAAGCAAGCAGGCATGCAACAAGCATTGTTTCTGTCACGGCTCCGGCGCTGCGGGGTTTGGGCGGCCCCACGCGTGCTTATCGTCGCAGATGACTTTAAAGGCCGCCGGCAGCCGCGGCGGCGGGCCTTCAAACCACCTGCTCCTCAGCTCGCGGGCCGCCCTACCCCACCGCGCCTACGCGGGTTTAAATTACACTCTAGAGGTAGGGCAGACAAGACTGCGTGAAGTCGGTTTTGCAGCGATTCGTTTCCGTCACTAAATTTTGTAGCACAAAACGTTGACTTTTAGTTTATTCGGAGTATGATCGGAATGTCGTTTTTCGGACCGAGAACCCTTAGAGCATTTGATTCTTCGAACGTACGAAAATCGGAAAACTAACAAATCGCATTTACGACTTTCGGTAAAATAAATTTCGTGATTTTTAATAATAGACATTATAACTTTTAGGTATTATGAAATTCGGACTTTTGAAAATCGGAACATCAAAATTCGGAATAAAATATTTCGGAGTATTTGGGTGTTCCCCCTAAAATCATGTGCTGAATTCACACACAGTGTAGACATTTTTCCTTAGTTATCAAAAAAAAAATCTGCTGTTTCATAAAACAGTGCAATAATTACGCGGTTTATATGTATGGAACAGTATTTTTATTTTTTAATGACCGGCAAGAAATTTAAGAATCATGTAATGAATCCGGTTGAGTCGCCATCCCTTCCACCCTTTAAAATAAATTAATACAATCTCGGTATTTTGACATATCGCCATTACAACCGTGCGATGCAGGGACGGGTCGTCACAACTGTTATTTTATATTCTCTAGCTTCTGCCCGCGACTCCGTTCGCATGGAAACGTGTACGACACCACAACATACTAAGTAACATCAATCTTCCAGCAGCTTTGTTAATAAAGCTTCCCTGTATACCTATTAGTTTTATTTTGTAGTTTTGGTTTCAACAACCAAATATGAAGAAAGGATTGGTCACGCAGGAGCAAGTGACGTACGGATGCCTGTGCGAGAAAGAGCTCGCCATGAGGTCGACACCCGCAATCTTCAATAGTAATGTTACGCGCTGGGGTTCGGGATAAATTAATTTAAACCAATTTACCAAAACACACAAACTGTTTAATTAAATAAACACAAATATCGCAACTACAAGAAACGTCACTTGGAATCACTTGTTTCGCGTGTACTGTATCACTCGAATCGTATTCGCTCGCTTCCGAAATCGAACTGCTTGTCGGCCCAACAATCCGCTATTTATATCCCGAGCAGAACATTCTCGAACATTCGACACTGCCACAGCGTAGAAGCTTCTAGTAACTTCCATCGAACTGTTTAATGCCACTATTCGACAATAGATGGCAGTAGCGTCTACGTACAATTTCGTGTAGTACCTGCTACTCAATAACAGATGGCGTTAGCGTGTCATTTCCAGAAGTTTCCAACACTGCCCCGTCCTTAGATGGAATTAGCGTGATGTTTCTAGACTTTACGATCTACGTAACACTGCCCCCTCCTTAGACATGCTCGTCCCGAGCATCATTATCCCCGTAGTATCGTGCCAATCGATCTACATGGACAATTTTAGGTGCAGTTCGCATACCCTTTTGTATTCGGTAAGTGACGTCGTTGATCTTGGTCACAATTCGGTACGGCCCGTCCCATTTTGCCTGCAGTTTAGGGGACTTTCCTTTGCTGCGCACTGGGTTATGCAACCACACTAGCGAACCTTCGTCGAAGCCAGTATTGTTCATCTTCCGATCATAACGAGTTTTCATTCTCTCGGACATCTGTTGGCCTGATTCTCTGACATGCTCATATACGTCATTCATCTTGTTGCGCAGATCATTTGCATAATCTGTTATACTCCGTGGTGAATCAGGGGGAATGCCGGTTATTAGATCAGCTGGTAACCTTAACTCCCTTCCAAAGTTCGCGAAGGCTGGCGTCACAGTTGTACTCTCGTGAACTGCACTTCGGTATGACAGAAGAAACGGTTGTATGTGCTTGTCCCAATCCTTTTGTCTGCTTGCTACAACTTTTGCCAGATATCTTTCCAAGGTCTGATTAAATCTCTCCACCATTCCGTCAGATTGTGGGTGGTATGAAGTGGTTCTGGTTTTGTGAGTACCCATAACCCGACATGTTTCCTGAAACACTTGAGACTCGAAATTCCTTCCTTGATCGCTGTGGATTTCCAAGGGTACCCCAAACCGACAGAAGACTTCGTGGACTAATTTATCAGCGACTGTTGCAGCTTCTTGATTAGGGATGGCGAAGACTTCCGGCCACTTGGTGAAGTAATCCATGACAACCATGAAATATTTATTTCCACTTTCACTTTCGGGGAATGGCCCAGCGACATCTAGTGCTATTCGTTCCCAGGGGGCGCCTACGTTGTACACTTTCAATGCACCCCTGCTGCGTGTGTGTGGTCCTTTTACCGCTGCACAACTGGTGCATCTGCGACACCAGTCCTCCACATCCTCTCGACAATGGATCCAGTAAAACCTTTCTCGGATCTTTAACAGAGTCCTTCTTACTCCCATATGACCACCTGAAGAACCATTGTGGTAGAGCCGTAGAACTTCTGGTACCTTCATTTTTGGGACTACCATTTGCAGGTGACAGCTATTCCCTCGAGCATTTTCCCATTTTCGGCACAAGACACCATCCTGGATCACCAGGCTCTCCCACTGTGCCCAATAACTTTTTGTGGTGGTACTCATCGCTGCAACATCACACCATTTGGGTTTGGGAGCATTAGCTTTAATCCACTCGAGAATTGGCCTGATATCTGTGTCACTCTGCTGGGCATGCCGTAGGGTTTCCTTCCACTCGTCACTAAGGTCCGTTCTTAACATCCTGACAGGTACTGTTTCCTTATCTTCTTGCCTGACACAATGCTTACAGTCTTCAGGACAAGGTCTTCTTGATAAAGCGTCCGCGTTACCGTGAGACTTCCCACTACGATGTTCAATTGCGAAGTCATACTCTTGTAGCAGTTCAATCCATCTGGCCACTTGTCCTTCTGGATTCTTAAATTGCAACAACCACTTTAATGCAGCATGGTCAGTCCGCAGGTGGAATTTACGTCCAAGCAAGTATTTGCTGAAATGCTGCAATGTCTTGACGACGGCAAGAAGTTCGCGTCTCGTGACACAATAATTTTTTTCTGGCTTTGATAAAGATTTGCTGAAGTAAGCTATCACAACTTCATAATCTCCTTTCCGTTGAGATAACACACCGCCAATTCCAGTATTACTTGCGTCCGTGTCAACTATAAATTCATTTTCTGTGTCTGGGTAGCCCAAAATTGGGGTATTGCACAAACGTTCCTTTAAGTCTCGAAATGCGATGTCACAGTTCTCATCCCAACAGAACGGTCTCTTCTCCTCAGTAAGCTTGTGAAGAGGTTTGGCAATGTCAGCAAAATTCTTGACAAACCGTCGATAGTACGAGCACAAACCCAAAAATGCCCTGACCTGCGTCTTGTCTTTCGGGACTGGCCATTCCTTGACGGCGACGATTTTCTCAGGATCTGTTTGTACTCCTTCCTTCGAAACCACGTGCCCCAAAAAGCTTACTTGCTGTCTGAAGAATGAGCATTTCTTTGGACTTAGCTTGAGATTGGCTCCTCGGATTTTTGATAGAACACGTTCCAAATTCTGAAGGTGGTCTTCGAATGTGCGGCCCACGATGATGATGTCATCTAAAAAGACAAGGCAGGCGTCTCCAATTAGTCCCGTGAGAACGAGCTCCATTAGCCTTTCGAAAGTTGCAGGAGCATTGCACAATCCGAATGGCATGACGTTAAACTGCCATAGTCCCTTTCCCGTAGAAAATGCAGTTTTCTCCTTGTCTTTAGGGTCGATTTCCACTTGCCAGTAGCCACTTTTTAGATCTAACGTTGTAAACCACTTCATTCCTGACAGCGTGTCCAGTGTGTCGTCGATCCGGGGTAGTGGATAGCTGTCTTTCTTAGTAACGTCATTCAATCGACGATAGTCTACACAAAAGCGCATACTGCCATCTTTCTTTTTCACCAGGACCACAGGAGAACACCAAGGACTAGATGAAGGCTCTATAACTCCATCCTTTACCATTCCTTTAATCATGGTATCTACCTCCTTTTCTCTTGCCACTGGTAGTCTTCTTGGTCGCTGTCGTATTGGTAACTCATTTCCGGTATTAATTCTGTGTTGAACCAAACCAGTCTTCCCTATGTCAGCATCATTTGTAGAGAATATGTCTGCATACTGAAGTAGCATCTTCCTAGCTTTCTCTCTTTCCTCTTCCGATAAAGCTTTACGACAGTCTTCCAAAAGATTTAACACATTAAATCTTGCACTTTGGGCGTTATTTTGAGAAGGCCGATGTTGGCATTCACGCATCCAAGCTACTTCCCCACAGGAACCCATCAACGTACCCTTCTTGATTACTTGTTCCTTTTCACTTGGGTTCAGTATGCGTACGGCTGCAACGTCGATTGCCTTTACCAAGGTCCGCGCAATCTTCCATGGAAGGTTTCCATCTAATCCTTCAATGAGAATACATCGGTTTTTCTGCCCAGAATTATGTGGAAGACTAACTGGAACTATTGTTTCCGATCGGGGAGGAAGAACAATCTTCTTCAAGCAGTACACTTTCCCTGATGGTGCACCTTCCATGAAGACTTCTTCTGACCCACATTTTAGGACTCCTTGGTTAATGTCGATCTCACAACAGTGCTGTCGCATGAAGTCCAAACCTAGGATGCAGTCGTCTACTATGTCAGCCATTATGACCTTATGCCGGTAGATTGTGTTACCCAGTTTTAACTCCACCTCCTTCTCACCACGGACGGTTATGTGCTGACCGGTAGCTGTTACTAAATTTACACCGTCATGCTTACCGAAGAAGTCCCCAAGAAAACGATTCGCTAGTTGGGAACTGACAACTGTGCGAGAAGCTCCAGTATCCAATGTCAGCTTACACGGTCTTCCGTTCACTTCACCTTTTATGACTAGGGTGTTCCCATCATGGGCTTGTGAGACCGAAATTCTTGGGGCTATTTTAACACCAGCCAGCACCCGCCCCGCAGTCCTGGCGTTTATTAGTTTTCCTGCTGCTGGGCGGCGACATCAGCCGCCCTTCTTTACTGGGTCTGGTCTTCGTTAGTTGTGCTTCGCTTCGGGCAACTTGAGCGAAGGTGGCCTTTTTCTCCGCAAGTGTAGCATCTAGGGCTGTACCTAACACGGTCACGAACAGGTGACGCCGCAACCTCCCTAATGCGATGGGTTCGATGATCCTGCCTCACTGCCTCCACCTCCAACGCATGGGCCAAGGCGTCCTTGAGGGTCTCATGGTGCCCAAGTCTCACAGCTGCCCTTACTTCCAGGTCCCGTATGCCATCTATGAAGGTTTGAATTAGTATACCCTTGATGAGCGCGGGCGCAGTCTGGTACGCCTTTCGAACCAGCTTTTCGATTTCCAGGGCCCACTGCTGCAGGTTTTCACCACTGCGCTGCACACGATCCTTCAACTGGGCACGAAAAACGTGTTCCAGGTGCGCGTCACCGTATCTGGCCTCTAACGCCTCAACGAGCTGCTCGTAGGCTACATTTTTGCCGAGAGCCTCTAACACAGTTAAAGCCTGGTCACGAAGGGCCAAAGTAAGCGCGGTCATGGCTTGGCCCGTTGTCCACCCATTTGCTTCCATGACAGCTTCAAATTGAATTTTGTATGCCGACCAGGAAGATGTTCCGTCGAAGGGTGGCACTTTAAACCCGCGCACGGAAGGTGCAGCAACTATCGAAGCCGTAGTCCGGTCTCCAGCTTTCAGAACTCCAACCGCTTTTCTTATATCAGCGATCTGGACTTCGGCCTCGGAGATACGATTTTCATGTACCTGAACAGTCTCCTTCATGGCTTTGATGTCCTTGCCAAATGTCGAGTGTAGATCTTTCAAAAGGAGAACCTGCTCCTCTTTATCACGCTGAAGCTGTTCTTGCAGGCGGCGGGTCTGTTCTTCCTGTCGGCGAGCCTGTTCTTCCTGTTGGCGGGCCTGTTCTTCCTGTCGGCGAGCTTGTTCCTCTTTGTCCTGCTGCAGCTGTTCCTGTAGGCGGCGGGCCTGTTCTTCCTGTCGGCGGGCCTGTTCTTCCTGTCAGCGGGCCTGTTCTTCCTGTCGGCGGGCCTGTTCTTCCTGTCGGCGGGCCTGCTCCTGCAGCATCGCCATTAGCGCAGAAAGATCCATGGCTGGTGCTGCTGTAGCAACACCAGACGCTTGGGAGACTGGCTCCGTCATCGGCTGATTACCCCCAGGTGTCTGTCTAGAAGTTCCTTCAAACCGCCTCTGATCCACCTCCTGCTGGCGCTGACTCCTGGTACGGATACCTTCCGTATCCTCCTTCGGTAAAACTGGCATAATTTATCCCTTACTTCTGACACCAAATGTTACGCGCTGGGGTTCGGGATAAATTAATTTAAACCAATTTACCAAAACACACAAACTGTTTAATTAAATAAACACAAATATCGCAACTACAAGAAACGTCACTTGGAATCACTTGTTTCGCGTGTACTGTATCACTCGAATCGTATTCGCTCGCTTCCGAAATCGAACTGCTTGTCGGCCCTACAATCCGCTATTTATATCCCGAGCAGAACATTCTCGAACATTCGACACTGCCACAGCGTAGAAGCTTCTAGTAACTTCCATCGAACTGTTTAATGCCACTATTCGACAATAGATGGCAGTAGCGTCTACGTACAATTTCGTGTAGTACTTGCTACTCAATAACAGATGGCGTTAGCGTGTCATTTCCAGAAGTTTCCAACACTGCCCCGTCCTTAGATGGAATTAGCGTGATGTTTCTAGACTTTACGATCTACGTAACAGTAATTTCCATTTGCTTGCGAAGTGTTTCGTTTATAGTGAATAAACGCTTCCGTTCCTGTATATGGCACAACACTGAACTGAACCGATGTTTTCTTACAGACTATTCCTGACGAACAGCTGTCACTAAAATAATATGACAGTAGATTGTAAACGCACGGGATACCTCGCCATTGAAATTTATGTTTATTATAACTAACATGACAGTAGAACTAAACTTTGTTTTTCTAAGTACTCTTACGTTCTACGAACTAAAAATCTATATAATATTAGGTGCTACCCGTGTAGATATTGGAGAGAGCGTTGTTGGGGGAGCGGCTCGCGAGTGCATTTTCAAAGTTAGATATATAGGTATATCTAACTTTGAAAATGCACTCGCGAGCCGCTCCCCCGCTCTTACTTCTCCGAATAATTGCTTATTGAGTCATTTTACTACTCAGTATTTATTTAATTTAGATATTCGTACGAACTCTATTTTAAATTTAGTTAACTGCTAACTTTTTAGTGTCGAACGTGTTAGCATTTTGTTATTTTTAATTTACCTTAACAACTGCCGCTTTATATCTTTAGGAAGAGAGCACAAAAATAACATTCTTTGTTCTCAATACATTTTATTTAATATTTACAAAAATATATACAGCAACTTAATAAAACGTATGTTGGTATGGATTTACGAATAACTTATATCAATTGACAATGTGCTCAAAATAACAGTATAAAAATATATTTGTCAAGTGACCTATCTATTTAACATCTTACAATGTTTTACGAATTTAATAATTTACAGCATAATTTAATCGAAAGTTCAAGATACAATGCGTAATGTTATTTTCTAGATGGCAGTCGTAAATTTAATTCAACTAATCAATTCATTTGCCGAGAACATAATTATAATCATACTATCACGCCTATTATCTCCTAGGGGTAGACAGCATGGCTTCGCGATCGTATCAATAAAATCTTGCTCCAAATAGCAATTTATACTATGACGGAGCTTTTTGGCGTTCTATAACTGACATACATACATAAACTCAAGCCTTTTCCCCATGGGGGAAGGCAGAAACTACGGAACGCCACTTGCTACCATCCGTACAAACTCTTTTTGCCTCGTTTAGTTCATATATCTCGTTTATACACCCACGCCGGTTGCCAGTACTATGTACCTGACCTTTCTAAAGAACATCACCAATAAGGTCATTATATGTCCTCCTAGGGCGTCCCCTCCCGGCGTTTCATTTACATTTGCTTTGTAAATACCTTTTGTAAGCCATCCTTCATTCCTCCTCTCAACATGACCAAAGAATCTTAGCATACTCTTTTAAATTTTTGTCGTTACATTTTCTATTACTTATGAAAAATATTTGATAATCTCTGCTTAGTAATTATTTATATTTAAGGTTTATTGCACAGCTAAGACCCTCAAGTTCGGAAATAATATCTAATTGTTTTTATATCTTTTCATATTACCATGTTCACGGTTAAATGCTTCATTATTCCTCTTGAAATGGTTACATAAGTCTTCAATTACATAATTTTATTGTCTTCAAACAAAAATAAATTACCGGGTTCGGTCACTTGATTCTTAGGTAAAAAAAACTTAATGGTAATATCAGCTCTGTTCCAGTCTAACGACATAATAAGTTACTGACTGACCGTTTCACTAAAAAAATAACCTATTTCACAGTTTTGTCGCTTTGTCTATACAGTGCTTTGCCAGATGAAGGTCATCGCTTGAAGCGGCTGACTGCTCAAATTGTCCATGAATCAATCAGAGTGGATTTCATCTGCTACTTGTTGCCATTTTGCCACTAAGTTCGATACTGATTTATGCTTTAGTCCCAATGATGATGATATTTTTACCTGAAACAATAACAATTTCACATGAGTTTATAATTTTTAGTTTTCATAGAGTATGGAATAGATGGCATAGCATATTCAGCCATTATGTTCCCACTGGTGGTACAAAGGCCTCCTCTTGGTTAATTTTGAGAGGTAGTGGAGGACCAAAATCCACCACCCAGTGTGCAATTATCTAGGTTGTAGATTTTCACTCCGAAATAATAAGTCAAAGAGAAAAATAAAACCATCAACGCAAAGGTTTCAGTTGCCTAATCGGCTGGTAGTTCAAAATTACAAATGGACAGGTCTAGTACAAATATTAGCTAAGTCAAAGTAATTTGTTTTCTAGAAAATGAATCTTCTCAGCTTATTAAGTCTGGTAAGAATAGAAAAGTAATTGTTTTTTTTTATTGACACTTGAGCTCCTATCTAGGTAGGAAGTCATGTTGTCATATAAAAAAGCCTGGAAACAAATGATTGATTAGCTTTCAGAAAACTAATTAAAGGTTTATAAAATGGTTACTCACTTTAGGTTTCTTCTTAATAATTTTAATCTCCTTTTCCTTGTCTTTGTCCTTGTCTCGATACTTGTCCCTGATCTCGACAGGCTCGGGCGAGTTGGATGGTATGTGAGGCTCCGAGGTCTGCTTCTCAAGCTCAGCTATGTCGCTGTAGAAGGACGCTAGCTCGTCGCCGATCTCTTGTTTGGGTTCTGCCTGTAAGGAAAAAGGGTATTTTTTAATAGATCATTAGGAGGTCGGGGCTGATAAAGGCGGTGCGAAGCTATTCTAATATTGTACTCATCATCATAATCATCATTTCAGCAAAAATAAGTCCACTGCTGGAAATAGGCGGAGGCCTCTGTCCAGCCCGTCGAAATGGCGGTGTTAGGTGGAGACCTAAGGTTAGGTTAGGTTAGACCGCCATTTCGACCGGTTCTATGCTTCTCGTATCCAGCGGATTCACCAGGTCATGGGTCTACCTTGTCCACCTCCAACGCTACGTCCTCCAGTACGCGGTCGCCACTCCACAACAATCTGGCCTCTTCGCCTAACTGTTCTGTGAGCAATGTGCGCTGAGTACTCCCACTAAAGTTTGGCAATTCTTCGGGCTATGTCGGTTATCTTGGTTTTCCTACAGATCTCGTCATTTCTGATCCGATCGCGTAGGGAAACTCTAAGCATAGCCCTCTCTATTGCCCTCTATGTGATTTTTAGCCTTATCAGGCTCAATGTGAGCGACCAAGTTTCAGTGCCATACGTCATCACTGGCAACACACACTGGTCAAAGACTTTCATCTTGAGACACTGCGGTTTGTGGGACGAGAAGATATTGCGTAGCTTCCCGAACGCGGCCCAGCCGAGTCGGATTCGACGATTGACCTCTTTCTCGAAGTTGGACCTACCTAACTGAACAGTTTATCCTTGGTAAACATTATCGTCCACAGATTCGAGTGTAGTCTCCGATCTTCATGAGAGTGGGTGTGACTTGGGCATTAGACATCACCTTCGTTTTGTCAATGTTCATTTTAAGCCCCACTTTTTCGGAAGCTCTACCTAGGCAAACCGAAGGTAAGTGATGTACTCTCCATATTAATGTTGCTGAAAACCCGTCTCCAGTCCAGAACCTTGAAGACATCCTCCAGTGCAGCGGTGAACAGTTTCGGAGAAATAACGTCTGCCTGTCTCACCCCTCGCTGCAAAGGATAGGTTTCGAGTCTCGGTCCTAGAGCCGGACTGACATAGAGGCGTTTTCATACAAACATTTCAACACCTCGATGTACCGATAGTCAATCTGGCACCGTTGATGAGACTGCAGCACAGCCCATGTCTCAATCGAATCAAAGGCTTTTCGTAGTCCACCAACGCTAAGCAGAGAAGCAGGTTATACTCTTCGGTCTTCTGTATAACCTGCCGCAGCGTATGTATGTGGTCTACAGTGCTAAAGCCTTTACGGAATCCGGCTTGTTCGGGAGGCTGGAAGTCTTCAAACCTGCGTGCGAGGCGGTTTGTGATGGCTCTTGAAAATAGCTTGTAGGTATGGCTCAGAACTGAGATGGGCCTATAATTCTTGAGCGGGTATCGTCACCCTTCTAAAAGAAAAGTTCCACCCCAACTCTTTTCTATGCCTGTGGCGTTTTGCCCTCGCGTATGACGGAATCAAACAGCTCTGAAGGGCCTATCGAACGGGATTTCCGTCCCTCAGGAGTTCGGCCATAATTCCGTCATCACCCGGCGCCTTGCTGTTTTTTAAAAATAGCTGCTTCAGAGCCATCCTAATCTCGTACAATCTGACGACCGGGATATCGTCAGTGTAGTATCGAGGCAATCTAGCTCTCGTGTCGTTTGCAAGATTCGTAATGGGGTTTCTGTTTGACGTGAAAAAATGTCTATAAAAGTTCTCGATCTTTTTTAAGAGCTCAGTTTTGGCGGATACGACTCTGCCATCGTCGGTCTTCAGTTTCGCAAGCTGACTCTGTCCAATAGATAGAACCATACATGGCTGGAAATATCCTCATACATGGACTCCACCTCATCGTCGGGGTGTGACGGGATCAGGGCGTAAACCTGTATGACCTTCATCCATTACCTTGCAGATATTCTCAGTATAAGGAACGCCACCTTGGTCGACACAATCGATCTTCCCCACGTTGCTCTCAAGGGATTTTTAGAAGACAAACCCGACACCACCTTGGGACTGCTGGTCGCCCTCTCGGAAATAGAGCAGGTTTCTGTATTATCGAGTCTTCTCCCTCTCTACGGACTTCAGATAACCTACTATACCCCATTGGAACCTGCTCAATTCTTCCTTGAGTCCGGCGATCTTTTCGTCGGTCCGGAGTGTACCCGTGTTGTTTGTTGTTGCCAGGTCCAGTAGTCGGTGATTCTGGGAACCGGATCTCTTCCGGAGATTCTAAGCACCCCTTACTTCAGCGTAACCTTGACCGCTACCGTAGCCAACGGTAGGCGGGCCGCCGGGCACTAGGGCCCATTTTTTGTTGGTGCTTGTCATTATTTGCGGAGCAGGCTTGCCATAGTCGCCACGCTTGGTAGGCGGGTTGGCGATCGCAGTATGGTAGTAAAATGCATAGAGAACGTTGCTACCCATTCTCTAGTTAATCTCTTAGTCGTCAACAACGACGTCTACTGGAAGAAATGGAAATGGTAATGAAGAATGATGCTATTCTTTACATACGCATGTATCAGAGCGTTGGGTACATACAGTACTTACTTTAGCAGGCAGCGGCGACATGTCATCACAGCCGGGCGGCGGCGGGTCGACCCAGGCGGGCGGCGGCGGCGGCGTGAGCGCGCGGCCCCACGCCGGCGGCGGCGTGGCGGCGTGGGGCTGGCACAGCGGCGCCAGCGAGCCCAGCGTGGGCGGGGACGGCACGCGCGGCGGGGACGGCGGCAGCGGCGGGGCTATCTCATCCTGAATAAAAATATACTTATTTTTATTATTTACTGATTTATTTACTCAAGACAGAGGATTGTAGTACACGTTAAAAATACAGTTTTACAAAATAGGTACTATTTTGTTTTTTCGTAAAAAATATATAATAATAATAGGTCATAGTGAATAGGAATAGCAGAGGATTTAAGAAGCTTGAATACATACATAAATCATTCTTCTTAGTCTAGTGCTAATGGTGTCTAAGTGCGAGTACCAGTTGAGTCCGCTCTCACCCTGTTACTACCTAATACTGTTTACCGAAGAGAGAAGCATGAGCAGAATATATGGTCATTATATACAGGATATCTGTGATCAATGATGTCTCTGTGATCAACGCGGTGAAAACCGGGAGGCACATTGAATATCAATATCAAGCTGGAAAGATCTCGGCTGATGAAGTCAACGCTCCGTCCAGCACCGATCCAACTTCAGAACCCCGAAAGCTTTCAGCTCGAACTCCAGAATCGTTTTGAGTGCCTAGGGAGCTCCGTGGACGATTATAACGATGGGTTTGTGCAGTGGCGGTACCTTCATATAAGCCCAAAAGCCCGGCATGCCTTACTAAAATCCTGGATAGAGAATCAACATCAAAACCGAACTATTTAAAAGTTCGCGCGCTTAATTCTTATCAAAATAACACAAAATATCTACCTATGCCACACTACTACACATCGCGATTGGTCGCGCGCAGAGTTTCGCATTTACAGCATCTAAATATAGCTATCTCGCTTACACGTACCGGCTTTTGCCTGGCTTTCAAATACTATCTCTGTCACTTTCGCACTTATAGCGATGTGCCGTATAACGAGTTAGAACCTTGTGCGTCTAAAAAAGGATCAGTATGGAAGATTTAAGCCGTGCATGCGTATGAAGTTGCACGCGTATGATGCGTGACCTTGTCATCTTGCCAACTCTGCAGTGTTGCCGTTTTAGCGATGTTGTGAGATCTTGGAGATTTTTAACACTAGAAGCGCGGAACATACCGACTGAGGTAAATTTGGATTTAAAAAATGTATATTGCAATTACGTGGTTGAAGTCTCGTTTAGAGGTATAATAAATATAATAATCATCATATTTCATGAAAAGTCATAAAAAGTTACGATTATATGCATAATAAAATATTAATTAGAGCAGGAAGAAAATCGAAATGGGTCAAATTTGGGACGCCCGCACTTCTAGTGTTAACGAGTTTGGAGACGTTTTTTAAGATTTAGCAACAATAAAAACTAGCGACTTTTTAAAATAACGAAATTAAATATTCAAGCAATATCTTAAAAATAAAAAAAAATGCGACATCTAGGTAGATTTTTCATATACCTGGCGACTTTTTTTGCCTAAATGACAACACTGCAACTCTTTCCCGACACCCGAGTGCAACTCACTTCAGTTTGATTTGCTTGAGTGGGAAAAGTTTTGTTATTAAAGTTTTTTGTGTGTTTTCTTAGATTTTCTCAGTGATACAATTGTTTTGGTGACTTACCTACAACAATGGAGGTAATTGTACCTTGTGAGGATTTAAAATGCGTTCAAGTTTTGATTGGCGAAGATAAGGTAAAATCTTTAAAGTTTGCTCAGAAAAAAACAGTTAATTTCTTTATTAAAACCGACGCCTAATCTGTGTATTTCTCAGACTAGTAAATCGCATAAACGAAAATTTAATAGATCAGTGTATAAAACTAGTTGGATTGTTGGCTGTTCGCACACTAATATGTTGTATTGCTTGTGCTGCATATTTTTTTCGAATGAAGATTCCGTTTGGAATAGATCTGGTTATAATGATTTAAATAACATATCTGGCGCCATTAAAAGGCACGCAAATTCCCATAAACACCTTGCAATGGTTTCTTTCGGTAATTTTGGTAAACAACGAATTGAGACATCTATATCACACCAGTTATCTGAGGAAATTTCAAAATATAACACGCGCGTTGATAACAACCGTAGTGTATTTCAAAGATAAGTTGATATTGTTTGTCATTTAGTCCGAAACTTCATTAAATAAAGGCAATTTTTTAGAACTGGTCTCGTTAATTTCAAAATACGATGTCGTTTTAGAAAAGCAATTGCAGCATCAGGGAAGTGACAAACCGGCGCCGAGTTATTTATCTATATCAAACAAGTTTATGAGAAAATTGCGATGATACATACGTAGGTACCTACATACTCAGTCATAAACTGAACTTTCTTGTTTTGAAATCGGTTAAAATTTTATTGGGCTTGCCTTATTTTGCAACCCTAGGCACGCCACTGGGTTTGTGGAAACTGTCCATACGGTCGGGTCTCAGTTCTTCAAGACCCGCCGTACTAATAGCAAAAAGAAACTCTCAGATCCAACATTACAGCTCATGGAACAGAGGCGTGAAATGATCCTGCAGTCTTTTTTTTTTTTTTTTTTTTTTCAGGATGGGAAATCATCAAATGACTTCTCCCGCTCTGGGCGGAGCGGGAGGGCGTGTCAGACTTTTACTGACTAAAACCCACCCGTGTTCCATCAGTTGCCCATGTGCCAGGGTCACGGTATCTCTTTCGAACAATCACGCGACCCCGGCAGGCATCGGTCCTAGTAGACCCCTACACTGCTGCTGACATCTCTTTGAGGCGCGCGTGGAACACTGCGCGCCGTCGACCCGAGCTTGGTCCTTACCGGGCGGCGAGCTACCCATTGCTCGCCACCCGCAAGCTCGCGCCTACGGTGGCCGGGAGTCCGCTATTGACTCCCGACGCCCGGGGCGTCTCCTCCTGCGGCGGCTAGGGACGTGAGGGCGCAGAGACTGCCACTCCCTCACGCGCCCCGCCTCCTCCTTCGCGAGCATTACTGCTTCGCAGAAGGAGGTGACGGCTTCCCATTCCCTCTCGCTCCGTACCATGGCTCGCACCAGGGCCGGACGCGAGAGGTCGCCGCCGCCGATCGCCTCCACGAGGACATGGCGGTGCTCCGCCCAGGCAGGGCACACCTCCACCGTATGCTCCACCGTGTCCTCCAGACGATCCTCGCAATGAAAACACCCGGACGTATCCTCCCGCTTTATCCTGAACAGGAACCCACCGAAGCACCCATGCCCGGTGAGAACCTGCGTCAGGCGGAAGGTGAGGACGCCGTGACGCCTCTCTATCCACTCCTCAAAGAGGGGACTTACCGCCGCAATTGTGGCGTGCCCAATCCTGCAGTCTTCAGAAGCTGCACTCGAGTACCGGCAGCTAAATAGACGGATCTCTAAGTCCTTGAAACGCGACCTTCGCCGGAACGTATTAGAGACGCGATAGAGCGGAACAAGGGCTCCAAAGTATTTGCAAGAGATCTGTCTATTGGGCAGAGTCAGCTTGCCAAACTGAAGACCGACGACGGCAGAGTCGTGTCCGCCAAACCTGAGCTGTTAAGAGAGATCGAAAAGTTTTATGGACAGTTATACACGTCCACCAGAAACCCCGTTATGAATCTGGCTAACGACCCGAGAGCTAGATTGACTCGACACTACACTGAAGATATCCCGGACGTCAGCTTGTACGAGATTAGGATGGCTCTGAAACAGCTTTAAAATAACAAGGCGCCGGGTGATGACGGAATTACGGCCGAGCTCCTGAAGGCCGGCGGAAAACCCATTCTAAAGGCCCTTCAGAAGCTATTTGATTCCGTCATACTCGAGGGCAAAACGCCACAGGCATGGAACAGAGGTGTGGTGGTACTTTTCTTTAAGAAGGGTGACAATACCCTACTTAAGAATTATAGGCCCATCTCACTTCTGAGCCATGTCTACAAGCTGTTTTCAAGGGTCATCACGAACCGTCTCGCGCGCAGGTTTGACGACTTCCAGCCTCCCGAACAAGCCGGATTCCGTAAAGGCTTTAGCACCGTGGACCACATACATACGCTGCGGCAGGTTATACAGAAGACCGAAGAGTATAACCTGCCTCTCTGCTTAGCGTTTGTGGATTACGAAAAAGCCTTCGATTCGATCGAAACCTGGGCTGTACTGCAGTCTCTCCAACGGTGCCAGATTGACTATCGGTACATCGAAGTGCTGAAGTGTTTGTATGAAAACGCCACTATGTCAGTCCGGCTCCAGGACAGAGCCTCGAAACCTATCCTCCTGCAGCGAGGGGTGAGACAGGGAGACGTCATCTCTCCGAAATTGTTCACCGCTGCACTGGAGGATGTCTTCAAGGTTCTGGACTGGAAAGGGGCTGGCATCAACATCAATGGCGAGTACATCACTCACCTTCGATTTGCCGACGATATAGTAGTCATGGCTGAGACTATGGAGGACCTCAGTACAATGCTCGATGACCTCAGTAGAGCTTCCGAAAGAGTGGGTCTTAGGATGAACATGGACAAGACAAAGGTCATGTCCAATGCTCATGTGATACCCACTCCAATGAAGATCGGAAACGCTACACTCGAAGTTGTGGACGAATATGTGTACCTAGGACAGACTGTCCAATTAGGTAGGTCCAACTTCGAGAAAGAGGTCAATCGTCGAATCCGACTCGGCTGGGCGTTCGGGAAGCTACGCGGTATATTCTCGTCCCAATTACCGCAGTGTCTCAAGACAAAAGTCTTTGACCAGTGTGTGTTGCCAGTGATGACATATGGTACTGAGACGTGGTCGCTCATTATGGGGCTCATAAGGCTCAAAGTCACCCAAAGAGCAATGGAGAGGGCTATGCTTGGAGTTTCCCTACGTGATCGAATCAGAAATGATGAGATCCGTAGGAAAACCAAGGTTACCGACATAGCCCGAAGAATTGCCAAACTTAAGTGGCAGTGGGCAGGGCACATTGCTCGCAGAACAGATGGCCGATGGGGTCGGAAGGTTCTGGAGTGGCGACCGCGTACTGGAAGACGTAGCGTTGGAAGGCCTCCCACAAGATGGACCGATGACCTGGTGAAGGCCGCAGGAATGCGTTGGATGCGAGAGGCACAGGTCGCGGTGGCGGTGCTTGGGGGAGGCCTATGTCCAGCAGTGGACTTCTTTCGGCTGAAATGATGATGATGATGATGATACAGGATCAGTTTTTATCCAGTGCACAAACTGTAACCAATGAATTCAGCATATCATTCTAGACACCCCAGTGCAAAAATTTTTCGTCAGTTTTACAAAAAAAAATCAGCTGTTTATAGAAAAATGCAATACCTACGGGGTCAAAATGTATGGAACAGCGGAATTTTTTTTTTTTGTACAACTGACGAAAATTTTCTACATTAATGACAAAGTTTGTAGGAGGTTTGAATACGACTGTAGCTAGAAAGGGATGAAGAAAGTCTTGTCCAGATGCTGAGTAACAAGACTCTGCTGCAACCAAGACAACAGATTTAAGTAACGATTCGGCAGTACTCAGATACTTCCAATCAGTCCCATGAACTGTTTGCGGTGTCCTCAACATAAGTAAATATTTTGGAATTTTTGAGAGGTATTCAGCAAAGCTCGTTAATGTAAATCTGGAAAATGGTCGACCCAAGCACACTTCCCTGTGGTACTCCGAAAATTGTGATTTCCTCTCTACTGACATTGCTGCCAACTTAAACACACAATCTATGGTTAGTGAGGTAGCTTGCGAGAAATCATGTGGTAATATGATACTCCTACTCCAACTTTTACGAATGGTGGGAAGAGACTGTGTCAAATGCCTTTTTAAATCTAGAAATAAGCTTATGCACTTCCGTTTTTCATCAAGCATTTTTTTTTTGCAACAAAAAAAAATCAGTGAGGTCGAATACAGCGTCTTCTGCCAATACTTCTTTTTTAAGACAATACTGATTTTGTGCAACTAAGTTATTTTTATCAAGGAACTGAGTAAATCTTGTGTTTACTATTTTTTCTAGAATTTTGGATGAAATATCAAAAATCTATGGAAACTAGAGGTATTTTTGACAGATTAAGACTGTGAAGGTTCTTAAAATTACGTGAATTGCCCCTCTGAGCAGGCTATATAAGTCACACTTTATAACGCATCGGTTATTTCTTTTACTGCGTAGTTGACCTGCGCTCATTTAGGCGTTTTCAGCGGTTCAAAGCTCGTATAGCTATTAAATTAACGCAGACTAATGATTTTCAGTTTAGCATAGAGACTCCTGCACATAACAACATCCAGTAAAGCAGAGTCGGTGTTAAGATTGGAGCATTTTAGACTACAAAATGAACAGAATCTAAAGAACCAAGAAAAATTTAAGTTTTTTTTTTTAGAAGAAAATATTTCATTTTGAGACAATTTGTTCGTTTGTAATTTTTTATGTAGTAATCTTGTAACTACCCGTTGAATTTGAAAAATATTTCGCAATTGATAGCCCACTTCTCCAGGAAGGTTATATGCTATTTAACGTCACACTATACCCCTAAGGAGAAAAAGACTCGTAGTAAGTAAGAATGCTAATAGAAAACGGAATAATATCGCAGGCGTCCCGATTTGAGGCTCTCGGATATACTTTAAGACGCGGACAGAAACTAGTACCTCATATAGCCCTAGCCTACATAGTCTTGGAACAACCGTGTCATGACCAAGATTAGTTTTTAAGTTAATAGTAGGAAGTACCGTTTACCTTAGACTCAATGCCCGGATGCGGCGGCGTGGTACATATCTCCATGTCGGTGTGCGTGGTGGCGGGATATTCCCACTGAACCAGCCCGTCGGCCTCGCGCCTGTAGCAGTACCGGCCCTCAGACCTGTGGTGCACAAACGAGCCAGTAGAGGTATGGGCAGTGAAGTAAGGCAGTGGCCCGGTAAGTTTATATGGAGTGGTAGCCTTAAGTCTAAACAATTGCGGGATTTTTTTAGTTAGAAGTTGGGCTGATGATTGGAAAAAAAGCCTAAGCGAGAATTGTAAAACATCGTGGAGACTGGCGGATATAAAAGTGTTTCCAAAAAAACTATTTCATTTTCACCGGTAGATGAATTCCAGTAGACAATGTCTTGAAAGACAAAAATTACGTGCAGTTAAACAAGCGTCTGATTATACAGGCAAAAATATTTCTTTCCACTACAGTAATATTAATTCTTTGGTCTTCATTTTACATGTTTAAGCTTAGTATACTCAAAAGCCATAGTCGTTAAACTGCCATATAAGCCGTAGAACCGATATCAGCTGGGGTAGACGTATTCTTGTGTGGAGACCGCGAATTGGCAATCGTAAGGTAGGACGCCCTCAGGCTAGGTAGAGCGACGATCTGCTCAAAGTGGCTGGTTGTAGCTGTATAAGAGTTGCCGAAAATCGAGCAGAATGGCGTGAAATTGGAGAGATGATGATACTCAAAAGACCGATGACCTGGTGAAGGCCTCAGGAATCGGTTGGATGCGAGAAGCACAGAATCGTCCAGCAGTGGACGTCTTTCGGCTGAAATGATGATGAAGATATTCAAGAGAGTAGCACAAAAGATTTGACTACTCACAACTGCGAATAGTCATAGAACACAAACGTTGAAACGTAGTTGCCAAGTTAGCTGCCTGTGCACATACAGTTGTGGAACGACTAACTATGCTAGTCCAAAATTGTGTTTCATCTACACTCATATTGTAAAGAGGAAAGATTCGATAGTTTGTAAAACTGATTTTAAAAATTCTTTCACCTCAAACGCAGATGATTATAGACCAAAGTTATTAAGATCTTGATCATGGAAAATGAAGTAAGTGGTTTTTAAGTTAATGTTGTTAATAAACGCGAATATCTGAAAATGACCACAGAATCTACAAAACTTAAGATCACCACAAATCCATCTAAAAATATGGGGCAAACTTATCTAATGACAAATAAAACCGTATACTTTAACCCGTGCTCCGGATATGTGTCCGCCAGAAAATTAACGAAAAAAAAAATTAAAACATTCCAAAATGGCGGACACAAGGAATCGTCAAAATCCTTTACACGGCGGTCTCGCCAGCCAGCATTCTGGAAAAGACCAAAGAGTATTAATCTTGAATAACGTAAAAATATCAGCAAAGAGTTTTGTTATCTCACCAACTCCTTCGAAGATGCGACGGCTCCATCACGCAGGCGCCTCTCCAGTCTTCTGTCTTCTTCACACTTATAGCTAAGATGTCTCTTTTTTTATATTGTCGGGGTTACAAAGTATTAAAGAAACTCATTTTTGTTTAGTATGAAGTTTTTATTCTTCATTTATTGTCACAGGTGTACAGCCGATGTTGCAAATTAAATACATTTTTGATAGTAGTATTAAATATTGTGAGACGATTTAATGCTCTCACTTTGAAATAACAAATAATATTTAATACTAAATTATCAATATTTCGAAAATTGAAAATTATTCTATACAATGAGTTAAAAAAATATCGAAAATTTCTTTGCAGTTTTAAGTTGCATTAGGTCAAAAATACATTTGTGAGGAAGAAAGCTTTCTGCAAATAAAATATCAAGGAATACAGAGTTCAGGGTCATTGTCAGTCATTCCGATAGTAGATGGTAAACACGCAATAATTGTGTCCTTGTACTTGAACCTATTGCAGCTTCAAGTATTTGCTCATCAAGATGAGGATAGGAATAGTTCAACCAAACGTGACCGAGATGGTTCGATCAAGTGAAGTCAACCATTATGAATAGTCCGCGGTATGCATTGGCATAATGCATAGTTTATAAATTAAAAGGATCCCAACACTGTCACCTCGTATCGTAATATTTAGCAGCGAAATATGATTGGCAGTCTTGGGATAGATGTAATTCCTGATTGACATGATTATTAATTAAAGCCAATATTTCGCAGCGAAATATTAGACACATTCGATCCTTTAGAAATCTTTTAGAATTTTAGACCAAAAGTAGGTCTTATTTCATATTCGAAAGTATGTTCCAAGCCTTCAGTTTTAGTCTTAATTAACCAAAACTCAAGGCTATACGAACACGGTACACGAAATCATAAACAACATAAACCAATGGTTGACGATCCGTAAAGTTCATATTGTCCGTTAAGGTCGCACCATGAAGAACACTAAAGTTCCAAAAGTCCTAGCGTAGTTTCAAAAGAGGTCATTGGATGAACAAGGATTTATCAAAAGCGAAAAAATAGATAGTCGAGGTATGCTTTACGCCGACTTGCCTCCCAACAATGTGGCAGTTAGAAATTGTTGAATTTTAGCGCGTCAGTTGCGGGCCAAAAGACTCTTCTGGCAGTGTAACTCTGTTTACTAGCAAATTTTTACTTCAAATTCAAAAAGAACTTTTAGTCCAAAATCAATTTTGTTTTTGCTTTTTTTTCAATCAGGCTCGTAAATGTTCTTTTGAATGGGGAAATTTACAAGATCGGTCGCGTCGCCCGCTAAACCCTTGCCCAGCCAGCCCGTGTGCGTCGCGCGAGTGCCGGCAGCGCGGTGGCGCGGGTAGTACCTCTGGAAGGCGGTGCTCCAGCCGGGCGGCGCGGCGCGCGCCTCGTGCGCCGCCAGCGAGCGCGCCGCCGCCTCGGCCCAGCGCCGCCAGTAGCGCGGCGACAGGCCGCCCGCGCGGAACGCAGATACCAGCGTCTGCACACAACAACACCACCTTTGAGCCAACACCACTACAGAATCCTGCCAGGGTCGCGAGATTTGTTCGATAGAGATACCGTGGCCCTGGCATATGGGCAACTGAAGAAACCCACCCGGGGTTATAGTCAGTAAAAGTCTGACACACACCGCCCAGAACGGGAGACGTCATTTGATGATTTCCCACCGACAAAAAAAAAGGCTGATACTAGACAATGGGTAGCAGCGTTCTATGCATTTTATCATCATACTGTGATCGCCAACCCGCCTGCCAAACGTGGCGATTATGCAAACCCCCCCCCCCCCCCCCGGCTGAAATGATGATGAGTCAAGGATTGGCCCTCCTCGTACTCACGTCGCGCGAAAAACTGTTCCAACTGATAAGAGTAAGCTCGCACATCCCGCATGAAAAGACAGAAACGACGTTCACTATTTTATTAAAACCTTACATATTTCGCCAACTTCGACTGAAGCTAACTGGCTGAAATTTGGCACACGTTTGGTTTTCGTGATATTGCACGTTAAAAGCTTTCTTTTTATACTAAAAAAAATGTTTTGATTCAAATTTCATTAAGTAGGTACCTTTTATTTATTGACAGGCCTATGCTATCCTCCCAAAGTCAAAGTCAAAGCATTTATTTCAAATAGGCCCAAAAAGGCACTTTTGAACGTCAACTGTTACATGAAAATAGAATTGATTCTAGTTGCCCCGTCCAAAAGGTAGATTCGTATGAAGAAGAATGGGCAAGAAACTGCATCGTTACTCTTTCAAAATGGTTTTCATTATTTGTATACAATATTTAAACAATTATATGTGAAGACGATGCACCTAAAATAAAAATTACCATACAACAACAGGTAAAAGAACTGAAAATGAAGCAATGAGAGATAAATTAACCAACACCACTACCTATGAGCCAACACCACTACAGAATCCTGCCAGGGTCGCGAGATTTGTTCGATAGAGATACCGTGGCCCTGGCATATGGGCAACTGAAGGTACACGGGCGGGTTTTAGTCAGAAAATTGGCAGCTGTATGTAGTTCTGGTGACAATACAATAATATGGTACTGTTGAACTGATCTGATGATGAAGCCGGAAGATATGAACTGGAACTGCATGATGGAACATTGTATCATAGCTGTGTTTGGACTTGTTAGAAAAGCCTTGTAATGAACTTTGACCACGATTAGGTTTCAAGGTCTGATGATGAAGCCGAAAGATAGGCACTGGCATTGCATGATGGAATATCGTATCATAGCCGTGTTTGGACTTGTTAGAAAGGTCTTGTAATGAACTTTGACCACGATTAAGTTTTTGGGTTTTTACGTGCATTTATAAAAGCGTGTTTTTCTATTGTTTTTAAACTATAAATTTATTTTATTAAAAAAATGTTTTGATTCCAATTTCCTAAACGAAGTACCTGTTATTTATTGACAGGCCTACACTATCCTCCCCAACCTATTTACATTGTAATTTGAAAACACTGTACAAGCTAATCTATCTTTAACTGAGCAATTCTTGTATATATATATAATCTGAATCTCGGAAACGGCTCCAAGGATTTTCATGAAATTTAGTATACAGGGGGGATTGGGGGGCGATAAATCGATTTAGCTAGGATTCATTTTTATAAAACGTCGTTTTATTCGTGTTTTCAATGACAAACTTTATCAATAATCAACTTGAACAAAAACTTATTATTTTATACACAATTTACTAAAAAATACCGAGCAAAGCTTGGTTATCCAGATATTTATTTTCTAAAGAGTACCCATGTACTTTCTTGCCGGCTCTTATAGGAAACGATCAGTTGGAACCATGCACCTAGCTTTCTGACATTTCATAAGTGCCCATGTAGATTTATGTGAAATAAAATATTTTGACTATGAGTGAGCGAGACTATACTATTCAAATGTCAAAGAAACAAACTCTAGTCATTACCCGACTGCGCGACAGCAAAGACGAGGTTGTGAATCATAATCGCGGTGACAACATTTCAATTAATATTTTGTTTTTTTTAGCTACATGTGTCTAGACGGCGATTTTCACTTTCCATAAAGTAAGCATCCATGTTATTATACTAATTAAATAACAAGTATTTTTGAACGGCTTATGTTTAACTTACCACCAGATATAGTAACATATAACAGACAAAACTAGTAAATGATCACCAAAATTAAACCCGCATTTTAATGTAAAATTATAACCAAAGTTTTTACATCTTGCTATCCTATTTAAGCAAACTGACTCCAAAAAAAAACATTGTAATGTTGTTGTAATTGTACGTGAGTTCGACAAATGGTTGTGCGAATAACACTTGTGCGACAAAACTGTACTGCGACTCACCATAGTTCGAATGCACGCTTATGCGACACACTGAATCTAGTCGTTTCTAGCACTCGCCGGCCGCTGCCGCGGCACCGCTCGCTTCGCTCGCTCGGCTCGTGCATAGGAGGTCACAGTTTTAACCTAACCTAACCTAGTGTACTATGTGAGCTCGAGTGTATCGCACAAGCGTGCATTCGAACTATTGTGAGTCGCAGTACAGTTTTGTCGTACAAGTTATGATTTGGTGATCATTTACTACATTTGGTGTTCGAATACAATTTAAAGAGCAGTCGTGACTAAAATAGCTAGTACTATTGTAATTTTAGACTTTATTTTTCTGGTGTCAAGTATATGTTTTTGGTTAAAGAACTAAGGGTATCAAAGCATTTTATGGTGATCATTATATTTAATCCCTCTTTGAACTTCCTTATTCAATCAACATATTTTGTACTCTACTATTTGATCAAATACCCACATTTGTGTAAATGCAAAATTACTTTCAGTTTTGTTCTAATAATTGTAACACTTACCTGCATCTGTATCAACATCTCTTGCACCGGTGTCAGCACACACGGCTGCAACTGATTCAGATACTTCAACTTGGCCTCCACAAGATCCGTCAAATCATCCAAGTCTTCATCTTTCTTATCTTCATTCAACGTCTCCCCTTTAGTAAACAACAAACCATTCCCGTAATTTATCGCATTCTTTGGACTATCAACACTGTCTTCTTCTTTACTGAAGCCTAGACCAGTCCTCTCGCCTGAGAACCCTTCGATAAATTGAGAATATTTCGTGGTATACGCTGGTTCTTCACCCTTTTTGCGTTCTGGTAGTAAGACGGAATTTGATATTCTGAGCTTTTTCTTGCCAACATTTTCTCGCCTTTCTTCTATGTCTAGTAGGTACAAATTTGCGCCTTTCTTTTCAGTTGCTTCAATTTTTTTGTCTTCGCTTTCTATTTCCACAGCAAGCGGCGGCGGCGGCGTGTGTGGAACTGACGGTGGTGTGGCAGGGAGATCATCAATATGTTTAACACTTGGGAATAACGGTCTTGCTTCTGGAGGCGGTGTTGTATCACCTCTAGGGGAACTTTTACCACTGATTGCGTCATTTGATTTTTGTTCATCGATAATATCATCATTCTTCGCTTTTGAAGCTTTGGGCAATTCGGTTTTCTCAATATCTTCTAATAAATCATCTATGTTAGAGCTACTTGCTGTACTAGCTTCTTCTCTCTTTGGTGTGTTGTTACCAGATGTGGTATCTTCTTCAATAATTTTCAGTAACTCTGTCGGTAATTCGCCGCCTAGTTTTTCTAGGATTTTTGCTTGGCTTTTTAGCTTTAAGATTAGCGAGGTTTCGTCCTGACTGTCGTCATCTTTGTCTGACTTTTTATCCTTTGATATGAAAGTAAATAAAATATCACAAATATTAAAGAAAGGCTCTGAAAATCTAAGCTATAATATAAATACGTTTTTATATGTCTATTTCTATAAGTACCTCAGATTGAAAACTTTAAACCCATCACATGCTTGATAAAATTTCAAAAGTATTGAAAAACGTAATGATCTATCTCAAACTAGTGACATATTTTGTTTGTAAGTACAGAATATGCCAGAAGTACATGAAATAGATCAATAAACACCGTGTGAAATCATCAACTATGATAAGATATCAAAACAAGATTATTTCATAAGGTTGTGAAACAACAAATTAAGATAAATTTAAAAAAATAAAAAGAAAATTTCTCAACCCATTGAAATGTTATTCTTTAGCATTATCAGACGCAGTTTCTCATCATTGGCACTATTCTAATAATACCTGAATTTTTATTACTTTTTAATGATGCAATTTTCTAGTAAAATGAAATTTATTTTACTAAGGTTTTGATAACAAAAAACAATATTTCGTCACACATACCTCTTTTACTACCTCATTATCAATCTTATCCCCAGGAGATTTAGATCCATTATCCATCAACTCAGGTGGTAGTTCAGGTCCTATTGGCACTGAATAGTTAAGGGTGGGAGGTAATGCAGGTCCGTACTCCATAGGCTTAGTTTTTGGCTTCTTGTGGGGAACTATTGGCTTGGCTGGAGTTTTAGGAAGCGGAGGTGCAACTGGTTTTGTTGGAGTTTCGACTTCATCATTAGATTCAGAGTCGGAGTTGTGGTATGATGTTATTAGTTCTATTTTCCTGGAAAAGATAACAATATAAATGAATACATCATCCACTGAATACCTAAAAATTAAGAGGGGCCAGAAAAGAACACTATTTTCTTAACAACTTGTTTTAACTATTACAGCATAAGTTTATAATTAAATTTCTAGCTGCTATTTATTTTTGCCTACAATAATTTGCGAATTTGTTTGAAGCGCAAACAATTATTGATTCCATGGATTTCAGTTCAAAGCTTATTAAAAATTGACATGAGCATTGTTAGGTCTACACTATTTCAAATATTGGTCCAATACGTTGCCACTACCACGGCGTCTTCGGTGGCAGCGCAGAGACAAATTTGCCTCTGCGCTGCCACTGCACTGCAAAGATGATATTATAGGTGTTGAAAAATAACAACATAAAGATTGAGGAAATGTTTTTTTTTTTTAACGTACGATATTCAACAATTCGAGGTAGTTCGAAAGAACGTTAACGCGGGAGAACTCTCCACATTGTTAAGTACAACATGAAGATGTCTAGTAGAAGAATTTAGCTAAGGTGCTGTACCGAAAGTCATATTATGACTTTGATTTTACCGAATCTTCCAGTACGGCTGGTTTATAAATTCCAGGTGCAAATTCAGGAGTTGATGGATGCTACTAAAAATGCTAAGCTCATAGCCAAATTCTGGGCTTAAATTGCTATCAACACGCTAAGAAGAAGGAGAAGAATTCCAGGTCACTTAGCAAGCTATAGAATGGGCTATTCTTGGAATTTCTCTGAGACATAGAGAACGAAAATTGTCAATATAGCTCACAGTGTAAACATGGAAGCAACGGGCCGTTGTATTTCCCATAAATCAACATTTCTATTTTTTTACCGACACTACAATTTTTGGGTACAAAATGTTCGAAACGCAAATGATGGAGTCCTTTCAAAACTTAAGCACATACATTATTATGCTCATTAGCTTTATTACGTCAAGCATATTACCATCACAGTTTTTCATGCAATAATTTCCAGTACCACTATTAAGACTTCTGTGATATTATCACAAACCCAATCTATTATATTGTTACGCCAGAGCTGATAAAAGCGTATATCATATGAGTTAGTAATGTGGGTGTTAGATTTCTAAAGACTGAATTTAATTATTGTAATCTATGTCAAGTCACACTCACTCGTCCTCATCGTCACTGTGTCCTCGTTTCTTACTGGGTTTGCTTCCCTTAGCGGGACCATTCTTGTCTACCTTCTTGCCAGTCTTACTAGACTTGGGTTTGTTGTTCTGTTGTTTCTCTGCTAACGCTTGCTGGTACAGTTGCCATTCTTCTGCTGATACTTCTGCTGCACCTGAAGATTGCGTTAATGAAAGACAAAGCATTTATTTCAAATAGGCACATAAAAGGCACTTTTGCACATTAACATTTAATTGAAAATAGAATTGATTCTAGTCGCCCCTTCCAAAAGGTAGTTTCGTTTGTGAAGGAGTGTGAGGTTTGTGTGTTTTTTTTACAATATTTTAGATACATCTATAGTTTATATATTTTTTTTTTTTTTTTTTTTTTTTTTTTGGATGGGAAATCATCAAATGACTTCTCCCGCTCTGGGCGGAGCGGGAGGGCATGTCAGACTTTTACTGACTAAAACCCACCCGTGTTCCTTCAATTGCCCATGTGCCAGGGTCACGGTATCTCTTTCGAACAATCACGCGACCCCGGCAGATAGTTTATATTATTAGAGAGCAGTGATGGCCCAATGGGATCTGCCAGGCAGATGCTTTACTTTGTGTAAATAATTTCAACACCATTGCGCGCAAAACGGTGAAGGAAAAGATCGTGAAGTAACCGGCATGTCTAGAACAAAAATTCGAAGACTACGTTTCGTTCTGGTAGATACCAAACCCATACTGGGCCCACGTGGTAGATTACGGCCCCCTCCCTCTTGCCGAGGGGTGGCCTGTCTCCCAGCAGTGGGAACGGTATAGGCTGATATGCAGCCTAATCGTCGCTGAGATATCACATGTTTTCGGGTTTTTGGTTCTAGGACATGCCAGTTTCCTCACGATGTTTCTTCGCCATTTTGAGAGCAGTAGTGAAGAAATTATTTACACAAAGTAAAGCGCTGTCTGTGTGTGAACCCACAACCTACAACTGGTAAGTTGGGGCCGATACCACAGGGCCACCACTACTTGATGCCTTCAACCTGCATAAATTCAATCAAATAATTATAATTAACTAGCTTATGCCAGCGGCTTCGCCCGCGTGGAGGTCGGAAATTATACCGCGGGAACATACTACCGGGATAAAAAGCCTATGTCCTTTCTCAGGCTCTAAACTATCTGTGTACCAAATTTCATTTAAATTGGTTCAGTAGTTTTAGCAGGAAAGCGAGACAGATAGACAGAGTTACTTTTGCATTTATAATATTAGTATGGATAATGTGGAAGTGTGGATTAAATTATATTTACCTGCTAACTGCAACTGCTGCTGAGCTAACTTGAGAGCTAACAGATATTCAGGCGGTGCATCCCATGTCACAGCATTGGTTATTTGGTTCCAGTAGTATGTGAAGCCACTGGAGTCATCGTAACATGCTGACCAAGCTGTGGAAATATAACATTAATTAAATATCTTAAGATAATGATTTCATAAAACAAATGTTCTTTAATAGTATTGAAAGAAAACTCGTGTGAGAAACAGTGGCAAATTTTCTTAAGGTATTGTATACAATCATTATTATAAAGTGATCGAAGTAATTTAAACCACATCTCTCAGTTATAAGGTTGAAAACTCCTTGATGGCTATTCAGCCATTGGCATGGTTATCAATATTGTCATGGTTAATAATAGCTAATTGCAATAAAAATAAGGCCTCCCCCACATTAGGCGTGCGCGATCCTCGGGCGCGAGCGCCGCGCGCGCGTCGCGAGCGCGTAGCGAGCGCGCCGCGAGAGCGTCGCGTTTAGCTGCCCTGCGGCGCGCTCGCGGCGCACTCGCGGCGCGCTCGCGGCGCGCACGCGGCGCTCGCCTTGGCGTTTAACCCCCTACAGCTAAGTCAGTCACAATTTGGACAATTTTCGTTTCAAAATCCACACTATCCACACTAATATTATAAATGCAAAGTAACTCTGTCTGTCTGCCTGTCTCGCTTTCCTGCTAAAACTACTGAACCGATTTAAATGAAATTTGGTACTCAGATAGTTTAGAGCCTGAAAAAGGACATAGGCTACTTTTTATTCCGTGACTTTGTCTGCGTCCGCGATAAACGACATTTACGCAAAAGAAGTCGCGGGCAGAAGCTAGTCTTTTATAAATAAAGTGCTGATTTCTTCCCACACCTTTTTTTTGCAATACGATCACTATACTCCTTTGTAGTCATGTCCCATATCGCAGAACGATTCTGTATTTCTAGGATAAAGCTTTCGATATTAATTTCACTCGTGACTCTATTTTTAACGTGTGTCAACACAACACTGCCCACCATGTGACTGACCGAAACAGTAGCTATATACAACAAGTTACCAGAATCCATAAGGACAGAGAAAAAAAGCCATCTATTTACTGATAAATTAAAAAAGCTGCTGTTAAGCAAAAGTTATTATAGCGACAACGAAATTTTAAATGATAAATCCCTGAAATTAGTTTAGAAAAGTCCAAAGCATGTATTTCATCTATTTTTAATTACTATTTTAGAATAAGTTACATTATAAGATAATCAATAGGTCCTCCTCTCTACCTACTGTATTTTCCTTTGCTGTGCCCGACAGGGTCCACAACTGTTTCTAAATAAAATGTTTTACCACCTAAGCATTGTGGAATGCAATAAAGTATTGAGTATTGTAGCGGGCGAAGGGGTAAGAACGCGACTCGAGCGCCGCGTGCGCTCCGCGAGCGCGCCGCGAGCGCGCCGCGAGGGCAGCTAAACGCGACGCTCTCGCGGCGCGCTCGCGACGCGCTCGCGACGCGCGCGCGGCGCTCGCGCCCGAGGATCGCGCACGCCTAATGTGGGGTCAGCCTAAGGCGCGGGACAAATACAAGTGGCGTCGGGCGGAGGTGAGGCGCGAGCGTGGCGCGGGTGAGGTGCGGGCGCGGCGCCGGTGCAGCGCAGAACAGGCGTGCTAACGGTGTCGGAAAGGCGAGGCGCCGTGTTTCTCGTTATTTTATGTTAAATTCTATATCGTCACGCATTTTCCGGGTGCGCCGAAGGCGAGGAAGCGGCGCCCGCGCCGCGCCCGCGCCACGCCCGCGCCGCGCCCGCACCCCGCCGTCTCAGTATGTCTCGCGCCCCACCTCTTCTATACATTTTGTATGAAATATCAAAGAAGTGGCGCCACGCCCGCGCCGCGCCCGCGCCGCACCTCCGCCCGACGCCTCTTGTATTTGTCCCGCGCCTAAGAACTACAAGGACAAATAATTGCAAATTCTACATAATAATATTGTAGCTTATCTAACCATTTTTCTACAGAAAATAGTCTTGTAGTTGGATTCGGAATCATGGTGGTTTATTACCCTTTAATTCGCAACGATGATTATACTCAACAATCAAAAAAAAATTTTTTTTTCGCGTAACTACTTCGTTTACATGTGTTTTTTCACCACTAAGTCGTGGCAAAAATGAAACGCATCTGTCAAAAACTAATAAGTGACAGTATATGAATTGAGTTTGACATTTATCTGCAAAATGGCGCCGGCTAAAGGAGCGACTCGCGGACGTGCGGTAAGAAAAAATAATTTAAAATATTTTGCAATAGATATGCACTAATAATTTATAGTTGTTGTGTTCCTACATATCCACTCTTTGTGTTATGCTATTTACTGGACATGGAACTGCTTTGACTAACAAATTATAACCACTATTTTGTTAACGTTGAGTATTCTCAACATAGACCAAATATGAACAAAGTAGATGAATTGATCTATGTTAAGTATATTCAACACTGCACTACATTTAGAATACTATAGTTGTGTTTTTACAATACTGTTTTTTTATGAAAGTAAAGTTATTTCTTTATTTAATTGTCAAATTACTTATTTTTTAATTCTCAATATTGATTAACTATAAATTGCATAATTCAGATTTTTTTTTTGCATTTACTTTGTGAATGTATGTTATTTTTTTTTGCTTTTGGTGTTGGAATGCGTTTTGCAAGCTTTTGTTATTTGCGTTTCTTAGATTAAGCCACGATGGGAGCGGACCAGACGCATCATGGCGCTAGTGCCACCAGCGCGTGCTCCTTCAGACGGTAGTGGAACTTCGGAAGATGAAGATCTGATTCCTGGGCCTCAGAACATATGTATGGCGAATGAAGAATCAGATGTTAGTTCAGAGCCGAGGTCAGTAGATTCCTCTTTTGAGAGATTGAATATTTTAGACGACATTGATAGCGTAATTGCTTCAGCAGATTCACCCATACTCCCTTATGAAGAAGACACTGTTCCGTTGACACCCCTAATAAACCAGATGTTTCCATCAGGTGGCAGTACAGATCTACCTATATTAAATTCGCCACTTATATCTCCGTTAGAACCAAATACCCGGTCCAAGAGAAAAGCTGTCAATAAGCCTATTATCTCATCAAAACGGACGAAAAAATATGTAAGAAAGCCACTAGATTTTAAATGGAAGTTAGGCAAGTTCCAACATGCAGCTATTATAGAAGAATTTGATTTCAGCACACCAATATACCCAAGATCTCCTATTGATTACTTTTTTATTTTATTTTCTGATGATGTTCTTGATCTTATTATAGAACAAACGAATTTATACTTCGTTCAGTGTGGCCTATCAAAATGCATAAACGCAACAAAAGATGACATCTGTGACTTTCTGGCTATTACAATCCTGATGGGGGTAGTTCCAATGCCATCATACCGAGACTATTGGAGTAGAACTCTAAGATATGCGCCTATAGCAGATGTTATGCCTTTGAAGAAGTACGAGCAAATTAGAAGATACCTACATTTTGCTGACAATAGTGACGTAGCCAACGATGACCGCTATTTTAAGATCCGCCCTATTATTCAGAAAATAAGACGTAACTGCTTATTAGTTGAAGAAGAAGGGCGATATAGCATTGATGAAATGATGGTTCCATACAAGGGAACTCGTGCTGGAAGCCGACGACAGTATCTCCCAAAAAAACCGAAGAAATGGGGATTTAAGATTTTTGTGAGAGCTGGAGTATCTGGCTTAATATATGATTTCCTACCTTACGGAGGAGAAGATACGTTTAGAGGAATATCGTTTACAGACTATGAAAACAGCCTTGGTTTGGGAGCTAAAGTTGTCCTGGCTCTTGCGAAGACAATCGAGAGAAGACCCTCAATTTTGTATTTCGACAACTTTTTTACTTCGCTTGAACTAATCCATTTTTTGCGAGATGAATATGGAATATTCAGTTTAGGCACGATTAGAAGTAACAGGCTCAGAGGATGTGCGGACAAGTTGCCTACCGACAAACAATTGTCAAAAAAAGGTCGTGGCGCAAGCAAACAAGTTGTTTGCAATTCTAACAAAATTGCTGTTGTCAAATGGCATGATAATAAAAGCGTCACTCTAGCCAGTTCTTTTGTGGACTCCTACCCTGTAGAAAAGATAAAGAGATACTCTAAAGAATTAAAGTCCAGGGTAGAAATTGACTGTCCCCAAATTATAAAGCAATATAACACGCATATGGGTGGTGTCGACTTGGCGGACATGTTAATTGCGATTTATCGCAGCACGTTTAAAACTAAGAGGTGGTACATGGCTATTTTCTCACAAGCTTTAGACATATGCGTCAATAATGCATGGTTATTATATAGGAGAGATCAAAAAGAATCATCAAATAAATGCGTGCCATTGAAGACATTCCGAATTCTTCTATACACGGAATTGTTGAAAAAAAATAGAGTTGGTAAAGAAAAAATTAATAATGTTAATAGTCCACAAGAAATAATAAAAACACCAGCAACACCCCGACCCCCCGATGCAGTAAGATATGATAACACCGGTCATTTACCTGTTCTTGTTCCTTACGGTAGGTGCAAATATTGTAAAAATGGATACACAAATGTTAATTGTACCAAATGCTCAATGAGGCTGTGTCTAGTAAGTAAGAGGAATTGTTTTTATAATTTTCATGTTGCTAATTAAAGGTATTTGATTTTTTTTGTTTGGTTTTATTGGAAAAGTACATTCTTAGTTTAGGGACGTTGTTGAAAATACTCAACGATTATTTCTATCTATAGATTCCTGAGTGTTTCGTAATGTTGAGTATACTTATCATATGTTTTCTCAAAAACTAATTATTACATATTTTTGAAATTATTTTTTTGGGCATATTTAAGTCATATACAACCTACATTTAATATCAAATTCATATTTTTTTTACCAAAACTTAGTTGCGCGTTAAAGGGTTAACATAAAAGAAACCTCTATGTAAAATAGCAGTAGTCAGCTGAATTCAGTGGAACTGGAAGCCGAGCCCAACATAGTTGGAAACTTTGGAAAGGTGATGATGAGTTACACAAGCTTGTGGCTTGGCAATTGATTTCCCTTCAAATACTAACAGAATATTGATTACATCAATCTCTGAAACAAAATCCTTGCGACCTATTTATTTACTATCACTGTTGAGTGTGGATTGAGAATTCTACACAAGGTATTTTAATGAAATATTCATACATAAACTAGTTCCTTCTTCCCATGGGTGTCCACATGCCGAAACTCCAGTAAGCCACCTCCTACGATCCTTACATACTTTTTCCATACGCAAAATACGAACTTTAATGAGTAGTTGCAAACACCAGCCCATATGACCAACATATTCTTTTTGCGTTGTTTACATGCCATGCCGATTGCGAGTGCTATGCCCTTCACCTTTCTATACAGTCGATAGTCGCGACATCCCCGTCAGGGCTCACGGCAGACGGGTTACGTGCATGGCCTCACGCGGTTTGATACCCGAGCCCATCAATACAGGTACGTTCCTTGGGTGGTATATGGCCACTCAAGGAACATGCCTGTATTAACCTGTATTGGCCTGGCCTGACGCAAGTGCAACAGTAGTGCAACTTGCCTATGTGTGTGGACGCATTGGTATTCAGGAGGAGTGCCACGGCACTATTCCATCGTATCACATTCTTCACACCACCTCCGTAGTTCATTTCCGTCAGCTGAGCCACCAGACGACCAGCGACAGAGCTGGCAAATTAAGGCACTCCCTGGTGAGGATGTGAACCTCCATCTGCAAACGCTTCCAGGTCAAGCCGGTCACATTCCAGACTAAGGGGTTTCTCTGAAGAACAGTACCAATAAAGTCACTATATGACCTCCTAGTGCGCTCTCCCCACCCCTCCTCCCCCCTCTTAGAAATTCGGATAACTTGGATGGCCGCCCAGAAGGTTACGGACCAAGCATTTACATGGCGAAAAGTTAATAGCTGAGTAAGTGTATGTACATGTATGCAAAATACATGCTTAGATGTGGAGTTGCGGACACCAGCCCTTTCTAGCTAAGTGTGAAATGAGTTGATGAAGTTTTAGATATGAGCCACTTGGTAAGGAGTCTACTTTCAGATTTCAAAAATGGAGCGAAAAAGTGATAGCCATTAATTTTGGGTTGGTTTTGTGCGGATTAAGTCATAATGACATATATGGGCAAATCAGATGAAGAAATTGTGGTCTTTCCCTAAATGTGACGACTTTGAAAATTTACATTGGGACAGTTTTTAAATGGATATTCAGGGCAATTATAGGTTGTTCTATAAGCCAAGTAATAACATTAAGTATTTTTAATTTTAATCATGTTTAAATGACAATCACAAACTAACTTTGAATTTTATACTCACTGTATTTTAAATTACACTATTGGTATGACAAGCAGCTGTTCGTGCATGATATGCACTTATTTCAACATCCAAAGTAATGTTACTTTGCTTAGGATGTTGAAATAGGTGTGTAGTATTGTGAGAATAAAATACCATGAATCGGAATATATTGTTGTGATTGTTTTTAATTGCCTTTTCAATAACAATGAAGTGATTTTTCCACGTCGCATTTTACTCTCAAGGATTCTCGATTCTTCTCGAAACCAACTTAATTTCTACCAAATTGCACAGAAACACAGTGGAACTTACGGCAATGAGTTATTGGCGCTGGATGCACGGCGTCTGTTGCATTCCCTGTTTCAGATGCATACGGATAGTTTTGTGGAGGCAGTGGTGCAGTAAGAGTCTTCCTATATTCTGTTCCTGGCGGTAAGGGCGGGGCACGCGCCCCGTCATCAGATTCTTCATCAGAATCGCCGTAATTGGCTATCAGACCAGCCAGCGGGTTCGCTTTACTCATAGCGACACAACTTCAAAGTTCCGAACGAAGAAACACACTTTTTCTGTATCTTGTTTAGATTAAATATTACACGAGCAGTAATATTCAATCGTTTTCTACTTTTATTCACGTCTAGATTACTAATAAAAAGTTATTTATGACAAAAACATGTTCTACACGCTCACTCAAATTTGCACGTTTGACACATAATGGTGCCTGGTGGCCATATCCATATTGAGCGAAAATTTAATGGCAATGTTAGTGTTACCAACCCTAAAAATTCATATTTTTGGATTGTCTCGTCGAACTGCTTCGACGAAAAAATAATATCGTATGCACGACACATAAAGCTAATAATAAGCTATGCATTTCTAGTATAAACTGATCTCACATTGTATGGGATTTCCGTATAATGAGAGGTCAGCTTAAACTGGAAATGTATAGCTCAATGTGTAGCCGTGCGTACAATCAGATAGAATCCAACAAAAACTCTAAAAAACTTACAAGTAATTTTGAATTTATTTAGTCTAACCCATCATCGTGAGTCATCATGCGTCTTTATTACTTAACAGATTGATTATAATTGCTAACAAAATTCTGTCAATAAATAATTGTCAATGCTGGTGGCTCTTGGAGCACAAACTGTACATTCTTAAACAATATTTTCTCTTAGCTTTGTGAAGGGTTGATTTTGTTCGTGACAGAAATAAACAGTAGGAAAGTTTAAAATTCACTACTGGAATAATACCCGACGACTATTATTGTCGTTCTGTGACGAACAGTACATGCCATGATAATTTGAATATAACAATTTTCCCGACGTGAGCTCACGACAAAGTAAGAACATTCTTAAAGTCACTAACACACGCTTCTTGTAAATAATTATTAGTCTTCTATTTATCGTACGAAAATCTCATAATTTTTATTCAAACCTCAAAATTGATATGTACAGCTTGGCAAAAAAGAGTCTGGAAAAAATGAGGGCGCCTGCTTAGCAGGTATGGCCACCCTGTATACTAGGACTAAAAGTGATAAGATACTTGTTGTTTTAATCCAAAAACACGAGATCCCGGAAATTCTCATCAGTCAAGATTTCAAGACTTGATAGGCACACAGTCTTTTACTTTCATTGTATTTAGTTGATTGCGCATTATTTCGCTGGAATAACTTTTTATCTAAGAGTGCCATCATAATAACATAATGCAAACTTATTCAGTTTAAAAATTAATTAAATTACACTCAGGGATTGCCGATTGAACCCGATACACAAGACATAATGTTCAGCAATCGCATTTGCGGCCACCATCTAGGGTATTCACAACCATTCGATGGTTGGTATGCCTGTATCAAATTTGACATGAATGATACTGAACGAATCCTGTTAATCCTGACAGTTTATAGTCGACAAGAAGGTGACTTACAGCTGCTTGCTGTCGGAAACTAATCGGAAGTCAGAGAGTACCTATAGCATGTCGCATTCGAAAGGTACGGGCAATATCGAATAAACTTGAACAGTTGACTAATGAAGGCGTCAGGTATGTCTATGCGGGGTACATAACATTATCACTATTCACATGACAATGAAAATTAAATAACACGCTAAAGTTTAGATTTTATTTAAAAAGAAAAACGTGACGTAACATCATTCTTGTGTTCCTTTTCGGTGCTATGATAGATTTTTTCCATTAACACTGATGTGTCAGTTTTACATTTCTTATTTATGAAAATAGTGTAAAAATCTTTCTTACACGTTTACGGCTCCCATTACAACCCGTCTCCTCAAACTATAGGTAATATATTACGTAGAATAGGCACCTGAAAAATAATAAATATAAATTATACTTTTTACTGTGGTATGCGATAATAGCATAAACAAAAAAAAAAAATACTTGGCTGTTTCGTTATAGTGTTGAACTTTTTGTCTAATTGCACACAGATCAAAATCGTCTAATTCTTTCTTCCGCCAACTGTTTTGGTGTTCCTCCAGGTGTAGAAAAAATCCTTAATTGTGTTCTCCTTCATTAACAATTTCTCTAATTGTGCTGTGAGATTTACCTTGAAAAAAATATAAAGACAATCATATTAATTCCATGTAGGTACATTTTTCAATTTCAAGTATCAAACATCAAGAATTAACGTACACGCGATTTGTCAAACTAGAAAACATAACCTCGATAATCTATTAGTAAATAAAACAATAAAATGGCTTGAAACTTATAATACCGATAAAACTTAGTATTAGAAAGGAAAAACAATGACTGGCATTGAATAAAAGATAAATTTCTTGGATAAATACCTGTCGTGTCGGCAGTTCTTTCGTAAACATTGTCAATCGGAGACAAAATTTGTTCCGCTTCAGATTCCGCCAAATTTCTTACGAAAACTTAGTATATCACAGCTCACACCACTACTCCTTATTGTTTTATTCATTTTTTATATGTTCAAAAGCATTAATAATTGATAGTTAATTAGAAATAAGTAAAATACAACTGGGAACATAACACAATGACAGATTAGCTACTTGTTAGAGGTGAGTCGTATATACTGGTACAGGTATATATACCAAGTATGTGCTTCCCAGTACGCAGCCCGGGTACAGACCGGAATACTGGGTAAATACCTTGAAGGTATGACGTCATGCGTATGGGCTAGTATGAAACGGACCGCTACCACAAGGTATCAGCCAGTTCGTGCAGCATCGGTCCGCCGAAACCTCCCGAAGCTACCCGACTGCTTACGGACGAACCCGAAGCGTCATTCGTGCTTTAGGAACGTTCGGACGATCTAATTCACGTGTAAAAAAATACATATGTCTACGTTCTTAAGGAATATAATTTCGTAATAATGTTATTGCATAAAAAATATTACGAATTTCATTTTTATCATATCAAAGAGTTCCTTAAAAATATATTGTGTGTAATAAAGTGATTTTAACTACGCAGCTACTCTAGTTAGTCAGTTTAAATAAAATTAATGTTATTTTGCATATAATATTTAGTACTCACTAATAACCATCTTCATATCTCTTACTTGAAACGTCGTACCTACATAATATTGGAGGTATGCCATACCTATCGCATACGTTTACTTAACGAAATCATAACACACCCAAATACTTACAGGTATTTTGAAACCCGGTTTTTGGTCCAGGTATTTGGCGATACCCATACCTTGAAGGCCGGGTATGGAGATTGGCAGGTATGTCTCATGTCTGCTACTTGTTGATGATAAAGCAGTGCTGCCACCAAAAAAATATTTTAGTTCCAATGATTACCACGACAGACTCTTTTTTGCCAACTTTTACAACATTAACGTATTTTCTCTGAAGTTACTATAATATCGTACAGGCTGGCAACACTGAACATGATTGACATACCCGTTCCAATATAGGCAGAATTATTGATTACGTTTTCCACATAAACCTATATTACTTTTTTAGACATAACCTGTCTTGTGTCCACCGCAATCACGCCATCTTCATGACCATGATACTTTCAGTAGTTATGACAGTCGGTTTCAGTTAAAAAAAAACATACAGTACATACACTTGGCGCATTCTATCGTTAATTTATAAAAAACAGTCCAGTGTTTTAGCACATTCCACGATAGATGGCACTACGTGTCCCCGTGGACGATGTGGTGGACAACGAAACTCTACTCATGCCCATGCCATACCATTTTATCATAAGGGGTGCACAGAGATTATTTTGCACACGCCTCATTCGATTTCTAAACTGTGCTCAGAAAAGTAGCGTGTCTCTTTGGAGGCGCGGTCGAAAAAAATAACCGGCCAACTGCGTGTCGGCCACCGCTCAATGTAAGGTTCCGCTTCCGTAGTTGCGATGAATTCATCCCAAGAAAGTTAAAATGTATGTTGGCCAACTATTCGTTGTTAACTTGTAAAACCCATTTAGCTGTGAGAGTATTACTTTTTACTTCGTTATGTATATGTCTCCTACTTGCATGACTTTTTTGAACTCGCAGAAAGGACAGACTCGACTTGACTCTAACAAAAATAAGCACTATAAAGCTTAATATTTCGCAATTGGATCCCTGAATCGAAAAATTGATTCAATAGGTACACTCGCAATATTTTTGAACGACCTTTTCAACAAAAACCTTCAAAAATATCATCCACACTAACTTTGCATGTAGAGCAGGAATCAGACAAAAAAAATAGTTTAAAAAAACTAAAAAACACGCTTCCATAGAAAACCAAACTAAAAAGTAGAAAATAATGGAAAAAAAGCGTGGGATGCTTGATATCAATAAAAAAATACCTTAAAAATCACCCTACGGTTTGCTATGGAAGCGTGTTTTTTAGTTTTTTTTAACAATTATTTATTTTCTACTAGTTTTCGCTCGCGTGGAGGTCGGAAATTATCCCGCGGGAACATACTACCGGGATAAAAAGTAGCCTATGTCCTTTCTGAGACTCTAAACTATCTGTGTACCAAATTTCATTTAAATCGGTTCAGTAGTTTTAGCAGGAAAGTGAGACAGACAGACAGACAGAGTTACTTTTGCATTTATAATAATAGGTCTTTACCTATAGTTAGGGAGGTGGCGAGCATTTCGGTATATGATTTGCACACGTTTGACGTCGAGGTGGATTGCAGTTTAAATCATTACGAATCGATTTGGTCTAATCATTTAAGGTTCTATGTCGCTGCGTTTTCGCGTTACAGCGGATTGAAGTTGCTTAAAAAAATCGGGGTATTAAATCATTTGCACATGTATGCCTCTGGAGTACATGGTCACAATCATTTTGGAAACGAAGAAAATCGAAGAGGCAGACATTCAGGACTCTGCATTATCATGCGACGGAGTTGTAAAAATGTCAAAAAAAAAGCTCTGCTAAGTCATTTGCACGCGGTTCTCATTGCGCCCATTCGATTCACTATGACTCTGTGGATTCGAAAAAACATGTGGCAGACACTTTGCTCACTCATTTTCAGCTGTATAACTGTTTGAAATTCACGGAATCAAGGGACAGCGAGTATTGCATGGGATTGTTGTTATTGTTTATAGTTTTATTCTTTTAATTTTGTTTAATATTATCCTCTAAACTCATGGTAACGATTAAACTTCTGGAGCTGAAATCTATGCAATCATATTTTTTTCATCCCACCATCTCGGAAAGAGTATTTTAAATCTTCAATATCTGAGTGGAAAAGCCGTTTTTATTCTCTAGAGGATAAAGTAAATTGAATTTAGAGCATCGTGTGCACTAAGTTTGTAATAGTGCACACGATGTTCTAAATTCAATTTACTTTTGAAGATTAAAAATACTCTTTCCTCGCTGAGGTGGAATGAAAAGTTACGTGTTGCACTCGAGTGCAAAGATTTTTCACCTCGTGCTCTTTTGATTCCCTCGCTAACGCTCGGGATTCTAATTTTAGAATCCTTCGCTTGCTCGGTCATCAAAATTGAGCACGCGGTTAAAAAGCAACTTTGCACTCTTGTATAATAAATAACTATTCTCAATGCCAAGCAGAAACGAAATGCGCTTGGAACTCTAATTAGAAAGTTTTTTTTTTAAATTGCATGCTTGAATGTAATCTGAATAGGATTAGGATCTGGATAGGAACAGTCTTTAACTTTTTAAATCACGTTTTATTTGTGTAAAATACGTATATAGATATAGATATAAGCTGTATATAGATACACGTTCTATACATTTAGTTGCGGACCCGGAATACGGAAAAGGTCGGAACTGAAGGATCTATGGGGATATTTTATACCTGCTTGGTTTGGCGCGAGCGTCGGGTTGAAAAAAGTACAGACGCCAACACATCAAGCTACTACAATCTGTCAGATTTCTTTGATAGATTTTCGACTTTATTTCTAGAGCATTAGGTTCAAGGTTCATTGGGAAAAATTGACAGTTTCGGGTAGCTTGACCTGGTGGCGTCTGTACATCAAATGGTCTGCCTTTGAAATATCAGAGGCCTAAACGTCTGCCTCATCGGTTTTCTTGGTTTTCATAAGTAATTCAAACATCTGTCCAAGAGGCAGACGTCTGCGCATAATATAGCATACCTTCTTTTTTTTACATTTTTGGAGCACTGTCAATGGACAACGCAGAGGCAACATATTGGCTGACTATTTTTCCGTGGTTCTTCTCATTGTTTCTAATCGAACAATTCAAATCTGCCAAGTGTGCATTTTATATACAGTTTTTTAAATCATAATAATAAATAAAAAAATTGAATACTACAAAAGTCAGAGCCCTGTATGTCTGCCTTTTCGATTCTTTGTGTTTCCAGGATGACTGTGATCATCAGCCCCAGCGACAGACGTGTGCGCATAATATAGCACACCTTTTTTTTAAAACATTTTTGAAACGCTGTAAATTTACAACGCAGCGTCACTATGGTGGCAGACGAGGTCCTTGATGTTTCTTAGGGTATAATTATCACTATTAATAACGTCTGCCTTGTGTGCTGATCATATCGAAATTTTGCTCGCCACCTCCCCCCTAAAATGAAAATGCCGCTTTGTATGAAAAAAATTAAACGAATTTTTTTCATGTATTTTTTATTTGTATTAAACGAAATAATCACCCATGCAATCAATGCATCTTTGCCAACGCAGTGGCAGTTTATTGATGCCCTTCTTAAAAAAATCAGCTGGACGGGAGGCAACAAATTCTTCAAAGGCATTTTGTACTGCCTCTCGGGTATTGATTTTTTTTTTCCCGCCAAGAAGTTATCCAAATTCTGGAAAAGTAGTAGTCTGTAGGCGCAAGGTCTGGTGAGTAGGGCGGATGACGGAGAGCTTCCAACCCCAGTGCTTGCAACTTGGAGACCGTCTGTTGTGCAGTATCCTCATACTTACAACACGCGACCTCTCGCGCGTTGTCGTGCAGGAGCAGCGGAGACGAGCGATTGACCAATGCTGGTTGGAGATGTGCCAGCTTCTCCATCATTGAGTTCAGTTCTTCACAGTACACATCTGCAGTAATGCTCACCCCGTTTGGTAAGAAGCTGTGATGAATCACACCGGCGCTAGACCACCAAACAGTGACCATCACTTTTCTAGGGGTAACTTTTCGTTTAGGGCATTGTTTAGGTGCTGAACCAGGAACCAACCAACTTGCTGAGCGCTTGCGGTTATCAAACAGAATCCATTTTTCATCGCAGGTAACAATGCGGTTCAAAATTCCTTCATTTGTGTGTCTGTTGAGCAGTGCAAGACACGTCTCGACGCGTACTTCGCGCTGGCGATCATTGAGTTCGTGGGGCACCCATTTGTCAAGCTTTTTTACCTTGCCAATTTGACGGAAATGGACCAATATTGTTTTGACGCTAACGTCGAAAGCTGCTGCTAATTCAGCCGCAGATTGTGTACCATCAGCTTCCACAATCGCCTTTAATTCGTCATTGTCGACCAAAGTCTGCGGACGACCGCGAGGTTCATTTTTCAGGTCGAAATTTCCAGAACGGAAGCGAGCAAACCAATAACAGGTGGTGCGTTGGTTTGTACTTAGTGTTGCGTGCCGCTTGTGCCGCGTTGCTGCCACGACGGTACTCATATTCCATAATAACTCGATTTTTTAACGTATCCATGATGACGAAAAAGATTGAAATGCGATGAAAATGTAACACTAATCAATAAACAAACGACTACTTTTGGAAAAAGAATTCCATGTTTTTAAAATAAAATTAATTTGAAATTAGAATTCTTAGACAAACAAAAATTATTTTGATATGAAATGGCCAGTACTGCAGAACGGCAATTTCATAGGTAAAGACCTAATATTAGTGTGGAGTGTGGATTTTTTAGGGTGTTTCGAATTTTGAGACGTATGTCAGCGTAGTTTGTAACGTATGTCAGCGTAGTGTTCAAAGACAGTTTCTGCTGTCCTAGTAACCCTGGCAAGGATAATGGCACAAATTTATGAAATTATAGTATTGTCATCGGTCTTTGACAGATGGCAAAGTTTGAATGAAATCTGGTCGTTTAAAGTGGGTCAAAATCGAGCTATAAGGAGTCGGTTACAAACAAACATACAAACAAACATACAAGTGAAGCTAATATAAAGCGTGTAAAAAGGATACGTACACATGTCGTAGATACCTGAATGTATTTACAGAATCCTAAAAACGATTGTCATTTGCTGCCAATGAGCACCAATAGGTACCTGCACGGTTGCACCGTAACGGTGCGTCAATTGCCATTAATCAAAAATTTTGGTCAATCTATAGTAGACCAGAGGGGTAATTGCCGAACTTTTTATCGGTAGGAATTGGTTTAATATTCATAGTTAAACAACATTCATTGCGTTATTTACGTTACTGAGCCACAATTTATTCGAACAAATGACGCAATGGTTTAGAAATAATCTTCAATCCCATTCAGATTCTGATAAATTGTGCGTTTCGCAATTAGGGTGCAGGTAGGTAATTGGTCGTTGTAGACGATCAATTACTAAAATCAATCACGTAAATTTTGACAATCGTAAATGACCGTTTCGGGAGGGCTGTAGGTACCTGTCTACTTTCTATAACTCTTTCGGCTTTTGCTACCTAGGATATTATATCTTTTTTTTATTTGTTGTTGGGCTAGCATTTGCAAACATTTCTCCGAAAAACGAACTCCGGTGTGGATGCCTCTTAAAAAAATAAAACTACACAGTTATAATTAATTTTACTTTATTAATACAAAACTATCTTAATTAGGTATGTATAGGCACGTGTACAAAAATATAAATATTATCTAGTCTACAACTACTTACTTTTTATTTATACAATAACCTACAAGATTTATACAGTTCTTGAGGAGTGTGGTAACTATAATCTATGGTCAGTATGTAGGTATGGAGTACGGACACATAAGATAGGTTAACACTATTAGTTACATGTTCATTGGTCATAAAACATTTACCATTTAGGTATCAGGCTAAGGGCCAAAATAAATGGGCCAGAGCCAGAGAAAGTAGAACCTACGACAAAGAAGGTTATCTCCTCTAAATAGGTTAATATTAGGGACAAATAAAATAGACTGTCAACATAATATGATAGAAAAAAAAACATTTTTTTAACGTTCCACGCTACTTTTAGACAAAAGAAGGCTGACGATGAAATAAAAAATAAGACAAAATAACAATGTACAATGTACCGATACAGACGATACAATTTAACGGTACATTAGTTTCTAATACCACTTGAATTGTAATAATAATATTTTTAAGGTCTGTGATCTAAGTATTAAATACTGTAATTAGAAATGTAGGACCTGCATTGAATGAATTGATGTAGGAAAAGTCGAAGGAAAGTTTCTAAACTAAAATACAGTTTTAATTTACTTTTGGTTATTCATGTAAGAAGATTCATTACCATTTCCAAACATCTTGGTGCCGAGGCTTTCCTATTTTCTTTTATGAAAATACTTATCATGGACTTCGATGCAAATTGCGTCATGACATGGTACATACATTTGTAACAATATGGCTTTTACAACTAAAATATAACAGAGTTTAATAACTTACTAAATTGTAAGAAGAAATAAAAATAATGTAAAATTCATTTCCCCTATTGTAGGTAAACGAGTCAACAATACAAGACCGAGCAACGTATATTTATAATATCTATATTTCTTCGGTGACAGTTAACGGACTTAAAATTAGGACTATGTTTAATTCGTTACCGTTTCACAATGCAGGGTTCACAAGTACCCTCTTTTAGATAAGCAGGGTGGCAGTGAGGGCACTTGGGGTTCTCCCCAAAGCTTTGTCTCCCAGGCCTTGCTACCCTGACTTGGAAAGACGTCTCAGCATTGTCACTCTCATACCCTGGGTGAGCTTGATCTAAAGGAAACACGTAATCAGGGACAAAGTACGAACTGATGTTGTACTCCGTATGACTCGGTTCAGGAGTGGTCGTCTTTGGTTCAGGTCTGGTCACGCTGCTGAACGGACTCTTGCCTTGTATCGACCTCGTCTGCAGAATATTCGTACTGTTCGTTCTGTTGCTTTCCTTTGGAGGTATCAGGTCGAAGGCTGGCACCGCCCATTTCCATTCGTAGTAAATTGGGGGACCGACCGTTGTTGATGGGATTAGAGCAGAGTCTACTTTTGGAGGTAATAGAACTTTTTCAGGTTCGGGGATTCCTTTGTCATTTCCACCTATTTGTGCTTTTTCTTGGGCAGCTGCTTTAGGTTTAGTGTTCACGGAGTTAAATCTCGTGCCTTCTGAGAATGACTTGTCGTTATCTGTTTGGAAGTTATTAAAACTATTGCCTAAGTTCTTGTGTTTTCTAGGAGTTCTATCTTCTTCTGAGTTGGCTGGTCCAGCTGGTAAATGTCCATTCAGGTCAATAATCTCAGATTTAGACATCGCAGTCTGGTGAACATCAGGGGATGTTGGATCAAAGCGTTTAATGAACTTGAAAACGGGATCTGCTGTAGGTTCTACGCTTGATTCTTCTACTTTTGATTTTTGAGTGGGAGCTGCAGGAGGGACTAATTCAATTGATGGTGGAGTGACACTTGGTCTTGGCTGGTATTGTGTGAAGTTGATCCCAGAAGTTGGTCTGAACGTTGCGTCAGGTTCTTGTGACGCAGCTTCATCGAGTTGGTCAGTGTTTCTAATGGAATTAAAGTTGGTGTTGGTGTTGGCGTTGGCGTTGGCGTTGACTCTACTGTGGAACTTGCGACCGGTAGACCAGGCGGTAGGAGGCCTGTAGTTCTGCTTGCCACTGTCTAAGTCGTTGTTGTCGACGTCAGATATAGAGTCAGCTACGCCGACGATGCTGTTGCCCGGGTGCACAGGGAACTGGAATGAGAATTGTGAATGAGTTAGAAATGGTAACTTATAAAGATCGGTGTTATTAAGCGTCTACACAAACGGGAAGATCATAATTATGTGGTTTAATTAAATATTATGATGATTTCATCACACTAATGGTCTACAAAGGAAGTAAAAGTGAATGGATCGCATCAGCTTACGCACGAATTAATCGTCTAATTAAACCTATATTATAAGTAGGCATGACCTTAATCATACCTAGTGAGGAAACGAACACTAAGAAATACGTTTAATTTACAACCTTTCCACACATTATTACAATCTAATCTACTTAGTTAATTAGATATTATAGAATCAGTATCCATATACTTAGGTGAGTAGGTACCTAGTACCTACATATACAGGAAAAAAAATTAACCAGTGCGCAAATATTTTTTTGGTGGTTCAGTATCAGTAATAGAACACATTTCAACTATTTTTTCAATATTTTATTTTTATTTTTATCCGACGTGAAATCAGTAAACCGTGGATACCCTACATATTTCGTAATATGATATTGACAAGAGGAATAGTTCGGTAACCACTCGCCGATGTAGGTAATTAGAACTTCTTAGAATTTTGACTGATTGAACAGCTGGTAGGTATTTGTAGCTACGCTCGGTCGTTCACCTTCACCGCCGCGCCGGCACTGCGCGCAAGTTACCATAAAAACCAGTTTCAAAATAAACATTTTTCGTTAACGATAACTTAATTTTTTTGTACATAAATTATCAAAATAATAATTGCACCGTTATTACAATTTTGTTCAAATTTGCGCACTGGTTAAAAACTTATCCTGTATATCTACTTAAGTATTTATTTAAGATAGACACATGCGAAAGTAACTTTTTGTACAGCAACATTTTGCAACATGACAACATTAAGTAACTTTCTATAACTTTTAGTAAGTTTACGAAATAACGTTTTGTTATCCGTAGTAGCCCACGTACACTTACAAACGTTGCTCCACTAAAAGTACCTAAGTTCGGTGTGGATGTACCCAGCACCCATAGGAAGAAACATTTGAGAAGTTAGGATCAATTTACTTAGGACCTAGTAACGTCAAGTCCCAATACTGAGTATGAGGTATTGGGTTCGCTTCCGATGTCGTAAAAAGTAGTATTGGAATTTTACATCTGGAATTCCTCAGTAGCAACCCGGCGTTTGGATTTGTGCCCAGTCGATGGCAATAAGCTCACCGACCATTAAATAGGACTTTGATATAGATAACTGGCTAAATGTGTGTGAAAACTCAGACATTAATGGAATCATGCATGTAAATACTATTTCTTTTTAAACTTTATGAAGTCTGTTAAATTACTTCTTTCAACCGATGACAAAATAAAAAGAGTCATTACATGACGTGTCACAAACGCGAACGTGTGAATCGCTACCTGCCCTATGCACAAACATACCTACATATGTAGTTATTTATTGTGAAGCCACAGGTCACAGGTTATGGGTCGCGAAGACCAAGCAATCACTATACGGAAATAATACGAGTGTTTTTATTAACAGTTACGATTATGGCATTTCAGTTACATATGACCACACAGATTGTCTGTTGCCTGGCTATGATATTAAAGCATTCATATACTTCGTTACTCTGTTAACTTAAAGGCTATTTAGGTGTAAATTGTGTAAAAACATACAAGGACATCCCATAACTCTAGGGTATTTATAAGACCATGTCAAATAATCAACTAGCTTATGTCCTATTTTTCAATTTTTCTTTAAATAATTCCACGTTACAATTATTTATTCAAAACACCGTTACATGAAATATGATAACGTCGCATTTTCTTAGCTTTAAATTTGGATTATTGCCTTGAAAGGTTTTTTTTTTTGTTTTTTTATTTTCAATCGTACTCGAAACTTACACCCGTATTAAAGAAAAAAGAACCATACTTAATTAAAAGATAAAATCATATGCCAGTTGGTTCTTTGACCTGGTCTTATTAATTAACCTTATTTATTTAACCTTAGAGTTATACATAAGAATATAAAATTAAAGTAGCTAGACTATGGCGGTATATCCTCGACGTCGTTTGAGAATTTAGTCAATGAATTTACTTCGAATCTCAAGTATCCCATAATTTCAGAAGCCAATGTCAGCCGTATTTACTAATTAATAGTTACCTCAGAAGGACTTATGATTCTTGCCAGGAAATCTGACCGTCCACTTATCTAGCGAGTTTTTTATTTTATTATACCTATCTCGAGCTGTGCACAGACGAACACTTCTCTTCTTTTGAATATGCTCTACAAAAGAAAGAAGGATGGTGACCGACTACCCTAAACACCTTTGTGCATCATACAGACATTATGCGAGATAGAACTCTATCTGTACCTTAGTCTCAGCCTCCCTCAGTATGTCGTAATAGGGGTTATATGGCGGCCCGGAGAGGATGTCGGGGCGCGGAGTACGCAGGCGCATCTCGTCGTCTGACACGAACGGCTTGTCGCGTTGACCTGGAAACAGAGAGAACATTTAGATTAGATTCCATTTTATAAAATAACGTACGCAAGGGTTAAAAACTGTAAGCTTTTCTTGTTAAAAAAAAAAACAAAAATAAAAAAAACTATTTTATGATTTGTGTGTACGTGAAAGAGTTTATACTCGACTACACATAGTGTCCTAAATCAGAACACAGATAATTATAATTGCCATATTTAATACTAGCTTCTGCCCGCGACTTTGTCCGCGTTAAATTTCTTGTTCCCCGACCCTTCCTTCCCGTCGCATCGAATCGCTTACCCGTGCGATTTTCCCCGTTTTTGCAACATTTTTCATTACTGCTCCGCTCATTTTGGTTCTAGCGTGATGTTTTATAGCCTTCCTCGATAAATAGGCTACCCAACACAAAAAGAATTTATCAATTTGGACCAGTAGTTCCTGAGATTAGCGCGTTCAATCAAACAAACATACAAACAAACAAACAAACTCTTCAGCTTTATAATATTAGTATAGATTTGTGGTGCCGGACGTAAAGAATAGCACTGTTCCATATCTTCCCGTGGGAGTCGTAAAAGGCCACTAAGGGACTTACTAGAGAATGGGCAGTAGTGTTCTCTATGCATTTTACCACCATACTGCGATCGCCAACCCGCTTGCCAAGCGCGGCGATTATGGCAAAGCCCCCCAAATAGAGGGAGGCGTATGTCCAGCAGTGGACGTCTTACGGCTGAAATGATGATGAGGATGATGATTTAAAAAAAAACGATAGTTACTACTATACCATGGGTACCGCTGTAATCTGAACTGATCGTGATCAAGATACCTAATTACTTACATAGATAATCTATAAACAAAACCTAAATAGACGTTCATACGGACGTAAAGATATCGCGGGAGAATTTTATCGTGCACTGAATTTTCGACTCTCGGTGTTGAACAGAGCATTGAGATTCCAAAGAGTACATCTCAGCGCATTGAAAGAACGCACTGTACGATTATCAACTCTTGGGCCTTTTTTTTGGGTAGAAAATCATCAAATGACGTCGCCCTTTCTGGGCGGAGCGGGAGAGCGTGTCAGACTTTTACTGACCCACCCGTGTTCCTTCAGTCTTCAACCTATATGCCAGGGCCACGGTATCTCTTTCGAACTAAGCTCGCGACCCTTGCAGGCATCTGTCCTAGCAGACCCCTTCAGTTTGCTGACATAGATATTACGTCCATATGAACGTTGATTAACTGTATAACAATCTCGCAGCTTCAGACTGCATCATACAAAGAACAAACTCGCGGACATAATTATAATGATTATAAAAAAAACAATAACTGTTATAAGTAACAAGTATAATGAGTCCACTAAATACCCATTGTTTGCGGTTGCTAACAAGCTACCTACCAGTGACCGCAGTCGACCTGAAAACCTGTTTAATTTATTTAACGTTAGCTTTTGTGGTGTTCAGTTTGGTTAAGGATTTTATATTAGCGTTATTTTTGGATCTCGTATTAACCAAAAGATTCTGTTTTAATTAGGTACTAGTTTCAAGATGATTTTAAGTGCAAATCTCATGTTAACTCTTCAATGTAGTTCATCATCATCTGCCTAGCCTTACAACCCAGTTACTGGGTAGTGCGATACCCCTTAGTAAGAGTGGTAGTACGACTTTCGGGAGTCTGCCGTTACGACCGACGATGACAGCGGGGACCAACGGCGTAACGTGCTTTCCCAGGCAAGGAGTTATCTTGGTATGTGAAATGGTCTCTCATCCACTGACCAATGGCGGCAAGCGTAGCTTAACCTGATCGAATGACCGGTGCGGCTGTTTTTACTTAGCCACAAGCCCCTCTATAACCTGCCAGGGTCGCGAAATTCGTTCGAAAGAGTTACCGTGGCCTGGCATATGGGCAACTGAAGGAACACGGGTGGGTTTTAGTCAGTAAAAGTCTGACACGCCCTTCCGCTCCACCCTAGAGCGGGAGACGTCATTGGATGATTTTCCAACCAAAAAAAGCCCCTCTATAACTCCTCTATGTAGTTAACCTTACAAAATAGATATACAACAAGTAGGTACGACAAGCATAAATAGTATATTAATATTTAGATAAGATATTTCACAGCGGATTAAATTGGCGTTCAGAAATCGGCGACGGAGGTGTTCGGTGCTAATGATAGATACCTACCCGTAAAATTCTATGCTGCTTCATATATTACAGAACAAATGTGCTTACGTGGGTCTCAATGACCCATTAGTAAATTGCCATAGCTATTGCACACTTAGAAGGTTAACATAATTTGTTTGATATTAGCAATCAGGAAGATGTTGCTTCTCGTCAGTTCGACATAAGTCGTCTTTAACATCCACGAGTAGGAAGGCTCTATCATACTTTTAACATTATCATAATCATTTCAAAATTAGCTTCTGATTTTGTCAGTGTTGAAAATAGTTAAGAATACATTACGCCTACTCATTTGTATAATCTCGATAGAGATGTTACATACATCCATTACCTCATACATTAGATATTCTTTAACCATGGGGGGTAATTAGGGCGGCCGTGTACGAACAACGACAGAAGTGACCGAGCGAGGCTATAAGAATATAGATTAGTGTTTCACTCCGCTCGGTCTCGTTTTCGGTCTAAATAAGTACAGTACAGTACCGATGAATATGTTATTGCAAACGCGCCCCATCTGGGGGAGACCTGTGTCCAGCAGTGGACGGCTTTTGGCTGAAATGATGGTGATGATGAGGACAGTACCTAATAGATTGAATCGACTGTTTTTTCACACACACGATGTTAATTTTTCAGGTTGGTTTAAAGCAAACTGACGAATTCGATTTTAGCTAGGAAGGAAATTAAACTTATGACCAGTGATCGGAGTAGGTAGATTAAAACGGGATCAATGAACTGGCACGTATGGATATGCCTCCGGAATTCCGGAATTTTGAAATTGATTTCGAATGTTGTAATGTGTAGAATAAAGAATACATCAATATGAATAAGAAATGTTTAACCCTTTTGATGTCTTTTTAATAGCATACAGATGATCAGCCTTCTACAGTAAGAAAAAAACAATTTTAAATGTTTATCTATCTCATTCTATAATTTAGTATACATAGTTTGAAAATTCTTACTTTCACAATATTAGATTCAATTCCGTAAGTACCAAAATGAAATTCCGGAAAAAAGGCGACTACGTAAAATCAATCTACCCACTCCGATCACTGCTTATGACACATTTAAATGTTGTTACATATTATTACAGATCTTTTTAAATTTATATGATTCATGGTCTCTAAATAAAGACTAGCATAAAATTGACATAAGTAACTCGAAAAATAAATAAAACTAAACATGACTAGTGACGTATTTAAATGTTGTTACACATTATTACAGATCTTTTTAAATTTATATGATTCATGGTCTCTAAATAAAGACTAGCATAAAATTGACATAAGTAACTCGAAAAATAAATAAAACTAAACATGACTAGTGACGTATTGTACACATAACATCACTATACGTCTAAGTCAAGGGTACGTGTGATTACGTGTATTGATGCAACATCATCACGCTTGTCTGCTTCCCCGCACTTTCCGGCGTGTTGCGTAGTGTGACCGTGCTCTCAGCAACAATACTTTGGGTCTGACTTTTCTTAACTAGCATTTGTGAATTGAGATTAAGTTTGAGTTTGTTCAGCGGTGTAATGAATAGGTACATATATCTAGTCTAGCTTTTCCAAGTCTGTTGATTGGATAGAACTTGATAGTAAATCTGTTAAAATTCTTCCTATTCCTCATCATTTAGTCCAAAGTCTCAAACTCTTGGAAATAGTCTGGCAATTTTCAAAAAGGTAAACTTATAATTTTGCAATCAATTTCTGCGAGATATGTTTAATTTTTATTTGTCGACTGATGGGCGTTGGTGCTCACGATTTCGTTTTATTTTTCATGATTTATGTAAGACTTCGCTTTTAATTAATAAACAGTAGACGTTGAACTTGAAAACTATAATAAATGTTGCAGATATAAATTATCAATACCTACCAATAAAACGTTGACCCCTTATTTAAAGGTGCCACTATATCTGTATTACCTCGACCTCCTAATTTAAGTAATTTAAATGCAAAAAACTTCAATTCACCTGCACTTTAAGAAGTCTATAATCATGGAAGTAATTAGTTTTGGATCAATCACGCGTCAAGTTCATAGACATAATGAATGAAGTTAAAAATATATAATTATGCGGACATCAAAGCCTTCAAGAAAATTAACTTTATAAATTACGTTGCTTAAAGATAATCTAAAACTTATCATTACCACTCATGATAGTCTTTATCTATGTAATAATGATCTTCGTATAAAATCCTTCCATTTTCCTTAATCTGTTTTCATAAGCTTAAGAAAAATGGATTCATGTTGTGTTTAAGAATAATCTAAACATATAAGTGTTTTGTTTATAGTGGCAACATTTATAATTATGTTTAGTTTGTTTTTAAGTACTGGCAACTTTGGTAGTTTAAGAAATCTCTCGCTCTCGGTGTAACGTAACTTTGGCTCGTGTTTATTTATAATAATTTGGAAATACAGCGAACTAAAACAAAATCTAGCATTTTATTATACATGCTAAGTGGTCCTTCGAAACCAGTGAAAAGTTGTGCGGTGTGTGAAACGGCGTATTATTCAAGTTAGCGTGCGTGACTAGGCGCCGGCGCGCGCCATTGTTCATGTGCGTCGAACAAGTTTGCGAGAAATCTATAATTTCTCTGCTGAAATAAAAGAAGAATCGCGAGGAGCACTGCAAATTTCACACAAATACATACAGTTGTGGATTGCAAATCTATAATTTTGCAGCACATTGGAAACTTGAGCTACTGTTCGTGGTCGCCGGGCAAGTTTTGCGGGAAATCTATAATTTCTCAGCAAAATACAAGAGGATTTCCGAAGATTTCTGCATATTGCACGGGAATTCATTCAATTTAAAGTTATTCCTGTTGTGATAAAGCAAATCTATAATTTTGCATCACTTTCTAACTACCTCCCGTTAGAAATATCATTTTCTAACAACAAAAGTAGCGGGAAACGATCGGTCGAGTCGTCAAATTACTACGTCACATCTCTATAGTCTGTGGTTGTGGAGCTGTCAAGTGTCAACGCTGTCATCGAGGTTACCGTGGGTTGTTGGTAAACAAACACCAACTCCTATCTGCAAAGAAGTTCGTCCGGTGTTTACGGTTAATAAAAAGTGCGCGGATAAGTAAAGTGTTCTTGTGAGTATTTTAGTCCGTTTGTGCGTAATCTATCATATTTACCATGTCGACGGCGGAGGAAGTGCTTAAAAAGTTGCGTCTCGCCAGAGCACAACAAAAAGGTACTGTTACGCGCATCGAGAACTTTATTAATGATCCGATTAATCTTGCGTCTGCGTCTATCGAGATGATACAAGCGCGTATTGAAAAACTGAACACAACTTTTCGAGACTATGAGAGAACTCAGTTAGATATTTTATCTTGTGATGATAAAGACAAGGAAAATGTAGCTATTTTAGAGGATAAATATTTTGATATTATCTCAAAGTTAAATACAGCTTTAAAAAACTTAAGTACATCTGAAGCAAAACAATGCTCGAATGTTTCAACTTCAAAATTACCTAACATTGATATCCCAATATTTGATGGGAAGGATTTTACAAAATATACTCCATTTATTGATTTATTCATGGCGGTTATTGATGGAAACAGGGCACTCTCAGATGTGCAAAAGTTATTTTATTTGCGCAAATTTTTATCTGAAGAAGCATTGGCTGTTATTGTTAACCTACCGCTTGTCAATGAATCTTATAAAGAAGCTATTGAGCTTTTGAAAAAACGTTTTGAAAATAAGTCAAGGTTAATATTTAATCACATAAATATATTGTTGCAATTGCCTGTAATGCAGAAAAGTACAGCAGCCTCTATAAGGTCTTTTACATCACAAGTGCAACAACAATTGTATGCGCTTAAAAACTTGCAGCAGCCTGTTGATCAATGGGATATGCTCTTGATTTCGATCCTATCTAAAAAATTAGACTTGTATACCAATCGTGCCTATCAGTTAGACAGGGATACAGATACACTTCCGACTATGGAAGAGTTTATTTCATTTTTAGAGAAGCGCGCTATAGCATTTGAAGATAGCTGTAATTCTGAAAATAAGAAGAATTCAGTACAAAAAGTGAGCAATGTTGTCACTAAAACTTCAAGTTCATGCTCTTTTTGTGGAGGCATGGCACATGCGTTGCATTCATGCCCTAAATTCAAAATGGCTTCAATAGAAGACCGTACAAAATTCATAGATAACAAAAAATGTTGTACTATGTGTTTAAAAACTCACACTGGTAAGTGTAAGTTTTCATTTTCTTGTAAAATTTGTAAACAGGGGCACAATACGCTCCTGCATAAAGACAGTGATTCTAGCCCACAGGCTTCAATATCACTGCATTCTGTCAATTCAACCATGAATACCCTATTGCCCACCATAAAGGTTAAGTTAATCGACTATAAGGGTTCCGAACTTTATGTCAGAGCATTACTTGATTCAGGAAGTCAAGTTTCACTTATTACCACACATCTTGTGGAAAAATTGCAAGTAAAGCTTAAGAGCCAAAATACCAACATAGTTGGCATAGGGAACAATAGTAATCAAATCAACAAATATGTTGACATTACCATCAATTCTCCAGTGAAAAATGTACAATTAAAAATAAAATGCCATGTTGTAAACTGTATTACAGCAAATTTGCCTCAAAATCATTTTGATAGTTCAAAGTTAAATATTCCCAAACACATCCAGTTATCTGATGATGAATTTAACGTACCAACAGAAATATCCATGCTTTTAGGTGCTGATGTTTATTTTAATATTTTAATTGATGGTCAACTTAAAATTCATAATGGTTTATTATTGCAAAATACTTTGTTTGGGTATACTATTGGAGGAAAGCAATGTGTTGATGATCATAAAAATAGTTTAGTTACAAACTTGGCCATTTGTGATAGTAATAAATTAGAACTTGTAATGGAACAGTTTTGGCTCACTGAGATGATTCCTCAGGCAACAACAAAAGGCTGTAATGAATTTAAAAAATCTGAAAAATGCTTCCAGCAGTCTGTTAAACTTGAAAATTACAAGTTTTGTGTTGATATGCCCTTAGCTACCAAAATGGAAGAGTTGCAGCTTGGAGATTCATTCTCAGTGGCTCTTCAAAGATTTCTATCACTGGAGAAACGATTTAAACACTACCCTGTATATTTAGAAAAATATAAGAGCTTTATTGAAGAGTATGTAGCATTGGGGCATGCTAAAGCGGTGGATGTGGGCAGCTATGATGTCCAAAATGGGAATGTTTATTTTTTAGCACACCATGCTGTTCTAAATGATGCGAGTCTGACTACCAAACTACGTGTGGTCTTTGATGGTAGCATGAAGTCTCGAGCTGGTGTATCACTGAATGATGTTATGTTCAATGGTCCAGTTGTCCAGAGTGAACTCTTTGATATACTCCTACTTTGGAGAACATATTTATACACACTCACCTGTGACATTCAAAAGATGTTTCGAGGAATTCTTATCAACCCAAGCCAAACTTGTCTTCAAAATATTCTATGGCGTGATGATCCATGCAAACCCATCAGCTGTTTGCAGCTCCAGACTGTCACATATGGTTTGAAGTCTTCTACTTTTTTGGCTACTCGTTGTCTGATAGAGCTGGCTCGTAGATATCAAACTGAATTCCCGCTTGCTGCTCAAGCCATGTTGTTGAACACTTATTGCGATGATGTCATTTGTGGTTCTGATAGTACTCATGATCTTTACCAACTAAAACATGAATTTATTGCTCTTTTGCAAAAAGGCAGTTTCACACTTCATAAGTGGTGTTCAAACTACCCCAAAGCTATTAATGATCTCCCCAAGGAGTATAAATATTTTGAAAAATTAGACATCAACAAAAACAATATTGTCAAGACCTTGGGTTTAAAATGCGACATTTTAAATGATACATTTACTTTTACCTGTCCAGTGATTAACAATGATGATAACAAGACCAAACGGTCTATTCTGAGTTTCATTGGCAAAATGTTTGACCCGCTAGGCCTCATAGGTCCTATTATAGTTGTGGCAAAAATTTTCATGCAAACTTTATGGGTGATGAATTTAGACTGGGACAAAATATTGCCCCAAGAGCAGCTCAATGTTTGGGATAAATTTATTAAAAACTTAGCTTCAATGAATACAATTACTGTGCCAAGATATGTAAGTTCATGTGATGTGGATATCATAGAGTTGGTGGGATATGCTGATGCGTCTATGAAAGCATTTGGAAGCTGTCTTTACCTAAGAACTGTTAAAGCGGATGGTTCAGTTTTTGTTAATCTATTGTGCTCCAAGTCCCGTGTTGCCCCATTAAAGAAAAATTTAACAATTCCAAGACTGGAATTAAATAGTGCTCTCCTTCTCTCGCAACTAGTGAATAGGGTGTACAATATTTTAAAATGTAGATTCCCTAGTCTCACTGTTCACTTATACAGTGATTCTCAGATAGCACTAGCATGGATTAAATCTAAAAACATAAAGTCAAACCCATACGTAGCTAATAGAGTAAATCAAATAAAAATATTAACTTCAAACTTTCAGTGGTCTTATGTCAGCACAGCTAACAATCCTGCTGATCTTCTATCAAGAGGTTGTGACCCATATAAATTAAAATCAAATGCGCTATGGTGGCATGGTCTTACAGAATTGTTAAATAAGAACTTTAAACACTCTGTAAGTAATGTTGAGTTCCCCATTCCTTATGAAGCTGAAAAAAATATAGTAAATAACATATGTGAAGTCAATGTGAGTCCTCCTAATAAAGATGAGTCAGTTTTGAGTGATTTAATTGGAAAAATATCAGATTTTAATAAACTTCAGCGAATTGTTGCCTACATATTGCGCTTTAGACAAAATTGTTCCAGAAACATTAATAAAATGGATGGTTCCTTGACAGTACAGGAGCTTCGTGGTGCTTTGTTGGCGATTATTCGTAGTGTTCAAAGAAAACACTTTCCCAAAGAAATAGAGGATCTTAAAAATAATTTACCTATCAAATCAGGGTTATCGGGTTTACATCCTTTTTTGGATCAAGCTGGTGTGCTTAGAGTTGGTGGCCGTATTCAGTGTGGTTGGGGTGGACTTCTGTGGACCCTTTAATGTTAAAGCTTCTAGAATCAGAAAACCTTTAATCACGAAAGGCTATGTGGCACTTTTTGTGTGTTTTGCTACAAAGGCAATCCACATGGAGCTGGTCAGTGATCTCACCACTGAAGCCTTTTTAGCATGCCTCAAACGTTTCATTTCTCGAAGGGGAATGCCAGAGAAAATTTTCTGTGACAATGCAAAAACATTTAAAGGCGCTGCCAATGAGTTAAATAAGTTGTATAAATTGTTTTTATCAAAAACTCATAAAGATTCTGTGAATAATTATTGTACTCCTAATTTTATTAAGTTTAAGTTTATCCCTAGTTACTCTCCAGAGTTTGGAGGTTTATGGGAGGCAGGGGTCAAAAGTTTTAAGTACCATTTTAAAAGAATTGTTGGAACTGTTGTCTTAACTTTTGAAGGTTTGTTTACTGCTATCACGGAAATTGAAGCTGTGCTTAATTCTAGACCACTCCTTCCCATGAGTTCAGATATTTCTGATTTCAAATATTTGACGCCTGGCCACTTCCTCATAGGAACCTCTATGATGAGTTATCCTGAAACTGACTTATCTAATTATTCTATCAATAATTTAAGATTTTGGAATGTTTTATGTAAAATTAAACAAGACTTTTGGAAAGTCTGGTCCGGGGATTATCTTACACAGCTGCAAAGCAGGCCTAAATGGCACCATATTAATCCAAATTTAAAAGAAGGAGACCTAGTTATTCTTCGTAGTGATAATATGGCTCCAATGACATGGCCCATGGCAAGGATTGTGAAGACAATACCTGGACCAGATGGTATGGTCAGAGTGGCAGAAATTAAGCTGCCAAATAATAAAACATATGTTAGATCTCTAAGAAAATTATGTCCATTACCCATAAATTAAATTATATGCATATAAGTCCTGTTGCTTCTAAGCAGAGTTTAATTGTTACAAAATTTATTATTTGCAAGGCCCCGGCCCAACTATGTTTAAGAATAATCTAAACATATAAGTGTTTTGTTTATAGTGGCAACATTTATAATTATGTTTAGTTTTTAAGTACTGGCAACTTTGGTAGTTTAAGAAATCTCTCGCTCTCGGTGTAACGTAACTTTGGCTCGTGTTTATTTATAATAATTTGGAAATACAGCGAACTAAAACAAAATCTAGCATTTTATTATACATGTTGCTTTCCCAGAAAACCATACAAAAATGTTGCTTTTATAGCCGTGAAGTCGAACTGAATGACTAACTAAATATTTTCAGTTGTTGATTTATTTATCCTACTAATTTTTTAAATGTGAAAGTTTGTATGTTTAGATATTTGTTACTCTATCACGCAAAAACTGCTTAACGGATTTGGCACACAGATAGTTTATTCGCTGGATTAATAATAGGTTTATACCTATGAAAATGCCGTTTTGTATGAAAAAAATAAACGATTTTTTTTCATGTATTTTTTATTTGTATTAATCGAAATAATCACCCATGCAATCAATGCATCTTTGCCAACGCAGTGGCAGTTTATTGATGCCCTTCTTAAAAAAATCAGCTGGACGGGAGGCAACAAATTCTTCAAAGGCATTTTGTACTGCCTCTCGGGTATTGAATTTTTTTCCCGCCAAGAAGTTATTCAAATTCTGAAAAAAGTAGTAGTCTGTAGGTGCAAGGTCTGGTGAGTAGGGCGGATGACGGAGAGCTAACAACCCCAGTTCTTGCAACTTGGAGACGGTCTGCTGTGCAGTATGAGGTCGCGCGTTGTCGTGCAGGAGCAGCGGAGACGAGCGATTGCCCAATGCTGGTTGGAGATGTGCCAGCTTCTCCATCATTGAGTTCAGTTCTTCACAGTACACATCTGCAGTAATGCTCACCCCGTTTGGTAAGAAGCTGTGATGAATCACATCGGCGCTAGACTATCAAACAGTGACCATCACTTTTCTAGGGGTAAGTTTTCGTTTAGGGCATTGTTTAGGTGCTGAACCAGGATCCAACCAACTTGCTGAGCGCTTGCGGTTATCAAACAGAATCCATTTTTCATCGCAGGTAACAATGCGGTTCAAAATTCCTTCATTTGTGTGTCTGTTGAGCAGTGCAAGGCACGTCTCGACGCGTACTTCGCGCTGGCGATCATTGAGTTCGTGGGCACCCATTTGTCAAGCTTTTTTACCTTGCCAATTTGACGCAAATGGACCAATATTGTTTTGACGCTAACGTCGAAAGCTGCTGCTAATTCAGCCTTAGATTCTGTATCATCAGCTTCCACAATCGCCTTTAATTCGTCATTGTCGACCAAAGTCTTCGGACGACCGCGAGGTTCATTTTTCAGGTCGAGATTTCCAGAACGGAAGCGAGCAAACCAATAACAGGTGGTGCGTTGGTTTGTAGTGTTAGCTCTGTAAACATCGTTGATGTTGCGTGCCGCTTGTGCCGCGTTGCTGCCACGACGGTACTCATATTCCATAATTACTCGAATTTTTAACGTATCCACGATGACGAAAAAGATTTAAATGCGATGAAAATGTAACACTAATCAATAAACAAACGACTACTTTTGGAAAAAGAATTCCATGTTTTTAAAATAAAATTAATTTGAAATTTGAATTCTTAGACAAACAAAAATTATTCTGATTTGAAATGGCCAGTACTGCAGAACAGCAATTTCATAGGTAAAGACCTAATATATAGGATAATTTTTACCTCAATAGTACCGTGAGATGTTTTCCGGCCTAGACCGAAAACCTAGTTTCTAAAAACCGTTCTTATGTATACAGTAGAATGCAAAAACATTTGAATAAACAATGAAAGGTAAAGCGAAAACAGTACCCATTCTGACCGTAATATCAGATCATTTGTAGACAACTTTAAATTGATCACAACACACAATTTTAAAAGACCTTCAAGCTATCTATACTTAGACCAGCATACGAATGCTTATAAACATAACTTGAATACTATTCAAATTCAGTACCACTTCGGAATTTAGAACATCTGTCACTAGTCACTATACGAATAACCAACTGCCAGACTGAAGGTAAGGCTTGATCCTTGCTTTTTTGTGTTTTGATTGGAACATTGATATTGGAGATAATTTTACGTGATTGACAGCGCGTGGGCATAGATGTATAGACTGGTGCATTGTACTACTTGATTATGACTACAATAGGTCCAAATAAGGTAAGGTGCAGGAGCTACAAACGCTCCAAAATATTGTGTTTGCGTGAGTCGGTTTCTGGAGTGTCTGTGTTTAGCTTGTTAGCATAAGTAGTATACAATACTGTAGCAGAATATTCAATTAATTAATACAATTATTCATGAGTATTTCGTAATGTACTCGCAAAGACAAAATAGTTTTAGGTTTTGATAGCAATACAACAAAGAGTGGGTTTCACCAAAATCATATCAATCAATGTGTAAGAAATATAGAAGACACTACTGTTCAAGATACTAAATACCAACTTGTGGGACTGACTTCTTGTTAATTTACTGAGATCGCCAGTAATTAAAAAACATACTACTAGCTCATTGATTCGTCTAAGTTCAATAACTCCTATAAGATTTAATATATTTTTTTCGGAATTTGGCACATCTAGTAAAGATGGTATCTATAGTATTGCCACCTGTAGCCACAATCTGCAGCCCACCTTTAACTTTAACCCACAGATTCAATGCAGATCAAGGTTTCTACAGCAATTCAGAGTAACATCTCCTTGGCCCTACTGCCCATGTGCAGGCGACGTAGTAAACCGCCTATTATGCAATATCTGGTCATCTAATTTAAAAACTTGTTATAGTACGGACCAATAAACGATTGTATTTGAATAATAACAACGACACTTCGATAACAGAGGTATTTTATTGGGCTATAAACCATTGGTTGGTAGGTATTGAATAGAACCACAAAGAAGTCTTGATTGGCATTTAAAAGGAATAATAAAGAATAAATCAACTATAAACCAAAGCAGAAACTCTTGTGTTATTTGTTCTATCGGAGTTGCAAAATGTTTGTTGTTTTTCAAATGCCATGTATTGTTCTAGTAACAAGATCCATTTTACTCCTACTTTCTCAAAACTTTCAGACGTTCTTGTCATGGTATAGTACTTCAAAGATTATAGTCTATGTGTGCTTTGGTGCTTTATAAATACGTTAAAACCTAGATGGGTGAATTAGGAGACAAACATTAATTTGTACTTCTTAAGAATATAAAAAAAAATAGTAGGTGTTTGACGTTTGACGATTTGACGGACAAGCTAAGACAATAGAAACGAATTTAAAAATCAATTACACTTTAAACGATTTCTAGTAATTATTATTAAACTTATGCGACAATCTGTTGTTTTATTAATTTCTCCTAGGGTTGTGAGCTTGATAAGCACTCACAGTACGTAGTACCATTGTGATATCAAAATTCTCTATCTCACTGAATACTTGACTTGAGACGAAACATGAGAAGTGCATCCAAGAGAAAAAAAATCTTGCTGGAAATAGTTTCATTATAACAACGGGCTATAATAACCACTATGATTATCATTATTCTTCTGATTTTATACCAAATTGATTTGAAAATTATTTGGGGTCAGTGCAAAGTTCTTCCATACTCCACAGTCGGGTTAATCTTTAGAGGCTACAAAAATGTAGAAACATTTTTTAGACGAAGACTCACCAATCAGCAGGTTAGCGGTATAATCCCGCTCAGACATGGAACAGTTGACCATGTACCAATGGTCACAGATGAGCATTCGCTGCTGGAACAGAGTCATGTTGGGGCACTTGTAGCTGAACTGACGACCCAGCCCGTCGCACATGTGGTACACCTGGAAACAAAAGAAAAGATGGAGGTGAATTTTCACAATATTATGATATGGTAATCGAACTGAACTGAAGCAGTGTAGAAAGTAGACACCCTAGCTTGTAACATCATCAAAGAGAAAACACAAAATAGTTTGATTTAATTTTAAACGTATCAAAACAAACTGTGCTCGTTAAATTTCAGTTGTTTGCAAGCAATCAAATTAACTCTAACTGGTGATTTAAAATTAAGAACTATTATGGAAAGGCAAAAAGAAATATGGGAAGAGACATGGGGTGTTTTTACTATTTAAGGAAACTACACCGGGCCTCACAAAACAACTAGTCAAGGCAAATACTTGTTATAGCAAATACTTCTATATATTTCATAGGTGGAAATCGAAAAGAATTTGGTAAAACAAATACCCATTGCAAACAGTAGCACCAAATACAGACATGGCCAACAATGCAGGATTGTGAGATATATCAATTATCACCAAGTTAATTTCTCACATCTAATTTGAGTTCACTTAGCGTTTGGTCGCTACAAGCATTCAGAGACATCCGTGATCTGTATTTCAGTCAGGCCTCTCATAACAAATAAGGCCTATATAAATGACAAGACAGGAAAGCTCTTTAAAAAGATGACCTAATATTTAGTTGGGCAGGTAGTTAGGGGAAGTATGTTATATGTTTATACGACACCACGCTCCGCCATTATTTATCGTTTATTAGTTTTTTTACCCAAAACAGTATTAGAGAATTATTCTTAGTTTGAAGCGGGAACAATTGGAATTGGAAACGAGACAGAATAATCTGAAAATGTTTACATCATTGATGATTGATTATAATTTATTGTTTGTAAGATGAACTTGTGGCTAAGTGATAACAACTGCACGGGTCAATCAATCACCGTGGTCAGCCTGCATCTGTCTCACTGCGGCACAAAAGCTTCTTATCGAAGAGAAAATCAAGAATCGCTTGCGCACAAAGTTTTGAATTTTGGTTCAGACCATTATCTTCATGTTTTATCACGATGTTTTCCTTCACAGTAAATTATTAAATCATTAGCATCTACGATTAACTAAACATGTTTGGACTTCAAATAATTAACACTAGACAGAAAAACTTAGGAAGCGCCAATTATATCTCAATTTAGTTATATTCCTACACAATACGTGCACACATGGTCGGCCGGTCGCTTCCGACAAACTACTCATCAGGAAGTTTATACAATGCTGTTAAACTCTTTGTGCTACCGTTTATCGAAACCTCTAGATCATGGCCATTTAGCTTAATTATTATAAATATATTAGTTTTTATTCTTTACATGAGATTTAAGAACTCTGGAGGTCACTATTAGCTATAGACTATAACATCAGCTGTTGAACAAACATTAATTGAGGACTTACTAAATTCATTTAATCATAAGCATCCTCTGTTTGGACCTATCAGCTGTCTGATATTAATTTTATAATTCGAGTGAGCAAGAAGTCCGAAAGGCTGATAACTGTGGAACTGGTACTGTGACTGATAAGGGCTGATATTAACAATTGAAGTAATGCATTGACAGGTGATGAGAACGCATGAAGACAATGTCGTGAGTAATATTAGGTCTTTACCTATGAAATTGCCGTTCTGCAGTACTGGCCATTTCAAATCAAAATAATTTTTGTTTGTCTAAGAATTCTAATTTCAAATTAATTTTATTTTAAAAACATGGAATTCTTTTTCCAAAAGTAGTCATTTGTTTATTGATTAGTGTTACATTTTCATCGCATTTCAATCTTTTTCGTCATCATGGATACGTTAAAAATTCGAGTAATTATGGAATATGAGTACCGTCGTGGCAGCAACGCGGCACAAGCGGCACGCAACACTACAGACCAACGCACAACCTGTTATTGATTTGCTCGCTTCCGTTCTGGAAATTTCGACCTGAAAAATGAACCTTGCGGTCGTCCGAAGACTTTGGTCGACAATGACGAATTAAAGGCGATTGTGGAAGCTGATGATACACAATCTACGGCTGAATTAGCAGCAGCTTTCGACGTTAGCGTCAAAACAATATTGGTCCATTTGCGTCAAATTGGCAAGGTAAAAAAGCTTGACAAATGGGTGCCCCACGAACTCAATGATCGCCAGCGCGAAGTACGCGTCGAGACGTGCCTTGCACTGCTCAACAGACACACAAATGAAGGAATTTTAAACCGCATTGTTACCTGCGATGAAAAATGGATTCTGTTTGATAACCGCAAGCGCTCAGCAAGTTGGTTGGACCCTGGTTCAGCACCTAAACAATGCCCTAAACGAAAACTTACCCCTAGAAAAGTGATGGCCACTGTTTGGTGGTCTAGTGCCGGTGTGATTCATCACAGCTTCTTACCAAACGGGGTGAGCATTACTGCAGATGTGTACTGTGAAGAACTGAACTCAATGATGGAGAAGCTGGCACATCCCCAACCAGCATTGGGCAATTGCTCGTCTCCGCTGCTCCTGCACGACAACGCGCGACCTCATACTGCACAGCAGACGGTCTCCAAGTTGCAAGAACTGGGGTAGGAATCTCTCCGTCATCCGCCCTACTCACTAGACCTTGCGCCTACAGACTACTACTTTTTCCAGCATTTGGATAACTTCTTGGTGGGAAAAAAATTCAATACCCGAGAGGCAGTACAAAATGCCTTTGAAGAATTTGTTGCCTCCCGTCCAGCTGATTTTTTTAAGAAGGGCATCAATAAACTGCCACTGCGTTGGCAAATATGCATTGATTGCATCGGTGATTATTTCGATTAATACAAATAAAAAATACATGAAAAAAAATCGTTTAATTTGTTTCATACAAAACGGCATTTTCGTAGGTAAACCTATTATTATTTTGAGTATATTCATGTGAATGGCTATATGGATAGGGGAAAACCAGAAAGACTTGGATGGGCTATATGAAGTAATATACATATTATACTAGTGATCGCCCATTGGTTGAAATTCGACCGTACTTCATTTGAATAGAAATACATTATTAAGTGAAAAAATATATATGATAATAAATATTATAAAAATAATATGGTTATATTTGATATTCAGTAGCACTATAGACAAATAATACTAAAGACAAATATTCTAGATATGATTATATATTTTTAAAGTGAAATAGGTTATATACCTATCTATAAAATTAATTTATTACCTTTGGTTATACTTGACATTCAGTAATAGACACAAAATAAGACAGATGTTTTCGATTGGACCACAGATTTGGAAGATAAACAAAAGAATATCTATGCATGTGTGTATTAAGTACACGGTAATGAATAGTAGTGTGTGTAACGTGTTATTTATTGAAAATAATGTATTTTTACGCATAATTTTAAAAAAATATTAGCATTCGTCACTTCTTCTCTGTATAAACTATAAGTTTGCGAAATTTCATACTCCTCCGTCCACCCAGTTTTCGTAAAAAAGGATTCAAAGTTTTCACTTCACGTATTAATATATATTATAGATAATGTTAGAAAGGTCACTTAGTAGTCACCCCTAATGGGTTGACGACTAATAGACAATATGGAGGAAGAAGACATTTACCGACCTCAAGTTAGGTTAAGGGTAAGAAGGCAAGAAAATTATGATGAAGCGTACAACATTTATGCCAACCGTGACTGGAGTTTTTAAACACTAATTTGTAGATTTACATGAAACTTAATAAAACCTTTAGGCTCAAACTCGTGATCATACGTCAATTGATAGACACATAATCGGGCAAGCTGACATAACAATGAAGTAACAAAACAACGTGAAGTTCAACCGTGTCTAAAATGTTTTGGAGATGAGTCATACATCAACATCACACATGAATGCAAACAGACTCCACACACGGAAATAAGTGGAACAATATCGCTAAGAGAAACCACGGATGAATTTTTTGTGGCAATTTGTCGGAGTTTTAACAAAAAATTGAACTTGATAAAAAATAAGAAGAGGTCTGATTGAGGGCTCAACTGCGTTTTTGTTAAGATTAACACAATAATCCATATTTCCTTCAATGTCTTGGGTCTTCCGCATACTCTTCTTATGGTTTCTGAGTCATTGGAGATAAGTAGAAGCTAAAACTAGCGGCGATTAAGAGTTACCTACTAAAGCACTATTGTGCTTTCAAATTAAACTAGCTATAGGAATCAAGACACAGCAAATAATCTTACTAATATTATAAATGTGAAAGTTTGTGAGGATGTATGGATGTTTGTTACTCTTCAACGCTCCTTCTTTAACTGCCCCGTTGGACTCGTGGTCACAAGCGCGACTGCTGAGCGTGGGATCCTTGGTTCGATTCACAGGTCGGGCAACGTGTTGTTGAGTTTTTTAATTAGGAATTCATGAATAATAATGGCCCAGAGTTTGGAGGTTGGCAGTGTGTTACTCCCGTGCCGTTGGTCCTGCACCTGGTCTCTCTCCGGTCGTGTCGGGTTGCCGTCCCATCGGACTATGAGAGTGAAGGAACACAGAGTGCACCTGTGGCTGCCCACTCACTTGCGCACTTATAATGTCTCCCGTGCCGATGGCTAGTCTCCTTACGATTGGCCGCCATAACCAAAAATGGCTATTCGTTCACGCAAAAACAACTCAACGGATTTAGATGAAATTTGGTACACATCTAGTTTATTTTCGACCTACACGGAGGCGAAGCCGCTGCCAAAAGCTAATTGTAAATGGAAACACCCAATTTTATCCATGATCAAGATCATAACTTGTTTTATTTCCTGTCTCCAGGAACTTGTATTTTTGGTTAACCTGGTTTTATTATTTGAAACATTATTGTTCCTAATGTAAATTCTCGCTAAGCTTACAATAAAACCTCGCCTTACGGCGCTATATGTGTAATTTGCGATCTTTAACGGCAATTGACTATCTGTAGTTGTAAATAACCTTTTATATAAACCCAATAGATAACAATAACAAAACAATAACAATTCCAGGAAGAATAAATATTTTGATAACAGTTATTTCTGTAACATTATTTATAAACAGGGTTCGTTGATAAACATTATTTTTCCACTACTATTTCAGTTTTAGAAAGATAATAAAGGAATTAAATCTTAAAGTAAGCAACAACTTTAATTAACTCATACAAATCGATCGAGCGTTTTACAATTAAAATAGTTTAACTATACCAAAAATCGTACCCACGATTGTGTTACCTACATTAGAACAAGCGTTTAGACATGTAGATACTCGCTTAGTTCATACTGATGACGGAGTTGTTTATTCTCAGGCCTCAGAACCCAAAGGGTCCACCTTTGGGTTCTGAGGCTTGAGAATGAAAAGCTCATCCAGGCAGGCCACTTTAAAAACGCTCCAAAATGACACATCATACTGAAGTAAGCCGTTCAAGACCCACGCATCAAAACGTTAACCTTGTTCAACCATTAACTTCTCAAGAGAAGAAACATGAAGAACATACATATGAAGCATTAAATACACTTATTATTTCTCAAAAAGTTGCCTTGCATCCCAGCCGATGTTGAAACAATCCTAATCGTCGACGTGATTGCGTTTCATAAATGTTTTTGTGTATGTTATAATTTGCAGCAATTATTCTTCGTATAATGTATCATCGGCCATTACGTTGAAGACTATTGTCAAGTAATGCCGGTGTTCCAAAGTAGGTTGTCAGGTCACTGAGCTAGGCTAATGTGTCAAGATCTGAACATGAATCTAGCTCTGTAATTACTCTGTTTTGTCTACGAAATAATGTTGAACTAACGTCAGGTATAGAAATAGATTTCCGACGGTGACATGATTTTCAAACGCAGAGTTGTTTTTTTTATGTTTTGTTATTCTGCGTACCTAGATGCCTGCACGTTACCGGGAGATGAACGCTTCTGCTGGGACTATACTCGTAGCCAAGTTCTGGACTGGCCAAATTTAAATTGTCACAGAGACGCTAAAGAGAAGCTAAGTTTTGACAAAATGCATATGAATAACTTTATCGTACATGCAAATCGGAAAAAAAAATACAACTGAAAATAAAACTGACCATGGACACCAATGGACATCCTTACCACCACACCTTAAATCAAACATAAGTTTCAACTTCGCACAAACTCATTCCTATTTGTCATCTCAATAACGCATACAACAAAGCCCTAATGAATCTTGTCTCTACATCGACCACAATAGCCAATTACGCAGAGGTCGCAGCGGCAGCCTCATCAGTTACAGGTTGTACTGGCTACCAGGGTTACTGGAGCCGTTTGAGTTCAATGTGTCTGTTTAACCACATATTTGAGTGATTATGTTTGATCACGTAGTGCACGAGTGTGTTTTGTTTTATTTGTTTTTGTAATAGATGCTCAAAGTGATATTAACACGTGGTTTCTGAATTTCAATTAATTAAGGTGATTATTTCAATGAAGCTCGCGAGTTTCAAATTGTTTTACGATTTTTGCAAAGAATTTCTCATCTTCTTATTATCAACTAGCTTCTGCCCGCGACTTCATCCGCGTTTTTTGCTCCCCTGACCCTTCCCGTCGCATCGAATTGCCTGCCAGTTTTCGTCCATTTTTCGGTGCTACTCCGCTCTTTTTAATCGTAGCGTAATGATATATAGCCTATAGCCTTCCTCAATAAATAGGCTACCCAACACAAAAAAAAAACAATTCGAACCAGTAATTGCTGAGATTAGCGCGTTCAACCAAACAAACAAACTCTTCAGCATTATAATATTAGTATAGATTCAAAAATCTGGCTTAAGTCTTCTGCCGGGGTCGCGTGATTGTTCGAAAGAGATACCGTGAACCTGGCACATGGACAACTGATGGAACACGGGTGGGTTTTAGTCAGTAAAAGTCTGCGCGCCCTCCCGCTCCGCCCAGAGCGGGAGAAGTCATTTGATGATTTACCATCCAGAAAAAAAAGGCTTAAGTCTTAATTGCAAGCCAGTAGAGTCTGATAATAATAAGTTATTCTTACTCAAACAAAATTTCAATATTAGAAATTCTCATAAACTTTTGTAGACTTAAATGGATTTAATTGTGCTGCAAAGAACGAGGCAGGATAACCTTTATACGAAGTGGTCGACATATAAATGGTTAAGCAGCTTCAATATTATCAGAAAAGTAACAGTTCGCCGTGGATGTGGACGAAACACGGAGACCGATTGATTTAACTGTAACACTAAAGAGCGACGAAAAAATTATCTTCTAAGAACATGGTTTATCTTCTCATCCGGCAGTTAAGTGTAAAATAATGCGTTAATTTACCAATTGATATAATTACATTGACTCACGCAACACGACTGTATATTTTCCGACATTCGTGCCTAATTATGGCTTTTGTTATGATGTTTTTAGGTTATAGTTTCTGCCTATTTAAGGTTAAAACAAATAAATTACATAAATACTCAATTCTAGTAGGTAGTCTCACGATTTTAGTATTTTGATTGACTTGTAATTAAAGTTTAATTATTACTGGACAAAGTGAAGCCTTATGTAATTGCATTATCGAGTAAAACAAAACATACGAATTCATTACTGAGATTGATTAGTAAATTGCTTTCAAGACTATGTCTGAGTTAATATGAATGAGTAACAATCATAACTTTTGTTCAAAATTCTTGGTAAGCTTTTGATAGTCTGATGTTTCTTGCTTGCTGAACACATTGGGTTAGATCAAATTCCTGCAGTAAAATGTCTTTGTCATTTTAGTGTTTACTAAGTGACGCAGTTGATAATAACATTAACACGTAATAACAATATCTGCAAAGTTCTAAAGATATGGAGTTTCACAGGGTTGTGCTTTTGGACCTACCCTGTTATTGATTACAATACTGAAGGCTGAATAGTTCTCCAGTTCTCAAGTATATTATTAATAAAGTTAGTTTTAGGAGCTATAAGTATCTTCTTTACAATATTTTTTGGAATTATTTGCATTGTGTGCTTATTTTTATAACATTCTTGCATACAACCTCCTCATTACAGCATACATTGTGAGTACAAAAGAACTTCATAATAATGTTAACACGTTTTATCAGTAACTGAAGGTTACAAAATAATTGTGTGTACATAGGATAATTATATTAGCGTAAAAACTATGATAAATGAGTATCTATACACCTTGGCCCTTGGGTGACGATAAGCATAAAAACAACACGGAATAACTAGATAACTTTGTTTTTTATGTTCCTTTTGTTCAAATATAGGTCGAGGTATTTCAGAGCATAAAATAGATGATTCTATTTGTCCTCATTAGTTTACAGCTGAATAATATGAATTTGTAATAAAATGAATGCAATAAAAGAGGCATACCTAGATATTACAGTATTTTTCAGCTGCATCTAGTTTGACTGGAAGCTGATGCTAACATAGTTGGGAAAATGCTAGGTCGATGCTATTACAGTATCAACTGTGTAAGTAACTACTGGGGCAAAGCCTCATTAAGGTAAATTATTTATAATGTTGATGCAAAATTGTCAAGGCGTTTCCCCAAGTCTCTATCTTCATAGGCCCATCAGTCAGTATTTTAGTAATTGAAACCCACCTTACATAGTTATGCAACACCACGTTGATTTGCACATCTTATATGCAAACAAAAAACGTTCGAGTAGCAACTGTATTTTCTTTTTTCTCAATGCAATGCCTCAAGTGATGAGTCGTCAAGGTGTGATCGTGATGTGTAGCCGTCAGATCAACAAAGAAAGATAACACATTGAGTAATTTACAAAGTACAACATGAGATGAGATCAAACAGTCAAACATTTGTCAGTCACGGTGGTAACAATGATCAGGTCAAGGTTGAAACTCTTCCTCATTCCGAGGCACTATAAACGTATTGTCACGATTAATACACGGATGTCAGAATGTCAGGTGTGTTTAAGCGGACTATAGGGGGATCCGTTGATTTGATCATCGAGCTCGAGTTTACCGACTTTTTTTTCTCCCCGCGTCTCCGTCCGCGTGGTCAGCCATACCGTTAAACATGTCCTGTGGCAGTCGACAGAACTGTAGCTATCTTTAAAATAAGATTTTTTGTAATCGGAATAGTTGTTCCAGAGATTACCTCTTTCTCTCTTTATAAGAGACTAGCTTTTTCCCGCGGCATCGCCCGCGTGGATATCGGAAATTAACGCAGGTATTTTTCTAAAATAAAGGTTTTATTTCTAAAATAAAAGTAGCCTAAGTTACTCCTTGTTACATCAGCTATGTGCCAGTGAAAGCCCCATCAAAATCAGTCCGGCCATTTCAGAGATTAGCTGGAACAAACAGACAGACAGACAGATAGACAGACAGACAAAAATTGTAAAAAATGTTGTTTTGGTATATGTACCGTGTATACATCCATATACACTTAGTAAAAAGTGGTTATCTTAATATTACAAACAGACACTCCAATTTTTTTTTTTATTTGTGGGTATGTTAGTATGTATGTATAGATAGATGAATTAAATCAATGATCAATTTCTGTTTTATTAAGTACTAGATTTTGCCCGCAGCTTCGCCCACGTGGATGTCAGAAATTAACACAGGTATTTTTCTAAAATAAGAGAATTTTTCTAAAATAAAAGTTTTCAGACAGACAGACAAAAATTGTACAAAATGTTGTTTTGTTATATGTACCGTGTGTAGATCAAAATCAAAATCAATCAAAAGTCATTTATTCAAACTAGGCTGAGAGTCAGCACTTTTTGAACGTCAAAGTTACACAAGACAGTCCCCCCAAAACGCCCGCCCTTCGACACTTCCTAGTGCTTTAGCTGGGAAGAAGAAGTGGCGGCACAAACTCCCCAGCAGCACAGCTGTATGTTAAGTTAGAAGAACTTGATTCTATACAATACTGTGTAAGTAATTAATATTATAAAACAAAACATACATTATTCACATATGTCAGCTAGCACACGCCAATATACCACCAACAAAACACTGAAAACTAAACTCAAGCTGAAATAAATAATAAAACAAAATCGTAAACAGAACTTAAAACGTAAATAAAGCCTCCAGGCATAAAGGGCGTGCCCGCTTACATATTCAACGATGCAAATTGATACATACAGCTAAGTTGAAGTTACAATAGTTAAACTAAGGTCCTCCGGACCAAAATAAAATAACAGTTAATACAAGTAACAATAACAAAAACCATGGTCAGCAAGACGACCAGTCACCACAAGCAGCACCCGTTCACGAGCATAACGCAAAAGTCAGCCATTACCCCCCTCGCCATATTTGAGGGAAGGTGGTATGGAAGGTGGATCCATATACACTTAGTAAAAAGTGGTTAACTTAAACAGACACTCCAATTTTATTTATTCGTTAAGATATATCTGGTTCTTGTTAACAGGCGTACACTGTCAGACCTATTAGCACAGTAATTGTTTTAAATCATCATCACTCTCCTGCTTCCTCCTCCTTATCACAATTTATTTGGGGTCGGCGCAATATGTCTTTTTCTTCCACACTTCTCTTTTAGTCGTCATCTCAGTAGTCATCCCCTTTCTATCCATATCATTTCATCCATCGTTTCTTTGGTCTCCCTCTACACTTATAGCCATAGACATTTATACTTAATACTGTCCTCGCGACATTTTCGTCATTCCTTCGTATCAATTATCAATCAATTGTTTTAAATTAAATATTAATTATTTTTAAAAGAGTAACCGTTGAGTTTCTATTCAGCTCTTCTCCATAGGAACAACCAATGGCTCGTCCACCTAGCTTCTAACTTTTCATAGGAGCCCATGTAGGTTAATGTGAAATAGAATATTTTGATTCTGATAGTTGAAGTGAGAGAAGTGGGAACTTTTAAAAGTATAATAAAACTCTAAAAGATGAAGGGAATGCTAAAATGGTGCTGGACTGCAAAAAAACGTTACGCGACGTATGCGCGCCTAGAAAAGACCTCTGTAGACATCGATCTTGAGATCGACAAAAGTAGAGTCCCGTGAGTCCCGTCAGATGTTCTTATCGTTGGTTATATCAAAAATTTCTATGTGGAAGATCTAAAAAACAGTAAAACAACATTCCTTGTCCCCAACAGTGCGTTAAAAAATTTGATACAGACAATATAACACAATTTTTAAAACACGGATGTAGACTCAAAAACAAGCAAAAAGTAGTAAATGCAAATCAGTGTATTTTTGTTCACTGTTTTATTGCAGTACTCAGCTTCCTTATTCATCAGAACTACTAATATTTTGGTAAATGACTATTTAGGTTTGCTAATTTATCGTATATTTTGATTGCAGTAATTTATGGATATCGTCTATATTATTATTGTAATATAAATATTAATTATATAGCAGGTGTGATAGGCTCATTAATGGGAGCGGTTATTAGAATACAAAAATTACACCTACGCATGATTCATATACGTATTTTATGAATGAATCGCTTAGTTCTAGTTATTAAAACACGCAATTTATGCAAAGATACGAAACCATTACTTAATATTCATGCTGAAATTTATAGAAATTGCTTTAATGTTAGATTGGTACCTAAATAAATTTATATTACTTAATATAGTAAGTAAGCAGTTATCTAACTTCGACAAAGTGGTCAATTGTTGAATCTGAATCGGCTGGGCAGTGATTCGGAAGCTACGTAATATTATCGCATCGTCCCATATACCGCAGTGTCTCAAGACGAAAGTCTTTGACCTATGCATGTCGCCAGTAATGATGAAAGGTGGTCGCTCACAATGGGCCTTATTAGAGGGCTTAAAATCCCCCAAAAAGCAATGGATAGGGCTATGCTTAAACTTTCCCTACGTGATCAAATCAGAAATGAAGAGATCCGCAAGAGAACCAAGGCAACCGACATAGCCTGAAGAATTGCCTAACTATAGTAGCAGTGGATAGGGCATTGCTCGCAAAATAGATAGCCGATAGGGCCGAAAGGTTCTGGATTGAAACATGTAGAGTTGGATGGCCTGCCACAAGGTAACCAATGACCGTGTGATGGCCGCAGAAATTCGCGGGATGTGGGAAGCTCAGAACCGGTTGAAGTGGCGGAGCTTAGGGGAGGCTATGTCTAGCAGAGGCATATGTCTCGAAATTGTGATGATGAATGATGAGGTAGTCATTGAGGTGACAATTTTATTCCAAAGACTAGGACTTCGAAATATGGAGTAGGTTTTTAAAATTCTATCTATTTATGAGAAGCACTTATATTAACAATTAGTTACGGGCATCGTCTCGATAAATCATCTATTCGATTCGGTCGCATTCGATTATTACGAATCGAATAAATTGTAATCAAACAATATCATAAATGTAGTCATTAAATTGATTGTTGAGGAAGGCGCCTATCTTAACCTTTAAACCAAAACCGAAAAAATAGATCGGTGTGTTTGCTTCTAAAGCAAACACACCGATCAATTTTTTCGGTTTTGTTTTTCAAAATCGAAATATTTTAATCATTATTATAGGCAATCTTTATAATTAGTCTTAAAATTTATGACTTTTTGGGTCATTTACTCTGGTTTATTGACCTAAAATGGATACAATTAAAAATACAAGACTTTGCCTGATATATGTACTACCTACTTTACTCAGAAGTTGGAAAACACAGAAAATAACACGGCATGTCTACGCACCTTGACCCCACGCATAGGGTGTCCACTATTACTGACATTATTGGGACAACTATTGTGAGACTAACACGTTTGACAGTTTTTGTTAGATTGCTAATATTTAATGTAAAAGGTTATTGAAATCGTGTTGCCGCTGAAAAAGTATTTCATTGACAGTTTTTTGTTGCAATATTCAAGTTTTGTCGTTACATTAATAGACTCCGGTAAAAACGAAATGAAACTTAGTATTACAATGCTTGAAATAGGTAAGTATTTAAGTATGTACATCATCATCATATACCTAGCCTTTTTTAAATTATGTTAGGGTCGGCTTCCAGTCTAACCGGATGCAGCTGAGTACCATTACTTTATATGGAGTGACTTCCTATCTGACCACAACCCAGTTACTGAGTAATACCATATCTCTTGGTAGTTTTCTACATATAAAACCTGAAATCCTGCATTTTAGATTGTATTTGTCTCGTTCTTATTCAATTTCGACAACTAAGCTTAAAAATAATTCAGAAGGTAAGTACTCTTTGCTAAATCAATGATGTTACAAATTGAAACCCACAGTGTCACTAGTTCTACAAATGAAAACCACAAAGGTCAAGTAGCGACCACGCCCATTTATGCTCGATCTGAGCTCAAATGTAAAAGGCGGTCAACAGATCTAAACCAGTTTATCATAAAAGGCATAAGCGTACATAATCGGAGCTTCATTCACGAAAGTGCAAGTTTTACTTTCACTCTCTGTTGTAAAGATTGCACTACGTTCATAAGCATAGCGATAGCGGGAGTACCGGTTCTTGTGATACATGATTGGTATTTGATATAAACATTTAGACTAGAATATGTTTAAGAAACTGAACTAATTGTTAAGAAATTTGACAATAGCCTTCGGTAGCCAGGGGAAGGAAGTAGGCTACTTTTATTCATGGATAGTTATTATAAGAAATATTCAATACAAAATACTCGCAGACGACGCGACGTCGCGGCCAACCGTTAGCATAACATAAAATTATTTGATCCAGCGGTAAAGTAAGGTAGGTACCACGTGGTTAGAGCTAAAAGAGCTGTTTTTAATCATTTTCATGAAATAGTCATCATTTGGATTATATGGACTTAGCGGGTTGTATTGATGATTTCAGTAATTATAATTCTATAAATGTATACGTGTTACGATCGCAATTCATATTTTAATCAGTCTACAACAACAATGTTCTGTAAATTGCAAAAAAACACGGGGTACCTAGGCGGTTCCCCCATAAACACTAAGTCGTCACCTATTCTCTTGTAAATATGCAAAACTAAGCGATTAACACGTTAAATCGCTACGCTTACGCACCGTAGGCGCTACCTTTTATTGTAAGTACGTATAAGGTCAAGGTGAACGAACTGGTTTAATAGATCACTGCCGCTTTAGATTTGATGTGTGTCCTCCGATGGAGCGAGAGGAGACGGGAAGCTGTTGTGACAGTGATTGGAAACTAGAAATATATCTAGTTTTATTTTTTGCTTATTTCTTGATTTTAAATGTTTTATTTGGCAAACTACGCTAGGTATACGGCAATTTATTGGCAGAGAGTTTTCTTGTACATACATAGGTATGTACATTTTAAACTAAAATACATCATCAGCAACCATATAATGTGCCCACTGCTGGGACACAGGCCTCCTCTCGGAAACTAAAATAAAATCATTCAAAATCCGAACTGTTTTCTAACTCCTATTTGAAAAATCTTAAAATCCAGGAAATTCTTTTCTCATCTTTCCAAAAAAAATGGGAAATACATATCGTCCCCTTGATTAAATTGGTTACTAGTTAACTTGGTATCGAAAAGTTCTATAATATAAAATTAAGCCTTCGACAAGTTTGTCCCATTTTTCCCCAAACATCTGCGTAGCCTATTCGAAATTGATTTTTAATATTATTATATGTATAATCATCTGTTATGAAATAATCAATAAACAATAATTATTCAAATTACCAAGAGAGAGCGTTACTAATGCCGCGGCGCACGCGCACACTACCGTGCGATTACCGTTGTGCGAGCAACACCGGTAAAGTTCAAGGTGAAGCGAATGCTTCAGTTCGATCGTGAATGAGAGTGAATCCAGTGAATCGGTGCAGTGAAAGTTGTGTGGTAATGCTTGTTTTCGTTCACTTGAGTTTCATTTCAGGGCAATTTGGTTTGAATAATTCGTTCACCTAAAGAGAATAGGCAGCAGCGTTCTCTATGCATTTTACCACCATACTGCGATCGCCAACCCGCCTGCCAAGCGTAGCGATTATGGAAAACCCCCCAAATTAGGGGAGACCTATGTCCAGCAGTGGACGTCTTTTGACTGAAATTATGATGTTTATGATGACCTACAATGTATTTTATTTTTAAACGGTGAAGGAAAACATCGTGAGGAAACCGGCATGTCTTAGAACCAAAAATTCAAAGACATGTGACATCTAGCAACCCGCACTGGGCCCGCGTGGTGGATTATGACCCACTCTCTCTCACCGAGAGGAGGCCTGTGTCCCAGCAGTGGGAACATTATAGGCTGATGATGATTTTTCAGAATGATTTCAGAATGAACAAAAGTGAATCTAAGTAGAAGGTAGTTTTTTGTTATGATTTTTTTACCCCGTCAAAATGAAATCTCACCTCCATGTAAGTTGATTGACAGCAACGCTTTGAAGGTGTTGCATTAAATATTACTTAGTTTAATGTTCAAACACATAACGTGAACTATGTTTGTTTATAAATATTTAACATGAAGGTCTGTTAGTCTCCAAAAAGGAATTCCACCTTCACTTCAAATAGAACCACGGACACGTTTCTTAATGATGTTTTGATCAACAAATATCTTACAAATAGGTTTCTAAGTACACTTAGGACCCTCATAGGTCCCCCGAGGCATACTAAACAAATCAATTTGTTCAAAATGTTCAAAGCATTAGGTGTATTTATTTTAGGTGCTCTACACCTACAACGTTCGTTTAAGTAGCCATAAAATACATTTTGCAATTCATATTTCATACCTACGCAAAGGTATTTGGTAACCAAACTGACATTAGGATTATTATGTACGAAAAAAAAATTGCTCTCACAGTACATTGAGTACAATTACGGGGGTCTGTAGTTTAAAAGCTATAGCGATTTCAAAATTGTTAGAAAAATGTGCTATCGGTAAAACTCTTCTCGAAATGGCAAGAGACGCAGCCCGCTTCCTAAAAAGTAAGATGATCCACTGAATAATTTTACCCTGAATTTTTTTTAATTGATAAATGCAGAAATTTAATATAGAAGTTTGCAATACATTTGAAACTTTCATTTCGTTTGTATTGCAAGGTACATGTGCAGTAACATTCACCGCCAAACTTCTTCGTCCTAAAAAAGTGTCTGTGAGAAATAGGATGAACAGTTTCTGATCCTCCTTTGAAATGGAAGGATTCTGCCAGGGTCGCGAGATTTATTCGAAAGAGCTACCGTGGCCCTGGCATATGGGCAACAGAAGGAACACGGGTGGATTTAAGTCAATAATAGTCTGAAACGCCCTCCCACTCCGCGCAGAGCGGGAGACGTAATTTATTGATTACCCACCGACAACAAAAAAAAAATGGAAGGATTTCCCGACCAAACGGTAGTTGTGTCTTAGCTCGATATTTATATTTTCACTAATGGCGCAGACTCAGCTTGCGTGATGCTGGATTTGCGTGGCGTCAGATTTGATACGTAGTTCTCATATTGCGTTGTTTATGCTGCCAGAGGTGAAAGCCAAGTTCACTCGAACTAAAGCCAAGGACACTCAATTAGAAAATGAGAAGACCATGACCGCTCCTCTCCTACAACTTGAACAGCTCCATCTCATTGTTTCCGTAGTAGTGTAACACAAAAAACGCAGGTGTCACCAACTCAATTCATAGCATTGCTAAACTCTTACCACAATAAAGTCATAACAATGGGTTTGCGTGTCGCTTATGAGTGTCAAACGGGAGCCGATGAGAGATAAGGTTCAGGTAAGAACAGTGGAGAACCTCAATTGTGAATAATTGTGGTTTTGCGTCGTGACTTTCGAGAATCGTGTATATTTGTAGACTGCCTAAAGGCTATCAGGATACTAATTTTGTGTCTTAGGACTAGTAACTGTTGACCAAGTAAATACATAGATCAAGTAAAACTCATATTCAGTGCGGTTCGACAACTCTTTAAATCTGGACAGTGGACTAATTGCGTTACACTCTTTGGCTTTCATATTGGCAGTTCAACAACATGATGATTGATGACCTATATTTTAACAACGGGCTTATTCCTGAAAAGTTAGCCAATATTAATTAAGAACAACATTAGTAAAAAAGGTTATCTGTTTGTCAAATTTTGTTACAATCGGATCAGTCATCTAAGCCTGAAAATTTTATAGACAGACAGAGTAACTTTAGCATTTATAATTTTAATTAGGTATGGACTAAATGATCCTGGAGGAGTTTCAGTTCAGACTATGTAATTTCACGAACTCACAAGTATTATGCACAATAAATGCATTAATTGCAACACTAAAAAGCCACTAATATTTCCACGGAACAAGGCTAAAACGTTTACTCTTATACCCATCGATCTTCGTGCCTGCGCCTGCGACACCGCTCGGTATGTGCGCCTCTGTATAGGTCAGGGTTGCCACTGGAACCGTTTGCTTGTCCCCGTGTTACAGTGGCGTGCGAACCCTATTGTTTGGACGTATGTCTTTAGGTTTTACACCACAATCTGATGTATTTGTTGGTTGATTATAATGAATTAATTGTTCTGGTAAGGGTACAGTTAACACAGCTTTGACTGACGTCAAGTCAAGTTTGTTGTACTCATTTCTGGGATATAAAGGAACACAGATCGGGCAACAACATCTTTGCCTAGTAGAAGCACTGGACACTTAGACACACACTTTTGCACTTTTTGCACTTTTGTGCACTGGTTACTTAGACAGGGTGGAGCTGTGGATACTGATAAGAAGTGGAGAAGAAGAGTTCTTAGCTCAATAAGGACACAATTCATAGATTTCAGCAAGCAGTAGAAAAAAAATATAATAATAATAATAAACTATGACAACACAATTTTATCGTTTTGATTGAAAGGTCCCAGACTGCTCTGCACTTCTACCTAAAAACATATATTTGCTGCAGAAATAAAGTCTTTAAGGAAACCCAACACAGCTAACTGTGTCAAATCAAAACAAAAAATAAATATTAATTGATTTTCTGAGCTATTAAAGTTAATTAAGGTTTTATTTCAAAGCTCACCGCGCATTGCAATCCGCCAGTGTGTTCATTAGGATCGTCAAACGGGTTTCAATAGATATTATTATCTTGCTTGAGTGATGAGACTGCCAACTGCTCTTTAGGACATAGTTTGCGTCTGTGCCTGATTAAGATTGGTTTACAAGCCACCAAAGCACTCATCATCATCATCATCATTTCAGCCGTAAGACGTCCACTGCTGGACTTAGGCCTCCCCCAATTTGGGGGGCTTATAGTGTTCATCCTATACTTACACTTTAATTCATGATTCTTTATCATCCTCTTTATTTGTTTCTATGTTTACACTTCATGCTTTACTTATTTTATTTTATTTATATGTCTACACTCAACAAATCCATCTAAATACGATTTATTAACTTAAAAATAGCTGAAATAAAATATTAACTCAAATTTTCATGTTGTGACAAGCCAAATTGTCAACTGTCAGTTACTGTTCTGCTTAGTCTATGAATGGCTACTTTTTGGTTTATATAATTTTAAATTATTTTTATCAATATGTCTAGCTATTTGATTTTATTAATTATTACGATTGTTTACTAAATAATTTAACTTAAAATTATATTTTTTAAATTCTTTACGCACTCATGTGGCCAGCTTCACTCACTCATGTGGCCAGCTACGCGCACTCATGGATATGTCCTGGCCGACTACACTAAGCAGATTCGTAACAGTTTGGCGCCCATATAAACACGAACCCACTCTTTTTTCAAAATTCTAAAAAAACTAACACTAGCATTTCCTTTTGGACTCCCTATTTGACATAACTAACATATTTTTTTTTTCAGCTCTCCTGACTCCTACAACCTACTCAACTGACTCCTTCAACCTACTCAACTACTGAAAGAGAAACTCTTGCAGTAATTTCAGCTTTAGAACATTGGCGTTGTTATATCGATAATGGTAAACAATTCACTGTTTATACAGACCACGCAGCACTTAAATGGTTTCTGAAATTATCCAATCCATCTGGTAGACTCGCGCGGTGGGCTCTTAGGTTGTCATCCTTTAATTTTATTCTAAAACACAAAAGGGGTAAAGAAAATTTAGTCCCTGATTTACTCTCTCGTAACTCTACATCATATGGCGTTAATCCTGTCTCAGTTGATTCCCAACCTATATCTCCAACATTAGAACACTATAACAAACTACTTTTAGAATGTCGTAACAATCCTGATCAATATCCCAATTATACTATTCGTGAAAATAAATTATTTCGCTATACTCAATCTCCCCACGCGTTAACTGAAGATTTCGCATGGAAAGAAGTTCCTCATCCTAATCTACGAGAAACCCTTGTTAAAGATAATCATGGGTATCCAGGTCAGCCTCATCTAGGAATCTTTAAAACTTATAAAAAATTATCACTTTTATATTACTGGCCAGCCATGTTTAAAGATATCGCTAAAATAATTTCTACCTGTGATAGTTGCTTAACTTACAAACACGCAAATCACTCTCCCTTTGGCCTTATGGGTAAACCAAAAATTTGTTCCAGGCCCTTTCAAACAATTTCTTTGGACCTAATGGGTCCTCTACCTATGACTAGACGTAGAAATCAATTTATCCTAGTGGTTAATTGTTATTTTTCTAAATATTCCCTGATCTTTCCTCTAAAACGGGCTACTAGTGCTAACATCATCTCTAACTTAGAAAATTTTGTTTTTCTAGTTCATGGAGTACCTCAAACCATTATTATGGACAATGGATCACAATTCCAATCCCATGAATTCCATAACTTTCTGGGCAGATATAACATACCATACATATTTTTTTCTCCTCACTATTGCCCTCAAGTTAATCCCACTGAAAGATATAATCGTACTATAATCACAGCTTTGTCATCTTTGGTTGGTGATGACCATAGATCTTGGGACATCCACCTTCCTAAAGTCCAATATGCTATGAACAGCACAACTAATGTAACCACTGGTTTCTCTCCTAATTTTTTGCTCTTCGGACGAGAAACGGTCACTTCTGGCTCACTTTATACACCAACTAATAATCTTGATGAAATCGTTTTCTTACCTAGGGACATCTATGCTACTAACATAGGTTTATTGTCTGCAACTTTCGATAAGGTTCAGACAGCTCTGCATATTGCTCATGCTCGTAACTCTTCCCGTTACAATGAAAGTCATACCTTTAAAGAATATAACGTAGGAGATACAGTTTGGCGTAAAAACTATGTAAATAGTCAGGCTGGTACTTATTTCAGCGCAAAACTAGCGCCGAAATATGTGAAGTCCACTGTTTTGCAAAAGCTATCCCCATTAGTATATATACTAGAAGATCAACAAGGCAACCAAGCTAAATGGCATGTTAAGGATTTTAAAATATAATTGATTTAATTATAAAATAAATTCTTTCCTTACATTATACTCATAACTCATCCCTTTCTTTTATCCTTCCTCTATAATAGAGTTCTTTTCGATTAATTAAAACTCTATTTATTTTTTTAATTCATTCATCGGTTCTTAAACCATTAAAAGATTTTTTTTTTTAATCTTTCTTTATATCTTTTCTTTTCTACAAGTTAGTTTGTCTAACTTGTTTCTTTCTATCGACTCCTAAAAGTTGATTTGGAGCGGATAACAACTCCATAAAAATAAGCCCATGTTAACTAATGACTCTAAAAGTCAACCTATCGACTCCTAAAAGTTGATATGACTCTAAAAGTCAACCTATCGACTCCTAAAAGTTGATTGGAGCGGATAACAACTCCATAAAAATAAGCCCATGTTAACTAATGACTCCTAAAGTCTAAATATCAACTAAAAGTTGATTAGGAGCGGATGACAACTCCGTTAAAAATAAGCCTTTGTTAAAATCTTTCTATTTCATCTCATTTGTGGTTTTAGACGCGAGCGGATTACAACTCCTAAAATAAGCCTTAAAGTTATTGATTTATCAGGTTGAGTAGTGATCATTGAATGTGAATCCTACCTGACCTAACTTCGTAAGATGTCGGTGTGTTTGAATGAGTTTTGTAAGTTTTGTGAATGCTGTAATACTTTAACTAGCAAAATTTTTGTTCTAGGCCAAAAATTTTCTCGGGGTCATTGGGGAAATATAGTGTTCATCCTATACTTACACTTTAATTCATGATTCTTTATCATCCTCTTTATTTGTTTCTATGTTTACACTTCATGCTTTACTTATTTTATTTTATTTATATGTCTACACTCAACAAATCGATCTAAATACGATTTATTAACTTAAAAATAGCTGAAATAAAATATTAACTCAAATTTTCATGTTGTGACAAGCCAAATTGTCAACTGTCAGTTACTGTTCTGCTTAGTCTATGAATGGCTACTTTTTGGTTTATATAATTTTAAATTATTTTTATCAATATGTCTAGCTATTTGATTTTATTAATTATTACGATTGTTTACTAAATAATTTAACTTAAAATTATATTTTTAAAATTCTTTACGCACTCATGTGGCCAGCTTCACTCACTCATGTGGCCAGCTACACGCACTCATGGATATGTCCTGGCCGACTACACTTGTCAGATGAGATGATGGCTAAACTAATATTTTGAAAATGTTTGGAAAGGGAAGACGGCTTTGGTATAAAAAGGGGTGTCTGAACGGCTGATGGACACACTCTAGAGGACCACACTCTGGAGGCCGTACACTCTGGAGGACACACTCTGGAAGGCTGTAGACTCTCGGAAACTACTCTGAAGCGCCCACACTCTGGGAAACTACTCTGAAGCACCCGCACTCTGGGGAAACTACTCTGAAGCCCGTCTATTCTGAAGCGTTCACACTCTGAAGCCCGTCTACTCTGAACTCTGAAGCCGGTCTACTCTGAAGCCCTCTTGAAGCGTTCTACTCTTCTGAACTCTTGAAGCCGGTCTACTCTGAAGCCCTCTTGAAGCGTTCTACTCTCAGTTTACTCTTTTTCATTTAATAAATTGTATCAGATCTGCCTTATCCATTTCTTTCACTAAGCAGATATGTAACAGGCTTTGCCATAATCGCCACGCTTGGCAGGCGCCACCACCAAAGCACTACCACCATCGAAATACTAGTGCATTCTTTCTACTCTATAGTGATTTGTAACACGTTAATTTTGACTAGTGTCCTGCATAATCATTCTTCTTTACTTATCCCGATTTATTTGGGGCGCCGCAACATAATCTTTTCTTCGGAACTTCTCTATAAGCTCGGTAGTCACCGCCTTTTTAGCCATATAAATAATCCCCACACAGTTCATCCATTGTTTATTTGGTCTTCCTCTAATATTATAACTATCCACATTCCTACTCAAAACTATCCTTAAAGCTTTTCCTCATTTCCCGGCATCGCTTGAATAGCGCCATGGATAACGGGTCCACAAAAACTAAAAAGCTGCGGTTATAGTTTTCGCATAGACGAATTCTAAATTCTTGCTTTTAATTACAATTACGCTAAGGCAAAGACTGGATATAACTGACCAACGAAATTTGGAACTTATTCGTTTAACTTTGTAGTCATTATAAATGCATCGTTTTTAAATCTGCATTTTTATTTAGTATTAGGATTAATTATATAACTATTTTAAATCTTATTGTAGTAATACATTCATGTCTTGATCAAAATGACTTGAATTCTAGATAAATGATTTTGCACATTAAATCCTGTGTTTGACAAGTTTTTCACGAACGACAAGATCTAGTGAATTTATATTATCGAAAATGTCATGTCAGTAATTAAAAACGCAGATAATTTATTTAGTTATTTATTTATATATAAATAAATAAATTATCTGCGTTGTTGCGTTGCGTTGCGTTGTCTGCGTTTGATAATGAACATTACATATATTATCATAATATGTTAAGACTGAGACTTCATAATGACACGATCATCTAGTTCCTTGAAAGAAATGGAATGGACCAAATGTACCTATTGAAGTGTACCTATATGTGTTATGTCGTTAGCAACCGTCCAATTGAAATAGATGGGTCATAGGTACTCCAAATCAGGTTTATGTTAAACAGAACTTCCAAACAGCCAGAAAAAGACCTATACCAAATGAAAATTGTATTCAAAATCTATTTTATGGCATAGCTAACCAGCTATTTTGCCTAACAAAGACTCGTCTCCGTTTGATATCGTTGAATAAACCACGGAAGACGATCTATGAATAAATAAACAGTGACCTTCTGAATGGACTAAAATAACACTAGAAGATGTAAACTAGGTGATAAAGTGGCAACACTGTACTAATATCTATTTAATTGTAATAATGATAATGTCCTCCTTGACGCATCCGTAATCAATGGATTATATTATTACGTGTTGATAGAATAGAATAGTAGTTTTGTGTTTTTGAACCAGAATATCCAGAAGACCAGAATATCATATTTTACGGAAAGGCATACGCTGCAATGGATTTTCTCTTGTTTAAACTTTTCCGTAGTAGCAGCCCTGTGGCAAGAAGGACGCACAAAATACTGTATAGCCTACAAAAAAGCTATATGAAAATAATGTACTTTTCATGTGATCTACCTAATAATCTATTGATTGCTGTAAGAGGTGGTCTCTGAAAATCATCATCAAAAATAGTTTGGAAAGCTTTTTTCCAACTATTTTTGGGTTTAGCTTCTAGTCTATCCGCATGCAGCTAAATATCAGTATTTTATGTGGAGCGACTGCCTATCAGACCACTACAACCCGGTAGCTGGGTAAAACTTTATTCCTTGGTAAGAGTGGTTGTCAGACCTTTGGGCTTCTGACGAACCGTAACAACTGTCAATGATCAACGAATGACAACTGGTGCTATCGGCTTAACTTTGAAAAACATGCCATCGAAGTTTCCACCGAAGCTTTGTTTATACGAGGTGGAAATCGCGGGGAGAAGCTAGTAGTAGTACGAGTATAAATGGGTAGAAATTTAAATTGTTGGTGTTTATGTTATAAACAGCGAAAAGAGTACGTAAAGGTAGGCGGGAATTTCTGCCGACCCCCCTAGCAACAAGGTGTGAGTTTATGTACATGTGTATGTTATAAACAGTTCAAGGGGTAAGACATTAGATTATCAATGCTTTACATTCTCTCAATAGCCCTTCAACATTATCTAAAGTAATTAAACATCAATTAATTTGTAGGTACTTAGAACATTTTAATTACTTCAGTTGCTCACGGGCAATTTAAAAAAGCAATCAACCACTCGACAGTTTGAGAGCCAGCCTAGATATTGCAGGAATCTGTATATAAATAAAAGGCAATCGTTACTGACTGACAGATCTATCCACACACAGCTCAAACTGCTGAACGAATTGGGAGGCATCCGCTAAGAAAGGATTTTCCTAAATTCACCCCTAGGGGCATGAAACGGAGGTCCAAAGTTTGTTTGGAGAAACAAGACTAGATAGACTTTATTATTCGATACTTCACAGAAATACCTCTGTAAACAAATACGTGTTGTTTTAGAAATCCACGCGGGTTAAGCCGCGGGCAAAAGCTAGTTCATAGATAAACCTAATCAATATCTTGACAGTTTTGAAGGCAAACATTGTGAGAATTCTTTGATAAACTCTTTTGATTATCAAAGTTATTATCAAGTTGTTGGTGAAGGATCATAATATTATAATTAGACAATGAAACGTTTACACGAATGTATTCAAGTGTTATTTAGATAAGTCAATCTAAATTAGCTATTGTAAGGTACTTATGGAGTGACCAGAATTTACGTTTAGTATTATTTCTAGGCCGAGTAATGTTCGTGTTTGGAGGCTGAGAGCCGAGAAGCAGTGGTACTCCAGTGAGGAGCAGCATGGTGGCCCAGTGGTAACGACAGTGACATCTACACGACACGACTAGATGGTAAGTTCGATCCCAGGCGCTCTACTTTGTTGCCAGGGTCGCAAATTTGTTTGAAAGAGCCACCGTGGCCCTGGCATAGGCAACTGAAGGAATACGGGAGGGTTTTATTCAGTGAAAGTCTGACACGCCCTTCTGCTCCACCCAGAGCGGGAGCCTTCATTTGATGATTTCCCACCCAAAAAAACCGGACAAGTGCGAGTCCTACTCGCCCACCGAGAGTTTCGTACAGTAGGTACTTATATTTTTTTTAAACGGTGAAGGGCAATATTGTGAGAAAACTGGCCGGCTTGTCTAAGAACTAAACATCGAAGACGAGTCACCCAATCCACTCGGACTGGGCCCGCGAGGCGGATTACGGCCCTCTGCCTCTCACCAAGAGGAGGCCTGTGTCCCAAAGTCAAAGCATTTATTTCAAATATGCCCAAAAAGGCACTTTTGAACGTCCCAGCAGTGGGAATCTGTTAGATGCTAAAATAAAGTATTTGTCTTGCAAAAGATATTTCCCACATTTTATTCTTCGTGTTGCTGCCACAAAGTATTTCAGATATGTCACAAGTGGGGCAGAAGGATCAACCACCGCACCGGTCCGCTGTCACTGGATCCTTTTTCCCTCTCAGAGGGGAAAAAAGGTTAGTTTAGTGTTCGAGAACGAAAGAAAAGAGAAATTATTTTTAATTTTCTTCCTTATCAAGCCTAAGTAGCTGCTAAAAACTCGTAGCCAGTTTATTCCTGGGTCGATGAACACATCACAAATTATGTTCGAAAGAGGCCGTCACGATAAAGGCCAAAAAACCGTTAAACAGATATACGAGTAATATTAATTACCACACAATATGTAATACGGCTACCCTTGACACTACCCGATGAAAATGTTAACTACAATTACTTTTGGATCGTAACAATAATTATATAATTACTATATTAAATTAATAGCATGTTTGAGATCGAATAATGTCTGATATCAAGTGCTGTTATTTTATGGCGAGATGGAGCTTGCAAAATATGTTGTTAGAGAAAACAATCGATAGCAAATAAATTAACTTATCTCCATCTCAGTCTATAGACAAATTCTTATATTTATTACACCTCAGTTTCCCTTAGGGCTAGGCTGAGCCAGGAGAGTTAGGCAGAGATGTACATATAGTACACCCACATTTAATCAGTTATGTTTAAGTCCCATATAATATGGAAAACACATGGATGAGAGACGCAAGGAACCGAGAGATATGGCGAAATAAGGGGGAAGCTTATACCCAGCAATGGGTGATTCCGGGTTGAAATGATGATGATGATGATGAATATGGAAAGTAGAATAATGTTTGCCCGACCTGGGCATCGAACTCATCAGGACCTTATGCTCAATAAAAGTACTCGCGACCTCTACACCAACGAATCCGATTTATTTATTAAGTAGTATTTTAGATCAGCTGGTACTAAGATAGTGAGAGATAGTTTTGTCTCTTAGTCCTTCCTTACAATTTCAACATAATCCTATACTATTATGATGATTCTTGTATTCATCTTACTGTGACAAATCTACTCAATGAGATCATGTGGTGATCGCCCACCAATGGCCGATTATTTTATTAATCTAACAAAATAACAGACATGGAGGCGTTTTATAGTTAGTTTTATAACACAAAACTAATACTTAAATAAGTTTAAATCAATAAAATTCGACGTTTTATGGTCCCAAATGTCAATTAACATGTTTAGAATTTTATACTGTCACTCTTTATTGTGTTTTTCTACAACAGTTGAATTTGTAGTAAAAAAAAATATAAAAACGATAAAACATCCTATGAATTTATAAATATTTTATTGATGACAAACTACGTTTTTTTATCAATGTTGACAAACCCATAATTATATTATGAATATCTACAAACAAAAATCCGGTATTTAATACCACCAATCACCAAAAAGTGAATGATGCAAAACATGACATTTTCGATATGCCGCCATTTCATCACTGTACAAATAATGTCACGCTTAAACCCCCATAAAGAAGCCATTTTTCAAGGGACCCTTATTATCTTTACAGAGCCTTGGTGTTGCGTAAAATTTATCAAAAGCTATAAATCTCTTAAATTCGGAGGTTTCAGAGACCACACTCATGATTTTAAGTCTTTAAACGCAGCTTCGGTAATTATATGCCGTAAGAGTTTCGACATTTGAACACTGAACGCTTTATTGAGTCATATTTTGACAGCTGCTAAAATTGATTCTTTAACCTATTATGAATGATGCTACTTGAAATCGTTTGAATCCTTCAAATGGCTGAGTGGATGGATGATTTATGCTCACTTTACTATTGATCCCAATAGATTGAAATTAAATTATCTAAGGTACTTCATTCTATCGCAATCTTTAAAAACCAAACATTTTTGGTGGTCCTAAGGGCCAAGTTGGCAAGCTCTCAAAACGGTGAAGGAAAACATCGTGAGGGAACCGGCATGTCTTAGAACCAACAATTCGAAGACATCTACCAACCCGCACTGGGCCTGCGTGGTGGATTATGACTCACTCCCTCTCACCGAGAGGAGGCCTGTATCCCAGCAGTGGGAACATTATAGGCTGATTATGTGAAGGGCCAAGTTTGAGGATTATTTGGGAACGCGTAGTTTTTATACGAATATCAATCAGATATTATAGATTTTACACAAAATATCTTAATTAGACACTTGCCATTTGAGAAGACAATTTAATAGAAGCTTCCATTGAGACATTGTAAATGAGATTAAATATCATAATTTTGTCGGCCATCTTAACTTTATTGCCTTTGAAGGTAGCTATACAAAAGAACCATTCAGTATAAAAGAAAAGGTAATAATGCAATTACACACAGTTATAATAATGGTTAGGAATTAAATTATTACAAAATAATCATTTTGACTGTGGGAGTATGCGCATCATTCATCCTAATAAATCAAAATGAAGGCTAATGATATTGAAAGTTTGATCAAACTTACGACTTTTACGATAGCTTCAATTTGCATAATCTTGATCCAATTGATCGTATTATAAAAAAGATAGTAGAATGGATTGTTTTCATAATCTTTTAAGTCTAAGACTTTATTTTTTTCTAATTTTCCATTTAACATTGAGATTTATTTATTGATCACCTAACAGTACAGTATCCTGATTTACGCATTGTTTTTATCTCATACACAGAGCACCAAACCATAAATAAAATAATCCTCAGATATTGAATCGGGGCTCTCAAGGACCACAATATTTCTTGATCAACTTGACACCTAAAATAAATCAGCAACTTTAAGTTCTCCCTGACTTATAAATCAGTTGGAATCACACGATTCCAGTCAGATGAGTGAAGCTGATTCATCTCGTAACGGAGGACCACTTAAAGGTAAAAAAAGTTACGTCAGCGATATTGAGGTGTCATAAGAAGTGCCCTTATACGGCCTGGTCACCTCTGAGCCGTGGGCGAAAATACATCCTGTAGGCAAGGAGATGCACGGAGATATTTATTATTTAAATTCAAATAAACAAAAACTATGGAGAACAAATTTTAACAGAGATAGAATTTCTAAAGGTACAATATTGACTTTGCTAGTAATTAAAACTTTATGACCTTATAGATTAGTTACATATTTAAAAGTCTTAAAGTCTGGTTGTTCAAGAATGGCAATCATACAAATAGGTATACAACACTTTTTTCCTAAGGTTTTTACTCTTAAATGAGAAGCTATTCAATCAAAACGTGAGATGGGATTAGTAACTAAACAACAACGAACTAAATCCGATGTGCATTATTGATATCTACATTACGATTGCACAACAAAGTTTATAAGCGTGTTAAATCTTTTTGCATTCGTATGTTAATTGGTAATTGATTTGTAATAGAAAAACTATGGGTAAGATATGATGATTAGCTAAGAAAAACGACAGCATAAGAAAAACACCTATACAAACTATGAATCAGAATTAAAAGACGCTCAATCAATTAATTAATTAGGACCAAAAAGTGCTGTATTGAACATGGACCTTCCAATAAACGATGACTTCTAGTCAATGGTAAGGATAAAGGGGTCAAAAGAGGTAACTTTAATAAAGGTCGAATCAAGTAAAGCACATTCGAAACATACTTCTGATTAAAGCAATCTATATAATGGTCCCCTACAAGTTTTGTTTATCTTTAGCTCTACGAATAGAGCTCCATTATTTTTGCATATCGTCTCGATATGGATATTGTTCATGCATACAGAAAGAGGTCTAATTGTGTCAATGTATATATAGAAGCTTAAAAATTAAGACACAGACAAGGATCCAAGAGCGAGCGAAGCGCGCTCAATAATGTTATCATCCCGCCTAGGGGAGGTAAGGTTTTCAGAAGTAAGGAGTTTGGAACTTTGTTGACTATTGCGTAAAAGCTTTACAATTGAGACATTGTAGATTGCGAATACAAGAGCAAGCAGTATCCAAAGTAACTCTGTCTGTTATCTTCCACGCTTGAACGTATTACGATTTTTAGCATACAGGTAAACCATAGCGTGGGGTAAGGATACTTTTGTAACAGTCGACATCCTCGATCATATTGACTATCGGTACATCGAAGTGCTGAAGTGTTTGTATGAAAACGCCGCTATGTCAGTCCGGCTCCAGGACAGAGCCTCGAAACCTATCCTCCTGCAGCGAGGGGTGAGACAGGGAGACGTCATCTCTCCGAAACTGTTCACCGCTGCACTGGAGGATGTCTTCAAGGTTCTGGACTGGAAAGGGGCTGGCATCAACATCAATGGCGAGTACATCACTCACCTTCGATTTGCCGACGATATAGTAGTCATGGCTGAGACTATGGAGGACCTCAGTACAATGCTCGATGACCTCAGTAGAGCTTCCGAAAGAGTGGGTCTTAGGATGAACATGGACAAGACAAAGGTCATGTCCAATGCTCATGTGATACCCACTCCAATGAAGATAGGAAGCGCTACACTCGAAGTTGTGGACGAATATGTGTACCTAGGACAGACGGTCCAGTTAGGTAGGTCCAACTTCGAGAAAGAGGTCAATCGTCGAATCCGACTCGGCTGGGCAGCGTTCGGGAAGCTACGCGGTATATTTTCGTCCCAATTACCGCAGTGTCTCAAGACAAAAGTCTTTGACCAGTGTGTGTTGCCAGTGATGACATATGGTACTGAGACGTGGTCGCTCACAATGGGCCTCATAAGAAGGCTCAAAGTCACCCAAAGAGCAATGGAGAGGGCTATGCTTGGAGTTTCCCTACGCGATCGAATCAGAAATGATGAGATCCGTAGGAGAACCAAGGTTACCGACATAGCCCGAAGAATTGCCAAACTTAAGTGGCAGTGGGCAGGGCACATTGCTCGCAGAACAGATGGCCGATGGGGTCGGAAGGTTCTGGAGTGGCGACCGCGTACTGGAAGACGTAGCGTTGGAAGGCCTCCCTCAAGATGGACCGATGACCTGGTGAAGGCCGCAGGAATGCGTTGGATGCGAGAGGCACAGAACAGGTCGAGGTGGCGGTGCTTGGGGGAGGCCTATGTCCAGCAGTGGACGTCTTTCGGCTGAAATGATGATGATGATGAGTCGACATCCCGGTAGTACGATCCCACGGTTTAATTTTCCAACCTGCACGCGAGCAAAGGCTCTAATAAAACCAGTAATAGTAACATAAACAAATATATAACATTCTCTCGATGATAAAATACAATATTATCTGTCTCCGAACCTACATTGTCCCCCATGTATGTATTTACAACGGCACGGATCGATTGGCTTGTAAAATTAAATGGCATGTATGACTTGTGCGAGTTGTATGAGCGGCGGCAGCGATGACAGTCAAAGAGTATTTATGGTTTTTATTTCAGAGAATGTAGTTATGTACGTATTTATGTCAGTCGGTATGTCTTGCGTGATGTGGGAGGGTAGTCTTCTATCACCTTAAAGGATTTCGTTGGTGTTTCAGACATTATAAATGATTGAGGTCAACGTAAACTGAGTCGAGCAGAGATTTTTGGAAAAGATTCAGTGGTTAAAGACCCAAAATGAAGAGATACATATAATCAATGTATGACGTATTTATAAATGGAAGATAGTAGGCCTAAGACCATTCTTCAATATCAGTATCAAAACCTCACCATCCTCTGCCCGACTTTCACCCTCTGCTGAGCATAGGCCTCTCTTTTTTTGTGCCAGTCCTCAAGCTCCTGTGCCAGCCTGGTCCAAGACCTACTGGCGACGGTAATAATACCGTCCGGCTACCTATCGGTATCCACTTAAGACGATACGACAATATAAGACTGGATAAAAAATCTTTATAGCGCGACATTTTTCAATCACCTTTGTCACGGTTCACAACACAATTAACATCAATTATAATCGCCTCATCGCAATCAGTGACCATATCAGTACCTACTTGACCATACAAGCGTACGAATGTGTGAATCAACGCGCATCTCATCCGGTAGCCAATTACTAACAATTACCATACCTAATGGTATTACCACAAAACAGATTATTGACAGAAGGCCGGCTCTATACGACGAGGAAAAACACGCAAACAGACATGCGCTTACGTACAGCGAATGTAAGAGCACTCGCGTGTCGACTGACATTTCTTTGCTATAGTTAGAGAGTGTACCGTGTGGTTCCGGGCGTCTATGAATTTTACCACCATACTGCGATCGCCAACCCACCTGCCGAGCGTGGCGATTATGGCAAAGCCCCCAAAAATTAGTGGATGTCTTGCGGCTGAAATGATGAGTTAGAGATGAGTGCGACTGTACGTGCACCTATTTTTGGCATATGTATGAAGTAGAGGGGTTAAAGAAGTAACAGTAATTTTCAAAGCGATATGTACTTCTAAAACGACTTTCAACAGGATTGAAATACTCGTATATAATAGGTCTTTACCTATGAAAATGCCGTTTTGTATGAAAAAAAATTAAACGAATTTTTTTCAGGAATTTTTATTTGTATTAATCGAAATAATCACCCATTCAATCAATGCATCTTTGCCAACGCAGTGGCAGTTTATTGATGCCCTTCTTAAAAAATCAGCTGGACGGGAGGCAACAAATTCTTCAAAGGCATTTTGTACTGCCTCTCGGGTATTGAATTTTTATCCCGCCAAGAAATTATCCAAATTCTGGAAAAAGTAGTAGTCTGTAGGCGCAAGGTCTGGTGAGTAGGGCGGATGACGGAGAGCTTCCAACCTCAGTTCTTGCAACTTGGAGACCGTCTGCTGTGCAGTATGAGGTCGCGCGTTGTCGTGCAGGAGCAGCGGAGACGAGCGATTGACCAATGCTGGTTGGAGATGTGCCAGCTTCTCCATCATTGAGTTCAGTTCTTCACAGTACACATCTGCAGTAATGCTCACCCCGTTTCGTAATAAGCTGTGATGAATCACACCGGCGCTAGACCACCAAACAGTGACCATCACTTTTTAGGGGTAAGTTTTCGTTTAGGGCATTGTTTAGGTGCTGAACCAGGATCCAACCAACTTGCTGAGCACTTGCGGTTATCAAACAGAATCCATTTTTCATCGCAGGTAACAATGCGGTTCAAAATTCCTTCATTTGTGTGTCTGTTGAGCAGTGCAAGGCACGTCTCGACGTTTACTTCGCGCTGGCGATCATTGAGTTCGTGGGGCACCCATTTGTCAAGCTTTTTTACCTTGCCAATTTGACGCAAATGGACCAATATTGTTTACGCTAACGTCGAAAGCTGCTGCTAATTCAGCCGTAGATTGTGTATCATCAGCTTCCACAATCGCCTTTAATTCGTCATTGTCGACCAAAGTCTTCGGACGACCGCGAGGTTCATTTGTTAGGTCGAAATTTCCAGAACGGAAGCGAGCAAACCAATAACAGGTGGTGCGTTGGTTTGTAGTGTTAGCTCCGTAAACGTCGTTGATGTTGCGTGCCGCTTGTGCCGCGTTGCTGCCACGACGGTACTCATATTCCATAATTACTCGAATTTTTAACGTATCCATGATGACGAAAAAGATTGAAATGCGATGAAAATTTAACACTAATCAATAAACAAACCAATAAACACACGGATATCTTTTTCCAAAAGTAGTCCTTTTGGAAAAAGATATCCATGTTTTTAAAATAAAATTAATTTGAAAGTAGAATTCTTAGACAAACAAAAATTATTTTGATTTGAAATGGCCAGTACTGCAGAACGGCAATTTCATAGGTAAAGACCTAATATAAGCTTTTCGATAGGTTATGACACTCAGGAGCAGGACCAACCCGCACTGGGTCCGCGTGGTGGATTATAGCCCACTCCCTCTCCTCTCTGAGAGGAGGCCTGTGTCCCAGCAGTGGGAACATTATAGGCTGATGATGATGATGAATTAGGAGCAGTGGTCTCCCAGTGGTAACAGCCGCGAATTACACGAACTGAAGGTCGTAAACTTTGCAAAAATGATTTCATTATCACTGCTCTAATAACGGAGAAGGACAACATCATAATGAAATCGGCATGTCCTAGAACCAAAACTTCGAAGAAGTGTGACATCTTCCAATTCGCATTGAGCCTAAGTGGTGTATTACAATCTTCTCCCTCTCACCGAGGAATGGCCTGAATTCTAGATGTGGGAACGTTACAGGTTGATAATGTTAATGTTGTTGTTAATGTATGTTAATACATTTCTAGCTTTCCACTACATTTTCGAGGCCCTTTGTTCTTCTGTAGTTATCTGTTTAGTAACGCTAATAACTGCGGTTAATTGATTGCCTTCGTGACTTGAATCCTTGTTACGTAACAAATTATGAACAATTTTTATCGCTCCTTTGACCTAGTGATAATAATGATAATACTAGATTTTGCTAGTTCCTAACTACGTAAATAGTAGGTCAAGAGCGTGACTCGATAGAGTTTCGGCTTACGGGCTGTTGCTCTATTAGTTAAAGCAATTTTTTTTTTAGTTTTCTGGTGTGGTTTTTATGATGAAATCATTGGTAGTCTGTTACTTTTCGTTGAAAGAGCTAAAAATGTGCACGGCTCTGTATTGGCTGAGAATAACACTTCTTCTGGAGATAGATGGCGCCAGTGCCACGCTTAACGTCAGCTCCGCGTATTTTAATTGCGTAAAATATTTAAAATAAAGCTAAGCCGCAAATACAAATCAAAGTAGAAATAAAATAGCATAATAACGAAGTACTAGTGTTATCTCGGCGTTATATGCAAGTTCAAGTGCTTAATACCTGCTTTCAAAATACAGTGCAAAAACAGTTTGTTTACATAAAATATTCAATGTCCAATTTCAATAACTTTAAGATCCAAGTTCAGTGAAATATCAACAAATCTAAGTGGAACAACGAACAATAAACAAAACAAAGTGTTGTATTTGTGTTGAAATTAAAAGTGACGGTTGCAGAAAAAAATATTAAAAACTCATCATAACGAGAATTTTTTATTATCTACGAAACAACTGAACATACAAAACGCTTATTTCAACTCTACTTCTAAAATACAAGTTGGCTCAATAGTTCCGACATCGTCCTTGTAGGCGAAGTGCCCCGAGTTCAAACCGACATTAACGACATTAACTTTTTGTGTTGTGTTTATGTTGTGAACAACATAATTAAAAAATATACTTACTAAATTAGAAAATTTTGGGGAAAAGATATATATATAAAATATTCAGAAATTAATTTATTACATCAGAAGAATAAATAAATAATTTGCCATTGAGAAAAGAAGAACATAAACTCAATACCGCCAAAAAAAAAATGGATAGCAATGTTACTTTGAGACGTCACTGTCAAAGGAAAACAAAATCATATGAAAGCCTGAATGAGAGCGATTCTTTCAATACAACACTTTCCGACGAGCGATTGGGTAGGAGCTTAGATTTATCTACAAATAAAATCAACGTCATCGAAGACTTAAAGTTAGAATTGAGCGACCTTAAATCCAATTTATATAGCACACAACATGAGCTCGATAATATTATTTTAGAAAATATTCAACTGAAGAAACAAGTCTCTCAACTTATACAAGAAATTGAAGTTCTCAAGCAGATATGCAAAAGTCCCCTAACTTCAACAAAGAGAAATTCATGTCCAAATCGTAAAGATTTCAAGCGCCGTTTAACTTATAGCTTCCAAAGTAACTCAAACGAAAACTCAGCAACTACCCAGGTCGCAACACATGAAAGCACCGATCTAGAAAATGCCTTGTTAAAAAATACATTACGCAAAACAAACCAAACCAAGAATACAATTTCGAAAGACCATAGTGAGTCGTCAGAATCATGTCATGTCAATAAAAGTTGCAACGAATCTCATTTATCTACAGCAGATGGCTCTACTAGTAACGTTTCGAAATCCGTACCCATAAACCAACCAATTTATACTAGTTTGGAAACCTCTAATAGTAAAAAGGATATTAGCACAAATAACAAGGAATTTTGTCATCATATAAGTAAACAACAAAAGAATTGCACTGAAAAACACAAACTATGTATCTTAAGTAGCAATAACAATAACAAAATACTAACAATCGCAGAAGATACGTTTCCAGATTATCAAATTTGCCATTACTTGACACCGAATTGTGGACTGACGAAGCTTATTGATAACATTGAACTGAAATTAAAAAAATATACAATGAACGACTACTGCCTGATTTTCATCGGTGAAAAGGACTTTAGACGAACTACCAACTACGTTGACCTAACAATTACCGTACGGGACACACTTTTAAAGGTACAACACACAAATATTATAATATGCGCACCTACATTTAAAATGAACGACTACTCCACGTTATTTAACGGAAGAATAGAAACATTTAACAGCCTCATGTATTTAGATGCGACTACTCATAATTATGCGTATTTGTTTGATTCGAATTATTATTTGTCGTATGATTATAAAATGTTTTGGAAAAAAAGTGGATCTGTCAATAATGCTGGCATGGGAAAAGTATTTCTAAATTTAAGACTAATGATAAATGAATTTGTGGATTTTAGTAATGAAGATAACATAAATCATTATCTTAACTCAGAACCAGACTGTGTGACATCCCCTCTTTCTCTAGTCAACGGTAAAGATCACGCAAATGATAACAGAGTAATAGTTTTTTCGTGATTAATCACTTGTATGCAATGCATCAAAACATAGCAGGATTGTTATCAAAAGCAGACTCTCTGTCTGTCTGTTTGAAGGAATTATCTGAAAAAGGCACAGAAGTCGACGTTTTATGCATAACGGAACACTTCATGATGCAGGGATACGAGAATCAATTATGCATTGATAATTATTGTTTGGCAGCATGTTTCAGTAGACAAGAAAGTAAGAGAGGTGGATCATGTATACTCGTAAGGAACGGACATCAATGGAGAGAACTGACAAGGATTGCGAAAATATCTTCCGTTGGTATATTCGAATGCTGCGCTGTAGAGCTTATTAACCACAACACTATTTTTATATGTATTTATAGGGTTCCTAACAGCAAGAATCTATCACAATTTTTCGATAAATTATTAACACTGCTTCAAACTTTAACCAAAAAATCTCAAAATATTGTTATAGCGGGAGATTTTAACATTGACATATTAAAAAGAAATAGTAATACAATAGAATTTGAAAATCTGCTATTAAATTTTAACTTAAAACTAGCACTAAATGAACCTACACGATTGAAGAGCCAAACATGTATAGACAACTTTGCTCATAACTTTAATAAGCCATGCAAGACAACAATATTAGAATTCGCATTGTCAGACCACACAGCGCAACTTTTTAAATTCCCCGTAAGCAAAACGTGCACAGTAAATAAGTGGCGTATTAATAGACGGGATTATAGTGAAGAAAACTTAGATAAGTTTAAAAACAATTTAAGCAGTTTGACATTTTCTGAGGTATATTGTGCGAACGACCCCAATACTGCATATAACGCTTTTTTCAGTTTGTTTATTTTGCTTTATGACTTATGCTTCCCTTATATGGGGGTTACAGTAAACTTAAAAAAAGAAGTTAAGTGGATATCTCGAGGTATTAAAATTTGCAGTAAAAAGAAACGACAACTCCTGTGGCATTATAGGATGAAACCTAGTGCCTCAAATAAAATACGTTTAAAAAAATACAATAAATTGTATAAAAAAATTATAAATCTTACACAGCGTGCCCAAAATAATTATAAAATCTTAACATCTACCAATAAATCAAAAACGACTTGGCAAATAATAAAAAAAAGCAAACTAAACACACCAAAACCCTCAGTAGATAAGATTGAAATTAATAATGAAACCATCACAGAGCCAAAACACATAGCTGATCTTTTTAATAACTATTTTATCGACAAAATTCAACCCATAGTCAATGCTGGAACTACAGTAACGCAAAATATTTTGAAAAAAAGGGACTCTATGTTTATGTCACCTAGTACACCACAAGACGTACTATTAATCATTTCAGCCCTCAAAAATACAAATAGTGTAGGCTACGATGGCATTTCGACAAAAATACTTAAAGCTGTAGCTGGCGTAGTATGTTCTCCTTTGAGTTACATAATTAATTTGAGTATCAGTGCAGGCATATTCCCAACTGCACTGAAGACATCTATCGTAAAACCACTGTTTAAACGAGACAAAAAAGAGTTGATGGTCAACTATAGACCGATATCGCTCATCCCTATAATTTCCAAAATCTTTGAAAAGTATATCCATAAACAACTCAACTCATATTTAGAACACAATAAGATCCTCTGCAGTGAACAAAAAGGTTTCAGGGAAAAAAAAAACAATTAATATGGCAATTTATGATTTTTTACACACAGTGATGACTAATATGGATCAACATAAACCGGTGTGTAGTATATTCTGTGATATGACTCAGGCGTTTGACTATGTTCAGCACAATATCCTACTAAAGAAACTCGAAGCATATGGTATTAGAGGTAACATTTTAAAACTATTTGAATCATATCTTCAAAACAGAAAGCAAATAACGGAAATCAGTAGGGTTAACGTAACGACAAAACGAGAAGAGACATATCGGTCGCAAGAACGTGATGTTTTGTACGGTGTTCCCCAGGGAAGTGTTTTAGGTCCTCCCCTGTTTACGTTATATATTAATGACTTGCCTAAGTGCACGGATCAACCTATGAGCCTCTTTGCCGACGACAGTGTAGTGACAATTGCGTGTAAAAATCGAAACAATTATAAATCTGACATTAATAATTCACTAATTGACATTATAGAATGGCAGACTAATAATAATTTAAATAAGACTAAAATTATGCACTTCAGTCAGCGCACCTTGACATTCATTAATAATGGAGACATAAAATATAATAGTAATAATATTGACGAAGTTGATACAACAAAATTTCTAGGACTAATTATTGACAATAAATTAAATTGGAAGGCACATATAGAGACGATCAGTAAGAAAATAAGTAGCTCAGCATATGCTCTGTATAAATTGGCAGCAGTAATTAGTATAGGTTCTTTGCTCACCGCATACTACGGCTTGGTGGAGTCAATTTTAAGATATGGCGTTATATTTTGGGGTAACTCGACGGATCGGGAATTAATATTTAAGACTCAGAAACGTTGCATTAGGTCGATGTTCAAACTTGAAACAACTCAGAGTTGCAAGCCTTATTTCCAAAAATACAAAATTTTGATATTGCCTTCACTGTATATTTTAGAAAATATAATATTTTTAAGGTCTAACCCTCACCTCTTTTCTCGCATGGCAGATCGATTTCCTCGTAATAGACGTGACAATAGCCAAATTTGCCTACAACAATATAGGACGTCACTCATGAGAAAAAGTGTCTTTTGCATGGCTCCAAAAATTTATAATAAACTACCTAAAAGCTGGAAGGAGTTAAGTGATCTACCATTCAAACGGAAAGTTATTAATTTTCTAGCAGATAAAGCTTATTATAATATAAATGAGTTTTTAGATGAGAGATTTTGATTATGATTACCTATGTTTTACCAATTCTTTGTTTTAATGTTCGCTTATTATTATGACAGTTAAAAAAATTTTTACTCGTACTTACATTTTAAATTACTGTTTAAATAATTGCATGCCATTGTTTACGGCAAACGTGATGATCTGTATTTATATCCGCTATTAACATCTCTTGCATGCTGACAATTTGTGTTGTATGTCTTGTACTCATGTTTGGGCAAATAAATGATTATCTTATCTTATCTTATCTGTAATGTTTTTAACATTATAGTAATTTCGTATGTTTTCTGATGAACATGAACCAACGTATTTTGTTTTACACCTATATCATATAAATCTATAAGATAATTAAAACATCAAATTTTTGGAAAAATGAAATGATCATGAAAGTAACATCTCGCTTAGCAGCCCTAGTTGGGTCAAAGAAAATCTATTCTTACCTGACAGCCGGTGTCGACGTCAGCGTAGTACCCTGAGCCTCTGCCCAGACATGTGAACCTCGTCCGAGGGACCTTAGGCTTCTGACCACTCTGGAAAAAAAAAGAGAATACATTAAAAACAGTTCGATGATAGACAGAAAATAGGATGATACCTACATTGTTCGCCGAGGGGAGAAAGTGACCCGAGCTTAGGCGCGGGCCTTAATACATACGCGTTGGGAATCGCACTTTCTTCGGCTTGATACATAGTGCTTTATACTATATCTACGAGGAAAATAAAAAACAATTTCAAAACTACACTCGCAAAAAAAATTGAAACTCAGAATAATAAAACAAAAAAGCTATTTGCGCGCGCGATTTTCATTTGTTAATTCTTTATTTATTTAATTTTTTCAAATCATCGCGCATCGTCCAGCAAAGTACGTATATGTGGCCAGTATTATTTTGCGGTCGTCCAGCAGAAATATGTGGCCAGTATTATTTTGCGTTTGCTGATAAAAACTTTTTTTATGCTGACATTTTATTATTATTAAGGTTAACTACTGAAATATTACCCAAAATTTTAAAAAAAACTGCATGTTATCAATTGATTTTCATTTATTTTACTTTTTCTGCCCGCTTAAAGTGTACAAAAATTCTTAAAGTGCTGAACTTTAAAAAAATTCGTACACTTTAATTTAAGTATCCAGGTAATGTCGTAAGTAGGAACATACGTAATAAACAGGATGAGACAACATGAGTTACTTAAAGTATAACTTACGATTAGGTAACAAAGTATTATTTGTCAGTGAGCCCCAAACTAGACTCTTTATAATCTGTATCTTGAGGCTCTAGTTCAATCACCCATGTACTTGCTGATCTAAACTAATACTGTGTTAGAAAATATCTATCGGTAGTGGTACTACTGTGGTGCTACTGTAGCTACTACCTTTTTTTTTCGTGTGGAAATCCACATGGATGTCCTCCACCCTGGGGCGGGTGGAGGGGTCTGTCAGACTTCTACTGACTAAAACAACATGGTGTTCTGCTGCTACCTTTAGCCGGGGTGCTGGAGCCCACATGAATTCATGCGAGCCCTGTCACCCTCGGTGACCGCAAACGGCCGCAGTTCCTCTAAAGACGCGCGCGTGAATCAATGTCCCTATTTGCATGGATTAAAAGTCTTCTGCAGAAAATTGTCTTTCATTAAATATGTTAATTGTAAACCATGATCAAATATGATACTTATATAATTGTACTCACGGCTACAAATCAACCTATACATTTCCAGTTTTAGCTGAGCTCGCATTGTATACATTTTTATACAATGAAAAGCCACCTTATACTGGAAACGTGTAGGTTGTTTTATATCAATGTCCTTGATATAGGGATTAATTTATGGCCACAATAAACTTATATTATTACTTATTCAAATAAATATGTAATGATGATGGCTTTTAAATTAAACGTCAATAATCACCATCATTCTGCTGCCCTTATCCCAATTTCTTTGGGATCGACGCAATTTGTATTTTCTTCCATATTTCTTTCTCTATTAATCATCTCGGTAGTCACCCCCTTCCTATCCATATCATCATTCTCACAGTCCATCTATTGCTTTTTAGGGTTCCGTTGCCAAATGGCAAAAAACGGAACCCTTATAGATTCGTCATGTCTGTCTGTCTGTCTGTCCGTCCGTCCGTATGTCACAGACACTTTTCTCCGAAACTATAAGAGCTATGCTATTGAAACTTGGTAAGTAGATGTATTCTCTGAACCGCATTAAGATTTTTACACTAAAATAGAAAAAAAAACCAATAAATTTTGGGGTTCCCCATACTTAGAACTGAAACTCAAAATTTTTTTTTCATCAAACCCATTCGTGTGAGGTATCTATGAATAGGTCTTCAAAAATGGTGTTGAGGTTTTTAATATCATTTTCTTCTAAATTGAATAGTTTGCACGAGAGACACTTCCAAAGTGGTAAAATGTGTCCCCCCCCCCCCCCCGTAACTTCTAAAATAAGAGAATGATAAATGTAAAAAAAAATATATGATGTACATAACTATATAAACTACCACCGAAAATTGGTTTGAACGAGATCCAGTAAGTAGTTTTTTTTTTAATACGTCATCAATCGTAAACAGCAATTTACCTTTAATTCAATCAACTCAAATATAAAAATAAAAATAAAAAAACATTTAATTTCGTAAACATAAACCTTATGCATAAACCGAGGATACCTACAGGTTTGTACGGAACCCTCGGTGCGCGACTCCGACTCGCACTTGGCCGGTTTTTTGGTCTTACCTTACTCTTATAGCCATCGACATTCATACTCAAAACTCTCCTAATGATATTTTTGTAAATTTATTGATGTGCAGATACAAACATAAACTAAAGTTAAAATTATGTATCTTTATTATAAGACACACTCATATGTACGTACACAGAAATAATAGAGCCAAAATACCATAATAGCAACCACTCAAAATATATTATTGGGATATAAACAAAACGAACTGACAGAAATCGTGAGCTAGCAAATGGATGCATTAGTACAGAAATATTTATGAATATACGTAGGTATTTAATTGAAACATCTTTTATCGCAGTAACAAAACTAAAATTCGTCAAGTTTAATTCGCGTTACTATCGAAGCTCGGTACCTTCCGTGTGAATCACATCAATCAATGTGCCCGGCCATTTCCCAACTATGTACCTATCATCTCCACAACCCAGACCAGGTAAGACTGGTTGTCAGACTTTCAGGATACTGACGACCCGTGACGACCGTCAAAGTTCAACGAAAATGACAACCAGGATCAATGGTTTAACGTTCTTTCCTAGACACGGATGGGCCTCTGTATAATAAAGACGGTCACCTATCCACAAACCAACCACCCACGCAAGCGTAACAATAATCTAATGGATCGAACGGGGAAACTGTTATTACTTAGCCACAAGTCCTTCTGTCGTGTTAATAACGTATTATCTATTACTTTAATTAAAACTAATTCTTTAATTAAACATTTAGTGATTTAAAAAAAAACTTTTTTATCAGGACACTATTAACGTAAAAATAACATAAAAGAGAAATAATCAGGGATGAATATTCCAAAAACACGTCAAATAATGCAGACACAGAAGCAAACGGAAAACAAAAGCTCACCATAGCATTTTTGGTCTTTCGAAACGAAACCCTAAAAAAGACATTTTGGCACGAAGTCATACACAGCGAATTTAATCACTAATGACGGGTCAGTGGGCAGTTATAGTGAGCTCTGCAGTTTAATTACGAAATTCATTGGTAATGTATGTAATGCAAATTATTGCGTAGCTTTTTAATTGGTATTATGAAAACGTTTATTTTATTTCACGAGCGTTTACTAATAGCACTGTATACTGAGCTAATGGGTGAGAGGTTTATTTGTTTTTGTATAATTAGGTTTCCGCTGGAGCAACCTGAAATGGAATGCTTAATGCTCTTGCTCAGATTTATTATATGTTGTTTGAATAAAAATGGGTGTAAGTCGAAATAAGGGTCTACACTTATTACAAAGAGAAGACTTTTTACTAGCTCAGGAACAAAATGTTTATCTTTGTAATCTAAATTCGATATTTTACGATAAAAGTCTCACTTCATGCTTTTACTTTCACTCAAATCTCCACAAAATTTCAAAGGACCACAATCATAAACCAAATATTTACGGCATTGTTAATTGCTACAAAATAGCCATAATATACAAAGTTCAGGTAACACATTAATAAAACAGTCACCTTCGCAAGCAAAGCCTGCAACTTCTCGAAATCTATATAAGTGGGCAAAAGTATGTGTTTCCCAACGTGTCTGAATAAAGCCTGCGTGTGCACATCTATTCAAGATGGCTTCAACAACTTTAGCTAATGCGTGGATAAAGAAACGGAACTATTTGGCAATAATGAGAATCTTGCCTGTAATACCTAGATTTGGTTAACTGAATGGCAGGTAGTTAGATCGACAGCAAGTATTTACTTTATTCCCACGATCAAGTCGCATAGTCTACGCTCTATTACATTTTTTGGCGGCATCTACAGTGCCACATACAAGCTACACTACATAAACAGCCTATCGACATCAGTCATCAGCCAGTTTCCCACCAGACATAACTCATCCTTTCCAATCCTCACTTTTCCATAGAGGATGAGGGACCTTTACACCCTGTTCCTCATACGTCTATAATATAATCCTCCAGACCGTATTTCGGCTATGGCGGTCATTCTGCAGAGAGTCGCCTTTTTTTTTTGTGGGGCATCTCGTAGTTAATCCTGAAAAGATTGTTACTACTTAAACGGATTGTGGCCCGGCGAGTTCTAAAAAGTTACATTTTTAGGCCTCCAGCCGGGGCGCAGAGAGTCGCCATGGGCGCGGGAGATAATATAGTGCACGAGTGTGTACGCAGACACAGGAGCACTCACTCTTCTCTTACTCTCATAGTCCGACGGGACGGCAATCTAACAAAAACCGGCCAAGTGCGAGTCGGACTCGCGCACCGAGGGTTCCGTACAAATCTGTAGGTATTCTCGGTTTAAATATATATATATTTTTTAATTTTTATATTTCAGTTGATTGAATGTAAGGTAAATTGCGGTTTACGATTTATGACGTTTTAAAAAAAAACTACTCACTCGATCTCGTTCAAACCAATTTTCGTTGATAGTTTACATGGTAATGTACATCATATATTTTTTTTAGTTTTATTATTCTCTTATTTTAGAAGTTACGGGGGGGACACACATTTTACCACTTTGGAAGTGTCTCTCGCGCAAACTATTCAGTTTAGAAAAAAATGATATTAGAAACCTCATTACCATTTTTGAAGACCTATTCATAGATACCCCACACGTATGGGTTTGATGAAAAAAAACATTTTTGAGTTTCAGTTCTATGTATGGGGAACCCCAAAATTTATTGTTTTTTTTTCTATTTTAGTGTGAAAATCTTAATGCGGTTCACAGAATACATCTACTTACCAAGTTTCAATAGCATAGCTCTTATAGTTTCGGAAAAAAGTGGCTGTGACATACGGACGGACAGACAGACAGACAGACAGACATGACGAATCTATAAGGGTTCCGTTTTTTGCCATTTGGCAACGGAACCCTAAAAACCGGGGAAAGATCGGGCGCAGTACCAACGACTTAACGGTTTAACGTCTATAATACTTTGTTACTGAACAGAGATGTGAGTATGTGACACAGCAATACAACTTTTTATTTTAAATGGATTGCAAAAAATTATGTCATCATCATCTAATAGAAGACGGAGGAGCATTCTCGTTGGACGTTGGTGGTGCTTACAACCACGATTTGGCAACATCAGTAAAGTTCCTCCGATGTCAATGGTTTTGGCATTAACCGTAAGTCATCCTGAATACAAAACTTAAATAATTTATGCTACATACAGCAATATTGCTTAATGGCGGAAAAAGTATGACGATACGAACCAACTTCCCCGGTCGAGCTCCTTTACAAAAAGCTCTACTACAACTAAACCTAAATGTTTCAAACTTCATACGTTCAATTGTTTCACCCCAAAGACCATGCCTATTGTCATGTATGCAGCTATTCATTGAAACCATACGTTGCACCATCCCACTGACATACTGACGCGCACCCATCATAAAGATATCCTGATAAACTGCTATTGTCGTGTTTATAGCAGCACTACCATTGTTCAGATCTACTCGAGAACCATTTTACCTTTGCAACCAACAACTACACACATTTCTATTGTACTTCAAAGGAAAATTCACATAAAACGTTCTGCGTTTTATTTAGCGAGCTGTAAAGTTAAGTTGGTTCGATTTCAGCAAGGCTTGGGATTTTTTTGTCTTGCCCGTTGTATGAATTTCGTAAACCCTATACATCTTCATTAACTTGCTTTGTTTAGTCCGGTTGTGCTCTATTTGTTAAGTTTAGACAATGTGTTTAGCATCACTAGACTTGAAGACCCTCAGAAACTCCAAATAATTAATTGAACAAAGAAGCCGATAGTGTTTTTGTTTTCATGTGTTCACAAAAAATAATTTTGTCATGCTCTGCATGGTCAATAATTACCTTCATAAAATAGGATTCATAGAATTATTAACGAAGTCAATACAGTTGGTCTTCGATTAATAACCTTAAGCTTACATCAAGGTGTAAAATCCAGTGTTAGACACACTGGATTTTACACCTTGATGTAACGTTTAGTTGTTCACCGAACTTGTCAGGTTTGTAAATAAGGTGAACAAACTTATTAACAAAAAAAAAAAAAAACAAAAGTCATTTATTCAAACTAAGCACTTTTTGAACGTGAAAGTTACATAAGACAGTCCCCCAAAACGCCCGCACTTTACCACTTCCTAGTGCTTTAGCTAGGAAGAAGTGGCTCAACAACACATGTCTTAAAAGCGTCAATAAGAGCGTCCGATACAACTTTTATACACAACATGTTTTTGAAAGGATCTGTCGAAACCGAATATCATAACTTTGTATATGCGTACCTAGGATAAGACATAATATCGTCTTAGCATGTTTATTAGTCTTAGTCTTAGTTGTTTTAAAAGAGCGCCATTCATCCTCTCAGCTCTCGGAAACACTAACCTATTCAACGCGCATACCTCCTCAGGTTTAGATAAGATCCAGATAACACAATAAAGCAACTCGTAATAGATCCAGTTACAAGATCTCGAACACAATAGCCATCACTTACTAAACTGGGAGGTGTTGGCAGGTTTATTCCTGTGAGCATTATGCAGGCTAAAATACTATTACATTATCAAAAAAGATAAGTACTCAATACTAGCATGGATGCCAGGGCCAAGCATGAATAGCTCTTTATTAAAAACTTATCATCATCTTCCAGCTCTTGTCCCATATTACGCTGAGGTCGGTGCAACACGTTTTCTTCTACCATTTTTCTCTCTCAACCGTCACGCTATTATTCCCTGACTTTTCTTTAATTTGTTACATCATTAAAAACATAACATGGCAGTAAAAAGTAAAGCAACGAAACTGTAAGTTCTGAAATTGATCAATAGAATCGTTTTTCGGCGCGCTCAAAAGGTTCACTTATAATTTCTTCTTCCTTATCTCGATTCCTGTAATGATTAGTCACTCAGCACTGTTTTGGACCGAAGCTCAGTGCCCAAAGTGCGCCCAGCGTTTAAATTAAATAATGACACAATATGGAGTCTTTTCCAAAGAACCCAAAGTACTAAATCAAATTGATGTATTCGCAAGTCTAGTTTCTTTATTTAGAACGTAATGATACCTATAACAACGATTCGTATCCGATCAAGATACGGACACAAGATTTGTAAGACAATAGTGTTATTGCCAGGTGATGTAACGCCAGGAAGGGTTCGCGATTCGCACGTAACTGCAACCGCTCGTTGTGTGTAATTGCACAGTAAATTGCTACCAATTTGTGTAATAAGACATCTGAAGATTTGGATCGAGAGAAATGGAGAGGAGTTCGGTTGTTACAGACTTCCTATAAGGCTCTACCACAATACTGAAATAAAGACCAATGGTACATTCTAATAAGTTAGCCCTGCGTCCTGCTGATTGTAGGTACATTTTAATAATGGAATAAGCTTCTCCCATACCTTACCTGGAGGCCATAACTTTAAGGAGGCATCGACTAGATAGCCCGGAAGAGCGGTCGCGTAACTCCTAGATTGACCTGTAAGAAACCATAATAAACAAGCCCTGTCTTTAGTACCGCGCAGTCAGGTAAAAAAACTTTCATCAATACTCAATACTCAATACTCAATACTCAATTCTTTATTGCATTCCATATGTTACATAGATGGTTAAAAATAAAATGGTACAAGATCAGATATGGACCCTGTCGGGCACGCAAAAATTAGGAGAGAGGAAAAAATAATATCGGCTCAAATAATTTGTTTGAGCCGATACGATTGCAGGGGCCATTTCCACATGCGAGAGTTTCTCAAATAAATAAATCATCATATGCCAATCCCTTTCCCCACTATGTTATCTTAGGGTCAGCTTCTAGTCTAACTGGATGCAGTGGAATACCAGTATTTTACAAGGAGCGACTGCCTATCGGAACTCCAGAAACCAGTAACTGGGTAACACGATCACTCTTTGGAAAGACTGATTGTCAGTTTCGGGCTTATGACGGCCCGTCGAAGATCCATGAACGACAGCAGAGATCAACGACTTAACGTACTTTCTGTAGAACGGAGGGGTCTTAGTATGTAAAGATGGTCACCCATCCACGGTCCAACCGCTGCAAGCGTAGCTTAACCTGATCGATCGACGCATGCGGCTACAATTTACATTATAGGTCAACAATTTAATTTAAATGGTTCATTGGAATTGATCTTAGATAACGTGTCCTATAAAAAGTGATAGGTCCATGTACCTGATGCGGTCGGACCATATGTGAATATGGTCCGACCGCATCAGGTTACACTAGCTTAAATTTATCTGTGACCTCTCCATATAAGGAACTGCCGACACAAGCAGAAGTTTTCGGTACTGTTATGAGTCAATAGCAGTGATCACTATAAGTAGGTACGTTATTTATACACGAAGAATGACACACTTTTAGAAAGCCAAACTCGTCAAAAATATGCCAAATAAAGAGAAATATACAGGATATTTTATTGTACAGACGCCACCAGGTCAAGCTACCCGAAACTGTCAATTTTTCCCAATGAACCTTGAACCTAATGCTCTAGAAATAAAGTCGAAAATCTATCAAAGAAATCTGACAGATTGTAGTAGCTTGATGTGTTGGCGTCTGTACATAAAAAAAAGCTTGCTCTGCATTGTGATTACTTTAAATGGAATAGGAAATAAACATTACAAAATATTAGTAACGTGAGTCATCATCATCACCATTTCAGCCACAACACTTCAACTGCTGGGCATATGCCCCCCGCCAGCAGCCTTGGGGGTTGGCCATAATCGCTACGCTTGGCAGGTGGGTTGGCGACCGCAGGACGGTGGTAAAATGTATAGAGAACGCAGCTGCTCATTCTCTAGTCAGTCCCTTAGTCGCCTTTTACGACACCCACGTTTAGAAATGTGATGGATTTCCATCACATTTCTAAACGTGTCACAATTCTTTACGTCCGTCACCACACGGAAGGTGAGTGTAACACAATATTTACTTAAAACAAAGCCTCATTTACTTTAACAAATATGTTGTACATGGCTCTCCCAATGTCAAAAGTCAGCTGTTCATAGGCCTGCAACTGTTTGCTTCAAATAATGGGTTTTGTGCAATATTTGTTTAAGTTTATAGCTAATGTTGTGTTGAAGTTAATGTTCTGTTAAAAGTATCTTTACATATGTCGCTGTGTTGTAATCTGCTGTTTATTTTGTATAGGCAGCTAACATAAATTGTTCGTTTAAATCTACGTTCTAATAAGGAAATAGATGGAGGATATACATAGATGACGAAATGGAATTGATAATTATCATTCTGATTATTGAGATCAAGAACTGAAGACTTATAAAAGACGTTAAACTTCCGGATATTAATAATGACTTTGACTTTGACCTCTGAGTTTTTCTTCTCAGAGTAGTCGGATGGAAAACACCGCACCCAGCTAGTTCTCAAACATTATTTATTTCTGACCTGTAGAAATGTATTTTTAAACCAGAATTAAATAAGAGTTACCATACATTTACATTACCGTCTAAGCCTGTTGATTATCTTTCGCATTAATTAGATTGTCAGTTGACTAATTAAAGTCAGAAGCTACTTCTGACACACTTCCCTATTTACCTTCTAAACTTACCTACTTTTTCGGCAATTTGCAATTTATACAATCGTTTGCGAAACCAAAATACACGTACCCGCAATCAATCAATCAAATTGTCATAAAGTCGAAATCATAGACAATAGAATGAAAATGGCGACTGGCGATACGAGTTTATGTTAACGTACTCTTACATAACCTGTGGTTCTGTGACTAAGACTTAGATTTATTACAGACTAGGTTACCTAACTGAAGTAGCTACATTACTAGGTGACCTCTGAATTTGGTCCTAAGAGTCGCAGATGTTGAAAGAATACGTACGGAGGTATTATTGTTCGGTCATCATTATTTGGCGACCCGAATTACGTAGTAATAGTTACCGTCTTTTGTTCTGCCTTTCGAATGAAAATAATGCTGAATCAGTCGTTCACGCACATCTACCTTAAAATGTTATGAAATCAGCGGGTCATCATAGTCAGTCAATACATATTGTTCCCACTACTGGGACGCGGGCCTCCTTTTGGTGAGAGGGAGTGGGCCGTGATCATCCACGCGGGCCCAGTGCAGGTTGGTAGATGTCACGTGTCTTCGAATATTTGGTTCTAGGACATGCCGGTTTCCTCACGATGTTTCCCTTTACCGTTATAAGAGCAGTGTGCAGTTGTGATAATATTATTTACACAAAATAAAGTCCCTACCTGGAGTCGAACCCACGACCTACAGCCCATAATTCAGAGCTCATACCACTGGGCCACCATTGCTCTGGGCACAATAAGTGGGTGTACTCTGTAAAAATTTGGTGAAAACTAAGGTGAAGTGAAATGGCACTCCACTGAAGCTAGGTATTGGCACCATTGTCAACTCACTTCACCTAAATTTTCTTCGTGGCAGTATTATACAATAGATACTCTGATGTCAACATGTACATGAATGACGTCATTCTTGATGTTCCTGACAGACTTAGCTAAGGCTGTTTAACAAAGTTAAAAGCTCCTTTAGCGCTTCTATACAGATACTTACTGCTGCTGATCGTCAACCAAATAAGGATGTCTAAAGCCTTCTCTTGCATGTAACTTAGCTTAATACAGCCTACTTAGTAAGGTATACCTAGTACAAATCAATCAGCAATAATCCGTTTTGATTGAATACACTCACAACATAAGCATTGTACGCTCAGCCTTACAAACGAACTAATAAGGATTATCTGGAGGGCACAGTGAGTGCTAAGTAACACCTTTCAAGGGGATGTTTTTGTATTTGGCAACACTGGCCTACTTTCTGTTTTTTGTGTTATGAGGTCAGGTGAGCCAGGTGTTTTTTTCGTCTGATTTAAAAGTAATTGCGTCCTGCTTGCCGCTCGTAAAAATCGCCAGTTACAAACGCCAAAAGTTTTATAATATTTCAGATAATGCAAAAATGGCAAATTATTATGCCTAGGCGTAAACGAAATACTAGACGGCCTAGATAAGAGGCAACGATTTTCAATAGGATTGACCTAAGTTTTTCGGTAGAAGAATTTTTTGCACATCATTATTATCTGTGATGAAATGTTGCGTTGCCCTCAGTTCACAGAGTGGTCCTACTGTATCTGAATAATTTACATAGAAAAGGTGTTCTCGAACAAGTGAACTGCGATAGAAACAAAATATGCCTTCATAAACAATTGATTCGCCGATCACCTTACACCTAACATACTTATTGAAATTCTAAGCCCTTGTTCAATAGTCACACCGTTCGGTGTCTAGACATAGTAATAAATCAAGAATTGCATTCTGACATTTTGAACTCTGTTTTGTATGCAATAGAGTGTAGTGCAGTGTTTATTGACATTGCGTATAAACGTTAAAGTGAGTAATAAAGTATTTCTTAATTGATTCATTAGTCGATTGGTGCAGCTGTGATTTGAGTTCCTGGTTTCTGGTTTAACTAAAATCAATCGATTGAAGAAACTGTAATATTATGCACAAGCAGGCCGCGAAATAATCGTGGACGAATTTTAATAGAGTGACTAACACACTTCTCATCATTTAACGCTTGCGAAAGGGAAATCTAATGAACGTCAGATGCCGATAGATGAAACCACTCACGGTTTCCGAATTACAAGAAAACTGCACTAAAAATGTACATAGAACATACACAACACATACACAATGCACATAGCTGATTTGGAAATGTACATAGAACATATCCAAATCAGCCTAAAATGTTACCCTCGGTGAAAAAGAGTGGTCCGCTATCTTTTTTCGGTACTAGGACATATCGGTTTCCTCACAATGTTTTCCTTCACCGTTTCAAGAGCAGTGATGATGAAATCATTCACAATATCCTCACTAACTTGATACGGCAAAATGATGCAGTTTTTTGCTAGTAAAATGATGCATAATTTTGCAGTTAAATTCAAATGACTGCACTGATGCTAAACTTTTTCGAAATAACATGAACTATCCTACCCTCCTAAACATTTTAATCTTTTGTTGCTTAACCTGATCGACTGATCCGTGCCGCTGCTATATTTAGCCACACTCCTCTCCTAATACACTTTTCAACGCGGCCCGGTAATATCTATAATAACGGAATTAATATCTCCCTTGAGCTGAGATAACTCTCACCGGACTGATATTATCGTAACATTACTTAACATCGAATACCAGCACCAGAACAAGTTGCAACTAATATCATTGCGAGCCCTTCAGTACATGTTTCCATGTTTCCTCATATTCAACCTTTATAGGTGCTAATCGCTTATTAATTCGAATGTGTGGGACATACATATTTGAAGAGCGTCGTGTTTTGAGGCTGCAAGTAATGCCCAAAGAAGGTGGTATAGTTGTATTTAATGTAATAAATGCACGGATGCCCACATTAATTGGTTACCCCCCGTTGTTAGGTTTTTATGTGCTTGAGAGAAACATTTTTAGTACCTCCGTCTGGCACCTACATGAACAAGGCTTTCACCAATTTCTATTTCATGATTTTGTATGGATAACTAGCAACTCGCCCTTGCTTCGCACAGTTGCTACGACATGACCAAAAATCGTTTCTTTATAAGGTACCGCCCAGCGCCGCCCTGCGTTTTCATCCGCTGAAGTCTTAATCCCGTGAGAACACCGGGATAAATGTTTCCGGTGTTCTAATCCAGGTTATGGTGTATTTATGTGCCAAATTCCATCCAAATCCTTAAAGTGGTTTTAGCGTAACAAACAACATACAAAAATCAAATCTTTTCTCTTTATAATATTAGTTTAGATTAATGTACGGTTTATTTATGTTTCTTAAAAATCTCCCGATATTTATTTTTAAATTTTCGTGAACACCGCATCAAAAAACGCAGAACTGTCCGGCCACAAGAAAAGCGACTTTATCCCATAGCTGTACACGTCCACCCGAAATAAAATAGAAAGGAGGACGTAATAAGGATGCCAAATACTAATAATTTAGTAGCAAAAGCAGAGCCTTTTAACTTGAGCTGAACCGGATTAGAAGAAAACTTGTTCACAGTAGGTCTTACTAGTTTAGTTTAATAGATTTTATAACATAACATAGGTAGGTAAATTATGCAGACACAGAATTAAAAAAATTCACACATCACGTGACTACGTACCCAACAGACCTAGACGATGTGAAACATCACACTCACAATACTTACTAGTCAACTCTGTCTTCCGACAGCGTGTAAAAAGATTGACATTTTCGATAACATGTCGATATATGCAATTCTGAGCAAAACCTCAAGAATACATGGCAACGAGTCATTGTGTGAGTAAGCAAATGATATGCAGGTGAGACCGGCTTATGGCTTGCAGTTGGAAAGTAAAGGAATTTATCGATTGTGTACTGCTATCTATGTACTTATGTTTAGGCTCATAAAATCTGAGCTTATGAATCAGTGTTGTCTTTATAATTAAGTCAAACGATGACAGGTTTGCCTTTAATAAACTTTATCTCAATATGTCACAAAAGACAATCTCCTCGTCAAAACCTAGGCTACCATTCGCTAAAGTACCTACAGATTTTCTAGTAATTAACACTAGATTTACCAGACCAGTCATTTTGACTGGTCGTGCAAACGTATAAATGTTAATAACAAAAAAAAAATATTTGTTACTAATATATATAAAGTAACATTAAATTCATAAAATATATTCTCCACTTATAGCTACAAAAGTCATAACATCATTTCAGAAAGCAAATTTTATATGTAATGGGAATTTTGAATTGAAATTGCACGACCATTCAAAATGACTGGTCTGGTAAATCTAGTGTTAAGGATCACTTTTATAAAATAAAATAAAAATAAAAAACGCATTTATGAAACGCTCGGAACTCTCAATGCTGCGATGACATGGATGGTAGTCTCTAAACTCAAACTTATTTCAATTAAACCATTTACACGCACTTTTGAATTGTTTTGGAGTTACATCATTAATGTTTAATTTATAATTATATGAAAGAACTATGTTAAAAAGACATACACGAATAGCGTCGAGAGTAAGCAAAATATAAGAAAGGAAAACAATCCAAAAATAAAATGATTAAAATAAGCCGTGGCAGTTAATAGATGACCAGTCCCAAAGAGAAGTCCAGTGCCGAGACTAGACTAGACGGGAAGTAATTATGAATCCACTCTGTTTAAGCTTTAATAATACCGGTTCTGAAAAATTACTGCGATTAATAGACAACCTCGTAACAATAAATCAATAATCCAAAAGCTAATAGCTACATCAGTAAGCTATTAATAACAGAAAGTGTGAACCTTTACGTGAAAACGCATCTTTGAATCTGAGAATCTCCAGTCAGATCAGAAAATCAAAATCAAAAGTCATTTATTCAAACTAGGCTGAGAGTCAGCACTTTTTGAACGTCAAAGTTACATAAGACAGTCCCCCAAAACGCCCGCCCTTCACCACTTCCTAATACTTTAGCTGAGAAGAAGTGGCTCAACAAACTCCCCAGCAGCACAGCTGTCTGTTAAGTTAGAAGAACTTGATTCTATACAATAATATGTACGTAATTACATAAACAAAACATACATTAAATTATTTGCCAGATCCAACAATAAATGAGTTGCTAACAAGTCTGTTATCCTACAATTATACCTGCTCTGTTGGCTGTGTTGAGAAATATTACCTGTTCCAATACTCAAACATAAATAAACTCACGCCGTGTTCCTATGGCGGTAAGCAGAAACTACAGAATGCCACTACTGCGATCCTTGCGTACTTCTTTTGCCTCGTTAACGTTCATATATTTGGTCATACACACACGCCAGTTGCGAGTACTACGCACCTGACCTTTCTGAAGAACATCACCAATAAGTTTTCTATATATCCTCCTACGATGACCCAGACGTTTTCAATCACATCTGCCTTTTGTTATTCGTCCTTCAGTCATCCTCTCAACATGACCGAACCATCTAAGCTAATCTTTTAATGTTTGTATAATTTCTATTATACCATATTTTTAATCCATCATTGTAGGAATGTATTGCGTCGTTATATATTTTACGACAGGTTTCAAAAAGTAAGAAACAAAAGTGACACTTTCGGTTTTTTCCTTAGAACTTTGTTGTTAATTATCTAGCTCTTTTATTGAGTCTTTTGTGCACAAGGTTTTTTTTTGGATTAGCTAAGGATATCGCAAGAGCAAAATGCAGCATGTCCATAAAATCGGTCAAAGAATTTACATATTATAGATTTATATATCTTCGACAACTGCTATAAAACTTTTTATAGCAAAACTCACGAGACTAAACTACCAATTAATCACTACAATAAATTCACCAAGAAAAGGCAAAGACAATTTTTTGCTCAGCCTTTGAATCACTTCATTATTTTGACTGTATGACATAAGATGGTTATTGCTGGGCTATTATTTACCACGCTGGGCACCGAATATAGACATCAAGGAGGCTGTTGGACAACCGGACAGTCGGACATGCCAAGGACGATACGGTTTAGGATTGGTTTAGACATCATGCGTCGGACAGTGGGATTTCATAATGAGATCAACATTGCCAAAATCTGGCAGCCTTATCATAAAAACTATAAATTATGAACTCTTTGTTATAGTTTGGAAGTGGCCAGTATTTTTTTGTAAGATCGATATATTGATTCCTCTAATGTTTTAAAAACATTATACTTCTCCAGTCCTCTATGATGAATAAATAAATCTGCAGGCAAAATTGTTTGAACCAAATGAAAAATCTCTCAAACACCTTGCGTATGTCTAAAAAAGACCTAGGATTGAATGCAATCATATTTTAATGGTACACATACATACAATCACGCCTTTTTCCAATGGGGGTAGGCAGAAATCACGGAACGCCACCTGCTACGATCTCTACAGACTCCTTTTGCCTCGTTTAGGTTCATACAATTGATCATACACACACGCCGGTTGCGAGTACCTACTACGCACCTGACCTTTCTGAAGAATACCAATAAGGTCACCTACCTATATGTCCTCCTATGGCGGCTCCTCCCGGTGTTTCCACTCACATCTGCCTTGTAAATACCTTTTGTGAGCCGTCCTTCTTAATGGTAATAATTAACAAAACTATTCCTAGTCACAGTTCCTTTGACAAGTCCTTTTTTAGGGTTCCGTTGCCATATGGCAAAAAACGGAACCCTTATAGATTCGTCATGTCTGTCTGTCTGTCTGTCCGTCTGTCTGTCTGTCTGTCTGTCTGTCCGTCCGTATGTCACAGCCACTTTTCTCCGAAACTATAAGGGCTACGCTGTTGAAACTTGGTAAGTAGATGTATTCTGTGAACCGCATCAAGATTTTTACACTAAAATAGAAAAAAAAAAAATTCCTATAAAAAAAGAATAAAAGGTTCCCCATACTTAGAACTGAAACTCAAAATTTTTTTTTTCATCAAACCCATACGTGTGGGTTATTTATGAATAGGTCTTTAAAAATGGTATTGAGGTTTCTAAAATCATTTTTTTCTAAACTGAATAGTTTGCGCGGGAGACGCTTCCAAAGTGGTAAAATGTATCCCCCCCCCCCCGTAACTTCTAAAATAAGAGAATGATAAAACTCAAAAAAATATATGATGTACATAACCATATAAACTTCCACCGAAAATTGGTTTGAACGAGATACAGTAAGTAGTTTTTTTTTAATACGTCATAAATCGTAAACCGCAATTTACCTTTCATTCAATCAACTCAAATATAAAAATAAAATAAAAAACATTTAATTTCATAAGCATAAACCTTATACATAAACCGAGGATACCTACAGGTTTGTACGGAACCCTCGGTGCGCGAGTCCGACTCGCACTTGACCGGTTTTGTTTTTTGTAGATTTAACGATACTAAACTCTGTCTATCTTCCACAGAATCGTATTTATGTGCGAAATATTAAAATCTTATGACTGATTGCTTACAAGACGACAAATTTCGCGAGGTCACTCAAAATGTCATAAGTCACAGTCTTCAACAAAATATGGCGAACATTGTGTTTCCGATGTAAATATATGCAACTCATTAATAAGTACTGGTTTGATTATTAGCTGACAGTGAAGGTACCTACGAGTATAAATTAAACTAGCCTCTACGCGCGACTTCGTCTGCGTGAAATTTCTTGTTTTTACATAAAATATATCCTATGATAGTCGGGAATACTGTATCTTCCCATTAGTGAATTTTCAGAATTGAATCAATAGTTCCGAAGATTACCCCTCTACATACAAATTCACAAGTTTCATCCCCTTATAAGCGTCTTCTGGTAGTAAGAAGTACAGATGTAGGATTGTAGGCTATATTACGTGACGTCGTCCAAGACGCTACTGAAAGATTTCCACAAAATCAAATCACAAATGAGTAGCCAGAATGTCCCAGCACTCGTATTTCACACGTAACCCAACCAGTTAATTATAAATTAGTTGATAACGCGTCAGCACGTCGCCTTATGCACAGACCATAATTCAAATACTAGTGCTGTGCTCCTCACTGGCTGTACCACCTGAATACTTTTGAGTCGAAGACGACGCCTCTTACTTGTACATGTCAATCTCAATTAAGATTGATATCGCCTTGAATCTAAAACACAGCAAAAACTATTTAGACAGACTATATCATTGTATTTTTTGGGTTCCTGTGGTATGTTTGAAAATAACGGTACGCTTATAGGATCACGTCGTTGTCCGCCCCTCTAGCAAGCTGAAGCCATGAAGTACATATGTGTTACATAGTTGAGAGATAGTCATTGTTTGCATAGCAGTGACTTATCGCTGTAATTTACGAGGCCGGTAATGAGATAGTTTCCCTCAATTGTTTCAATAGAGTCTTGTTACATATAAGTGCACTTTACTGACCTACACATGCATTCACTTTCCATCCAGATTAACTCTTCCAATCTGAGATCAGCATGTAACACAATGTGATGTAATATAAGTCACGTATAGGTATTATACCTATAACATTTCAAAGAGGTAAAATTTGTTCGTTTGTAAGTTTGTTTGTATGTAGTGGGTAATCTTTGGAACTTAAAGTTGGATTTGAAAAATACTTTTGGCACGTGAAAGGCCATCTTTTGAGGCAGGTTTTATGGTATTTAACATTATGCTAGAACGCGAAGGATCCGGGTAAAACGGAAAAAAAATCCAGAAGGAACACTATGAGAAAACGCAGTAATGTCGCAAGCGGGCGATGCGATACTAAAGGATATATTTCAGGATAAGGCTGTCTGTCCATTGGAGCGGAGAAGAGCGGAGCTGTGTCTATATTAACCAATAGAATTCAAACACCGCTCCGCTACGAAAGGATGCCAAAATTCTATCGGTTAATGTAGGCACAGCTCCGCTCCTCTCCGCTCCAATGGACAGGCAGCCTAAGACAAGAAATTTCACGCGGTCGAAGTCGTTGGCTGAAGCTAATAATTAAATATTATCCTTATGAAGTCCGGCTGTTTACTGAAGTTGTTAAAATAATCTGAATAACGAAAGATGTATTCATTACGTCATTACTTATTCATAATCTTGAATTCTTGATTGAAGACAACTAATATCTTATAATAGCCTGGGACTTTGAAAAATCCATCGGAACGGAATAATCTGTCGTTATATTTCTATCTATTCCATATAATTCGCTACAAATATACGTGTATAAAAAATTATTAAATTTATTAAGCATGTGTACTTAATGAAATAAACTGCATTATCAATGATTTGAAAGATACATTACTAGTTCTCGCTTGCGTCAGAACAATGTTAATATAGAAATTCGTTCTGTCTATGAATGTAGACATATGCGTCAGTTTTCATCAACAGGTTGTTAACAGAAATATTATTATTATACATCTAGATATTCTAGTGACAACGTGTACCAGGTATGTCTAGATTTTTTGCCTTTAAGTCAGCATGCCTCACGTAAAACTAGTTTTTATATTTATTTTGTTAAGGTGGTTACTAAATTAAGGTCGTTAATTAAAGTAACGTTGTGCAATACCTTCTAGAATCTAAATATGTAGATTTTTATCATGGAGATATAAATCTCCAACTATCTTCTAGAACATCGTATCACATAACGTTCCGTATGATGCTGGTTCCCTATGCTGCCGGACGGAAAGAATAACGCCATCCCATTTCTTCCTGCAAGTGTCGTAAAAGCCTGCCAGGGTTGCGAGATTTGTACGAAAGAGATATCATAGCCCTGGCATATGGACAATTGAAGGAACACGGCTGGGTTTTAGTCAGTAAATGTCTGACACGCCTTTCCACTCCACCCAGAGCGGAGGACGTCATTTGATGATTTCCCATCCTGAAAAAAAAAAAGAGGCGAATAAGGGACTTACTAGAGGATGGACAGCAGCGTTCTCTATGTATTTTACCACTATACTGCGATTGCCAACCACCGCCTGCCAAGCGCGACGCTAATGACAATCCCCTACCGATTTTTTGGCGGACACCTATGTCCAGCAGTGAACGTCTTTACGTTGTAATAATGACGATGATGATGATTACCCAACTTTACTTTGTCATTTGTTTAGATCCTAATCTATCACACCTATTTTAATTTACCTTTACCTTTTGAATCACAGACACTCTTTCTAAACTACATTTTCTAAGATATACCAAGTTCATAAAATTGGAACTAAAATACAATTTTACAAAATCCGATGACAGTGAAGCCACATGGAATGCTGGTGCCTACGAGACTTGTCGCACATTAATTAAAATAATTATAAATGCACTCACATTATTAATTTATGTACTTATGTGTGTGCATACGCAATTAACGTAATAGGACTGGTTACTTTTATTATTAAATCGTAATTTATCACCTTGTGGGAAGATGACTAACTATAATAAGTTAATAACTGTCATCATAAGATTCTTTGCTGACCATTACATAAATATTAGTAGTTATCTTGTCAACTTACTCTTCCGTGTGAATCAACTTGTGAGTGGTTATTTTAATTTGTAATTTTGTAGCCATTTTGGCCCTCACTAACAGCAGATATTTTAGTTTCAAAAATATTTTTTTTTCTTTTGTGTCGAAGCCGCGAATCATACCTTGCTAAAGAAAAGGTAAATAGGTAGTATACATATAGCTATGTAACTATTTATTTGCATACTAAATAGAATAAGGTTGTATATCCAAACAAGTTTATCTAAATATGTAAAAAATATTTCAAGTCGTATATAAATAAAAGATAAGCATAGATGGACCACTTCTTTATTTTGATGTGTAATACACACACAAACATGCATATCTCACCTTCATTTCGACAGTGGAAGACAAACCTTTTTCCTTATTTGAGTCACATCAAAGACATTAAAGTTCCGACTATAGTTTGTCATGGTTCTTGTGAAAGCTACATTTCTTCATAAATTCAAGGTAATGTTCACAAAAACACTATTTGTAAAGTTTTTCAAAAAATAGTTTCGAGGACAAATTATTAGTGGGTCTCACGTTTTACTCTGAGAATGGTTAACCTTTTTAGGGCGGCAATTTTTAAATACACATACAATCGAACATAATTATTGCACCTGCTATTTCTATCGAGAATATAAAATATACTATTAATTCTTTGAATATCCTTTAAAACTGGAACAAAGTATAAGACTTATTCAATTCAATTAATTTATTTCAGAGAAATCTCCATATAAGTACATAATTCATAAATATCATATAACGTTAGTGTGTTAGTAACAAACATTTTACCTAAAACTGTGTCAGTACAGTTAGTACCTATACTTAACTAGAACCTATGGTTGTCCTAATCCAATGATTTTGGAAAGGACAGTCAAAACGGGCAGCAATCACATTTAGGATGCTGTTGCTAGAGTTTGCTTTCTTGCGCATGATGACTGGAAAGCTATCCGTACGCGCTTCAGCAATGTTCGCATAATTTTTAATTATCTAAAAAATTCGTGAACAACTCAGGTCTTGTTATTCTTACATAAATAAATAAATAACAAATCAGGGTTTTAAAACAAAACACGTTTACTATAGATTGTTCTCGTAATCCACATCGAACAATATTAGTCCCAATACGTTAGCATGTTCATGTAGGTATTCTAAATTAGCATTAACTAATTAATTACAATCGCCCGACCACCTGACCGGTCTCCAAACAAACTTGTTTTAGTAAATAATTATAATATTGGACTAGTCTTCAATGCATTTGCGTTTATATTTAGTATGCCACATCCACAAAAACCATGTTTAAAACGCTAATTTAGATTTTAAATGAAACTTATCTCATTTAATATCATTCTTTAAAAAATATCGGCTTCTTATTGTGATCCAAATGCTTTTAAATCTTAATACTACGGAAGATAAAAAACCTAAGTAATGAAATTATTGCAATTTTATAGGTAGGTTTGTATAACTACTTTTATATGTCAATCATAGTTTTAAAACTTGAAGAGGTAATCGTTTCGTATCTGACTACTCTGAGAAGAAAAGCCGAAACAAACTCAAAGATCACAGTGTCTTTTAAAGTCCAGACATAATCTTGGTCCGATCATAATAAAGACCATGGAGAATGGTGTCTGAAATACAATTTTGTAGAAAGAACCACCTAGAACCTAAGGAGCTTAACAATACGACGAACAATAGTAAAGAAAGGACACTTGGATAGGCCGCGTAAACATAAACTACTCAAACTGCCAGAACAAGATTCATGTTTGATGACCCAAACTAACATAGTACAAAAGCAGGAAGAAGAAGTGGAAAACAAGTATTTTACCAAAGAAAATAAAAAGCAGTCGTTAGCATTTGAACGAGTAGGTAAGACCGGAACCGAGCGCGCGTGAAATCAAATTCTATAATGGACACGGGTCAAAGGCGAGAAACTCGCTTAGATAAAAACGAAACAAATTTTTATTTTATTATTAAAGCTATAAGGGCAACGATATTTAAAATGTGTGTCATTCACCGTGTATTCTTGCACTCTACGAGTAAATAATTACTTATGTACTTGTCTAAGCTGGTAGGTCCACTTATCCAATCAAATGTGTTTACATGAAGATAATCATAGTTGACTCCAAGTGTATCCGTTGATCTTTTCAATGTTTCGTCATTTACATGCTAATACCATATCGCAATACTTATAGCTATCATAATACATATTTCTGGTGGTATAACTAGAAGTTACACTTGGTTTTCTGTACCTAAAAATATTTTTTTTGTAAAATCTAATATAATATTATATATATTTAATATATTGTGGCAATAGGCTCGCCCCCTATTACATGGGACTTAAACATAACAGGCGAAATGTGGGTGTACTATAGGTACACCTCTGCCCAACCCTTCGGGGAAACAAAGCGTGATGTTATGTTATGTCTAATATAACTTTATAGAGCTTTTTCAAAACTGGTTACGTTTTGAAATCGCTAGGTATGAAAGAACTAAAGTAAAGCTGACAATCATAACAATCGTAATCTTTAGTAAAACCATCATACCTTATTGAGAGGGAACTATTCTGTTGATCTTTTAATGAATCCACAACGAATGCATTTTTTTTGTATTTTAACATAAGTTTAATGATTAATTGTATTTAAGATTATTAAGTTAAGATCGGTGCATTTATCGCATCGCGTTTAACATTACAGGATATCACATATCCAGTAAAAATAGTTTTTTTTATACGATACGCACAACGAAAGCGTACTAGCAAAGAAAAACTTTCGGTTATCGTAGGACTATTGTAAGAAATGAAGACAAAGATATTGGACTATAGGTTTGGGCAACTAAAGCGGACTGGTTAAATAGAAATAATGTGGCCCCTGTTTTATTATCTTAAAAAAAAACATATTTCTGCCCATAGATTTCTACTCGTCTTTCTGTGCTGCCCAGGTCTTCCTGCCATCATTTCGTCGGTCTAACTCGGCAACACCATTTGACAGACGCTCTCTGCGTGACGACCCTGGCCCATCCACCCCGAAGCTTATTCATAATAATGTTGATTAATTTAATTGACGCAAGTACCAGACATCTACTAACATGTTTATATGCATTCTAATCATATTCGACTTGTTACATGCGCGCACGCATTTCGTAATGTGTGCAGTCTCACGATTTGCATCTATCACTGTCTAAATTGTTTTAGTTAGATGCATCGCGATTTGTTAGAAGGACATCGTTGACAATGGTAGTGCATTAGCAGGTATATTTTCAACCATAATTGCTAACGAGCCCATTTACTATTATAACATTACCTAAGTACCGACTTATTCTTTGGACGACGTGACATCATACTTCAACAAGTTACAAGGTATATAAATAAGAGATCTTTAATTCGGATAAGCAACATCCTTAGGTAGTGAATAAAAAGAAAGAAAGATCTTTTATCTATGTTTGTGATATTTTATATACGGAGGGCTGAGACCAATAGCCATCGGCAGCGTGTTCAGAAGGTTAACAGCTAAGCTGGCGTGCCGGTCCGTAAGAGTAGCTATGTCCGAATACTTGCAGCCGCATCAACTAGGGTTCGGGACGCGTCGGGGGTGCGAGGCTGCTATCCATGCAACGCGTGCGTTTGTCATGGATCCTGAGAACTCGGACTGCGTGGTGCTGAAGCTGGATATACGCAATGCTTTTAATACCCTAGAAAGAGACGTTCTTTTGAGCGAGGTCAAGGATAAAATTCCTACCCTATACCCATTTCTTTACCAGGTATATTATTCTCCTTCTTATCTATTCTTTAATGATAGTCACATTTCATCTCAAGTGGGTGCGCAGCAGGGGGATCCACTGGGGCCACTTGTTTTCAGTTTAGCAATCCACAAAGTCATCTCTGGTTTGAAATCGCCTCTGAACCTGTGGTACCTGGATGATGGCATTATTGGTGGATCACCGGAAGAGGTTTTCCAGGACCTGGAGGTTCTTGTTCCTCAACTTAAGAAGCTGGGTCTTGAGGTGAATCCCTCCAAGTGCGAATTTTTTCCCTGTGGCGTTGGAGCTCGTTCACACTTCTCACGCTTTGGTTCTCATTTACCTGGCCTCAGGGAGCTTTCTCCTCTTTCATTCTACCTTTTGGGATCTCCCATTTTACTTGACGGAGTGCCAGAGGCCATATCCTCCCGTAAAGAGCTTCTCCTCAATGCTCGGGGACGTCTCAAAGATCTCTCCGCACACGTTGCAATTTTGTTGTTGCGTATGTGTTTTGCCTTACCCAAGGTTACATATCTCTTGCGGACCGCTCCTACCTGGCTTTGCCCTGAGGAGGTATGTTCCTTTGACTGTGCTCTAAGATCCACGGTTGAGTCGATACTGAATGTATCTTTTAATGATGCGCAGTGGAGGCAGGCGGCTCTTCCAATACGGTACGGGGGTCTTGGGGTGCGGTGCGTGCTTGATGTGGGTCTACCGGCTTTCCTGGCGTCGACTCATGGGGTGGCTGACCTCGTCACTGTAATTCTACATTCCAATGGTGACGGGGCAAACATACCATTTATGTTGGATGCCAGGTCAGCTTGGTCTGTCCTCAACAGGGGGGCAGCAAGCCCTGAGGCAGCGCATTTTCAGCGTGCTTGGGACGACATTGCGTCTAAGCAGACCCAGGAGCAGATGTTGGTGGGTTCCTCGGGGGCTGATCTAGCCAGACTCAGGGCCGTTTCGCAACCAGAATCGGGGGCATGGTTGCACGCGCTTCCTTCGCCTCATCTGGGCACGTTGCTGGATGACGACTCTTTGCGTGTGGCGGTGGCTCTCCGCCTGGGCTGCAAGGTGTGTGAACCCCACAGATGCACCTGCGGTTCCATGGTAGAGGCCGATGGCCACCATGCTATGTCTTGTCGTCGCTGCTCGGGGAGGTTCCCGCGTCATCATGCACTTAACGATATTGTGCGGAGGGCTTTTGTGTCAGCTGACGTCCCCTGCGTCCTGGAGCCTCCGGGTCTGTGCAGGTCTGACGGCAAGAGGCCGGACGGCCTGACCCTGGTGCCTTGGAAGAACGGTAAGTGCCTTATCTGGGACGCAACTTGCGTCAGCACTGTTGCCGCCAGCCACCTTGGTCGCACCGTCCTCTCGCCGTCAGCTGCAGCGGAAGACGCCGCTGAGAGGAAGAGGGTGAAGTACGCACCGTTGGTGGATCGCTACCATTTTGTGCCCATTGCTGTGGAAACCATGGGTGCCTGGGGCACTGGGGCCAAGGAGCTCATTAGTGAGTTAGGGCACAAACTCCGTAATAAAACGGGTGACTCCCGCTCCGGCTCGTTCTTGGTGCAGAGGTTAGCCATTGCCATCCAACGTGGCAACGCAGCAAGTGTTTTGGGCACCTTTGCACCGGGAACAGTTAGGGGCGGGTTTTTTGACGTGTAGTAAACGTTATTTTCACTAATTTAGTATGTGTTTTTGTGTTTTTATTATGTTTAACACTTTAAGCACACAAATGTACAGAGGCGGACTTAATGCCATAGGCATTTTCTACAATCAACCTTTGGGTGATGCAGAGACAAACAGTGGTAGGTGCAGTGAATTTGAAGATATTTAAATATCTAGGTACGTATAAACAAATTTTAAACATAAATTTAATATATATACCTAACTATATTAAAAACACATAAATAAATCTATATATTAATACGTGAAGCGAAAACTTTGGATCCCTTTTTACGAAAATTGGGTGGACGGAGGAGTATGAAATTTCGCACACTTATAGTTTATACAGAGAAGAAGTGACGAATGCTAATATTTTTTTTAAATTATGCGTAAAAATATATTATTTTCATTAAATAACACGTTACACACACTACTATTCATTACCGTGTATTTAATCTCTCTCTTTACTCTTTTGTTTATGGTCCAATCGAGAATATCTGTCATTATTTTGTGTCTATAGTCAGGGAGCTGGCGAGCATTTCGGTATATGATTTGCACACGTTTCACGTCGAGGTGGATTGCAGTTTAAATCATTACGAATCGATTTGGTCCAATCAATTAAAGTCCTATGTCACTGCGTTTTCGCGTTACAGCGGATTGAAGTTGCTTAAAAAATCGGAGTATTAAATCATTTGCACATGTATGCCTCTAGAGTTCATGGTCACAATCATCTTGGAAACGAAGAAAATCAAAGAGGTAGACATTCAGGACTCTGCATTATCATGGGACGGAGTTGTAAAAATGTTTAAAAAAAAAGCTCTACTAAGTCATTTGCACGCAGTTCTCATTGCGCCCATTCGATTCACTATGACTCTGTGGATTCGAAAAAAACATGTGGCAGACTCTTTGCTCACTGATTTTCAGCTGTATAACTTTTTGGAAATTCACGGAATCAAGGGACAGCGGATATTACACGGGATTATTGTTATTATTATAGTTTTATTCTTATAATTTTGTTTAATATTATACCTCTAAACTCACGGTAACGATTAAACTTCTGGAGCTGAAATCTATGCAATCAAATTTTTTCTCAATGCTAACCAGAAACGAAATACGCTTGGAATGTTAATTAGAAAGTATTTTTTTAAATGGCATATAGGATAGGAACAGTCTTTAACTTTTTTTAATCACGTTTTATTTGTGTAAAATACGTAGATTTTGAACCAAGACGTGTGAAAGTGCCTGAGAGCGAGAGAGAGGAAAAGCGTGCAAAATAAAAGGGGAGGCTCTATATAGATTTACGCTCTATACATTTAGTTTCACAATACGGAAAAGGTCGGAACTGAGTTATACCGTTTTCACTCATATTCCCAAATAAAAGGGAGACACCACGAAAGGAACTATGGGGATATTTTGTACCTGCTTGGCTTGGCGCGAGCGTCGGGTTGAAAAAAAAAATCTAATGGTCTGCCTTTGGAATATCAGAGGCCTGAAGAAATTCAAACATCAGTCCAAGAGGTAGACGTGTGCGCATAATATAGCACACCTTTTTTTACATTTTTGGAGCACTGTCAATAGACAACGCAGAGGCAACATGTTGGCAGACTATTTTTCCGTGGTTCTTCGCATTGTTTTTAATCGAACAATTCAAATCTGCCAAGTGTGCACTTCATATAGAGTTTATTTAATCATAAAAATACATGTAAAAAATGAATACTACAAAAGTCAGAGCCCTGGATGTCTGCCTTTTCGATTCTTTCTTTTTCCAGGATGACTGTCATCATCAGCCCCAGAGGCAGACGTGTGCACATAATATAGCACACCTTTTTTTAAACATTGTTGAAACACTGTAAACTTACAACGCAGCGCCACCATGGTGGCAGACGACGTCCTTGATGTTTCTAAGGGTATAATTATCACTATTAATAACGTCTGCCTTGTGTGCTGATCATATCGAAATTTTGCTCGCCAGCTCCCTAACTATTACTGAATGTCAAGTATAACCATAGGTAATAAATTTATTTTATAGATATATTATATAACCTATTTCATTTTTAAAATCTATGATCATATCGAGAATATTTGTTTTTAATATTATTTGTCTAAGTATAGTGTTACTGAATGTCAAATATAACGATTTTTTTATATTTATTATTATATCTATATATTAATACGTGAAGCGAAAACTTTGGATCCCTTTTTACGAAAATTGGGCGGACGGAGGAGAATGAAATTTCGCACACTTATAGTTTATATAGAGAAGAAGTGACGAATGCTAATATTTTTTTAAAATTATGTGTTAAAATACATTATTTTCAATAAATAACACGTTACACACACTACTATTCATTACCGTGTATCTAATACACACATGCATAGATATTCTTTTGTTTATGGTCCAAATCTGTCTTTATTATTTTGTGCAGTGTTACCAACACCCAGAAATATTTACCCCTAAAGCTTAAGTTAAAAACCCCTAAACATTAAACCCACAATTACTGAAAAAATGCGCTAAAAAATTATAGAAATGAAAATAACCAACGAATGTTCAGTAATCATAGACCCGGCACACAGTAGTAATATTTGTCTATATTTATTACGCGACATTTGTTGATGAAATGTAAGATTGCAAAAAATCCCTAAGAATACCCCTAAAAATTGAACGCCCCTAAAAATCTCAATCCTCTTATTTACCCCCTATATTTGGAAAAAACCCTAAGTTGGTAAGCCTGATTTTGTGTCTTACTGAATGTCAAGTATAACCATAGGTAATAAATTAATTAAAATTAATTTATTACCTATGGTTATACTTGGCTAAATAACCTATTTCATTTTTAAAATCTATGATCATGTCGAGAATTTCTGTCTTTAATATTATTTATTTGTATTAGCGACGATAGGAATTTAGTTTAGATTTATAAGAAATATTTTTTGTGGTTTTATGGAGAGTGTCAAGTATGGCATTAGTAAGTTTCCCATACAAAACTTAGTGTCGTGTGCAAACTGTAGAGGTTGTATGCCTCACGATTGTACAGGCTGGTCATAGATTGTACAGGCTGGTTATAATTATGACATTTGGAACCGTCATAATTAATCAATACTTAATATTATAAAGCTGAAGAGTTTGTTTGTTTGTATGTTTGTTTGATTGAACGCGCTAATCTCAGAAACTGCTGATTGGAATTGAAAAATTATTTTTGTGTTGGGTAGCCCATTTATTGAGGAAGGCTATAGGCTATATAACATCACGCTACGGTCAAAAAGAGTTGAGCAGCAAACAAAACGAAAACTGGCAGGCAATTCGACGCGACGGGAAGGGGAGAACTTTCAAGGTCAATCAGTTGGTTGCCATCCTGATTTCCTGGGGGAGCGCATTCCACAGAGAGACAGACTGGACAAAGAAAGAAGAGTGAATGAAGTCTGTGCGATGAGTGGGACACTGAAGAAGACGATTGTACGATGAGCGTCGAGTTTCATTGTGGTTGGCGCAAATGTGCTGAAAGTGTGGGGCTAGATATACAGGAGAAGAGGGAGAATCAAGAAATGAAAACAATGTAGTCAGCGCCCTTTGCTCTCTGCGCTGGCGTATGGGCAGCCACTTAAGCCTTATTCAGACCGGCGCGACGCGACAGCGCGACGCGATTCTTGTAGAACAATTTCCATGAAGTTCACATAAAAATTGTTCTACGAGTGTCGCGTCGCGCTGCCGCGTCGCGCCGGTTTGTAGGAGGCTTTAAGAAGGACCCGATGCGCAGAAACATGTTCATATATATTTACGCAAATTGAAAACGAATCGAATGCAGTTATTGAGAAGATGGTCAAGTTTGTGGAGAGATCTGTATTCAGGTCATAGTAAACACATCACCATAATCGATGATAGGGAAAATTAAGGACTGCACAAGCATTTTCTTCGTGATAGTTTATCTTACCTATTAATTTACAAGATAATGTAGTTTTTTTCTTAAATTTTACTTTTAAGTAGTAGTCGACTATCAAAAATCGATTGACTATCGGCAAAACAGATAGCCAAAAACCGGTAACACATGGACAGTCGGGGATAAAGTCTTGCGTATTTTATTCGGTCCTTGTGTCTGCCCCAGGCGCGACAAAAAGCATTAATAATATTAAAAGTAATCATTGAAGGTCTATGTCATCTTCGAATATAAATAGACAGATATTAGTATTTATTAACATATTTACATAATCGATGTCTTTTCCCGCATTCATCAAACCTGCGTCATTAAGTAGTAGCAATGCTCGCGAATCCTATCGTCCAAAAAATGTGTCCATTGCGACACTTGGACTTTGGCTGAGCCACACGGTGGCTGATACATCCATGCCGTCTGTGGGGACAGGTCTACTCAAAGATGCAATTTAGCAATTTCTTCAAAAAGCCCTTCCACACATGGCGCTGCTTTCTTAGACTCCCATACTATTCTAATAATATATTTCCCCCTCCCCTAATCTCACGCGAGATTCTTCAAAACTTCTATTTGGGCTGTAAACGTGTTGGATTATTGAGAAAAAAATAATCAAAAACACAACCTGTTCTATTACTTTTATTGAAAACTAGCAAAGACTAGTATTTGTGAATATTACCGTAATTTAAAATCACAATCATAAAATTAAATAATGAATATCAAACAAAAATTAATAAAAGATTTATTCTAATTCAGTCCATGAATTTAACTCAAGAATTTATTCTCTTGACTCAAGAAGATCATTTTCTTCAAAATGGTATTCTTGGTTCAAAATTTTGGCTCTTGAGTCAAGTTAATTTTTTTACCAGTGTACTATTGTCTTTGATTGATTTGGCCATATTCAAATATAAAAAAGCGAAAAAACGCGAAATTGCGTGAAAAATTATTTCTACAGTAAATTGTAAAAATAATTTTTCACGCAATTTTACACTGTTTTCTGTGAGAAAAATAATTACGTGCCCCTAAGTGAGATTTGGAATGATTTAGCTTGATCCCCTCCCCCCCAAAAACACCTCACGTAATTAATGGACGCCCCCTAACCTACAAATTCTACTGTCAAATCCGCTTATTAGTCGATTCACACGAACTTACTCGCCCGAAACGGGTTATTTCCCATTTTTAAATAACTTTTAAATATGATCATTTGTTTGGGAGCGAATCGACAACTCCAGAAATACGTATTAGGCCGTTAGCACGATTTGAATTTCATGCAATATAGTTATAACATTAGTTCGATTGTCTCCTTGTATCTTATTAAGTATCTTGTAAGAAAAATAATTATTAAAGTTTTTACTTTGTCCAGCACTGGACGTTTTTCGGCTGAAATGATTATGATGACAAAGTTTTGGGCAAGTAAATTTGTGCGAATGGATTAATAAAGCCGCCAAAATAGTTCCCTGTTGTGATTGGCTGACCAAAACAAAGGCTACCAATCATATCACTAGACAGTTTGACAACGGATTAAATGGCCTTAAGTGGGGTCTAGGGGTCAGTGTCACCTAGGTAATTCTAATTAGTGTTTCTTTTAATAAATTTAACAGCCATCATCATCAGTGTTGTGAAATTCAAGATAAGTGATTAATTATAGCGTTCTCTGTACATTACCGATGTTACAAAATTGTTGACATTTGATTCATCAAAGCCTGTAGCCAAGTGTACGTAAATCCTATTCTAATTGATACTTGCCTTTTTCTTATTTCACGAAATTAATCTCTAAAATCTCAAAGTAAGTTTATAAATCATAATTTATTTAAAAAAAACTTGAGTACAGTTTAACTAAAATACTACAGTCCTCCTGACCGTATTTCGGACATGGCGGCCAAAATTCTCAATGGCGAATAGCCATAGAGAGAGATAATAGTGCACAAGTATGTGCGCAGACACAGGTGAACTCACTCTTCCCTCACTTTCATAGTCCGATGGGACGGCAATCCGATAAGACCGGAGGGAGGTCAGATGCAGGACCAACGGCTTAACATGCTTTCCTAGGGACGCGGAACTTAAATACTACATCATTACTGACGGATATAAATATTACAGTGGAAAGCGGAGCAGAACCCAGCTCCGTACTAGGGACCACTCCATCGTCTCACTGGAAACGTTACTTCAAACGTAGCAGTAAAAAGAAAAATATTGAGTAACTGGATTCCCAATTTAGGCATGCCTGTATATAGGTATATAGGGAATCTTTATAAAATTAGGTACTAAAATACAAAAGTATGAATGTGCCACATTCACGAAGAGCAAGAGTGTGCGTTTGTATGTAGGTACTATGTGTGAGAGAGTGAGTGCTGGTGAGTGTGTGCTTATATGAGTGTGTTTGGGGAACCGATTACTTTTCCGAATTTTTTTTGTTCGAATTTCATTTTACCGAAAACTATTGGCCGACGTCTTTTTTGCAATATGCATCATTTGACATATTTTTAAATCATCGAAGTATCATGTGTCATAGGTATTATTTTACCGAATTATGTTTCGCCGATTTACGAAATAACTTTTTGCTATTGGCCGAAGCCTCTTTTCAACTTTTTTCATTTGCCAAATGATTTGTTTGCCATATTTTCACCACAGTGAAACAAAATTTTAGGGAATATTATTTGATCACATATATATAGCCGGTTACTTGGTAGCGTTTTCAATATTAAATTAAATATATGTAGTGTCATAAAAAGTCAATATATTGAGAAACGAATAGCTGTAAAACCGACTTTACGTAGTCTTGTCTGCCCTACCCCTAGAGTGTAATTTAAGCCCGCGCAGGCGCGGGGTAGGGCGGCCCGCGAGCTGAGGAGCAGGTGGTCTGAAGGCCCACCGCCGCAGCTGAGGCTGGCCGGCAAAGCCGGCCAGCAATCCGAAGCTGCGGTGGTGAGCATTAAAACCATCTGCGACGATAAGCTCGCGTGGGGCCGCCCAAACCCCGCAGCGCCGGAGCCGTGACAGAAACAATGCTTGCTGCATGTTGCATGCCTGCTTACATGTTGCATGCCTGCTTGCATGTTGCATGCTTGTTTGCACGCTGCATGTTTGCTTGCATGCTGCATGCATGCTTGCTTGCTGCTTGCCTGCTGCATGCCTGCTTGCACGCTGCATGCATGGTTTCATGTTGCATGCTTGTAGCAAGCAGCATTGTTTGTATGCTTCTTACTGGGACCCTTTAAAAACACTTTTGTTCATAATAAACTGTTTGATTAAGTGCCATTACATTTAAATAAATAATTAATTAAACCAAAGAGTAGGTTAATCGTAACATAGGTATAATGAATGTCTGGAAACACAATACTTCGAACAAATGTTATTTCGGTTAAGTGTAAGTTCGTTAAAGAGTTTATCGACCAAATGAAACGTCGGAGTAACGAAAAAAGTAGAATTGATAATAGGTCAACTGATACAGTGGCAGACGTGACTTCGATGAAGTAAAAAAAAACGAAACGATAATAGTTGAAAAGTTTTAGGGGAAATGAAATTCGGTCAAATATTTTTCGAACTTATAATAGGTAACCGTGTGTTTGTGTTATGTTATGTCGGAATAAAATTAGGCATATTATATAAAAGGGTGCGTTTATATTTTATTTTATTATACTTATTAATATTTTGTTTGTGATTCACTAGCGATTTCTTTATTAGTGTTGATTTAGGAGGTTCTCAGAAGCTGGGTAATTTAGTTTAATAAGCCAAAAATGTAATTTTCTTTTTGGTTCCATTTTTTTAAGGGGTTAAGGTTTAGAATGTTGGTTAAAGTCCAACCATTATTGGATAAGCAAGCAATTACAATAAAATCTGTAATCTTTTAACACGCTTTTTTTTAATCTCAAACTGTAAATGCCCATTCTCGAATCCTCGTGAATTAACAAAGTGGGAGCCGGCTCTCACCCTACCGGAAATGAAACGTTACGTTTCACGTGTTAATGCGTAACGTTTCATTTACTGATGAGGTACTTACCATACGTGTGAATTTAATTTTAACGTTTTCTGTAAAATATAATTTAACTTTTTACATTTGATTAACTATCGACACCAAATTATTGTAAAAAATAGCAAGTAATACAATATAAATTTAAAATTATTAGTGTACTAGCTTTTGCCAGCGGCTTCGCCCGCGTGGAGGTCGGAACATATCCCGCAAGAACGTACTACCGGGATAAAAAGTAGCCTATGTGTTAATCCAGGTTATAAACTAACTGTGTTCCAAATTTCATCCAAATCCATTCAGTAGTTTTTGCGTGAAAGAGTAACAAACATCCACACATCCATACATACAAATTTTCGCATTTATAATATTAGTAGGATATAGTAGGATAGGATTTTTCCATGGTTTTCGTTTTTAATTTTAAAGCGATCGAGTGTAACGAAACGCTAAAGAGAGCTACCGTTAGCTCAATAGTTAAATAAATAAATAAATATCTTAGGACAACCAACACAACGTTATCTCATCCCAAACTAGGCAGAGCCTGTACTATGGCAACCAGACAACTGATAAACATACTTATATATTTCTAAATAGATACATATTATAGATAAATTACACCCAGACACAGAACAAATTATTGTGCTCATCACACAAAGATTTGTCCTGGGTGGGAATCGAACCCACAACCTCAGTCTTAGCTGTCAGGGTCACTAACCACTAGACTAATAGGCCAGTCAAAAGTTAGTTCGCGAACGCGTGCTAACGGTTTCAGCACAGATGCGGGAATGCGCGGGACGCATGCGCGAAAGTTTAGTAATAAGAATAATGATATTGATTCACCCATCCTGTCTGGCGGCTTTATGAACCAAATATGAGTTGTACAGTGTGTGTAGAATATAATGTTTAATGAAATGTGATTTACTTAGTCACATTTGTTTAATAATGAGTAGGTATCCGAATAGCTTTCATTTACATAATATGTTCTTATTTGACGTAGCAAATTAATGGGGTTTAGAACGCAACACGTTCTGAACAACAGGTGTAGGCAATAATGAGGTTGGTTAGTAGACATTACATATAGTACCTACGAGAAACTTTTATAATCGTTTGTTGGAAGACCTTATGCTTTCAGGTTTTCCAGAAAAGGTTTTATTTTTACAGTAAATATCCATAGACTTGGTGTGGTTGCCGAATAATGATACCAAGATTTGGCCTATGGAATTCCTTTCGTTCGTGCCTTGCTCCTTTATTTTTTTATTCAGAAGATCATGAGTAAGGCGGTTCACCCACTGAAGATGCGTCCCGCCGCGGTGCGTGGAGCGACGTATAACGCACGCGGGGCGCCTTCCCGCGCATTTCCGCGACGGCAGTGTGTTGTGCTAGGCGTGATTTCTATATAAATTGAGATACTTGCATACAATGGTAAAATCTGCTATCCCGCGCTACGCGACGGGGCGCGGTGCAGTGGGTGGAGCGCCTAAGATCTTTGACCTCGCGCAGACCAGGGATGCATGTCACGAAAGAGAGTCTATACTTTAGTAGCCTATACTATAGTGACAGCCTGTCAAGTATGTTAATGAGTCTTTCCTACCAACAAATATAACATCACGCGATGTTTCCTCGATGGGTTGGACAGAAGTGTTCCTATAATATGCCCACATTTCACCAGTCATGTATAAGAGTAATACGAAGTTATTGCTATCAACTGGGCACAAATCCAGACTCCGGGCTAAGAAATCCCAGATAGAAAAACCCAATAACACTGCCCAACATAGGAATCGAAACCAGGCCCTCATGTTGAGTAGTAGCGCTTACGACTTTAAACTATAGAGGCCCTGCTAACAAGTTAAAAGTTAATCTAATTTAGAATTTCTTCATCGATATAAAATAAAATCACGATCTCGAAGACAATTTAGTGTAATGAAATGTCATCTGAAAGCAAAAGTAATGATTATGCAATATTATCCCGAAGCTTTTTCATAACGAACTGACAACTGATCAAGAGCATCGATGACCTTTGCAATCGAGATAAGGTAATATCAATAATGACACAAAAATACTTTACAACATGACACGGGAACAACAACGCTCGTATCGATTACTTCGAGTATTTCTCGGTCACGAATCGATTGTACGTAACTCGATTTGTCGCTCGCATTAGCTACGATTAGGAATGTCATTCTGTTGTTACGTAGAAGTCGAACTGTCGCAGTTTCGACAAAGTGACCAATGTGACCTTATGCACTACGAATCGTAAAATCGTAGTAAAGTTGCACTTTTTCAGGTAGATGATGTGATTTCATCAACACCGTTTTGTAAAACTCGTTTCAATTTGTCTACTTACTTAGGTGTATTGCAAGCAGTTTTTATGAGTGAGATTGCAAGAATAAGAAAAAGCTTAGCAAATGTGCTCAAATTTAACGAAAGTGTAGGTCCGATACCTTTTATTTATAGCGTCTACGCAAATGCTACGTTTCTTTTATAATAATTATTATGCCATTTCCAATCTTCTTTATCTACACGTCATAAAGTATATTTTGATCCTAAAAAAATCAAAGCCGCTTTTTAATTCTGAGCATTCTGTATTAGACAACTGGATTTATCATTTAGATCGGAATATAAATTACAATCCAAAACCGGTCGAGAAGAGCAATAGAAAATCAGAATTAGCATTAAATTAAAGGCCACATGGAGTAGTATTAAATTGTGAGGGACAAAGGTTAGCGTCGTGCGTACGATTGTCGTGCATGCTACAGGATAGTTTACTAGGAATTAGGTGAAGAGGCACGCATCAACAAACTTTTAGCTGATTTAGTACTTAAGTTAAAAAAAAAACATTTCTGTGTGTGTTTCTTTACTAGATAATAACCGAAAATCGCTCGAACGTTATAACTTTATTGCAAAAAACTGCCCATTGCCACCTATTTCTGTAGTTCCACAAACACAATCCAAAAGTATACAGAGATAAATTAAAACACATAAAATACAACACGCATCAACTTATAGGTTGATTTTATACAGGTATGCGGGCGGCGAGACCGCATGGCGGGGTTGTCAGTCACGCCCCCGCGTGTACTATGGTGTTCTCACTAACGAAACAGTCTCCCTATAATTTTATGTCATTTTATATAATTTATTTAAATATAATTTACTAGCTTCTATCCGCGACTTCGACCGCGTCAAATTTATGCTCCCCTGACCCTTCCCGTCCGTCGCATCGAATTGCGTGCCAGTTTTCGTCCATTTTTCGTTACTGCTCCGCTCCTTTTAATCATGGCGTGATGTTGTATAGCCTATATCCTTTCTCAATAAATAGGCCACACATCACAAAAAGATTTTTTTCAATTCGGACCAGTAGATCCTAAGATTACCGCGTTCAACCAAACAAACAAACTCTTCAGCTTTATAATATTAGGATAGATTTGGGTTTGAATACAAGATATACAATATGCAGCTGCGAAATACCGAGCTAATCGCCAAATGAAGATACTGGCAGGCATTTACACCCTCTTGTAGATGTGGATTTGTATCTGTACTAAAGGACCACCCATTCATGACTCTAAGCTAATGAGCCCCTTTTCCAAGATCACGATCGCCGACAGCCAACATTTGCATAAGTTGGCGTATGATTATCAAATCGTCCGCTTCGTGCCGGTATGGCAGTGCCAACCAACATCCCTACAATTTGAGAGCTGAACCTATTATTATGTTATGCAATGTGAGCCTTGTGAATGTAACCGTTAGGATCACGTTCCAGTGTAGGCTAGGTTAGGCAGAGAAAGCTTGGAGGTAGATATTCTAACACGTAACATCAACCCTGTCAACCACAAAGAGTTAGGCAGAAACGCATACCAAGAAAAAGAAAAGAAAAGAAAAATAAGAAAGAAAAAAATTAGAAAAAAAGAAAGAAATAGAAAAGAAAAAAGAAATAGAAAAAAAAGAAAAAAAAAGAAGAAATATTATCTTATCTTATCTCTTTTATCTTATCTAGACACTCACAATCTAAGCGGAAACCCAGGCAAAAGTTAGTGTGTAATATGTGGAAATCAGTTTTCATATGATACGGAGGAATGAGGAAAATATCGTAAGGAAAGTTTTCAGTATGAATTTCGAGAGCTAAAATGTAAGGGAAGACCAAAGAAAGGATGGATGGACTGTGCAAATGATGATATGTTTAGAAAAGAGATGACTATCGAGATGTAGACTAACAGAAAAATATGGAAGAAAATTACATGATGCGCCGACTCCAAATAAATAGAGAAAACGGTAGGAGAATGTTGATGACTTAATGATATTACGAGATCCACAAAAATTAAGATTAACTACTGTTTAAGATTGCATGCATTTGTCACTTGCTGGTCATGAAGGGTTCATGAATCAAATGCATGCAATTTCTTAATGAAAATCGTCGACAGAACGCAGGTAATTTGTTACCGTGAATGGAAAAAAAGTGTAGCTTGGATCGGAATGCTACCTTTTCAGAAACATAGCTTACTGTGCACATCTGCCATTGAGAGATCAGCCCAAGGGCTTTCATGATTTGCTATTCAGGGCATCGAAGTAAGTGTTTTAAACTGAACTAGAAAACGGCTGTACGTAAACAAAATACCACAAATCAGCAATAGCTCATGGATATAGCTTACAATACAATAACATAGAAAATGTACGCTGTTATTTTGATAGCACGTCTTGAATATTATAATTGACAGTATTTTAATGCCTTTTACTGTAACTATGTACAGACGCCAGCGCATCAAGGTACCTGAAACTGTCAAATTCTCCCAATCAACCTTAAACCTAACGCTTTAGCGATAAAGTTGAAAATCTATTAAAGAAATTTGACAGATTGTAGTAGCTTGATGTGTGTGTGTGTGTGTGCAGCTGCCGGAAGTATAGAATGAGGTCTAATTATTCCTTGTATAGTTTTATCATCACAGTATATCACAATCGACTGTAGAAATTAACAAGTCGACATAAACACGGACGTAATAGAATCACGCACTGGATTTTTAACCCATTGCTTAGCGCCGAAAATTGAAAATCGAACGCTGTGTTTTTTCGACGCGCTGAAACTCACTCGCGCTGCACTCTGTTACATTATTTTCAATGTTCGTTTAAACGCCAAGAGTGATCCAGTGAATGTCGACTAAGTCTGGCTTAATATAACGAAGACAGAATTATTATTAAAAGTAGCTTCACTTATAACGATATTAATTACTTATACAATATTGTATAGAATCAAGTTCTTCTAACTTAACAGACAGCTGTGCTGCTGGGGAGTTTGTTCCGCCACTTCTTCTTCCCAGCTAAAGCACTAGGAAGTGTTGAAGGGCGGGCGTTTTGGGGGGACTGTCTTATGTAACTTTGACGTTCAAAAAGTGCTGACTCTCAGCCTAGTTTGAATAAATGACTTTTGATTTTGATTTTGATTTTGATACATAAGAGCTCTTACACACGAGCGGCATGTTGCCAACTGCAGGTAACTGCAGCCGTCGACGCGCGATGATGACGCTGATCTTTGAAGATGACATGTCGCTGGCTGCCGCCGACACGTATCGAAGGTAGCTAACTTTTACCGTTGGCAACATGCAGCTCGTGTATGAAGAGCTCTAAGTTATTCCACCCAGATCAGTCAACTCCATAAAAAGCCCAAGTTTTTCACGTCTATATCTGTTACTATTACAAAATCTCTCTTTGTCTGTCTGGTAATATGTAGCATTAACATTATGAGAACTGAAAAGACCTGCGCACAAAATAACTGAACCCTGTTATCAGATAGCTGTTTGACCTTTGATGTTACAGGTCACTGAACATCAGGTATAAATTATCTTGTGCAAGTACTAGCACAGTCTATCTCCAAAAAAATAATTAAAACCACAACCTTTCGCACAAGGTCGGGCGAGAGCGTTTGATAACCTTTAGTACGTGTAACCTTTGATATGTCCTAACTCGACAATTATTGTGTTAACCGCTTTGACATCGTCGATCATACGGCCGTGCCTTACGAATTAATTGTTGAGCACATTTCCTAGTTGACATTATGAAACTTCCTAATTTTATTTGATGTAACTTTTTGATTGAAGATGAAATATCAAGATGTATTGGTTAAAACCGGTTCCTGAAAAACTTTGCATTATAACTTGCAAATCTTATGCCATGCGTTTTGATTGTCTGTTTCTCGTTACTCGGTATCATAGAATTTGGCAGCAGGAATTAATCAACCCTGCCAGGGTTGCAGATTCGTTTGTAAGCGTTACTGTGGCCCTAGCATAGGCAACTGGAGGAACACGGGTGGGTGTTAGTTAGTAAAACTCTGACACAAGTTACTACTACATAGCATAATCAGCCGTGTTTTTTTTTGGATGGGAAATCATCAAATGACTTCTCCCGCTCTGGGCGGAGCGGGAGGGCGTGTCAGACTTTTACTGACTAAAACCCACCCGTGTTCCTTCAGTTGCCCATGTGCCAGGGTCACGGTATTACATAGCATAATAATGTTCCCACTGCTGGGACACAGGCCTGCTCTCTGTGAGAGGGAGTGGGCCGTAATAAACCACGGGAGCATAGTGCGGGTAGTAACCCGCCCGCTGGTGGTAACTAAAATTCGACGACATGTGACATCTACTAAGATGTGACATGTCGTCGAATTTTAGTTTTAGGACATACCGGTTTCCTCACGATATTTTCCTTCACTGTTTTCAGAGCAGTAGTGATGAAATGATTTACACAAAGTAAAAGCGGCTGTCTGGGTTCGAACCTACAACTCATAAGTCACGGCCGCTTCCACTGGGCGACCACTGCTCTCACTACTGACGGCAACATCATTTCATCCGAAAGATATCCACTGCTATCACATAGGCCTCCCGCAATTTGGGAAGGGTTGCCACTATCGCCAATCTTGGCAGGCGGGTTGGCGACCGCAGTATGATGGTAAAATGCATAGAGAACGCTGCTGCCCATTCTCTAGTAAGTCCCTTAGTCGCCGCTTACGACACCCCGCGGGAAGTAATGAGATGGGCTATTATTAACGTTCGGCACCATAATGAAGACGTTACTAACGACATACCTAAGATAATTGAAGGAAAATTAGCAGCGTGTTAAGCTTAAAACCCAAAAACCGCTTTACCTGACATAACATTTCCAAGATTCGTCAGACACTCGTCCTTAATGTCAGGGTGTCACTGACACAACTGACACACTTGCACGCAACACACATGTCATTACACAATTACACTCAGTTATGACACGTGCATCTTCGTGCAATTGTGTAAATAAAATCATTTAATGAATTGAATGTGTGGTCATGTGCGAATCTCTCAAGTGTGACGGTCTCAATTCGGCGACTGGATAATAATTATGGCTTTGAATTGTGCTAACTTTAGTTTGAGTTATGTAAGATGAGGTTGTGCAAATGCATGCTATAAAAGAGCAGCTAGATGGAGACATGACCTTAAAAAAGCGGCTGGGATAGAATGGAAACGAAGGGCGGAGGATAAAGTGTTATAACACAATTTGGGAGAGGCTTATGTTAACCAGTAGACTACGATAGGCAAAATTTTAGAAATAAACTATATAATTATTATGGACTTACAATAATATAAGTAAATTGTTATTATCGTCTACGACATTTGTATTCTTAAAAAAGTACAAATTATCTAAAGTAATAACTAGCCAATTCACTTTTTAAAAAGCACCCATATCATAACATCACGCCCTTTCCTCCGAATTGTTGAGCAAGGGTAAACCCATGAAAAACCCACATTTCGCCAGTTATATTTAAGTCCCATGTAATGGAGGCAAGCTTATTTCCACCAACCGGGCACAAATCCAAACTACGAGAAATTCCAGATAAAAAATCCAATAACACCTTGCCCGACCCGGGAATCGAACCGACGACCCCATGCTCAGCAGTAGCATTTGTGACCACTAGACCAACGAGGCAGTCGCCCAAAAACTTTCCAGAATTTGACAAGATATATTGAGAATGAGTCAAGATAAATAAAAGATAGAACATAGCCACAGATACTAAGCCGAAGAAAAAAAAACACTGCTAAGTGCCAAAATAAATCACAACCACAAAATGTGCGAGACATCTTTCATTATAGGTACATAAGTTCAAGTTGTTTTATTAACTTTTTCATCTTATTCAATTATTTTTTTGTGTGGTTATCTACCACAGTAGTAGAGGCTGGTCGTAGTTAAATAAACATTTGTTAGTGAGTAGGGAAACAGATATAAGTTTCATGACAATATTTTAATCGGAAATAACATATTTTGTGGCTTTATACCTAATAGAATTTAAAACATATGTTTTGTAATACTATGTAAAGCTCAAAAAGTGAATGCTAACATGAACTTTTAGCCAATCTTGGAAATGTGTTGTATCATATATCACCACTTAATCGTTAAAGTTATTCAGTTAACTTAACTTACCTACTTACGTAAACGGAGTAGCTTCCTAGTTAATTTAACTTGTCTAAGGCTGTATTCAGACTCAATTACCTTATCTGCAGCATTTGCGGGAACAGATATTTTTATGTTATATATTTTTATGATTTTTTAAAAATATAAATAGAGATTTTCAGCAATGTTCAGATATCTTCTTAGCTTTCAGATTAACTACCATAATATCCATGAAACTATTAAGAATTGACGAACAACAAAATATTGTACGAGTCGTAAATTTTATTTGTATTATGTTTAAGAAGAGAAATGAAATACTTAAGTAACTTTTGGATGGCGGGAAGGTCATTACGTCTGCACATACTACTTACAGCGTGGGTAAAGACTGGATCCTTTCTTAAACTATCTTGGGACTGCTGCTCCTTTTTAGTACACATAGTAAACAAAGTCAACACAATCTTTATACTTCCAACTCAATAAACTGTAGCATGTCCATAAAAGTAAAAAAGTAAAAGACCAATAGTTATGTATGCAAATGGTTACAGAGGATGCCGTGATGGCCCAACTCTCATGCACGAGGATTATTTATTATTTATTTATTATTATTTATTGACAAATCCAGACAAATCCCTATTAGACTCATAATATTCAGGATTATGTACTTTCTGAGTTTCTCTTAGGCATTACTGATATCGGTGAAGGAAGACATCGCAAGAAAATCTGGAAATTTTTAGCTCGTGTTATTACGGAATAAAGCAGCTTTCCATAGGTGAAAAAATACGGAAATTACGGAAAATCGGTAAAGTGGTGTTTGAGTTTATCCACTACAAACAATTTTACAAACAATCAAATTTTTCCTCTTTCTAATAGTATATAGCGTAGATAAAGTCAGAGAATGTGAACCAGTCTTGATCAAGAGTGATATTTTTATGTTTTTTGGATGGGTAATCATCAAATGACTTGTCCCGCTCTGGGCGGAGTAGAAGGGCGTGTCAGACTTTTACTGACTTAAACCCACCCGTGTTCCTTCAGTTGCCTATAGGTATGCCAGGGCCACGGTTACTCTTTTGAAAAATCTCGCGACCCCGGCAGGCATCGGTCCTAGCAGACCCCTTCAGTATTGCTGACATCTCTTTGAGGCGCGCGTGGTCGACCCGAGCCTGGTCCTTACCGGGCGGTGGGCTATCCATTGCTCGCCCGCAAGCTCGCGCCTACGGTGGCCGGGAGTCCGCTATCGACTCCCGAAGCCTCTACCCTACACTGGAACAATAAAAGGCTGGTGTATGTATATGTAAATAATATTGTAGTTCCAACCAGTGGGTCTGTGACTCACACCAGTCTGTCCACAGCTTAAGCTGACAAAGTCGTCAGTTATGTTGACATATTACTCAAACAAGATTTCTAGTTATGCAAAATACAATCATGTCATCGTTTGGTCTATAATTTATATATTAAGAGTAATGTCATGTCATATTCTGATGTATTTTCGTCTATGATTGTGATGATGCACATTTTTATTTTTATAACCAGACATTTTATCACAGTTCTATCCTTTTCCACAAAATTTTATGTGCAATATTCTATTATAGATAGTAACTATATTAGAGTTAGATACAAATAAAGCAATGAAGTGCCGATAACTCTTTTTATTTATTCATTCTTGTACTTATTTCTCTCATTAAGACTTAGCTTTTAAATTAAGTAAATTTTGTAAGATTTTACTAACCAAATAAAATTAAGTAGGTTTAAATAATTTATTTCTACTAAGGACATAAATAACAGTTCACTTAGAATTAGATACGAAAGTGCTTACATACAATTAATTATATAGGACTTGTAATAAGTACCTTGGAGGTGCCTGTAAATAGTTTAACTGAAATAAAAGATTTGATATTTGTAGGTAATACACAGTCACTGGTTATGTTTTAACTTTTATTCAATACATCTGTAAGTTACACAGCCTACAACTACACCTACAAACAAAACAAAAAGACTCATGAGTTAAAACCTATCAAAAAAATACCTTTCGTTTTCTTTAAAGCACGCGTAGGCGCAGCCAATGAGTCAGGTTGTCAATATCGACAAGGCATTAGTAACGCCTACTACTTTACTAATTCATAGACAAGTTGTAGTGGCGCCTGACACGAGGTGAACAGCTTACTACAGAAGTTATTTAATATTTACAAAGTGGGCTTTGTTAAAATTACAATGTATAAATTGGTAACTGATATTAGATATAGTGGTGATTTTTTATTGCTAGAATCGGTACGTTACCCAGTGTAGATTATTCTTGTATGCTCTTTTACGATATAAAAAATATATTTAATCTCGTGAAAAAAATATTTTATTCAGTTATCAAAATCCATAGGTACATTTATATTATATTGAGTTGACAAAACAATTACAAAAATGGAGATTCAATTGAAATTAAAATGTAAATTAAATGGCTGATTTATCAAGGGACCTCTAAAGTGGGGATGGCTTCCTATCATCCACAGCCTTCAAGATTTCGGTGTGGCACGCATTGCATTCTGCAGATCAGGTATACCGTCTTTTTGCGAATTATGGCATGAAAGCCCTCAGTGCGTTACAACGCGAACATCTCCAATGCATTACAGAAACGTGGCAGCCCCAACATCATTTTGAAGATAACTTTTACTCTCAAATATTGTAAGTAAACACCAACTTGGTAAGTACGATGCTTAGCACAGAAATTAATAATACATAGGCTACCTAGATACATAATATACCTAGGTATTTCCTAACTTAGTTCTTACTTAGTCGCAAGCTATGCTCTGTTTGATTGATTAGTTCAATTAAAGCTTTAAAGAAACAACACTAAAGCTCTAAAGACAGCGCCATCTTTCAATGAAGCCTAACCTTACACTATTGTCCCAATATGAGGTAACACCTAAAGACCATTGTTCTCAATTGTTCGGCACAATGTCAGTAATTGGCGAGACTGAGCGTTTATTTTGTAATTATTGTGCAACATGGTCGGAACATCTCCACGTACATATATTATGAGACAATGTTCTGAGCGATTATTTTTAGTTTTTCAGTCAGGCTATAGTATAGCCGGCGTATGGCCGGCTTTTTAGCTGATTATAAATTTTCTTTTTGTATAAATAGTGTTTTTAGAATCGATTAGACTAAACTGCCTACGTCATTCATGTATCGAGACAATCTATGTGTCTCGTCCACATTGAAAAAACTGAAAAAATCACAGTCTCAATAATGTATAGCGGTCAAAATCATAACCCATCGTCATTTTGATTTGCCGTAGTCGGGTTAAAAAATGCGTTGTTTAGTTTAAATGGCTCCGGTTAACCAATGAAATTGTTTGAAGTTAAGCTTAATACTGTAAGAAGGTTATTTTTATCGCAGGCAATGTGATGGGTGGTGTTGTGATGCTAAAAAGCGTTACCACATAGATAGCTAGTCTGAAAATCAGAAAAATGTTTGAAGTCTAAAACTAATAAAACATTATATACGTAGGTACATTATATGTTGTATTATTATTGCTAAAATAAATAAATTATAAACCAATTAATAATGGTCATCGTTGTAGACGTCACAATTGTGACACATTGTAACAACCTACGGAACCTGCTTTCATTAATGAACAATGACGTGGTTTTGCATTAAATATAAAAATGAACTTTAACAAAAATTACATAACTTCTACACGAAATAACTTTAAGTACCCCTAACATTTCAATGATCTAGATCAAATTCTAGATTATTACTCTCGGCGTAAAATAATAACGAAACTGAAGAGTATATTCGCATTATGCAACCGTTTATAGTTATAATAACTGGTTAGGTATAGTAAAAATGAACGGATGGACAGAATTACCGAATATTATTACACGGTGAGAGTATTGTACCGGTAATGTTGATGTTCATTCTGTTATCTAATTTAGATTGTGCCCGCAGGCATTCCGGTCGCGTGACATGGAAGGCGGAAAAACAACTGGATTGTTTCCCGTTGTGCTAAGGTCTTCTATATACATATTGTAAATTAAAGTCGTTTTTTGCATACCTGCCTGTGTGACCGTGTTGTTCTTCTGAACTATGCAATGGATTTTGATGTGGTCCTCACCACAATTTAGACATTTCTTAAACTTACATATAATAAAAAAAATCTTGATATTTTGTGAAGTCCATAAACTGTGCGAATCGGAGAGGGTCGCTGTTACACATAGGTCAAAGACAACAGAACACATTTGCCTTCAGCCAATACATGAGTGACTGTTATGACATCTGCGTGTGGGAATGAAGAAGATGCCCGACCATCACTTACAATCCGCCAGTAGTCTTGAAAAATAAGACAGTCATCACCCAATTTTCCATTACGTTTGCTTCTCTTCATCATCAACCTGAGGGACAATTCTCATAAATTTTAAGAACGTTCACAGTCTGTTCTTAGTCTCAATCTGTCAAAAACACCTCCAGGTTCCATAAATTGACAATTGATTATCGCTGAGATCAATGAATGAATTGAACTTTTTAAGTACGAGCATTGGCGTACTATTTTATAACTAATAATAAATTAATCAGCCTCAGCCATTATAAAATAAAAAAGCCTTTTATTCCATGCAATAGAACTAAAGTTTTACAATTACTTAACATTTAAATGATACTGTTGTTTATGATAATTATAATTTTATTGTTTTGTTTTGTATTTAATTTGTATTTTTTTTTATTATTTAGCTAGTACATTTAGAAGATTTTCATGCACGGACCCCCCTTAGCTGAAGGCCTCCTCCAAAGATTTCCATTTCTCTCAATTCTTTGCTATTTGCATCCAATGTGGTCCCGCTAATCTTTTAATGTCGTCTTCCCAACGTGTATATGGTCTGCCCGTGCATTTTTTCCCAGCCTCAGCCATTACGAAACAATAACTTGTGTGCATCATTCTTACTATATAGATAGAAATTATGACAGTGAAAAGCGTCCCAAACGACACGAGATTGACCTTGAATGGCCTTGATGACTTTACAATATACACAACAGTTTATAATCAGGCTGAACCTGTTTCATATCTTCAGGTAGTCTATGCCTATGGTCTAGGAGGCACGTGCAACGAAATACTAGAATTATTATCAAATTCAAAATTAGTTCCTCAGAGAAATGAAATAGTATAAATAAGACTCGCACCATTTAAGTACTTATGTTGTTGTTTTACAAGTCCTTCAATTATACAACAAATATATGGTGTTTGCAAAATATAGCCGAACATCAAATACTGTTAATGATAAATGATTTTATTTCGGTACATACAAACACTTTCACACGTCAATCATATTTTAAAAACTAGATGAAGTCGGAATACGCTGAGAAGAAATGCTGTAACATACTTAAAGGTCGCAGTCTCTTTTAAAGTCTAGACATAATCTTGGTAATGTGAAGACCATGTAGAATGATGTCTCAAATGGTATTTTGAGGAAACCACCACACATATTAAGTGGACCTTTTCAGTCAGTGCACGCATTTGTCAATAATCATGCAATTCATTCATATCAGTTCATTGAACCTATGCCCTTTACTCTAATACCTAGTTTTAGGCAGTCTAACTATAGTCAAAACACCCACAGATTACATTAAACATAACACATCTGATCATTTAAGTATGTAGTTACCAGCTTTACGAGTTACAATGTATCATTGTAGTTACGACATTGCTGTAACTTTGCCTACAAAATCTTAACCTATATTCAACCCTTTCAATAGAACATAACTAAGTTCAAATGATCCTACAATATTTCTAGACTAGCAACCAAAGAGTCTAATCTATCAAAACTCTTACATAATAGTCTGTAGATTTCATTAAAACCTATTCAGAGTTCTAGATAACAATCGTAGGTATATAAATCACGTTCTGAAAGTAAAAGGATTCTTCAAAATGGCTGCTCGTGACGTCATTCAATGAATTTGTGGTGCCCACGCGCAGGTGAGAGAGACGAGATGCGCTTTGATTAATGATATGAAGTGTTTCAATTGAATAGTCATGCTTTGTTCTATACTACGTTGAATGAAAATCACAGATAGTTTAATGGAAAGTTACTTGTATTTGTTAATTGGCAAATCGAATCACTTTGTTTGCAATAAAAAATATCTCGTTTGTCTAATATAACATTGACAGTCTTCACGTATGGTGCCAGACGTAAAGAATAGCACTATCCCATTTCTTCCCGTGGGTGTGTAAGAGGCGACTAAGGGTCTTACTAACCAATGGGCAGCAGTGTTCTCTATGCATTTTACCACCATACTGCGATCGCCAACCCGCCTGCCAAGCGCGGCGATTATGGCAAAACCCCCAAAATTGGTAAGGCCACCACGTGTCCAGCAGTATATCCAACCTGTAGGTATTATGATCAATAAATCATTAAATTCCATAAAATTCCTAAATTATAAGGTCCTCAAAGAATAATTTCAGCGTGAATGTTAAAATAACAAATTGGAGAGATGTAATTAAATAAATATTTATCACTTCATAATAAAAATAACAAACACAACTAATAAAATTAATGTATTTGTTTATTTATAAGTCATAAAAAAGTTATGAACAAAACGTAATACACAAGCGCATCACATGATTTCATTACGCAATATTTATTTTTTTAATGACCTTCACCAACACCAGCAGGCTCCAACTAAGTGCTGCAAAACCATTGTGAGAGAAAATAAATAAACTTATTAAGTATCGTTTTGACCTAGCGCTGTGATTTCTTGCCTATGATAATTCAAATATAACTTAAATTCTTTTAGTTTTTTATCCGAATGAAAATCATTCTACGTAAAGGGCGTATTTATTTTGGTTTAAAGATCACCCATGTATACCAACTTGTATGTATTAAGTACGGAGAATCAATACAAATCAAATCAAATCAAAATATTTTTATTTCACATAAACCTACATGGGCACTTATGAAACGTCAGAAGCTAGGTGCACGGTTCCAGATTGTTGATTCCTATGTAGAAGAGCCGGCAAGAAGCTCCACGGTTACTCTTTTAAAAATAATTGGTTTTTACAAAATTGTTTCTAATTACAGCGTTAATAGGTATGAGAAGACAGTGCAGGTTCAGTTTGCAGGCCTGTCAACAAGTACCAGGTACTGAATAAAATAGAAATGTGTCTACAGTCCACAAGGCCTACAACGTTCTCACATTCACAAAGTATAAAAGTATAAAATAATCTACATAAAAAATAGTATTTCATAAATAAGACATATGACAACCAATATTAAAGAGTACAATTTAGAATTGTAGGTATAAAAATGAGTAGATGTCAAAGAAGAATGTAAAAAAAAAAACTTAAATACAAAATGTACATCGTCATTTAGGAGCAGTTAATAGACACTGGTCATTCTGTAATGAGCTACCAGGGAAGCCACATGTGCAGAAGGAATTATTGCCAAACTTCCTTGTCTTCAACGTAGTCTTTTATCTTATAATATGCTTTTTTGATAAGGACTCGTTTGATGTGTGATTTGAACTTTCCATAGCTAAGTTCAGTAACCGACTTTGGCAACTTGTTATAGAAGCGGATACTGTTTATAAGAAATGATTTACTAGTTTTAGTTAATCTAAAGAAGATTGGCAAAACCCCATGTACTTTGAGTGTCGTCTTTATACTTCGCGTGCATTAGTGAAAACACCTGAAAGGGATGGACCTAGGGCCTAATAACATAAAGTGTAATCATAGCATATTTTTTTGTAATGGGATTTTGTCAGAAAATCCTTTTAAAGATTTACCTTTTAGGTTAGGTTATTTATGTTGTGAAATGTGTATTGATATGATTGATTATCATGATTAATGTGTATTGAGCAGATTAATTCATTTTAGAATACAATAAAACTCATCTAGTTTAAAAAAAATATAATTGACATGTAAAAGTGTTTGTACAAACCTACTTACAGAAATAAAATCATTTATCATTTATCAATGCATCTACATGTTTTAAGTATAATAACGGTTTTACTTTGAGGCGAAAAGTATATTAAGTACGTGTCAGGAGGTTGTTAAGTACCTACACCAAAAGGTTATGCCTTTTAATGTTGCTGGATCATCAGGCGAACTGTACATATACCCGTACTAGCTTCTGCCCGCGACTTCGTCCGCGTCAAATATTTGCTCCCTGACCTTTGCCCTCGCATCCATTTTTCATCCATTTTTTGTTGCTGCTCCGCTCTTTTTGATCGTAGCTTTATGTTATATAGCCTTCTCAATAAATAGGCTACCCGACTCAAAAATAATTTTTCAATTCGAATCAGTAGTTCCTGAGATTAGCACGTTCCACCAACCACGGGTTAGAAAGAGACAAACAGTAGCCTATGTCACTCTCCATCCCTTCAACTATCTCCATTTGAAAAATCACGTCAATTCGTTGCTCCGTTTTGCCGTGAAAGACGGACAAACAGACACACACACTTTCCCATTTATAATATTAGTATGGATAAATGGATATACTATTCATAGGCTTCTCCTAAAGCACGGCATTCATATACCTATAATACTAGCTTTTTCCCGCGGCTTCGCCCGCGTGAGTTTCGGAAATTAACGCAGGTATTTTTCTAAAATAACAGATTTTTTTAAATAAAAGTAGCCTAAGTTACTCCTTATGACATCAGCTATCTGCCAGTGAAAGTCACGTCAAAATCGGTCCAGCCATTTTAGAGATAAGCCGGAACAAATAGACAGACAGAGAAAAATTGTAAAAAATGTTGTTTTGGTATATGTACCATGTATACATCCATGTACACTTAGTAAAAACCGGTTATTTTAATATTAAAAATAGACACTCCAATTTTATTTATTTGTATAGATGTATCCCTAGGTAAGCCAGGTCTAGCAATAAGGTAGGTAGGTAAGGTAATATCTCTACACTAATATTATAAAGAGGAATGATTTGTATTTTTGTATGTAACGATTAAACTTAAAAACTGCCGGGCCGATTTCAAAAATTCTTTAGCCGTCATAAAGCTACATTATATCACCGAGTAACATAGGCTATATTTTTTGTCTCCGTATTCCTGCGGGAACTGGAACTACGCGGGTGAAACTGCGGAGCACTGCTAGTTATTTTATAAAATAAAACAAAGACTACAAACATTTAATTGGTAGTTATCTCTTTATTATTTAACAGTTATGTCTAGCCTGAGTAAAACTTGATCAAGGAATTGTGCAGGTGGAGTTTTATTATCCTGGTGACGCGCGTAGCTCAGGTACCATACTATGCTCATTACGTGAGAGCAACATCCGACAGTGCGCAAACCAACAATACAATTGCAACAATATACGGTGATGGCATTCCTACCCACTTGTTGCCGGTCTATTGATATAAAAACATTATAAGATTTTCGTGACACATGCCGGGACTTTTGCTCTAATCAAATAAGGATAGTCCCCCTAACCTGCTCAACAAATTTTAATAGAGTCCTGTCTCAAAAAAAAGTGTTCACTATCACAAGTACTCAACACGCAGGAACTCGAAAGCTCAACTGGACGTGGAATAAACAATGCAAGTAAACACTAATGAGTTGGAAAGTAAACAAATAACAGACGGCAAACAGATCGCAAGGATACGTAAGACGACTGTGACAGCTCACGGCCGGGATGACAGATTAGACATTGTCAGAAATGCGAATTGTTTAATGTTGCCAAGTACAAACTGCAAAAACTACCGATTATGTTATGTTTTCTTTAATAATTTTAGAATACAGTTTATAGTTAAGATTGGAATATTGCAATCGCATTAATGTCTATTAATATAAAAAGAAAAAATGTGTTCATAGTGTTATTATAAAACGGTTGTTAGTTTTTAACCATCCAGCCAACATTCATATTCTACTAATAAGTATTATTCTACTGAAAATGGCAATGATTACTTCAACACCGCTGTTTTCCGTTTAGTTATTGCTACTTTTATTTCTGATTTAACAAAATATTTATTTTAATTTTTTTCTCTTTTCCCACAAAATAAAGAAAAACTTTAATCCGGAAAATAAACTACTCTACGTAATCTATAAAATGCATATAATTTAGTTTAGGCTCGTTTCTCAAATAGAGCGACACTGAACCTGCCGATCTTCTTTAGGTATCACAATTTCATTTTTACTACGCATAATTTTCATCATTTCAGGCATAAGATAAGACGTCCACTGTTGAACATAGGCCAACACCAAAGAAGGGTTTACCATAATCGCCACGCTTCGCAGGCGATTTGGTAATCGCAGTATGGTGGTAAAATGCATAGAGAACGCTGTTGCCCATTCTCTAGTCACCTTAGTCGCCTTCTACGACACCAACTGCAAGAAATAGGATGGTGCTATTATTTACGTCCAGCACAACACAAACCACGGAGTACGGAGGATATTTAGTGCGAATTATGGAAGAGTTTGCAACTTTGTCCAAATTCTTCATTCCTCTCAAGCCAACATTATTTTTAAAAAGACCACTGTCTAAGTGTGCATACAAGTGATTATTGATAAAAATGAGAGAAACAAATAGCATTAGAGGTTACAATAACAGGTCACACAGATGCCGCCACGTTATCTATGTAGGACGTGGTGTCAATACTCCAGACTGTGGGTAAGGTCGAATGTCAAGTTTTTGTGATAAAAGAATGTTGGAGTTATAAGTTGTAGGTATAACTTCTTTATGGTTGCTATAGCTTTTATTGTTACTTTTATGCAAAAATAGGGACGGTATCTGCGCGTTATATGTTAGTTTTGGGTGGGAATCATCAATTGTCGTCTCCCATGGGCTCTGGGTGGAGCGAGAAGGCGTGTCAGACTTTTACTGACTAAATCCACCCCTGTTCCTTCAGTTGCCCATATGCCAGGGCCACGGTAAGCATTATATGATTAAGTCAATTTCTGGAGAATAGTGAGAGAATACTTTAATTTTTATTTTCAAAAAAGTAAATCACAATTTTATTCCCAACAAAACTGCTATTATCTGTACGAATATTAAGTATAAAGCTGAAGAGTTTGTTTATTTGTTTGGGTGAACGCGGTAATCTCAGGAACTACTAGTCCGAATCGGAAAATTATTTTTGTGTTGGGTAGCCTATTTATTGAGAAAGGCTCTAGGCTATGTAATATTACGCTACAATTCAAAGGAGCGGAGCAGCAACGACAAATGGACGAAAACTATCAATTCGATGCGACAGGAAGGGTCAGGGGAGCAAAACTATGACGTGGACGAAGTCGCGGGTAGAAGCTACTGTTTGATCACATTTTTTATGTACTGTGAAATATAACAACAGAAATCTACCTACGTTTTATTTCGCTCTAGATGCTATAGACACCGTTTTCCTTATAGGTAAAACAGATATATAGATCTTTTTATGTACTTTAAGTCATAATTACTTCCACCAGTACCTTCCACTGGAGGTATTAGCTTAGACACCAGACCGAAGTGGTATCCGTTCATCTTCTCATGCAAATGGCGACCATGATGTCTTCAATAAAAAAAAAGTTGAAGGGTCGAGGTCACCCAATACCAAAGTACTGCTAAATACCCTACTAATAAAGAAGACATAAACTACCTAATAATATTATGATTATGAGCCTCTTGTTAAATTTAAACCTGTAATTAACAAACAAGACAATACACTATTCATAACATCATACATAACAGCGGTAAGCGGAGGTGTCGTTAACCTTAGTGGCAAGTGGCAATAGTGCCATCGCATCGTTCCGCTCCGTAGTAGGTTGGTGGCCAGTAGGCCGTCACTGTGACGCGTTGAGGTCTTTTGTATGGGAGCGATACGGTGGCTTATGGTATGGGTGACATTGTAACTTTATCGGAGGAAGGAAGTTCATTTTCTTTCTTGTTCGTTTTGTTGGATGGTGAATATTCAAATTCTTAAGTCTTTAGTTTTTACGGTTTAACTCATATTTATATTGGTTTTCCTTGATTCATTTTGAACTCGAACAGACTCATGGATATACAGGTTTGACTAGCGACTTTTTAGAATAGTAAATAATATCACAGATAATATCACAGATACATTTTTAAAGTTCAGTAAACTGGTTATCTAGAACTTTAGTTAGTAAAAAAATCTTGTAAGCGCACATAACCAAAAGTAAAATCACGAACTGTTTCCCCAAAGGATTGGACTGAGGTGTACCCTAATTTCGCCAGTTGTGTTTAAGTCTCATATCATAGGTTGGCCAATTACCATCATAATAATAATAATAAAAGCCATTTATTCAGACCTTTTGAAAATTATGCTACTACAATAAAATATACATATAAGTTGTGAATAAAGCTAAAAAATATATAAAAGTAATTCTATTGTTGACACCGGCTGTCTTGGTCTGTGTGCCCATTGGCAAAGGCCTCCTCCATATCCCTCCACTTTTTTCTATCGACTGCTATTCGAGTCCACAGTTTACCTCCTGCGGTTACCAGCTCATCGATCCAGCGTTTCCTCTGCCTTCCTCTATGTCGTTTGCCATTTCGCGGGTACCAGACTGTTACCCTTTTGCTCCATTTATCTTTGCTTCTGAGGGTGTGACCAACCCACTTCCATTTAAGTTTCCTGGCTTTCCGTGTGACGTCAGCCACCATCGTTACCCGCCTAATTTCTTGGTTTTTTACACGGTCTTTTCTTTTTACCCCCATCATACTTCTTTCCATGGCACGTTGACATACAGCAAGTTTGTTAACTTGTGCCTTTGTCAAGGCCCAAGTCTGGCATCCATATGTTAGGACCGGCAGCACACATGAATTGAATAGTCTCCCTTTTAATTTCAGACTAAAGTCAGGGCACTTCATAATCTCCTTCAGGGACCAGTACCGATTCCATGCGTTTGCTACTCGTCGGTCTATTTCTTTTTCGCTCTGGTTCATGCTAGAAATTATTTGTCCCAAGTATATGTACTCATCTTGGTAGTCGATGATTTTGTTGCTCACCATGATTTCTTCTCTTTGATAGTTGGTTAGAAGTTTGGTTTTATCGGTATTCATGGTGAGTCCAATTACCATCAACCGGGCACAAATCCAGGCTCGGGGTTGGGTAGGGTTGCTAATGAGGAATTTCAGATAAAAAACCGAATGACACTTTGTCCGACTTTGGAAATTGAACCAAGGATCTTCTATTCAGCAGTAGCGCTTACGACCACTAAACCAATGAAGCAGTCGGGCTCGTAAGCATATATAATACATTAGCGAATAATATTGAAAGATTTTCATTCGATCGTGACACAGTTTAGGCTTTCCAGTAGGAATGAATGTATTGTGCCATGATGAAGTGGAAATGGTTTAAGGCTATATTTTGCTTCATAAATTGTGCATTTTTATTATGTTGTGTTTCATGTGGGCCTGCATACATTACGCTAATGACAATATTGAAATTAATAGCAGTTCTTGAACTTACACCCACCGACGCTGATCGAAGGTAATGCATTAACTTGTCTACTAGAAATATATGTTATTAATTCAATACATAGATGTTGAGAAAGAAATAGATTGTGAACTTGCAAATAACGTAACCTAAGTTTGATATTTGCTAAGGTCGAACGTTCTATGATACGTTCATTCGTTCTCAAAACCAAAAAATCTGTTTATGAAGTCAAGAGATGTTCTCATGTAATTTTATCATTTACGACAACCGTCTGTCATCTTTTATTACTAAGTAAAGATACCAGATGGTATTGGGAAAAATTACCAATTTTCAGCTTGAAATATGTTTTATCGGATGATAATTTTGCTTGTCAATTTATTGTGAACAATGCCTCGAATTTAGACTAAAACTTTCATCCCCTATTTAACACCTTCATGAAGATAATTTTTCCAAATCCTGCAAAAGCACTAAGCTTACGTTAGTTAAAAAAGCACTTTGCTTGCTTTAGTTAAAAAAGAAATGACCCCGAGGTTTCAGCTCCGCGTCGGAATTTAAGATTTTTATTTACTGTCAATTGTGACATTTTTGTCAAATGTATGGCCATTGCAAACGCATAATCATATTTACACTGCAGACATCTTATGTGGTTTTGTAAGCAAGTGCATTTAATATAAATATTAATAGTTTCACAATTAACATAATTGCGTCTATTAATGTTTGTCAAATAAACATTTATATGTTAACATATGCATATAGCTATGTATAATTTAAAAATAAAACTGGAAGTGAAGTGGATTCATAATTTATGTGCATGTTTTAACTTGAGTTTAATTGTTAACAATAACAAGTGAGTTCGTATGTACTGTACAGGTAATTACTGTTATTTTTTAATAAGATAAATTGTACTTATATGTAAGAAGCAAGGTTGAATGCCTAGATATGATTCAAAATATCCTCATACGTCGTATAGGAAGAGGAATAACAACTTTTAAATTTAATTGTTGCTGTGTATAAAGTCCCACCAATACGATTTTGACTTTGTACTACTTACAGCTGATAGCTATACTGTCTATAAATAAAATATAGATAAACAAAAGTCATTGTTGATTCTATTCATGGTATGTGAAGAGCACTTAAAACTAAACATACACACTTTTTCATGCGTCTTTAACCGACCATAGAAGTTTTTCTTGCGGAAACTCTTGTCGTATAAGTCCACGTACGCATGAACGCCAAAATATCGCAGCAGGATCTTTTAGCGTACTGGAACTTAAACTCATTGCTTAGAGCCGAGAGTATAAAATCGAATAGTGTGTTTTGCAACGAGTTAGGATACACTCTTTTGGATTCTCAATGTTCGGTTCATGACTGAGATAGTGGTATCGTAATTTTATTTTAGGTGCATCGTCTTCACATACAAGGATATAAACATTGTATACACATATTGAAAAACATTTTAAAAGAATAACGGTGGAGTTTCTTTCCCATTCTTCTCCATACGAATCTACCTTTTGGAAGGGGCAACTAGAATCAATTCTATTTTCTTGTAACTTGATGTTTAAAAGTGCCTTTTTTGGGCCTATTTGAATTTATTTCAAATAGGCCTTTGACTTTGAGACTTTAAAATCAAGTGCTCTATAAAATCATTTCAATTTTGTCAAAACGACATCGCATATTATCAATCATAGTTTTTATTAAACACATACCAAATGTTAGTAAAATTTACATAGAGAAAAATTAATCAGTGAGAAAACATGTTGTCCCAATATAGGAAATTGTTGCCGCAACTAATTACATGCTCGTCCGACGGCTGAAAGTTACAAAACGATCTCTCACCTGCGTGTTCACATCGCCAAACAGCAGACTGAGCGCTGCAGCACACACCAACAACAAATGTAAACAACCCATGATGCACTACACAGTACCTCAAACTAACATTACTCACTTATCGACAAACAATCGATACAAGACTAATTACGACGGAAATTGTCAAATGAACAATTGCATAGAAAAAACAATTCCCACTATTTAATCATCGATACAATGCCGATGAAACCACATTCACTCGGCTTCACCTTTCCTCGTAATTAACTAAAGTTATACAAATGTCAACTGCACTGAAAACAATCGATAAAAATCCGAATCGATTAATAGAAAAGTTTGTGGAAGTTGCAGCACTATTATCACAGGTCGATTGTTTTAAATTTTTAAGTTAGGAATTAGTATCGTTTTTTTTTTTCGTGTTTGATTATTTCGAATCGTATTCGAGTCTCGATTGTTGCGCGCGCGTTCTCAGCGCAGTATCAAGAGAGACTATTTGACATTTGGCCGCACCGGTCACGAGTTAGTGATGCCCCCCTACCCGGCCTGACTTGCGTCCTTGAACGTACTATACTGTTCTCGATTTATGAATTCGATGTGGTCTTATTACCGCCGTTGTCTAAATCGGCGGATTTAGCTAATTATGCATTTGTTCTGACTTCCTGACATGATTAACTGAATTAACGAACGGTGTAAAGACGAATTTAAAAAGGAGCGAAAAAGTAAATAGTTATTAGTTTAATTGGTAAAAGGATCGTAAGCACATGTCAGTCCCTCACTGCTCTGCCTTGAACGAACTTTATTCAGAATTTTGGCGATAAATAAAAAAAAACCGACTTCCTCAAAAAAACACTAGAAAGTGAAAAATAACTTTAATTTCGGAAGTCGGTGTCTTAGGATCTGTATTTGAGTTTTTTGCCACCGACTTCCGAAATTAAAGTTGTTTTTCACTTTCTAGTGTTTTTTGAGGAAGTCGGTTTTTTTTTTTTCGTAAAAAAGTTTTTATTTTTAACTTTTTAGTTATGGTATCTACCCTGCACTAATTCCTATACCACTAATCACCAGGTGAAATTTAATACTTTACTACTGCTGTAATTCGTTGAGGAATTCCCTTGACTGTCTGTCTATGGTCTCCATCATCAGACCTGTAATGGCACTTATAGCCCATATGGGTGCAAAGTTCTCATTAATAGAAATGAATTAAGTCCAAACACCGGGTAATTGCAATAAGTCGTTGAAGAGTTCCCTCGACTGTCTTTCGGTTTCATTATCAGAGTAACTTCAGACCTTCATTAAATAGTAGTGCTTTAAGATAATTAATGAATGAAATAAAAACGCACTAGTCGCCACTACGATTTTCGAATGTTCCCATCGATTTCTCTGGGATGCCATCATCAGATCCTGGTTTCCTTATCCAACAAAAAAAGAATCATAAAAATCGGTTAATTAACGACGAAGTTATCGGTGAAAACACATTAAAAAAAATAAACGGTCGAATTGTAAAACCTCCTCTTTTTTTTTTGAAGTCGGTTAAAAAAGAAGACTAGCTTTGTTAAATGACACAGTTTACTGAAGACCGCCTAAGCAAGAAGAGACCAGCTACTCATCATTAGCCTAGAGGGGCGCACTGCTGAACTAGAGAGAATACAAAGAATTGGAACCCCACACTTAGCCACAGTATTTATTGTACTGTGCCTTAGCGTACAACATGAATAATATTAGGGACAGGCAGAAAATGAAAAGATGAGAGACATCTTTCGATCATGTGACCTCAAAAAGAAAAAAAGACTGGACTAAAAAATAAATAGGGCTAATTTCGAAGACAATAGTCATAGACAAATTTAAGGGCTACTGCTGAGCATGTGGTCCTCGGTTCAATTCCCCGGTCGGAAAACTTGTTATTAGGTTTTTCTATAAGGATTTCTCAGTACCAGCCTAAAGACTAGCTGTGAGTCCGTCTGATGGCAATAAGTCCGCTCCCTATTACATGGGACTTAAACATAACTTGCAAAATGTATGTATACTATAGCTATACCGGTGCCTTATCCTTTGGAAATTACCGGCGTGATGTTATTTTTTATTAGTCGTCTATGTCCCACTTCTGGGCAAAGGCCTCTTTTCTCTCTTTGCATGTCACTCTGTCTCGAGCTGCCAAGGACCAATGTTCATTGAATGTTGTGATTTTTGTTCTATTATTATTTTTCTGAGTCGTATACCTACAATACTCATAAAAGTAATGACACCTAAGTTTATAAAAGTTTATGATGCGTATCAAATTCTCACTGCGGGCAAATCGGACTTACTACACAACAAAAAGTTTAGTACGAAAATAAAAGTTTATTTTAAAATTATATGTTTTTACCATCCAATATATGTATTAGATGCCCTTTGGTGACCTTTGCATGTAAGTGTTATTAAGGAAAGTCATATTGGGACGTAATATATGTATTGGTGCTAAGTGATAACAGCCGCACGTATCGATCGATAAGGTTAAGCTACTCTTCCCGCGAGTGGTTCGTGGATGGGTACCATCTTTAGATTCCAGGAGCCCTCCGGACCTCAGACAGCAAGTTAAGCCGTTCCCGGCTGTAATTTGTAGATCTTCCACAGTCGTTACGGGTCGTCAGAAACCCAAAAGTCTGACAACCAGTCTTACCAAGGAGTATCGTATTACCCGGTCACTGGGTTGTGGAGGTCAGGTAGGCAGTCGCTCCATGTAAGATACTGGTACTCAGCAGCATCTGATTACGACTGGAAGCCGACCACAATATAGTTGGGATAAGGATAGACAGATGATGATGATCAGAGTGAAATTATTGGCTCAGGTACTTATAACTTTGTTCAACATTCACACCCATCACACACACCCTCACCTCATACATACTCTCCCCATCACACACGCATAGTATTGTACGCATTCCTTTATTTTTTTTTTTCTATTTTTTTAAACTTTTGGCGTGCTTCTCAAAAATATCTATTGCTTGTTCTCTCACATATACACGTATGTACGTATAGTAAATATAACCTGGAAGAGCGGAGCCACCTACTACAAGCAAATATTTGCTTAAATGGTGGATAGTATGCATAGCATAGTAGCATTAGGTATTTCCATTCTGTACAAGGCTAGAACGCAAGGGTGTGAAACCAGTCGTTTATAGATTGGAAATCACTTTTTAATCAATGTCTTCCAATCTATACAAGAGTAGTGCGCAAATACTCGTGTATACTTTGTAGTGGCCAAAGTAACTAAATTGTTCCATAATATACAGTGCTAGTTCGCATGCAAACTAATCCTGTATAGACGAGCGGCCGGCGAGTGCCAGAAACGACATGGTTTGGGGAGGTTAGGTTAAAACTGTGACCTCCTACGCACGAGCCGAGCGAGCGAAGCAAGCCGTGCCGCGGCAGCGGCCGGCGAGTGCCAGAAACGACATGGTTTGGGGAGGTTAGGTTAGGTTACTGTGACCTCCTATGGAAATGCCTTGATTCTGTTGACAAGCCCTGTCAACGAAGTGTCCTGTTGAGCGTTGCTACTTCCCCTTCATTTTATTCGTCAATCCCATACTTCTTCCGGCCTTTAAGTCGATGTCGATATACGAAAATTGAATGTTAGGTTAGATTATTAAAAAAAATATTTCTCATAAAGAGGGGGGGGGTTGAAGCTTTCTTTCACAGGAGGGGCTCTAAACCACCCCCTCCCTCGCCCCCTACCACCCCTTAAATCGAAGCCCGGCAATCAGAAGTCTTATCAAATTCCTGGTGACATTGTGGCGTTGTATAAATTGGAAAGATGCACGTCCGCGTCTACGTTACAAACTATATACAAGTAGTACGCAAAATTCGTGTATACATTGTAATCACAAATTTAAAAATTGCATTACAAAGTACACGCGAGCAGATTCCTATGGTTGCGTTTTAGCCATGTACAGAATGGAAACACGCTAAATGGTGACTCCAAACGGAACAATGTAATTAAAATAATTGATGAAATGAACATTTTATTATTAATTATTATTTATTGTCTCTCTACTCATCGGAAATCCCCCGATAAATTAAATTTGTTGCAAGTGCATAGGTGACTCAGGTGAATATCCTCATATTTTATTAGGTTTTTGTTTTACGCAACAAGAGGATATTTCTACAATATCGTTCTAAAATCTTCTAAAGGAAAACATCGTGAGGAAACTAGAATGTCCGAGAACTAAAGATGCGACCTCTACCAATCCGCACTTGCCCCGCGTAGTGGATTATGGGATCCACTCCCGCTATAAAGAGGAGGCGTGTATCCCATCACTGGGAACATTATAGGCTTATTAAACTTTAAAAAAACCGAGTTACTGTAAAGTGTACGTATTATGGAGCATACGGTGGAGGTGTGCCCTGCCTGGGCGGAGCACCGCCGTGTCCTCGTGGAGGCGATCGGCGGCGGCGACCTCTCGCGTCCGGCCCTGGTGCGAGCCATGGTACGGAGCGAGAGGGAATGGGAAGCCGTCACCTCCTTCTGCGAAGCAGTAATGCTCGCGAAGGAGGAGGCGGGGCGCGTGAGGGAGTGGCAGTCACTGCGCCCTCACGTCCCTAGCCGCCAAAGGAGGAGACACCCCGGGCGTCGGGAGTCAATAGCGGACTCCCGGCCACCGTAGGCGCGAGCTTGCGGGTGGCGAGCAATGGGTAGCTCGCCGCCCGGTAAGGACCAGGCTCGGGTCGACGGCGCGTAGTGTTCCACGCGCGCCTCAAAGAGATGTCAGCAGCAGTGTAGGGGTCTACTAGGACCAATGCCTGCCGGGGTCGCGTGATTGTTCGAAAGAGATACCGTGACCCTGGCACATGGGCAACTGATGGAACACGGGTGGGTTTTAGTCAGTAAAAGTCTGACACGCCCTCCCGCTCCGCCCAGAGCGGGAGAAGTCATTTGATGATTTCCCATCCAAAAAAAAAAAAAAAGTGTACGTATTATGACCAGATAGGCAATTGTCATAATTTTAAGAACGTCTGAGCTCAGTCTAATTCTATCAAAAACTACCTCGAGTTTCCTTACATTTTTGACAAGTCACTGACATTTGATTGTCGCCGAGATGAGACTGCGACTAGATTTTTAACATTTTTTATTACGAGAATTGGACTTCAGATGAATGAAATAAACTAATCGGAAGGAGTATGTATGTAAGGATCGTAGCAGGTGGCGTTCTATAATTTCTGCCTACCTTCATGGGAAGAAGACGTGAGTTTACATAAGCTTGTACAGACGCCAGCACATCAACTTACCTCAATCTGTCAAATTTCTTTAATAGATTTTCAACCTTATATCACAATAGTGGAAGGTTAATTTTCGATTGGTAAAATTTGACAGATTGGGGTAGCTTGACCTGCTGGCGTCATGTATTCTATGTAACTATTGCCACATATTTTCCTACACCTTTATGTTGCCACAGTCTTGGTAGGATTGCCTACATTTTGTTTGACGCTAGCTTCTGCCAGCGACTTCTTCCGCGTCAATTTTTTGCTCCCGGAACGTTCCCGTCGCATCGAATCGGCTACAAGTTTTCGTTGCTGCTCCATTCCTTTTCATTGTAGCGTAATATTATATAGCCTTTAGCCTTTTTCAATAAATAGGCTATCTAACACTAACAGAATTTTTCAATTCGGACCCAGTAGTTCCTGAGATTAGCGAGTTCAACCAAACAAATAAACAAACTCTTCAGCTTTATAATATTAGTATAGATTTAGCAACTATGATTCAGAATTAGATCACGATGATCATATTTATTATCCTTTGTACGTTTTTGTCACGGATCTGTAAACGGCTTGTTTTATGAACATTCTTTATTCATCATTGTGACAATTATTATGTTTTCCGGACGCTGCGCGCGCGCAGCTGGACAGTAATATTAATTATAATGATTAATAATGATATTTGTTTATGTAACTGTTATTAAAATGTAATTATTTAATGGTTCTTTTTTTTTCTATTTCCATATTGGGTGTTATCAAGGAAAGGTCAAATATTAATGATGTTCGTGTTGGATGTTTTGTTAATTAGACTGACTTTAAGAGAAGCATGAGCTTTGTATCATCATTTCAGCTGAAAAATGCCCACTGTTGGACACAGGCCTCCCCCAAACAAATGGGAGTATGCCATACTCGCCACGCTTTGCAGGCGGGCTGGCGATCGCAATATGGTGGTAAAATGCATAGAGAACGTTACTGCATATTCTCTAGTCACCTAAGCTTTGTATATCATAATATATTACATAATATTTCATAATTATCATTTTCTTACCCTTATTTCAATTTATTTGTCAATATCTGGATGACCGAGCTTTGCTCGGTATTTTTTGGTAATTTGTTTAAAATAATAAGTTTACGTTCAAGTTCATTATCGATAAAGTTGGTCATTGAAAACACGAATAAAACGACATTTTATAAAAATGAATCCTAGCTAGATCGATTTATCGCCCCCGAAACCCCCTGTATACTAAATTATGGTAGTAAGTCTTACTTACATCTCTTTTTCTTCCAATATAGTAAATGATAATGATAAATGATAAATGATAAATGACTTTATTTTTGCAAATAAGTTTGTACAATCACTTTTACACGTCAATCATATTTTTTCAAACTAGATGAGGTCGGCGTTTCCTATCTGACTACTCTGAGAAGAAAGGCCGAAACAAACTCAGAGGTCACAGTCTCTTTTAAAGTCCAGACATAATTTGGTTAGATCATGTGAAGACCATGTGGATTGGTGTCTGAAGCGGTCTTTTAAGGAAAGAACCACACAGATTGAGTGGACCTGTCCAATCAGTGCACGCATTTGTCAGTAATCATGCAGCTCAACTCAGAACTTAAGGAGGTCAATGATTCGACGAACAATACCAAAGAAAGGACATTTGTGTAGGTCGCATAAATTACTCAAACTGCCAGACTGTGATAAAAAATAAATGAGAAGGAACCTAGAAAAAAAAAAAATAACACCCACTTAATCTTCACATTTACAATAATTAAAACAATACAATACTTTAAAAGTAAATATTAATGTCATTGTATAGGTAAAATTCATCAATGGCAATGTGTATATAAAATCAGGAGATAGGCGCTGTCTGATCATTTGAGGATCATGTACATGGAGGTGTCTGAAATGGTCTTTTGAGGAAAGAACCATACAGATTGAGTGGACCTGTCCAGTCAATGCACGCATTTGTCAGTAATCTTTCAGCTCAACTCAGAACATAAGGAGCACAACGATTCGACGAACAATACCAAAGAAAGGACATTTTGGTAGGCCGCATTAAGTACTCAAACTGCCAGATTATCATTAAAATGAAATGAGTAAGAGGGTTAAAAAAAAACAAACATCTACATAGTCCTCACATTCAAAATTATTAAAATAATAATAATAGTATACTCCTCAGAGTATATATTCATGGCACAGTTAAGCAATAATGAAAATGTCAAAGTGTATAAGCAATAATCAAAATGTCAAAGTGTATAACCAATAATCTAAATGTCAAAGTGTATAACCAATAATCAAAATGTCAAAGTGTATATTCCCAATAAAAAAATTATAAAAAAAGGAAAGTAATTAATAATAAAAATAAAAAATATGATTCAGTACAATAATAATTTAAAAATAAAAATTTAAAAATAAAAATAAAAATTGGAGCAGCTTAATCCCAAGCTTTTTTGTCCTCAATATAATCTTTAACAGTGTAAAAGGCTTTCTAGCACAACTTACGTTTAATGAATGATTTAAATTTATTGAGACTTAGATCTTGAACATGGCTTGGAAGTTTATTATAAAAGCGTATACATTGACATCTGAATGAGCCACCTATTTTCTTGAGCCTTGTTGAAGGTACAACAAATTTGTGTTTGTTCCTAGTATTTATACTATGGATATCACTGTATTTTTTAAACAATTTAATATTTTTATGGGCATATAAAAGATTTTCAAAAATATACTGTGAAGGCACAGTCATTACATTAATTTCTTTAAATTTCTCTCTGAGTGTGTGTCTCGGGCTTAATTTATAAATTGATCGAATAGCCCTTTTTTGCAAGACAAAGATAGTCTGAATGTCGGCGGCATTTCCCCACAACAGAATACCGTACGACATTACACTATGAAAATAGGCAAAGTACACTAAACGGGCTGTCTCTATGTCAGTTAAATTCCGAATTTTTCTAACAGCATATGCAGCGAAGCTTAGCTTTTTCGACAATTTATCAATATATGGGCCCCACTGAAGCTTGGCATCCAAAGTTAAGCCCAAGAATACAGTGCTATCTTCAGGATTCAATTCTTCGCCCTTTATCAAGACATTTGTTTTCACTTGCCTAACGTGAGGTAGCGTAAACTTAATACATTTGGTTTTTTTTTCATTAAGAAGCAAATTATTCACATTGAACCAGTGAACTACTTTTGAGATCGCGCTATTAATATCGTCAGTAACCAGCTGCTGACGTTTAAGTTTAAACAAAAGTGAGGTGTCATCCGCAAACAAAACTATATTATGATTATCTTTAATGAGGTAAGGCAAGTCATTAATATAAATAAGAAACAAAAAAGGACCAAGAATTGAGCCCTGTGGGACGCCCATTGTTACGATAGATCCGGGAGACCTTTTTCCATTGACATCGACACTCTGAATTCTATTACTCAAATATGAAGTAAGAAGATCCAGAGCGCTGTTCCGGATCCCGTAGTGGCGGAGTTTCCTGATTAAAGTTTCATGAAGAACGCAATCGAATGCTTTAGATAAATCACAAAAGATGCCCAAAGCATCGCATTTATCTTCCCATGCATTATAAATATGCCCTAGGAGTTCAACACCGGCATCGGTAGTTGAACGACCCCTTGTGAAACCGAACTGTTTGGTATGTAATAATTTATGTTTATTAAAAAATCGTTGCAATTGGTCTAAAATTAATTTCTCAAAAATTTTACTGAAGGTAGGTAGTACTGAAATAGGTCTATAGTTAGAGGGGTCTGATGTACTACCAGATTTAAATAAAGGTATTATTTTACTATTCTTCATAAGGTCAGGAAACTCCCCAGAGTCGATACAATTATTAAATATAAGAGCTAAAGTAGGTGCTACAATGTCAATAATAGACTTGGCGACTTCTACAGAATTACCCCACAGATCTGCAGTCTTTTTTACATTTAAAGTGTGAAAGGTTTTAATTATATCTTTACAAGTAATATGTTCAAAATGAAATTCCGAATCGCAAACATTAACATTTTCAATAAGCAAAGACTCAGCAACAGAAGGTGATGAGTTTAGGGATTTTGTAGTTGAAACAGGAATATCTGAAAAGAAATTTTCAAAAGCCGCCGCGACTTGTGAGTCTGATTTTACTATGTTGTCATTGATAGACAGGCTGTAGTCATTATTTCGTTTACTAGACCTTCCTGTTTCACTATTAATAATATTCCAAGTCGTTTTAATAACATTATTACTGTTTTTAATCTTTGAACTCAAGTAACGCGACTTGGCCATCCAACAAACTTTTTTAAATAATTTCGAATAATTTCTAACATACAAATTAAATTCAGCAGTGTTGACAAAAATCCGTTCATTGTACAGCTCATAAAGCCGTGTTCTACTTTTATGAATAAGAATGGTAGCCCAATCACTGAAAGATACGTTACTGTTAACTGAGATAGTCCGGGGAATAAAAGTGGAATTAAAATCATTACAATACATCTTAAAAAAATCATCATATAAATTATTGGGACCACCATTAATAGATAAAAGTGGCAATTTCTGAACTAGTTTAACTTTAAAGGCTTCTAGGCGAACTGCAGTTTTGGGGTTTACAGTGATATCTTTTTTACCCATATTTTTGTTTTGATTTTGAATAGTAATCTGTTGACCGCAATGATCAGAATCTAGTAAATTAATAATTTCTTTGTGGCTTGGTATAACGTCAGTATAAATATTATCAAGGCATGTGGCACTAGTAGGGGTTATTCTTGTGGGCTCCATAAATAGGTTTACAAGATTGTAGGACTGAAATAGACTTATTATTTTACTACAAGAACCCGAGTTTTCCAATAAATTAACATTAAAATCCCCGCAAACAATAATAGACTTGTTTGAGTTACTAATCTTGTGTAATACTTCATCCATGACCTGTTCAAAGTAGTCATACAATCCTGAAGGTGGTCTGTACACACTTAATACAATAATCTGCTCCAATTCTATACAGGCAATTTCTACTGTCCGCTCAACACACAGTAGTCACCTCTTTTCTAGTCATGTTATATTTCACACAATCCATTCTTTGCTTCTTAGGTCTTCCCCTAGTCTCACATATGCCCATCCACATTCAAACTTTCTATTTAATATTAACGATACATAGAAAAGTCATAAACAATAAAGTAAAATTCCATAGCGATTTCAACAGATTAAATTATTGTTGTCCTGAAATTGTTCCTGAAAGGTTAAATAAAGCTGGTTTATTGATAAATAATTTTATTTCTATAAGTAGGTTTGTAAAAACACTTTTAGACGTTTTTTTTTAATTTAATGTATTCTAGAGACTACTCCGAGAAGAAAGGCCGTATAAATTCAGAGATCACAGTCTCTTTTAAAGTCCAGACATAATCTTGGTCAAAATCATGTGAAGACCATGTAGATAGGTGTCTGAAATTTCAGACCATTTCAAACACCTATCTAAAAAATACACATAGCAAATAGGTATATTTACAAATATTTGTGCATCAGACTCCACATCCATAATAAATGAATGCTTGGCCGAATACCTAACATATTAAAAATTACAAATAGAAATCGACCAAGCGTTACTTGCCCATTCAAATTAAAATCAAAATAAACCTTTCATAATGAACAATAAGGCATATATAAATAAATAAATAATTATTGTACTCCAAAAGCGATTCTATCGCTGTCATCGCGATGAAGCCAGGCAATCATGAACAGAACCACGTCAAATCAATTATATGCAAAGTAGTGTCAAGGGCAGCCCGAGTGCAATAATTATAATGATAGTAGGTGCTGGTGGGTCAGCTTAATCACCTTTACTGGAGGAAAATGGATCAGTTTTAAAAGAAGATTACAAACATATTCATTGGCCTTTTGCCAGCGGATTCGCCCGCGTGTAGGTCGGAATTCATCCCATGGGAACGTACTACTGGGATAAAAAGCACCATATGAGCTTATCCAGATTAAAAAAAACTACATATATGAGTGCGAAATTTCGTCCAAATACGTTCAGCAGTTTTTGCGTATCTGAATAACAAACGTCCAAAAATCTAAACATCCACACAAACTTTAGTAGGATAGTAGGATTTATTCAAAGGAAGGTATTGGTAAACCGATGTCGAAGCAATGATATGGATTGACAGGATTGATGTAGGATTTAAGGTTTTCTGAGGACTATATTGTCATTCATATTTACATACATTTCACACTCTCAGCCAATGTATTTAGTATTTACCTACTAAACATAACTATTTTTCTAAACACATAGGTAGATATAACCCATTAATATAAGAAAAAACCTGTTTCCCCAAGCAACTTAGTAAGGGCAGAAAGTAATGATAAAAACCTCTATTAAAGTTACAGTAAAAACCGAACCCTAAAACCTAAACCTTTTTATTTTCATTATAGTGAATCGATACCAAAACTATTTGTAAACCTAACTAAATAAGCTATGTAGAGCTTGCCTGCGCATCGGTTGCGTAAGAGAATGTACTGTATCCTTGACTTACCTATCACCAATAGGGCGTGTACTGCACTAAATTCTATCAGAACTTATTAACTGATCATTAACCACCATCACCATCATCATTTCAACAGTAAGACGTCCACTGCTGGACATAAGCCTCCCCCAATATGGTGGGAAATTTGCCATAATCGCCACGCTTGGCAGGCGGGTTGGCGATCGCAGTATGGCGGTATAATGAATAGAGAACACTGCTGCCCATTCTCTAGTAAGTCCCTTAGTCGCCTCTTAACTACGACATCTACGGGAATAAAATGGGGTGATGCTATTCGTTACGTCCGTTATCACACGGACGACTCGAACCATTATAGTTAATGGGATATCAACTGACGCAAATGGGATAAAACTGAAGCGGTTTCTTTAAATACGTAACATAATATCGCAATTTGTAAAGGTTAATTAAGACAAATGATTGTTATTTATGAGAATTGTTGACTTTAATGAAACGGTTTGGTGTCACCTAGGGCAATTTAATGTATTAATCAAATGTATAAACTCTTCGTATGCCGTGAACGTGGATCCACGCGAGACACAATGGTTTTTAATTGTGTCTGTAATTACGGCATTCAATGGGTTAAGGAGAACATTGGAAAGCAGCGGTGGTCCAGTGATAGCCGCCCCAACGTACGAGTTGCAGATTGTGGGTTCAAACCCAGGTAAGTGCTGTACTGTATATATGTAAATAGTTTCGCCACCACTGCTCTCAAAAAGTTGAAGGAAACACACATGTCTTAGAACCATAAATTTGACACCATGAAGACATGTAACATCTGTCTACCTGCACTGAGCTTCGGTGGTGGATTACGGCCCTCTCCCTCTCACCGAGAGGAGGCCTGTGTCCCAGCAGTGGGAATATTTTAGGTTGATTATGCTACGCTATGCTATTATTATTAAGGAAAACTAATAAAACCTAATTGACTGGCTGAAAGAAAAAAGAAGTGATAAAGAAGAAGTTCTAAACCCAACGATAGGCGTTTTTGAGCTAAGATAATGATAATGAAATGAGGTACAGAAAATACAAAGATTGTTTTAAATGTCACTAAGAGTTCAACGGTACCGTAAAGTGCTCTTTTGTAACCTATTTTCGTGGAATAGGTTATTATAGGTATCTGTTAATCTACAGGCTGGCGAATGAGTCACCTTTTCCCGAATCGGATTTGAGTTTTATAAGGAAAGTTGGGTGATTATCACTTAGAGGTGACTAAAACACTAGCTTGCATTAATTTTATAATACTACAGGCTTATGGAGTAGTCTATTCCACAAGTGTTCAATAAAAATTAAATGAGTAAGTTATCATTATGGATTGTAAAAAAAATCTATAATTATTTAGTAAGCATTTTAGTAAAGACTGATTGGCGGCTCACCATCACAAAAATAAATCCAGAGAGGTTTTTCTTGTATGGCTAAAACTTAATGTAAAGTAGGTATGTTAAGTGTTTTGGAATTAAAGGAATAATTATTATGAAATAAATCACTTAATAATTAGTACCAATGAATACGTCTAATGTAAACTATGAAGTAATGTAAAGCAATGCAGTGTGAGTAGTGGCCCCGTGGTATCGGCCCCGACTTAAGACTCCTAGATCTTAGGTTCGAATCGAAGTAGGCGGTTTACTTTATGTATCTCTCAAAATGGTGTAATAAAGCATCGAGAGAAATCTGGCATGTACTAAAACCAAAAAATCGAGGACGTGTGATATCTACCAACCCGCACTGGGCCCGCGTGGTATATTACAGCCCACTTCCTCTTGAAAATAGGAGGCCTTTGTTCCAGCAGTGGGCACAATATAGGTTGATTATGCTAAGCTGTGAAGTAAGCAAGAGCTTCATATTAAGCAATATAAAGCAATTCAATTTGTGAACGGCAAACAATCACTCAAATCCAGAACATTGCATTCCTCTTCATACAATCTGCATTAACGATAAAATACCAGTTTACGCAGCGATTATCTTGATTCAGATCCAACTGAGATAAATATTGCATTACCTGAAATGATTTGTTCTTAGAATTCAGTTCAATTTGATTGAGAACGCGTGAGTGTATCGTGTATGTATGTAGGTACCTTGTATATGTATAGAGATTCGATTAATTTGGCACAATTGCTTCTGATGTAACATAACATTAATATTCGACTGAGGATGGAGAATGGAAACATTATCGTTGATAATGAAAATTTAATGGAGTCTCTAGTATTTGTTACTTTAAATCCTGGCTACTAGAAATATATTCCTGAAAAAAAAAATCTAATAGATTATTGATTTTACAATATAGGGGTGCCTACAAATGTAGATTCTTATACGTTATTTTTGCAGACATTTGAAATATAAACGAACAATCAAGCTTTTACCTACAGCCGTTACATATCAGCCGATCGCGATAAAATAATTAATACTTGCGATCCAAAAACTAGATAAAAATCATGTGAGCTGTGAACTTTGAAATAGTATTGAAAGCTCCCAGGGTGCTATCGCTCTAGAATTGAAATTGAATGTAAATGTAAGTAATGCAGAGCAACACAACCTTCAATCAATTCCATATATCATTAATTTTCTTATCATACGTACAATCCATAAGTTAATCGATACTGATCTGACATTTTCAGCTTTGTACAGACACTCAGATGCAAAATAAATATCAAACGGATATAAGTACAGATAAGCAATTCACTTCTTTAGTATATAGCAGTAGCATAGATAATTGTATAATTATATAGTTAATATAATGTAAATAATCTATATATTAATACGTGAAGCGAAAACTTTGGATCCCTTTTTACGAAAATTGGGCGGACGGAGGAGTATGAAATTTCGCACACTTATAGTTTATACAGAGAAGAAGTGACGAATGCTAATATTTTTTTAAATTATTCGTAAAAATACATTATTTTCAATAAATAACACGTTACACACACTACTGTTCATTACCGTGTATCTAATACACATGCATAGATACTCTTTTGTTTATGGCCCAAATCTGTCTTTATTATTCTGTGCAGTGTTACCAACACCCAGAAATATTTACCCCTAAAGCTTAAGTTAAAAACGCCTAAAATTGCCACAATTACTAAAAAAATCCGCTAAAAAAATTATAATGAAAATAACCAACGAATGTTCAGTAATCATAGACCGGCACACAGTAGTAATATTTGTCTATATTTATTACGCGACATTTGTTAATCATTCACTCTGCATTTTTAGTATCAAGGAACCGTACTAGAAGTCGCTAATACTTTTATTGTAATCAAAAACACAATGAGAAATGTAAGATGGCAAAAAATCCCTCAGAATACCCCCAAAAATGGAACGCCCCTAAAAATCTGAATCCTCTTATTTACCCCCTAAATTTGGGAAAACCCCTAAGTTGGTAAGCCTGATTTTGTGTCTATAGTCTTACTGAATGTCAAGTATAACCATAGGTAATAAATTAATTTTAAAGATATATATAACCTATTTCATTTTTAAAATCTATGATTATATTGAAAATATTTTTGTTTTTAATATTATTTGTATGACGATTGGAATTTAGTTTAGATTTATAAGAAATATTTTTTGTGGTTTTATGGGGAGTGTCAAGTATGGCATTAGTAAGTTTCCCATACAGGACTTAGTGTCGTGTGCAAACTGTAGAGGTTATATGCCTCACGATTGTACAGGCTGGTCATAGATTGTACAGGCTGGTTATAATTATGACATTTTGAACTGTCATAATTAATTAAAAATAATAGGGAAAATTCTATAAAAACAGAGTTTTCTGTGATAATTCATTCCATGTCCAGCAGTTAAGAAGTATTAAGAAAATAAAGACGAGAGTCCTGAAGAAGTATTCTTTACTCATTACACCTACGTCCTGGTCCTGGCCATCACCATCCCACCAGCGAACCCTCTCCACAGTAGTACAGAGTCAACAATTTGTCTATAGTGTTACCGAATGTCAAATATAACCAGATTTTTTTTAATATTTATTATTATATACATTTATATTTTTTTCATTTAATAATGTATTTCTATTCAAATGAAGTACGGTCGAATTTCGACCAATGGGCGATCACTAGTATAATGTAAATATATCAATTTTCTTACGTTCAATAAAACAGTGGCAAAACACTTATAAAGAACGTAAAATCTACTTCATCATCCTCAGACCCTTACACATAATCGGCCTTCTCTCGGTGCAAGAGAGGGGGGCGTAATCTACGATACGAGCCCAGTGTCGGTTGGTAAATGACACATATCTTCGATTTTTTGGTTCGAGGAAATACCGGTTTCCTGACGATGTTTTGCTTCACCGCTTTGATAGCAGTGGTGAAGAAATTATTTATTCAAAGTGCCTGCCTGGGTGCGAACTAACGACCTTGAACTCGTAAGTCGGGGCCAATACCATTCGAGCATCGCTATTCATTCGGCCACCACTACTCACCTCAGACCCTTATGCCAATTGGGTCCTGCGCAGCATGTTTTTTCTTTCTATTTTTTAAAACTACGTAAAATTGCACTCTCCAAAAAATGCACGAAGTACCGAATAAAAGATGATAGTCCATATTTGATCGAATGGAGCGTTGACTGCTCTCAAGGTAAAAAAAAAATTAAGATGAAACAGATGTTGCAATCCAGAACAATGCGATTCATTTATTAAACAATCACGGCACTAATCCTCAAAACATAGGGGAGAATAGGGTAATGGGAGTCAGCGGGTAATGGGAGTCACCCTCACATCAACGAAACAGTACGTGTGAGCGACGCGTTAACGACATCCCTACCCCCGCTCTAGCCCCCCCGCGCCGCCTGGAACGGCTCGCGCCAGTCAGCGCCTGCGCCTTTGAGATACGCCCATGTTTTGTTTTTGTGCTCCGCTGATGTAATTTTACGTCAATGCAAATTAGAAGGTAAGTGTCAAATATCTTGCAGTATGCGATAAAGACTTTTACACGGACTTAGTTAGACATTCACAATTATGATTTGCAGTTCAGATTATGTCAGTGATTTAAAGATTTTTTTTATTTTATTATTTTTCTCATTAGTGTAATTGTGGGAAATGAGAGTCACCTGACTCCCATTATCCGCAAATGGTCACTATTACCCGCAACTGTGCATGTTGAATTACGCCAATTTTATTTTTTTTTAGATGCCAAAAGTACGAGTCAGGACAACTAAAAAAGCTTCCTGGGCTTCTGATAGCCTGGAAAAAGCAATAAGACTTGTTGATGGAGGTTTTTCTATAAGAAATGCTGCTAAGGTAATGGTGATCCCATTTTCAAGCCTTCAAAAGAGGATAAAAAAAAGGTTCTACCTTAGGACCACATCTAGGAAGATTCACTGTCTTTGGTGCTGAGACAGAAGTCGAGCTAGCAAACTTAGTGAAGAAAATGGCAAATATTTTTTATGGTTGCACTGTTAATCAAATAAGAAAAGTGGCTTTCGAATATGCTGAAAGATTGAATTTAAAGCACAATTTTAATAGGACGTCAGAAATGACTGGACGTGATATTAGGAAACCGGAGGCGACCAGCATAAACAGAATAACAGCTTTTAATAAAACCGTAAACAAGTAGGCCCATTTGATTCTGAACCAGATATTGTATCACCTGGCATGTCAAACCAACTTAGTGTTCATTTGCATGATTTGATCAAGTTGCCAGAGAAAACACCTGTTATAAATACAAGAAAGGGCCGTAAGAAGCAACACGCTACCATTTAACTTCAACGCCAATCAAAGAAAACCTGATTGAAAAAGAAAATAAGAAAATGAAGAAAACAGGAGGTGTAGAAAAGGAAAAGAGATGGAAAGGTAAAAGTCAAGGAACAAAAGACTACAATACAGAAGACGGGTCCTGAAAAGGCAAAGCGACAAGTACTACAAGAAATAAATGAAACTTCTGTATCAAATGTTGGCACTGACGACTTATGCCAGGACGATGAGGATGACGACGTAGAAGATGCTGGAAACAGATGCCTAGTATGCAACGGGATGTGGTTCAGATGCACCTCATGTGCGCTATGGGCTCACGCGGAATGCACTGGGTGGAATTCGGCTGTAGGTTATGTCTGCGACATGTGCTAGATTTTCTTTGACTCCCATTGCCCCCAGGGTGACCACCATTATCCCCATGTTGGTGAAATGGGAGTCAAATCTGTTTTTTTTTTAAACTTTTATAATAACCAAAGTTGATTACCAAAGTGACTGAAAATTATTTCTAATGATAGTTAATTAAGTAAATTATGTTTAAAGGCGGTTGCAATAAATAGTTTGTTTCTGATTAAAATATTATTTGAGTTCTCGCTTAAGTGACCCCCATTTCCCCCTTTTCCCCTACAACTAATCGATGTTATTCGATTCGATACAATACTCGATAATGATCTCGATCCCGGTATGGTAATCGATGGATCAGAGGTAGTCGAAGATATTATCATTTTTGTTCTCGTTACATAATATTTGGATCAAATTGTGTAATTGTTATTAAACTGTTCTTATTTGTTACTGAACAATGCACAAATGGATAGCTTTTGTTGTCTGGTCAGTTCAGACAGTTATTGTTGAGTGAATTTGGGTTGTCGGCGGATATCCTGTTCAATTATTTGTCAGAGTTAAGAGGTCAGTGGCTTTGTGTAAAATTGTGTTGTTATCAGTTAACATTGCTGATAAATCTATTGTAGAAGAATCTGGGACAATCTCTTCGAAACAATTTAAGAGTTTAAGAAAATTACTAGGTTTTAGATAATGTTTGTCAAGTGAGAGATACCAGGATCAACTTGATGCTTATTACAAGTGTTATTGAAAAACGACAGCTTTGGTGGCCTAGTTGTAACGACTGCGACTTACGAGTAGTAGGTCATGAGTTCGAACCCAAGCAAGCGCTTTGCTTTGTCTAAATAATTGCATCACCACTGCTTTCAAAACGGTAAAGAAAAATATCGTGAGGAAAGTAGCATGTCCTAGACCTAAAATTCGATGACATGTGACATCTACCAACCGGCACTGGGCCCGCGTGGTAGATTATGGCCCACTCCCTCTCACCGAGAGGAGGCCTGAGCCCCAGCAGTGGGAACTATATAAGCTGATGATGATGATGTTTTTGAACGTGAGACATACCAGTATCAACTTGATGCTTATTCCTAGTGAAAAAAACGTCAGCATTCTCATAAACTTAACATGTATAACTAAACTATCTAGATTCGGCATCCTCCACCCGCAACCAAATTCCAGATGGATGACAAATAACACACTTATCATAGTCACATGACTAATGTTTAAGTATCTCCAAGTTACTACAATCTACTTATAAAGAACTGCAGCGTGGGAAGAACCAGATCATTTTTTGTTTCAACTCTTTTCATCATTTCGAACGAAGTTTAGTGTCGAAATCGCGTTCAGTGTTAATTTGTTAAGTTCAAATATCACGATCGTGCTCTAGTAGTGACAGGTATCACTTGGCGCCTCTCTGAAACAATAATGTTCATCAAGTAGAACAATATCTGTTGAGATGATTGACAGAAGACAATTGTAACACATAGGGAAATATCACACGTACACACGGCTACAGGCCTAGCTATACAAATCCAGTTTTAGCTGACCTCACTTTGTATACGCTTTTCGTACAATGAGATGTCAGCTTACACTGGAATGTGTAGCTTGATGTGTGGCCGTGCGTAACAAAATCACAACGACACCCCGCTAATTTGTATGAAAATTAGTTTTCCATTAACACGGGTAGTTCGGCTTGATAATATCAGAAATGTGAGCGACACAAAGTTGGAACAACTCTATCATAGCCGGAGTCGATGCGGGTTTCTGCAAACACTAGCCGCATCACAACCACTTGCAACAACGCAACCACAACGCTACTGTAGGAAGTTGCAGTGACACTATTCTCACACGTAACTACTGTTTGCTTTAAAAAGTGGTATTGGTCCACAAACGATGGGACACTTAATATCAGATCCGGCATGTCGTGCCAGCTGCACGTTACTGTAACTAATGAGCACTAGTGATGGCGCCAAACACGTAGCCAAATTCTGGGTTGGACTCAGCTACAATTTGGCTTTAGATTGCCATCGACACACTTAGAAGAAGATTGCTGGCCCACATTTTGTTCATTTTTGGCAATAGGCCCGCCCCCTATTACATGGGACTTAAACATAACAGGCGAAATGTGGGTGTAATACAGGTACACCTCTGCCTAACCCTTCGGGGAAACAAGGCGTGATGTTATGTTATGTTATTTTGTTGCGTTTATTTGTGGTTCAGTTGTAGTACGTGTGAATAGCCCCTTAGGTTGAAGACCATTTATTAATGATGTTCTAGAAAGAATAGTGCTTACAACATATGCTAGTTGTGATCTATAGGTATGTTCTTCAGCACTAGTATTGACAAGGACTGCATCTGTCACAATCACAAAGTAACTGTAAGAAAAATTCCTGTTTAGTACAAACGGGATTTTTTCTTAGACATGAGAAGCTGTCTTTCATTCAGTTTCTATGAAATTAATAACATTAAATTCAATTATGATAATAATTAACACTAGTAGTTAGTACTAGTGTGTATGTTAGCTTGCTGACAACAGGACACGCTGGACACGATATAACATATTACGTCGGGAGTTAATGGAGGCTGCTGTAAGTGCCAAGCTCGGAGCAAAATTCTGGGCTGAATTTATATAGATTGCTATTGACACTGTCTGCAAGCTACAAAGAGTGGTGATTGTGACAATGTCTCATGGGAGCCATCCTTACAAAGAACAGCCATTTTGAGTTTTAGACAATCATACTCCTGTGATTTTAGAAAACTCCAAATGGCTGTTCCTCCTCCGATGAAAGGTGACTGGTGAGTAAAAACCACCATAAGTTATAATACAAAGTTTTGATCGAAACAGTCATACTTACAGTGTTTTCAGTTTTCAGTCGAATATTATTAAAAGCAAGCCGATCGCCAAAAAAATGACCATATTCTGAACAAGTAAAAAAAACTACTGGTCCCTAAATTCCTCACGACTCAGGCTGCTCTAATTGTAGGCATCATGTCATTAATATAAACACACAAAAAGTAGATATTACTAAATATGGTAGTCACACAAATAATAGGCCTACTAACACATTGCTTTATGGAGATGCGTAGGAGTTCGAGGAAATAAATAATAGTTTGATTAATTAAGTGATACTAACATTACTACGTTTTTAAGGAGTCCGTAATTATACGGTATATGGTTAGTAAACGCGATATAGTTAAGTCATCTACCCTTATGTGGACGTGTTTTAATCTTTATATCAGGAAAACCGGGGTTTTACAGCTGTATGCGCTACCGTCTATTAAATCTGATAATTGAGATAAATAAAAACAGATTTGAATATTCGTCTAATTATTTTTAATTTGGATACGTTAACAATCCTTTACTGTTCGTTATTGTATATTTTTCTTTCCTGTCTAATTATCTATGACTACTTTGCTAAATAAATGTATTTCCTTGTCTTCCTTTTTCTCTTTCCCTCTGTACCTCTAGTTTTTCACACGTCATCATCATTCGTAATTTATTTGCAGACGGCACAACATGTATTTTTTTTCCACACTATTAGCCTTCATCTCGGTAGACACCCCTTTCTGTTCATATCATCATTCACACAGTCCATCTATCGTTTCTATTGTCTCTAGATTTTCACCCTTATCAACTACTACTGCTGTATGTCCCTCATGCAAATTGAATAATAATTTATTTTGAATGAGTTGAGTTCCCATTCTCATTGCTAAATTCTAACGAAATTAATTTAACGGAATATACTGTTTCCATTAAAACTGACTCCTATCGTCTTGCTTAGTTATTTGGAAGCCGGTATGTGTTCGAAAAAACTAAACAAGACGCTAAAACTTCGTAAAGATTAGTTTAAAAACGGCTATAGTTTTTGCATGTGTATCATTTACGTCTGACTCACTTAATTACTAGTATCAATAACAACTCATGAAAACGTCAGGAAATTCCATCTGCTAATAACTCGCAGTCCGCTAAAAACTTCTGCGGTGTGGCGAATCAGAATAAATTCGTTGAAAACTATTAACAATTATGTTGATTCATCAAAAGACCCAGATTTCGTTAGTTTGTTTTTTATGCCTATTACCGAGTTCCATATTTAGGTCTATATTCTTGCATCAAAATTGAATTTAGCAATCCTAGCCCCCAAGTTACTTGGCTAAGTGACCGAGTGCTCTTCCTGTCAAGTCTATATCACAAAATGACATTTCTGATGATTTCTGACATCATAACACCCACATACCAATTATAGAAAACGTTTCAATGAGTTTCGTGTGAGTAACAGTTTAATTTGTAATGTCAAGAGTATCACTGTCACTGACTGTACAAAATGACATGAGGACACTTAAGTGGAAAAGTGTTTCATGAACTGTCCTTGGAAATAACGATGCCTTTATTTGTCACGTTAGGTAATTTTGAAAATGGAACACATCAAAATGGAGTCGGTATAATACCGATACTAGGCATGCCTTTTAAGTTCTGTCGTTTCCATATTTCCCGGCAATTTTGAATTTGGAACTGTTCTATATTAGAATGTATTTCAATTTTGAATCTCAAAACAGTTGAAAGTATTAGGATTAATACTATTGTTTAGTCATAGCGTCGATTGGAATCTGTCAGGTTACGTACGAAAATGAATCTTTCTAAGGAAAATGTTCATGCAATAATTTTCTACAACTTTTGAAGAGGCCTGACACGGCTTCAGTGTTTTGAAGAGCTAACATCTGTGTTCAGTAATGAAGCCCCATGTCTGCGGACTGTCGAACGCTGGTATTTAGAATTCCAGCGTGGACATACTAGTGTTAGTGACGAATCTCGCGAAGGACGCCCAAAATCCGCCTTCACTGAAGATAACATCATTGCTGTGAGACAACTCATTCTCGAAGATCATCATGTGACGTATCGAGAGATAGAAGCTCTATTAGGCATCTCAGGGACAACCATTAATAAGATCTTGCATGAACCGCTTGGTGTGAGAAAACTAGTTTACCGTTGGATACCGCATCTGCTTTCCGACGATCACAAGGTGGCTCGCGTCAGATGGTGTAGGTAAGAAAACTTTGCAAAGGTTCAACCGAGGAGAGTCAAATCACGTCTACGACATCATCAGTGGTGACGAATCTTGGATCTATGCCTACGATCCTGATTCCAAACAACAATCTACAATCTGGGTCTTTCAAGACGAGCCAAAGCCGACTAAAGTTGTTCGTTCTCGAAGCACTTCAAAGAAGATGGTGGCCACGTTCGTTGGAAAAACTGGCCATGTTGCGACTATTGCACTTTAAGATCGTAGAACGGTTAACGCAGAGTGGTATACCACATTTTGTTTACCACAAGTCATCGCCGAACCTCGAAAATCTAACTCAAAGCGACGCATCATCCTGCACCACGACAACGCAAGCTCACACAGCACTCGCCAAGCGATTGAGTATTTGAAGCAGGAAAAAGTAGAAATTCTTGACCATCCTCCATACAGTCCTGACCTAAGCCCTAACGATTTCTTTACATTTCCTAAAATTAAGAAAAGTCTCCGTGGTCAAAGGTTCCAGTCCGGTGAAGAAGCAGTCGACGCTTTCAAGTCAGCCATATTGAACACCCCCACTTTAGAGTGGAATAAATGTTATAATAACTGGTTTGAGCGAATGGAAAAGTGTATTAAGCTACGTGGTGAATACTTTGAAAAACAATGAAAAGTAAAGGTTCTAGTTGTGTTTTTTTCTTAAACGACAAAACTTAAAAGGCATGCCTCGTACTTTCGGTACATATACATACAGTTTTACTACGACATTGTTTAAGGTCTGTTTAACTGTGTTTTAATAAGAAATTTAAACATTACATTTTAAACGCCTATTTAAAATTAATATAAACATGGTACTAATAAAACCGACCATACATAGACAATGCAATCCTCAACTAACGTATTTTAATACGCAAAACATTAAATTGATTATACAATTCTATTAAGACATAATGGTAATGCCATCATTCAAGCGGTCACTGGTCAGATGCGTATCTTATAAGTGCTAAAGTGGCTAAACTAAATCAATTAGTATTTCATCAAAGTAACGCTGTGTAACACTTTTGTTATTGATTACATTTGACCGTTAAAACGATAGGTGCGTATATTTTCTTAGGACATTACATTTTGAATTACAATAAGTGGTCTTTCCATTTTTAAGCATAAAATAGTCCTTAAATGTAAACAGTTCATTAAACTGTTGAATCACTTTCAACATTACTCATATTTTTTAACGAAGTAGATAGGGGATTACGGCCGAGTCAGTAATTGATCCTAGATATTTTCAGATGAACTTTTTTAATATAATTATGGCTACTACGGCGGTTGGGCACGCCACAAGTGCCGCGGTAAGTCCCCTCTTTGAGGAGAGGATAGAGAGGCGCCACGGCGTCCTCTCCTTCCGCCTGACGCAGGTTCTCACCGGGCATGGGTCCTTTTTGGGTTCCTGTTCAGGATAAAGCGGGAGAAAACACCCGAGTGTTTCTATTACGAGGATCGTCTGGAGGACACGGTGGTGCATACGGTGGAGGTGTGCCCTGCCTGAGTGAAGCACCACCGTGTCCTCGTGGAGGAGATCAGCGGCGGCGACCTCTCGCGTCCGGCCCCGGTGCGAGCCATGGTATGGAGCGAGAGGGCATGGGAAGCCGTCACCTCCTTCTGGAAGCAGTAATGCTCGCGAAGGAGGAGGCGGGGCGCGTGAGGGAGTGGCAGTCTCTGCGCCCTCACGTCCCTAGCCGCCGCAGGAGGAGACGCCCCGGGCGTCGGGAGTCAATAGGGGACTCCCGGCCACCGTAGGCGCGAGCTTGTGGGCGGCGAGCAATGGGTAGCGCGCCGCCCGGTAAGGACCAGACTCAGGTTGACGGCGCGTAGTGTTCCACGTGCACCTCAAAGAGGTGTCAGCAGCATTGAAGGGGTCTGCTAGGACCGATGCCTGCCAGGGTCGCGACATTGTTCGAAAGAGATACCGTGACCCTGGCACATGGGCAACTGAAGGAACACGGGTGGGTTTTAGTCAGTAAAAGTCTGACACGCCCTCCCGCTCCGCCCACAGCGGGAGAAGTCATTTGATGATTTCCCATTCAAAAAAAAAAAAGGGGGCCGCGGTGACTTCGCAGCGTCAGGTTCTGCTGCGCGTGGAAGAGCTTCTTGTGAGACTCGCTAATGAGGGCGAACCAAGCTACAGTGGCATACGTAAGCAGCTGTCAAATGTACGTCTCGTACGCTCATCTTAGTACGCAGCGGGAGGTATGAATTTGAATAACTTTCCTGGGCAGGTCGATCACTGGCGGAAAACCTTAACACCGCGATTCAGAAATAGGACACAAGGGTACAACGCCATATAGTTACGAGATAGGAAACGCAGCGCGCAACTGTTCAAATGCAAACCACCATTCATTGGTACACCATTTCCTTTCCAATATGACAATGTATAACAATTTTACTTGAAAAAGTACTTAGAGCGTTAATTTCAAATTTTGCATGATGACAATTAATTAAGAATTGTATTTATGAACGTTGCTTGAAGTTAAGACACGTTTTAACGTCCAAATTGAACGGTTATACAGTCGCATCCATCTATGTTACAAACACATAAAATGCTCATTACCTTTAGCCCAGAATGCGTGGCATGTCGCATCTCCCTGTTTGGCGCGTCCAAGATGACAAAGTTGTAATAGTTGTTCGTGACTGTACCCACACGGCCAGCGTATCGACGAGTGTTTAACTTGTCAATTAGATTGCGACAGTACAAAGGGCAAGCATGATAGGGTCTTTGGTAAGTTATGGTTTCTGTAATTGAATGATACTTAGCAAGATAACATAATGTCACGCCTTGTTTCTCCAAAGCGTTGGGCAGAGATGTACCTATAATATACCCACTTTTCGACAGTTATGTTTAAATCCGCTGTAATAGGGGTGAGCCTATTCTAGCCCAGTCTAGATTCCGGGGTGTTACTGAAAAATTCCAGATTAGAAAACCCAATAACCCTGCCCAACCTGGGCATCGAACCCGGGACTTCATGCTCAGCAGTAGCGCTTGCGACCACTAGACCAACGAGGCAGATTTGGTGGACTCGCTGATAGGAACATTATATTGGATTTGTGCCGGTTGTTAAGTTATTTTATCATTCATCATTTTCTGCAAAGGTGGAGACATCGTAATCTAGGTATATAACATAACTGGCGAAATGTGGGTGTAGGTACCTACTATGAGTGCACCTCTGCCTGACCCTTCAGAGAACAAGGCGTGTATGTTTTCAGTATATTTATAGTGTATATTTATATATACTAGATATTCGATACAAAAAAAATGTATTGGCTACTTGGTAGACAGTCGCCATTGTCAATACATAATAAATTGTTGGTATATAAACAAGTTTTAAAGCCTGTATGAACCTACGGTATACAGCTGTGGGGCTGCACCAGCCAAAGTAATCGTCAAATCATACAACTATTTCAAAACAAAGTACTTAGGGATATAGTCAGCGTGCCCTGGTACATAAGAAACAGCGACCTTCATCGGGACCTCAAAATGGATGTCGTAAACCAAGTTGTACAAAAATATGCAGAAGCTCATGAACACAGACTTCATCGTCACGTGAATGTCGAGGCGATTCAACTCCTTGACACCACTGAATTAGTGCGAAGACTAAAAAGGGTTAAACCCTTTGAGTTAGTGTAGTGCAGTATAAGTGAACACAAACTGCAGTGAAAGTGCTAACTTTTATAAAGAACACGTAAATCAAGTGTCTTCGCCTTAACTGTCAGAGAATAAGAAAGACGTTATTGGACGATTTCTTAGTTTTATAGTTACGTAGCAGTTTAAGTTATATTTAAATTACTTATTAGCTAATAGGCTAGATTGTAATGTGAATCAGTATCATCTAATGTGATACTTTATAAAGCAAAAAAAATATATATAGAGGATATGCTGTCACAGCATCTTCGCCCGCGTATATCTCGAATATTATCCCATAGAAACAAAAAAGTCAGCTATGTTACTCCTGTTAACATCAGCTATTTGCCAGTGAAAGTCCCGTCAAAATTGGTCCAAGCTTTTCGGAGATTACTAGGAACAAATAGACGGACAGACAAGAAATGATTTTTGATAATAAGTACATACCATACACTCTTAAATGCATGTAATAAAAACCTGTTAATTTGATATTACAAACAGACAATTCAATTGTTTTAGTAGTATAGATGCGATTCACTAAACAATACGATCAGAACACAACGCAATGTAACAATCTTCAATTTATTCGAACAGCAAAGTATTCCCAAAACTGATTCAATCGCAATAAATTCAGCAGAACGAATGAGAACTTACAGAAACAACTGTAATAGTAATAAGCTTCAGACCTTGCGCTTTACACGTTCGTGCGTAAGGAATTGCGCGTACGCACGAACTGCACCAAGACATCACATCGAAATACAATAGATCGACGAATTTCAATACGTTATTGCGAAAATAGGCCAACTCTAAGCAAACCTATCAAGTGTTTGATCAAATACTGAGGTTTGAGGGTTGTACAATCACTCATTCAGCTGTTTGTTTATAAAATCCATTTCTTTGGTTTTTATTTGTTTATTTTGTTTAGGATTCCGTAACCACAGGATGCCAACGGGACTCCTAAGCTTCCGCTATGCATCCTTATGTCCGTCTGTCAAAGCTTTTGAACCGTACTAGGTAGACACTAGACATTTTCACAGGGCGAAACAGCAACAAATTATGAAACTAAAATAAAGTTAAAAATGACAGGGAGTCCAGTACAAGAAAAATTTTACTAAATGTTTTTCATAAGCGGGAAGTTTTAAATAATGAACAGTGGTACGAAACCGTGTGTGTACGATTTCGACTCGCAATTAACCACTTTTATATGTTGGTGTGCAAACATTGTGGTAGGCATGCATCGTTGCATCTAATTTGTTTTTTGAATTGATAAACAAAGGAGCTTTGTTTGTTATATTAACGCAATAGTCAAGGGGATCTTCTGAGATATTATTCATTTAATATTGAGATGCATTTTAGCCGTTATGAGCCGATGATAATGTGTCTTTTGAAGGCAGGAAACCAAATAAACTTACATGATGAGCAAAATTTGAAATGCATTTACTACTAATAAGAAAAATAACAACAACTACGTGAGTAAATACATAATAATACAAATCATTTCAACTCACTGCAGCAGTGGTAGCGAGTTCGAACCCAGGCAGAGGCAGTTTACTTTGTGTAAAGGTGAAGGAAAACATCGCGAGGAAACCGGCATGTCCTAGAAACCAAAAAAAAATCTAAGACATCTACCGACCCGCGTAGTAGATTATGGTCCACTCTAGAGGCTGATTATGCTATATCTACTTACTTATTTTATACTAGCTTTTGCCAGCGGCTTCGCCGTAACAAACATACATACGTAACACAAACTTTTACATTTATAATATTATATTAAGTAGGATAACAAAATATCGTGCTACATTTGCAGTTCTGTCACAAAGGCTGAGATCGATGTCAGAGTATGAAGTCGATCCTTCGTCAGTCTACCATCTCAGCTGTCTATCAAGCACTAACATAATGATCAGTTTGCAATCTCGATCGCTTCAAGAAATCAATTTGACGTGCATACGCATACAATTCACAACGCTTATCGTTGATCTGTATCGGTTATTCGAAGCCTCAGGGTAAGATGTGTGCTGCTGCTGATGCTTATGAAATGTACGCGGATGCAGTGTAAGCGATGTAGAACGATGAGTTCAGTTGTTAAGTGTTCTTTCCTTATGTAATGTGGAGATTCGCAATGTAGATGTCATCTGTATCGTTGTCGTGTCTCTCCTGGAAGCTAACAACAAAAGACCAGAAATTATATTTGTGCTTTCCTAGTGAAGAGTTGACAGGTTATGTTTTATCTTTATTTCCGTTTCAAGAACATGTCGTGACCCGTGTCTTTTGTAGTTTTAGTGTGACAAGATTTCAAGCCCCACAGAGAAAAAAAATAAATCAAGAAAATTAAAAATCTTAAATCGATTTATCATTATCTAACTCTTTTTTTTAGCACAAACTCAAACCATTTATTTCAATGAACCATTTACAGTTCCTTTTGAATTGTTAAAAACTCGGTCAGTTAGAAAACTGAAGCTCATTTCAAAATGTAGTTCTCTGTGGAGAAGTTCGGGCAAGAAACACCAAGGACACTCATTTAAATGAAGATATTACAAAATCCTGGGTAAGTACATTATTATTGTTGCTTCTTGTGAGAACAATGTAACAAAAATGAAGAAACAATTTCAAATAATAAGATGATTGAATAAATGGTAATAAATGACAGCATGGCGGTTTAATTAAATTAAACTCGAATGGTCTAAATGTAATGGCCTCAATGCATATCCATCAAAACGTTGCTTGTACGAGAACCGTTGAGGAAGCACTTACTACTTATTTCTTCAACAACAATAGCGGTTTAAGGTTCAAAGTGGTCCCAAAAAGTAATACAATACTAGATTTGGGACACACTTCTTAACTATCTTCTACTAGAAATAAAATCTGGATCCACCCTCGATGACATACTCTCATCTGGCATGCTTTTCCAAGTCAACGTACCAAACTCGATTGGTTAAAATCTGCAATTAAAAAAATCTAGATACGTTTTAGTTTTGAATAGGTATTTTAGAATTAAAATGCTTGAAACAGGATATGTCTAATTCACTGTAAATAATTGTTTCCATTTAAAAAAAATGGGTTTTTAATTTTTTTTTTCTGCCGTGGGAATTCTAGACTCGTCCTTATTGTATTTAAATGCTGCTATTTTAATTAAAGACATACCTATCAAAGTAATACGCAGTTTTAACACAAATTAGAAGGCAATAGGTGATTTTGAGTTTAGCTGAAATAGGCACCTAGCTGCTTTTCCTGATGTGGACTATGTGCAAAACCAAGTCGATTGAAAGCACAACATTTTATATACAATGCCCTTGTTTCGTCTAACTCAGAAAATATGTTCTTTTCCAAGGAGGTTAGTGACCGCAAACCTCTCAATTGTCCTTCACTTCAATTATTAACCTCTATCACACTCAATTATCCTAAATAAACATTGCATTGAAAAATATCCAAATATAATAAAAACGCGCATCACTAATCAAATTTCACGTCCACCGAACAAAGGGCGATGGCGTAAATAGGGTGTCCACGCTATCAGGACACGGATCTGCCAAGAAACAAACGGTTCGTTTCCTAACATCCGCACCAAATTTGAGGCCACCCGAATCCGCGAATAATGGAACAATTAAACTCTTGCACAAGACATTGACAATAACGCTAGGCGCTCCACGCGTTTGACCTTTGAGGGAAAAAAATCAGACTATGTGTAGTACGACCTACTTTAAAGTAAAATTCATGAGTATTTTTGCAGTCGGTAAGCGGAAGAAACAACGTGATTATATCCTTCTGAAGTAAGCAGTTGCTTGAAATCTAAAACCGCTCTGGCGTAACACGTAACTGTGTGGATCTTTGTGTTGATGGTAAATCTGATATCGTTATGGCTCCCGAAAACAGGCCAATGCGACCTAGTAGAACAATATCTATAAAAACTTCACGTTGCGCCTGCCAGACGGGAGCCTTTATATGATAGAATCCTATCGTTGATCAATAAACGTGATAATCATTGTGAGGGATCGTAAAGCGCATTATCAACCTACTTAAATGAGGTAATGACTAAATCACAGCCTCCTTCTTAGGCTGTCACTATCACGGATTGGAGTTCGCAGAAAAGAGCCCTTCAGTCATACGGCGATATTTTTTTTAGCTTACAATGCTGGGCCTAGAAGCTAAGTAATGACAGCCGCACAAATCGATCCAGCCTTGCCAGGGTTGGTTCACGGACGGATGGCCAGACCATCTTTACATACTGAGACTCCACTGTTAAGCCGTTGCCCCAGCTATGATTCCTGGATCTTTGACAGTCGGTACGGGTCGTCATAAGCCCAATAGGTTAACAACGGGTCCACCCTTTATGGCAGAATTTTTTTCGTCATAATATTATTTTGCATAACAGCGGATGGCATAAACTTTATTTCGTAGAAAATCGATTGGCATACACTCATTTATCATACATTTACAACGCATAATTTCATAAGTCAGAATCATCTTTATGCATAAATTTTATTCCATAATAATTAAAAAGTAGAACCATCATATCGCAGAAAGTTCGCAGCCAGTATCGTCTCTTGGCATAATTTCATATCGATAGTTATTAAAAGGCAGAACTATCATATCTCAGAAACTTTAAACTTAGAATCATCTTTTGGCATACATTTCATATCGAAGAAGCATGCAGCATGCAAGCAAGCATACAGCGTGCAAGCAACCAAGCATGCAGCATGCAAACAAGCATACAGCGTGCAAGCAACCAAGCATACAGCATGCAAGCAAACAAGCATGCAGCATGCAAGCAAGCATGCAGCAAGCAAGCATGCAAGCAAGCATGCAGCATGCAAGCAAGCTTACAGCATGCAGGCGAGCATGCAGCATGCATGGTTTCTGTCACGGCTTCGGCGCTGCGGGGCTCCGGCGGTCCCACGCGAGCTCATCGTCGCAGATGGTTTTACGCTCACCACCGCGGCTTCGGCTTGCTGGCCGGCTTCGCCGGCCAGCCTCACGGTGGCGGCCGTCAAAACCACCTGCTCCTCAGCTTGCGGGCCGCCTCGCCACTACGCGCCTACGCGGGCTTAAATTACACTCTAGGGGTAGGGCAGACAAGACTACGTGGAGTCGGTTCTGCAGCGATTCGTTTCTGTCAATAATTTTTGTAGCACAACATATACTGACTTTTTGAGACACTATTTCATTTTATTTAAGGTTAAAATGCAATTTAATAGAAATGAAAATATGCCTAACAAAATTATTCTAAATAAAATTCTGCCATCTTCATAGTATGCCAAGTGAAATTATGCCAAATAATCATTGCTCTAAATAAATGTTATGCTAAACGAAATTATGCGGAATTTTAAGTCTGCCAAAGGTAATTATGCGAAATAAAATTCTGCCATCTTGAAAGTATGCCCGCGTAAAGTCGAGCATATGAACATTCGGCCAAACAATGATTATGCTGAACATTTTTATGCCTTACAAATATTCGTTTAAATAAGATTATGCCAAGTGTGTTATGCCAAATAAAATTCGGAGCATCAATTTTCTGCCAGATAGAGGGAACCCGTTAACAACTAGTGTTACCAACGAGCATTGTATTACCCGGTTACTAGTTTGTGGAGGTCATATAGGCAGTCGCTCCATGTAAAATACAAACATGACAGACATTCAGCTGCAACACACAAGAGCGGTTAGACTGGTAACTACTCCCAACATCGTGTAGAAAAGGCTTGGCAGCCTGAAAGCGTCTTATGAATTTAAAAAATTACGTTATTTTTTTCCTTAAACAGAATATGAAGCTTGAATGTGAACAATGTAATGTGAGACGATATAAATAACCGCGTCTTTCACACCTTCAACCTTGCCACAATGAGGTCGAACTTATGATTACAAAAAATAATATTTTTTAATGTCTTCTTGTCTCTTGTTGTGGTTTAAAATTCACACAATAATCGTTATCATTTCCACTGAGCGGTGTTTACGCTTTTATTAACAAAATTGTTGATAATTCAAGGCCCTGTGACTTCCCGTAATAGTAATTCAATGGCTTTACCTTAACCTTTTTTAAACGATATCCTGCACTCCAATTGTGTAACATACTTTCCATGATAATACGGAGGATTTTGAAGAAAATTTTCCTTCAAATTTTGACGTCAAAAGTATATGATTAAACAGACATTATTTTATTTAAGCAACGTTTAGATAAGCGGGCAGTTTTTTTTTATAGCCAAACAGCAAAGTTTTTATGCCATTGTGCGTCAGACGCACTTCAGTTTATGGTTTCAGCTTTAATGTAATGTTTAGTAAAACTTAAAAAAATATAAATAAAAATGTTTATTTGTCACAATACTGTGATAAATAAACAAGGAACACATTGAAACAAAATTAACACACTTCAGACTCAGTGAGGCCGAAGCAGAGACATACCAAGAGAAACCTGCTCAGGTAGAGATTCACAAATGACTCCGTACCAATGTGTAAATGTGCTGCTATTCCACAAACAATGCGACACTTAATATCGTGTCCACCGTGTCCTGCTATCTGATCACGCTACTGGAATTTATGGACTCCACAGGAGGTACCGAGCTCGTAGCCAAATTCTGGGCTAACTGTTCTAAATTGCTATCGACCCGCTAAAAAGAAGAATATACAGAGGCATAATAAAAAAAAGGTTTATTTCTGCAATAATGCCAGGCTACTTACGGAGCTAATTAAAACTGGGAGAAAAATACAATGAGCAGAATGTTAGCAAGATGGCCACCCTATTTGATTGACTCGTCAGTTGACCCTGACTGGCAGTGGCAGCTGACTAACAAGCGATGTCCTAAGCATCCGACTTTTGTTCCATTACTGAATTAAATATTCCGATTCTAGCAGTTATCAGAGCGCTATGCCACTTCAAAGCTAAGTGGAGTAACTGGATCTGTACATCGCTCAGCAATCGTTTAAAACATTTTATAACACAACAAATATTTCGAGAAGTAGATTTCTTTGTACAGTAACTTGACTATGAATTTAATAGTTATAGCAAAATAAAGAGAGAAAATATTTTATTTCGCAAAGTATCCAAAGTAAATAAATGCATTTGAAGAAAAACTAACAAAACAGTGCCTACCTAAACAACACACACCTACCACCTACACCAATAAATACTTAAATCTAAATTTCACGAATTCTCAACAATGAATAATTCTGACATTTATTTAGACATTTTGGTTCTCAAAAATTAATCACAAATTCATGAGCGCGATTCTTTATAAAGAAGAATGATTCATATCTCAGCATCTTTTCACACGAGAACTTAATCGTTACTTTGACTCGATTTAAAAGTCACCTTAGTTTGTGATACAAAATTAAATTCATAATGGCAAAAATATTCCAAACTTAAGCTGCTTGGGGTTGAAACAGTGGGACCATGGGGTCCAAGTGACCACTTTATTGTTCGAGACATCTTCTAGAGGTCGGCGGAATCTTCAAGTGAATAGAGGGCTGGCCTATTTTTGGTTTTACAATTTTAAAATTTTTGATACCCTATCATTCTGTGGTAAAGTTCTGGGGAAAAAGGAATCAAAAATTTAAATTTTATCAGTCTTAAAATATGATTAACTAGCTTTTGCCAGCGGCTTCGCCCGCGTGGAGGTCGGAAATTATCCTGCGGGAACATACTACCGGGATAAAAAGTACCCTATGTGTTACTCCAGATTATAAACTATCTGTGTGGCAAATTTCAGCTAAATCGGGTCAGTAGTTTTTGCGTGAAATAGGAACAAACATCCATACATCCATTCATACAAACTTTCGCGTTTAGGATAAAAAGTAAGTCGTACGTAAATCTGCATCCTTACTCAATACTTATGAATCATATTTTAAGACTGTTAGCTTAAAAAAAATGTGTAATTACCACCTATCTTACTCGGTATTCGAATAATTGAGTATTTAATGCAAATTTTAAAAGTTATATTAGTTCTAATAACATTAGGAACCTTCAAAAGACGTCTTGAAACACTTCAATTTCACCTTGTACCTTATTTGCCTCGTCAGGAGATAAAACAAATAAATTTGCTCCGCGTCCTGTTCAAACAATGGAACTACATCGCGGTTCGATTCCCGGTCAAGGCAACACGTCACTCTCAGAGAAGAAAAATGGATGATTCCGATTTGAAATATGGATATAGTTTGTTTCTGTAAGTGTTAAGTTCAGTACAATGGTACAGGGATTTATGATAAGCATTGTGTTCGACAAAAAACTTATTAAGCTTGCAGCCTCATTAGCTTAGAAATAACAAACTTAATTCAAGGATATTATAGGTTTGATCTATATGATCTGGAAAAGGCTGGGAAAAACCAAAGAGTTCCTCACAAGACCAAACCATTAACAAGTCAATAGAAAGGACATCATCATCTGCTTAGCCTTTTTCCAATTATGTTGGGTTCGGCTTCCAGTCTAACTTGATGCAGGTGTCTACCAGTATTTTACATGGAGCAACTGCCTATCTGACCTCCACTACCCAATAACTAAGTAATACGATTCCCTTGGTCAGACTGGTTGTCAGAATTTCAGGCTTCTGACGACACGTAACGGCTGTCAAATATACAAGAATCACAGCCGGAACCAAAGTTTTAATATGACGGGTCTTTTTTTTTTTTTTTTCTTTTTTCAGGATGGGAAATCATCAAATGACTTCTCCCGCTCTGGGCGGAGCGGGAGGGCGTGTCAGACTTTTACTGACTAAAACCCACCCGTGTTCCATCAGTTGCCCATGTGCCAGGGTCACGGTATCTCTTTCGAACAATCACGCGACCCCGGCAGGAACGGGTCTTCGTATGCAAAAATGGTCGATGCCACGGACTGACCGGGGCAAGCGGAGTTTAACCTGGACGATCAACCCGTACGGATTTTATTACTCAGCCAAAAACCCTCCAAATGAAACGACAAAGGTAACTAAATCATCGTAGTTAGATTGGTAATCGCAATTGGTTTATTTAAGAAAAACAGAATTACGTTTCTACACAACCTCTTGATTCGAGAGGGATGACAGGTTGAAATCAGATGATTTTAAACAACTAAGGATAATCTGATTACAGATAGAAATTTGTGTCTCTTCCTCATTTATCATGCCTTCAACCTTTCCCAATTCTGTCTCTCGTAGTTTGTGGGTAAATCAACAGTTTTATAAAAGTCTAAAAAACCTTCAAATATTGTGAGGACACACAAACACCAGCACTTTCGTTTCCAGTCTATTTAAAACAAGCATGTTATTAATAAGGTTACATACCAAGTAATAAATACAATCCAACATGATATTAAGCGCGATTAAATCAATAATCACATCATTATTTCTCCACAATTTAGTGCAAAAACGATCAATTTAGACAAATTTAGAAGCAAATGGTACCTGAACAATTACCTTTAAGAGTAATTGAAGTAAATGCTAGTGTAGCAACTGTGGCCGTTTTTTGTTTCATTACAACATTGTATGGGAACATCCTTCAGATGGACCATTAGATTAGCTGATCGTGTAACCACTTTGGACTCTGCTTACCTTATTGATGCAATAGCGTGAACACTTTGGCAAGAGCCCTGCTAAAAGTTTGTGATGACAATAGGTATGGTGTTGAAGATCACATTGTACAAATTGCTTAAAATTAAGTTAAAGTTCTCAGATCATGCAACAGCTTCAAGGGTTATTATGTAAAAGTTTTCTAAATTTGGAGATTTATTCAAGTATCACTCAATCATTCAACATATCAGTCAACCTATATCTTTAGCATAGTCAAATCCTTCTTCCTTTTTCTTACTATCAGTATCTATACTTTTCTCAATTCATCATCATCAGCCGAAAGACGTCCACTGCTGGACATAGGCCTCTGTAAAGCATGTTGGAGGGGTTTGCAATAATCGCCACGCTTGGCAGGCGAATTGGCGATCGCAGTATGGTGGTAAAATGCATAGAGTACAGTCTGTGCTCTACATTATCTGACCCTCCCGGTATGAACCACGCTCACATAGAAGTGCTAAGTCCCGCCCCATTTAAATAAATCATCTTGTTAAGCCATTTTGGTCATTATCTTGTTAGCGTTAAGATTGAATTGCGTATTAACAAGTAATATGTTTGTGTTTACACGGCTACTACCTAATCGTTAATTTCGCTTATTCTCAACAAGTTACTGTGGCTTCGCGGTTCGATGCTGGATTGACGATGCATGGTGTGTGAGTTCGAAATCACACTCCACCTGTTAACAATTTCTTTTTTAAATTGTTTTCATTTTATGATTTCTACCATATTTCTTGCATTATTACAGAACTGGTGATATGATTTTCACCTAACGAACATATCTTTCAAACAAGTGGGTAAATAAAGAAATCTTTATGTCCACAGAACTTATAATTACCAAGGAAGTAAAATATATTGACTTCGTGGGGTAGATTGAAGTAAGTTGTTTTAAGTGACACAGGTCAATCTACGCCTAATAGCAGTGACAAAGCAAAACATTGGTAAAACGTTTGACGTAAATCGTGAAAAGTAACATAAGACATGTCTTTATTGATTTTGTTATGTGTAAACAAAGCGTCATGTCGCAATCTACTGATTATACTAGACATAAAATAATAATTATGTTTACATGAGCAAAATGGTGAAATGAAAGAGATTGTTCGTAGTGTTAATATATCGGTAAGTGTTTTAATTTTTAATTTTACTCTTTGAAATTGACCTTTATAATTTGTTATAGCCTAGTAATTTTGTATTTTGCTATTATTCCATTACACCCACTCCCTACAAGTTAGCTGCACGTTTCCAAAATTGTTAATAAGTTTTTTTCTTTTGTTTCAGACGAATACAGTCAGGTTATGATTAAGACTTTATGGAAATACTGAAAAATCTTCAGTGCAATCGTCCAGGAGCAAATCCCATGATGTATATCGTATAGTCACGAATCCGAACGCCACCAAACTACTTATTGTTGCAAGCCATATGCAATGTCCATTGATGCCTATTCGCTTAGCTGAAATTAAACATAATATTTCTTACTACCTTGTCTAACCATCGGTAGAATGACCCTGGGCTACTGCAGCACATGAGAGGAAAAGATTTGTGCTGGAACATGGTGCATACGTAGCCGCTTATAGCAAGTTATTGGAGATGATGCGTCACGCCGCCACTCACTTATCTACATAAGTATTTTTAAACATATTAAGTAAGTGAATGCTCAATTCAATGAATGCTAAACCATTACTATGTTACAATTTCTGTGGTGATGTTATTGTTATAAATGGAAATCCATTTTTCTGTTTAAATAACATGTTGATTCACCACATACTTATACCTATAAAACTGTAAAACATTTCACAAATTACTTAATCACAGTTAATGAACTGTTTGTTGAACAATAACTAGCTTACCGATGAGTCCTCATCATAACATATATCGTTGTTAATAATATATGTAAGAGAAGAAAGTGTTGTGGTTATTTCATTGATATTGTTTTATATAACTTATTAAGTAAATAGTTAAGTTTGAATGTGCTACTATAAAATATATATTAATTTTGAAACTATGAGCATTTACTTACTTTATTTACTTAAGTATTTTTTAATGAAATAATAAATATTTTCTTCAATAATGATGTTGTTTTGTTCCTAAACAAACTGCCTATCTAAAAAAACATTTGACGCCTAAAATATTTCAGGTAAGGTAAAAAAAAAAACATAGAAAAAAAACATTTTGAACAAAAAGAAGTCTTTAGGTTATACTGGTTTCGAACCTGGACAACGATGCTTATCTATCTGCGTTAATGACCATGAGACCAATTCACTTCTTATTAGGTGACTTCAAATTAAATTTTAGTTGTGATGCTAGACGCAATATTTTATAGAATTTCATTTCATTTTTTTTTTTCATTAAGTTCATTATTGAAAAACAATAAGCAGCTATTGAAATGTATCACGGAATTAAATATTAAGCATTGACAGCTAACAGTGGTGTTTTTATTATAATTTTATGTTAATCCACCCTCGATTGGGTTATTTCTGGTAGTCGTATTGCATATTCTTCAGCCTTCAACCTTAACGACATCTAGATAATAATGTTAAGTCATTTTAATCATTATCTTGTTGTAGTCAAGGTTGAAAGGCTTATTAAGAAGTATTATAGAAAGACCGATATGAATTTCGAATAAAAAACTTATTTTGTACACAGGTGGGTAAATAAAAAATCTTTACGTTAAAAATAAACAACAAACTTCCAAGCATTGTCATGCTTAACACGTTGAGTGCCGATCACGCGGTATCACGTGATTCGTCGGCTCTGTATTACGGCCGACCACGCGTTATCGCGTGCTTGCTACTAACAATTTTTTGTTCGGCTCTCAACGTGTTAAAAATGTTTGTTAGCAAATAGTTAACTTTGAATGTTACAGTAAAAAAGCTAATTAATTCTGAACTATGAGCATTTACTCACTTTATTTACTTATAGTATATAGTATATTTTAATTAATAAAGATTATCATTTTTTTGCAATGATTTTGTTTCATTCCTTTACAAACTACACATTTAAAGACTTCGTTCCTTAGAGAAAAGTAAAAAAAATATAATATTCCACAACTATCACACAACGCCATCTAGTCCCAAGCTAAGCAGAGCTTGTGTTATGGGTACTAGACAACTTATAAACATACTTATATATTTCTAAATACATACATATTATAGATAAATTACACCCAGACACAGAACAAATGATCGTGCTCATCACACAAACATTTGTCCTGGGTGGGAATCGAACCCACAACCTCCGGCATAGCAGTCAGGGTCACTAACCACTAGACCAACAGGCCTGTCAAAAAAAAAGAAAAAAATAAACAAAAATATAAAAATAAACAAAAGAGAAAAGTAAAACATATAAAAATAAACAAACCGTTACGAACAAAAAGTAGTCTATAGGTTATGCTGGTTTTGAACCCAGACAACAATTTGTTTAATGACCACGAGACCAAATGAACTCTTACTATTCTGTCTTCAAATTAGCTGTTAGTTGTGAGCTGGACGCAATATTCTATAGAATTTGAACCATATAGTAGGTATCATTAAGTTCAATATCGCAAAATCACAAGCAGTTATTAAAATGTGTCACATAATACTAAGCGTATACAGCAAATTGTGATGTTGTTGACGCGCGATTTTTTTGTTAATCCACCATCACCTTGGTTGTTTTAAGTAGTCTTATTGCATTTTGATACTCAACCTTTTAATCCTCTCAACCTTAACGACAGTAGGATAATAATTAAAATCGCTTGACAACATGATTTATCAAAATACCCAAAGGAGTTTCCAATCCGCGATAAGGATCAAATTCGCTATTATTCAAGGAAGTTTTACCCACTTGTTTAAAAGATATGTTTGTTAGGCGAAATCATATCAGAAGTTCTATAATAGTGCAAGAAATATGGCAGAAATCATAAATGAAAACAATTAAAAAAAGAAATTGTTAACAGGTGGAGTGTGATTTGAACTTACGCACCGTTCATCGTCAATCTAGCATCGAACCGCGAAGCCACAGTAACTTGTTGAGAATATTACTTGTTAATACGCAACTCAATCTTAAAACTAACAAGATAATGACCAAAATGGCTTAACAAGATGATTTATTTAAATGGGGCGGGACTTAGCACTTCGATGTGAGCGTGGTTCATACCGAGAGGGTCAGATAATGTAGGGCACAGACTGTACGCTGCTGCCCATTCTCTAGTAAGTCCCTTAATCGCCTTTTACGACACCCACGGGAAGAAATGGTATGATGCTATTCTTTACGTCCGCCACCACAATGAACAATTACCTACTTATTCTAAAACTCACAGCGCTGCAGCAAAGTAAATATAATATATACTAGCTTTTGCCCGCGGTTACGCCCCGCGTGGATGTCGGAAATTAACGCAGGTATTTTTCTAAAATAAAAGATTTTTTCTAAAATAAAAGTAAGTTACTCCTTATTACATCAGCTACCTGCCCATAAATGTCCCGTCAAAATCTGTCCAGCCATTACAGAGATTAGCCGGAGCAAACAGACAGACAGACAAAAGTTAAAAATTTTTTTTTTTTTTTTGGTGTAAGTACCGTATTTACTTTCAGTTTTATTTATTTGTATAGAGGATAGATGCCAAGAGAACCTTTAAAACATTGCCTTACCATATTTGTGTAGACATATATATTATTATCATCACCATTTATGGTTCTGATATGCAAGACCCATTTATTGCATCGCTTAGCTATGTAAACAGAGATTATCGCAATCCTCTGCTTTAAAATTATGACTATGTCCAATGTCCACTAGTGCTACTATTGTTGGGTTCAATGAAACTGTGCACAAAATGTAAACAAAGAAAGATTGAGAGAAACTGTGTCAACAGTGTATGCGAAGCAGTAGATACCTTAGCGTTTGGTTATAGGTAGTAAGATAGTATTAGTTGATTAATGGCTTAGCTTTATAAAACAATAATTGCAGGTTACTCTTCTTTCGTCATTTGTCTGAACTCTGGACCTTATTATAACTCTTCGATTTACCTAGCTGACACTGGAAATGTTAAATACAATTTCAATTGTATTTTTTAGTTTTGGTTTAAGTAGGGTCAGGTTGGTTACTTGGGTTACTGGACAATGTCTCCACATTTCACATGTTTTCAATATCGAACACTCATATTAATACTGACTACACTATCATACAGCGTAATTCTCACGCTAACAAAAGGGTTTCCCAACTAACACGCAGGAGTTACGTTACTTATGTCAGTAATTCAAGTTTTAATACTGTTTACAACATCTATGGGAATTATTCATGGGATGTAGGGAAAGTGTACCAGATGCTTATCTTCCTCTGTAGAATATGTTGTTCAAGAACATAACGAGCTAGATTTATGGTGTTTGCTTCATAGATTACAAAACGTTACAGCCACCTTTGGTTAAAAGTGATGAATGATAAAATAACAAAATCAAAGCATTTTTTTCAAATAGGCAAATAGAAGGCACTTTTGAACGTCAACATTTACATTAAAATACAATAGAATTGATTCTAGTCGTTCATTCCATAGTTTCGTATGACACATAACATAATATGACACTAAAAATATACCATGAAATAAGGACCAGCCAATTGCAAAATATATACGGTGGATTCTTAATTTCAGAACGGATGCGCAAGCAATAACAAGCTGAAGACAAGCTTATTAAGTCAATTAAGTGGACCCTGAAAATAACCATAATCGACTCGAATAATACAGATTCTAAAGAACTACAAAATTACACATATTACACAACAAAATGCTATAATTTCTAGGTCAATATTGCAATCATTGTATCCCAACCAATTTAAACATTACAAATAATAGTATTATAGTTAAATAAAATACGTACTACAAGATTACCATAAATTGTTCTAAAAATCCAAATAATTGATAATTCGTAGATAACAATCACTTTAAAGATAATGACTGTGGTATCATTAAATAATTCGAAATAAACGGAGGTAGTCATAAATCATTGCGCTGATACGCGATCGTGGTCGTGAACGTGCGTTCACGCAGCTCATGTGGACTTAGAGTATGTGAGCAGTAGAAAGGGAGTTTGAGCTTCACGTTGTTCCTGACCATCAAAATGAACAATCATTTGTACGCTCTGCAAGAAATCTATACGAGGAAGCGACTGAAATCCATCAATTAGTACAAGGGTTAGAAAATTAAGCAAATATTATTTTTGGATTTCTGCACAGCTCACGCAGCCGCTTAGGAATAAATACTGACACGTAGCCTTTCAATTTTCATCTAGGAAGCGACATAAGAAGATTGGTTCTAAAGTCCTTCTCTATGTGTTACTTATGATATACGTTGTTAATAAATAAACAGTATCAGACATGTGAAAAGGTGAGGTCGAATGCAATCGCTGTGGCCGAAAACAATCACCATCATTATCATCATCATCATCATCATTTCAGCCGAAATACGTCCACTGCTGGACATAGGACTCCCCGAACCTCTGCTACTTCAACCGGCTTTGTGCTTCCCGCGTCCAGCGGAGTCCTGCGGCCTTCACAAGGTCATCGGTACACCTTGTGGAAGGCCTTCCAACTCTACGTCTTCGGGTACGCGGTCGCCACTCCAGAACCTTTCGGCCCCATCGGCCATCTGTTCTGCGAGCAATGTGTCCTGCCCACTGCCACTTCAATTTAGCATTTTTTTGGGCTATGTCGGTTACCTTAGTTCTCCTACGGATCTCTTCATTTCTGATTCGATCACGTAGGGAAACTCCAAGCATAGCCCTCTCCATCGCCCTTTGGGTGACTTTAAGCCTAATAAGGCCCATTGTGAGCGACCACGTTAGACCCAATGTGAGCGAACACGTTAAAAAAAAACATGATATACATATGATGTCTTTCGCAGTGATTTCAATAGCAACTAATAGCTAAATGTCAAAATCTAGTCTATATATTTTCAGATTAACATAAAGTTTGTATTCGTTATGGCTAATTTATTTACATATAAGTGTAATAGAACCAATTTTGGACGTTACTGACGACATATCGATTTTATTCGATTATAATATAACAATTTATTAGATCTTTCGTCTTATTTTTTAGGTGGCGTGTGCAATATCACTTCTGCAAACTTATTCTTTGCAACATTTTGTAAGCGCAGACGCACCTCTATTATTTTACGCGGGAATCTTGTTATTGTCACCCATTAAAAACAGTGCTAATACAAAATGAACTTTGGCACTCTATAAATAGCGTTAGCTTTTGTATGAGCAATGATGTAGTACTTTTGCGTGTGATTGCTAACTCATTTTAAGCTTAAAAGCTATAAACTACACCTATGTTATTTGGGATCCATAAACAAAATACTTAAGTATTAATGCAAGAGGTGAAATGATCGGATGAACTTTCCAGTTGGCTAACTGAGTGATTGTGTAGGACAGAACGATAGAGCGAGGGTTCCAGCACATCTGCCAGGGTCGCGAGATTGTTCGAAAGAGATACCGTGACCCTGGCACACGGGCAACTTCAGGAACACGGGTGGGTTTTAGTCGGTAAAAGTCTGACATGCCCTCCCGCTCCGCCCAGAGCGGGAGAAGTCATTTGATGATTTCCCATGCAAAAAAAAACGAGGGTTCCAGCACGAGGAACAGCATTAGACAAGAAATTGGTTTCTTGCCTTACAACCATTCGATACGCTTCCATAGGTATAGAATCGAACAACAACCAATGTTATCGTAGAAGTCAAATAAAAAGCCATAGAAGTCGTTGTTCTCAAATCCAAAAACCCAAAATGTGTATTGTGAAATGAGTTATTTTCGATTAGCCTGTCGAATGCTTGTGAATAGTTTTACTGGACCACGTCATTTGTAATGATAGTCGATCCATTGTCGGGAAGATTTAAGAACGTTAGGTAGTTTAACATTCCCATGTGTCATAAGAGGCGACATCCCTTAGTCACCTATTACTTCGTAGATATCGTATTACTTACTAGAGAATGGGCCGCATCGTTCTCTATGCATTTTACCATAATACTAAGATCGCCAATCCGCCTGCCAAGTGTGGCGATTACGCCATCCCTCCATATTGGGGGAAGCCTATGTCCAGCAGTGTCCACGGCTGAATTGATGATGATGAATGATGATAGTTAAACAGCACGTTGCCAAAGGTAAAATGAACATGTAATATTCTACGCTTTTAGAGTGTTTTGAATTGTCTAAATTGCGTACAAGTTCAACTTTGCTACGCTCAAATATAAATCTTCGTATGACATCAAATGGCAGCGATTTAGGAATATTATGAAACACCAATTTATTTTTGAATGGAACGTTGCAAACTGGAAACTAATGATCACTCTGCAAACATTTGGCATAATGATAGAAATGTTATAATGCATTAATTTACTGCATCAAAATAATAATTTTTAGTCGCTTTGTTTATTTATTTATATTTCTTTACTTATACTTATTACTTATGTTTCTTATGTTTACTTCTATACGTAGCTATACTACCTATTTACTAATAATATAAATGCAAAAATAACTCTGTCAGTCTGTTACGCTTTCACGAGAAAACTACTGAACGGATTTTGATGAGATTTGGTACGGGATAAGTTTGAACTCTAAGAATGGACACAAGCTACTTATTATTCCGCGACTTCGTCTGCGTCCGCGATAACCGACATATTTTAGGGTTCCGTTGCCAAATGGCAAAAAACGGAACCCTTATAGATTCGTCATGTCTGTCTGTCTGTCCGTCTGTCTGTCTGTCTGTCTGTCTGTCCGTCCGTATGTCACAGCCACTTTTCTCCGAAACTATAAGAGCTACGCTGTTGAAACTTAGTAAGTAGATGTATTCTGTGAACCACATCAAGATTTTTACACTAAAACAGAAAAAAAAAAAAAAATTTTGGGGTTCCCCATACTTAAAACTGAAACTCAAATTTTTTTTTTCATCAAACCCTTACGTGTGGGGTATCTATGGATAGGTCTTCAAAAATGGTATTGAAGTTTCTGGTATCATTTTTTTCTAAACTGAATAGTTTGCGCTAGAGACGCTTCCAAAGTGGTAAAATGTGTGTGTCCCCCCCCCCCGTAACTTCTAAAATAAGAGAATGATAAAACTAAAGAAAATAATGTACATTACCATATAAACTACCACCGAAAATTGGTTTGAACGAGATCGAGCGAGTAATTTTTTTTTTAAACGTCATAAATCGTATAACGCAATTTACCTTACATTCAATCAACTGAAATATAAAATTTAAAAAAAAAACATTTATTTTTAAACAGAGAATACCTACAGGTTTGTACGGAACCCTCGGTGAGCGAATCCGACTCGCACTTGGCCGGTTTTTTTTTCAACTGACGGAGTCACGGGCAGAAGTTAGTAATAGATAATGTAATCAGATTCCCGAGTTGTTCAAAATAATTTATTAATTGTTGAGCAAATTGATACCGTACTAGAATTTGCCGTGTTAAAGTCAGTTCATACAACTGTTAAATAATGACAGTTGTAGTTTGATTATATGGATATCTATAAGTACTCAATCTGTCTAACAATAAAGTTTACATTACCTTAAAGATGCACGAAGCAGATGTGAGTGGAAACGCCCTAGGAGGACATGTGACCGATGAGTACATTTTTATTTAAGATTTTTTTTTACATTCTTTTTTGACCTACTCTACTCATTATTTGACATTGTATGTACAATACATTGCAAATACAATTCTAATTTGAACTCTTTATTATCGGTTGTCATGGCAACAATGGCATTTGGTTTAAATAGGTGCTTTGATTATATACCTGTCTAGATGACTCATTGGCCGTACCGAACGGCTCAAATAAAGTCTACTAAATTTGGTAGACTCGCTTCTCACCGACGTCAGTGTCATTTAAATCACTTACGGGTAATGATCTCACGAAAAATTATTAATTACGCTGATGTTTGCTGTCAAACTGTGTCGCATTTATGTGGGAAAGCTATATAATAATACCAAGATCAGATTTCATCGCTAATTTTTGTTATTTAACCACATTTTCTTAAAGAAAACATGAATTTTCAATTCAATACTTCGTAGGTTACTTTGATTAGCCGGTGTTGCCAGTTTATTACTAGGGAGATTTGGCGAAAATATGGGAAACATTACAAATATCATTACAACTTATGATTGTCTGCCGTGACCGAAATTCGATCAGGAGAATAATAAATTATTATTTAAAAACTTACGGTATTTATTTGATCTGAAAATGATAAATTACATACATAAAATAAATGTAATCATGACGGCATGCACTAAATAGTATTGTTGTTAGTTCTTTCTAATATTTTGGGTTTTAGATATCCTACGGATTCCGTACAATCCAATTGCTGAAGAGATATTAATAAAATAAAACACTAATCTAAAAAATGATTATTTAATTTAACCTAATTTGTTTAACATTGATCTTATTAAATGATGGAAGAAAGGTAAGTTAATAATTTGGGGCTGGCATCTCTAAACACGCACACTTTGACAGCTTGATTACAATAAGTACGCAAGCGCTACTCACACATAATCGCGAAACTGGGGACAGTTTTTGTGCATCGTTTGTTTGCATTACTCTATCTAGACAGGTATATAATCAAAGAATAGGTGTTTGTGTTGTTGTTAAAATGTTATATTTATGAAATACTACCATTTATGTAGATTCTTTTATATTTTGTGAATGTGAGAACGTTGTAGGCCTTGTAAACTGTTTAGAATTTTCTATTTTATTTAGTACCTGTTAATTGTTGACAGTCCTACACTGTTCTCCCATACCTATTAACACTGTAATTAGAAACCATTGTAAAAACCAACTATTTTTAAAAGAGTTACCGTGGAGTTTCTAGCCGGCTCTTCTACATAGGAATCAACAATTTGGAACCGTGCACCTAGCTTCTGACATTTCATAGTAGGTTTATTTCCTAGTAGGTTTATGTGAAATAAATAGTTATTTGTTATACAAGAGTGCAAAGTTGCTTTTTAACCGCGTGTTCAATTTTGATGACCGAGCAAGCGAAGGATTCTAAAATTGAATCACGAGCGCAGCGAGTGATTCAAAATTAGAATCCTGAGCGTTAGCGAGGGAATCAAAAGAGCACGAGGTGAAAAATCTTTGCACTCGAGTGCAACACGTAACTTTTCATTCCACCTCAGCGAGGAAAGAATATTTTTTATCTTCAATATCTGAGTGGAAAAGCCGTTTTTATTCTCTAGAGGATAAAGTAAATTGAATTTAGAACATCTTGTGCACTATCACAAACTTAGTGCACACGATGTTCTAAATTAATCTAAATACTCTTTCCGAGATGGTGGGATGAAAAATATTTTGATTTGATTTGACCTTATTGGTGAAGTTCTTCAGAAAGGTGCGTAATACTCGCAACCGACGTGTGTGTGGAACCAGATGTATGAACATAAACAAGGCAGAAGGAGTATATATGTAAGGGTCGTCACAGGTGGTATTCCGTAGTTTCTGCCTACCCTCATGGAAAAACGGCATGCGTTTATGTATGTAATTCAAAGCATTCAGGTCCACTCAATCTGTGTGGTTCTTTCCTCAAAATACCATTTCAGTCACCAATCTACATGGTCTTCACATGATGTGACCAGAATATGTGTGGACTTTAAAAGAGATTGTGACCTCTGAGTTTGTTTCGGCCTTTCTTCTCAGAATAGTCTAGGAAACGCCAACCTCATCTAGTTTAAAAAAATATGATTGACGTGTAAGTGTGTGCAAACCTACTTACAGAAATAAAATCATTTATCATTTCAGCTGCCAAAACAGAATGAAACTTATTGTTAAGATACGGAGGATACATTTTATACACGACAAGTATGATTTATTTACCTTATTAATATGTAGCACAAACAGTATTCACTTTTGTATTCCTCCTGTTAACGTAACTGGTTGATTTATAGTCGGATGTTAATTTAAATTTTATTTCCATGCCAGCAATCCAGTATGCAAATCAGTGAAGATGGATTGAATCTTAAGTAATCATGTCTTACCTAGTTTTAATTTAATCATATTAGTCAGTCTGGTGCAGCTGGTGGAATCCAATGTGAGCTTGAACTTAAATAACCTCGAATTGCTTCAGACTGCTTGAAAAGTGGGCTATAACTTTTAGTTGAAATAGGTTTTTTTTTATTTATTTTTAGATCAGAATATACAACGTATCAGGGACATCAAAGCGTAACGTCTTGCCATGGATTTTATGTCGGTTTTTATAAACAAAATTAATTGCTTTAATTGTATGTTGATGGTCCCTACCACCCAGTATACTCTAATATATACATTATGTATATGTATGTATGCAATTTTGTCATGTTCACTGATGAGAAATCCCATACAGGGTGCACGGCTTGTATACGGGGTTATGTTAAATTGGCTAGCTAAACTACAGATAATCCAAAAAGTTTATTTTTAATAATTTGATGATTTTTATGTGGGGTCACTGACCGCAGTTATTGTAATCATAGAAATATCAGTTTAAAAACAAGTTTTTTTTAGTAACTCCTCAGACGCAGTGGGTACCGATATCGATATCTAAACATAAGAAAACAGATAAAACATAAGAGAAACCATTGCCAATTCATACTTTAAGTAACAACACTAACAACGATCGTTGACCTCCTAAAAAAAACTTCAAAACTTATTATTTTATCGTGCTAAATACCTTTTTAGGGTTCCGTTGCCAAATGGCAAAAAACGGAACCCTTATAGATTCGTCATGTCTGTCTGTCTGTCCGTCTGTCTGTCTGTCCGTCTGTCTGTCTGTCTGTCTGTCTGTCTGTCCGTCCGTATGTCACAGCCACTTTTCCCCGAAACTATAAGAGCTACGCTGTTGAAACTTGGTAAGTAGATGTATTCTGTGAACCGCATTAAGATTTTTACACTAAAATAGAAAAAAAATTAAAAATTTTGGGGTTCCCCATACTTAGAACTGAAACTCAATTAATTTTTTTTTTTTTTCATAGAACCCATACGTGTGTGGTATCTATGAATAGGTCTTTAAAAATGGTATTGAGGTTTCTAACATTTTTTTCTAAACTGAATAGTTTGCGCGAGAGACTGTTCCAAAGTGGTAAAATAAGTGTCCCCCCCCCCCGTAACTTCTAAAATAAGAGAATGATAAAAGTCAAAAAAATATATGATGTACATAACCATGTAAACTTCCACCGAAAATTGGTTTGAACGAGATCCAGTAAGTAGTTTTTTTTTTTAATAAGTCATAAATCGTAAACCGCAATTTACCTTTCATTCAATGAACTGAAATATAAAATTTAAAAAAAAGATTTATTTTCATAAACATAAGCCTTATGCATAAACCGAGAATACCTACAGGTTTGTTCGGAACCCTCGGTGCGCGAGTCCGACACGCACTTGGCGGGTTTTTTTATCGTATACCCATCGCATCTGTGGAGTTTAACTAGCCATTTTAACAACCCTGTATAAGCAGATGCGCGCTCGGGTTTCAAGCGGATAATAAATTGCAATTTAAAGCGTTAACTGACACCTACGTATAACTTAGTAATTACAAGTTACAAGCAGATAGTAATTAGCGACATGTATCGACAGTCATCAATCAGCGTGGCGTCACTCACAATGTCATTAGTAGATACAAGACGACTCATTAATTTATTGTAGAAAGGACGATGCTTGGAGAATATTGTTAGGTCGGGCGTACATTGGACTGGTGCATGGTTTTGTGGTTATTTATTAATGGTACGGTAATTTGAAAAGTATGTATCTAGAACAATCAATCAGACAAGCCTTTTCAAAACTATGTTGGTCCACACAAAAAACAAAGAAACAAACAAACACACACAACAAACAACAAACTATGTTGTTTCAGTCTAATTGATTTCAGTCCTCCCATACCCATTAACCCTATGTTCAGCAGTGGACTGTGGAAATTGAATACCGAATAACACTCTAATTTCTGCCAGGGTCGCGAGATTTGTTCGAAAGAGTTACCGTGGCCCTGGCATATAGGCAACTGAAGGAGCACGGGTCGGTTTTAGTCAGAAAAAGTCTGACACGACCTCCCACTTCACCCAGAGTGGGAGACGTCATTTGATGGTTTCCCATCCCCCCCAAAAAAAAACTATAATTTAAATACATGAAATTAAATTGTTTTAAAAGAGTAACAGTGGAGTTTCTTGCCGGCCGGTTTTTCTCCAAAGGAAACGATTAATTGGAACCGTGCCCATGTAAGCTTATAGAGGGTTAACAAACATGCGATTACATTTGCAGATTGGCTGTGACGGATATCGATGTATAGGACAACATGTTTTCATCTACGACAGGCCTGTTGGTCTAGTGGTTAGTGACCCTGACTGCTATGCCGGAGGTCGTGGGTTCAATTCCCACCCAGGACAAATCTCTGTGTGATGAGCACGATCATTTGTTCTGTATCTGGGTGTAATTTATCTATAATATGTATGTATTTAGAAATATATAAGTATGTTTATCAGTTGTCTAGTACCCATAACACAAGCTCTGCTTAGCTTGGAACTAGATGGCGTTGTGTGATAGTTGGGGAATATTATTTTTATTATTATTATCTATTGGGATAAATTCATCCCAACTACAGAACCTTTCATTGTGCTTGGTCCAACACGCACTTAGCCGGTTTCTATACACGCCCGGGGTTTCACATTAATCAGAAAATTAAAAACAATACACCCTTTTTCAGTCAATACGAGTAAAGTCAAAAGAAAGGATTGTATATCTCACGAAATAAACTGTTATTAAAAAAATATCTTGAACTAGCTTCTGCCCGCGACTTCGTCCGCGTCAAATTTTTGCTCCCCTGACCCTTCCCGTCGCATCGATTTGCCTGCTAGTGTTGCTGCTCGCACCTTTTGAGTTATAGTGAGTCAACCTTAAAAGATAGACATATGCTCTCGTGGACTTTTTTTTAGAACTTTTTCAAAGGAACAATTCCGTCATACATGATTTTTGCGTTACTTTAACCGTTTACGCAGCGCACGCAACGGAAACTCTCAAAAGGAATAAAATTTCCCCGTTTTTGCAACATTTTTCATTACTGCTCCGCTCCTCTTAGTTTTAGCGTGATGTTATATAGCCTATAGCCTCCCTCGATAAATAGGCTACTCAACACAAAAAGAATTTTTCAATTCGGACCAGTAGTTCCTGAGATCAGCGCGTTCAATCAAACAAACAAACAAACAAACAAACTCTTCAGCTTTATAATATTAAGTCTTGAATATAATATAACATAACATCCAGCCTTGTTTCCTCGACGGGTTGGGCAGAGGTGTACCTACACTACACCCACATTGTGTGTTTTAGTCCTGTGTTATAGGGGATTCTGATCCGGTTCCTGATCTCTCTCTCCGGTCGTGTCGGTTGCCGTCCCATCGGACTATGAGAGTGAGGGAAGAGTGAGTGCTCCTGTGTCTGCGCACACACTTGAGCACTAAAATATCTCCCGCGCCGATGGCCAGTCTCCGTTGAGATTGGCTGGCATGGCCGAAATACGGTCTGGAGGACTATATAGGGGGCGAGTCTTTTGCCGGGCACAAACCCAGACTCCAGGCTGCTACTCAGAAATTACAAATGCAAAAACCGTATTACACTTTGCCCGACCTGGGAATCGAACCCAAAACCTCAAACTCAGCAGTAGCGCTTGCTACCACTAGACCAACGAGGCAGTATCTATAATAATATTATAAAGCTGAAGAGTTTGTTTGTTTGGTTGAACGCGGTAATCTCAGGAATTACTGGTCCATTTTTTTTTGTGTTGGGTAGCCTATTTATTGAGAAAGGCTATAGGCTAAATAACATCACGCTACGATCAAAAGGAGCGCATCAGCACCGAAAAATGAACGACAACTGACGGGCAATTCAATGCGACGGGAAGGGTCAGGGGAGCAAAAATTTGACGCAGACGAAGTCGCGGGCAGAAGCCAGTCTTTAATATAACATGTGAATTATCATCCCTCCTTTTATAGTGAATGAATACCTATGAGGTTACGCCCCAGTTGATATAGACCTTCAAACATGCACCTTGTCAGAACAATTACTTTGCTTAAATAGCAACGAGCTGAAAAAATACAACATAGAAATGTATTTTTTTATTATAATAACAGTGTTAAAGTTATCTATCAACATTGACATTGTATTATCAATTTGTTAGTTCATCAAATTGCTTTGTTTGTTGATACTTGTCTTACTACAACTTTGAACTTAGGATCATTTTCGTATAGCCGAATAAATTTAGCTACAGTGACGTCTTCACAAAGGAGAATTTCTGTTAGATAAATTAATTTAGTAGTGGTAGCCTAGCGGTCGAAATTCGACCATAATTCTCATAAAACTGAATTTATAATATTTGGAATGCATTATTATTTCGACTTGATAAAGAATTTCCATGCAACATTCATAGAAAACGTTCTACTAGAACTGAGTTACACTGTAATTAGGGATGTGTGTTATATTTTTGGTAAGTAACGATTTCATACACCATAATACTTGTATATTTTCAAAAATATAAGCGTACAACATCGGTATTTATAAACACCGGCAGGCGCGTATTGAAAATAAGTCTCTCTTACCAAAACCACGAGAATAAACGATCGAAGTCCCCACATTCACTAGTCACACTAACCATCAATTTTACCAATATTGACACGTAACCTGCGCCCGCTGACGTTGCTAATTACGGTTTTTGTTGCTATTACAATATATCGACGATATATCCGACCCTGGCAGCGGAGCGTAGGTTAACAGGGTTGTCGATGTGTCCCTAATCGATGATACTTATACACCCACGTCCGATTAGGTGATGACTGATGACATAAATGCATTGGAAGTATCCTGGTTATAGGGGTGGCAATTAAGACTTTACTCGTCAAATATCATGCTGCTAGCGATTTCGTCCTCGTGAAATTTCTTTTTTCCCCGACTCATCCCGCGTCGCATCGCCCACCCGCTCTTTTAATTCGTTTTCGCTCAGCATGCTTTCTGTTTCATTGGTTTTAGCTTGGCTCCTGAGGGTCGCAGCGTGTTTCTCAGAAGGTTATATCTTTATCAAGAAATGGACTATCAATTGCAAACAGTTTTTTCAAATCGACTTGGTAGTTCTAGTATTAGTTCTATTATTTGCGTGTTCAAACAAACAAAGAAAACTCTTTAGTTTCATTACCAAGTAGTATATAGGTAAATAAAATATAGATAGAAGATATACTTACATAGATAGACAGACGTGTACCATGGTTGCAATTTGTTCGAAACAGTTACCGTGGACCTGGCACAGGCAACTGAAGGAACACAGGTGGGTTTTAGTCACGCTCGGCCCGACCGGGAGAATGAGTAGAAATAACATATCAGTTAATTTTATTCAGATTTCAGCGCAAACGTATTTTTGACGAAAAAAAAACGGAGGAGGTTCTCAAGTCGACGCGTATTTTTTTGTTGTTTTTTTTTTTATCTATGACCACGCATAACTGTTTACAAAATGGACCGATTTCGATAATTCTTTTTTCATTGGAAAGGGTATATCCCGAAGGAGGTCCCACGTAAATTTGGAAAGAAAATTCCAAAATATAGGAAAACAGGGGATGATTGATTGTTCACTCATTGCTTGTAATGCATAACTTCTTACAGATTAGTCCTACTTTGCAAGCATGTAGTATTTAGTAGATTATAGCCACAAAAAATCATAACATAAAATCTCTTTAAAACCGCCGAAAAAACTGAAATACAAAAAATAATAAACCTTTCAGCCATTTTGAGTCGGCGCCAAACAATCAATGAACAAAAATTACTCAAAGCGCCGACTCAAAATGGTTCATTATTATTTGCTTTTCAGTTTTATCGGCGGTTTAATTTTATGTTAAAAAGTTTTTCTCTAAGTAAAACACAAATGTTCAGGTAATCTCGTACAATTTTGAAGTAGTATAGTATTGGGAGTGAAAAGTATCTATTTAATGTATGTTACATGATTTTTTGAAAGTGACATCCCTAGATTAAACAAATGCAATTAACCCCACCGATGACGCGGCCCTAACTGGTAACACGAAACTTATGACTGAGGATGTATTATACGCACACGCATGTATATAATTACATAAATTACATAAACATTTTATTATCTACGCATTTATTACATTTCAATAATTGCTCCATACGTCTTGTTTGTTATGTAGGTAAAACTTCCTGGATGGGACCGATTCAATGTGTCATAGTTTAGGAAATATAAAGAAAGATAATGGACGTAGGAGCCGACTGCTATAAAATGACGGCCGTCATACAGCGGTGCCGATTTCTTGAACTTTGTTTTGTATCGAATAAAATAACGAGTCAACCAAAAAAACAAGACCGAACAGTCTCCTTTTACCAAAGAGGCGTATCTTTAATAAACGAACAATAATTTCGTCTTCAATCGGAACGGGGGCGTAGCTCAGATGGTAGAGCGCTCGCTTAGCATGCGAGAGGTACCGGGATCGATACCCGGCGCCTCCAAACACTTTTTGTCGTACGTAGCTTTTGCATTTTTCTAATTATTTTTTTTTTTCATCTACTAACCTATTCATCCTATTCATCTATAAACCTGTTCTGTATTAGTAATATTTTTTTACTTAATGCTAAATATAGATTACAGTTACTTTTCCTTGAAGACGATCATTATAATCGTATTAAAGTTTTCAGCCGAATCACCAACCTTGAGCCATAAGAATTATCATCAGTACTGGGTTAATAGTAGCGAATTACGACATTTATGGGATTCATAAAAATTACGTAGGTATGAAATAATTTTTATCTTATATTCGGCACGTAACACAATTTGTTAGATATAGTTAAAACAAATGCACAAAAAAATATTAGGTCCAGTCAACTTTAATATAATCATTTTTATCAGCGTTAAGTAATATTCTTCTTGAATAATTAATACTTAAATAAAATACTTATACTTTAAAAAAATACAACTATTGAACTTAAAAAAATTCAAACTTATTTAACTCTGTTATAAATTATTCATTTTACGTAAAAAAAATATGTTTCACTCCCACTCCACTATAAATAAAACATAATTTAACTAACTTCTGGCTCGATAGATGGCGTTGTACCGTCACAGGAGCCGTTTTCTAAATCGCGCTATGGTTTCCTTTCACAGGGAGCGAGACGCATAAGCCAAGCCAGCGAGCATGAACTGCCACGAACTGTCACTTTTGAAATTCTTTTTGAAACTGATTGCTGTTGCTCTGCGATTTGTCTTATTATCCAACTTACCTAGCTGTTATTTAACAAAGTCAAAAAAAACCGGCCAAGTGCGAGTCGGACTCGCGCACCGAGGGTTCCGTACAAACCTGTAGGTATTCTCGGTTTAAAAATAAATGTTTTTTTTTTTTATTTTATATTTCAGTTGATTGAATGTAAGGTAAATTGCGGTTTACGATTTATGACGTTTTAAAAAAAAACTACTCACTCGATCTCGTTCAAACCAATTTTCGGTGGTAGTTTACATGGTAATGTACATCATATATTTTTTTTTAGTTTTATCATTATATTATTTTAGAAGTTACGGGGGGGGGGGGGGGGGACACACATTTTACCACTTTGGAAGTATCTCTCGCGCAAACTATTCAGTTTAGAAAAAAATGATAGTAGAAACCTCATTACCATTTTTGAAGACCTATTCATAGATACCCCACACGTATGGGTTTGATGAAAAAAAACATTTTTGAGTTTTAGTTCTATGTATGGGGAACCCCAAAATTTATAGTTTTTTTTTCTATTTTAGTGTGAAAATCTTAATGCGGTTCACAGAATACATCTACTTACCAAGTTTCAACAGCATAGCTCTTATAGTTTCGGAAAAAAGTGGCTGTGACATACGGACGGACGGACAGACAGACAGACAGACAGACAGACAGACATGACGAATCTATAAGGGTTCCGTTTTTTGCCATTTGGCAACGGAACCCTAAAAATGTACTTAATGTTATTTCACTTTAAATCGATTATTTATTCCATAAATACATTATTTATTCCAAAAACATGGCCGCCAGGCAGCAACGACATGTTCAAATTTTGTATGTGTTGTCGGCCATATAGTCCGACAAGCCCTGAATGGAACAAAAAGTGTCGGACACATAGTCCGACAAGGCAGTTAACGTGTTAACTTTGCCTGCTTATTGTATGAGCCTAAACGAAATGATAGCAATAATAAATGACTAATTCTATGAGATTTGCTTTCTATCATAACAACACGTCTGTCTACAATCCCCGAAAAGCTTTGACAGAGGTGTAAGTCAGTGTACACCCACATTTCGCCAGTTACCTAGGTACATATTAGTTTTTTATCACACCTATTTATCACTGTTTGCTATAGAACTATCAAATCAGTGTCCAGATCTTTGCAAGGCGGGGACCATTACTTCTAAATACGGCTTAATAAAGTGACGGACGGCCGCAAGCTATAGATGACATTTTTAGCCCGTGAGCACACGTGTTTACTTTGGGCGAAGGCTGATCTTTAAAAGTCAACTGATAAACTGGAACATTACAGAACATACATACAACTCAGCATAGCCCATCTAACTATCACAAGAATGAACACATTGTCACAATCGTAGAACTTGGGGGCCGTCCATTAATCACGTGATGTTTTTTTAGCATTTTTGAACAACCCCCCCCCCTTGGTGATACATGGTGAGGTTTAAGACTACCCTCCCCCCTTCCCCCTATTTCACGTGTATTTTTAGTACCTACAAAGAATCAATTCTTTTTGTTTTTTTTTTTTTAAATACAGGTATAAGTATCATCTACTTAAAAAAAGAAAAAGTACACGTGATGTATTACTACACCCCCCTCCCCCTTTGTGATATTTCGTGATTTTTTATGGACCCCTCCCCCCCTTTCGAGCATCACGTGATTAATGGACAGCCCCTTGGTAGATGGATTGGGGATCTTGTACCTAAACATCGAAAAATAAATAACAAAAAGAACTTCTTGGGGAAATCTTATTATCCTATTTCATACTGAATCGATTTTAATACGTCCTTATGTACATATTTTCTAATAACAAAACTACAATTAATGGGCTCCTAAATAAAGCTGATAAGTTTGTTTTCTTATGTTCCTAATTCTTTAATGATTAAGGACACAGAAATTTTATATACCTGCATAGTATTGCATAACAAAATACTACATATTAAGATTTACATAAAAATGTGGACACCAGAAATGCTAATCTACTTATATTATTATGAGCGTGGGTGGCTTATGTCACCAGAATGTCTACTAAATAACACTCATTTACAAATATAGGTCAACTCAGAACACGAATATATGGTATGTGTCATACAAATGCAATAAAGAAGAAACTCTTGTACATGTTCGCCAATATCTGAATTCTCCCTTGAGAAAGCCAGTAATATGCCAGAATCTAAAGTGACCAGCTGAACTACAACAGTACCGAATCTAAGATACTCGACGAATCCCGAGAAAATGATAACACTGTCTTGGAATGGAAACTGCACTGAAATAAAGAACAGTGAAAGAGTAAAAAACATAAAGAGCAGTTTCCATTTACAAGACATCGCAGAAAAAAGCAGGCCACATAAATGAAACAATAGTGGTTAACAGATATATAATTATGGTGGAGGAATGACAAGGACAAAGTGATAGAAAATCAATTCATCATTGTTAATGATACGCAAATCCCAACAATCTGTAACATAATAATGAGTTTAGTATAGTAATTCCCATTAAACAGACAAAAATTAATAGTTGACAAGGATTCATCCTTCCTATGTAAAAGGGTATCTGTCAAATGGTCTACCTACGCCCACGGTGGTTCTCCATTGTATAGTCATGGCTACCTTCAAAACAAAATACCCTTGTTACTTGTCATGTTAACATAATGATACATGGAAGTAACGATTAGTAACATCCAGTGACAGCTTGATGTGCTTTTGTTCTTGGAGTGTCGAGTTCTCACGTTACTCATCGTTTTGGAATTCAAATCTAAATAGTGATGTATTGGATGATTAGTTAAAGAATGTACTGGTGGAAATTACGTGCCATGTAGTACAAGTAAGTTAAAACGAGGAGTAAAACTAAAGAAAATACATCCAATAGTTCTATTTCATTCATAAAGCGACAAAAATAATTGTGAATATCCTCGTTTGTCGGGATGATGACAAAGTCGAAACTCCTGCAGATAAAACCAGTACAAAAGCTCTTAATAATAATAAATTACAGCCACTCTCCATCGTCGGTTACGCAACCTATCAAACTGATGGCACTTCCCTGAAGCTATCTGAAGCAACGGCTTTAAATACAGTAATAATAAGTTACGAAGTGACGAGTATGGAACAACCTCTGACCGCCATAAACATTACTTTTAATCATGTTACGTTAGCTCATAAGCTTCAGGCGACGATGTATTTAAGTAGGTAGGTAAAAATAAACAGCCTATAGTTGCATAACATTTCAATTAAAATTAATTCGACCCTCAAGGGATTGAGTAATACCAATAAATGTCGTTACTGACTTTATCATAAAACACTGCGGAAAACCGTCGCAATTTTCCTTTTCGTTAGAACCCATAAACGTGTCAAGTCAAATTTCCTTATTTTTTTGTAGTATGCATATTACTAGTCAGTAGGCTATATTTTGAACAAAATCGATTCACGACCATAAACCGTATGTATTTACAGATTTAAAATGATTAAAATCATCTATCTGCCTTTCATCAACCCCTTTAAATTAATTTATTCCCATTGAATGATTTTTCATGTAATAGTAATTCAAAAGGATTAAATGAACCATTGGAAATTGCAAAAACACTGACCTTAAAGTATATAGACTCGAAAGCTTTGAAAAATAACTATGCCTCAACTGTTATAAGGACTTTACATCCATCCAGCCTATCCGCATCTTCGATGCATTGCAAACTTTACTAATCATAAAATAAGTGATATTATAAATTTTATCAATCAACTTAACCCATAAATACTCGAGTAGGCACCCGTCACAACTTACGCCACCTCACCCAATTCTCCGCCTTCTGCATCCAATCTGTCAATCTTACCAAGGACCAATGCCACACTCGTACGATCTCCAAATCTTATTGCTTCATGTTCTTGAGCATTTGATCTGATTGTTCTGGTCCTGAACAAGGCCTCTCCAAAGGTCAGGCTCTACTGGCACCTTCTGATGGACAGCTGCCGTGATCAGCACATATTTGTGAAGTGCTCTCGATTCGGGGTCAGATGTGATTGACAGGGTCGCTTTGTTGTTCAGCTATTGTTATGTTTAAGAGGATCACGATGGAATTTTTGGTAGACTACCCGTGGCTGCGGTGTTTGGTTAGCGATTAGAATCAAATGCGAAAACGCTTATGACTTTTTGGTAGGAACCAAATAAAAAATATAGATATATATTTATATTATTTTTTAAATCTAAATGTAGTACCCATTGTAAGCACATTTTGTTTATTTGGTAGTACAGTAGTAGACTTACTTTTGTATTTATGCTAGCACGCTTGTGTTCATTCTCTCATCACACATGTAAGTCAGTGTCCTACTTTATCCTTACTCTCCATTTTGATAGCCATATTACTATCACCTGATCAAACAAATGCATGTCTCTGAACCTCTGCAGCTTTCAGCTAATCAGTTTGCTCCACTGCATTCACATTAATGTAGCCCTTCCCTTCAAGTCTTAGTTGGAAGTCAATTTTAACAAAGATGTCCCGTTTCAGATATTAGTAAGCTTGAGATAAGACTGCAGATTATGAGGTACAAAGTATTTAAACTGGTGACCTTTCATTGGCAGTTTAGCTTTTCATTGTCATGTATTATCTAATTAACTCCTTTCTGATACCATTACAAAAGAATGACTCACTAGTTTTACATTTGGTACAATGAAAACTAAATTGGGATCTCTTCAAACCTAAATAATAGTCAATATTAAATGCCCTTGTTTAAGTTGAGAAGTTCAAGGCTTCCTTTTGGTGCAAGATCTTTTGTTTGTTCATCTGCGACCAATCTACATACCGATCCTCACCAACGTTACTTCACCTATCATCGGATTCATCAACCTTGTCAACATGAAAATTGGTGCCAGTTTTGCTTAGCAGTTTCTGATTTAACAGCAAGTTTTGGGTCGTTATCATGGTTTTAAACAATAATTGCAGCTATTATATGGGTTTGCACGTCTATATGCAAATACTTTGTTAAAATAATTGAACGATCGACATTATCTGCATTGTGTCGACAAAGGCTTGAATTATTAATGGATTTAATTGGTATTCTTTTGAATCTAAATCTTTAACTGCGTATCATCAATGTCTATTCATGTCTCTTAATTTGAGCTTGATTACGATTGTTAAAACGGCCTCCATGTTGATTAGAAAATTAAAGACCGGGGTGATTAGGCCATACAATTTTCGTCGATTTAAAATTAGATACAATATTTTACCTTGTTTTTTCTACGCTTTGATTGATCGCTGCCTCACATGTTGATAATTCGCAGCTTCATCTATTAGCGATATTTAGCAATTATGTGTACTTTCTGTAAATGATTACTTGATTAAGGCATTTGTTTAGCTGTTGCAAGCAGGTTTACCGTGTGGTGCCGGAGTACCGTGTGGTGCCGGACGTAAAGAATAACACCACCCCATTTCTTCCCGTGGGTGTCGTAAAAGGCGACTAAGGGACTTACTAGAGAATGGGCAGCAGCGTTCTCTATGCATTTTACCACCATACTGCGATCGCCAACCCGCCTGCCAAGCGTGGCGATTATGGCAAAGCCCCCCAAATTGGGGGAGGCCTAAGTCCAGCAGTGGACGTCTTACGGCTGAAATGAAGCAGGTGTCACCACCCATCAGTAACTTTTGATTTAATACATATAATCAGCATGTATTGTTCCCTCTATTGGGACACAGTCTTCCTTTATGAGGGGTGGTGGACTGTTATCCACCAGGGCCCAGTGTGGGTTGTTGAATGTCACATTTCTTTGAGTTCTAGAATATCTGATGGTTGTTGCCTTCGACGTTTTGAGAGCAGTGGTGATGAAATAAATGACTGAGCATGCCTGCCTGAATTTGAATATACGACCTTAAGTTGGGACACTCAAAATCCAATTTATGTGTAAATAAAAATTGGATCACATGATTACCAAAGCCGTTGTTTTTATTACCCGGACACGGTAACACAGTCAAATAACATAAATCAACCACATTCTGCCGCCGATACTGACGGAGTATCTGATCTATTTCAATGTTATGGATGTCTCAAGATTTATGAGTCCACATTTTTGTTTTGTTATAAATGCCATTGAATAAATCTGGCTATTGAGAGATCGCATCTGTTTCTCGTAGATATACCTTGTAGTCGTTTTTTAACTTGTTTTTGGTATAGTAAATATTGTTTTTAAGGGCCTGTGAGTAGGTAGGTACCAAACAGTTTTTTAAGTTTTTATTTTGTATTAGCATTTGAATTACCACTGCTGGCCGAAGTCCTCCCTACTATCTTCCCACGTCTCTCTGTCTAGAGCTGCCAAGGACCAATCTTTATTGAGGCCTATTGGGTCGTAAGTTTGGCCCCTCGTTTGACATACGGCAGATGTGTCCAGCCCAATTCCATTTAAGCGTGGCTGCTTTCCGAGTGGCATCAGTTATTTTAGCAATGGAACGGATTGTTGTATTTTTAAACCGGTCCACAAGTTTAATACCCAGAATCTCCGCTCCATAATTTGTTTCATGCCGAAACATATTTATTTTAACAATTATGTACACATGTACGTATATTGAGCAACGAAATTTATTTATTTACATTTTAAAAGGTTTTTTTTTTTTTTTTGTTATCGCGCATCATTTGAACTTGGAGGCCAAGCCGCTTCCAACTTCTCAGCTCTGGGTTTATCGCAGCAGCTACATTTAGGCTTCCAGCTGTTTGACGTGATGGTTTTTGACCATAATATACCCTTTGGCATGTTGAGATTTCATTCATAAGCAAAATATTAATGTCTATGCAAATAACACCGATTGAACAATCAAGCAGTTAACAATACGCAATCAGACTAATATTCGCATTTACATTTGATAATTCGCCACCGCCCACGCGAAAGATCACCATTTTCCGCATACGTATATATGCTAATCAAACAGAATAATACAATAAATTATAACAATGTGAAATCCTTAAATCACGCCGACCATTGTTGGCCAAAAACCTATTGAATGTGAATCCTCGGATTCTATCAAATTCGTGCCAACACAAGGTTGTTGCTAGGTTATTTCTATTGTCAACAGAATACCGAACAACATTGTTAGAAAATCACGATATTTCGGCAGCTCTAATAATAAGCCTGTTAATTCCGGAAGTGACTTTAGAGCCCGTGGAAAAGTATTGTTGGCTCTCAGCATAATCAGCCTGTATTGTTCCCACTGCTGGGAAACAGACCTCTGCTGCGGTGAGAGGGAGGGGCCCAGTACGGGTTGGTAGATATCACAAGTCTTCGATTTTTTTGTTTTAGGACATGCCGGTTTCCTCACGATGTTATACTTCACCGTTATGAGAGCAGTGGTGATAATATTATTTACACAAGTAAAGCGCCTGGCTGGGTTCGAACCCACAACGTACAACTCGTAAGTCGGTTCCGATACCACTGGGCCACCACTGCTCCATTGCTTGTTGGTTATACCTAATATCTATTGTACATTACAGTAGCATTAGGGAGATACCTGATCTGAAATCTTTATAAATTAGTGAAGGTACCTTCCTAATGCGAAAGATAACATTTCTACGATCCTTCTCCTTTCTTCTAATAGAGCACGTTGCTCTTTTCTTCTAGTATTCCTAATATACGCAGGACAGAGAGGTTTGAAAGGTGAAAGGATAGGCCATAGCCCAGCAATGGAACGTAGCTCATACTAATTAATATTAGTATGAGCTACTTAATATACAGTCATTTCATAAACTATTACATTAACAAGCAAACCGTTCTGCCCTTTCGGTTTTCGAAGAATGCTAAAACTTACCAGCAAACAGTGCCTTAACGAAACAAAACTTTAAGTTTTTAATCAGGCGCTTCAACACGGAAAAGCGTCGAGACTATAGTAATCTAAAAATGTGAGAAAATATATAATGGTCAAATACGATTTCATTAAATGTTAAACTACGAAGATTCAATGTAGAATAGGATAGCACCAGCCCAGATCTTACCGTGTGTCGTTAAAGGCGAAGGGATTTCTAGAGAATGGGAAGAAGCGTTCTCTATGCATTTTACCACCATACTGCGATCGCCAACCAGCCTGCCAAGCGTGGTGATTATGGCGAACTCCTACAAATTGGGAGAGGCCTAGGTCCAGCAGTAGACGTCTTCTGGTTGAAATGATGATGATGATAATACGAAGATTCCTTATTCGCTACTGATATTAATTACCAAACTGACAGATATATTATAAATAGATAACTAAATTTATTTCCATTTTAAAACGAACCTTACACTTACTACAAAAAGGTAATTTAGGTTTAATTTCGAAACATACAATTCCGTCTGTAATCAGATGATTATAAAGACTATTAATTAGCTTTCCCTGCGATATTTAAAATTATCAATACCTACATACTTATCGTTAATTGTGTATTGTAAGTCGTAAGATAAGAATTCAATATTGTCAATAGCGAATTGAGAAGTAATGTCACTACTAGACATTTTACCGCACCTCTTGAATGTTATTAACTCACATTATAAGCAAAATTCTAGAATCGTGAATATAAAACAGTAGTAGGTAACCACTTTGTTATTAAACCACTTTAGACTTCAGTCATTCAAGAGCCTTGCTCGTCTATGAGCTGGATTTTAGCTCTCTGTTGAGTGCTACACCTACCTACTTCATTAGCGTAGAAGCTTCTATTTAGCACTCCACACATTAAGGTCGTTGCAGTTAATACAATATGCAATAGCTATGTGAAGACCATGCAGATTGGCGTCTGCACCATTATTGAGAAGCTTTTTGAGGAAAGAACCACACAGGTTGAGTGGACCTATCCATTCAGTGCACGCATTTGCCACGAATTATGCAGCTCAACTCAGGGGGCCCAATATTTTTTCGTGAATTTTTGAAGTAAGTCCCATTCACATCACAGTAACCTGTAAGAAATTGAAAATAAATATTAAAAACAAAACAAGATAAAATGATGAGAGAAATTTTTAATAAGTGCAGTTTTTACAATACCATATTCAGGTAACTTTCTTATCAATAGGTATTGACTTACCTACCTAATATTAGACGTATCTAAATATTTATGACCGAAATCTATAAATTTTAATACACCATTGTTTGATAACGTGATTGAAATCTTATCTGATACATCTATTTGTATGTAGATACCGCATAGTTTGGTTTCGACACCTATTTTTTAAATGTAAATAGGATATTGATAACTATTTAACAAAAAATCTACTCATATTTCTCGAAAGTCTTTTAACGGACCACAGATAATTGAAAGAAAATGAGACCATGAGATGAGAATGAGACTTATAAAATATCTAATAAACTACACAGATGAGTTGATGATATGCAAATTCAATGTAAATGATGTACCGCATTCAGGCATATTGCAGCAATAAATGCGACCATGTTTACATAAACCATCTCAAAAAGGAGTCGGTCAAAGCATGACCTTTCAAAATCTGCGTGGGATCCGTACCACTTTCAATATCTTTCTATTACCAGGTTATTGTCAGACTCCACTAGAGCATGTAAAGAATATTCCTACAACAAAGTGGATAAGTGATAAAGTTGGATGGCCAGCCTTATCAGCGATATGTAGTGATAACGGTCAGTGTGCACACAGCCATCAACGGCAGCGCAGCTCAACGATGTGTCTTTTACAAACTTAAAACATGGTACGTACAGTATTTGAAGCTATTTAGTGTTTATAGTGTTGGGCCTTTCAAAGGGATCTGTGGGACAGATGTGTTATCTGTAGTTCGTTTGATTGCTTTAAGTTTTTCTTCGGATTAGTCTGTTTGAACATTATCATTGATCTCTATCGTTGACTAAACTCCATCGTTGCTACATTGAGTCTGGGTCTTTTTGTTAAGTAATAATAGTGGCTACATTGACTATGTGAGCATAATTAAACTGTCAACTTTCATTGACAGATTCAAGAATTTCTTCTGTTCAAAGGTGATTCATACCTATCACTAGGTTATCTATCCTTGGGATTTTCCTCATAAGAATCCCCATTTATGAAAGAATATGTGTAGATCAACAGTACCTAACTATTGAGGAACTCAATAGCACTAGGTATGACTAGTTTAATATTACTCATTCTCTTATATGTATGTTCTTTGTAACATCCAGTGGATTCCAGCGTCATAATGTAACAGATCAACAACAACAATTAAGTAAACATACGTTCCATCAATATATTACTTGTTCTCTATTCTAAATATTGCTATTAATAATATGTTGTTGTTAAATTGAGGTTTAATTAACTTGACTTGTTTCAAGTTTCTGGTTTGTTTATCAGTTCGTTGTTCTAAAATAACGAAATGTACTTTTCTTCATGAGTACTTCCCAAAATAATGTTATCGCCATTAGTTTCGTCATTATCTGGAATAAACCTTTTCCTGATAATCGATAATCTTCCGACAATTATATCGATTTCACATAAAAACAAAATATTCCTTATACAATAGCATACATCTCGATAAGATATTTTACAATTACTATGAATAAATTAATAAACCATTTTTATTGGTGAGAGTCAAAAAAAACTCGCTCAAAAACATGCCGCTTCTATCGTGATAGAAATAATATCGGAATTTCATATAATTTTGAAATAAAATGATAAAATTCATGACGAGCAGATATCGATTCTTTATCGACGGAAGCTAAGGTACAAATATTTTATCTAAGTTCGAAGTGTTTGTTTACTGACTGGAAATAATCTTATAATAAGAACGTGAGAATTATTTATTTCTGAAATGTAACTGGAGATATTCTCATTCTCCTGCCATTATCCCAATTACGGCAGGAGCAACACGTCTGCCTCCTCCAATCCTCCATACACATCTCTATTCGTCGTCATCTCATTCTTTTTCTGTACCATCTCACACAGTCCATCCAGGTTTCCTCAGTTTTCCTCTATTTGTATAACCATCCTTATGCACACTCCAAAACTGAACTTAATATATAATTATTCAAACTCTTGCCATATCTAATCATTAAAGAAGAAAATGATACGTCGTCACTAATTTCGTAAATTGTCTTTATCTACAAATACACAATCATTCACCCACTTTTCCTTATCTACCCTCGTTTTAATTCGTCGCTGTCAGTTCGCGTTAATTACTCGAAGTGTTGATGTTGTGTATTTGAAGTTTCTTGTTTTCGTTAGATTACATGTACAATGGTTATTAGTTTTTGAGTGCTTTCAAGTGTAATTGTGGTGTTGTCTAAATAATTATTGATATTGTTAAGTATGGTAAGCTTCCTATTGTTTTTTTGTTCTGTTCAATAATTACAGTTAATATTACACACAGTAGATATCAGTACCTAATTGTCGTTGTTTTTTTTGTAAATGAGCATTTATGGAGATACTTTTTTTAAGTTTATATTCAAGTTGCTTCCTATAAAGCATATAAGTGGCTTCTAAAGTGGCTAACTAGAAGACAAGCTAAATCTCCAACCCATAGATCTTAAAATCTATTATGTACTTACCTACCAGTAGAATAGTCGATTCCCTTGAGGAAAAATACAATTAAATGAAATCATACTTTCAACCTTTCGAGACTCGCTGACTCCCAAGAGAGTCAAGAACTAAAAATTATTGACTGTAAACTTTTTCGATGTTTCATATACAATTTTTATCCATATGTTGTAGCTGTTGGTTCTCCTATGAATAAATAAATAGATACTAATTTTCATGGTCCTCCTATGGCTTGACAAAGATGAGTGTGGACTTCAAAGCTTCTGTGAATGTTTAACGTTATCTCTCAGTCATAAAATTTGAAAATGTTGTGCTTTAAACTGTAAATTGGTACCAACAATTGCTATTACCAATACCAATTCGCGTTGTAAGAGTCAAAAGAACGTATCTGCATTTCACAATTTTACAGCTAAAATTCTGTGAAAATTCATCTCTTCAAGTTACCAGCCCTTTAAAGAAATAATTTGTTTAGTCAATTGTATTATCTCTCATTAAAAGCTGGTAAAACTTGAAGAGGTGAATTGTCACAGAATTTTAGCTCTTCTGTAAAATTGGGAAAATGTAGATACGTTCATCTGACTCTTACACCGCGAATTGGTACCTACCTTAGTACCAATTTTAAAAAGAACTAATAATAATCTTTTATCATTTAACTGTATGTGTAAATGTATAACATGTCTGTTCTCTCTGCTGCGCAGGACGCAGAGACCCAGATCATCATAGTAGCGAGCGTGTTCGCGGCCGCGTGGCTGGCGGTGCTCATCGTGGCCATCGTGCTCTGCACTCAAGTGCGCAGTCTTCGCAAGAAGGTCGCAGAGATGCAGGCCACGGGGCGGATGAGGATACAGTGCGTATGCCTTACTTTACACATATCACCAATCCATCTATCATACATTTCTTTATCCTTTCCCTTTACATTAATGGTCCTGTTTTTCACGGCAAAATAGGCAAAGGGTACAGTTCACCTACATTTAGTCAGATTTTCTAACTCCATGAGGAAAGCAGTACAACCTACAACGAAAATCTATAAGCCCGGTTATATACGTAGTTATATAACCTGCGGTCCACTGCCCCTCTCAGAGAGAAGGCCCGATTTGCAGCAGTGGGAAAACTACAGGCTAATGACTTAGAGCTACAAGTTTCATGTAATGGCTACTCTATTGCTTTTAACATGGATCGAGACTAAGATTTGCTTTAGTTTCGTTACAATAAGGTGTCTTCATTTATTCAAGGCAAAAACGTGAGTAAACTTGGCTAGAAAAATGTGTGTTGGTGAGGCCAGTATCTTAATTGCGTAACACATTTTCCATCACAATCTGAATAAATTTGAAGGATATTGCTCTTAATAATCTATTGATACATGAAGGGCTTGTGGCTAATTAATAACAGCCGCATGGGTTGACCGTTCAAGTTAAACTACGCTTGCCGTGGTTAGTCCGTGGATGGGTGACTATCTTTACATACCAAGACTTCCCGTGCCTCGGAAAACACGTTAAGCCGTTGGTCCCGGCTGTCTTTCGTAGATCTTAGACAGTCGTTACGGGTCGTCAGAAGCCCAAAAGTCTGACAACCAGTCTTACCAAGGGTGAGGTATTACCCAGTAACTGAGTAGTAGAAGTCAGATAGGCAGTCGCTCCATGTAAAATACTGATACTCAGCTGCATCCGGTTAGACTGGAAGTCGACCCCAACATAATTGGGACAAGGCTAGGCATATGATGGTGCTCTTAATAATCCAGTGCTTCATATGTTTTAAAAATGTGTCTGTTCAGCAACATTAATAACGCAATGAATGTCGTTGAACCGTCAAAATGAAAGTTCTTGCTATTGTTAATGTGTACACTACTAACCCACATTCACCCCCTCACACGATTGGTCACGTTTTAACACAGCATATTACAATAGGACACTCGTGGAATCTTGAATGTGAAGTGTATTATAAAAGCCGCCACGTGAACCTGGTGATGCTTAAACAATATTTATAATATTTTATTGTTTTATTGATTCAGGTCAACCAAATAAATTAATAAGTAGAACATTCGGATTGTCGTTCCATATCCATTTCCAAAAATACGAAGTAATGCTGGCATGAACACCCTTTTCACCTGTAAAACTAATTATACTTCCATAAAAACACGTATTTCGGCTAGTAAAACCATCGTATAATTTCACCCTAAAACAGATGCGTAAAACCTACTTAGTCTACTTCACTAACTCTCAAACGTTCTAAATTCCAGAAAGCTAAAGTTGGACAAAGACGATAAAAACCATGCGTTCCACAACCCCGCCCTGGCACCTGATGAAGAGCTGACCCGTCGAGGCTACTCCATGTACCAGAGCAACGAGGATGTGGAGGGTGGCAGACATGAGCGGTACGTGTATACTCGACCTATTCTAAATAATAGATAGCCTGCGAAGCATGACCATCGTGGAAATGGAAGAAAGAATACAAAATTAGTAGCATGCGATATGAGATTTAAATTACAGATTGTAGAATATTTCAATTCGAATTCAATCAATTTAAGGAGCAGTGGTGGCCCAGTGGCCTGGACTTACGAGTTGTAAGTTGTAGTTTCGAACCCCGGCAGGCGCTTTATTTTTTGTAAATATTCTCCACTCCTCTAAAAATATTGAAAGAAAGCATCGTGTGGAAACCGGCATGTCCTAGAATCAAATATTCGAAGATATGTGACATCTACAAACCCGCAGTGGGCCTGCATGCTAGATTATAGCCTGCTCTCTCTCATAGAGATCTGGCCTATATAAATCCCAGTAATGGGAAAATTTATTTTATTTTAATTTTATTTTTTATTTTATTTTCCAGCTTACATCTATCATCATCTATCTATCTTGCTTTTATCTTATTTAAGGCTGATTATGCTCATTAAATCGTATGTAGAAAGAGATATTATGTCTATTCTTCAAGAGTTAACTAAATAATAGTAATTTAGTAAAGACACTGCTACAATCTGCCTATATCAGGACTTACTCTATATTGTTGTAAAGAGGTCTAGGTCTGTTATACCCTTTTATCTTCGTCAAAACTGAGGGTGTACATGACAAAATCTCAGTCAATTACCCTTTTTTTAAAAACATAAGCAAATGGTTAATCGTTCTAAATCAAGACACTATATATATAACTTCATATGTATTAACCAGCTAGATCCAATGCCAGTAAATTTTTCGTAGACTGATATCTTTAGCCACCTTCTCTCTTATTTTATTTACTCAAGCTTTGTTTTTAATTTGGCTGTTATCTAAAACTACAAATCCTTATCTTTACCTAAACAAAACACACCTGACTTCAATAAGGTGACTTCATTTATTTTTAGTTTATGATGCGTCATTATCTGTTCCCCTAATTAGTCACCTTGTATACCACCAAAAAGATTAGGTACATTCCTTCGTTGATAAGACCAAGATATTCCAGAGATTAGTTGAGTGTGACTCCTAACTATTTTAAGTTTTTTGCTTCACACATTCAACAACAACAAATACAACCTAAACTAATAACAAACATTATTACATTTTCGGATATCTATGTATAATATGACGTCAGATAATCAGACAAATCGAATCTTTGCGGAAATCCTAGAACGATTACAAACATCCTGAAAATGGGTCGGATAGTAAAATTACGAATATCTTTCATAGATTCCTAGTATCCATTTCCTTGAAAATTATCCTAGGATAATCGTAAATACCTATTTTTCCTACAACAGATTTGTATGTGTGATTATCTAACTGTATTGTTATCTAACTATGTTTCGGTTGCAAAGCATTGCAGACTTAACATGAGGGTTCTGCGACCAGCCTCGGTCCTTGTAAAAACGCATTTAACATATTTAACACATTTAACCTCTTACTGATCCCCGTATTCTTTCAGGCAGACGGGTGGGCAGTTCGTAGACAGACAAACTCCTACTAGTCTTTATGAAGAAAGACAGAGCGCTCCCCACTTCGTCGACGAGCTGACGCGAGAGCTCGACAACAGACAGCAGAGGGCCAGCAACCCTCCACCATTCCTGCTGCAGAGCATCCAGGACAGTAAAAAGAAAACCAGGAGTCTTGCCAACCCTGTTGCTAACGGCAGGCAGAGTGATACCAATCCTAACTTTATCTATTAACTTTTACCTACAGGTGAATTATTTGGCGATGATAGTCAGAACTAAGTGAGAAAACGATGCTTTACCGTTGCAGTGCGGTTAGTATATACCTTGGTAGTTCATAAAGATGAGACAATCAACAACATTCGATTCAGAACATTGTAACTTGCATCCGTATTCTTGACGACGACTCTTTGGGTAGGGTCGAGGCTTAGAATACAGATGTATTTTGTCAAGTTTATACTGAGCTTAGAATACAGATGTGTTTTGTCAAGTTTATACTGAGCGCATTGTGAACGCTGAATGAGAACAAAATCACTTACTCAGTCATGAATGCCATCGTTGATAATCTATCTGTACAAAACCTATCTTAGTTATCTGAATGAAAGACCTTACCTGAGATTGACGATAATAGTGGAAGTGTAATGGTTGAAATCAATCAGATTGGTGAATTGAGTGTCAGAGCTATTAAATGAGGTACAAAGAGAGACAGAATTTTTCAATATATCTACTACTTAAAAGTCAGAACGCTGTAAAAGACATCCGTGCAGTTATTTTACGGTCTTGCATGGTAAGCAACTAACAACGTAAAACATATTACTCATAAATTACTCATACTTTTATTTAGTCTAATTTGGGACCAAGTTTTTTCTAATTTATTTAATACTGTTCTATAACAATATTGATTGTGCATGATGAATTAAAATTATATTTAAGTTATTCTTCTATTTTCTTTTCGAAATTGTCTTCTATTTAAGCAACAGTTGAGGACGCAAATTGTTGTTTATTTACAAGATAATTTCATCTATCCTTTTCTTCTTGCATGACCGCACAGGGTTACACCAAGACACCTGGTACTTAATTTATTGAATTATCCTTGGAATATATATGAGTGAAAATGCAGTAATCTTTTCAGCTAATTTTAATTTGAAAATTAGATTGAATAGGGTTACGTAACGCAATTGTAAGATTATTACTCCAATTTGTAAGTTAGTATTAAAATTACGTAAGATACAAATTAGTTTTTATTTCACGACACATACATTTTTTGATTAATGCTACTTATGTTTTCTATTTATGCTAATTATGGTACTTACTAATTTAAAGCACTAATTACATTAAAAACAACAACAATAATTTAACAAACTCAACACTTATGTTACTTACCTAAAGATATAATAGTACAGAATACGTTAATTAATAATGAATAAAAGAAGATATTAATATTTTGTTATTATTAATAACGAATTCATCTGCTATAGCATAATAACACTAGGCACAATTGGAGTTATAGACAATTATAAATGAAACAAGTACAAACAAAATACAATATCAAACCATCGAAAATAATGCTAGGTGGGTGAAAGTTTATGTGCTGAAAACGTCGATAAGAGATTTGGTTTTCTCTTATCGACATCGACATTTAAATTATTACTCAAAATTACTTATAGATAGAAATGTTGCAAGAGTATACGTAAGTGATATCAACAGCATGAAAAAAAACACAAAATGCTATTAACATATACGATCAAACTTTTACCAAATCCAGTAACTAAACCGACATAACAACTAAGATTGAATCAAACAACAAATACTGTTTTCAAGCCCCTCACATGAGGCCTACTCCTTGACCGATAAGATCCTGCCCCCCTCTTGCGACATCTACCGGAGACACATCTAGGCTTTGACACATTACTGTAAACTCGTGGAGGCTTCTTCATCTTATTCTTGCCATAGGAGAGATACTTCATATTATTATCATCTTCATTTTTTTTACTGCCTTCTTTATTTGCTTCGTGAGCATCTAAGATTTCTTGTATGCTTTTATAAGCATCAGTTTCTTCTGGCTTAGGTAGTAAGTAATTCGAATAAGGTTTAAATCCCCCTACGGTTTCAGGAAACGCGTACTTCTCTTCTTTATTCATTTCCTCTAAGTGTTTTAGATAGCTGTATGTTTCTGGGTCGTTGCTCTGACTTATTGGCTTGAAGTCTGAGTAGCTAACGAAGTTAATTGCTGATGTTGCTGATGGTTTCTTCTTATTGAAGAGTTTCAAAGTCTGTTTGCTTAACACATTGTTGTAACGATCCCCGAAGTTGAATGCCTCTACTTCATCTGAATTTTCGTCGAGGTTCAGAAGGTACCGTTCGTTCTTCTGTGACGCTTCTTTCTTATGATCCGTGCCTAATATTATACTTGGTGGTAGAGATTCCCCATAAATATCTCTGTCCGAAGTTTTTCCGTAAACTTGTTCAAATATTTTGTAGTCGTCCGTCCAAAATTGTTCAATTCCTGCAAAGACACAGATTAGACTATAAAGTTATAACGGTAATAACGCGGTAGCAGATTAATAAATTAACGGCCTATTTGTTATAGCCACGTTGATTTATATAATAGGTTGATCAGTATAAAACAACAGTGGTCATTAAATAGTACTGTGGAGAAAGTGATCTTCCATGGTGAAGGCAGGTATATCCAGCCTTTATCCATTAAGAGCTGTAGGTTCACTGTCTGCTTAAGAAAGTTGCAGCAAACTGTGATCTCGACTCCGAGGTGAGATAAAACAACAGTGACGCTTCACAACCGGTAAATCGTGAAAGTACACACAACCATATAAGAGAAATTACATCAAACTGTACCACACATTCTCACTTTCGAACATATCGCTTACAAAACTTAAATCTATACAAATGACAAAATTGTCGACTCATGGAAGTTACGTGATTAAATAAGTGAGAGAAATTCTAAGCCGTAAGACAGATGAACAAGAGGTCGCGAAGTCGATCCTAAGCTGTACTATTGAACACACTCCTAGCACAAACATATACCTATCTGACAGGACAGGCCTGTTGGTCTAGTGGTTAGTGACCCTGACTGCTATGCCGGAGGTCGTGGGTTCGATTCCCACCCAGGACAAATGTTTGTGTGATGAGCACGATCAATTGTTCTATGTCTGGGTGTAATTTATCTATAATATGTATGTATTTAGAAATATATAAGTATGTTTATCAGTTGTCTAGTACCCATAACACAAGCTCTGCTTAGCTTGGGACTAGATGGCGTTGTGTGATAGTTGTGGAATATATTATATATTATATTATTATCTATCTACTTGTAAAATGATACCCACGTAAAGTATTGTATGTCTTTGAGAAGACTCCAAACCGAATGATGGCATTAATTAATGAAAGAACTAATTTAGCACTTGAGGAACAGACTGTTGTCCTATCAAAGCTAAAGGAAGATGCTGTTCTTCCCAAAGACTATTATGTCAAAGCGAATGAATCGTGACTTTTCACTACTTAATTACAACCACCGAGAGAAACGGAGTAAGTACTTAGGTTGCTCTACCGACCAAGTAATTGTTTTACTCTATTCAATTTCCGGTTCAAGCCGTTACGGAGACTCACGATTCGAGACTGAAAAGTGAATGAGGGAGAGAGTGAGGGTTTGAAGATAAATATATGGTGCTTGTTGAAAGGCAACAGGTGCTTTTCTACATTGGCGCTGAGTCAAAAAAAATACTGGACTAGACAGCATATCTCCGCATGGCCCTGTCACCTGTGCAGTTGGAGATCTTATGACTACGTCATTGAGCAGAGGTCGCGCTGCTGAATTTTGGGCCAAAGATGTTTGAACTTTCTGTCATCGATACGCTAAGAAGCATATCTCGTAGGTAAAGTCGGGCAACATCTTATATTATACTAGCTTTTGCCAGCGACTTCGCCCGCGTGGAGGCCGGCAAATATCCCGCGGGAACGTACTACCGGGATGAAAAGTACCCTATGTGTTAATCCAGGTTATAAACTAACTGTGTTTCAAATTTCATCCAATTCCGTTCAGTAGTTTTTTTCCTGAAAGAGGAACAAACATCCATACATCCATACATACAAACTTTTGCATTTATAATATTAGTAGAAAGTATAAAAATCACAACCGCCATTCTTTAGCAGTTGTATTGTATTGCATTATTTCCGAGTGTAAAAACAGTTTTTGTATGATCACAACTTGGGGATAAGCAACCTATTAGATTTATTTTCTCTTGCATCCTCAGATCCAAAGTATACTGTCAAATTATATAAATGTTACTAATATTTGTATAGGTACTAACCTGATGTTTTAGTAACTCCACCCCCACCGTATATAAACACAGCCAGCAGGACACACGTCCGCGTCGCTAGCCACTGCATCTGGAATAGCCAACAATAGATTTTCTTTGTAAAATTCAGACATGAACCATATACATAATAACCTTACTTTAAGTCATAATAAAATAGGCGTAGAGTTTCCTATTTTCGCCAAAGATATTGGCAGATATACGTATAAGTCTCATTTCACCCTGTATAGGAAATTGCCTTAATCGTTTCCATTGGAACAGTTTCCGTAACAACAGTTACTGCCCAACTCAGGATCGAGTCCAGGACCACGTTTCGCAGATGTCGCGTTTGCGACTATCAAACCAAGGATGGCCTGATGATGATGATGTTGATGATGATGATGATGAACTATAACCATTCTTTGTCATAAGCTGTAAGTTCCCTTATATTTGGTAAATAAAAATTGAGCCAGATTTTATAATTTGAGGCAACAGAATTAATATGTTAATGTTACATATTTATAACATTTAAACCTGAATTCATCGAAGAATTATTTTTTGAACTTTCCAAAATATTTATTTATATTAGAAACTGTCTGCACAACTGGTTTTTTTTTGTTGTTATATCAACAAAACTTTTACTGTAAATGTTCCATAATCTATATCTATACATATTACAGTTGGTTGGTGTCTTTGTGACCGCATTGTTCTTCTAAACTATGCAACGGATTTGGTGTGGTTTTAACCATATTTTAGAGAATTTATTCCAGTGATTTATGTATGTGTATACCCATAGGAGTATCATATTACCAAGTAACTAAGTTGTGGAGAGCAGAAAGGCAGTCGCTCCATGTGAAATACTGGTTTTTAGCTGCATCCGGTTAGACTGGAAGCCGAACCCAACATAGTTGGGAAAAGGCTGGACAGATGATGATGAAATTGATGTGTATAATGCATTAATATCTTACTAACATTTATCCATAATATATAATATTATAAAGCTGAAGAGTTTGTTTGTTTGGTTGAACGCGGTGATCTCAGAATTGAAAAAATATTTTTGTTTTGAGTAGCCTATTTATTGAGGAAGACTATAGGCTAATAACATCACACTAAGATCAAAAGGAGTGGAGCAGCAATGAAAAATGGATGAAAACTGGCAGACAATTCGACGCGACGGAAAGGGTCAGGGGAGCAAAAATTTGACGTGGTCGAAGTCGCGGGCAGAAGCTAGTCATTTTATATAAAATCTCTTTTTTTGGCCAGTCGGAAAATCTGTGTGAAGCAGGGGTGGGTCTAAAGTTATAATGCCTACTAATATTATAAATGTCAAAATTCATATGTATGTTTGTAACTCAATCACGCAAAAATGCCTGAACGGATTTGGATGAAATTTGGCACACTTATTTAATAACTTTAAATATGTTAATCATATGGGATACTTTTTATTCCAGGCAGTACGCTCACGCGGGATAAATATCGATCTTCACACGTTCGATGCCGCTGGCAAATCTGATATAATATAAACCAAACACGTACCTTAACCAGCCTGCACTGTATCACACCATTGGCACTACTGCACTGCTGCACCCTACACACTGGCGCAATGAAAGTAAGATCAGAGCAGGCCGCGGCATCCTATATAAGCTCGGGACGGTGGACTGGCGACAACGAAAGTGCGGGCTCGCTGCGACGAATCTGCAAATGAAACTCTATAATGAACGAGGTAGCCGCACATGTGTAACATAACATGCCGCCTGTAATCCTCGCAGGGTGTAGGTCTATAGTACAGGGTACAACACCCATATTTAGGCAGTTATGTTTAAGTTCAATGTTATAGGGAGCGAGCCTATTGCCATCATCTATATAAGGTGTATCTATTCATACACGAAATATTTTAAGAGGTACATCTGTAGGTGGTAAAGAAGCTACAGCAACGAAAAGAAAATTGTTTATATGTATTTTTTTTTTTTTCAAAATTTAATATTTATAAATTACTAGCTTTTATAAAAAGTAGCCTATGTCCTTTCTCAGGTTCTAAACTATCTGTGTACCAAATTTCATTTAAATCGGTTCAGTAGTTTTAGCAGGAAAGCAAGACAGACAGACAGACAGACAGACCGACAGACAGACAGAGTTACTTTCGCATTTATAATATTAGTGTGGATTTGACGCACAAAAGAAATACTGGCTCCTTCTTATTTTTTACGGCCCGAGACACCGCGGCCATGCTCGTGCCGTCCGGTCACCGCCCTCGCAGTGTCAGGCGGGCCATTCATAGAATTTGGAGGAAAGGTTTTATGCAAAACGTCTCAAGCAGTTTTAAAATTATAATAATTACGAAAATTCAAAAAGGCTTAGATAACAATTTTGTTTTTGCTTCTATAGCATCTTTCAACATAAATCCATTCTCCGAGCTGCTACTAAGCAATTGCTAATGGAAAAACCCAATAGCACTTGAGAATCGAACTCATGATCTCATGCTCAGCAGTTGCGCTGCTAGACCAACGAAGCAGTCGTTTCTTAGTACATACCCAGGTTATATTGGCAGATGATTATATCATGTTTATATTCACTGAACGGTAGCCAGACGAGTACACCCACCTTTCGCCAGTTAAGTTTTACTTTCATATTATATAGGCGCGTTGGAAAGATGCCCAGGGCACAAACATATCAATCCAATTCATCATTTCAGCCGAAGAACGTCCAACGCTGGACATATTCCTCCCCTAAAAGAAAAAAAAATGGGGTTTTGCCTCAATCGCCACGCTTGGCAGGCGGGTTGGCGATCGCAGTATGGTGGTAACATGCATAGAGAAGGCTGCTGCCCATTCTTTAGTACTACGTCACTTAGTCGCGTTTTACGAAACCAACGGGAAGAAAAGGAATCAATCCGCTTAGTCACCAGTTTTCTACTTTAATTAAATAAACAGAAAAATGTTTTTATTGCATCTACAAACATTGCATTTATAACATAAATTGAGGCAGCCCCAGTAAGTTACCGAAGTACTTGTGTTGGGGCTGTCTCGCTACTTCCCTTACAAATCTAACACAACAATGTTGAGACCGTATACAATACAAGATAAACTATAAAAGAAACTAAAGTAAAATAAAAAAAATATATAGGTGCATACATGTACGTGCGTGGGTATGGGAGTGAGTGTGTGAGGTGGTATGTGGGTGTAATTGTGTATGTGTGGGTGTGGTGGTGTGTGTATGCGGGGGTGCGTGTATACGTGGGGGTGCGTGTGTGCTTACGTGTAGTGTTTGTGTATGTTTGGCCAGATCTGACAAGAATTTCCTGCAATTAAGTTGTAAGTTCGTCGTACGTAGCCTTGCACTCACGACGACTAGCGTCCGTTAGGGAAAGTCAAGTTCAAGCTCCTCGGGAAACGTCCTGCCACGCCCCGTGGAGACAACTACCCGCCGCCGGGTGTACCTGATCGTCCACATTGCGATAATGAAAGTCCATATAATATGTACTGAACATGACCTTCCTGACACTTTATTTACTACAACAACGTAAGGATGGAATCTTAACCATTTTCATAGCATGGTAGTTTTGTTGGGGCTAATGTAGAGACCATCCTCATAAAACGACCGCAATCTAGGCACCTACGTTTACCTACTTTTAGACTTTCAATGCTTATTTGGAAGTCAAACTCTTTATTTCCGTATTTTAACCCCCAGGTAAATGAGTAAAAGTAATTCCGTATGGTGCTGGACGTAAAGAATAATAACAACCCATTTCTCTCCGCCCATTTCCATTTCTTCTCGTGGGTGTCGTAATAGGCGATTAAGGGACTTAGGTACCGGCGGCGGCGACCTCTCGCGTCCGGCCCTGGTGCGAGCCATGGTACGGAACGAGAAGGCATGGGAAGCCGTCACCTCCTTCTGCGAAGCAGTAATACTTGCGAAGGAGGAGACGGGGCGCATGAGGGAGAGGCAGTCTCTGCGCCCTCACACCCCTAGCTGCCGCAGGAGGAGATGCCCCGGGCGTTGGGAGTCCATTGCAGACTCCAGGCCACCGTAGGCGTGAGCTTGCGGGCGGCGAGCAATGGGTAGCTCGCCGCCCGGTAAAGACCGGGCTCGGGCCGACGGCGCGTAGTGTTCCACGCGCGCTTCGAAGAGATGTCAGCAATACTGAAGTGGTCGCGAGACCTGTTCGAAAGCGTTACCGTGGCCCTGGCATATAGGCAACTGAAGGAACACGGGTGGGTTTTAGTCAGTAAAAGTCTGACACGCCCTTCCGCTCCACCCTAGAGCGGGAGACTTCATTTGATGATTTCTCACAAACAAAAAAAGGGACTTCGGTACTAGAGAATAGGCAGCAGCGTTCTCTATGTATTTTATCACCATATTGCCGCCTGCCAAGCATTGCGATTATGGCAAACTCACCTAAAAATTGCAAGCACCAAGAAAAAACGCCACCTAGTGCCCAGCGGCCCACCTACTCACCTACATTTGCGTTTGCTTTGACGGTAGCGGACAAGGCTACTGTGAGGCAAGAGGTGCTCAAGCGGCCCAGAGGGTCATGGCCAACCGGTTAATCCGGGGATACGGCACGGTCTCCTGCGAGGCGGTGAGCTTCCTTGCCGGAGTGCCGCCATGGGATCTGGAGGTCCTCGCCTACATGTGGGAGTGGCGCGAGGAGGCGAAACGCCGGGGAGATACCGTGGCCCGTATACATGGGCAACTGAAGGAACACGGGTGGGTTTTAGTCAGTAAAAGTCTGACACGCACTCCCGCTCCGCCCAGAGCGGGAGAAGTCATTTAATGATTTCCCATCCAAAAAAAAAAGGCTCAAGTATAAACATACTAGCTACAACTACAAAGGTATTGCTGTAAAGGTTTCTCTCTCCTATAGGTACCTACATAGGTAACCAACACACGGGGGTACCTGTCGACTTAACTAAACTCAACCGGATGGAGGAGAAGCGCCACGGCGTTCTCACCTGCCGCCTTACGCAGGTCCTCACCGAGCATGGCTGCTTCAGGAGATTCCTGTTCAGGATAAGGCGGGCGCAAAAGCCCGGGGGTTACCATTGCGTTGATCGCCTGGCGGACACAGTGGAGCATACGGTGGAGGGCTGCCCTGCCTGGGCGGAGCACCACCGTGTCCTCGTGGAAACGATCAGCGGCGGTGATCTCTCGCCTCCAGACCTGAGTGAGAGGGCATGGGAAGCCGTCACCTTCTTCTGCAAAGCAGAAATGCTTGCGAAGGAGGAGGTGGAACGCGTGAGGGAGAAGCAATCTCTGCGACCTCATGCCCCTAGCCGACGCAGGAGATATCCCGGGCTGCAGGAGTCCATTGCGAACTTCCAGCCACCGTATTTGCAGGCTTTCGGGCGGTGAGCAACCCGCCTGCCAAGCGTGGCGATTATGGCAAAGCCCCCAAATTGGGGGAGGCCTAAGTCCAGCAGTCGACGTCTTACGGCTGAAATGATGATGATGATGATGGGCGGCGAGCAATAGGTAGCTCGCAGCCCGGTAAGGACCAGGTCTGATTCCATGGCACGTTGTGTTCGAGGCGCGCTTCAAAAAGATGTCAGCACACATTGAAGGGGTCTGCCAGGACTAATGCCTGCTAGGGATGCGGATTAAAACAGGAGCTAGTAGACCTACATCTCCAATACCTCAGTGTTGTTGCTGAACGGGATCAACTAAAGGTGGTTACAGATGGTTTCAACAACTGTAGTAATTTGTATGAGCAGGCTTTAAGTAAGGTTAGGGACCTAGAGGATGAATTAATCCATGCAAATGTCAAAATTCAACAGTTAGAAAAGGATAATGAACGTAATCAGGTCAAAGAAACTGACCATTTGTTTAATGAATTGTTTAATACAAATTGTAACCCACACTCTATAACGACAATTGACCTAACCGAGGATTCCTTACTGAAACATAACTGTAGTCATAAAATAAGTCAAAATAAATTTAAAAAATATGCGCGACTGAATAAAATTATTAAAAAATGTAATAAATTCAAGAAACATCAAAAACATTATTCCACAAATATTCAATTAAGGAAAGAACGTGTTTCTCTTGTCAACAAATTGAAAAATTATCAAATTAAATTAGAAGATAGCATAAATATATATGAAGTAGACACTCAGCGCTTACAGTCTGAAATTCAAGTTCTTGATGAATCCCTTAAGTCACTTTATAATAAATATGTATGCTCTAAGCACCAAATTAAGGAACATATCCTTGCTACAAATGAATTGGTAGACAGAGTGGATTTGCTGACTCTCAGTAACACTCAGTGCACTTGTCGAAGGGTATCCAACCCTGATGCCCTCCAGCCTGAGGCAATGGTGAACCCGTCCCAAGTTGTGAGTAGTCTGCACTCTATCTCCATTCAAAATATACCTGATACTGTGCATGAACCATCTCAAGGGGTACAGGTAGTAGCTAGTAGTGTTACCCCTTGTTGCAGTCAACTTGGTTTTCAGTCCGTTATGTTTTCAGATAGTATAGGAAGAGGTTTAGGGAAATTAGTTAGTAACAAGTTGAATATTTCGAATCAAAATAATTGTTTGCCTGGGAAATCCTTTACAGAAATAATGACATCAATTATGAGATATCAATATGATTGTAATACCAACATAACTGTATTTGTAGGTAATAGTTCAAAGGTCAAACAAAATGATATAACTGACAGTGTTACTCAGCTTTTAAAGATTAATTGTAACAAAATTATTTTGTGTGCATTTCCATATTTTGAGAAATTATCTAGTAGGAAAAACAAACATATTCATATGCTTAATAATCATATGCAGTTTTTGGTCAGTCACTACAATGATAAACTTATATTTTTTGACACTAACATTTTTGTTGATAAGTTAAAATCGACAAGGAATACAGTGTATCTTCCCCTTAGGTTTAGACATCAAATAGCGAGGCTATTAGCTTATATTAACTCAGACATAAGTAGTATGTCACAGTCTTATTTAATTAGTGTTGGTAGTGATACTAACACTACTATTGATACGCCTAGTAGTTTAAACTACTAGGTGCGACAACGGATGAGCCGCATATGTTGAATGTTGTTCATCAAAATATGCAGGGTCTGTCCGGCAAAGAGTTAGAGTTAAGTTTATTTATAGAGAACCATGATGTTCAGGTATTATGTTTAACTGAACACTGGTTGAAAGAACATGAAATAGTGTTTATCAATGATGATAATTTTACTGTACAAAGTGCATTTGCGAGAAAAAGGGCCATCCGTGGTGGTTCTTTAGTTCTTGTTTCAAACAAGCTAAAATGTAAGCAACGTTCAGATTTAGTAAATCTCTCTATTGAGCGCACTATTGAGTTGTCTTGTGTTGAACTCGAGCGATACGTTATAATTTGCGTTTATCGACCCCCCTCTGGGGATTTCGTTTGTTTCGAGTCAGTAATGGAGGATGTACTCAATAAGTTAAAATCAAGTAATAAAAGTATAATTGTATGTGGCGATTTTAATATTAATATTTTAGATGTTACTCCATTGAGTATTAGACTTCTCAATCTTTTCAGGTCTTTTAATTTATTTAACTTGTTTTTTGAACCAACTAGGATCACAGCTTCTTCGTCAACTTGTCTTGATAATATATTTAGTGATGGTGATGCCAAAAATAAATTAGTGCTAACTGATTTAACGTCCGACCACTGTGGTTTGCTATCTAGCTTCCCTATGTCATTGTTTAAAAAGGCACATAAACTTGAATGCAGGCCTTATACAGCTAGTCGTTGCACCAAGTTTAAAAATAATGTAGCTCGTAGAATTACACCATCCATAGTAGAAAACGAGAATCCTAATGCAATTTATGAAGCCCTCTTTAATGTAGTGCAAAAAGAGTACAAATCTACTTTCAAGACCAAAACCATTGACATTAATTGCACCTCCGTCGGCTTTAACCAATGGGCTACTCCAGGTATTTATAAAAGTAGAGCGAGGCTATACGAGTTATATGGTTTAAAAAAATACAGGTTTGATACTCCTTTCCTAGAGTATGTAAAAAAATATTCAAAATTATTTAAACAGGTTAGTGCTTTTGCTAAATCTAAATTTTTAAGCGATCAAATTAAAAATTCAAATAATAAAATAAAAACCACTTGGAAAATCATTAACAATGAAACGGGTAAATCGGTTAAACAAGAAAAACAACTTGAAATTATGGTCGACAACAAATTAGTAAATACGGCAGCTGACGTAGCACAGGCATTTAATGAGTTTTTTGCCAACATACCTATAACTACGACTCGCTCCTTAAATTCCTCCCCGTCTAAAGCTGAAAACCTTTTGCATAGTAGTGTGCCTAAAAGTAGTTGCCTATTCAATTTTGAACATGTAACGCCTCGTGATGTAGTTAATGTTTTTAACACACTTAAGTCTAAAAACACTGGTGATTTCTGGGGCATTTCCATCAAACTATTAAGTAATATAATAGACATCGTAGCCCCCTCTTTAGCTGTTACTTTTAATAAATGTGTTGATGTCGGAACTTTTCCTGACCTCATGAAGAGTAGCAAAGTCATACCATTATTTAAATCAGGTAATAAAAAAGACGTTTCTAATTTTAGGCCTATTTCTATCTTACCTGCATTTAGCAAAATATTCGAAAAGTTAATACTCAAGCAGTTGTTAAGACATTTTAATTTAAACAGCCTCCTTCATAATGAGCAATATGGCTTTACGAAAGGTCGTTCAACTACAGATGCGGGTGTTACTCTCTTGAAACACATTTTTAACGCATGGGAGAACTCGCAAAATGCTATCGGAGTATTCTGTGATCTCTCCAAAGCCTTTGATTGCGTGCACCATGACACGCTTTTGCGTAAACTACGTCATTACGGTGTCCATAACGAAGCTTTAAACGTAATAAATTCTTATTTACATAATAGGTTCCAATGTGTAGATATTAATGGTGTAAAATCTACCGGGCTACTGGTTCAGTTAGGTGTGCCTCAAGGCTCTATACTCGGCCCATTCTTGTTCTTAGTGTATATCAATGACTTACCATTCTTTTTAAAGGGTATTTGTGACGTTGTACTGTTTGCAGATGATACTTCTCTTATTTTTAAAGTAGATAGGAACAGACAAGATTTTGAAGACGTAAACAGTGCACTCTCAATGGTTACGGATTGGTTTACGGCAAATAACTTAGTTCTCAATGCCAAGAAAACGAAATGTGTAAAGTTCGCCTTACCGAATGTTAGAAATCTAGGTCCCGAAATCGTCTTAAATAAAGAGGTTCTTAAAACTGTAGACTCGACAGTTTTCCTGGGCATAGCAGTGGATGGCAAACTACAGTGGGGCCCACATATTTCAAGTCTAGCGGGGAGGCTCAGTTCAGCCGCCTACGCCGTCAGAAAAGTAAGACAATATACTGACGTTGATACAGCTCGGTTAGTCTATTTTAGTTATTTTCACAGCATTATGTCTTACGGTATTCTACTGTGGGGCAAAGCCGCTGATATTCAAAATATTTTTGTCCTTCAGAAACGAGCTGTTCGAGCAATTTACCAGCTAGGTGCCAGAGTTTCTCTAAGGGACTTTTTTAAAGATATTGGTATTCTCACGGTAGCATCACAATTCATCTTCGCCAACATCTTATATATTAGGCAAAATTTACACTTACACGCTAAAAACAGTGATTTTCACACTGTTAACACTAGAAATAAGGACAAATTACGTGTTCCCTTTCACCGGCTTCATAAGGTGCATAACTCATTTGTTGGGCTTGGTATAACATTTTACAACAAGCTACCACCTTATTTACTAGAATTACCTTTTAATGCGTTTAAAGCTCAAGTAAAATCCAACCTTTGTCTAAAGGCATATTATTCCATCAACGACTATTTAAATGACAAAACTAGTTGGTCCCTGTGATTAACTCAAGACAATGTTTGTGTTCTTTCTCCAGTACTAGCGTACCTAGTGATAGGTTATATAGCTGTAATATAATTTTTATTATATATTTTTTTTACTGTGTTAGTCATTTTTTTTTTGTGTATTTATTGGTTTTGACATGTTCTATGCTTTGACATATTATAATGATTAGTATTGCATAAAATGATTAGCTAGCGACCTCGACAAGTTGTCATTCAATTCTTGCCTGAGCAACCGGCAGCAAGTTCGTCATGCTCCCTTAGATGTCAATGCTTGCGGTAGCGTCAGGGGTCGGGTTACCCCCTTCCCTCAAATAAGGCGAGGGGGGTAATGGCTGATCTTTGCGTTATGCTCGTGAACGGGTGCTGCTTGTGGTGACTGGTCGTCTTGCTGACCTTGATGTTGGTATTGTTGTTAATTACCTACCTGTTTATTTGTTTTTACGCCGATGGTCCTAGTTTATCATTTTGAGGCCTCTAGTTGTAACTCGGGTCGTAACAGCTATGTGAACGTGATTCAGCATTGCATATGTAAGCTGTCACGCCCTTATGCCAGGAGGCTTTTATTTTGGTACCTTTATTTACATGATAAAAATATTTTTTGCTTTTGCTTGAGTATAGATTTCATTTTATTTCCTGGATTATTGGGTTGGCTAGCTGACAGATGGCAAATCATTTAATTTAATGTTTTGTGTCTCATAATGTTACCTCCTTACAATTGTATAGAATCAAGTTCTTCTAACTTAACAGACAGCTGTGCTGCTGGGGAGTTTGTTCCGCCACTTCTTCTTCCCAGCTAAAGCACTAGGAAGTGTCGAAGGGCGGGCGTTTTGGGGGGACTGTCTTTTGTAACTTTGACGTTCAAAAAGTGCTGACTCTCAGCCTAGTTTGAATAAATGACTTTTGATTTTGATTTTGATTTTGATTTGATCGAAAGAGTTACCGTGGCCCTGGCACAGGCAACTGAAGGAACACGGGTGAGTTTTAGTCAGCAAAATTCTGACACGCCCTCCCACTCCGCCCAGAGTAATTTGTCAAAAATAACAACTTTTTAACATATAAGGTGTATCTATTCATACACGAAATATTTTAAGGGGTACACCTGTAGGTGGTAAAGAAGCTATAGAACCAAAAAGAAAATTTTTATGTAAGCGTTTTTGAATTTTCATAATTATTATAATTTTAAAACTACTTGAGACGTTTTGCATAAAACCTTTACTCCAAATTCTATGAATGGCCCACCTGACACTGCGAGGGCGACGACCGGACGGCACAAGCATGGCCGCGGTGTCTCGGGCCGTAAAAAATAAGAAGGAACCAGTATTTCTTATGTGCGTCAAATAATTTATAAATATTAAATTTAAAAAAAAACCCTTAGAAAAAAATTTTTTTCGTTGCTATAGCTTCTTTACCACCTACAGGTGTACCTCTTAAAATATTTCGTGTATGAATAGATACACCTTATATAGATGCATATAAAATTTTATACGTTAATTCTATACAAATAAATAAAATTGAAGTGTCCATATGTTTCGGCAAATCTCCTAAACGCCTGGACAAATATTATTAATGTGAAAGTTTGTGTGGATGTATCGATGAATGGATGTTTGTTACGCTTTCACGCAAAAACTACTAAACGGATTTGGATGAAAGGCACACAGATAGTTTTTAACCTGGCTAAACACATAAGGTAGGTACAGTTTTTTATCCCGGAAGCACATTTCCGCAGGATCATTCTCGACCTCCATGCGGGCGAAGACGCTGACAAAACCTAGAAATAAATAAATAAGTAACACACCGGGGTATTTTTGTTCCGGTGGCACGACCCCATGGAATAATTTTCAATATGTCTACAGCTATAGTATATAATTATAGAACTTAGTAAGCAGAAACTTACAACACAATAAAACCGGCAAAGTGCGAGTCGGAATCGCGCACGCAGGGTTCCGTACCATTATTCGCAAAAAACTCAAGTTTTTTGTATGGGAGCCCCCTTGGGTGTCGTAAGATGTGACTACGGGATTTACTAGTGAATGGGCAGCAGCGTTCTCTATGCATTTTACCATCATACTGCGATCGCCAATCCGCCTGCCAAGCGTGGCGATTATGGCAAAGCCCCCCAAATTGGGGAGGCCTATGTTCAGCAGTGGACGTATTACGGCTGAAATGATGATGATGATGATGAGCCCCCTTAAATATTTATTTCATTCTGTTTTTTAGTATTTTCTGTTATAGCGGCAATAGAAATACATCATCTGTGAAAAATCCTACTCTTTAACCACCACGGTTCATGAGATACAGCCTGGTTACAGACGAAGGGAAACACAGCGAACTCTTAGTAATAGAGTCCCGTTTTACATTTTGAGTACGGAACCCTATAACATAAAGTTTCAGTAATCACGACACCCGTGGACTATGTAAGCCGATAGCGCCTATAATTATCAGGTTGGTGCATAAGTTCTTGGACACTTGGATTTCATAAAAAAAAATCTAGGTTTTAATTCGGTTACACGCTAGAATAATCTATCATTCTACAGAATGTTCTAGGAGCTTTACGCCAAGGGGTATAAAAGGGCGCGCGCATTCCGAGTTGTTCAGTTTAGTTCAAAATGGAACCGCGTCAACTACGAGCGATCATGATTTACGAGCATAATCTAGGAACGAGTGAGTTTTTGGTTGAAGTCTTTCGATAAGGGGGATACGAGTTTTGAAGACAAACCTCGCTCCGGTCGGCCAGTTGTCTTCGACGAAGACCTTCTACGCTCACATTTGGAAAACTATCCGGATGCGACTACCAGAGAATTGGAGAAGGAACTTCGGTACGACCATTCCACTATAATTCGGCACCTGCATGCAATAGACTACCACAAAATAATGAGTCGGTGGACACCCCACGCTTTGACAGACAGCGAGCGCGCAGCACGCGTGACCATCTGCGAAAGTCTCCTCCTGCAACCACACAGACAAGACTTTCTCAGGTCCCTGTCACTGTTGACGAATCCTTGGTTCACTACAGCAACAAAACGCGGCAGGCCTATTGGGTTCCACGCGGAGAAAGGTGCCAACGGCACCAAAGCCGGATCGTCATGGACAAAAGATAATTCTATCAGTTTACTGGGATTGGCAGGGCATTCTCTATTGGGAACTGTTGGACGAGAAGCAGACTATTAACGCTACTATTTATAGACAGCAACTGCAAAAGTTAGCCTCAGAAATAGCGACAAAGCGTCCAAAAAGGCTGTCTGTATCACTTCTTCAGGACAACGCTCGATCACATATTGCGAAGTCTGTCCGCCACATTCTGGAAATGCTGAACTGGACAGTGGTACCTCACCCACCATACAGTCCTGATATTGCGCCGTCGGACTATTGTCTGTTTCGGGCTCTATAGTTACATCTAAGAAAGCAGAAGTTTGAAAACTATGAACAACTCCAAGACGACATGCCCGAGTTTTTTTACCACTAGCCTCCTGCTTTTTGGGAACACGGCATAATGTCTTTGCCAGAGAGATGGTTATAATATGTCGTTGAACATGACGGTCATTATATTGTGGATTAAAATTTCTTTAATAAAAAAATAAATTTATTTTTAGTAAATGTGTTTGAGTGTCCAAGAACTTATGCACAAACCTGATACAAGTTTTTTAACTAAACTTGAGATTTTATTAGAATCGAACTTCAATTTTAATATTTCTGCACCGGGAAACGACGTACAATCTGTGAAGCTGATTAATTATTATTATGATTAAGATCTTAATGTAGGTACCATATACTCAGAAATAAATTATGTTCTACTAGCTTATGACGAGTTATTAAAGTTATATTAAAGTTTCATGATGATCGGTTATGTAATTTCGCGTGAAAGCGTAACAATAGTAGATTTATTAACCAAGCTCATCAAGCTCATACGGCCTCGTCGGTTTTCGTAATTTTATTTAATAATCATAACTGCATAATAAATGCGTATTTCTTTTTCAAAAAGATATATAATGCTTTATATACAAACTCAATGGTGTAAACTAGGGCATGCAAACCGGATACCCGGATAACCGAAAAAACCGGATAACCGACCGATTTGAAAACCGGGTTTTTAGGATATCAAAACCGGAGTTTTCGGTTTTTTCGGTTAACATTATAAATAAGCATTTTTCGACAACTAAACCGACGGCAACAGTATATAAAGCGATTCAATATATATACTTTATAAAGTATATACTTATATTGAATCTATACCTCTAACAAGTGTGGAATCAGAGAGAGCCTTTTTATCAGCAGGTCTCATCTATACTATCTATACTAATATTATACTTAAAGCTGAAGAGTTTGTTTGTTTGGTTGTTTGGTTGAACGCGCTAATCTCAGAAACTACTGGTTCGAATTAAAAAAATATTTTTGTGTAAGGTAGCCTATTTACTGAAGCTATAATAATAAGCTATATAACATCACGCTGCAATCAAAAGAAGCGGAGCAGCAATGAAAAATGGACGTAAACTGGCAGGCAATTCGATGCGACGGGAAGAGTCACGGGAACAAAAATTTGACGCAGATGAAGTCGCGGGCAGAAGCTAGTGTGTAATAAATCCGTAATACTCTAAATGATGACTCCCTCGATGCACTTGTATCCTATCAATGTGAAAAATATATGGTCATTCTATCAAAGTAAAAAATAGTAGTTTGATTTAGCTGTGTAATTTTAATTTAGAATTAATAATCTATTATGTCTTTAAGAATGTCTGATTTATTTTGTTTTGGTTTATTAGGAATAAGAATTCTATTTTATGTGATATTTCAATAATTACAATATATTGATCTCATTTTACGTACTGTTGATTTTGCTTGTTTGTATTTTATGTGACAGTTAAATTGTTATTTAATATTCTGTAATTTTAGGCCTTTGTCTACCTACCAAATATTTCTAATTGTGTATGTTAGGTACCTTCAGTTTTAAAGAATATGTTATTTCCCTAAATAATAAGCTTTATGATTATTATTCTATGTTATGTATAAAGAAGAGAAACTTTTTGTATTGTTTGCTAGTAGTTGTAGCTTATTTCAGTCCGTAAAAAATACATATTTTGATTAGACTTCAACATTTTCATTTCTTTACAGACATATTTCTCATTTATTTAACATAACCTAAAAAACCCGAAAAAACCGATTTAACCGGTTTCGCCGGTTTTGTAAACATAAAACCCGAAAAAAACGGTTTTTATAAACAACCCGGTTTTTGCATGCCCTAGTGTAAACACATATGTAGTTCAGTATAAATTTCGGTAAGTATTCCAAATTTAAATCACATTCTCCCCTTATAGGATGAATGAAATTCAGTACAATTTTCTTTCCCTGTTTTTAACAGATTAAAAATTACTATTGTTATGTTAGCTTTTTGTGGCATAGAATGTCACTTTTCGTACCACTTGCTCAAAAAACGGGTAGGCGATTCGACGCGACGGGAAGGGTCGGGGGAACAAGAAATTTAACGCGGAAGAAGTCGCGGGCAGAAGCTAGTTTATAATATTAAGTAGTAGGGATTCTATTCTATGGCTAGGTAAAATTTTATTAAGCTAATTTCAAGACACATGATACAGCAACCGCACTGGCTTTCACTAACGACGTGACTCGATTCCCTAGACTCTAGCTAGAGTATCATCAATACTAGATTACATGTACATACCTCCATCTTAGGGGCCGTCCATTAATCACGTGATGTTTTTTAGCATTTTTGAACCCCCGCTCCCCCTTGGTGATACATGGTGAGGTTTAAGACTACCCCCCTTCCCCCTATATCACGTGTATTTTTTAATACCTACAAAGAATCTTTTTTTTTTAAATATAGGTATAGGTATCGTCTAATTAAAAAAAGAAAAAAATACACGTGATATATTACTACACCCCCCCCCCCCTCCCCCTTTGTGATGTAAAGCCCTAGTCCACTGAAAATAGAAAACGAATAGATGCATGGACGAACAAAGAAAAACTGAAAAAAAAAAAAACAAAATACAAAAATGAGTGTTAGCGGGTGTGTTTGTGTATACAGTGTGTGTGATTTTCTGTAAGGGGTTTTGGGGTATTAGCTAGTATAAAGTGTAAAAAATGGTGTAGTTGACAAAAGCATAAACTATTTCTGAACCATAAACAGGTTCTCTGTTTCCTCATAGGAAAAGGTAATTAGGTAGTTAGGTACAGACGCCAGCACATAAAGCTACTACAATTTGTCAAATTTCTTTATCAGGTTTTCAACTCTAATAGGTGGGAAATCATCCAATGACGTCTCCCGCTGTATATATATATATATATTTTTTTTTTTCTACCCTACTTGGAGACTCGATAAAATGATCACGTATTGGAACATGGGTGTTGAAACGTTGAGACTAGGGATGTTATGGATATGAAATTTCGGATACGGATTGGATACGGATGTAGGAATGATTATTATACCGGATACGGATACGGATATGAAATTATTTCGGGTTTTCCGTTAGTTTCGGATTATTTCGGTTATGGATATTAATCTTTTAAGTAATTTCAAAAGTAAAATACAAATAGCTAATAAAATGGTTTTATTTACCTATATGTTACCATTTGGTAGGAATTACAATCAGTCTGTGAGTAATTATTACAGCTATTAAAAATAAAAATGATTATAAATATATATTGAGTGTTATCTAATCTACCTAAAATAAAAATGTAATAAAAAATCCGATATTATCCGAAACTTTTATTTCTGATTCGGTTACGGATACATTTTTATATCGGATATCCGATAGTTTCGGTTACGGTTACGGAGCTCCCTAACATCCCTGGTAGAGACCAACAATGACTTTAGAGACTAACTCAAACACCGCTCAGAACTTGACCATATCTAAATGCTCCGCCCCTAGTACGACCACTGACCCAAGTTTTATTTTAGTAGCCTCCACTATCCCACTCCTGGGCAAAGGCTTCCCTCCACTCCTTCCGAGCCCACGCGTCTTTCTTCCAGTTTTGACGGAATCTATCCAGCTCTTCTCACAATCTCCTACGTGGTCTGCCGCGACCCCGCCTCAGTCTCGGGTCACCAGTTCTGTGCTACTCGGGCCCACAGTTTGTCCTGCATACGACAAACATCCTGCCCAGTCCCATTTAAGTTGGGCAGCCTTTTGATCCACGTCAGTTATGTTTCGGATATAACTCCTAGTATACTGCGTTCCACTGCTCTTTGGCAAACCTATAGTTTGGAGTTCTGGATATTAGTCAAAGACCAAGTCAGTGCACCATAGGGGAACAATACACTTGTCCATGAGCCTGCATTTTATTGCCAGAGGAAACTCGCCATTAAATAGTTCCTTCAGTTATCATTTTAGGTGATATAAACTTAAACAGTGCTTCCTTAAATGTTCGCAATTATTATGGTTATTTTCTAACATTTTCCAACATGTGTGAAAGAAATATTGTTGAGAACATGCATGGGGGAATGTTGGATGTTGTTTTAGTTCAGGAAAGCGCAAGTCTGCGTGATGTTTCTGTAACAGCAGTTGAAGGCTTGGTACCCCCTGATGCGTACCATCCGCCGTTGGACATCCAGTTAAGGTTACAGTCATCTGATGAAAGTGAAAGACTTGAACCCAGTAATGTCAACCGTAGTAGGGACTGGAATTTCAAAAAATGTAATCGCAATTTTCTGAGGTATCTTGGGATGCTGTTATATCATCCAATGACGTTTGCACTAGCACTCAGATTTTCTATGATATTATTTACAGCCTATTTGACGCTTGTATCCCTAAAAAACACCGAAACAGAGTGACTAAAAGATATCCTACCTGGTTTACGTCAGATATTATTCTGGATATTCAGAAAAAAGTCAAATTACATTCTGCGTGGAAAAAGAGCAAATGTGAACTAATATATAAGCAATTCTCCGAGTATAGATCTAGCCTAAAGTCTCGTATATCTACTGCCTATGATACTTACATTAGGCGCATCGAAGGGAATATTAGGAAAAACCCCAAAGAGTTTTGGCAGCACATTTCTAACCTAAGATAAAAAGGCAGATTTGAGCCTAACATAACCTGGTGAAAGGTGAAGGTGAAATTCACAGTGGTGCAGCTGCTGCAGAAGCGTTTGCAGAATATTTCGCAAGCGTCTTCCAAACTGAAGTACCAAAACTGGACCACGAGAATATAGCCAATCCAACCAACTGCAATATTAGTAATTACATTAATATACTTAACTTCTCAGAAAGTGATATTAAAATCGGAATAAATAAAATAAAGCTCAACAGTTCTATTGGTCCCGATAATATTCCTCCATGGTTCTTAAAAGAGGGAAAGGAATTTCTCATTCGGCCCCTACACCATATTTTTAATTTAGCTTTAAAATCTGGAGTCTACCCACCACCATGGAAGATATCACGTGTGACTCCTATACCGAAATCGTCAAAGAAATCTTCAGTAGATGAATATCGTCCAATAGCGATATTATCGTCTCCCGCGAAAGTTTTCGAGAATGTCCTACATCGAGGAATTTATAACCAAGTGAACCAGTACCTGTGCAATGAACAGCATGGCTTTCGTGAAAAAAGATCCGTCAATACTAACTTACTTACACTAGTTAATTATCTCTACTAGTCTTGATCGCAGACGCCAGGTAGACGTTCTTTACTTTGATTTTCAAAAGGCGTTTGACAGAGTCAACAATGACGTCTTGCTGTCAAAGCTCAGTGCTATAGGTGTAGCTCCAGGTCTCCTGCGACTTCTTGCAGATTACTTGCGGGACCGACAACAAGTTGTCAGACTAGGTTTATATGAGTCACTCCCATACCACACTCGCTCGGGTGTGAGTCAAGGTTCGATAGTCGGCCCTCTCTTTTTCATCTTGGTGATTAATGACCTCCCTGACGTAGTTGCGAATGCCAGATCCCTCTTATATGCTGATGACTTAAAACTGTTTTATGAAATAAAATCTGAGCTCGATTGCCAAGCTCTGCAATCAGACATTGATTCAGTATATAAGTGGAGCCTAGAAAATCAAATGGAATTTAATAAATCAAAATGCTACGTGATGTCCTTCGGTCGTATGCGGCACCCAGTCAACTTTGCATACAAGCTGAATGGAGAGGCAATCACAAGAACAGATTCCATGAAAGACCTGGGAGTCGTATTCGACAGTAAGCTCACTTTTCACGACCACATCACATCCACTGCCAAAGAGTCTTTCAAGCGCCTTGGTTTCATCTTAAGGAACTGTCGTGATTTTCATAACCCCCACGTTATCAAGCTTATTTTTGGGGCATTGGTCCGTAGCAAACTTGAGTCTAGTGCATGCGTATGGAATCCTTTTGAGAAGCAGTATGCGTTAGCTTTAGAAAAAGTTCAAAAAGCATTCCTTAGATATCTTTACAAGTTTTATCCTTTCTTGTATCCCACTAAATTTCTGTTGGGTTGCTTAAGCTTTAATTCTCTAGAAGTAAGAAGGTCGCGCGATCAGATGACTGTAATATTTAAAAATTTTAGGGGGATTATTGATGCTCCTGATTTGCATAATGATATCTGTAAACTATTTGTCCCAGACAATTACTGTCGTGGCAGAAAACACCGCTTGTTGGCTGTTCCAACTTGCCGTACTGTTGCGCACTCCAAGTCACCTATTCCTCGGACATTAGCAGCTACTAACGCTCTCCTGAACTCAAACACAGATATTGATATATTTGCAAATGAATGGAAGATGATACTGTCAGAATGTTTGAATTTTTGTGAGAAGAATGCATGACTGTGCTAAATGAATTGTGTCAAATAGTGAATTGAATTTTATGTCTAAATAGTGTAATTGGCTTCGGCCGTTCTATTTAAAATAAATATACCCGCCGCCCCATTATATTAAATTGTTGTCTTCAATTGCGCTCCGCCGCGCCTCCAGCGGTGTGCGCTGGGCCTTAGACGGAGTTCTGAGGTAATACTTGGACCCAGCGCATACCGCTGGAGGCGCGGCGAAGCGCAATTGAAGACAACAATTTAATATAAACCTTAACTACCTTGACACACGGTCTATAAAAGAATAAATTGCATGCGGTGGTCGGAGCGCCTTCAAGCTACTACAAGAGCATGCGCGCGACTGCTCCAGTCGCCACCTTGCTACTCTGCGCTCCGCCGCACTACCAATTTCGCGGCGGAGCGCGTTTCAAGAAAATGCGCTCCGCCGCGCCTCCAGCGGTGCGCGCTGGGCCCTACACGTTTAAAAAGAGAACCTCCTGTTTTTGAAGCTGGTTAAGAATAGGGAAACTGAAAACAAATTCAGAACATCTTTTAATTAAATATTTCAATTTAATACTAAAAATACATGCAGAAGTAAAATTAAAATATCACGAAAAAAACTTCATTCTTTGGTATTCATTACAATATAATATCCTAACATAAACGGTATGAAAACTTATTTTGACTACCGTCATAATCACAATACATGAACAAATCTCTAGATCTGATACAATTTCTAAAATCTTAGTCTTCCGTATTTAGGTACCCATAAATTATTGTGAAGTTAATGTAAAAAACTAGCCATGGTGCTTATTTTAGGCCGATATAAACGAGAGGGTAGGTGCGCCATGATCTTTCAGAACTCCGAAGTACATGTGGTAACAAATGTGCTATTGTTTCACTTTTGCGTTAACAACAATTACATAATTTACTTATTGAAGCTCGAATCAGCCAAAAAGCGCCATTCTTGCTACAATACAAGCCTGATTACAAATAATTATGAAGTACTGTTGACATTATAATCTTCAATAAGTTAATGCCCTACAGGCTACTTAGAAAAAACATTTTATTCAAAAATAATAAATTTCATTGAAGTAAATTAAAGGATTTGATTACCATCTAAATAACATTATCAATTTCAATGACAATCGAAGACATGGTATCCTCTTTAGATTCTATGTCTATTTTTACATCTCTGAGACAGACATTATTTGGATTATTCTTGACTTTGTACAATTCATGTTCCCTGACTAACTTCATTCCACTTGAGGCTTGCATTGAAGATAAGTTTGAGATCCATTTCTCATTCCAGATTGTTCCTAAATCTTCTTTGCTTTCAAATAAAACCTTATTATATTCCTTTATTTTATCCACTTTTTGTTTAAGAAGTTGTTCATCCTCTTTTATTTTGACTCTTTTATCCAGTTGACGTTGGGTCATTTTACTTGTACTTAATTTAGATGAAGACAGGCTGGCATTGTCATCAGAATCATAAGCTTGGCTTGCTGTGCTCAACTCAGCCCATTCTGATCCTGACAAGTTAGAGTTAGTACCAAGAGTTGATGCACCTCTTCTACTTTTTCCTCCTGATCTGGCAGATCTGTTCGACCGAGTGGATCGTTTACGAGGCATGCGTGGAAATTCTTCACCTGCATACACCCCATCATCATCACTGGAATAAACTTTGAAATTTTCTTCAAAGGGATATAGACAGTTGTTGTTTGTGCACATCCTCAGTTTTGTGAAAAAACTTATATAGTAGAGACGCACTTCTGAGCTACATAGTGGACAAATCTGCAAAGAAATATTTAAATTGTTTGTGAAATGTATTTTAAAAACTGTATTAAAGGCCCCTTTAATACATAATATGAGAATGACAACACTTAAGTCTTGACCGGAGGGTCCAAGGTAAAGTGGTGTCCTTCTTAACATCTCCAAATAAACTGTTTATGGTTTATATATGTAGCATACTACTTATTATTCACTAAATAGTCATTCATTTAAATTCAATTAATGTGAGGGTTGTAATTAGTGTTGCAAAGGACTCGAGTCCTCGAGTCGAAATTTTAAAGACTCGACTCAATTATGCAAGACTCAGTGTGCTCAAAAGGCAACAGGCAATCGAGTCTTAAGAAAGACTCGAGTCTTAGAAAAGGACCCGAGTCTTAAAATGAATTCGAGTCTTACAAGGGGAGTGTCAAACTTGGGAATCACAGATTCCCATCACATTTATATATATTGTAGGGCAGGGTCCCCTCAATAAATAAAGCGGCAAGACGCCATTCGTTTTTATTATTGAGAAATTTCAACTCAAATTTTTATATGTAACTTAAGTAGAAGGAACCTTTTTACCGGTTGCAGTAATGGTTCCGTGGCGTAGTGGTAACGCTCTTGCGTACTGAGCGACCGGACGGCTGTTCAAGTCCCGGTTGAGTTATTTTTTTATTTATAAATTATTTAATATAAAAATAAATAATTAAATGAATCGAATGTATGATGTGGCCTGAACAGCTGTGATTTTACTTTCATCGGGCATGAGAAAGTTTTATTTTTATGTGCATCCCCTAGACAATACATAGTAGAGCAGGTAAACTGTGACGTACGAAGGTCGCTCAGGTAGTAGGTATTTTAGCAGGTAAAATTATTTCAATATCAAATAAAATTAAAGTAAAATATTTAATAAATAAAAAAAAAATATTTATAGAATTATTTAATTATTTATTTTTATATTAAATAATTTATAAATAAAAAAAATAACTCAACCGGGACTTGAACAGCCGTCCGGTCGCTCAGTACGCAAGAGCGTTACCACTACGCCACGGAACCATTACTGCAACGGGTAAAAAGGTTCCTTCTACTTAAGTTACATATAGAACTTTGAGTTGAAATTTCTCAATAATAAAAACGAATGGCGTCATGCCGCTTTATATATTTATTGAGGGGACCCTGCCCTACAATATATATAAATGTGATGGGAATCTGTGATTCCCATGTTTGACACTCCCCTTGTTAGAATAACTCGTCAGATTTTTTGTTCGCATAATTACATCATAACTGCTAATTTGAACTTATCACCTTCTGTTCGTGTCTTTTCAAATGATGAGCTACAAGTCTCATCTTCATGATCCGAGTTTTTCTTTAAAACTCAAGTTCATTTTAAGACTCGAGTCCTTTTTAAGACTCGAGTCCATTTTAAGACTCGAGTGCTTGACTCTGGACGTTAGTCTTGCATAATTGACTCGAGTCTTTAAAATTACGACTCGAGGACTCGAGTCCTTTGCATCACTAGTTGTAATGTTGATTTAAATGATTATAATCATGTCAAGGTAGCTGGCCAAGAAAAACCCATGACCGGGAACTATGGCAAAAGAAGGGGGAGGCCTATGCTAAAGCAAAACAATCTGCAGAAATCTGTCTTAAGAAGAATATTTTTTTTTCTTTTAGTTTTTACTATTATTTATGTAATTAGTTTGTAAGATTGTTAATAAAGGCGAGTATTATTTTTATTATGTCAAGTCATATTTGTTACGGTTGCGAATCATATTTAAATCAACATAAAACCATGTTCTGATTTACAAATGGACCCTGGAGCTTCCACCTTAATATAACAATTCATTCATTCAGTATTTAACAAATGTATGGATCACAAACCTACATTGTTCCATAAATTAATATCTTTGTATGACCAGTCATGACCAGACCCAACCTTGTACAGAAGGCTGCACAGTAACATTTGTTAGGAACCGAATGAACCAAAATATGTAATCTTATATCTTTAAATGAGCAATTCTTGTATATATATATATATATTTAATCTGAATCTCAGAAACGGCTCCAGCGATTTTCATGAAATTTAGTATACAAGGGGTTTCGGGGGCAATAAATCGATCTAGCTAGGATAAATTTTTTTTAAATGTTGTTTTATTCGTGTTTTCAATTACCAACTTTATCGATAATCAACTTGAACATAAACTTATTATTTTAAACACAATTTACCAAAAAATACCGAGCAAAGCTCGGTCATCCAGATATTGGAACCAAATACGAGTGTAAGTGAGAGAACATCATGAACTTGCAAATAAGTTAGGATAGCCTATGTTCAGGCTGAGTGACTGAGTGATACTTTTTTTTTTGTATCAATGACAGCGAGACAATGACAAAAAAAATTGATGACTGGAACAACGACAAAATCATAGATGATTTTTAGTTGAGTTTAAGATCATGCCTACGAATATTGGACTCATCACTTGTTCAGACCGGCCTTCTTCATTGACCGTACTGTAGTAATTTTAGTACTTCACTTACTACAAGTTAACCACAACACCACAGCAAACATGCCAAAATTGTGAATAATAATGACAATGACGGTTCTGTGATATATGAAATACGGCGGGAATGGACAAGCTCACTTACCTTCGAATTTATTGGAACTTCAAATTGAAATTCTTTTTCTTCTTCCATCTCTCGTTAAGTTTTAAATGTTATAATTAATAATACCTACTTCAGTACTGAATAAGTGCACAATATACTGAAATATGACACTATATGAAAAGCCAATTTGAAATATGTTTCAGTATATAATCCAAGTTTCAAACACAAATAGTAAATATTTAAGAAAAGCACGACGCAAGAAAGTCTGTGTACGTCAGTCAGGGACTCAGGGTTGCTAAATCAAATAAATCTGATTTTAGGTAATTAATTTCATAATTTAAATCGCTACTGTAACACGTGTGCATTTACAGAATTATAATGTATAAAATCATCAATACAACCCTTTGTGTGCATTTAATTGAAAATACAGCCTGACACTAACCTGCAATTTACAAAAACGTAAGAAAATTGGAATATCACTGGAGCTAAGTTTAAACAAAAGTCGTCATTTCTATAGGTTGGCAAAAATGGAACTAAAATATTTTTTTGGTGGCAGCACTGCTTTGTTTATCATCAACAAGTAGCTAATCTGTCATTGTGTTATGTTCCCAGTTGTATTTTACTTGTTTCTAATTAATTATCAATTATTAATGCTTTTGAACATATAAAAAATGAATAAAACAATAAGGAGTAGTGGTGTGAGCTGTGATATACTAAGTTTTCGTAAGAAATTTGGCGAAATCTGAAGCGGAACAAATTTTGTCTCCGATTGACAATGTTTACGAAAGAACTGCCGACACGACAGGTATTTATTCAAGAAATTTATCTTTTATTCAATGCCAGTCATTGTTTTTCCTTTCTAATACTAAGTTTTATCGGTATTATAAGTTTCAAGCCATTTTATTGTTTTATTTACTAATAGATTATTGAGGTTATGTTTTCTAGTTTGACAAATCGCGTGTACGTTAATTCTTGATGTTTGATACTTGAAATTGAAAAATGTACCTACATGGAATTAATATGATTGTTTTTATATTTTTTTCAAGGTAAATCTTACAGTACAATTAGAGAAGTTGTTAATGAAGGAGAAAACAATTAAGGATTTTTTCTACACCTGGAGGAACACCAAAACAGTTGGCGGAAGAAAGAATTAGACGATTTTGATCTGTGTGCAATTAGATAAAAAGTTCAACACTATAACGAAACAGCCAAGTATTTTTTTTTTTGTTAATGCTATTATCGCATACCACAGTAAAAAAGTATAATTTATATTTATTATTTTTCAGGTGCCTATTTTACGTAATATATTACCTATAGTTTGAGGAGACGGGTTGTAATGGGAGCCAAAACGTGTAAGAAAGATTTTTACAGTATTTTCATAAATAAGAAATGTAAAACTGACACATCAGTGTTAATGGAAAAATCTATCATAGCACCGAAAAGGAATACAAGAATGATGTTACGTCACGTTTTTCTGTTTAAATAAAATCTAAACTTTAGCGTGTTATTTCATTTTCATTGTCATCTGAATAGTGATAATGTTATGTACCCCGCATAGACATACTTGACGCCTTCATTAGTCAACTGTTCAAGTTTATTCGATATTGCCCGTACCTTTCGAATGCGACATGCTATAGGTACTCTCTGACTTCCGATTAGTTTCCGACAGTAAGCAGCTGTAAGTCGCCTTCTTGTCGACTATAAACTGTCAGCATTAACAGGATTCGTTCAGTATCATTCATGTCAAATTTGATACAGGCATACCAACCATCGAATGGTTGTGAATACCCTAGATGGCGGCCGCAAATGTGATTGTTGAACATTATGTCTTGTGTATCGGGTTCAATCGGCAATCCCTGAGTGTAATTTAATTAATTTTTAAACTGAATAAGTTTGCCTTATGTTATTATGATGGCACTCTTAGATAAAAAGTTATTCCAGCGAAATAATGCGCAATCTACTAAATACAATGAAAGTAAAAGACAGTGTGCCTATCAAGTCTTGAAATCTTGACTGATGAGAATTTCCGGGATCTCGTGTTTGTGGATTAAAACAACAAGTATCTTATCACTATTAGTCCTAGTATACAGGGTGGCCATACCTGCTAAGCAGGCGCCCTCATTTTTTCCAGACTCTTTTTTGCCAAGCTGTAGAAGAGGTCACACTGGTAATAGTCTCGACAAGTCCATGGTCGCGGCCTGTACTCTGTGGTCGCGGCAGAATAGAAAACAAATTCCAAATTGGATTATACTGTGCATATGTCAAGATACTGCTTCTTTTTTTTAATCTGGCCATTTCAGTGATTTTCGTAGCATCTTCATAGCTTCAAGAGTTTATTACATTATTCAGACTTTTATTGAAGTCTGTTTACATTTTTTTCAAGTATCTAGCACGAACTGCACAAATAGTTTGGCTTGGCTGTACAACTTTAGGTATGTCATGAATAGTGACTAGAGCAAAATGACGTGAAACACCTGTAACAAATCAGCACTGCAATCGTATAAGAAGAATTAAAGGCTGGTTAAGTTTTAGTATGTCAGCAGTAAATTTAAGGGGTGAAGGGGGGTGAGGGTGGAGGGGGGGTGGTGTTGAACCCCCCCTGTGAAGGAAAAGTTGCGCAACCTCCCCCTTTTTGAGAAATATTTTTTTTTAGATTCTAAGGTTAAGTTTTAGTATGTCAGCAGTAAATTTAAGGGGTGAAGGGGGAGTGAGGGGGGAGGGGGGCGGTGTAGAACCCCCCCCTGTGAAGGAAAAGTTGCGCAGCCCCCCCCCTTTTTGAGAAATATTTTTTTTTAGATTCTAACCTCACCTTCGAATTTTCGTGTATCGACATCGATTTAAAGGCCCAGAAAGTGTGGGATTGACGAATAAAACGAATAGGGGTTAAAATTTCCATTATGGGCCATCTGGAAGTAGGGGCGCGCATAGTTTTTTTTATAGGAAAGTCGACGGAGCCTCGCTTAGCGGGGCTCCTGCTTCTGTGTGGTTTAACAAAAAATAACCACGAAGAGGGTCTTTGACGCCGCCATCCTCTTCTAACCTAACCTGTCCGAGTCGGGGTGCCCCGAGTCCAGAGCTCGTTTCGCTCGCTCTTGTATTTCTACGATTTATATTATTATTTTTCTCTCGTAAACCAATTATTTTTCAAACTTAAAATTTTACGTGGAGGCTTCTAGTAATATGATCTTTCTGTGGTAACTCAGCCCACGATTTGGGAGTCCATATTTTTTTCACAGAAAGATCTAGGGGGGGTTCTACACCGCCCCCCTCCCCCCTCACTCCCCCTTCACCCCTTAAATTTACTGCTGACATACTAAAACTTAACCTTAGAATCTAAAAAAAATATTTCTCAAAAAGGGGGAGGTTGCGCAACTTTTCCTTCACAGGGGGGGGTTCAACACCACCCCCCCTCCACCCTCACCCCCCTTCACCCCTTAAATTTACTGCTGACATACTAAAACTTAACCGAATTAAAGTGAAGTCTACCAGTAAAAATAATGTACTCTGTGGTGAAGTCTATTGTAGTGCTCTGTTCCGTCACATTTCACATTCACATTTGGCTATATTCATTTAGTTAGACAAGTATGCTTTACAGGTTAAAAACAAATTGGTGATAATGATAAAGGTGACGGACAGTTTGACAGTTAATTGTACCGTCATAAACACTGTCTGACGTCTAAAACGGGGTTGGCTGGACCTCGAAAACCCTCAAAGGCACAGAACACTTACGATGATACCTTTCCTATTTCCTTACCAACTTATAACAAGCCAAGGTTCGTTCTGGCTAATGGAGAAAGAGAAATACCTAACTTTCCCAATTGTTGCACCTTCTTGAATGCTCATCCCCGGTGCACATCAAAGGCCCATCCAAAGCATTGCGCGTCGAAATCCCAGCATTGTGCGTCCAAGTTCCATGACTGCAAGGCTCCGACTAGTTCAGATAGTGATAGCGGATTACACAAAAGACATGGTTTCCGTTTATACGGCATGTACAGATGCCAGCACAAACGACAAAGCATTAGATTCAAGGTTGATTGGGAGAATTCGACAGTTTCGGGTACCTTGATGTGCTGGCGTCTGTTAATTTAGTTAATTTGTGACATATGACATGACAGCACCGCTCAATCGGTGTAAGGGCGAGCGCGCACTGCCTTGCGGTGCGTTTATTCTACCACACGGTAGAATAAACGCAGTCACGCGACCGCGCACTGCGGTGGAAAAAACGCACGTTTTGTCATTCAAGTTACAACTGTGCAGCCCACACCACATGTCGTTATGAAGTAATACAAGAGTCGCTATCTGTATACATATATATCTATACTAATATTATAATGCTGAAGAGTTTGTTTATTTGAACGCACTAATCTCAAGAACTACTGAAAAAATAATGTTTGGTGGTAACCCATTTATCGAGGAAGGCTTTAGACTATGTAACATCACGCTACGGCCAATAGGAGCGGAGCATCAATGAAAAATGTTGCAAAAAACGGAGGAAAGTTATTCCTTTTAAGAGCTGTGCTGCGTAAACGGTTACAATAACGTAACAATTATTTATAACGAAATTGTTCCTATTGAAAAATTCTACTAAAAAATTCACGATGGCATTTATGTCTATCTTTTAAGGTTGGCTCACTATAGCGTTTTTAACTGTATTCAAATCATAAAGCTGACGAGGGGAGTCGGGGCTGCAAGAAATTTAACGCGGACAAAGTCGCGGGCAGAAACTAGTCTTATAATAGTTTGTTAAGAATTGCTGGTCCTGAAATTCTGCGATTGACTCTCGCACCGCCACTGCCGTCGCCGGACAATCGCCAAGTAACGACATATCTGTGTCGCAACCCAACAGCAACTGAGCGTGTCTCAGTGCGTTTATTTCACCGCAGTGCGCGGTACTTCTTAGAACACTATGTGATACAAAAAAAAATGCGGTAGAATCACCGCAAATTTGCAGCGATGATTCTACCGCATGCGTTTATTTCACCGCAGTGCGCGCACTTCTATGACATTTCATACTTCACAAATTATGCGGTAACAAAACGCATGGCAGTGCGCGCTCGCCCTAACATGGAGTAGTCACGGAAACGCGGTGGCCACTGCTATAACAAGAAATAAACGGTACTGTCAACTAGGGATGTTATGGATATGACATTTCGGATACGGATTGGATACGGATGTAGGAATGATTATTATACCGGATACGGATACGGATATGGACATGAAATTATTTCGGATTATCCGTTAGTTTCGGATAATATCGGTTACGGATATTAAACTTTTAAGGAATTTCAAAAGTAAAATATAAATAGCTAATAAAATGGTTTTATTTATATGTCACCATTTGGTAGGAATTACAATCAGTCCGTGAGTAATTATTACAGCTATTTAAAATAAAAATGATTACCTATAATTAATAATAATAATAATTAATATAATTAATTAATAATAATTACCTATAAATATATATTAAGTGTTATCTAATCTACCTAAAATAAAAATGTAATAACAAATCCGATATTATCCGAAACTTTTATTTCGGATTCGGTTACGGTTACGGATTTTTTTTTATATCGGATATCCGATAGTTTCGTTTACGGTTACGGAGCTCCTTAACATCCCTGCTGTCAACACTTTTCAAACAAACCAAGTGAAAGGTCTATACAGCTTGGCAAAAAGAGTCCGGAAAAAATGAGGGTGCCTGTTTAGTAGGTATGGCCACCTTGTATACTAGGACTAAAATTGATAAGATACTTGGTGTTATAATCAACAAACACGAGAGTTCTCTACAGACAAAATTTCAAGACTTGATAGGCACACAGGCTTTTACTTTCATTGTATTTAGTACAATTGCGCATTATTTCGCTGGAAGAACCTTTTATATAAGAGATGCGAGTGTCATCATAATAACATAATGAAAACTTATTCAATATAAAAATAAATTATAGAGTTTGCCTAGCCAAGACTTCTCCAATTGTACTGTGAGATTTACCTTGAACATAATATAAAGACAATCATATTAATTCCACGTACATTTTTCAATTTCAAATATCAACCATTAAGAGTCAACGTACACGTGATTTGTCAAACTAGAAAACAAAACCTCAATAATCTATTATTAAATAAAACAATAAAATGGCTTCAAACTTATAATAACGATAAAACTTAGTATTAGAAAGGAAAAACAATGACTGGCATTGACTAAAAGATACATTTCTTGGATAAATACCTATCATGTCGGCAGTTCTTTCGAAAACATTGTCAATCGGAGACAAAGTTTGTTCCGCTTCAGATTCGACCAAATATCTTACGAAAACTTGGTATATCACAGCTCACACCACTACTCCTTATTGTTATTAATTTTTTATATGTACAAAAGCATTAATAATTGATAGTTAATTAGAAATAAGTGAAATACAACTGGGAACATAACACAATGACAGATTAGCTACTTATTGTTGATAAACAAAGCGGTGTTGCCACAAAAATATATTTTAGCTCCAATTGTCACTACAACAGACTCTTTTTTACTTTGCAAGTTCGCATGAGACAAAAGAGTAATTTAATGTCTTTGGCATGAGATACCTAGGTACTATATGCGCTGCTGCATGCATCGGTAGACCTGGGTCTGTATTTGTTTGTACCTAAAGCTTGGACGACTACATTACGGTTACTATGGTGTATTGATAACATAACATCACGCTTTGTTTCCCCAAAGGGTTGGCTGAGGTGAACCTATAGCACATCCACGTGTCACCTGTTATGTATAAGTTCCATGTAATAGTGGGCTAGTCTTTTACCATGGTTGATGGTAAAAGACACGCATCAGACACAAATCCAGACTTCGGGCTGCTATAAAAAAAATGAAAAACCGAATAAAACTTTGCCCGATTACGACCACTAAATTAACGACAGGATCGGTAGAAGTTTCCGAAATCTGGCAGTACTTGGCACGATAGCAATATAAGCTGGCATGTTTGGCAATATACCATATAAAGAGTAGATTGATGAACAACCTATTAAAAAAAAGTGATGTTTCTGCCTACACCCATGGGAAAACGGCGTGAGTTTTTAAGAGATACACCTGTAGGAGGTAAAGAAGCTAAAGAAGCAAAAATATTTTTTATCTAAGCGTTTTTTTATTTTTGTAATAATTATAATTTTAAAAGTGCTTGAAACATTTTGCATAAAACCTTTACTCTCAATTCCATGAATACCCACCTGACGCAGCGAGGGCGGCGCGCGGCGTGGTGCGACGACGGGCGCGCGCGTGGTGCGGCGACCGGCGCGCGCGTGGTGCGAGCGCGGCCGCGGGGTCTTGGGCCGGGGCATGTTATCTATTCTATGTCGAGCGGTGTATTAGTGTGGTTTGTGTTCGCAAGCCTTTTTCCGCGTGACCATACGCAAGCATTGTATGCACATCCTGACGATTACCTACCGCAATTCACAGTTAGTGTGGCGCTAGACACAAATACCCCCGACCTAACCTCATATTATAACAATATAACTGGTGAACTGTAGTGGACTTTCGAAAATACACCTCTGCCTATCCCTATGCCGAATGCAGGATGCGTTATAATATTATAAATAAATAAACTTATGTAGACTTCGTAACTCGATCTTGTTTTATTTTAAACTAGCATTTGCCCGCGGCTTCGCCCGCGTGGATGTCGGAAATTATCGCAAGAGGACGTAGGTACTACCGTGGTCAATGTATTAAGAATGCATTAATCCAGGTTAAATAGGTAATAAGAGAGCAGTTAAGTGAGAGTAGGCAAATGAGCTTTGTGATCTTTATGAAAATTGATCCGATACGGCTCGGCTGGCTGTTCACAATGGTGTATTGGTGCCTACCTACGCTTATGTATGGAAGTGAATGTTGGGTATGGCAAAAGAAGCATGAAAGTAGAATAAATGCTGTGGGAATGCGTTCCTTGAGAAGCATGTGTGGTGTGACTATGAATGATAGAAAAAGAAAGAAAGAAAATACAGGCGAGGAAAGGCTGAGGAATGACGTGATAAGAGAACGGTGTGGTTTAAAAGAAGATGTAGTGACAAAAATTGAAAAAACTATGCTTAGATGGTTTGATCATGTTGAGAGGATGAATGAAGGACGGCTCACAAAAGGTAGTTACAAGGCAGATGTGAGTGGAAACACCGGGAGGGGACGCCCTAGGAGGACATATAGTGACCTTATTGGTGATGTTCTTCGGAAAGGTCAGGTGCGTAGTACTCGCAACCGGCGTGTGTGTATAACCAATTGTATGAACCTAAAGGAGGCAAAAGAAGTGTGTAGAGATCGTAGCAGGTGGCGTTCCATGGTTTCTGCCTACCTCCATGGCAAAAAGGCGTGATTCTATGTATGTATGTATGTATGTATGATCCGTCTATGGAATTGGCCTTATTTTTAAAAGGCAAATTGCTAATGCCACTGCTGAATATCAGTCTAAATTGAATGACTTTTCAAAACTGCCAAGCAAGACAATGAATTACAAAATACTTTAAACCATTGCCTAAGCCTGATATATTCAGGCATAAGCAATGGTTTAAAGATTTTTTTTTTAATTGTTCGCGGATAATTTCGTCGTATATTCTCGATTTTGATGATTCTTTTTTTGTTGGAAAGGAGATATCCTAAGTTAAGGAAACTAGGATCTGATGATGGCAGCCCAGAGAAGTCGATGGGAGCCATCGAAAATTGTAGTGGCCACTAGTGCGTTTATTATTTTTTTCATTAATTATCTTAAAGCACTTCTACTTAATGAAGGTCTAAAGTTACTCTGATGATGAAGCCGAAAGACAGTCGAGGGAACTCCTCAACGACTTACAGCAATTACCCGGTGTTTGGACTTAATTCATTTCTATTGATGAGAACTTTGCACCCATATATATAGTGCGGGGTAGATATCATAACTAAAAAGTTAAAAATAAAAACTTTTTATTTTTCACTTCTAAGTGTTTTAAGGAACTCGGTTTTTTTGTAATTTTATTTTTTTATTTATATATGTTAACGTATAAGCTCAAGGTAGCCCGCGAAATTCAAGCTTGACACTGACATACAAATTTCAAGAAACATAAAGGTACATACGAATAAACGGCACGCAAACACACGAGCCGAGTCTGGCTCGGCTCGTGAGTCAGCGCGCCACGCGCCATTTAAACAACTGCGCTCGGCGCAACTCGGCAAAGTTCGCACGATCCATCACTTGTCAGTTTTTTCGACACGGATCAAAGGCGCGCGCCATCTTCGGCTCGGCTTGTGTTAATACGCGCCGTCTAAACAGATAGTACAGAGCGCGCGACGAAGGAAGACACATTTTGCCCCATCTCCACGGATGGCTCGGCTCGCCTAGAATCGTGCTACCCCACATCGTTTAAACGAGCAGGCTTGCGTCCGAATTAAGCCGAGCCGCGCCTACACGGATGGTGCAGCGCGGTGCGGCTCGTGCTACAGCGGGCCGTTTAACCGCACCTTAAGAAAATTCAAATTTTGAGGGGGTATCTTGGAGCTTTCACCTTAATTAAGCTTTGAAATTATTTGGGCATGTTGAGTGGGTTTGGCAGGATTCGCTACTTCTCTTGCCTGTGACGGATGTCTTATTTGAAGTTGGTCACCGTAGACAGAGTATTTCTACTCTGTCTACGTTGGTCACACTAGTAGCCGAGGAGAAACGAAACGCGACGTCAAAAAATTCAGTCTTACCAACTTAGGGGTTTTCCCCCCAAATTTAGGGGGTAAATAAGGGAGGTGGGTTTTTTCGGGGCGTTCTATTTTTAGGGGTATTCTTAGGAATTTTTTGCCATATTATGTTCTCATTATGTTTTTGATTACAATAAAAGTATTAGCGACATCTAGTACTGTTCCTCGATATTAAGAATGCAGAGTGAATGATAAAAAAATGTCGCGTAATAAAATACACAGATATTACTTCTCTGTGCCGGTCTATCATTCAGCGCTGCCAATCGCGGGGAAAATCCCCGATTTGCGGGGAATTGAGGGTTAGCGCGGGGAGAGCGCGGGGAATGACCAAAATCGGGGAATTTCGGGGAATCCACACCAAATTTTTCGGAGGGTTAAAACTATTGTATGTCGGGTAATACTTACAACTAAAAATCACGTTCGGACTTGGCAGATACAGCTCGACATATTACTAACATAATTTTGAATGGCAACACCACTCAAATGCCTGCTCAACTGTCATTTGAACACGATTTTATATTTCTGAATACATCCATTTCTACATCATTATTTCATTGTTTATGGTTGTCAATTTTGGTGCGAAAGTGAAAAATGGAAAAGTGGTTAAAAAGTGCAGCTACTGTTAAAAAACAGGTAAGTTGTATGTTCGTTCAGCATTAAAATATGATAGGTATGTATACTTAAGCTTATTTATCTAATTCAGTGTTATCAATCTACTTATCTAATTTATGTAGGTACTCCCGCAAAATTCGTTAAATAATTTTCAACAACAAACATATTATTAAAACAAATGAGGGTATGTATATAATCAATTGCTGTTTATCAGAAATGCTGTATAGATTTAGAGCTACTAATTTTACCTTTTTACGATTGAGTAAATATATACTTGTATTGTCTTAGGTATTTCCTTAACAAACAGTGTTATAAAATAAAATTACCATTTTATAGATTTATTAATTTTTATTATACCCACATTATTGCTTAATTGACATTGTTTGATATTGAATATTCTTTATTGAATTTGGCGGGAGTATAGATTCTCTTAGTAAAGTAGGTACCTATTAGCTAACGGGGTGCTCCTCCCGGGCCGGTTACGTACATTTACCTATATTAAAAATATGAAATATACTTAAGTATAAAAAATATGGTTTCCTTGAGAGCCACCCTTATTCCGCAGGAAATAAGAGTGGTTTTCGTCAAAAAACAGTCACGCTCGATGTACCTACTACCTACTATTTTCATATTTTTTTTATTATTATTAGGCACAAGCAATCATTCGACATGCTACTAATAAAGGCACCTCTCCTGATTCTGACACCTCTTCCACATCAACATCAAAAGAACAGCCGTCTACTAGTAGAGCAGTTCAAAAACATCCGTCGAAGACACAGCTCGAAGGATCAGACACTGAACATGAGCCGCCAGTCAAAAAAAAGAAAGAAAAACCAAATACTGATATAGCAAGTAGTGACAGAACTGAAGAGATAACAGAAGTGGAATTAGAGTCTGAGGAGGAGACACCTGCAAAAAAAAAACAGTTGGCTAAAAAGGACAAATTTAATGATAAGTGGCTTCTGGAACCGGAATTCGAGTATTGGCTTAAAAAAAGTCATATTGTTAAAAATGAAAGTGAGCTTGCAATCTGTTCAGCCTGCAACTCTAACTTACGTCCACACAGAAGTGATTTGATTCGACATATGAAGTCAGAATGCCATAAATCTTGTATGAAGCAGGTTGCAATGTCAAGTAAAGTCACGGATTTTATGCAGACATCCACTAATAATAAAGTTAAAAGAGCAGAACTTAAATTGACGAGTCTCTTGGCAACTAATAATCTACCATTTACGCTGATGGATACCCTAGGATCTCTTTGTGCTGATATATTTCCGGACTCCGAAATTGCAAAAAGTTTAAGTATTCACAGAACAAAATCCACGACGATCATGAAAAATGTTCTAGGAAACGCATTTGCGAACGAAACTGTAGATTTAATTAAAGAACCTGGGCACTTCTTTTCTTTGGTTATGGATGAAACAACGGATCATAGTTCAAAAAAACAATGCGCTTTTACAGTTATTGTATTCAATAACGACACAAAAAAGGTTTCAACTCACTTTTTTGATATTGTGGAAGTTTCTTCAAGTACAGCTACAGCCCTATTTGACTGCCTTCTGGAGTTGTTGAATGCAAAAGGTGTACCTCTTGATAATTTGATTGGGTTTTCATCAGACACTACAAATGTTATGGTAGGGGAACACAACTCAGTGTTTGCAAAATTAAAACAGGCTTTGCCTCATATCGCCTGCATAAAATGTTCGTGTCATATGATCAATTTATCCGCTTCAAAAGCGTGTTTAAAACTTCCGAGATCCGTTGAAGATCTCTTACGTAATATAGGATCACATTTCAGCAGGAGTTCCCACAGACAGCAAAAGTTCAAAGAGTTCCAAGAGTTTTTCCAGGTTCAATTTCATAAAATGTTAACACTTTCTCAAACCCGTTGGCTGTCAATGAAAGCATGTGTAGACAGAGTTTTGGAGCAATATGAACCCTTGAAAGCGTACTTGAGGTTGAGCACGTTCGAAGACCCATCAAGAACTACTGAGGAGATGCTTAAAACCATGGATAATAAATTCACAATTGTATATCTTGAGTTCATGTCTTACATTTTAGAGATATTAACAACATTTAATGTAATGTTTCAGTCTGAAGCACCTTTATTACACAAATTAAATCCCGAAGTTGAAAGGATGCTAAAATCTATTTGCTCCAATTACTTGCAAATTTCATATGTGCGCTCACAAAGCAGTAATATTTTTTTGACTAATTTCCAAGATTCCAGTAATTTCTTGCCTTTGCGAGAAATATACCTTGGTATGACAGCCAATGAAAGTACTACCAATTTACTCAAAGATCGAACTATTTCCAATACTGATATGGAAACATTTTATAAATCATGTTTAGCCTTTTATATAGAACTAGCGGTAGACATTGTAAGAAGATTTGACTTCAGCGATCCTTTGTTTAAATTAATTTCTGTTGTCGAGCCATCTGAAGCCCAGGCTTTCAAGATTAAATCATTAAGTGGAGTTTTCATCCGTTTCCCCATTTTAAAGAATTATGTTGATTTACAAAGTGTTGACAACGAATGGCGAGAACATGCGCTGCTGGAATTTAATAGCTTAGGGTTAGAATCCCTGCCAACCGAAGAGTACTGGCCTAAGGTTTTTAACCTAAAGAATGCGGCTGGTATGCCTTTGTTTAAAAATTTAGAAAAAGCAATAGGTCTCCTGCTGATATTACCCTTTTCAAACGCGTCTGTAGAGAGGGTTTTCAGCAACCTCAACAATATTAAAACACAACACCGTGGGAGTCTCAATAATGACACCATTGCTGCTTTAATGCACACTAAACAAGGTATAGCAAAAGCGGGGAATCTGTTAAAATTCGAACCTAATCGAAGTATGATTAATGCAAAAACGTGGCAAAAATAAAATAATTAAGATTTAAAAAATATTTAAGTAATATCTTTTTTTTTTACTAAAACGTAAATAAACACGTGGCCCTTACTTTGTATTGATGTAGTCTATAGATTTAAGTGTTAATTTTGTTATTATATATATTTATTTTAAAAAAATTGTAGTATATTAAACAAATTTTGTATAAAACAGTGTTTTTATTCCAAAAAAATAATTTCGGGGAATTTGCGGGGAATGATTAAAAAGAAGCGGGGAATTTCGGGGAATTGACAACACTGACGCGGGGAATCGAGAAATTTTTATTGGCAGCACTGCTATCATTAGTGAACATTCGTTGGTTGCTTCATTCACATTGATTAACATTTTTTAGGGGAATGTTTCAGTAATTGAGGCAATTTTAGGGTTTTTTAACTTAAGCTTTAGGGGGGTAAATATTTTTGGGTGTTGGTAACACTGAAAAAATTATCGGCTTTTCCTAGTAGTAGTGCCTGGTAATTGGTGTCTTCGCTAAAAATCATTACTCAGGAAGAAATTATAGCGTGAAGATCTTAAAGTCGTCAGTTATTAGTGATCTACCAATTTTACAGTGTCCTAACAATTTTCTTATCGTAAATCAATCCAAGCATCCAGTAATCCAAAATTTCAAAATGCCGTCTATGCGAGCTGTGTGTGTTCTCAAGGGCGATGTCACCGGAACCATTTACTTCGACCAACATGTAATTATTTATACGTTTTTTACAAACCTGCAACAGGACTTGCTATATTATATAACCTTGAAATCCTAGGCATGCATTTTCTGCAGTAGTTTTTACGACATAAAATGTTGATTAACCACTTATTTATGTGGAACCACGTAGAATACTTAAATAATTCTTATCATGCGTCTAGAGATAGTTCTGGAACGATGGGTTGACACTGTTAATGCAATCATGTACTTTATACATATTATTGATAAGAGAAACAAGTGTAAGTTAGCTGAGCTGGATTCAGTGTTTTTGTTTTGGCAGGAATAGTGCTTAAACACCATGACTATTGACATTATTAAACCCTACTATCTTGTTAATCGCTTAGGTATCTGATTAGGTTCTTATCAGATATAGTGTAGTGATTTGACAAACAGTCTTTTTCATCATTATCATAGTATAAAAAAAATCTTGAATAAAATTAAACATAACAGGCAAGTTGAGTGATTATCATACATTTTTACATAGTTATAAGCTTCATAAGACTGCAAGGTGTCAAGGTCTTAGTTTTGTTGACTGATTATCATAACATTACAATGACTATATGGTACAGTACTTATCAGGCCTCTACTACTCAATTATAATTTGGATTTGCCTAACTTTATAATTACTTGGCCACCTACTGGGTTCTATGTAAATGAAAGGAAACCTACGGGGGCCAGTCATTTGATAAAGTACCGTAGATAAGAAAAGAAGTACAACTTTTTTTTTTTTGTTGCCACCTCCTTTTTTCAATTTATACTTAACAGTGTTAATTTTAAGTTCCTAGTTAAATGTAAGTAGGTAGCCATTTAATTTTTCTTTTTCTATTTCCAGGAAGTAAACGGGCCTGTTGTGGTAACTGGTGAAGTCACAGGTCTTTCAAAGGTATGTAGTATGTTAAATTTAAATAAAATGAATTATTTATTAGTTACGTAAACAGGCAGAGGAACAATGTGTGTTTTTTTTGTTGTTGTAAAAATTGCACTTAATTAAATAAAAATAAAACAAAGGCCTAGCCCTTTCCCACCTTTTTTGGGGTTGGCTTCCAGTCTAACCTATTTTACACTAAAAGAAACTTGCACTTTAAATGAGCTATCTTAACTTCGTAATAAAAATTCATTACACTTCACGTTTGGAGGCACAATATTTACTTCTATGTGTCATAGGTAATAGGTAGAACGGGCTGGTGCCACGTCTGAGCGCGTATTTTGCGTACCAAGTTCTATGTGTCATGTATCAACTAATGTTATGGAAAAGTAAAATTTTTCAGTTCTTATGTAGGTAGCGATCTCCAGAACTACTGATCTGATTCAGATTTGTATTTTTCACTAACATTAAGCTACAGTGTTGCAAATGTCATAGGATGTATCATGATTACTTTAAAAAAGAAATTTCAAGCTTAAAAAGTTGCAGGCAGAAGCTAAAAGTACAAATATTTAAAATCAGAATGACAATGCAAGTTTTTTATGTAAAGGGTACACATAATGTGTACGTATAAATTAACATATAATGACTATCAATTTATTATACAGAATCAAGAGTCCAAGGTCACACTGTATGTTGTTATTCTAATAAACAACCAAAGAAATGATTCAATGATGTACGAATGTAAAGGAAGCAAAAAGAGTATGGATACATCATAGCAGGTCTGTAGTTTCTGTTTACCGCCATGGAAGAAGGCGTGAGTTAATATAAGTATGATTGTAATAATTCAACAGAACTATAATTATGTGAATATTAACAGAAAGGCATTGCTTTAAACTTGCATTGTAGAAAGAATCATGTGATATGTTATCAAAGGTTAGCTCCTGTTATGTTTATATTGTTGAACTTATACAATGCTGTAATAACTATTTAAAAATTATTTTGATTTGCTTATCTTGCAATCACTTTTCTATGAGTAGATTTCTGTGAGTTATTTCTCATCAGGAACAACTCTCTTATTAGTAATAGAATAGAATAGAATTGCTTTATTTCGGACACACAATTATCCATATGGTGTTAGTAACATACAAAAAACTTATTGCCTAGTGTTAGTAACAATCAACCTCCGCACAAACTGCTGTACAATCGGAGAGCCAAAGCTCTCGGCTACAGTTTTCAGGATGCTGTTTTGACTGCCCCTCACTCTCCTCAGAAGCGACGCAGTTTTTTTGCGTACAATAGCAAAGAAGCCGTCGGTGCGGGCTTGCGCAAACATATTCGACGCGCTACAGTATCGAGGCAGCCTCAACAACATCCTGAAAGCATTGTTATATTGGACGCGCAGGGCATCCAGCGATCTCTTAGTATACTTGACCCATAGATTGCCCGTGTACAAGCTTTGGCAGTAGGCCTTAAAAAGTGTTACTTTAACTTGGTCTGTACACCGCGCAAATCTACGGAACATATTACTCCGGACCGCTAGAGCCCTGCGCTCCCTCTCAATGTCTACATCGTCCCTGAGGTCAGCTGCAAGACAATGCCCTAGGTATTTAACAGTGGCGTGCACAGGGTTTTATGACCGGGTAGGCAGTTCAAAAAAAAAAAAAACGTCTCTCGTAATTGCTCAAGTTAGTGAAGAAAAATTCACTAGGTGGTTTAAAAGGTTGAAATGGCAATTTCCTGATGATGATAATTCTTTTTCCGTCGAAAGCACAGAAAGATGTTGTACTCGTTGTTGACTTTGTGTGTTTCTTAAATAAGTACGTGAGAATACGTTTTAATGAAAATGAACGTTCTGTCGATGCGCTGCTTGCTTTGATAGTAAAAATAAACTTCGCGTAAAACTTCTTCGTAACACTTCTCTCAATACGATAATTACCAAATGTATTTATATTATGTTTGAGCAAGCCGCGGGATAGAAATCATATAAATCTGCAAATCCCGAACAATTCCACACTGTACTCGAACTACTAAACTAGCAAGGAAAACAAAATAATTTAAGTGTGCGTAAACAACAACACAACCGGTTTTATGTTTCTTAATAATTACTATGAAACTTACGAGTTGCATTACCTCTTTGCTGGGTTAATTGTCGTACACATTTCCCTTTAGATACACTTTTTAACAAACACACATTTTCAACACAAACCTCACAATCGAACAACATTTTGAAAAAAAAAAAAACAAACAAAAAGCGTAGTATTTAAGTAAATCGAAAAACTAAAACAGTTCAAAATACTAGTTGAAATAAGCAACAAATCGACCTAAATATTACCGTTTGTAAATGAATTAATCACAACAAAACTCAGTCAAAATAAAAACATAAAACAGCGCGCTCCACATGAAAGAAATAAATTTTGACAACTAAAACGGTGACAAATAAAATTGTATCATTGCGAATCGGAATTTGCTTGAGGCTACGTAATATTCAACTTGATCGCATAATACTCACAGTGCGCCAATAATGACGCGTGGGCGTCCCGCCCGTGATTGGTTAGCCTGGCGCAGGGAAGCCCGCGATTGGATAGCCTGCGGCAGGAGTTCGCTTTATGTGTGCAATGTATAGACACGAAAATGTAGAAGAAATTACTAGAGATGAAACGGATATCCGGCAACTATCCGTTATCCGGCCTATCCGGCGTAAAAATACTATCCGGTCGGATGCCGGATAGTAACCAACATCCGGCCAGATACCGGATACAATAAAAGACGAAAATATTAGGACATTATTTAATTATTACACCGAAACAAAACATAAATTTACCACCAAAACAATGTATGCGTGAAAATTATTCAAATAAGATTTAGTATTCAATATTCATAGTGCACTAGAGGCAGATTATGGTGAATGAACACCAACTTCTCTGCGTTAACAGGCAACAAACGGTTTCGCTTCTCCTCATAAATAAGTCCAGCTTCGGAAAAAAGTCTTTCGCTGTAAACACTGCTACATGGTGCTGAAAGATAAATTCTGACAAATTTGCTCAAGACTGGATACTGCCTCTTATTAGCTGACCACCACTTGTATGGATCTTGATTGCGATCAATGCGCACCGATTTTAAGTAAAAGTCAATCTCATTTGCTATTGAATTCTTTTTTTCTTGATCTTGTAACTGACTGCCGCTATTCTCATATGCGACCTCGTCAAAGCAATCCCAGAAAGTGTCGTGAGCTTCACGAGACACAGCTGAACCTGCATTTTCTTCTTCTCTACTTCTTTTAGCTGGTGTCGATGACGAGTCGCTACTAAGGGAAGACTCGTCACAAGACATTTTTATATATTCCAATAAAATCTTTTGGCGTGCTCTTTCAGCTTCAATCACCCCCAAGTAGTTTGTCTTAAATCGGGGATCTAAGAAAGTTGCGATCAAATAATTAGGATCTTGATTTAAAGAGCTGAAACGACTTTCTAATTCGGCTTTCAAGGTGGCTCTCATGTGTGGCAAATCAGGAGTTCTTTGCTCAGTTTCATTTTTATCTAAATATTTCTTTAAAGCAGCAACGTGTGGTATTACTTCCGATACGCAGGATAAACCAGAACTTGTTATTTTGGTTATTTCTTCGAAAGGCTTCAATAGTTTAACGCATTGTTCCATTAAACACCATTCTTGAGGCGTCAAACTGGCGAGTGTAACGTTATCCGCAACATATAATGACAAGGCTCGCTTCTGTTCTAGCAGGCGCTCTATCATATAATAAGTTGAGTTCCACCTGGTGCTAATGTCCTGCACCAATTGATGTTCGGGCAAATTAAATTCTTTTTGAATTTTGAGGAGCTTTTCTTGAGCTAAGCCTGAGTGGTTGAAGTGCGTTACAAGTCTTCTACCAGTAGCGATCATTGTTGTTACATCAGGCTGTGATTTGAGCGACTCACTTATAGCTCTCTGAAGAGTATGTATAAAACAGCGAGCAGAATCATACTCGGCTACTCGAACACCTTTGACCATGTTAGCACCACTGTCATGAACAAGTAAATGTATTTTACTGTGGTCAATATCCCATCGGCCCGCGATAGCGTTAAGTTCCTTTGCTATATTTTCTCCGGTATGAGAACCAGAAAAAGGCAACATCGCAAGAACCCCGTGTTCCAAGTCAAAATCAGGAGACAGCCAATGAGCTGTGAAGCTCAAAAAGCTGGCATTGTTGTGTAAACAAGTCCAAATATCTGAGGTTACAGAAATACCAACAGCACTTGAAATATTCTCTTTAATTTTGTCATGTATTCTGTCATATATGTCAGGGATGATTTTCTGTGCAATGTATGTGCGGCTTGGCATTTTGTATCGGGGTAAAGCTTGTTGTAGGAGTCGGGTGAATCCTGTTCTTTCTACAACAGATAGCGGCTCATTGTCAAGAGCAATCATTTCTGCTATCAAATAGTGGTATTTCTTCGCTTTTGCGTCGTTTACGTCCCAAAGTAATTTCTTCTCGAATGATTCTGGCACAGTTAATTGCTTTGTAGTCGTAGCTGAAGATGAACTGGTTCCAGGAATGGGTACTATCTTTGACGGTGTAGCAGTTACATTAATATCTGCCTGGCCTTTGCTTATTGCTTTATATTCGTTTGGATGTTTTGATTTTAGGTGATTTTTCATAGCAGAAGTACCTAGAAAAAATAGAATGGCAATAAATAAAAATGGCAGCAGCGTTGTCTTTCATATAAATTTATTCACGACATCAATACGCGCATTCTCATCAGAATCAAACAAACAAGTACAAAATTGCAATTTACAATTAACAAACACTTGGGTTAACGAGTAATTGAAAACAAAAGTTGAGTTTTATTCGGTAATACATACCTGCCTTTTTACCTTCCCCACCACGAGAAATGTTAACATTACACAACGTACACACGGCAAACTTAATATTATCAGCACTTATTTCAAAATATTCCCATAACCGGGATCTTTTCTGTGACAAAGCCATTTTCGTATTTATGTGTCATACATAACCTCAAACAATACACTCGCTAGCTGCACTTCACAAGAGATAACTCGACCATTTCAAATTGAACATCACACTCTATTGATCCGCTATCGAATTTGACACCTTTAAACAAAATTGTGTTATACTTGTTTAACAATACCACAGGAATCGATCTAGATGGCGCTGTTTACTTACCAACACACTCGGATCGGACCGAGCCAACACAATTACTTGCAACGAGAATGACCAGGTGTGTCAAAAAGTACACTATAGGTGCACAAGATGGCTCTGCTGAAACAATATCGAACGGCCGGATATCCGGCGGCCGGTTATCCGGCCATCCGGCCAGAAGGGCAGCCGGATAACCGGCATCCGGTATCCGGCCAAACAGCTATCCGTTTCATCTCTAGAAATTACCACTACATGCGTACATTTATGAATGAATTGAAGACACTTTCGATCGCTGCCTGCTTGCGCCGCGAGTACATTAATAGAACGGTATGAACGTTGCTTCTCATTTATATTAGGCGTTTAAACTTTTTGAATAATTTTATTACTTAGCATATTTTCTTTATTATTGAAATATTAGTAACTAGTCTAGATCTAAGTCTAGGGTCTGCAGTGTCTTTTTGCCTATATGGACCGCACGCCACTGGTATTTAAAAGTTGACACCCTATTATTTGGTGACCCGTTAATAAGCAACTCGGGTCCCTCTCCACGGCGTTTGCCGCTGACCTCACAGACCATGTATTCACATTTCTTTTCGTTATATTTTAATCCATGTGCGGCAGCGTAGGTCTCACACGTTCTAAGCATCTCTCTGATAGCTCCCGCTGACGGACCCAGCAGCACCATGTCATCTGCATAGCTGATGTTGTTAATTCTAACCCCATCAACACTGCATCCGACACGCATGCTGCTGAGTGCGTAATGCAGCTCTCTACATGTTATCTAATTGTAGGGTGTTGTGTCTTGAGTCTGCCGACACAAGCTGGTATTGTGATTGAGCGGCGGGATGTGCGATGTGTTGGGGTGTCTCCTCTGTCTGGACTTATACTTTTGCAAGTATGAACTTATTTCTTCCTTGACTGTTTACATGTTCAAGTGTCAATGAACTTCTGTATTCCTAATAAATCACAGTGAATTTGATATCTGTTTTAAGATGTTTGAGCTAAGTTCTCTGAATCATGTTGATATTTGCTACAGTTGAATGCCGTAAGTCCAGATGGGTTTTAATATGGTCTTTAAATCAAAATCTTATTCTATGGACAGCTTGGAATTCCTTCCCAGGACCCAGTATATGCCTTCGCATCTAATGTCGAGCTCTTTTCCTTTCATTTCGATGTGTTTACGTCAAGAGCATAGATGCATACCAAGGTATTTGATGCAGTGGTTTTGTGGGAGTTGACTATGAACAAGCTTCACACTTGTACAACACTGGTCCAAGAACAGAGCTCTGAGGTACTCCAGCTAGTATGTTATGGAAACCCGAGGTGCTATAATCTTCCTTGACCTGAATATTCTGTCCGATACATATGATACAAATATTTTATAGTAACAGTGTCGCCAGTGTGATTTTAGTTATTACTTAATAATAGGCCCTTATACCAATACATGTCAAAGGCCTGCTGTACGTTAAGGAAGACCGAGGAACAATATTATTTGCAGTACAGATTGCATAGTTTGGTTTCTGATCATGCGACACTCTATGAACTTTTTTGCAGCAAACTTAAAGCATTTATTTGAGATAAAAGACATAAACTCTAAAGCAAAATTGATGATCGGGGATTATCGACATGTAAAATGTTGGAAGCCGGGGCGCCACAATATTTTCTCAAATAGTTTGTAGACTACAGGCAGCAAACTAATCGATCTATTCTATTTTTGACAGCACAGACAACTTTGTGTGAGTTCGTCCACGTGGCTAAGGGTGGCGTTCATATTTCTTCCATTCTTAAATTCATTATCTCCTCTTTCAGGGCCAACATGGCTTTCATGTGCACGAGTTTGGAGACAACACAAATGGCTGCACTTCAGCGGGTGCCCACTTTAATCCTAAGAAGTTGGAGCATGGTGCACCAGACAGCCCAGTTCGCCACGTTGGAGACCTCGGTAACATTGAGGCGACCACTGGCCCTACCACTAAGGTAAATATCAAAACAAGCAGTAAGTTTGGCAAAGTAGGTGATAGTAGTACTTGCTTTCTCGAACAATGCTGGCCAGCCTCTTAAGAGGCCTTAGACGAAATTTCGAAATTTTGTCGATTTCGCTGATTTGCTTAATTTTACAGACGTGCTTTTACAGTCAAAATACTGCATTCTCCTAAATTTAAATGCATGCATTTATGAAAGATCGTTTTAGTATTATCTAATGAATGAAATCTTTTATTATTTTTGTCGAGAATTATAATGCTATATTTAGCTTATCTTGACAGACTCTCTCTTATTTACTGCCAATTCTTTTTTTTATTGGTTTTTTTTTTCGGAAGGAGGATTGATATTCAACTGAAGTTTATTTCTGTTGTTTTAATTTCATGAAAGAGTATCCTGAGTAGCCGAAATCATAACCAAATTCATTGCCCTTTTTCTCTAAAATTTCATTAAGTTAAATATTTGTTTGCTATGTTTTTTAATATTTAAGTGATTCACATATTGTATATATAGACACAAACTCACAATAAACGGATTGGAAATATCGCTCATTGAATACAAAAGGGCCACAAATCAAAAAACATAAATTGTGTAGGACGGCCAAAATTCAGAATACGTTTTTGTTTAAATATTTTATGTTTTTATGATCACATATCGTGTTAATAGGTATATTATATTAGCACGTTATGTGATCATAAAAAAATGTATTCAAAGAGCGAGATATTGTGTTATTTTAAACCCCTTACCGCAAAATTTACAGAACAGTCACCGGTTTGAGGTCGATTAATCAAAATCAAATTATAAAAAAGTAGCTCATTCATTTGGCCAAAATTGAAATGATCTTTCATATGGTGCATTCAAAGTAAAAGAAACACAGTAAATAGGATTTGCCCCATCTCGCGCCGCATCAAAACAAGGTGGAGCATTGTTTGGAGCACCTCCGGCTCTAGATAAGAAAATGGACTTCACTCCTAGGCATAAGAAGAAAGGCAAGACTCAGATAGCTAGGAAGAAAATTATAAAACAAGTTGCTAGAAAGGAATACGTAGAGCAAGCAAAGGAAGCCCAGAACTGTAAAATCAAGGGTAAAAATTCACGTAAATCAGCAAAATCCGACAATTTTCGTGTAAGAGGCCTCTTAACATGTTCGACAAAGTAAAGCATACAAAATGTAAAACGACAATTTTTTCAAGTTTGGAGAGTTATAAATAATTACGCAAAATGATTTTAGGGTTGTGTTGTATATTTTGAATTTGTACCATTTAAAAATGAAATTAATATTTTTTTACTTTAAGTTATGCGGGCTACTTTTAAAAATAAAGGAGATAGCACAGAACACAAAGTCGACGCGGAAATTGCAAAAGAAAAACCGACCAAGTGTGTGTTGGGCCACGCAGTGTAGGGTTCCTTAATTGCCCCATAAAAAGTTAACTTGTAAAGTCGACCTCGGTCTGATCTCTTTTTAACTTCGTTATATGTATTCGTATACTATTGCCTTTTTTTCATAAGTAAGTCCAAAATCAACCATTGAGCTTGGGGTGGGGACGCTGGGACATTTGACTGTAGCACTTTAAAGCTTCATATTTCGAAAACGGATCAGTCAAACGACCTATCCCGTGGCACCCTGAACCATGTGTTAGACAAGAAAACAAAAATGAATCCCCATTTACGTGTAGGGATGGTACCCTAAGTTTTTTTTAGTCGGTATTTTATTTGATACTAGCTTCTGCCCGCGACTTCGCCCGCGTCAAATTTTTGCTCCCCTGACCCTTCCCGTCGCATCGATTTGCCTGCTAGTTTTCGTCCATTTTTCGTTGCTGCTTGCTCCTTTTGAGTTATAGTGAGTCAACCTTAAAAGATAGACATATGCTCTCGCGGACTTTTTTTAGAACTTTTTAAAAGGAACAATTCCGTCATACATGATTTTTGCGTTACTTTAACCGTTTACGTAGCGCACGCAACGGAAACTCTCAAAAGGAATAAATTTTCCCCGTTTTTGCAACATTTTTCATTACTGCTCCGCTCCTCTTAGTTGTAGCGTGATGTTATATAGCTTATAGCCTCCCTCGATAAATAGGCTACCCAACACAAAAATAATTTTTCAATTCGGACCAGTAGTTCCTGAGATTAGCGCGTTCAATCAATCAAACAAACAAACAAACAAACTCTTCAGCTTTATAATATTAAGTATAGATTCCATGCCCAATTACAGATTTCAAGTCTTTGGAGTCGATAGACACAGACCATCATTCCGCAACGTTATTTGGATGAACTCATATTGAGTATCACTCGCTGCGATTGTGTTATACATGTTTACGGCAATAATACTACTTCTTGTTTATTTTACGCAATATAAACCTTTAAAAACTTATTTTTATTCAGTATTAACTAAGGTGAAAAATCTAACACACGCATAAATCGCCAAGTCTTTATTAATGCTAATACAGAGAGTACTTCGTTGATCTACACACACAAAAACATTTTATTTAATGAATTCAAATACTTAGATTCATATTTAATATCAAGGGCTTTTTTATATCTTGATCGCTAGACACTTTGATGTGTGTCGTATAAAGTCATCACACACGTCCAGGCCGGTGACGGACCTTTAATAGTTGCCCTGTGTGTGCGCGCCACGCCCTGTGACGTTCCAGGCACGGCCCTGCCACGGCCCCAGCGCAGCCTTGATATGTGTGGATAGACCTTGAGGATTCTTTGTTGACTACGGAACCTTAAAAATTTTAATCTTTTTTTACTTGTCATTAATACGGGAAAAAACATAATGTTTTTAATTAATAAATTTTCTTTAATAAAACTGTTTACTTATCAATAACATCTAATTCTACCAATGAGTTATCTTTTTAATTATCATGAGCTTGTACAGTTGACAGCCTGCAATTTAGAAGAAAATAAAAGCGAACATTTATTTTCTAAATGTAAATGTCTTCAAAGACCAAAAGAAGTGCCTATGATCTCTACAACAAGCGAGACAACCTCCAAAGCTAGTCAGCCACCTTTAGATATACAATACCTTTCGTTAAAGGTTGCCAAACTTTTCCAATATAGAGTATTGTACCACATTTGCTAGAATACTCTATTTATGTTGACCAGCCGGTGTCATAAGGGCCTACCTACCTAACTTATCCCAGAGGGATATGGTGCTGAAATTTTCGGACTCACTCTTACATCCAAACGTGGCAACTCTAATAGTACCCTATTATCTTGACTTTGCCACGTTCGATCAAACGCTCGTAACAAAGTCTCCTAAATCAAAACTGAAACTGTCACCATAGCCAAAATCGGTATGGGATATATTGTCATATTAGTATTCTAAATGTTTTACAAATGATAACAAACACAAGGGTAAGAATCTTTATTTCTCATACAATTTACAGTACCTACAGCAGAATGAGAAACTTAAATGTAATTATATTAAGTAAACATTAATGAGGAGCGTACGTATCGTAGGCAAAAATAGCATTATCACGTAATATTTCTTATTTTAGGTATAAATATGGTAAAAGTTTATAGTCCAGTTCTTTGATAAAACCTATTTATAATACTTTAAATCTTACCAACTGCAAACATTCCAGGTATCCATCCAGGACAGTCAGATCTCCCTGTCGGGCCCCAACAGCATCGTGGGTCGTACTCTGGTAGTGCACGCCGACCCTGATGACCTCGGCATCGGCGGTACCGAACTGAGCAAGACGACGGGCAACGCCGGCGCCCGTATCGCATGCGGTGTCATCGGACTCGCCAAGGTCTAGAATAACCTACACTTCAGTCTACCCCTTCATCGTTAGTGTAGTATTAGTGATGCATCTGCTTAAAAGTTCCCGGTAAAGGGTTGTCGGCTACTTCTGATACCGGTGTTGTCCTCGCTCATATCCATCAGATGTTTTATCAATACTAAAAGTAAATTTGCAAGAAAAATCAAGGGTGATTAAAGAAGCAGCCTCTAACCGGGAGTATATTTGTGCCTCTATATAAATGTAATAAGTTTGGGTATCTGATACTTATGTTGTCACTCAGGGTTATAAGTCCAGCAAAGAATAATGCATATTTAAATAAATAAAGAACGCAAAATAGGTTGCCCAACTATATAGATAGAATATAAGACATATTATTAGGTGTTGTGATGTATTTAATAGCATTCCTGGCATATCTCAGTGAAGAAATTTTTGGAATCTTGTGGTTTTGTTTTTTATTTTGTTATTGGTGCAGGGCACATGATATGTGAATGTCGTATGTACTGGATTGTTTCAATAAAAGTGATCTAAATTGATGTTTTTTTTATTTATTTATTTTCTTTTCTTTTTGTAACAGAGTTCCAGCACAAAATCATCACTATAGTGGGATTGATTTCCAGAATTTCTTACGAGTCCGATATCCTATTTTTGCAAATACATGTAGATAGAAACTATAGTAACACAATTTGTTCCAACTTTGCAAAAAATTTTATACTATTTGTGACTAGATCAACTTTGGTAACTATGTAAGTTTAAGAATAAATCTTTATAAGTATTACGGTTTTTGTCTTTATGGCCTACAAATAAAAACCTTTTGAGGCAATGGATACCACCCATTCAACAGACACTGCTACTGAGCCTCAAATTTAAAGTATTTTAAAGGACTTGACCCTTTATAAGGCCGAGAAAACTAGACATGGTATAGTAATAATTTCTTAGTATGTTAATAATGACATTTTTAAGTATTTTTTCAAATTAGGAATTTGATGGGATATTTGCGGAAATGTTTATGTTATCATCAATGAAAAATAAAATCGTCAACAATACGGTTGAATAAAACAAATAATTTTATTGGTGGCATGTATACTGCCTCTACCTTAAAAAGGGTTACAACAAAAAGACTCAATAGGAAAGAGAGAGGGAAAGGTTCCAACTATACTGTTAAAAACGGTATTTTACTGTTTTTCAATACATTTATACTTTTTACTGTTGAACAAAAATAAAGTATACAAAATATTGTTTTCAGCATCAACATGATCATAAAGTGTTAGATTTTGACGCTCACACTTATAGACTAAATTAATAAGTTTTGCGAGAAGCTCTTAAAAATATGTATTTAAATCATTAAAAAAATATTGTTAATTTTCTAAAATACTGTTTAATATTCTTCTCAGACCTCAATATACTTGATTTCTTGTAAAAAAAGTTGGCAACGCTAGTTATGAACTTATGACCCAGTAAACCAAATCCATTCAACCATTTCTTCGACATCAACATTTTTAGTGAAGGCATAACAGTTACTAATGACGATATACTCTTGGTTGTCAGGGAATAACTGACATTGAAATTCCTCCCACTAAAATATTTTGCTATAGATAATGGGCAAATATCTTCATTGTTTAGCTCCCATGTTATGTTAAAATGAACTTTTCTAGTTTCTAAAGCCCTGATCACACTTCGGCATAGATTTCTATTGTTTTGACTTCTACATTTACTTCATGAACATGTGAGGCCGCTTTGTTCCTTCAAATCTTAATGTGTGAATGTATGCATTCATGCGCACGAGTTTGGAGACAGCACAAATTGGTGCACTTCAGCAGGTGCCCACTTTAATCCTAAGAAGTTGGACCATGGTGCACCAGACAGCTTAATTTCGCCACGGTGCACAGTGATTCGTCTAGTACAAGCTAGCGGGACAAAATTCATGACGTCATTTCCAGGAATTCGTGACAACAACTTGTAAACAACCCTTCCCAGGTAAGGAATTCTAAGAAATCATTTGTTTGTTACTTCAACAAGTAATTTTGTGGAGGGGTTAATGTTAATTATAAAGGAAGCGCAATTTTCATTTGTAAATAAGTTGCATTTTTAACATACTTGTGACACCATCTCAAATAATTGATATTAAAGTGAAACGATTTTCTTGTGATGGATTCTACTATTGAAGGTATGTACTTACTATTTTGACTTGATTTTAAAATAATACATGTACTTTTTGCCGTAATTAGAGTTTATAAGTATGTTGAAATAATCCCACATATTTTTTCTTAACTTCAAACTTTAAAGGATTGCAACTTTTGTTATCCCAATGTATCCGGCTAGATTCTTCTGTATGTTATAATTAAAACATTCAGGCGTAGTTTAATTTATTTTTTGGCTCCCGAAACCGCCCGTAGATAAAGTAATTTACTTTCTTTCAGAACGAGCCATAGCTATGAGAAAATTAGAGTTTTTCGAAGAATGGTTAAAACATAGTAAAACTGAAAGAGCAAGTCACATTTTTGATCATTTATGTGTACAACATAATCTACTAGATGCTTCTGAAGATTCACTGAGGAAACTCAAAATGAAAATTTCGAGCCTATCATCAAAATTAAACGAAAAGTGGACATCTTATAAGTGTAATAAGGATGAATTTCTCATCAAACAAAAATTGGTTAGAAGGATGCGGAATCGAAATGTTAGTGTGTGTGAATAAGCCGTGCCCTTCAACATCATCGGGAGTTCGTTCTGTAGGGCGACCCCAGAAAACCTTTGATGAGTCATCAATAAAAACAAAAAGACGGAGAGTAGACGATCTTTTAGAATCGCGAAGTGCAAATGAACTAATTACTGCAGCACAATTGGCAACACGGAAAGAAGGGCATCGAAGTGTTGCCAAACAAATTGAAAGTGTCGCGGCCGGTGAAAGTTTAAAAAAAAATAAGTGTTCTGAAGCGAGTAGGCGATTGAGTCCAGACGAAGCTTTAGCTTATTATGTAGACTCTAAATCTACTTCTCACTCGTACAAACAGACGAGAAAGTGGTCAATGAAAGCGGGACATCAAGTGTATCCATCCTTCTATAGCCTAGGTAAGTCCAAAGCTTCTTGCTGTCCTTCTGACGAACATATTTCTGTGACTGAATCTCGAGCTGAGATTAAACTTCAGGCGATTTTAGATAAAACGGCTGAACGATTAGTTGAAGCTCAGTCGAAAGTCATTACAAGTGTGTTACCTCGTTCATATTAGTTATACGTTAATAAGCAAATGGGGTTGTGATGGGAGTTCAGGGCATAGTACATATAAGCAGAGATTTGAGAACATCAACGCTACAGACGAATTTCTGTTCGTGTACTCATTTGTCCCCTTGAGACTACTTGACGGCGAAACTGTTATTTGGCAAAATCCACGACCTTCTTCTACCTTATATTGTCGTCCTATTAAATTCATTTTTAGCAAGGAGACAAATGAGTTTACGAAAGAAGAAACTAGTAAAATTTTGGATGAAATAAGTCAGCTTCTTCCCACTTTATGTAACGTTGATGGAACTCAGATCTCTGTTAAACACGATTTGTTGTTGACCATGATTGACGGCAAAGTATGTAATGCTTTAACAGACACGCGTTCAACACAGAAGTGTTATATTTGTGGTGCCACTCCGTCTACTATGAACGAGGAGTCAAAGGACTATCCTAGCAACCAAGAACGCTTTGGATTTGGTTTATCTACTTTACATGCATGGATCCGCACTTTTGAATGTTTACTTCATATCAGCTATCGTTTACAAATAAAAAAGTGGCAAGTTAGGGGAGACAACGATAAAGCTATTGTTAAGCAACGCTCACAAGAGATCCAAAAAGCGTTTAAAGAGCGCATGGGCCTTATTGTGGATAAACCAAAACCTGGGTATGGCAATACGAACGATGGAAACACAGCACGTAGATTTTTTTCTAATGCAGAATTAAGCAGTGAAATTACAGGATTAGACGTTAGTCTTATGCGAAGATTTCATGTAATTTTAAGAACTTTGTCATCGGGATATGACATTAACTGTGTAGATTTCGAAAAGTATTGTAGTGATACAAGAAAGTTATATCTTGATCTGTATTCGTGGTACTTGATGCCCGTTACTGTGCATAAAATTCTTGTACACAGTGCAGAAGTCACTAAATCTTGCCTTCTTCCTATTGGACAGCTTTCCGAAGAAGCCCAAGAAGCAAGAAATAAAGACTGTCGTAGATTTCGGGAACGACATACCAGAAAACGATCACGCTGTGCCACTAATACGGATCTTCTGAGAATGCTTTTGATTACGTCCGATCCTGTAATAAATACATTCAGAGAATTACCGCGAAAAAATTCACTACATTACCACCAGAAGTTCTGCAGTTGATTGTCCCACCTTCATTACCATCCCAATCAACATCAGTTTCCGAATTTAGTGAAGCGGATTATTCATTATCGGAAGATTCTAGCGAAATGGAGAGTGGTGATGAGGAATCTTCTGATGATGAGTATTAGATTCGGCTTGGTAGATTTTTCTTTTATTGTTAATATGTTTACCTATTTTATTTTGTAGTAATTTTAACAATGTATTAGTTTTAAATTTTATATATTAGATAAAACATTATAGTAGACGGATAATACTAATTTTGTACGATTTTGTTTCAAGAGTTATTTTATATGTATGGATAATTGTTGTTGTCTTGGACTATTATTGTATTTTATTTGATAAAGTGAATAAATAAAAACCTATTTTGCACATATTTCTGATTTTAATTTTGAAATACCGCGAGACATTTTTGTCTACAAAATTTTTGTCATTTTAGTCTTTTTTTTATATACTACATGTATGTATAGTGCCTTGCCTGCATGATAAGAAGGCAGACGCAGCGAAACCGATAAACAAATAAACAAAACAGTAGACAAAAGTAGAACATTTGGTGACTTCTGCCATCTTGCATTACTTAGAGAACACAGAACGGCTTAAGACACCTTAAATATACGTAAACAATTAAAATAAGTAAAAAAATAATTTTGTCTCGCTAGCTTGTACTAGACGAATCACTGTGCGGTGGAGACCTCGTTAACATCGAGGCGACCAGTAGCCTCACCACTAAGGGAAATTCTAAAACAACCAGAAAGTTTGGCAAAGTAGGTAAGCACTTGCTTTCACAAAAAACGAACACCAGCTTAACATGCTTGATCAACAAAAATTTTACAAAAGTAACTTGATTCTTTTTTAAACGGACAATTATTAGTAATTACGCAATTTTTTTTTCTGGGGTTGTACTGTATATTTTGAATACTTGAGTGTCATTTTAAAATGCGATGTTTTATAGGTACTTGAAATGGTGTGCGTTACGATTGCTCCGCCAGATTATCCAAATATATTTTTTTTAGCCAAAACTTTTGTCGAAATTTGTCAAAATCGAATGGCACAAACCAAAAATTTGTCAAAGTAGAAATAAAGAAGTTATAAGGGTTTTAAGTTGGCCGCGCGAACGTAACGTGGAGGATTGCGCGGCCATGGAGATCTCAGCAACTACTTGGGCTAGAGATCTAATTCTTTTGTCAATTGAAGACTGAATTTGTCAAAAATTGTCGAAAAAAGAATTACATACTCTAGATTAATATTTTACGAAATATTCACCTTGGAAGTTATGGCCGCGCAATCGTGCACTTGTCGTTTCTTTGTTGTTGGTTATTTCTTTAATCTTAAGATTTTATGCCGTAAAACTGTTACAAGGTGGAAGGTCTTAATTTGTCGAAACTAACTAAAGCAATAATGAATACTAAAGTTTAATTAAACAGAAGATATCAGTCCAAAACAAAAAAGTCGTGGCCGCGCAATCGTAACGCTACTTTGAACGCTGATATCTCATTACATATAACTGCTAGGAGTTCCGTATGAACATCCATTTATACGGCATATTACTCTCATTAGAATGACATATCGTTTTACCCTCAGAACAGTTTCCAACGAGAGTAATCTCAAAAATTATTTCATCTCGTACAATGTTCGAGTAGGGTAACCATAATTTCGATTTGATTTGGGAATACCTATAACTGGGGACGAGCAATTATATTGAACATTCTGCAAAATTAATTACTATTAAATATAAACTTGTATGTTTCAAAAATTAGATCTATTTATTGATAAGTGTATTCTCTCTGATGGGTCCGAATTCAGGCACGTACTATTGGAACAATTACCAATGGAACCAGCGCTAAAAATAATGTCATTTACAATGTGTTCATAAAAAATGCAGCGTTACAGTCGCAACTATATCGGTTATCGTATTTCTACCGTTAAATTTGGATATGATAAACATTTCCACAATTATTAGCAATCTGGAAGATGCTATTATTATTTATGAATGGGCGAATAAACGTTGCAGAAACTGCAATGAATTAGTTGCATTTACTTATACCTTATCAAAAATAGTAACATTCGATTTAAATGGCACATAAATGATGTTGTTACATGGCATACCTCAAAATATTATAAGAAAAAAAAATTTATTGTTAGGTGCCATTGAATATTCCTCCAATCCTTGGAACAATAGGACTCTTTTTGCATCCATTTTGTTACACATGGTTTTTTAGAAATGTAACGAGATATACCAGTCCACTCAGAAAGTATACATCTTCATCCCCCAAAGTTAGTCGACCACGTTTGAATTCGTTCCAACAATATAATATTTTGAGGCATTCATTGCAGTTTCTGCAACGTTTATTCTCCCATTCATAAATAATAATAGCATCTTCCAGATTGCTAATTGTGGAAATGTTTATCATATCCAAATTTAACGGTAGAAATACGATAACCGATATAGTTGCGACTGTAACGCTGCATTTTTTATGAACACATTGTAAATGACATTATTTTTAGCGCTGGTTCCATTGGTAATTGTTCCAATAGTACGTGCCTGAATTCGGACCCATCAGAGAGAATACACTTATCAATAAATATATCTAATTTTTGAAACATACAAATTTTTATTTAATAGTAATTAATTTTGCAGATTGTTCAATATAATTGCCATATATTATAGGTATTCCCAAATCAAATCGAAATATGGTTACCCTACTCGAACATTGTACGAGATGAAATATTTTTTGAGATTACTCTCGTTGGAAACTGTTCTGAGGGGAAAACGATATGTCATTCTAATGAGAGTAATATGCCGTATAAATGGATGTTCATACGAAACTCCTAGCAGTTATAGGTACTGAGATATCAGCGTTCAAAGTAGCGTTACGATTGCGCGGCCACGACTTTTTTGTTTTGGACTGATATCTTCTGTTTAATTAAACTTTAGTATTATTTATTGCTTTAGTTAGTTTCGACAAATTAAGACCTTCCTTCTTGTAACAGTTTTACGGCATAAAATCTTAAGATTAAAGAAATAATCAACAACAAAGAAACGACAAGTGCACGATTGCGCGGCCATAACTTCCAAGGTGAATATTTCGCAAAATATTAATCTAGAGTATGTAATTCTTTTTTCGACAATTTTTGACAAATTCAGTCTTCAATTGACAAAAAGAATTAGATCTCTAGCCCAAGTAGTTGCTGAGATCTCCATGGCCGCGCAATCCTCCACGTTACGTTCGCGCGGCCAACTTAAAACCCTTATAACTTCTTTATTTCTACTTTGACAAATTTTTGGTTTGTGCCATTCGATTTTGACAAATTTCGACAAAAGTTTTGGCTAAAAAAAATTCTATTTGGATAATCTGGCGGAGCAATCGTAACGCACACCTTGAAATGATGTGGGCTCCGCTTTAAAAAAAAACTGCAAAATTGTAAGACCGTACAGAACTCAAAGTCGACGTCGAAATTGCAAAAGAAAAACCGGCCAAGTGTGTCGGAAAGAGCGCAGTAGGGTTCCGTAATTGTCCGATAAAAAGTTACCTTGTAAAGCCTATCTAGCTGTGATCATTCTCAATTTAACTTCGTTGTATAAATTCGTATACTATTATACTATATACTAGCTTTTGCCAGCGGCTTCGCCCGCGTGGAGGTCGGAAAATATCCCGCGGGTATCGTCACTGCTCAGCTCCTATGTGTCTAAGCGTTATGTTATATAGCGTATAACCTGCCCAGAAGTATGGACTACAATTGTACCAAGTTTGGTTTCAGTCGTTTTTGACCCATGCGTGCACATACAGACAGACGGACAGACAGACAGACACAAAAAATTTACTGATTGCATTTTTGGCATCAGTATCGATCACCAGTCATCCTCCAATATTAATTTTGTATGTATATTCAATGTACAGAATTGACCTGTCTACAGTTTTATTATAAGTATAGATAGATAGATATAGATTCCATGCCAAATTACAGTTTCTAAGTACCTACTAGGAGCTTCTGAGTTAAGGCGCGGACCGACAGGCGTGGCGTGCACACGCAGGCTGACACTAAAGCTCCGCCGCACAGTGGAACGAATGTATGGGAGCGGTTGGACGTAGACATGTCCGAAAAAAAAGAGTAAAATTATGCCAAACTAATGATGCCATCTTATTCGATTACTTAATGCCTTCATAACTTGTGGTGATGAATTTCTTCATAACTCCCATATTTCGGGAGTAATTTGAGAAAATGTGAAATTTTACTATGAAAATGAGTGTATCGAGCTCTCTCCCTCCTGATTCCGGGCTTGTTTCAAGTAGCGGTCTCTAATATCATAATGCTAATACTAAGAGCTATATTTAATACTAAGACACATAGTGCGCCAAATGTGCACTTTCTGGGATAAAGAGTGATGTTTATTTTATAACACAATTTTTTTATTTTTTGTTTATTTTGTTGATTAAAACCGTTTTTCTAAAGGTTTACCTTATTACAATAACATTTCTGAGCAGGCAATTAGAGAAGATATAAGCTAATTAGGATATATAATTAGGGACTTAAGGTTTACATATAAAACTGATGCACTAATGATTACTGATAAGAACATTGCTATTATTTAATTACTAAATGGCTCTTAATACACTAATTTAGCATGCATCATTTACTAATTATCACAATAACTAATTACCTTGCAATATTTAACAAAGGATACCTGGGATACCTGGATTTTATATAAATAGGTCACTATTAGTAACTTTAAAATCAGTGTTGATTTACACCTCGTTGTATCCAAGCTAATCTCGCAATGTATTTTCCAAATTTTAATACAAATCTTGATATTCACGTTGCTTTATGCGCACGCGCACATAAAGATTTACGCGACTTTAACTATTTGTTCAGTGTTTTAAAAGATAACAGTTGTGTTCAGTTATGTGAAAGTGCTGAAACAAGTTTAAAAGACTGGTGTCGTCGATTTTGCTACCGCATTTATGCAAAATGGACACAGTCTGGAAGAAGCACAGATAAGTTTCGGAAGAAACATGAGATTTGGCTACAGGCTGCAATTCAATGGCCGGAATTACAGAATGAAAATATGGAACCTTCTACAGAAAATATAAGTGACGTCATCGAGCCCATAATTTCTCCTGCTAAATCTGATGCTTCAACTTGTACACATCCTAGTCCTCGTAAATCTTTTGAGGACCTTAGTAACCGGCAAAAAAGAAGACGCACTGAAGATAGTCTTTCATGCAGCAGTAGCAGCGCTGAAATTATGTTTTCGGCCGAAAGGGCGCTTCAAAAGGCAGGACAAAGCGATACAGCTTATGTTATGAAATACTTGACGGAGAATCCAGAAGAGGCCTCAAAAATCAAAGCCTTCATTGAAGGTAAATCAATTCAGGTACGGGAAATATCCCCTTTGAAGGCATTGGCTCTTTATGTATCGATGAACTTATCGAAATGGCGCTATAACACTCTTCGGGATTTCAACACTCAAGAAGGAGCTCTTCAATACCCGAGTTACTACATGTTGGTTAAAGAAAAAATTAAGTGCTATCCGGCCAAAGAAGATCTCACAGTTACAGAGAGCTCTGCAAAAATCAAATTACAAGCCTTGATGGATTTAACCTCAAGAAGACTTATTAGGTCGTTAGAAACCCCTGTTGATCCCAATCAACAGCTCGTATTGACCAGCAAATGGGGTTTTGACGGATCATCTAGCCAAAGCATTTATCATCAAAGGACGAGTGAAGATGAGCAAATCGATCTTGCTAGTAATTTTATGATTAGTCTTGTACCACTGCGGCTCGTCTCAAAAGGTGTAACAATTTGGGAAAACGAGCGACCATCTTCCACTTCATTTTGCCGGCCAATATTGTTTAAGTTTATAAAGGAAACCAAAGAAAATGTGCAGAGAGAGATGGCTGAAATCGAAGCAGAGATTGAAGCCTTAACTCCATCCACCATCACTGATGGAATTAGTGTCAAACACCAACTGCTGTTGACAATGATTGATGGTAAAATTCATTCCATTATATCCAATACAGCAGCTTCAGTGTGTGACATATGCAAGGCTTGTCCTAAAGAAATGAATAATTTAGAGTTAATCAAAGATAAACACGCAAACGAGGACATGTATAAATATAGCTTAAGCACCCTTCACGCTTGGATTCGCTCAATGGAATGCTTATTACACATTTCCTACAAATTAGACATAAAATCATGGCAAGTAAGGGGTGATATAGCAAAAAGGCAAGTTGATGACAGGAAGAAAAGAGTTCAAGAGGCTGTAAGAAGAGAAACGGGCTTACTTCTCGATGTTGTGAAACAAGGCAGTGGATCCACCAACAATGGCAACTCGGCAAGGAGATTTTTTGAAAACTACACTAAATCTGCTGAACTGACCGGAATAGATGCTATGCTTTTAAGAAAAATCTGTGTGATCTTGCAGTGTATTTCATCAGGAGAGAAGATCAACGTAACTAAATTCCGAGAGTTCTGCTTTGATACTGCTAAGCTAAAGCTTAAACGTGGAGCGTAAACGTGGAGTTATACCCATGGTATTATATGCCTTCTTCACTTCATAAAATTTTAATGCATGGGCCAGACATAGTTCAGAACATGTCAATTGTGCCCATTGGTTTTCTATCCGAAGAGGCATCTGAGGCTAGAAATAAAGATTTTAGAAAATATAGAGAGGGGCATTCTCGAAAGCATAGCAGTATCTCATGCAATGAAGATATTATGCACAATCTTTTACTGTCTTCTGATCCACTTGTTACAAGTATCCGTCCAAAAGGAAATAAGTTTGTAAAAAAATCTTCTTTTAAGGAATTTTATGAGCTTACGGATTCTGAGAAAAGTGATATCGAATTTGTTAACATAAATGATTTAGCGGACATCGATTCTGAATTTGAATTAATTGATGATGATGATGATGACGAAGATAATTAAATGATGTTATTGTTTTAAAATGTGTAACTTAGTAAATAAGAGCTTACATCTTAATTATTTATTGTACTTTTAATGAAACTAGGTAATTTATTATCAACTTACTTATAAGTCATACTCTCATCAGTTCTTGTGAATATTTTTGTTAATATATATTTCTGTATATATATAATATATTTATAGACCTCTTAATAAGTCTGTCTGCGGTTTAAAGTAAATACAAATGGGGAAAAAACGTTTTTTTTTTTAAATTTTCATTTCCTTTTATCCCAGAAAGTGCACATTTGGCGCACTATGTGTCTTAGTATTAAATATAGCTCTTAGTAATAGCATTACGATATTAGAGACCGCTACTTGAAACAAGCCCGGAATCAGGAGGGAGAGAGCTCGATACACTCATTTTCATAGTAAAATTTCACATTTTCTCAAATTACTCCCGAAATATGGGAGTTATGAAGAAATTCATCACCACAATTTATGAAGGCATTAAGTAATCGAATAAGATGGCATCATTAGTTTGTCATAATTTTACTCTTATTTTTCGGACATGTCTACGTCCAACCGCTCCCATACATTCGTTCCACTGTGCGCCGCCGAAGTGTGTCTAGGGATCAAGGTATTTTTTTTTAATGTTATAGACCTCTTGAAATTAAATGAGGCTCGCCCTTTCTTTTTGGATGGGAAATCATCAAATGACGTCTCCCGCTCTAGGGTGGAGCGGAAGGGCGTGTCAGACTTTTACTGACTAAAACCCAGCCGTGTTCCGTCAGTTGCCCCTGGCAGGATGAGGCTCGCCCTGGGACCTTAACTAAACTGGCGAAATGTGGGTATATGTAGGATGCACCTCTACCCAATCCTTCGGGGAAACAAGGCTATCATGTTACGTTATTATGAAATAAAGTAAACATGTCAATTTAGATTGATTATAAAATGTCTGCGTATGTGCAGATCGACGAAGTACTCTCTCTCCTTTGCAGTTATAAAGTCCTCACCTTAGTTAATTCTGACATTAAAATGCAATAGAAAATTAAAATAAAAGTTTTTAAAGGTTTTTATTGCGTTAAATAAATAATCAGTAGGTACTCTAAATTCCACCGTGAACGCGTTTAACGAAAACGAATCGATACTAGTGTTGCAAAGGACTCGAGTCCTCGAGTCGTAATTTTAAAGACTCGACTCAATAATGCAAGACTCAGTGTGCTCAAAAGGCGCGGAGTCTAGAGTCAAGCCGAGCCCGAGTCATTCTCGAGTCTAAAAAAGGGACTCGAGTTTTAAAAAGGACTCGAGTCTTAAAAACGACTTGAGTATTAAAATCAACTCGAATCTTATAGCTTATCATTCGAAAAAACTCGACAGATTTTTTTTTGTTATCAAAGTTACATCATAACCACTAATTTGAATTTATTGCCTTCTTTCGAGTCTTTTCGAAAGAAGGCAATAAATTCAAAATTGATGAGCAGATGAGGTACACGTACAAGTTTCATCTTCATGCTCCGAGTTTTTCTTTAAGACTCGAGTCCTTTTTAAGACTCGAGCTCTTTTTAAGACTCGAGTTTTTTTAAGACTCGAGTGCTTATCTGTAGACGCCGAGCCTTTTGAGCACACTGAGTCTTGCATAATTGAGTCGAGTCTTTAATATTAGGACTCGAAGACGCGAGTCCTTTGCAACTCTAATCGATACTCAATAAGAGTTGAACATTATTTATCAATTTTGATAAAACCTATTACACTTTAAATGTTACCAACTCCAAACATTGCAGGTATGCATCCAGGACAGTATTATCTCTCTGTCGGGCCCCAACAGCATCGTGGGTCGTACTCTGGTCGTGCACGCCGACCCCGATGATCTCGGCATCGGCGGCACCGACCTGAGCAAGACGACAGGCAACGCCGGCGCCCGTATCGCATGCGGTATCATCGGACTCGCCAAGGTCTAGAATAACCTACACTTCAGGCTACCCCTTCATTCTTACTGTAGTATTAGTGGTGAATCTGCTTTCAGTTCAAGGTTTGTCGGCTACTTTTGATACTGATGTTATTCTGACCTCATATCTTCATCAGATATTTTATTAATACTAAAAGTACATTTGCATGAAAAATACAAGGTGATTCAAGAAACAGCCTCAAACAAGCAGTGATGCTTAGTGTTGCAAAGGACTCGAGTCCCTGAGTCGTCATTTTAAAAACTCGACTCAATTATGCAAGACTCCAGTGTGTTCAAAAGGCTCGGAGTCTAGAGTCAAGCCGAACCCGAGTCATTTAACAGCCACTCGAGTCTTAAAATGAATTCGAGTCTATGAATAACTCGTCAGATTTTGTGTACCTACGCATAATTACGTCATAACCACTAATTTGAACTTATCAGCTTCTATTCGAGTCTTTTCGAATGATGAGCTAGAAGTCTCATCTTCATGCTCCGAGTTTTTCTTTAAGGCGCAAGTTGATTTTAAGACTCAATTCCTTTTTAAGACTCGACTTGAGTCTTCTTTAAGACTCGAGTCCATTTTAAGACGAGTCCTTTTTAAGACTCGAGTGCTTGACTCTAGACTTCGAGCCTTTTTGGCACACTGAGTCTTGCATAATTGACTCGAGTCTTTAAAAAATTAAGACTCGAGGACTCGAGTCCTTTGCAACACTAGTGATGTTTGTGCCTCTATATAAATGTATCAGGGTTAGTCCAGCAACAAAACAAAGCATACCTATTTAAATAAATAAATAATGCAAAATAGGTTGCCCAATTATGTAGATAAGACTATATTAGATGTTGTGATGTATATAGCATTCCTGGTATATCTCAGTTAACAAATTATTAGAATCTTGTGATTTGTTTTTTTTTTTTTATTATTAGTGCAGTGCACATGATATGTAAATGTTGTATGTACTGGATTTATTCAATAAAAGTGATGTTATTTGATTTTTTTTTCTTTTTGTAACATATCTCCAGTACAAAATCATCTTTATAGTGGGGTGATTTCTAGCATTTCTTACGTCCAATATCCTATCTTCTTTGCAAATACATTTAGATAGCAAATTATTGAAAGAAAACTTGTGCCAATATTGCTTAAATGTTTATAGAATTTTGTGACTAGATCAACTGTGGCAACTATATAAGTTTAATAATCATAGCACAACATTAAATAGTTGTAAGCATTATAGTTTTTCTCTTTACGGTCTACATATAAAAACTTTTGGTCTAATGCCTAAAATTTTTCTAAAGACACTGTTAATGAACCTCTGATATAAGCAATTTTGATGGATTGTGAAATGGAAAGAATGATATTACTAGCTTTATTCTTACGAATACTTTAATTGACCTACTGAATACAGTACATGATCATTACACGTAAAGAATACATTGCATGAAGAATCATGAGCTTGGAACATAGACGGGCTACTGGTCCATTGCCACAAACTGTTTTCATCACTTTGTATACTTATTGATGCCCAATAGTGTTCAGATTCCTTGGCCAGAACATACTCTGATAGTTTCTTACACAACTTACTAATCAGGGAAGGAGTTACAAAACCTCTAGTTATTGAAATGGATATTCTTCCAGTTTTTAATGCATCCTCACTATCTGGTTGGCAGTAAGAGCTGATATAAGGTTCTGTAGGAGAAATATCTGCATCATGAGCCAGTAAACCAATCCATTCAACCATTTCTTCAGCATCAACATCTTTTATTGAAGGTATTTCAGTTACTGATGGCGATATATTCTCAGTTTTCAGGGAATGAACTGACACATTGATATCCCTCTCACTAAAATATTTTGCTATAGATGATGGGCAAATATCTTCATTATTTGGCTCCCATGTTATGTTAAAATCAAACTCTTCTAGTTTCTGCAGCCCTGATCGCACTTTAGAATAGTTTTTTATTGTTTTGAGATCTATCTTTACTTCATAAAAGTTGTGAGGCCGCTTTGTTCCTTCAAATCCTAATATTTGATATGTGTACTCAAGAATGTTAAGTATGAGATATCCATCTGGAGTTATAGTAGCGCAATTTTGTATGATACAGTTTCTGTCTACTGACAAACACAGAACTTTTCCAGTTTTTACAAAACTTTCAATGAAAACTGGTTCCACAAACTCTGTTAGTGAACAAGCCGATAATTTATAATAATCTGTGTCTTCTGTAATTATATCTTGAATAAAACTCGGTGTCTGTATTTCATCAGGGCATGTTACTATCAAACTTTTGTAGAAATTGTTCTTATTTACAATTTTGTTTACTATTTCTAAACTTAATTTTTCTCTGTGATTCACTATAACTTTTGGTGGAGGAAAGTTCCATACTTCTGGGCACAGCATGTTATTTATTTAGATTTCACCTTCGCGGTACTCACTTAATGAACTTTAACGTGAAAATTTCAAAAGTTGAAGAAACTAGGCAATAATAACATAACCTTACTTTTTGACTGACACATAACCTCCAAACTTGCACCATTTGACAATGACAGGTCGAAAATGTCAATTTTCATTACAGAATACCGATTCCGAGTGATGTCCTTATAACTGAATCACACACATCGACTCATGTTTATGTATAATTCCGGTTTAGTGTAGTCCTTATTGGTCCGCCTCCTGACTAGTGCTTAATGAAATCATAAGCTCTTAAGTTTACGTCACCTAGGTGTGGGTCAAGAAAATAGACTGTTAAGGGCCCTCACCTACATAACGGTTTCAACCGGTCCGGTATTGCCTATCCTTTGTCATTATTTTATTTCGAATTTTCGAGTCGCCAACATTCCAAATGATCCATGAAAAGGGTATTGTGTGCTTGGTACATTTATCCATATCGAAGGTGGACAAGGGATGTTTAAATATGTTCCTGACGAGAACCACTCGATAAAGTAGGAGCAAAAATTGAATTTGATTTTTGCGACCAATTTGAAACTTACCGAATAAATTAAGAAACCAATTGAAACCGAGCAACGTCCACACCTGTAGGGTGAAAAACTCGTTTCAGCTAGTTTGCTTACCGAAATGGAACGGTGTGTGTGCTGGCGATAGACACAATTGTAATCCTTGTACTGGTATGTAAGAAGAGGGCCTATATAGCCACTGCCATTCATTCACATTAAGAAACATGGGGAATGGCAATTTTTATTTATTTAAACCGAAATCAAACAAACATAAAACTTAATCTACTTTATTATCACTTTGCTTGTCTACCCTACCGATCGCCTCTGATCAACTCTTTGCAACAATAACCGATCATTCGTTGTATAGTTCTTCTGCAGGCACGGCCTTGTACAAAGCCTCGACCGCCTCCACAGTGCGAGCTACGATGGCGTGGACTATCGGGGGGGCAATCTCGTGCATTACTTCACGCCAGTTTGTATTGACGAAATCTTCCACAGGTCCAGCTGGAGTGAGAATACGTCGAGATAGTTAGTTATGTTTGTGCGTTTGAGACAAAAGTACAAAGTTCCTGAACTACTTAGGGACACCTGCGAATATTGGAAATAGGCACCATTTGCAGAAAATTGATGTCGAAATTTATCGCGCGGGAACGTGCTATCGGGGTAGAAAGTAGCTCTTTATAATGGCTATGTGCCAGTGGTGCCGATTCTGTTGTCACAAAATTCTCTAAACTAAACTAAAAATCACTAAAATTTGGTTTAATCCTGTCAAACGACGATTTCCTATTCTGAAATAGACTAAAGTGACACAATTTAACTATATTTTAGTTTGACAGCACTAAGGTTGCACTGAGTTATTAGTTTAGTGAAAATGTAAATTTTGCTATTCTGAGTTTGCCGGTTTTCACCAAAAATTTTGACTATAATAATTTATTTTAACTAAATCAGACTATTTTTAATCGCGATTAAAAAGGTGTGGAATAAAACTAGTGGTCATGAACAAAAATTCTCAACAACGCCTCGCCTTCACGTGCAAAAACAGTTCTGTATTTTTTATTTTCTTTTTGCTTATATCTTGAAAATGGCGTGTCCTATCGCAAAAATAATGAAATTTTCGGCCCCCTTAGTACACCCCGGCACATTTAAATCTCAACACGTGGGTAATATTTTTTTTATAATTTTCAAACAAAAGTGAAAAATTCCATATAAAACACGTTGAGGCTGCCCCCCAGCACGCGCCTTCGTCTCTCAAAAAAATCATTCTACGCAATGCACACACAAGTACAACGTTGCGAAACCAAAAGAAAAAAAAAATACCACGCTGAGTCGCGATTGTCAAATTCGATTTTAGTCGTGTCAAAATAATTTTTAAATTTAGAGATTTTTCGTTGCAGAATAGCGTTACAATTCTCATAGCCAAAAGTAAGGAATTTTAGAGATAGTTTAGTTAGTTTAGTTCGTGTACAACAGAATCGGCACCAGTGTCAGTCACGTGAAAATCAGTCCAGCCGTTTCGGAGATTAGCCGGAACAAACACAAACAGAAACATTTATTTTTTTGTTCTATGTACCGTAGGTTTGCATTTAGTAAAAAAGCTATTTTTATATCACAAACACACATTTTTCTTTTTGTATAGATATGGGAATCGAATCTGCGACCAACCGGGCGATATAAAGGCTGTACTCACCCAAAAGCTTATTGCCATTAAAGAGGTTATCGAAGTTGAACCTGGCGCCGGTTTTCACCTGACTGTTGAAGTGCCAGTTGTCGATGTGCCAATGTTTCTTGCCATCGTCGCCGTCCACCGTTACCAGCACCGTGCTGGCTTTGATCACTATGTCACCTGGAACATTGTTCACCAAATTGTTAGGATAATGATGATGGTATTCTATCCTAACTGCCAATGATAATAATAAAACTCCAAAAGTTTTGGGTCGTACCATTTTTGGCATAGACCCGTATCTATGGCCACTGGACAGGTCAACCAATGTATTAACTGCCAATCCAAGCAAGAACACTGATAAACGTATGAATGACTTACGTATATTGATGTGGTATTTGCCCTCGCCCCTGATGGGCAACACGAGGATTTGTCCATCCAGCTTATAGTCTCCAACCAGGTCCACGGTGCATCTGATAGTTATCGCCTGCTTGCCTTTCGTCAGGTCGTGCCTGTCAAGTGAAAAGAACATATTTAACGGTAAAGGTATAATTCCGAAAGCGATTGGTTTCTCTATAGGTCTCTGTGAAAACGGCAACAGGCGGAAATGTAGCCGACCATGGAAGCGTTTCCATAGTCGCATAAAAAACAGCGGGTTAGTCGCGTTATACATGAACAGTAGGAATGAATTTTATTTCGACAGTTAAACAGAGTGTGTGCAATTAGGGTGCAGACGTGTCGCTGTGGTCTGTTACAATAACGAAATTGTAACTTTTTTTCAATTTCGTACTTAGATGTTTTTGCCAAATTTCGTTGCTGACTACAGTCAAAACAATAAAACATACAATAATATGTTACACACGGCGACAAATCAAGCTACACATTTCCAGTATAAGCTGACTTCTCATTATACGAAAAGCTTATACGATGCGAGGACAGCTAAAACTGGAAATGGATTGCTTGATGTGTAGGCGTGTGTATGTATACACACATAAGTAGGTACAATGGTTTGATATACGTAGTGCATTAGAATGAAACGAATATCATTATGTATTAAACAAGTTAATTTGCTAATAAAAATAGCAGCAACTCGCAGACATCACAAAAAACGTCTTCCTGCAAGATCACATAATTTTGGAAGGTACAAAACTAGCAATTTTTTTGTTTAACGACTGGATTTGAACAATAATTGGCTTAATTTCTTCTCTATAATTTTTCAGCAGGCTACTCAAATGTGTGTGTTTTTTTTTTGTCATCACATTGTTTCTTACATGCAACTTACATGCCTCGTATCCATTACTTATGTAATTATGGCGTCGCTACTCGAAACTTTTGTCACGGGATGTTTATTTATCTATGTACTATTTGTTAGGAAATACCACAGAATACATAATAGTACGAAATACTTCATCTGTAATTAGTTTGCTTATTCCTGTTATTACTGACAAATTAAAGCCTGACATTACAGTAGTAAGAATAGTACTAATGTGGCCACAACTCTTTTCATCATCATCATCATTTCAGCCGTAAGACGTCCACTGCTGGACTTAGTCCTCCCCCAATTTGGGGGGCTTTGCCATAATCGCCACGCTTGGCAGGCGGGTTGGTGATCGCAGTATGGTGGTAAAATGCATAGAGAACGCTGCTGCCCATTCTCTAGTAAGTCCCTTAGTCGCCTTTTACGACACCCACGGGAAGAAATGGGGTGGTGAGTAGTGTATAATTGGGGTTCCTGGATCAGAGATCCAGTCACCCCAATTATACATTTGATGTGAACAGACAATCAGTCAATCGATCAATATTTTAGGAACTAGACAATCAGTCATTCTATTAATATTTTGTGAACTGGACAAATCAGTCAATAAATTAATATTTTGTGAACAAGACAATCAGTCAATCAATCAATATTTTTCAAAACATTTCATTAATTTATTTACTCTGGTTCTAGATTCAAGTATTCGAAATAATATGATTTTGTAGATCATATTATTTCGAATGCTTCTATGTAGAACATTCCATTCCATGATGCGATTATTACGATCGTGGCAGGAGGGGCGTTTCGTAGTATCTGTCTACCCAGTATATGTATGTATGTATATATTCAAGTATTCTAAAATATGTACAATTCATTGCGTTGCGATGCTGTCGAGGTAGTGCGGATGTGCTACACAACACATCACTTTTATTCTCACACCTCCCCCCGCCCCCCTTGACCTTATTGATAATCACAACCACAACACGTCCTTACACTGAGTGAGTAAAGCCCGTAAAGTAGCCCATTACTAGGTACAAATCTTTGATAATACGTTTGGTGCCCAATGCACCAAATTTCATTACTAGCTCGTCTCTGTTCCAACTATAAATTGGGGTAGGCTTGTATGATAAATACTGATTGAAGCGCTGTTTAGACCCTCAATAACGATAGAAAAAAGGTAGAGCATGTTAGTGAGTTTTTGATTGACCTTTTGTTTAATAAGTTTTTGAAGGGGGAAAATGGTAAATAAAAGATGGAACTAGAAAATAATATTATGATACATTTATTAATGAATTTCCATTGAGTCTGAGATTTTTACAACAATATCCTTAACAGAATTATATATATTATCCATATACATATTTTTTACAACATGTTGTATGCATAATTCGGCATCACATTTGCACTGGGAGCTTTCACTGTCACTAAACTTTTCAGCATCATAGATTTCAATTCTAATCACCTTTCCCCCGATGGCATTTGACCCCCGCGTAAGTTTCTTCACGTAAGAAAATATAGCGGGGGACTTTTTCAGTTTCTTACTATTCGGTCCATCGAGGTTTAACAACCTTTCACCTCGCTGTCCCGCTGGTGGATTCGCAGGAATGAAGTTAAACAGATCGTTTTCAGAGTCCTGAAAATAAATAAAAACGTATGACTAACTAATAAACCTAAATAATACCTAACTCTAGTTGCCTTTATTCAAACATTAAATATTCCTGCATGCTATACACATGGCTACTTAATATTAGATTGATTGTTGGTTTTAACTCAGCTAGGAATCGAACCCAAGGCCTATAACGAATACCACCACTTATCAATCACTCTACCCACATTACTATTCTCGTGTGTTTAAACTAAAAAAAAAAACATGTCTTAGTTTAAAAAATAAAACCACATTACTGAAATAAAAGTTCTACATAATATTTTAATTCGTGTGATGAAAAAGTGAATTGAGCGTAAAATGCACTAAAATGTTTGTTGCAAGCATTTCACTATTCAAATTCAATAATAAATGATGCTAGGATCTGTTATTAAACCAAGTTCAAACTTTTTATAAAAACAAATATAAATAAAAGAATTAAATTAATACTCACCGACATAATTATTACTCGTTGATTTACTCGCGCTTGCTGGTATGAAACTAAATAATAATTGATTTTTCAAGATATTTTATCCTTTATATAGGGTTCTATTAAATAATTATAAATGGATTTAAAGTTCAATATGGCTGTGAAAAAAGTCTAATAGCACATGTCATCGTAATTTTATATATTCGCGACAAAGCGACGCTATACCGTTTCAGATTACAATTAAATGCATACCATAATATAAAGCCGCCGCTAAATAGACGGCGGTGCGATGCGATAGCGTCGCGATGACGTTTCAATGCTAGCTAGGGAAGGCGTGGGCACTTCTCAACAACACAGGATAGTAATGATGGAGTAGTTTAACTTTATAGAAAACGTCCAAACCGACTCGCTTCAAATCTCAGTGAATACCGGTAGACAATTGTTCGATTGCGCAACATTACGCGGATTTACCGGGACAAATCTTTGTGTGATGAGCACGATCATTTGTTCTGTGTCTGGGTGTTATTTATCTATAATATGTATGTATTTAGAAATATATAAGTATGTTTATCAGTTGTCTGATTTCCATAGTACAGGCTCTGCCTAGTTTGGGATCAGATAACGTTGTGTTGGTTGTCCTAAGATATTTATTTATTTATTTATTTATTTAATTTATTTTTCTGCACTGCACTATTAACTTACTGTATCATTATTATGCATCATGTGTTATCGCGTTCATACTGATTTAAACAATACAAAAAATCACCGCGACGCTACCGCACCGCATCGCTATCTGTGAACTGATGACTTAAAAGTCAATTCACATAGAAAGCGGCATCATCCAGAGCGGTACTTAATAGACATCAGAACTGGACCACCCACTGACTTATCGAGTTTAAGTATCTTGAACTATGAAGATAAAGTTCAAATTGCAAGATCTCGATGTTTATTGTTTAGGAAGATATTTTTCTGCAACGTAAACTATCACATATTTGGGTGTAAGGGCTGATAAAGCATTTTTGTAACGCGTGATCTATTCCTTATACGGGATATCGTGACGTGGATTTTGCACTATTTAAGAGTGCATCCTGCAGAAGCTGGATCACATCAACACTTCAACTAGGAGCGGTTACATCTAACTCACTACCAAACTACCAGATCTTACTAACTACCAAAGCAACGTCAATCTTCTAAAATGTAAGTACATATCTACTCACTTTTCAATGTTATTTACTTTGTGTTGTTTCCACCTTATTCACTATTCAATCATTAGAGTATTATAGTTATTCATTAACCTCTTCCTTTCTTTCTTCTTCATCTATAAAAATTAAATTGTTTATTGATTCATAAAATTTAATAATCATTCATTCAAGTAATAAGTGCATTCAATTAATATCGCCCACACGATTAAAACAAAATGTAATTGTTACTGTTATGTACTAATTCATTGTTTTTATTTATTACAGGTCCAAGAACACGGCTGACTATATTTTCCCTACGGAGGACGAATCAACGGACGAGGAGCAAGCATCGGTGAAAACCAAGCCGAAGGAGAACAAAAAGCGCAAGCCTTCGTCAACGAGCAGCTCCCAGCCGTCTACGAGTAAGAAAACTAAGCCGACCATTCACCCAATCACTCCTGTCACCAAGTCAACGGCTCGCGAGTTGTTCGGGAGCGACAGTGACGACGATGAAATTGAGGTGGTTGCGGGCAAGAAGAATGCCCCGATATGCTCGTACATCACTAGGAGATTGGCGAACGGATTTTCACGTCAAATGAACGAGCAGAAGAGAGGTGAGTTCTATATAGAACTCAAAGTATATAAATGTAATGAAATAGAGCGGGTCCAACCAGTAAATAGGTGGCGCCACTCGGTAATCACGATCAAAAACAAATGTGATGAGGATTCAGAATCCTGGCGTTGCCTAAACACCTACATAACAAGCACCCGGAAGGAGTTTAAAAAATTTACTCCTACTTTTATAAGCTCTTACCAATAGTTTACATTATGAGATTTAAGCTATACCACATTAATGATTAGACTAACATGGAGTTTATTTTAAGATAGAATTTTATAACCGCATTTAATCCCAATAATTAAACTATACAATGAGAAATGTTGTTTTTTTTTCCAGTTATACACCCCGTTGATGGCTCATCAAATTCTGATAATAATAAAGTTAAATCCCAGATTGATATTCCAGAAAAAGTTAAATCCCAGATTGATATTCCAGAAAAAGTTAAATCCCAGATTGATATTCCAGAAAAAGTTAAATCCCAGATTGATAATCCAGAAAAAGTTAAATCCCAGATTGATATTCCAGAAATTGAATATGATACAAATAAGTCAAAGTTTGATAAAGTTAAATCCCAGATTGATTTTCCAGAAAATGTTAAATCCCAGATTGATATTCCAGAAAAAGGTAAATCCCAGATTGATAATCCAGAAAAAGTTAAATCCCGGATTGATAATCCAGAAAATGTTAAATCCCAGATTGATATCCCCAGAAATTGAATATGATACAAATAAGTCAAAGTTTGATAATGTTAAATCCCAGATTGATATTCCAGAAAAAGTTAAATCCCAGATTGATATTCCAGAAAAAGTTAAATCCCAGATTGATAATCCAGAAAAAGTTAAATCCCAGATTGATCCAGAAATTGAATATGATACAAATAAGTCAAAGTTTGATAAAGTTAAATCCTAGATTGATATTCCAGAAAATGTTAAATCCCAGATTGTTATTCCAGAAAAAGTTAAATCCCAGATTGATAATCCAGAAAAAGTTAAATCCCAGGTTGATGTCCCCAGAAATTGAATATGATACAAATAAGTCAAAGTTTGATAATGTTAAATCCCAGATTGAAATTCCAGAAATTGAATATGATACAAATAATTCCAAGTTTAATGAAGTTAAATCCCAGATTGATATTCTAGAAAAAGTTAAATCCCAGATTGATATTTCAGAAAACGTTAAATCCCAGATTGATAATCCAGAAAATGTTAAATCCCAGATTGATATTCCAGAAAATGTTAAATCCCAGATTGATATCCCCAGAAATTGAATATGATACAAATAAGTCAAAGTTTGATAATGTTAAATCCCAGATTGATATTCCAGAAAATGTTAAATCCCAGATTGAAATTCCAGAAATTGAATATGATACAAATAATTCAAAAGTTTGATAAAGTTAAATCCCAGATTGATATTCCAGAAAAAGTTAAATCCCAGATTGATATTCCAGAAAAAGTTAAGTCCCTGATTGATAATCCAGAAAATGTTAAATCCCAGATTGATATTCCCAGAAATTGAATATGATACAAATAAGTCAAAGATTGATAAAGTTAAATCCCAGATTGATATTCCAGAAAATGTTAAATCCCAGATTGATATTCCAGAAAATGTTAAATCCCAGATTGAAATTCCAGAAATAGAATATGATACAAATAATTCAAAAGTTTGATAAAGTTAAATCCCAGATTGATATTCCAGAAAAAGTTAAATCCCTGATTGATAATCCAGAAAATGTTAAATCCCAGATTGATATTCCCAGAAATTGAATATGATACAAATAAGTCAAAGATTGATAAAGTTAAATCCCAGATTGATATTCCAGAAAATGTTAAATCCCAGATTGAAATTCCAGAAATTGAATATGATACAAATAATTCAAAGTTTGAGAAATTGAATATGATACAAATAAGTCATAGTTTGATAAAGTTAAATCCCAGATCGATATTCCAGAAATTGAATGTGATACTAATAAGCCAAAGTTTGATAAAGTTAAATCCCAGATTGATATTCCAGAAAAAGTTAAATCCCGGATTGATATTCCAGAAAAAGTTAAATCCCAGATTGATATTCCAGAAAAAGTTAAATCCCAGATTGATAACCCAGAAAAAGTTAAATCCCAGATTGATATTCCTGAAATTGAATATGATACAAATAAGTCAAAGTTTGATAAAGTTAAATCCCAGATTGATATTCCAAAAAAAGTTAAATCCCAGATTAAAATTCCAGAAATTGAACATGATATGAAAGTTTATGAGCCAGATTGTTTACCAAAGTATATTAATTGTGATAAATGCAAAATGGAGATCCCAGAACATAAATACAGATATCATAAGAGAACGAATATTCATAAATCGAATTGTTTAATAAAGTCAAAGTTTGATAATATTTATATTGTAGCTACGACATTTAAAAATAGAATCATGACTTATCGCTTAAACCCGAGATAGAAGACGAGTACCTCATACTAGAGGCGTTCTTGGGTGATAAGCGAAAATATGTTTTGAAACTGATTGAGTTATCATTATTGGAACATACTTGCATTAAAGTTAACTTTGAGCTGTTTGCTTACTTTTTACTACCACAATTAAGTGAGCAGCAGCTCAAGTCATTTAATACGAAATATGAAACTATATACAGCAGTACTGACATTAATCATTTATTCTCAAATATAATAGAAATACTCGTTTTATTTATAACCCTTTTTCGACATTACCTGTAGAGATTATTATCTAAGTATAAACGATCATTTTTATTTATTTGTGTACTTATTCGTTGAAACCAAAGCTAAAAGAACTACCAAAAATCTGCTTATTGCGGGTTATAATTAGTTAGTGTTCCTGATAAGCATTATAAATACTAGAACATATATTTTTTTCTGACAGATACAAACATGAAGTGGGTCAAGCAACCAGTTTCATTAGAAGTAAAAAATATTGAGGTAGAGAAAAATAAACTACATGCAAAGCATAGTGTTCTTTTGCCGAATAATATAAGATGTATAATATGTGGCCCTTCGAATTGTGGGAAAACGAACGTCATGATTAGTTTGTTAATCCACGAAAATGGTTTAAAGTTTAAAAATGTTTACTTGTATTCAAAGACCAGCTTTCAACCAAAATATATTTTTCTAAAACAAATCTTAGAAAGAGTACCAGAAGTAAAACTTTTTATATTTAATTTTGATGACGAAGTTATTCATCCTAATGATGCATTACCGAATTCTGTTATTATTTTTGATGACGTGGTTAGTGAAAAACAAGTTAACATACGAAATTATTTTACAATGGGCAGACATAGAAATATAGATTGTTTTTATTTATCTCAAACGTATTCAAAAATACCAAAGCAGTTATTACGTGATAATGTTAACTTTTTGATAATTTTCAAGCAAGATGAAGTTAACATGAAACATATATACGATGAACATGTTAGTTCTGATATAGAGTGGTCGAAGTTTAAAGATATATGTTCTAAAATCTGGATACATCCTTATGATTTTTTGACTATTAATAAGGATTGTGAATTAAACAAAGGCAGATATAGACAATCATTCGACAAGTTTATTTATTGTGATTAATGGCTATATAAATTATGAGTGCAAAAAATTAAAATCATTTGAGCATAAATACTTCTTCATATAAGTCGTATAATGGACCACAACATTACAGATCAATTAATTAAGTCTGCGGACGCTATTAAGGCAAAAGTGAAACAAATGAAAGATTATGAGTTTAAAACTGACACTCATTTGAAATATTTTTTCAAGCCTCTCGCAGACCCTCTAAATGCAATCGTAGCTAACAAGCAAATTTCTACAATAAAAAATGAAGATACTTATGATGACGAAATTAAACACACTGATAGAGGTTCAACAATATTTTTGCGGGATAAATCTCATGATATGTACAAACATGAATCATCTAATGAGTCAAGCTCGATAGAAAATTTTTATTCAGATGAAGGAGATAATGGATCGGAAAAAGATATAAATGCATCGTTGAAAAAAGAAGATATCATTGAAATATATGAGGATATGAATATACCATTTGGTGTACGTAGTGAGAATAACAAACATATGATCGGAAATACAATAGTTAATTTCTCAACCACTCATGAGAACTCTGGTAAAGTGTTTAACATTTGCGTAGCTAATAAACAGTATACAATAACACCTGGTCTAAAAGAACTATTGCTTCGCAAAAAGCCTGATTTAAGTTTAGTCAATTTAAAAGATAAATTGGTTTACAAAGAAATACTCCTGACAACTAATGCTCATAAAAGAGACTTTGACCCTGCAGGTCAAATTAAAGGTGATAAAGGTCTAAAATATTCTCAAGTGGTCAAACCATTATTTTCTGAGTCTTATAAATGCTTACAAGCACCAATAGAAGCTAAATCTAGGCAAAAAAGAGGTGCTGGTTTACCGTTTCTTAAAAAATATAAAAAAAATACTGAACTTGTTTATTGGGATGATCCTAATGAATTAGTGGACAGACTTAAACTTTTGATCGCTTCTAAAACTGCAGGTAATACTAACCTTGATAACGATATTTTATCAATTATTGAAGAACTAAAAGAAGCGGGTGTAATACATGAATAAAAGGGCTTATCATAGACACTGTTACTTAGTCTAATTTTGAAGTTCAGAAGTGACAGTTGAAAGAATGAGCAAAGTGAAAAGAGACATCATAAACGAGATTCACAGAAGTGCTAGAATCAATTTTTCTCGAAGACATGTAATATTAAAAGATATTGATGATCTTTGGCAAGCCGATTTAATGGATATGCAAAGCATTTCCAAATTCAATACTAACTACAAATATATTTTAGTCGTTATCGATGGATTCTCTAAGTATGCTTGGGCTATTCCACTTAAACAAAAAAATAAAGAATCTGTATCTAAAGCATTCAATACGATATTGAGTAGTAAAAAACGCATCCCAAGAAACCTGCAAACAGACCTAGGAACAGAATTTTACAACACAAGTTTTCAAAAAATATTAAAAAATAATTCTATCAATCACTACAGCACCTATTCAACCAAAAAGGCCTCCATTGTAGAACGACTTATAAGGACGATAAAAAGTAAGCTTTACAAGGAATTCAGTTTAAAAGGGAATTATAAATGGACTGACGGTACACTTGCTAAAGTAATTAACAGATATAATCAAACAATACATACAACAATTGGTTTACCGCCAGCTCGAGTCAATCATAAAAATAAAGCTCAAGTACTAAATATTTATTTTAATCGACAACAAATGAAAACAAAGCGTCGTAAGTTTAAGATAGGTGATTTTGTTCGAATAAGTAAACATAAAGGTTGTTTTGAAAAAGGCTATACTCCTAATTGGTCAACAGAGATATTTAAGATTAGTAAAGTTCAAAATACAAATCCTACTACATATTTATTACAAGACATTAAACAGCAGCCTATTTTAGGAGCATTTTATAATCAAGAATTACAAATTACCAAACATCCTGATATTTACCTTGTTGAAAAAGTTTTGAAACGTAAAAGTAGAAAAGTTTTTGTGAAATGGTTGGGGTTACCATCATCAGAAAATTGTTGGATTGATGATACAAATGTTTTGTAAGGGCTTTATAATACCATGATCTATGATTTAGGTTCTATTCTGTTTGCATACATGAACGGAGAAGGACTTGTGAATCATTTAATTAATAATTTACCGTTTGAGCTCCATTTACCGGGATATAATTACTGTGGTCCTGGAACTAAATTACATAAAAGATTGGCTCGTGGTGATAAAGGTGTAAATAAGTTAGATGAGTATTGCAAACATCACGATATCGCTTACAATAAATCCAAAAGTTTGAAAGATCGTCACAAAGCAGATATCATTTTACTAAAGATGGCGAAGAAGCGTGCTCTGTCTTCAGATGCAAACACAGGAGAAAAACTTGCTGCTAATGTGGTTAACAACGTAATGCTATCAAAAGTGAGTTCTGGATATGGTCTCAAAAAAAACTTTAAAAATATAGTCTCCCATACAAGAAAATGCATTAAAAAATTGAAGCCAAAGTGTAAGAAAAAACTGATAGAATTGGCATACGCAGCTGCTAGGGAGTTAACTCATAATTCATCTACGAAGCTCCCACGGATCATACCCATTCCTAAGTCCGGCGGTGTTTTACCTTTAATTCCTATATTTGCTGGCCTGTCTGCTGCTGGAAGTATAGCAAGTGGAATTGCTGGAATCGTCAAAACTATCAACGAATATAAGGTAGCAAAAAAGCGTTTGGAACAAATGGAACGACAACATAAGAAAGTGGAAGGTGTTTGTATTGGAAACGGATTGAGGCTAAACCGTAGCAAGAATGGACTTCGATTATATCTAAATTTAAAGAAAAAAAACTAAATCGCAGGCTGCCTAACCGTGCTCTTACTAATATCGATATCATACAATTTACGGAAAATATTCCATATTTTCGTGGAGTGTATATGAGAGATACCTTACCAAGGTCACCGTTTTCCCGAGAGTGTGGAATCATTAATTTGGATGATTCTAAAAATTCTGGTACACATTGGGTAGCCTACGTAATTATAAATAAATATGTTGAATATTTTGATAGTTACGGAAACTTAAAACCGCCCATAGAATTTGTTCGTTACGTGGGTTCTGACGACATCCATTATAATTACAATAATTATCAAAATAATAACTTATTTAACTGTGGACACTTATGCATAAAATTTCTTAAAGAGTTTTGGAAAAAGCAGTCTTTTTAAATGATTACTTTAAATAGAGTTTCTTACTCATAAGTCAACACTTTAACGCTGTCTGTTACAAGAAACGAATGTCAATTATATTATAGCCGAAAAAATGATAGTGTATAATATAAAATCAATAGCCAAAGTGAATAACTTTACTCGTCCTCGTATCGTCAGAAGACGCAGACATACGCGAAGTGTAAAAATAATCACTGAAGAGAATAAATTGTTTCTTCAAGCTTTGGGATTTAAACTATGAGTATTCTTAATATAAATGATTCAGCGCAGTTCGATAACTCTATAGTGAGTTATGAATATCACACTTATAATCCATACAGCAACAGTTTTAAGGAAAATGATGAAATACGAATACCCATAAATCAGCAAGATGTGTACATATTACCTTCAGCCAGTTACATTTACGTTGAAGGTCGAGCCACTATCTCTTCTAAAGATGCATCAGGAAAACTTACACGAAAGTCTGTTAATTTCACAAATAATCCTATATCATTTCTATTTCAAGACATTCGATATGAAATTAACGGTGTTGAGATAGATCGAATAAAAAATGCAGGAATTACTACAACTTTAAAATCATATGTATCTATGAGTGCGGGGGAAAGCAAAGCTGCTGGTGTTTGGGGTTGGAATTTGAATGGGGCTAAAGATAATGACGGTATTTTTAGCGCTCTTATACCCCTGAATAAAGTTTTGGGATTTGCGGAAGATTATGATAAAATTATCATTAACTGTAAACATGAACTTCTACTTAACAGAAGTAGTTCTAAGCTTAATAGTGTTATTCTTGATAATAACGACTCGATTGAAATAAATATAGAGAGATTGCAATGGCACGTGCCTCATATTAAAGTTTCAGATCGGGAAAGATTAACTTTACTAAAACATTTAGAGAAAGATCGCCCTATTCAAATAGCTTTTAGAAATTGGGACTTGCATGAATACCCTTTATTACCTAAGACTACAAAACATTCCTGGGTTATTAAGACTGCTTCTCAACTCGAGAAACCGAGGTATGTGATCTTTGGGTTACAGACAAATAGAAAAAACACTAAATCTAGAGACAGTTCAATATTTGACCATGGTAAATTAACTAATGTTACTCTTTTCTTAAATTCTAACTATTACCCATACGAATCTGTTAATTCAAAATTTCATGAAGATAAGTATTGTATATTATATGAGATGTATACCAAATTTCGTCAGTCTTATTATAACATTCGATGTGAACCGATGCTTGATCTGCTTCAATATAAAGAAAAGGCTCCTTTATTTGTAATTGATTGCTCAAGACAGAACGAGGCTTTGAAGACTGGGGCTATAGATGTGAGACTAGAAATAGAAAGTTCTGAAGATATTCCAGAAAATACATCCGCATATTGTCTAATCATCAACGACCGCCTGATAGAATATAAACCCCTGAGTAGTATTGTAAGGAAATTATCATGAACGCCATAGTCGATGTGCAAGGGTTTAAGACGGAAAATAACGAGTTTATTGTCAAAGAAATAGCAATAGCATGCAGAAATCAAATTATGGTGTTATTAATCAAACCACCATTCCCATTTTACAATCTTACAAAAAAAGAAAAATCGCAAGTTTGTTGGATAGAGAAAAACAGAAAATTTTTGTGGAAAGAAGGTTTTATATCATACTTAAAATCGCTGCAATGTATTGAACCTTATCTGAAAGATAAAAACATTTATGTTAAAGGGTGTGAAAAAGTGTTGTGGCTAAGAAACCTATTAAAACATGATAATGTATATAATTTAGAAGATAAGAAATGTCCTAGTTTACAAAAATTATTTGATGATTATAAAACGTCTAGTAATATATTTAGTTGTGTGTATCATTCGAATGTATGTGCTTTAAAAAATGTAACATGTTTAAAAAAGTGGATTGATGATAACAGTATTTTTAATTGTTTATAATTTAGAAGATAGTCTGTCTTGAAAAAAAAAATATACAAAAAAATAATAAGTAATGTTAAGTAATTACTTGCTCTTTGTATCATAACAATATATCGAAATAAATGCTTTTTTTATAAGTAATCGTTTTTGGTTTTATTTTCATAATAAACGCGTTAGACATAGAATACCACAACGAAATGTGCTTTAATTTCTTTATAAATTGAGAACACCAGATACAAGAGTTCATTATTCTTTTATACATATTCGTATCGAGACCTTCTTAAAAATGCTTCAAAATTATTTCAGCCCGCGTTACGAAATATATAATAAACACAAAATTCGATTATGTTCATTTCGACATTATTGGGCTACAGTAGATTCAAAACGAAGATTGGTGATGGAAATGGCCGATGCAGGTTTTTTTTACTGTGGAAATGGCTTAAACGATAAAGTTATGTGCTTTTCGTGTGGAGTTGGCATCGAAGATTGGGAGTATTACAATGATCCGTGGATGCAACATGCCATATTTTCCCCTGATTGCTTTTATTTAAACGCTGTAAAAGGAACAGACTATGTTGCCAAATCAAGAAGTCTGTTTTATAAAGAAACAAAAATATGAAGTGATTGTAACGTGGAGCAGAATAGATTGATGCGATTGACTGTCTGCTTGTCTAGTTCACAAAATATTGATCGACTGACTGATTGTCTAGTTCACAAAATATTGATTTATTGACTGATTTGTCTAGTTCACAAAATATTGATAGAATGACTGATTGTCTAGTTCTCAAAATATTGATCGAATGACTGATTGTCTAGTTCACAAAATAATGATTTATTGGTTGATTTGTCTAGTTCACAAAATATTGATAGAATGTCTGATTGCCTAGTTCTCAAAATATTGATCGAATGACTGATTGTCTAGTTCACATCAAATGTATAATTGGGGTGACTGGATCTCTGATCCAGGAACCCCAATTATACACTACTGTGGTGTTATTCTTTACGTCCGGCACCACACGGCACAACTCTTTTATGGAGCTGATAATAGAATCTTTGTTTACTTACAATAATTTAATTTACGTGCTCTTTGTCGGTACATCGTAATAATAGTATCCTGAATTCTTGGCTTAAGTCTAAGTATCTACCCACTTCCACTAAGCCAATCGCACTTAGCGTCTACCTGGAGTGACTGATCTAATCTGTTTTGCCAACAGTAATTATGTAATAAGGCTGGAGCAGGAAATAATAATATTAATAGTCCTCCACACCGAATTTCGGCCATGGTAACCAATCTCAGCGGAGACTATAAGCCTTAGCACGGGAGATATATAATATGTAATAGTGCACAAATGTGTGCGCAGACACAGGTGCACTCTTAGGCGGTTCACCCACTGAAGATGCGTCCCGCCGCGGTGCGCGGAGAGACGTATAACGCACGCGGGGCGCCTTCCCGCGCATTTCCGCGTCGGCAGTGTGTTGTGCTAGGCGTGATTTCTATATAAATTGAGATACTTGCATACAATGGTAAAATCTGCCATCCCGCGCTACGCGACGGGGCGCGGTGCAGTGGGTGGAGCGCCTTATAGTCCGATGTGACGGTAATCCGTCACGACCAGAGAGAGATCAAGCGCAGGACACACGGCATAACGTGCTTTCCGGGGCACTGGGGTATCACACCGCCAACTTCAAAACTCCGGGCTGTTACTAAGAAATTTCTAATGGAAAAACCCAAAAAAAACGCCAGATCTGAGAATCGAACTCAGGACCCCGGGACCACCTCTTTGGTCTCGTAGTCGCAAGGGCGACTGCTGAAAGCTGAAATACCTGCCACTAACTATACTATATTATTGTTTAACCGCGCCAAAAACGAGAGACCAACAAAAATTACTTTTAAATTACTTTTTTTATTACAAGTTGCTTTGTATGATTATATTATATTATTGCAGTTGACACACATAGATGGGCCTTTGTCTCGAACTCTTATGTGACTCAAATGTAATTCCAGGCATACAGGATATCTACCCACACCCTATTACTATAGTATATGCACCCTTGTATACCACCAGCCGTCACGTCTGTGAAGTTTCCTCAGCTTTAATTGACCCTGTGTACAGGTTCATCTTCCAACTTAGTATGGGAACAAACCTAATTCAATCTGCTTAGCCTTATCCGAACCATGTTGGAGTCGACTTCTAGTGTGACAGGATAAAACTAAATACCAGTATTTTAAATGAAGCGACTGCCTATCTGACTCCACAAACCAGTTACCAACTGGATAATACGATAACCTTTAGGAAGGTAAGAGTGGTTGTCAGACTTTCGGGTTTATGACGACCCGTCACGACTGCAAAGTACCTCGACTGACAGTGACCAACGTTCAACCTGAAGCACGGAGTATTCTTGGTATATAAAGTTGGTCACATAAATCTAGCGAATGAAATACGATTCATAATGAGGCTTCACTCAAATCACAGTGTTCTGATACACAATTATACAAACAACAATAAAAATATTTTATCTTTTATGTTTATGGTTAGTTTATGGCTTTATTTAGTCACAATGGCTGTCCTCGACATCGTGGCGTGTCATGCTCTACGACAAGCGGACTTGACGACCGAAGGAGGAAAATACCTAGGCTAGTAGGTAGCATGGAATTTGAGTTTATGAGAGGGGAAAATTAAGAAAAAGTTTTAAAAACAAAGCAAGAGTAGTATTATAACGTATTATAAGCAGTCAAATCAGTGTCAAAAAGCCAGTATTTTTATAGTATCAACAATATTGTTATCAAAGCTATATAGGCTGGGTTTAGGTTTTTGTAGTTCCCCTGTGTTTTTACAAAAAATCCACGTTCGTGACTCCTCTCTCTGCGAGTGCGGGTTGGAAGAGGGCACGCTGGATCACATATTTTTCGAATGCTCAAGCAATGATCCACTTTTAGATCTATATAGCCGTCTCCCTAAATTTAAAATCCCTCTTCCCATTAATTTCCCCTCATTGTTAACATATTCCTCTCCTGATTTGCTTGTGGCGCTGATGTCCTTCATCCGTCACAATAACATAAAACTATAAGTTATTCTTCCCGTACTAACCCCAATCAAGATCTACATGTGTATCAACTGTATCATTTAGAGAATTTCACTCTTGTCCTCAGTTTTTTTAAATTACTATAATTCTGAATTTGCCATGCACACTTGTTTCCTCAACTCACTTTAGACATTGGCAGAATAGTCGACATCGGCTTTACTTGCCATTTCATAAAAATAGAATAGAATAGAATAGGCTGGGTTTATCAAATATTGAGATAGTCTTCAATACGATTTATATTATTGCATTCCAAAATCTACTAATGGCTCCAGAGAATTGCAATCAACACAATCGTAAATCTGGAACCAAGATAGCTCTAAACATGCTCTAAAGAACTGCCAAATGCTCGGCTACAGAATATGGAATTCCGTCAATTAAACCTAGGACCTCATGAGTCGCAGTCATTTCTACAACTACTCCATACAAAAGATAAACAGTGTTCATATAACACGTATCGTCAATATTGAGTATACAAATAACGAGAAGAACGGAAACCAGTCGCTTCGAGATGACTGCGTTTCCGAGAAAAGTATTTTGAGAATAATTGACTCTCTAGACCTCGGTAAGTTTTAATTACATAAACGATCGTTAACTACAGTGCAATGTTTCGATTATAGATACCTATTGGCTTTGGAAATGTAAATTTGGAGTCGTTACTTCGTAGGTACAAGAATAGCAAATGCGCGGATTGACCGAAACAGTGACACGTTACATAAACAAATAACTGGGCTCAAAACAAAATATTTGTAGACTATTAAAATTTTTGACACGCACACGATAGGATATTTCTAAGCTGAGTAGGTATTTAACTTGTGTTAGCAATACATTCAAGGTAGCAGGGGCGTCTAAGCACAAAACTGAAACCATGAATTCAGCACACACCTAATTCTAGATTCACGTATATTGTCTTCGGTCACAAAAAAAAATATCTACTGTTTCAATAAAAAGTGCAATCTGTTTGACCTACAAATATACGGAACAGCATATTTTTATTTGAATAACCAACGAAAAATTTCAACTCTGGAGGGTTCAGTATCATGAATAACTGAAGCCATGGTCGTCTGTATATGAACATATACCTATGATGTCAAATTCAAAGTCAACAGATTCACTTTAACATCAGATCTGTTGATTCTAGGTACTTGGGATTAGAACTTCCACCTCAATAAAAACAAGTAGGTAAGCGATGATACCATCCATTCTTGTCGCTTTTTGCTAACTATTTTAAGTTTCTTTTGTTATCCAGTACATAAGAAACATCCTGTTTCAAATAGTACCTACTAAAGTAAGTATTGCACACAACAATAGATGCATGATAACAAACAGATCTTTTGTTTAAGCAAACGTTTAATTAGAATTGAGAAATGTTTACAGGAAAACAGTTTATCTTTAAAATTAGGAAGTGTAAGTAACCTCATCAATAGAGACATACCTACCGTACCTTGAATCACTGAATTCATTAGTCCACGTTCGCACAGACGTAGAAACAGGTTTTTTTTAAACCAGTTTGCAGTTTTTTGGTATTTCAGTACCAGTAATAGAACATATTTCAATTATTATTTCAATACTTTTTTTATTTTTTTATCCGACCTTAAATCTGTAAACTGTGGACACCCTACATATTTCGTAATACGATATCGACAGTAAGATTAGGTCAGTAACCGCGCGCCGCCGGTGTATATACTTCGAACTTCTTCGAATTTTGACTGATTGACCAGCCGGTAGGTACTAGTAGTACTCGGTCGTTCACCTTCGCCGCCGCGCGCAAGTTACCATAAAAACCGGTTTCAAAATAAACATCTTTCGTTAATGAGAACTTAATTTTTTTGTACTAAGATATATCAAAATAAAAATTGCATGGTTATTATAACTCGTTTAAGTTTAATTTGTTAACATTTGCGCACTGGTTAAAATCATATCCTGTATATCGCGGCGGGATTTTTCGATCTATAAGGCACTCTGTTGGATTCTCAATGTTCGGTTCATCACCGAAAGGTCAAAATCCAGTGTGCGATGATATCTAAGCAAGATTTTATTACGTCCATGTGAACGTCAACTAATCTATACATATACACATACACATACATACAATCACGCCTTTTTCCTATGGGGGTAGGCAGAAACCACGGAACGCCACCTGCTACGATCTCTACACATTCCTTTTACCTCTTTAAGGTTCATACAATTTGGTCATACACACAAGCCGGTTGCGACTAATCTCTATCTAATATATAAAATTCTCGTGTCGCAGTGTTTGTAACTAAACTCCTTCGAAACGGCTGGATCGATTTTTATGAAATTTTGTGTGCATATCGGGTAGGTCTGAGAATCGGCCAACATCTGTTTTTCATACCCCTAAATGATAGGGGTGACCCACCTCTAAATATTTTATTTTTTTGACAATTTTTTCTATTATCATTTTATTATGATTTGGTATTTAAAAATACATGTACAACTCTAAATTTTTACTCTTTTTCACCCGGCAAAACAACGTTTGTCGGGTCTGCTAGTATATATGTATATAGATATTATGTTAACTACCGAACACTTATTTTTAATTTCATTTCTACTCACTTAATACCATCAACCTTGCACCCTTTCATGCCAGTGACCGTGGTATCCTTGAAGGTCAGCGACAGACCCCCCTGGTCCCCCTTGATCTGGTCAAACCGCATGGGGTCCAGGGACTTGATCCCCAGCTCGGGGATGCCCACTGCCATGAAGGGCACGGCCTTCTGTGCTGATGCCAGGATGCAGGCGTTGTCTCCAGTCTTGCATGGTGAGATGAAGGGAGCTGTCGGAAAGACATGGTGTTATTAAAGGAAGGGTTATAAATTTGACTGCCGAGTGTCTGGATGTATGAGTATTAATAGTTTTTAATCATTAAACTCTTAAAAATGATTAAAGACTTTTACTTGGTCATCACAAATGAACTTACAAGTTGATGCGCTAAGGGAACCTTCGAAATTCAAATTATTTTTAAGTTTTTTGCTATTTGAAAAACAGAGTCAGTTTGTATGTTGATTAATATAGGATTGGCTACCGTTAAAAATATGGCTTTATAGAATTATTAGCTTCTGTCCGGGACTTCGTCCGCGTTTACCCTTCCCGTCGCATCCAGTTTTCGTCCATTTTTCATTGATGCTCCGCTCCTTTGAACAAATAGGCTACTCAACACAAAAAGATTTTTTCAATTCGGACCAGTAGTTCCTGAGATTACCGCCTTCAACCAAACAAACGAACTCTTCAGATTTATAATATTAGTATAGAAAACCATTAAGTTCATCAATACAACCATCAAATACCGAAGTGAGTGATTAAGGTCGCGAATCTTATATATCTTATTTATCATACAATCTGACACGGGAACAGCCAAATACTTCGAAATATTTTATTCCGAATTTCGATGTTCCGATTTTCAAAAGTCCGAATTTCATAATACCTAAGAATTATAATGTCTAGTATTAAATATCACGAAATTTATTTTACCGAAAGTCGTAAATGCGATTTGTTTTCGAAGAATCCAATACTCGAAGGGTTCTCGGTCCGAAAAACGACATTCCGATTTTCAATGCTCCGAATAAACTAAAAGTCAACTTGTTGTGTTACAAAATTTAGTGACAGAAACGAATCGCTGCAAAACCGACTTCACGCAGTTTTGTCTGCCCTACCCCTAGCGTGTAATTTAAACCCGCGTGAGCGTGCTTATCGTCGCAGATGGTCTTAACCATCTGCGACGATAAGCACGCGTGGGGCCGCCCAAACCCCGCAGCGCCGGAGCCGTGACAGAAACAATGCTTGCTGCATGCTTGCTTGCTTGCTGCTTGCCTGCTTGCTTGCTGCTTGCCTACTTGCACGCTGCATGCCTACTTGCATGTTGCATGCCTGCTTGCATGTTGCAGGCTTGCTTGCACGCATGCATGCCTGCTTGCATGCTGCATGCTTGCTTGCATGTTTTTTAATTGTACCTCCTCATACTAAACATAAATTGTACTTCTCTCTGACTATTCGGTTTTACAAGGCGTTTTTATTTCGGAATTGTATTAATCGGTATTTAAATAATCGGAATTGGTATTTTTGATGTTTCGAATTATCATTAAGTCGGACTTTTTGTTATTCGATCTATTGAAATTCGGTATATTGATAATAGTAATTATAAACGTTAGGAATATAGAAATTTAGGAATTATAAAAATAGGAGTAATGATAAGTCGGAGTTGTTATATTCGGAATTTTGAATCATTCGGTATTATGAAAATCGGTATTTTGTAATTCGTATTTGTGACTGTCGGAATAAAGTTTTTCGTATTTATCTAGTGTATCTGACACTTCTCTGCAAATGTCAAAAAACTGAAAAATATTGAATTTGGCGGCTTGCCGTCATTGCTTGTGATGTTAAAACGACTACTGATAGATACTTGAATCCGATCTAACGTAATAAATTATTAATTAATAGTAATTTACGGTTAAATACATATAAATACTACCCTAAGACAGACTGACGATGACGGCGCGTAGCCTTACAGGCTTAGTATTAAAGTCCCTTCGGGTAATACAAGCCAAAACATTTAAATGAAATGTACCAAAGATTTCATCGGTTAAAACTTTTAATTGGTTGGTAAATGAGCAATAATTATTCATCGTGGAAACTTATCTTTAGAAGTAAGATTATACAGTATCAGCTGCACAGATTTATGAAGATTATATCACTAATAAGCGGAACGTAGACGTGGTCTGATCACTTATCAATATCTGACGCCATCTGATGTTATAATCAAGTCGTTGAAATCTTTTCCTTGGTTCCATTAACCGAGAAAAATACTTTAATTTACTCTAAGAAAACTGCTCCTCTAACATAATTGTTCGGACCTATCTAGTTTGTATAGGACAAAAGCCAACCCACAGAAGTTACTGCACATATTCGAATTTTATATGACTTATATTCGTTCTGCCCTACCAGCAGCCAGCTGTACCGAATCATGCCGATCCGAAACAAAACTCAGTAGATACTAAATTTTTCTTCTCTTCTTGATCCCTGCTTTTGCTACACCGCTGTCGGAATACTTGTTTAAAATTAAATCAACGTCTATAAATCTAATATTAGTGCAATTTTTATGCAATATACAGAGCGGTATAAACTTCGATGCGCAAACTGATTCAGCATATTATGATTGTTAACCCCCTAGCGTAGAGATTGTTCTTCTGTGACCAAAAAGAATCTGCTTATTGACAGAAAAGTGCAATATTTACGTGGTCAAAATGTTAGGAACAGCATTTTTTTTTTCACAAATTACGACGAATAATTTCAATGTAGTTCAGAATCATGTTTAAACTGACTCCGTCGTAATAAGTTGCGCGTTGATATTCTTGCCACTGTGTATGGTCTAAAGTTGAAGTAGCATTACCACAATGATTAGGTTTTCATGAACAGTTTAGAAACACCTGGGCCTGGGCAATACAACGATGTTTACCTTTACTTTACCAAACAATTTAAACGAAGGCAAGTTTAGGTTGAGTCGCGGATTTTGTGGGGGACTTAACAATTTTGTTAAAGTTAGATGTAGACATATTTACACGAGGAAGCGTTTGAGTAGAAAATTTTGGGCGGTAAATTAATTAAAATTGGAAAAAATATTTCGTTAACTGAATATCCTATGTATGATGAGTTCCTATTTATAACTAACGTCCATAACAATAAGTCCATTTGAAAAAATAAAAAAAAGAAATGTAAAAAAAAAAACTATAAAACTTAATATATAAAAAATAAACGAAAATAACACTACATTAAATTTTATCACAATATTAAAAGGAAATTTAAATAAATAAAAGATTTCAACTTACCCAGTCCCGATTTAGCGCCTAAAATAACAGCTAGGAAGCACAAATACGTAAGTTTGCTCATCATAGTGCACTCGGTGTATCACAGCGATCACGGTAGAATCCTGCGCAAGTCTGATGGCCACGGAGTCTGCCCAAGCTTATGTATATGAGTTGTGGGTACGCGCACCACGTCACTCGTACATTGTCAACAGCACTGAGTTCTGACTACGTTAAGGGGCTGTTTATGATCTTTAGAATTTAATTAAGTATTAATCTTTTCTTCCACGGGTATATTGCTCAGAAAACTACTAGTTTTGGGACCCTCCTGATAAAAAATCGAAGTAATTATTTCATTCAAACATTTTAAAGGTATTTTTGAATAAGCTAATTCACCCTTAAAGGAGTGTATCAATCAGAAAGAGGAAGCTAGTATCGCACTAAATATGTCGTACCATCGTCTGAGGTGAAATCTTGTGAAAACCTAGATATTAATAATTCAACTGGTGTTTGAGTTATAGTTTTGGGACCTGTGTGTTTGTCGTTCACTGTTCACGAAGGAGATGTTCCTTCGTGAAGATGGAACTGCATCCGGTAATAATAAAATATTTTTGCCTAACAGAAACACACAATTATTAATTAACTTGAATACATGCCTTTATAATTCAAAAGTCAGTCCTGGTTTCTACTCGTAAGACCCATAAATAACTAAATACGTTTCACTAAACGATTTGAAACATCTGTCTTTGTCGTCTTCAAACGAGTAATAGAAATGGAACCATGTTTAAAATTCTATTAGATCTAAACGGAGCTAGTGATATGTGGTGCAACTAGGCCTCAGAATTGAAAGCAGGGCAGTAAGAAAACACTACATCGGAATTGTAGACTTACTTTCTGAGTCCAAGCCTCTCTTTCCCCTCTTAACCCCTTTTTTCTTTTTCACGTGCCGAAATCTGGCGACCCGATCAGCCTATTAGTCATCATGCTGGCTTCCCCTTAAGAAACACAAGCAAGCACTTCGAAACACAACATGGTCGCCTCACCTTGATCTTGAAATTTGAACTGCGGCGAACAATAACTGCTCAAGCGAAACAGATTAACTGCACTTAACTCTGATTACTACGTGTTACTTTCTGATTTTTATTTCCTTACTTACAGGATACGGGAGGTACAGTGGCCAGTTTCTGGCCTAAAAGATATTTAAGAAAATATATAACTCGTAGAAATACATGGGTTAGTTGAAACGAAATTTCAAACTCAAAACTCAACACTTTTATTACAATTAAACTAAATTAAACAGGCAATTTTGAATTGTCAACAAATCGCTCAGTGAGTCGGAAAGTTGAAGCTTTGCACATTCCAAAACGTAGTCTCTATGGAGGCGAACGGGTAAGACACTCCAAGGACACTGTTTTAAATCAAGATATTACTAAAACTTGTGTTTGTTGTTTCCATAAGTGAGAGGACAATGTAAAAATAAACAATTCAAAATATAAAATTAAAAATAAACCCTGGAAGTTAGGGGATGACCAATCTCAACCGACAGCGCCCGTTCACGTACATAGGTCCCTAAGTATTTGTTGCCGATCATATTCAGTTTATATTGTTCCCACTGATGGACACAGGCCTCCCCTCGGTGAGGGAGTGGGCCGTAATCCACCACGCGGGCCCAGTGCCGGTTGGTAGATGTCACATGACTTAGAATGTTTGGTTCTAGGACATGCCGGTTTCCTCACGATGTTTTCTTTCACCGTTTTGATAGTAGTGCTGAGGAAATATTAACACAAATTAAAGCGCCTGCCTGGGTTCGAACCCACTAGCTACAACTCGTAAGTCGGGGCCACCACTGCTCTCTTGTTGCTCATAAGCACTCTAAATAAGTAATTATACTTTATTAATGTTATTTACACAAAGTTAATTAGTTGTGATTAGTAGATTCTTTTCATTTTTGATTTTTGGCAACTTCCTATATTTTAATAAAGTTTCATGACAGTCGTGATTAAATTATGTACTTATTGAGTTAACCTAAAACTTTTCCTGGTGAAACATTGCCAACAGGACACAGGTACAACAACAGGTGCCTGGCCAATATAAATAAATTATTTTTTATGGTATAATATCTGAGTAATAAGCGGCTACTACCGTTTGACCTGTGACTATATTTACTATGAATATTCATATGAATAGTCATGGAATCAATATGAAGTATCCAATAAGTAAGTAAAAATCCTGACTTGATTTTCGTACGTCGTCGCTGTGCTGTGGGTCCCATAGCAGAAGAAGGTTTCCACTCAGCATCATGCTGAGTGGAAACCTTCTTGTCAGTCCCGGCATGCATTTTGTGTTCGTAAGTATAAAACAGCGTTGTTTTTTATGTGATCTTATCTTTTTGTATGCACGTGTTTTTATGACGAATGAATCTATTTTTATTGGTTGAAAAAAGAGATGGTTATAGGCACCATCGACATCGCAGGCACTCGTGGTTGACCACATTTTAAACTTAATGCCAGGGGCATAAGGGTGTGTAATCAGGGGGCATATTTATGCTACTCTGAAACAGGTCTTTTAGAAGCTTTTTGTACCACACGTATGAAAATGAAAAAAGGTTTATACAAATGAAATAACACTATGATGAATTAAATGTATTAAACGTTATGCAGAGTGTGCTTGTAAGACTGGGATTGTGTGTGAACATATTGGATGGATTAAAAATCAAAATCAAACAAAATCAAAATCAAAAGTCATTTATTCAAACTAGGCTGAGAGTCAGCACTTTTTGAACGTCAAAGTTACAAAAGACAGTCCCCCCAAAACGCCCGCCCTTCGACACTTTATACTTCTATATCGGTAATGCTATACGTTTTATTTCTCATTTTGTTAGTTGCGTGATTGGATAATCTATACAATACCAGAAAATGTCATAAATTAAATTAGCTCTCTTTAAATACCGCAAGTAAGGCTTATAATTAAACCTTGATCTGCAAATTGGATCTACAATAAACATTAATTTGTTTCTATTGTCATCTACTCATAATAGCAGTTTCCGTTGTTATGAACAATTATTATAATTCGCTGTGAACGCGTTGTCGTTTTGAATAACGTTTGCATGGATGGTGACTCAGATTAAGTGACAATTAAAAAGTTCAACTTAGGAGCCGTCCATTAATCACGTGATGTTCTTTTTGTCATTTGTCATTGGTGATACATGGTGAGGTTTAAGACGACCTCCCTCGTGTATTTTTAATACCTACAAAGAATCCATTTTTTTTTCTTTAATATTTATAAAATACAGGTATAAGTATCATCTAATTTATTTCAAAAATACACATGATATATTACTACACCCCCTTTGTGATATTTCGTGATTTTTTATGCACCCGTCCCCCCCTTTCACGAACAAATACTTTTATGTGTAGTTTGCGGCAAAGAATGTACAGGAGCACATTCATGCTACTCGTGTGCACGAAAGTCTCTCAGCCTAGTTTGAATAAATGACTTTTGATTTTGATTTTGAACTGTTCACGTAATTTGTGGAATAACGTCATGTGATGAAGGTTACGGATTGCAGCTATTATGCTTTTTATGCAACAGCGAAAAAAACATTCAAGACCAAAGAGACAAAGCTGCCGAAAACTTAAGAAAAGCCGCACAAAAAATGAAAACCCACACAGACATTTCCTGACATTGACATGGGATCTTCAGTTCTTATAGAGATACCAAAGATAGATCGTGGACCATTGGATCAAAAAAATGTATTAGGAAAAGTGTAGTGTGCAGCTCGCCTAACCTTATATTTGTAACTGCACACACTAATTATGGCCATTATTATACGAATCGTCGAACTAAACAGTTCTCTTTTATTTCGACAACATCACTATAATACAAAAGTTTTAGAAAAGCGAAATGAAAGCCATAAAATTGGAACATTCTGAAAGATTGGTTACCCAGAAATGCAATACAGCGTTTAAACATTCCTTTGAATGATCCTATACCAAATGAAAACTTGTCACTGAGAGAAATATGCCAAAAATTGTCGCGCTTTGGTGGCCAAGGTTATTTAAAATGTTCCTGTAAAAAATCGAATATACAGTGTTCTACTAAAAGATGTGCCTGTAAAAAGCATTCATTGGTATGTAATTCTAGATGTCATGATTCCTCTTCTTGTCTGAACAAAAATTAAAAAATACTTTTAAAGAAACCAAGATCTACTTGTTGATAAGAAATAAAGATATCTCAAAACTGTTTGGCTTTAAAAGATTTTAAATGTTTGTTTAGTTTTAATTGTATTGTTAATGTTTAAATTCCAAAAAATATGATTGTTTTAATTATAATTACTTTAATACGTGTTAATGTCACAAAGTATTGTAACTAACTGCAGGATACATAAAGTTGATTTATTAATAAAGATAAAACCAATAAAATTTTGTTTTATTTAATTATATGTATATGGTAGATGTTTATTTCACTATGGGTCTGTCTCAAAAAAGTGGCAAACTTTTGAAATTTTTTCAATTTTCAAAAATGCTTTAATATACTACAATATGATGACAATAATATGATACAATATGACTTTTTTGAGACAAACCCTAATATATCTATACTAATATTATAAAGCTGAAGAGTTTGTTTGTTTGATTGAACGCGCTAATCTCAGGAACTACGGGTCCGAATTGAAAAATTCTTTTTGTGTTGGGTAGCCTATTTATCGTGGGAGGCTATATACTCTATAACATCACGCTACAACTAAGAGGAGCGGAGCAGTAATGAAAAATGTTGCAAAAACGGGGAAAATGTATTCCTTTTAAGAGTTTCCGTTGCGTGCGCTGCGTAAACGGTTAAAGTAACGCAAAAATAATGTATGACGGAATTGTTCCTCTTAAAAAGTTCTAAAAAAAAGTCCGCGAGAGCATATGTCTATCTTTTAAGGTTGACTCACTATAACTCAAAAGGAGCGAGCAGCAACGAAAAATGGACGACAACTAGCAGGCAAATCGATGCGACGGGAAGGGTCAAGGGAGCAAAAATTTGACGCGGATGAAGTCGCGGGCAGAAGCTAGTGTATTTATAACACTGAACTTAATCTAGTAATATAAGTATATCACTAAACTTGGACCGTTTTATAACTACTAGTGATCGCCCATTGGTCGAAATTCGACCGTACTTTTGAATAGAAATACACTATTAAATGAAAAATATATATAATAATAAATATAAAAAAAATAATATGGTTATATTTGACATTCAATAACACTATAGACAAATAATATTAAGGACAAATATTCTCGATATGATCGTAGATTTTAAAAATAAAATAGGTTATATACCTATAAAATTAATTTATTACCTATGGTTATACTTGACATTCAGTAAGACTATAGACACAAAATATTAAAGACAGATTTTCTCGATTGGACCACAGATTTGGACTATAAACAAAAGAATATCTATGCATGTGTGTATTCATACACGGTAATGAATAGTAGTGTGTGTAACGTGTTATTTATTGAAAATAACGTATTTTTACGCATAATTAAAAAAAAATATTAGCATTCGTCACTTCTTCTCTGTATAAACTATAAGTGTGCGAAATTTCATACTCCTCCGTCCGCCCAATTTTTGTAAAAAGGGATCCAAAGTTTTCGCTTCACGTATTAATATATAGATATTCCTAGTGAGATAGTAAAGAATCGCTTTCGTATAACTATGTTACGGTATATAATTATATCCCTAGGGATATAACTATATTACGGCTTTATGTATCTTACTGCGACATATGCATGCAACAGAATCTTTGAACGTGGTTTTCACCCCCTTCAAACCATCAGATTATTTGGAAACTTTGCACATTTATCAAGGACCGATGATAACACAACAATTTCATTTTGTGCCATTATCCTGGCCAGGATCACCAGAATAGCAAAAAGAAAAACAACGAAAACCCGATTTTTGTAGCTAGCCGAGCTAAAAAATTGAGAAGAAATAATAGTTTATTAAATTAAAAAACACGCTTTCATAGAAAACCAAACTAAAAGGTAGAAAAAAATGGATAAAAGCGTGGGGGGACCCTATGCTTTTTTCTATTATTTTCTATTTTTTTTGTTTTTTAATCTAGGTACTATTTTTATTTCTTTTGTGAGCTCTTTGATGACCAGCGAAACCAAATTTGGTCTTGAAAACCTGGTCACTCTGCATACCACAGAGCTGGTCACCGCTCACCAACATGGAACCTACAAGTCGATTAAAGACCTTGTGAGTTTGGCGCTAGAGCTATGTAAGCTTATGCTGAAAACGGATGCTTGAAAAATGTACAATGGCAGTATTAATATAGGAGAAATCCTAGTCAGATGTAATTATTGAACACACCAGACTCTTTGTTTAATTCAGTTTTTGTTTTAAAGGCTATATTTTAAAATAACGTAGTGAAAAATTTTTTGGGCAACCAAATCAAAATATATAAACCTACATGAGCTCTGATAAAACGTCAAAAGCAAGGTGCACGGTTCCAATTAGTTGATTCCTATGTAGAAGAACCGGCAAGAAACTATATAGTCAATTCTCTTTCCTATGTGTGCCTTGAAACGGCAAATTTAATAAAATTTAGGAGTCCGTATTTCCTTAAGTAAATATTTTAATTCTAAACTCATCTCGTTTGTACCTTGAAGAGGTTTTTCCCTGGTTGTTCGTAATTAAACAATGCATTTTTAAAGTGTTTGCGCAAGTTCTTGAATTGATATCCAAATAGATCTCTACGTAAACGATGCTTATACTTACTGTGTGGTCGCGTTTGTTTCCTGCATTTATAATTATTTTATGTGAAAAATGATACACAAGCATTTTAATGCGCATGGGATCTAGATATTAGCACGAAGATATCGTATAAGTTATGACATCAAGAATGACGTCATTTTAACTTTATCCGAGGGAGGATGTTGTTTTATAAAAAATAACAAATTATTAACGAATTTTATACATACCATTTATTACATAAATAAATAAAATACAGTTCTGAGTAACTCATACATAAGTGTATTTTATTTATATTTTGTTCGTAAATGTTGCTTACTTGAGTCTGCCTCGTTGGTCTAGTGGTAACAAGCGCTACTGCTGAGCAAGAGGTCCTGGGTTCGATTCCCAGGTCGAGAAAACTGTTATTGAGTTTTTCCATCTGCAATTTCACAGTAACAGCCCAGAGTCTGGATTTGTGCCCGGTTGACGGCAATAGGCTCGCTCCCTATTACATGGGACTTAAACATAACAGGCGAAATGTGGATCTACTATAGGTACAATGCGTGATGATATTATGTTATGTCTATTGATTCAAGCAAATAAACGTCATAAGTTTTGGCTATAGCATTAAGTCCACCTCTGTCGAGTGTGGACAAGATGGTTATGACCCATAACCATTTTGTCCTTTATTTAAAATCACACTTCACACTAAACTTAATGTGAAGCAATAAACAATTTAATGCTAAGAAAACACCATTACTTCTGTTTGTAAGTAACAAAGTTCGCGGTTATTGAAGTTTTTTGCACCACGTTTATGTAGGTAGAGCCGTCAATATTGACCCGAAGGTAGAGATGCAAGCACATTAAGGTACCCGAAACTTTCAAATTCTCCCAATCAACTTTGAACCCAATGTTTTAGCGATAAAGTTGAATATCTATTAAAGAAATGTGACAGATTGTAGTAGCTCGATGTGCTAGCGTAGGTACATGGTACAGGTGACTGGTGACATAGGATTCTCTGAACTCGGCGGCGTGACGTCATAGTGACCACAATAGTCATAAACATATTAAATCGTAAAATGTGTGCACGGTAGTGTGCTCCGCCAAGATTGACAAAACTAGATATTGACTGAGACCTCGCTTGCTTTGGTATAGGTAACATAGAGGTTTTACACGTGTAATTAGGCCTGTATGGGAAATAAGTTTTCATTTACTTAGATAACTTTAAGCTTAATTAGTTAATCACTTACATATTTCGTTCATAACTCGTACAACAATACTCTATTGCTATCTGTGGAGGCTTGTAAATGGCTTATCGTGAATTACCTCACTATTAATTTTGTATTTTTAGTTGCTACTGGTAATATAATAAAATAAAATAAATAAATAAATTTGTTATACTCGGAAAGTACTGTTTCTGGGCTGGAAAGATTCATAATATTTGCTTCCCTGTCGGACAATTGCTGGGCGCGAAAGATTTTTGAAAATAGGACTAAATTTGGTTATGCAGTCGGCAGAACAAAATTACATAAGATAAATATCGAACAAAAAAAAATGCTGCAGTCTTGTAAGTGTAAGAACATACCTATAAAGTGGGTTGGCTCGCGGTGGTGACGCAGTGTTTTCTATATTTAAAATTTAAAAACGCTAATGAATACCGTATGGGTACACGTAATGAGTACCTACAAATTATGTTATTATTATCAATAAATATTTTAGGAAAACTATAACTTTTGAAAGTTGTGGTGGCCGAGAGGTATCGGTACCAACTAACGAGTAAGGTGTGGTCGTGGGTTCGAACCCAGGCAGGCGCTTTACTTAGTGTAAATTATTTCATCACCACTGCTCTCAAAACGGTGAAGGAAAACATGTTGAGGAAACCAGCATGTCCTAAGACCAAAAATTCGATGACCATCTACCAACCCGCACTGGGCCCGTGGTAGATTATGGTGCACTCCCTCTCACCGAAAAGAAGCCTGTGTCCCAACTGTGGGAACAATTTATAATTTTTTACTTTCCTTTTATTGAAAATGAAAAGTTGAGTGTTTTAAATAGATGAAAGTCACCAATTCCTACTCGGACGATAGTTATTCATGTGAGCATTATAACAATTAAGTAGAAGACAAAAATATCCTAGGTTTTGAGAAAAAAATACATATTCATTGTCATTTTAATTAGGTAGTTTTACTACCGTATGAAAATATTTGAACACTAAAATACCATGCCACTCAGAAATTATTGTGAAAAAAAGTTTTTTTGTGTGAGAGGCTGGCCAGTTATAAACGATTATAAAAAATGGTTATTTATAAGTAAAAATAGGTACGTTCCAATTTCAAAATTTCCCTCCACATTTTTTTGTGAGCTAATTAAATTATCGTGTCTCATTGGAAAATGGATTTGCGCCGGGAACATTTTCGCCTATGATTTTTTACGAATTCAAGTGTCGCCTGAAACCAGACGAATCATACGATAGACTTCAAATTGCATTCATGGATGAAGGCCCTTCCAAGGCAACTGTGTGTCGTTGGTATAACGTATTCAAACATGTTCGACTAACTATGGGGGATGAAGAAAGAAGTGGTCGTCCTTTGACGGCTGTTACGGAGGAAAACGTGCTAGCATGGTGCTAGCAGTGAAAAATTTAATCCAAGACAATAGGCGAATTACGTATCAGGAGATTCAACACATACTGCAGATTGGATCAGGAAGCCTTCACGAGATTCTACACGTGCATCTTCGCGTGAAGAGGATAGTTTCGCACTGGGTGCCACTGCCACACAACCTCATCGATTCTCAGAAGCAGCCCCGGGTGGAATGGTGCCGTGATATGATAAACAAATTTGAAGCAGGCTCGTCTCGGAGTGTTTATGACATTGTTACAGGTGGTCGTCCTGGATTTATCAATATGATCCAGAAACGAAGCGCCAGTCGACGGTTTGGGTGTTTCAAAACGAATCAACGCCTACCAAAGTGAAGCGATCTAGAAGCGGGGGGAAGATTTTGATCGCGAGCTTTTTCAATTTGACTGGCTACATGGTGTCAATCCCTTTACGGAACCAAAGAAGCATCAACGCTGAATGGTATACTACTAAATTTGGGCAGAAGTTTTCTCTGTTGTGAGCAACAAGTGCCCACGCACACTGCGCTCAAAACGAGGGACTTCTTGGACAGCACGCCGGTCAAACTTCTGGGTCACCCTCCTTACAGCCCTGACCTAGCACCGTGTGACTTCTTTTTATTCCCAAAAATAAAAAATCAGCTCAAAGGGATAAAATTTTTCCCGCCGTAAGATGCGCTGTCAGCGTTCGAGCAGGCTGTAAACGATGTGTCTGCGGCGGGCTGGAAAAAGTGTTTCAAAAACTGGTTCAGAGGCAATCAAAGGCATGAAACTTTGCATAGGCTAGGCTAGTGGAGAATATTTTGAAAAAAATTAATAAAAAATATTTACCTATAGAACACTTCGTTTTATTTTCGCAAAACTTTCTGAGTGTCCCACGAATTTGACCTAAATACCTCCTTACGTTAGAGGTCGCGATGACAGATAGCATCTTTTAAAATCCTTAGCCTCCTTATATGATGTTATCTCAACGTTTTGTTTTTAACTTTGAACTTGCCTTGTGAACATTTGTAGCAAACACAGAAGTGTTATTGAGGTAAAATCATGCCTCGGTTGGATAAAACAGCCATAAAATAATAATGCGTGGAAATAATCACGTAAGCACTTATGATATTTCTTATACGTAGGTACCACTAGGTTATGGAATTATATCAGTGTTTAACAGGTTAATTTTAATGGATATTTTATAATAAGGGGCTTGTCGCTAAGTAATAATGCCGCACAGGTCTTTCAATTAGGTTAAACTGCGCTTGCCGCGATTGATTCGCGGATGGGTGACATGTTTACATACCAAGAACCCTCAGTGCTTCATGCCTGTCATTCGTGGGTCTTTCACAGTCGTTATGGGTCGTCTGAGGCCTGAAAGTCTGACAACCAGTCTTACCATGGGGTATCGCCTTACCCAGTGACTGTTTTTTAAAGCTCAGATAAGTATTCGCATGTAAAAAATAGTGGTATTTATTTGCATCTAATTGGATTGGAAGCTTACTCCAATATAGTTGGAAAAAGGCTAAGTAGATGAGTAGGACTTCAAAATACAATAAATTAAACTTGGCTCTACGTATTTTGTTCTGTTTATGTTTTCCAACATTTCCATTACATGTTCGCTACTATTTTTACCTGTGTTGACTCGTGGATGGGCAAACAATACTTGTGAAGTATACAACTTTAACTAGTTATGTACTTATTTACGGTTAGATACCAGCGTTTAGGTTAGGTATATAAGCGAATGTCATTGTCATGTAGGTACACCGTTCTGTCCTAATTGCATGTAGCAAATTGTCACTGAAGTGCTAATTGCGCATTTACACAGCGTGTATGTGGTACCACTAGATTATGGAATTATATCAGTGTTTAACAGGTTAATTTTAATGGATATTTTATACAAACACAAATGTCCATCATACCGATATCGCCGCCGTGATCCCTCGCGATGACCCCGACTAAATAGTTCCCCCGATCCTTGCTCTACGAAGTGCCAACCTACGCCGTTGCTGAGCCGGTAGCTTTAAATTCCTCAGATGAAAAAAGAAAACAGTTCTTATCCAACCTGTCCCATATTGCTGTCATCCCCCCAGCGATGCCGTAAGGTGAAGCTCCTGCCCCACGGGGAATGCACTTAGCGTGCAGTCGCTTAGTCTTTTAAGAAATTCGCCCTTGGCTGGAGGCTTTGAGTTCGCTTAAAGCAACAAAGCCCGGTTAAATAGGCACGACCTCTCAAGGACAACGTTCTACGAGATGCCATACAAAAAAAAAACACGTAGGTGCACTCAAACTTACACTTATTTTCGCTTTAGGATACAGGCCAGTGGTCGAAAATTTAGCACCTTTTAAATAAAACATCTCGTATCAAACATTCCTTCTGCGATTTGCCCTTTAAAAAGTACGTGAGGAGGTTCCCTGTTTCGTCAAAACCTAGAAGTTGGTACAATCGTCATCATCCTAAGCCTTTTCCACCTGTTTATTGCTCCGCAGAGCAAAATCTTTCTTCCTTTTTACAAACTTTTATTTAACTAGCAATGTTTGTATGTTTGTCAATTTGGTAAGCACAAATTGAGCAACTGAAAAGTGCAACATAAAATTTAAGTTTTCAGAAGAAGCTTTTTATTTAATATTATATTAAAATTGTGGGTTTATGAACGTTTTATTGAGTATTTTTTAGTTAATTAAAAGCTTGTTTTTAAAAAGGTCTGTACCTATATCTACTTTTTCTTATAAAACATACCTAGTCTTCTTCCCCTTTCCAATCAAAGGAGGTAAAAGAAGTATCTAAACTTAATTTCAGCACCATGTATTATACTACAGATTGTCTCGTAAATTACCTAGTTTAATACTGTTTAGATCATAATATACCTAATTATTAAATCTGAACAGTGCGTCGTACTTAGGTAATGAGGCAATAGTTCAAGGTAGTTTAATTTATGTACGCATGCTTAACATTTTTTGTAACGAACTCCAGCAGTTAAAAAAAACGCCAACAATAGTAATGGAAACATATAATCAAAGACTAGGTACAGTCATGGAAATTAATTGTTTTTAAAATTCACACACTGAGGATAAAGGCCGGTTTCTCGAACGAACGTTATTGAAAATTTAATGTGGCAAATTTTCAACGTAAACTGATTGGTTGAATGATTTATGAACAACCAATCACAGCCGTTCAGATAATTTTCGTTCGACGTCAGAAGGCTAATTCTCGTAATTAAAAACGTTGAAAATCTAGTCGCAGTCTCATCTCTGCGACAGTCAAATGTCAAAATCATGTCTCAAAAATATACGGAAACGAGGTATTTTTGACAGATTAAAACTGCGATTAGACTGAATGCTCTTAATATTACTAGTATTTATTGCCTCTCTGTTCGTAAGTCACATTACGTTTCTTTAACCATTTCATAGAATTTTCAAAGGATGGTAATTGTGTAATTTACGGACTATTAAAATAGGTAAATTTCTTAAACAATTAATAACCCACAGTTTAACAAATATAACAGTTCTATTCAATAACAAGTTTGTTGATGGGCACTTTGTCGAACACTTTGGTGGACTCGCCGACCAGCTTGGACACGATCACGTTCACTATAGGTGGCGCCACCTCTTTGAAGACGTCGCGCCAGTTGCTGTTCGCAAAGTAATGGACTGCGTCAGCTGAATGTAAAAAAAAGAAACAAATTAAATAAGTGTGTGATAAGAAATTGAGGAGTGATATGAAAAGATGAGCCGATGCTGACTACTGTCCTAGCATCCATATAGATATAATATATTTTGTTATTCCCACGTAGACTACATATTTGCATGTTTTTTTTAAATCTCTTTAGCGGCTTATTGTGAAAAAGGAACGGTTTGGATCACTAGGGATCATACTTATATTTTGAACTGGGATTATTAACTCTCGATTTTGTATCATTATTTTTAGTATCTTACTTTTGCTAGCGGCTTCGCCCACTTGGAGGTCGAAAATTATCCCAAGGGAACGTAATACCGGTATAAAAAGTATCCTATGTGTTAATCCAGGTTATAAATGATCTGTGTGCTAAATTTCAATCAAATCCATTCGGCCGTTTTTACGTGATAGAGTAACGAACATTCAAACATTCACACTTTCATATTTATAATACTAGGATTAGTAGAATCTACACTTTGGTGTACTTACAAAGCTGCTTGTTCCCATTGAAGAGGTTCTTAAACCTGAAGTGGACTCCCTTCTCCACCTCGGAGGTGTACTGCCACCTATTCACCACCCAGTACTTCTCGCTGTCCCTTGTCTTCTCCCCCATTAGGAACTGGATCTTGACCACAATGTCACCTGGAATTATACAGAGGCAGTAAGAATAGGGATTCAATGAAAATTTGGAAGAGCCATTATAAGACAATCCAGGTTATAAAATATCAATGTGCCTAATTTCATCCAAATCCGTTGACTAGTTTTTGCGTGAAAGATTAACAAACATCTATATATTCGTGGATGTATGTATATCCTCACAAACTTTCACATGAATAATATTAGTAGGAACAAGGACGTGAATATTATCTATATAGTATACTAGCTTCTGCCCGCGACTTCGTCCGCGTCAAATTTTTGCTCCCATGACCCTTCCCGTCGCGTCGCATCGATTTGCCTGCTAGTTTTCGTCCATTTTTCGTTGCTGCTCGCTCCTTTTGAGTTATAATGAGTCAACCTTAAAAGATAGACATATGCTCCCGCAGACTTTTTTTAGAACTTTTTAAAAGGAACAATTCCGTCATACATGATTTTTGCGTTACTTTAACCGTTTACGCAGCGCACGCAACGGAAACTCTCAAAAGGAATAAATTTTCCCCGTTTTTGCAATATTTTTCATTACTGCTCCGCTCCTCTTAGTTGTAGCGTGATGTTATATAGCCTATAGCCTTTCTCGATAAATAGCCTACGGAACACAAAAAGAATTTTTCAATTCGGACCAGTAGTTTCTGAGATTAGCGCGTTCAATCAAACAAACAAACAAACAATCTCTTCAGCTTTATAATATTATATACTAGCTTTTGCCCGCGACTTCGTCCGCGTCAAATTTTCGCGCTCCTGCCCGTCGCAACGAATCGCCTGCCAGTTTTAGTCCATTTTTCGTTTGCTGCTCCGCTTCTTTTGAACCGTAGCGTGATGTTATATAGCCTTCCTCGATAAATAGGCTACCCAACACAAAAATATTTTTTCAATTCGGACCATTAGTTCCTGAGATTAGCGCTTCGATAAACTCTTCAGCTTTATAATATTAAGTATAGATGTGCCTATGTAACGGAAACTTTGAACATGATTTTGTCTCCCTTTCGATTATGATGGGACTCCCTTTTTCGCACTTAGACCCTCATTCGGGTGGGTCCCCGAATGAGGGTCTTTTTTCTATTTATTTTATTCTGACTAACAAAGCCAGTCTAGCTTCGCCTAAAAGCGCAGAAGCTTCCTGGGAGCATCAGAGGCTTTCCGAAGCGATCTCATTGTTCCGTAGATTGGACTGCAGATTGGAGTCAGCACTTTTCGAATGACAAAATTACATAAGACAGTTCCCAAAATGCCCGCCCTTCACCACTTCCTAGTGCTTTAGTTGGGAAGAAGACAGTCCCCCGGCAAGTTGGGAAGAAAAACTGACGCAACAAACTCTTGAGTAGCTTAACTGTCTCTTCACTTAGAAGAGCTAGATCATCATAATCAGCCTATATTGTTCCCACTGCTGGGACACAGGCCTCCTCCTGGTGACAGGGAGTGGGCCAGTGCGGGTTCGTAGATGTCACATGTCTTCAAATTTTTGGTTCTAGGACATGCCGGTTTCCTTACGATGGTTCAAGAACTTGATAAAATATAATGTAATACTAATAGCTGACCCGGCGAACTTCGTACCGCCATATTTTATTTCTCTAATCGCAACTGAGGAAATAAAACCCTTTCGGTAAAATGGAATTAGCTAAATTGAAAATAAAACTGGAGTACTCAATTGAAAAATTCATATTGTCGTACAAAATGCGTAGGGTGCTTATTATAATTACTACAGGTATACTAAACTATCGTTAAAATATTTACAGCAACGCAAATCAAACCCCCCACGCTTTTTGTACAACAATTCAGTTAGTTTCAAAAGCGTGTTTTTTAGATTTTACAAACTATAATTTATTAAATGTAGATTTTATTTTTCTTATCTTTAACTATTCTTTATAAACAATGACTTATTTACAAAACACATGAAGAAAATAAAATAAAATGCAAGCAAAAATACTTACATGTGTATAAAGTTATGATTTTGCACTGATTAATACTTGCAGAGGTTATATACTTGGTAAATGCACAGGTATATTTACGTAGAGACTGACGCAGAGAGTAGTACTAAGACTTGCACTGAGATTTTACTGAGACTATCACTTTCCGGGAGATAGTATTAATTCACTCGTTTAAAAAGGAACTGTACTGCGGTGATTTTTTTTTTTTTTTGTAGGACATCTCGTAGTTAATCTGAAAAGATTCTTACTACTTAAACGGATTGTGGCCCGGCGAGTTCTAAAAAGTTACCTTTTTAGGCCTCCAGCCGGGGCTTATTATACTTAAAACTAAAGCGAAAGCTCTAAGGGTTACCCCGAGGCGGGTACGAACCTCGGCTTAGGCAATCACTGGTAGTGGGACAGCAAGGGACTGGCTGGATCTGGGTTACCTGTACTGCGGTGACACTCGGCGCCAGTATTTATACCTGAACATTGAATTTCCCGAACGTCCTAGTTCGCATTTGAAACTTTGATTAAAATTTGGCGCCAAGACTTTAATAATTCTCTAACAAAAATAGTACATTTTTTTTTGTTATTAATGGTAATAATATTGTAACATAATACGCAGTATAATTATAAAAATATCAGTAACAAACCATTAAAATAATACGGTTATATCCAATGATAATTATTATATACAAAAATATGGTTATATCGTGAACATAAATAAATATTACGTGAAATAAAGTAATAGAATTTATATTCTAAGAAACAGAACACAGCGCCATCTATTGGGTGTATTTGTAACCTAGATGTCAAACAATATTGAAGAATTTTATTGATGAATCAACGTACACCGCCATCTTTTAGTTTTATGAAGTTCTCATAGATGGCGGTAAATAAACACTTGCTTAAGAAACAATTAATTGATACATTTTATTCGTTTACATTCACGACATAAGCGAATAATTGAGATGATAACTATCCTATCCAGTAAGTTAGACCAAAATACAGGTACATGTGAAATTTGATTGAAATCGGTTCAGTAGTTTTGGAGTTTATTGGCAACATACATCGTGACACAAGATTTTTATATATATACTAGCTTTTGCCCGCGGCTTCGCCCGCGTGGATGTCGGAAATTAACGCAGGTATTTTCCTAAAATAAAAGATTTTTTCTAAAATAAAAGTAGCCTAAGTAATTCCTTATTAAATCAGCTACCTCTCAATAAAACTCTCGTCAAAATCAGTCCAGCCTTTTCAGAGATTAGCCGGAACAAACAGACAGGCAGACAGACAGTAGACAGACAGACAGACAAAAATTGTAAGAAATGTTGTTTTGGTATATGTACCGTGTATACATCCATATACACTTAGTAAAAAGCGGTTATTTTAATATTAAAAACAGACACTCCAATTTTATTTATTAGTATAGAGTATAGATATACCGTTAGGTACGGGGTTGAGAAACAAACATCCAATCATACAAATGTTTAAATTTATAATAATTAGGAGTACTTAAGTACGTTTATAATTCATATTACTTCTTAAGTACTACTTCATACTACTTCTCTATTCTTTATCAGAGTATCATGTGTGTTTGATGTACTTAATAAAATTAATAGTATTCAACTTCGATCAAAAATGTATATGCTATTATTGATCGAAGGTATTCAAAGTAAGAAGACTGCGACATAGAGCTGGATTGATTTAATAAAAGTCTTCCTAGTTTTTCTTACCGCTCCTATTCTACCTACACAGACACTCAATTATTTACCAGACACCAAATCGAACATACTTATTAAATAGGAATGGTACTTTGGCCAGTGTCTTCACCCGTAAAGCTGTCGGAAAATATCACCCAGGAACCTACTACCGGGATAAAGTATCCTATATGATTAGTATCCAGGATAACCAAAAATCTAAACATCTAAGCCTTATTTCGCGGTCTCTTACTTGGAATAATATAATGGATAGGTTTATTTTGAGTACTTCGAACACACATGATATTCGCATTTACTATGAAGCCGACCGTGACGGACGGACGGCCCGCTAGCCGCTCTGCGTCTATTTTATATAATCTCTGATATCTTCTAAAATATTAACTTTAATGATAAGCTGCAAAGTGCAATTTTGATTGATATGAAATGTACAACGTATTTTATGTATTTAATTGGATAAAGAACGATACGGTATTGTTTAAAATAGCGTAGTTAATGACTCAGATTTTTTTTTGTAATATATATCAGATAAAAGTGGTTTTTCTAGGGTATCCTTAGGAAATAAACATAGACTATCATGGATTTTTTCATCGATATTTTTAAAATATATAATTCCGTGGTACATTAATTTGATCTATCTCGTAAGCTTAAGCCAGCGTTTGCGATTTAAGCGCACAAAAAATATGTTTGTTACGACATCACATTAGAAATGTTTGAATTTCTCGGCTTTTCTCTACTATAATAATTATGTATGTAAACTACTTTTAAACCTTCCTCTAAATCACTCTGTCTATTGATGAAAAACGCATTAAAATCCGTTGCGCAGTTTAAAAGACCTCATTCTAACGTACAGACGCAGCAAGCGACTTTAATATTATGCAAAGGTTATCTAGAAAAAAAAAAACGCCATCCAGTGGATGTCTACGCAACTTTGGTGTCAAACGATACGATGAATTAACTTACACCGCCAGTCCGCCACCGATTAGGGATTCTTGGAACTAACCAATGAATAAGCACATACTACACACGACTATAGGTCAAGCTATACGTATTATTTCCAGTTTTAGCTGACCTCACATTGTATAGGCTTTTCGTACAATCAGATGTCAGTTTATACTAGAAATGTATAGCTTGCCCTGTAGCCGTGCGTACTATAAAAAAGAAACATTTAATTTTCAAATATTGAGATCAACAATTGAGATAAAAACTATCCTATCTTTTAAGTTGGACCAAATTACAAATAATTAAGAACTTTGATAACAATCTGTTATATAGTTTTGGAGTTTATTGGCAACATACATCGTGACACAAGATTTTTATATATATAAGAAGATATAATATTATAAAACTGAAGAGTTTGTTTGTTTGGTTGAACGCGCTAATCTCAGGAACTACTTGTCCGAATTGAAAAATTCTTCTTGTGTTTGGTAACACATGTATCGAGGAAGGCTATAGGTTATATAACATCAAAAGAAGCGGAACAGCAAACGGAAAATGGACGAAAACTGGCAGGCTATTCGATGCGACGGGAAGGGAAGCGAAAATTTGACGCGGGTGAAGTCGCGGGCAGAAGCTAGTCTTACATAAAATATCAAATTTAAAGGCTTGTAAACAAAACTGCTGTTTCATACAAAAGTACAATACTAACCCGATCAAAATGCTTAAGAGAGCAAATTTTTGATATTTAAAAGTTGTTCTCATAGATAGCGTATGAGCTACTCACTGATGTTGATAGTGTATCTGCCGTCGCCCTGGATTGACATGATGAGCAGCTTCCCTCCAAGAGTGTAGTCTCCCACCATCAACACCGAACACTTCAGATCCAGGTTAATCTTATGTGCTTCACGTCTGAAGAAGAACAAACGATTGTATTAGTCAGTTCCATCTTCATCATTAGCCTGTTATCTATGGAAATGGTCCTCCCCAATGCAATGTTCGGTTCTCGCCAATCTCACCCAGAAGCTTAGGCCTAAATATTTTAAACCAATAGTTTGTATAAGTGCGCGGTCCTGTTCTTGAGGTGTCCTGAGTTTCGGTAAGCAATGAGTGAATGAATGATATACGAGTATGTATTTATTTGCAGGAAGTTCTTAAGATCGGCGATATTCGGCATTACAGCCGTGCAAATATTTTGATTTTGCTGTACATATCATCATCATAATATTCAGCCTTAAAACGTCCACTGCTGGACATAGGCCGGCCTTAGTTTTAGGGGGTTTGCCATAATCGCCACGCTTGGCAGGCGGGTCGGCGATCGCAGTATGGTGGTAAAATGCATAGAGAACGCTGCTGCCCATTCTCCAGTAAGTCCCTTAGTCGCCTGTTACGACACCCACGGAAAGAAATGGGGTGATACTATTCTTTACGTCCGGCAACACACGGACGCTGTATATATACGCTGTATATATACACTGTAATATAACGTGTTAAAATTTTCGGAAAATCTTATACTATTGAAATGTTTGTAAATAATTATATAAGCATCATGTAGGGATCAATCACAGAATTCATTTATCTATAATTTCTTTATTACACACTTTATACTTACTAGCTTCACTTGTATGTTTGTTTGTAACCGACTCCTTATAGCGCGAATTTGATAGAATTGTTTCAAACACCCAATAGATGGCGTTGTTCATTTATAGCTTAATCCTGAACCGCGGTGTTAAGATTCTCCGCCAATACACGACCTCAATGTGATTTATAAAATTAAATTAGTACATGCTCAAATGGAAGACGTTGTTTTAAGGCCGGGCCAGACTGTTCTAAACAAGCTTCCAACAGGGGTCACCTTGGTGGAAGGTTTGTGGAGCCCACGGTTGGTGTTTGCGTCCACACTGTTTACAACAAGGCTCCCACCTCAGTATGTTGTCGATTCTTTGTTTGGAAGCACGCGTTGCGATATGGCTCCTTATTTAAGAGCCATTTTACATTTTTGCGCGAATATCTAAGATTTTAGTCGCCTTATTTACCTCTCATCTCATCATTATAAATACTCTGGCATCTTCGATCAATAATAGCACTAGATAAAGGATCAGGGACAAAAATAAGGCGCTCAAGTGGCCACGTTTGCACACACTTACACATTTATATTTCTTACTACGAAATATAGAAAAACGTTTCCTAATAATAACAACTTCAGTTTATTATAATCCTTAACACTCAAACATAAAGAATAATTACGATTGCAAAATATTCATATTTAAGTCCTTTTGTCATCGGAGAAAGGTAAAGAGCAATAAATTTAAAATGTCCCTTAAAAATCAAAAGTCATTTTGATATAAGTACAAAATTATTTATTCTTAACTGAAACTTAAAGTCTAAGCAATAAGGTTAAAAACAATGTGTTGACAATTTCGTGCTTACTCTATTTTGGAACAAGACGTAGTTCTTGGTATTACATTTCAATGTTCAGAACACAGTACGTATGGAAAGACGTAGAGTTGTAGAATATAATTTTTTAGGTGAAGGTACGTTTTGATGACGGCAAACATTTTTAATCGATTTAAAAAAGTAGTAGGACTAAAATAGTATAATAGTTATTTTATTTAATTAAGTGCGGGTTAAATCAATGTGATCCACCCGTATAAAAACTGGGTGCGTCTACTTTTATGTACCAGTATTTAGAAGTTAAATTTGTATTAAAGCAAATTATTTTTTCATTTAAATTAAAGTTCAAATATGATTTTGTATAAGGCTTGTATATTTCTTCTCCTCTTTCTTTCGCTACAATAGATACCCATTCTGTACAGCGAAATGGCTCGCTAGGAAATCTACAAACAAAAATAAAATATAAAATTACAATACTACTTCATGCATTCTCTGTTCCAGAACAGACAATGTTTGTTACAATAGTTGGTGCGTTGTCGCAAACATTGGTCAAACAATCATAATATGTATTTGCTAAATGATTTATATTTACTATTTGATTGTTTTTATTTTATGAAAAACACTTAAAGATTTAAACTTATGGAAAAACAGATATTCCTTCCAAAAACTTGGTGTTACAGTGGTTATTTACACAATTTTTGAACGCGTACTGCGGCATTTAGGACGTCTTATCGTTGGCTATCATTGGACCAAACTAATTTCAAATAAGAGCACAAAAGTATTTGTGCTCTTATTTTTCGGGCCGTTTTTGAAGCGCTCATCGGGCATCTAGTACATTTTTGATCGAAGTCTGGCATTGACGAATACATGTAAAAAATAGATCAATCTTTTGTTTTGTCACTTTTAGTAGCACATTTACAAAAACTTATTGGTTTACTTTGTAGTAATTAATCTCCCACAACTAGTTTTCTTAAAAATCTGCGCAGGGTCCATTTCAGACTCCTATTTCTATCATTAATATGTAGAAATTTGAGTTAAAAAAATACACAAAACAACAGACATATAATCTACTTGTTACATTTAGTACAATAATATTGATTTTTAATAACATTAATTAGTAAAAAAATTAAGTCTTATGGCAATTTTTACGATTTATTCGCAAGTTTATCGCGTTTTTTTTGGTTTGAATAAAGCATAATTACATTAAAAAATTAATGTCAATATAAAGTATGCTCTATAACAAATCGAATTCTCAAGTTTTATTTAAATCTGTTTATTTAATTAGACATAATATCGTTTTTGAAATCACTCTAAATTAGAATAAATTACGATGCACAAGGGGGCAGCGTTTAGTACGGCGCCAGCGCCCAACGGGGAAGGACCTGTGTCAATTTTTCCCGCGTCTCAGTTTACGGGTACTCGTATCGTGAAGGCAAAAATATACTACGACTACAACATTTTGCTACTCTTCGCATTTTTTTTTTTTTAATAATAGTTTCGTTAATTATCAAGTAAAGCATTATTTTAATAGATTGTAGAAAATTTTTGACTAAAATAATTTATTTTAACTAAATATGACTATTTTTAATCGCGATTAAAAAGGTGTGGAGTAAAACTAGTGGTCATGAACAAAAATTCACGCCAACGGCAACGCCTCGCCTCACGTGCAAAAACAGTACTGTATTTTTTTCTTCTTTTGCTTATATCTCGAAAATAGCGTGTCCTATCGCAAAAATAATGAAATTTTCGACACCCTTTATAAAACCCCAGACATACAAATCTCAACACGTGGGTAATATTTTTTTTATTTTTCAAATAAAAATGAAAAATTCCATATAAAACACGTCCAGGATGCCCCCTTGCGCGCGCCTTCGTATCTCAGCAAGTTCATTGCGTAGCGCACAAGTACTAAGTTGCGAAGAGAAAAGAAAAAACCGGCCAAGTGCGAGTCGGACTCGCGCACCGAGGGTTCCGTACAAACCTGTAGGTATCCTCGATTTATGCATGAGGTTTACGTTTATGAAATTAAATGTTACTTTTTTAATTTTTATATTTCAGTTGATTGAATGAAAGGTAAATTGTGGTAAACTACTTACTGGATCTCGTTCAAACTAATTTTCGGTGGTAGTTTATATGGTAATGTACATCATATATTTTTTTTAGTTTTATCATTCTCTTATTTTAGAAGTTAAGGGGGGGGGACACATTTTACCACTTTGGAAGTGTTTCTCGCGCAAACTATTCAGTTTAGAAAAAAAAAATATAAGAAACCTCAATACCATTTTACCCCACACGTATGGGTTTGATGAAAAATTTTTTTTTGAGTTTCAGTTCTAAGTATGGGGAACCCCAAAATTTATTGTTTTTTAGGGTTCCGTTGCCAAATGGCAAAAAACGGAACCCTTATAGATTCGTCATGTCTGTCTGTCCGTCTGTCTGTCTGTCTGTCTGTCTGTCTGTCTGTCTGTCCGTCCGTATGTCACAACCACTTTTCTCCGAAACTATAAGAGCTAGCCAGAATAGCGTAACAATTCTCATAGCTAAAAGTAAGCAATTTTAGAGATTGTTTTGTTAGTTTAGTTCGGTGCACAACAGAATCGGCACCAATATGTAATTGTTTTAATTTTTTATTTTTATTGTATACTTTACATAACATATAGTTGTATTTTTTTTTATTAGTCTAGAGATCTTTATTAGACTGGATAACTAAAAATAAATATTTTCATAAATATCTAAATACCGCATTATAATTCTAACGGCTCAAGATTGTTTAGACCGGCTCGACACTCGCGTTACACTGTTTGTATTGTGCATGTGTGGATAGCTACGCACACATACAAAAGATTGCCGTCTTTTACCTAAACTCGAGCGTTCAAATTTTGTGAGAGGGCTCTTAACTAAACTTCAAAAAGTTGGCGTAGCATTAGCACTTGAGTGCGCAAGTGAGGAGAAAAAAGAAAAATAGAAAAGAATTTGGATGAAGCGTTGACTTAAGGAAAGAATAAAACTTAGTCATCTAAATTTAATGAATCTACTTGATTTTGGTGACCTGCGCAACTTTCTCAGAATGGAAAAGGAAACATTCTATGAGTTACTAGCTTCTGCCCGCGACTTCGTCCGCGTTAAATTTCTTGTTCCCGTCGCCCGTCGCGTCGCGTCGAATCGCCTAGCCTACCCGTGCGATTTTTCCAGTTTTTGCAACATTTTTCATTACTGCTCCGCTCCTCTTAGTTGTAGCGTGATGTTATATAGCCTATAGCCTTCCTCGGTAAATAGGCTACCCATAGAGTTCCTGAGATTAGCGCGTTCAATCAAACAAACAAACAAACTCTTCAGCTTAATAATATTGGTATAGATTAGAAATGGTGAGGCAATTTATAACTAAAAAAAATACGCATCGGAGGAAGGCTGTTTCTGCTGAGGAAGGCTGTTTCTGCTGAAGAAAGACTATTAGTCACTCTCAGATACCTAGCCTCTGGATCAAGTTTTTATCCCCTTGGTTAATAATCTACTATTTCCCGCGTAGACGCCATTTTCGAAAACACAGTTCGTAAATATGTGCGTAACGTGCGGATGCAACGGTTGCTGCTGCGCAACTGCCCTTGCGTGGTTTACAACAAGCGTTTACACTGTGGAATACGTGTTTACAACGGCGGCATCCACACGCGGTTGGCAAAGCGCGTCCGTCCACAGAGGTTGTTGAAGGTCAAACGAATTTTTGTTGCAAACAAGTGTTTACACTGTTGTAAACCGCCGGTGGAGATCGATGTGGAGGGCTTGTTTACAACAGTCTGGCCGGGGTTTTATTTACAATACATCCCCGGGCTAGACATGGGCAAAGTTGTTATATTTTAATCACGGTGACTGTTGTTCCAGTTCCAAAAAAATCACAGTGAAAAATCACCGTGACTTTGTCACGTTGATATTTCGATAACGTACGTCGGATAGGTCCTTGGAACGTCTTGTAATATGACTATAGACGATTTGACAATTAATTCGTTTATTCACTATTATCAATAACAAATATCGCCTGCAGCTGTATTCGGTTTTATTATAGTATACGTATACACGTAAATGTCCATGTATGTATTTATACAGGGTGTCCAAGAACCTGGCGTCCAACTGGATTCCCACGATGCCCCAAGTTCTAACAGTACTCAGAAAAATATTTTAAAAAATCCACCCCATGTACTTACAGAATTATACTGATTTAAAAAAAAAAGGGGAAATGAGCACCCTGTGACATACTTTTGAATGCTGTGACTGCTAATGCTGATAATTTCGATATTTCTTGGAGGTTTTGTAATCTAGGGTATTGCTGTGTCTAAATAGAATGTAAAAATAAAGTACTTATTGTACCATTTTAAAATAAAATATTATTTTAACTAAAGGTGATATGGAAAACTATTGAATTTCGCAACTTTGACCGACTGTAGTGTAAAAAAAATGTACCAAAATAGTATGGCAAGTGACGTCAAATTTTGACGCGTTTATTCCTCTTTTTAAAAAGGTATAATACTTAAACATTAATTTGAAAAAAAAAAATTTGATAATATTTTTACTCAACAACCCAATTTTTACGAAGTGCCTACCTACTAACGGTAACTGTCGGACCCTTTCTTATCTTAGAAACTGTTATGTTACTACTATTATTTACTTCGGTTCCAAGAGTGAGCAAGAAGGAAATACACACAGGTAGATGGGTTCCCAGTAGAATAAAAGCAAAGAATGTTAGTTTAAAGATATTTTATTACAATAAATGTTCAAAATGTTGACCACCCGCGGCAATACAAGCTCTCACTCTCCTTAAAAAGGACCGCTTTATGTTTCGCGAGTAACTTTTTTGACGTATCACCTGCACTGCTTGTGTTATCTTCTCACGAAGGTCAGCGATGTCATTAATGGGCTTCGCATAAACGAGCTCCTTCATAGTTCCCCAGAAAAAAAAATCCAGCGGATTTAAGTCAGGTGAGCGGGCTGGCCACGGGATTGTTCCTGATCGCCCAATCCACCTGTTCGGGTATTGCTCGTCCAAAAACTCTCTAACGGATACGCGAAAATGTGCTGGACAGCCGTCGTGTTGGAACCACATATCTGGTGGGGTCTCTTCTAGTAAGTTTGGCAAATCATTTTGAAGAAAATTTAAATATGATTCGCCAGTCAAATTCTCGGGCATCTCAAATGGACCAATAATATTCCCACAGAGAATACCGGTCCACATGTTCACTTTGAACCGGTACTGGGATCTATCTTCTCGCATCAAGTGCGGATTTTCCACATGCCACTCGTGCAAGTTGTGTAGGTTCATGTAGCCATCCTTCTTAAATGTTGATTCATCTGACCACAAAATTTTGTCGATAAAGTTTTCTTCTTCTCGATGTTTTTGCAGGATTGTTTCACAAAACGCGACTCGGCTCGGATAGTCTCGAGGTAAAAGACTTTGCACTCGCTGTACGTGGTACGGATGATATTCTTCTTTTTGGAGAATACTGTGTGCTGTGCTCTTCGGTATCCCCGTATCAGCTTCTATTCCTCGCACAGAGATGCTTGGATTTGCCGACACCGCCTCTAAAACTTCATCGCGTATGAAGTCATTTACGGGTCGTCCTTCACCAGCTACTTGATTGGGGAACCGCCCGTCACATAGTGATCTGTGCACATTAATGAAAACTCGATGGTCGGGATATCGCGTAGCCCTCGGATACCTTTCTCTGTAAAGTCTCGCTGCAGCTCGTCCATTACCTCTACATTCTCCATAAATGTAGTGCATATTTGCGTATTCTTGCGGAGTGTAGGTCGCCATGGTAGCACACACAAAACACAAACTGTCCAAACACAGGCAAAGGTCGTCGTAAAGAGTTCGTTTCAAAGTCCAGAGCACAAAGAGTAATCGAGTCCAATAAACAAAGCTTTAAATCGTAGTACGTGATCAATGGTAACAATAAGAGAGAGGTGCGTAGTAACGGCAGGAGGCAGTGACGCGTACTGACCGTACTGTTATCCTAAATAGCACGATCCCAGATAGCGTCACTATCTATCTCACTCGCACCTCTAACCTTTTTCTCCCTCACTCTTATCTGAATAATGGGGTACCATAAAGAAGAACCAGCAAATCGCAAAGATAGTTTCTGTCTTGCTCCCTCCTGTTGTAATAACGAATCACTATGGTGAGATGCATGCACATACCGTCCCTTACGGTCTAACCTGTTTTTTGAGAGGCCTGTTGTTATTTTTATGAGCATACAATAGTAATTCTTTAGAGGTTAGATTCAATTCGTCGTAAATTTTTCTTTCTAAGAATTCTGTAAGACATCGTAAAAATTGGGTTGTTGAGTAAAAATATTATCATAAATTATTTTTTTCAAATTAATGTGTAAGTATTATACCTTTTTAAAAAGAGGAATAAACGCGTCAAAATTTGACGTCACTTGCCATACTATTTTGGTACATTTTTTTTACACTACAGTCGGTCAAAGTTGCGAAATTCAATAGTTTTCCATATCACCTTTAGTTAAAATAATATTTTATTTTAAAATGGTACAATAAGTACTTTATTTTTACATTCTATTTAGACACAGCAATACCCTAGATTACAAAACCTCCAAGAAATATCGAAATTATCAGCATTAGCAGTCACAGCATTCAAAAGTATGTCACAGGGTGCTCATTTCCCCTTTTTTTTTGAAATTAGTATAATTCTGTAAGTACATGGGGTGGATTTTTTAAAATATTTTTCTGAGTACTGTTAGAACTTGGGGCATCGTGGGAATCCAGTTGGACGCCAGGTTCTTGGACACCCTGTATGTATACAGGGTACGGAGTGTTAAAAAAATTGCGTGCAAAATTTCATATATTTTGATCAACTATTTACATTGATTTTTTAATGTACATTATTTACAGTTTTACACGATATTTTAAAATTTTATTTGGTTTTGTAATTAGAATTTAAAAATAAAAGCTGTTGGATTTTTCTAATGCCAAGCCTTGTACTATCTCTCGTTCTTAATACTCCCTGCCCGGGAGCGGACGTTCCGATTCATTATCGTTCCATATTAAACATGAACCATCGCAGTGACGCGAGTGAGACGGAGTAGATGTGACGAAAAGTAACAACGTTATTTTGGAACAACGTTATTTTCTAAAAAGTCACTGTGATATTCTCAGGTGACAGATCACGATGATTTTTTCACCGTGACGTTATTTATCACCCATGTCTACCCCGGGCTCTTGTCGAGTGCTGTACATAATTTGGTCCTTTCGAGTCGGATCGCGTTCTAGTGATATCGCGTCGACAAGTGAAGTGACAGTTTGTGACGTTCTGGTAAGGCATAGAAACCAGTGGTGGATCGCCCTGAAGTGCCTGTTAAATCCCCGTGAGTGTGGGTGATCAGCGGTGTTCAGCAAGCAGCACCGCAGCGAGGTTGCGGCCGGCTCCGCCAGGGGGCGCCACCAGTATCGAGACTCACTTCATGCGGCAACGGCGACAACAGCAGAGTCCACAAGCGACGAGACAGCAACAACGTCATCAAGAGTGACGTCACGGCCAGTGACGACACACTCTCAGCAGTACCAGCAGGAACATCACGACGTGTTTGGAGAGGTTTGGCAGATAAAACTGTGAGTTACATCCAGTGTTTATTTCGTAGACTTTCAATTTCGCAGTGAAGTCAGTTTAGTGCAAATACAAGTGCTCGAGACTTTAAAGATTTAGTAGTAGACTTAGAATAATTACAAATAAGGTGTTTTGACGGGAATTCTATGCCCAATTTGGTCTATATTGAAACTTCTGTAATTTGAATGTTTGAATACGTAATTAATCTTCAATATTAATTACGTATTATTTATTTTTTACTGTTTGTGTTTTGTGTACTTGTAATTTGTCATCGGTTGTATTGAATCTCCTTTATGCATAATGGAATCATTAGGCAAATTGCAATTTAACAAGAAATTAGTTATAGAAAAAAGTAGAATTAACTTTAAAAAATCACCCAAAGAGCGTCTCACTCAAAGCTATATTGAGACTAGATTAGAATCTCTAGAGGTGCAATGGAAACTGTTTCTTGAAACACATCAGTGCATAATAGAGAAGGCAACCGATGAGGAATTAGACAAGAATCCTTATTTTACGTCAGAAATGTACGAACTAACTGAAGAGTTATATATAACTTATAAGTCTGAATTGAAAGAGCAGCTGATTCTTATTTGTCCGCGTGAAGTTGTTGTTAACCCCAGTAATAATAACCAGTCTTCTCAAAATAGTTCAAATGTAAAGTTACCACAAATTAGTTTGCCTACGTTCACAGGGCTCTATTCAGAATGGGTCACATTCCGCGATTTATTTACGTCACTAATTCACAAAAACCACACATTAGATGACGTTCAAAAACTCCATTATCTAAAGGGTCATATTTCAGGCGAGGCAGAACAATTGCTCCGTCATGTACCTGTAACTGCATCTAATTACAATGAGTGTTGGTCAATCCTAAACAAGCGATTTGATAACAAAAGATTTTTAGCTAACAATAATCTCAAACGGCTTGTCCATCAACCGTCAATTAGCAAGGAATCGTCGACAAATATTAAAACGTTGTTAGACACGACGGTTGACTGCTTGCATGGTTTACGCAGTTTAGGCATTGACGTCAGTACATGGGATGCAATTGTTGTGTACTTAAGCTCCGAGAAATTAGATACCGAGTCTCGTAAATTGTGGGAACTAAGAATAAGTTCAAGTCCTAATGATGACTTACCAAAGTTTGATGAGTTTGAGGCCTTTATGGAGTCTAGGTTTAGGGCCTTAGAGTACTTAGACCCTGAAGTAAACAAACAAAATAGTGCTCGTGATAATAATACCAAATCTTTTCATGTCGCTTCTCAAGGTTGTGTATTATGTTCAGGAGATCATAAATTGTGTCATTGTAAAACATTTGCTAAAAAAAATTGTGATGAGCGTCGTGAATTTGCCCGAGTCAGTAAGCTTTGTTATAGCTGTTTAGGAACAAACCATTCGGTCTATGCTTGTCGTCAGCATACTAAATGTCACCTTTGTAAGAAGAAGCACCACACACTACTTCACCCAAAATCTACTGATAGTTCCGCTGAAATTGTCAATAGTTCAGCAGAACCGAAGGTGGTAGCTGCTAATGCAGTCACCTCTTCCAGTCAAATCGATACCAAACCCATATGTTGTTTTGCGGATGTTCACAACCACGGTCTGCTAGCCACAGCCTTGGTCAACGTAGAGTCGAGGACCGGTACTGCTGTTGTGTTAAGAGCTCTGATGGATCAGGGCTCTCAAGTCTCTTTTATCACAGAGGCTGCGGTACAGTTGCTCGGACTGAGAAAGTTACCTGCTCACACCGACATATTGCGACTAGGCGATGACGAAGGAAACTCAATTCCTTCTAAGTGGATAGTTCGGTTTAAACTACAATCACGTTTAGATCCCACCTTTGTCTTATATGTCGATGCTTACGTATTGAATAAACTCACATCTCATCTACCAGAAAAGAAGATTGTTCAGGTCTCGGCCTTGTACTCGTCCTTAAAATTAGCTGACCCAACCTTTGATACGCCAGGGAAAATAGATTTACTGTTAAGTACGCGTGTGGTCGGAGAAGTTTTGTTGGACGGTTTAGTCAAGGGTCCACCGGGATCTCCAGTCGCTCAGAAGACTCAATTAGGCTGGATCTTGTCTGGGCAGATCCCTTCGTCGGCAGTATCTAGGTCAGTATGTTATCATACTGTAGTACAGTCAACGGACGTCAATGACCTTTTACGCAAGTTTTGGAAGTTGGAGTCAGAGCCCTCAGTTCAAAGTGTTATCTTGAATGAGGAAGAACAAAAATGTGAGGAGCTCTACTCCAAAACCACCAAACGCGACACTACTGGGAGGTATGTTGTAAAACTACCATTTAAAACTGATTCGCCCAGTTGCACGTTTGGTGGATCAGAGGTCATGGCCCGTAGGCGCTTTATCAACCTGGAGAAAAGATTATTGAGAGATCCGACACTTAGGACACAGTATAGTGCAGTCATAAATGAGTACATTGCACTGGGGCATGCTGAAGTTGTCCCAGAAATAGAATTAGGTAAGGATGCGTGCTACCTACCACATCACGCGGTGGTGCGTGAGGACAAAAGCACCACTAAAGTTAGGGTCGTTTTCGATGCTTCATGTTCAGGCCACAATGGTGTATCGCTAAATACAGAGTTAATGGTTGGCCCAACCCTACAACCTGAGCTGCGTCAAACTGTCATGCGGTGGCGCTGTCACCCAATAAGTTTGGTTGCAGATATTGAGAAAATGTACCGTCAAGTAAAGGTTGCAGATGAGCATGCTGATTATCAGCGCATTTTGTGGCGTGACAATCCAAACGATGAATTGAAGCATATTCGATTGTTACGTGTTACTTTTGGAACGTCGTCTGCACCATACCTAGCGGTCCGGTCTCTGCAGCAACTTGCTCGAGACGAAGGAAGTGATTTTCCTCTAGCGGCACACCGAGTACTTACATCGTTTTATGTAGATGACCTGTTGACAGGTTGTCAGTCTGTCGCTGACAGGGAACTTATGTACCACCAGCTGAATCAATTGTTAGCGCGTGGGGGATTCAAGCTTCAAAAGTGGTCTAGCAGCAGTGACGAATTGTTAGCCAAAATGAACGAGGATACTGCTGGGCAGGACAATCTGGAGCTTAAGATGGATGTGCTCACAAAAATATTAGGATTAACTTATCAGAGAAAGTCAGATGAGTTTAGATACGTTGTGCAACTTTCCCCGCCCGATACTCCCATAACTAAGCGAAAGGTAATCTCTGACATCGCTCGCTTATTCGACCCTCTTGGCTGGCTTGCGCCGGTAATAATTACAGCCAAGGTGTTCATTCAACGCCTGTGGTTAGCGGGATCCGAATGGGACGATGTTCTTCCAGATCACCTGTTAAGGGAATGGCTTAATTATAGAAATAACCTTTACCATCTCAGGGACTTCCGTCTGCCACGGTGGATTCACACGAGTCAATTCGATGTCTTATTAGAGTTGCACGGATTCTGTGACGCATCCAATGTCGCTTATGCAGCCGCTGTCTATGTTCGGTGTATTGATGCTAATGGTCGAGTTCATGTTAGCCTAGTTACAGCTAAGACCAAGGTGGCCCCTGTCAAACAGGTATCCATACCTCGTTTGGAGTTATGCGGCGCCTTGCTGCTTTCAAAACTTCTGCGTGAAGTTTCCGACACCTTGGGTATCTGTAAGGAAAACATACATGCCTGGACTGACTCGACAGTGGTGCTCGCCTGGTTGAGCAGTCACCCCAGCCGCTGGAAAACTTTCGTAGGCAACAGAGTGTCTGAAATACTTACCGTTATGGAGAATAGTCAGTGGTCGCACGTCCAGTCCAGTGATAATCCTGCGGACATCGCATCGCGTGGCGTGAATCCCTCAGAGTGCGCTAACCTAGAACTGTGGATACAGGGACCTAGTTGGCTGAAAAATAAAGAGATTAATTATAGTAGAAGGGAAATTAAGGAAACTAACCTAGAAGAGAGAAAATCAGTAGTAGCATGTAATACAGTAGTAAAGGAAACAAGTGAGGATACCATTATTTCAAAATATTCGTCTCTTAGAAAACTTACCAGAGTAGTAGCTTATTGTAAAAGGTTCTTAAAGTTTAAAAATAAAAGTTATAGCACTAAATTCAGTAATTTTCTAACACATTCTGAAATTCAAGGGGCATTACTTACCTGCATTAAAATATGTCAAGGGGAACATTTTGAATCGGAGATACAAAATTTAAAGACAAAGGGAGAAATAAATAAAAGGGGAGGACTTACCTCGCTCAATCCTTACCTGGATCAGGAACAGATTTTGAGAGTCGGTGGTAGGTTACATAGAGCCAACCTTCACGAAGACTCAAAGCATCCCATAATTCTTCCTCGTAAATCCCATTTAACTCACCTCCTTATAGTCGACGCTCATGAAAGAACGTTGCACGGTGGGCCTCAGTTAGTTCTTAATTATATACGATCCAAATATTGGATAATAAATGCAAAGAGTATCGTTAGACAATACGTCCGCAAATGTGTTAGTTGTATTCGTCATTCATCTCGGCCTGTACATCCATTAATGGGATCATTGCCTTCTGCTAGGGTCAATGTCAGCCGACCTTTCTTAAGAAGTGGCGTGGACTATGCAGGTCCAATTAGTATCCGGCCTACAAAGGGTCGCGGTTATCACTCCACCAAAGGTTACATATGTTTATTTGTGTGCATGGCCACACGGGCCATACATTTAGAAGTAGTCAGTGATATGACATCGCAAGCCTTTCTAGCAGCCTTTAAGCGCTTTACAGCGAGGAGAGGCCATTGTAGTGAGATGTGGAGTGATAACGGCACTAACTTTGTTGGAGCAAACAGGGAATTGAAGATATTATTCAGCCACAGAAGGTCTGGAATGGCAGCTGACATTGCCGATTGGTTGGCAACAAATGGAACAGCCTGGAACTTCATTCCACCTCACTCCCCGAACTTCGGAGGTCTTTGGGAGGCTGGAGTGAAGTCCACAAAACACCACCTTAAAAGAGTGATCGGGACAAGCACACTCACTTTCGAAGAAATGGCAACAGTGCTTACCCAAATTGAAGCCTGTCTAAACTCTAGGCCTATTTCAACGATGAGTGTCAACCCAGAAGATCCATGCCCACTAACACCAGGTCATTTTTTAATAGGCGAGCCTTTGATTCTCGTACCCGAAGTCAACTTTGAGAGTTCTAACATCAGTACTTTGAAAAGATGGCAGTTGACTCAACGCATGGTTCAGGGCTTCTGGCGTAGGTGGTCCCGTGAGTATCTGGTTCAGTTTCACCACAGACACAAATGGGCGCGTGAAACATCAGAGCCAAAGTTGGGTGACGTAGTGTTGGTGATGGAAGATGATCTTCCACCAGCAAGATGGCTCTATGGTGTCATTACCGAGAAGCACACTGGCTCGGACAACATTACAAGGGTGGTCACCTTGCGTTGCAAGGGTTTCTTGATCAAGAGACCTGTCTCCAAATTGATTGTGTTGCCTATCACCCAATAGCTTGTAATATCATAGTATGATATTTAATTTTTGTTTATTGTTATTGTATCCAAGTTGTTTATTGTTATTATTACAGTCCACTTTTGTTAAACTTCCCACCGAAGATTGTTGTTGCAAGGTGGGCGGTCAGTTAATTGTTTTATTAAGCTGGACATTCTGTCCATGGTGGGCGGGATGTTCAGTCGCGAATTTGATAGAGTTGTTTCAAACACCCAATAGATGGCGTTGTTCATTTATAGCTTAATCCTGAACCGCGGTGTTAAGATTCTCCGCCAATAAACGACCTCAATGTGATTTATAAAATTAAATTAGTACTTGCTCAAATGGAAGACGTTGTTTTATTTACAATACATCCCCGGGCTGTTGTCGAGTGCTGTACAGCGATTTTGACTCACTTTAAACGACCGGATTTCATTCAAACTTCGCACACCTGTCAAAGACCGATGACAATGCAATAATTTCATAAATGTGTGCCATCATCCTTACCAGGGTTACCAGGACAGCAAAAAAACTGTCTTCGAAAACTACGCTGACACACGTCTCAAAATTCGAAACACCCGAAAAAATAGAAAATAAAAAATCTAAAAAACACGCTTCCATAAAAAAACCAAACTAAAAAGTAGAAAATAATGGAAAAAAAGCGTGGGGTGCCTGATATCAATAAAAAAATACCTTAAAAAGAACCAGGCACCCCACGCTTTTTTTGTGTTTTTTAGTTTTTTATAAACTATTATATTATTTTTTTAATGCTTTTTACCCAATGTGGTACAGTAATTTTAGTCTAGGTGCATCGTCTTCAGATAAAATATTATAATTAATTTGTACAAAATATTGTGAAACATTACAAAATAGTAATCGTGGAGATTTTTGCCCATTCTTCTCCAGAGGAAACTAACTTTTGGAAAGGGTAACTAGAATCGAATTAATGTAAATTTTGACGTGCAAAAGCGCATTTTATGTGTGTGTATTTGAAATCATTTTTTATCCTCATTGTGCAACACTCTTCCAATCACAATTTTGAAGGAAATCCCAATTCCATTGCTTGAAGGTTTGAAAATTTCGACAGCTCGAAATGAAAGGCATTAAGAGTAATTGCTATGTGTGATAAGCGATTACCCCGCAGGTATTTTTTTCGATTGATTTCGATGCTTTTTCAATAATGATTATTATGGATAGACCCTGACTTACGAATTGTAGGTCGTGTAGGTTGTGGGTGTTAATAATTTCATCACCACTTCTCTCAAAACGGTGAAGGAAAACATCGTCGGGATATCTGCATATCCTGGAATGAAAAATTCGAAGACCTAGCAACACGCACTGGGCCCGCGTGGTAAATTACGGCCCACTCCCTCTCACCGAGAGGAGGCCTGTGTCCCAGCAGTGGGAACAATATAGGCTAATTACGTATTATGTCGAATGAACCATAAGGGTTTCTATATTAGACGATGGAATCGGAATCTTTACATATCAAGATGTTATCAAAGTCAATTGCCCATCCACTTAACAACGAATATATTTTTATACTCTAGCCAAGAAAATAATATTTGTAATGGAGTTTTAATTTACACAAGTATTAAGACATCATTACTGTAGATAAGGTTTCTCGATAATTGGAATGAAATAGGAAACGTCCACTATTCATTAAACTATTATATGAAAATGATGAAATTGATATTAATTATAGTGCAAGGAAATAAAATAATAGTGCTGGAAAGGAGGTAATATCATACTTTATAAAATTAGACGATTTGAATCTGTAATTATTGTTTTATTATACATGCAGATACCTTCTGGACTTTGAATTTTTGGTAAAAAAAAACTACTCCTGTAATGATTGCAATGTCATCATGATCGGTAATGTCAATCAATTTACTCAGGTAATCCATAAAATAATAATTTTTCGATAATCCTACAATAATCTACGCCTTTTAGATATTTTACGTGTAACCAAAGGAATCCATTACCTAGCTTGACCTTTTGCGAAAACTGAAAAGTTTAATGTGCCTATAATTTTACTGGTACGCTGGAGCCCAACCATGAAGACGATAAATATGGCAGGAGTTCTGAGCACACTCTTTACCAACAATCTTGTACTATAGAATAAATTAAACAACTCAACTCACTTCAACGTCAAAACCTTGCAATGCTTCAGTCCCGTGACAGTCGTGTTCCTGAAGTCCATTTTGAGACCAGCCTGAGTGGTCTTCACTTGCTCCACGTGCATGGGGTCCATGACAGTGATGCCCATGCTGGGCACGCCAGCAGCCAGCACAGTCACTGCGGCCTGCGCTGACGCTTTGAGGCAGGCAGCGTCTTGTGCCCTACATGGAGTGATTGTAATACCTGTAATTGTCATCATACCATGTGTATTATTTACATAATTATGTTTTTGCGAATAAATTTATCTGAATTTGTGGGCCCTGAAAAATAAAAGTTGGAGATTGAACGATAAGAAACAAATAAAAATTGTTTCACTGTTACAGAAAAAGGTGTATTTAACAAAAGATTATTTAACATGAATAATGATTACAATTTATGATTCCTCGTCGACGGGAGACGACTCCCTAGGAGGGCCGTATGTATACCTACCTGTATGTATACCTTATTGGTGAAGTGTTAAAGAAAAAATATTGTCAGGTGTGTAGTGCTCGCAACCGGCTTGCGGGTATGACTAGATGTATGAACGTAATCGACGTAAAAGGGGCATAAAAGGATCGTAACAGGTGGCGTTTTGTTGTTTCTGCCTAGCCCCATGGGAAGATCAAAAGTTATAATTACAAGCATGTAAAAGAAAAATCGTTATCTATAGGTAAGTCGTAATTGTGACGAGAGGCTTCCACTGGTTATGGTGCTGTGGTCACCCAAAAACAACATACGGAAATCAAGCCAGGTATTAAATGGAGTAAAAATCAAGCTTAGTGTTTTTACAACAGGTTTCCAACGAATTTAATTACATATGAGTTTTTAGTCTCCAAACAAAGGTAGCACGCGCGTAAGTGAATATCGTCATTTATCAAAATGTCCAAAAAACTTGGACGTGTGACTTTTAGCGACGTGCTCAAAGGTCAGCCATTTCCGGACTTTGCGTGACATGCAATTGTTGTTATTTACTCGTAAGTGTTTGGGGAGACTGGTCGTCAAGTAGCTATGGCTAGTCCTTCTTTAAAAATAAAGTACCTTTGTCACAACTGAAATGGTAAAACTCAACCTACACTAAGCATTTATAACTAGGAGATGAAATAACAATATTGGAACATGGTTTACTTTTATAATTTCTCAATATCCGCTCCACAGTAAATAGAAAACCGTGGTCAGCACGAGATGGCAAAATGCTGACTCTTATGAAAAGCTGTGTATGCAAAATTAAGGAGCTTGGGGGAGGCGTGTCGTAGTGGATGGACGTCTTTCGGTTAAATTGATGATGATGAAGAACTAAGACTTAAAGAGATAATTTGATAAGTATTAACCCTACATAATATTGTGCTTCGTATAACAAAACACAAATCTAGACAAATAAATGAAATACCTTAATTTTCCTAATACACTTTATTCCTTATTTTTACTCTCTTTTAAATTTTTACGTTCTTTTCATAGTTTTTTATGACTGTTTAGCTTACAAGGGCACGACCTTGGGGAAACGGATTTGAATGAAATTTCGTATAGTGGTAGTATATCATGTGGGTACTACCACTGTAAAATATTTCCGTCCAATGCCCAGTAGGAGCTGAGAAAAACGCATACAAAGTTCAGCCCGCACTTGTTTAGGTTACATTATATTCTGCTCGAGCGTACCGTGGCGTAAGTGGTAATGCTCTAGACTCGTACTCCCGTCTGTGCAGGTTCGAGTCTAGCTAGTTGACTTTGTTTTTCCTTTTTTTTCTTCTTATTTTTTCAATTTTTGTATTATATAAACTATCTAAATAATTTATTAAATAAACTATATAAATATTTTATTAAATAAACTACATAAATAATTTATTAAATAAACTATATAAATTATTTATCATATAAATATGTATAAATTAAAAATTATAAGTCGGCAGACCTATGTGCTCTAAACTATCGAGTGTAGCGCAAAATGTATACTTGCTCTGGACATAACAATAGAAGGGGTTGGGAAATTATATAAATATAAATTGTTCATATAGTTTATATAATAAATTATTTATATAGTTTATATAATACAAAAATTAAAAAAAAAAATAAGAAGAAAAAAGGGAAAAACAAAGTCAACTAGCTAGACTCGAACCTGCACAGACGGGAGTACGAGTCTAGAGCATTACCGCTTTTTTTTTTTTCAGAATGGGAAATCATCAAATGACTTGTCCCGCTCTGGGCGGAGCGGGAGGGCGTGTCAGACTTTTACTGACTAAAACCCACCCGTGTTCAAACAACCTTTATTACTAAGGTGAAAAACTGCTATCGATAGCGGTATAACCCTCACCAATTTTGATACCATGACAAAATCAGCGGAATTAACATTCTGTACCTACATATTATATGAAATCTGGTGACATAAATGTAGAAATAATTACACTCAAGTTTGCTCCAGTTAAGACAATTAATTAACTAAGTGGGACATGGACAGCCAGGAAAGGCGACAGTGTTGGTCAAAGTCAGAGTTTAGCAAACAAGTTACTTATGAAGGTACGTAGGCATAGCATACCGGAATACAGACATAAATCCCATTCTTAACTTGACAATCGAAACGTTCATTATTTTACCTTTTTTTTGGGTGGGAAATCATCAAATGACGCCTGTCGCTCTGGGTGGAGTGGAAGAGCGTATCAGACTTTAACTGACTAAAACCCACCCGAGTTCCTTCAGTTGCCTGTGCCAGGGCCACGGTATCTCTTTCGAACAAATCTCGCGACTCTGGCAGGCATTATTTTGCCTACGAATAATAAATATGATAGTACACTATTATTGTCATTGTGGTGTCGATAGAAATAATCCCATACAACTATAGTGACATAAAATTAATATAATTAATCATTGAAAAGTTGAAAAAGAATTAGTTTTATCTTACTCACGGTGTTAGATACAAACATAGGTTTTCTGCGATCCCAATGATAAAACAAACTATTAGAAAAATGTCACTATCTGAGAATCTGGGAGCACGTTGTGCCCTCGCCAAGACAAGCTAAAAGCAAGTAACGGTGGAGATATCAAAATAATGGTTTTTGGGAGTTAGCATATCTTCAATTCTACCATTTTATACCGTTAGCTGTAATTATGAAAAAACTGATTAAATTAAAGAAGACGCCTAACTGTTTGGGGTTCAGACAGACTTCGGTTATCATTTGATATCTCGTTTTGACATACCTATTGCTATCATTCAATATTTCAGAGCGGCAATTCTCATATTTTTCAGAGCTATGGATTCTAATTTATAATGATACAATGATTGATATGAATATTACTATAAATTTTATAATTTTGTACATATATAAACTTTTACCAAGTATAGTATAAAAATAACAATTTTGTAAAAAAAACTAAGGTAATAACTCAATATAAAATTATTAAGGACTTTTTGAAGACATGTTTTTGGTTTCCAGATTCGATGAGACTGACTTAGAAACTAGACGACACTCCAAACAACATTTTTCCATTACGTTCCGTTAGACACTTTTAAACTTCATGAATATAGGTACTGATACAAAAATAATTTGAGACATGAAACTAACTTTAAATATTTAATATTTAAAATCAACAAAGCTGGAAATCATGACATTCGGATATCCGACACTGTTGCCCCTTGCCACCGTTACTGGAAGACATGCACGACAATCATATATTTTTTTAAATATACATATCAGTGATAAAGATCGGTCTGAATTTGTCACAAATATCTTCAGTTTGCCGACATCTTTATAATTTATTTGACAGTGATTGTCACTAAGATGAGAATGCAATTAAACCTTGGATGTTTTTAATAACAGGAGATCAGTTTACACAGTGGAACATCCAACCTGTATATATCCGCAATAAGGTTGATTAAGGGCGAATTTCACCAATAAAACTGAATGTGTTCAGTACGACTAAACTGCGTTCAAAAGCTGTCAGTGTCAAAATTATTATGAAGTATTGACACTGCTGATCTAGTTTAATTTCATTGGTGAAATCCGCACTAAGTACACCCAGATTTAGATACAGACAAACCCGCTAACTCATCATCATCATCATCTCAGCCGAAAAACGTCCACTGTGGGATATAGGCCTCTCCCAATTTGGGGGGGTTTGCTATAATCGCCACGCTTGGCAGGCGTGTTGGCGATCGCAGTATGGTGTTAAAATGCAATGAGAACGCTGCTGCCCATTCTCTAGTAAGTCCCTTAGTCGCATCTTACGACACCAAAAGGAAGGAATGGGTTGGTCCTATTCTTTAGGTCCGGCGCCACACAGACCACCCTTTATGTACCTAAATGAATATAAGTTCGATTTCACATGTGATTCACACTTACCATCACTACATGCTGCCAGCCCACAGAGTGCCACACAAAGTATCACCACATAGCCCTTCATTACGTTATTAAACGTCACTAAGTCAAAGAAGCAGCGTCAGTGCGTGTGCGCAACGTTGCACACGCAATATATACTGCGGTCAGCTGCCAAATAGACCTTAATCTATACTAATATTATAAAGCTGAAGAGTTTGTTTGTTTGATTGAACGCGCTAATCTCAGGAACTACTGGTCCGAATTGAAAAATTATTTTTGTGTTCCGTAGCCTATTTATCGAGAAAGGCTATAGGCTATATAACATCACGATACAATCAAGAGGAGCGGAGCAGTAATAATAAATGTTGCAAAAACGGGGAAAATCGCACGGGTAGGCGATTCAATGCGACGGGAAGGGTCCCGACCCTTGAACAAGAAATTTAACGCGGACGAAGTCGCGGGCAGAAGCTAGTCGTTAATAATGCGGAGAATTCCTATAAGTTGGAGAAATATCATTTTATTGTAGGGATCAGTGATGACTTTGTAAAACGGTTTTTTGCTTTGGTTTTTGTAACTGCAGTGTTTTTAACCGACTTCAAAAAAAGGAGGAGGTTATAAATTCAACTGTATTTTTTTTATGTTTGTTACCTCATAACTTTTGAATGGGTGAACCGATTTTGATGATTCTTTTTTTATTTGAAAGCTGGTGGTTTCCGAATGGTCCCATTTAATTTGGTTTTATTTGAACATTGTGGTCCATGTGAAAACCATATAAGTCTTAATTTGCATAAAGTATTTGCGCGACAAATGAACGAATAATGCGATTAGATTAGTGCGGAGTATCTACCATAACTAAAAAGTTAAAAATAAAAACTTTTTACAAAAAAACAACCGACTTCCTTAAAAAAACACTACAAAGTCAAAAATAACTTTAATTTCGAAAGTCGGTGTCTTAAGATCTGTATTGAAGGTTTTTTTTGAAGTCGGCTGTTTTTTTTTTGTAAAACGTTTTTATTTAATAGGGGTTTACCTATGAAAATGCCGTTTTCTAGAAAAAAAATAAACGGAATTTTTTTCATGTATTTTTTTATTTGTATTAATCGAAATAATCACCCATGCAATCAATGCATCTTTGCCAACGCAGCGGCAGTTTATTGATGCCCTTCTTAAAAAAATCAGCTGGACGGGAGGCAACAAATTCTTCAAAGGCATTTTGTACTGCCTCTCGGGTATTGAATTTTTTTCCCGCCAAGAAGTTATCCAAATTCTGGAAAAAGTAGTAGTCTGTAGGCGCAAGGTCTGGTGAGTAGGGCGGATGACGGAGAGCTTCCAACCCCAGTTCTTGCAACTTGGAGACCGTCTGCTGTGCAGTATGAGGTCGCGCGTTGTCGTGCAGGAGCAGCGGAGACGAGCGATTGACCAGTGCTGGTTGGAGATGTGCCAGCCTCTCCATCATTGAGTTCAGTTCTTCACAGTAAACATCTGCAGTAATGCTCACCCCGTTTGGTAAGAAGCTGTGATGAATCACACCGGCGCTAGACCACCAAACAGTGACCATCACTTTTCTAGGGGTAAGTTTTCGTTTAGGGCATTGTTTAGGTGCTGAACCAGGATCCAACCAACTTGTTGAGCGCTTGCGGTTATCAAACAGAATCCATTTTTCATCGCAGGTAACAATGCGGTTCAAAATTCCTTCATTTGTGTGTCTGTTGAGCAGTGCAAGGCACGTCTCGACGCGTATTTCGCGCTGGCGATCATTGAGTTCGCGGGGCACCCATTTCTCAAGCTTTTTTACCTTGCCAATTTGACGCAAATGGACCAATATTGTTTTGACGCTAACGTCGAAAGCTGCTGCTAATTCAGCCGTAGATTGTGTATCATCAGCTTCCACAATCGCCTTTAATTCGTCATTGTCGACCAAAGTCTTCGGACGACCGCGAGGTTCATTTTTCAGGTCGACATTTCCAGAACGGAAGCGAGCAAACCAATAACAGGTGGTGCGTTGGTTTGTAGTGTTAGCTCCGTAAACGTCGTTGATGTTGCGTGCCGCTTGTGCCGCGTTGCTGCCACGACGGTACTTATATTCCATAATTACTCGAATTTTTAACGTATCCATGATGACGAAAAAGATTGAAATGCGATGAAAATGTAACACTAATCAATAAACAAATGACTACTTTTGGAAAAAGAATTCCATGTTTTTAAAATAAAATTAATTTGAAATTAGAATTCTTAGACAAACAAAAATTATTTTGATTTGAAATGGCCAGTACTGCAGAATGGCAATTTCATAGGTAAAGACCTAATATTTTGCAGAATTAGGTTTCACAACTCAGGTACTTAAAAAATTTGAAGTAAAACTAGACAAAATTACATAAAACAAAATTAATGTCAGCTACAGATATAATATTAAAATAATAATACATTTTATTATTTTTTATCTTAATTCTAAAAACAATGTGAGAATTAAAAAAAAGTTTAGTCTCAGAATTGCAGCTGTACAGCGACTTGACTTATCAGACATAGAATACAAATTATTATACTATTAATATTTTAGAATAGAATAGAATATTTTTATTTCAGACCGGAGTCCATAGGGTAAGTAACAATTTTCAATTTTTAAAATCTAGACAAATAAATAAAATTGGAGTGTCTGTTTGTAATATTAAGATGACCACGTTTTACTAAGTGTATATGTGTACACGGTACATATACCAAAACAATTTCTTTTTTCAATTTTTGTCTGTCTGTCTGTCTGTTCCGGCTAATCTCTGAAATGGCTGGACCGACTTTGACGGGACTTTCACTGGTAGATAGCTGATATAACAAGGAGTAACTTAGTCTACTTTTATTTTAGAAAAAAAAAAATAGGATCTCACGAAAAAAAACTAATGAAAAACTTTTTGTTAAATACCACGCGGACGAAGTCGCGGTTAACAGCTATTACCTATATAACCTGGATTAACACATTCTTACCGCGGTAGTACGTCCTCCTGCGTTAATTTCCGACATTCACGCGGGCGAAGCCACGGGGAAAAGCTAGTATGTGATAAGGAGCGAGCCTATTTCCACCAATTAGGCAAGGGATGCCACTGAGAAATTTCTAACTAAAAACAATGCCCGACTTCGGAATCGAACCGAGGACTTCATGCTCAGTTAAATAGGTAAGAAATATTATCAGCTACCGAAATTAAGTTTGACTGAATCTGGAGTAAAGATGTTTCTCTTCTCAACAACCAATTTCCTTAAAAAAAACACTACAAAGTCAAAAATAACTTTAATTTCGGAAGTCGGTGTCTTAGGATCTGTGTTTAAGGTTTTTTGCCACCGACTTCCGAAATTAAAGTTATTTTTGACTTTGTAGTGTTTTTTTTGTGAAATTTTTTATTTTAAACTTTTTAGTTATTGTAGATATTCCGCACTAATCTAATCGCGTTATTCGTTCATTTGTCGCGCAAATACTTAATGCAAAGGAGAACGGGCGTTCTAGCCTAAGAACCAATAACAACGTGCGATATATCATTGGAAAGGTTTTTTTATGTACTTCAACTATTGTTATGGCGAGAAATTCCAAATCGCTGTGTGGAAGAAGTTATTGCACAATAAAGCAAGACTTAAGCAAAACAATTTCTTTTTCACCATTTTATAAATGTAAGTATATACATATAACCGTAAGACGTCGTCCTAATATAAAGCGTTCATATGTCATTTTTGGTCGGAAAACCGGAAGGCGCCCTCTGTCCACGCGTTCCGGTTCATCGAACAAAAAGCGACGATCGCGTATTCGCGTAACCATCGCTTTATATTAGAACGACGCCTTACCACCTGGTTTCTTGTGGTTTTCCCTATCTTTTCCCTAACGAGTAGTAAGAGGTGTTTGCAGATGAGAGGGGTAAGTGAGCCAGGCTGGCACATCAGACGCGCGCGCTTGTTCGTTAGTCGTTATTTTGATTTGAGGGTAGCAAATACGTTTAAGAATTACCATTTACATTCGTCATAACTATCATTCGACTACGACCTTTTTTTTTTGGATGGGAAACCATCAAACGACTTCTCCCGCTCTGGGCAGAGCGGGAGAGCATGTCAGACTTTTACGGACTAAAACCCACCCGTGTTCCTTCAGTTGCCCATGTGCCAGGGTCACGGTATCTCTTTCGAACAATCTCGCGACCCTGGCAGGCATTGGTTCTAGCAGACCCCTTCAGTTTTGCTGATACTCTTTGAGGCGCGCGTGGAACACTACGCGCCGTCGACTCGAGCTTGATCCGTACCGGGCGGCGAGCTACCTATTGCTCGCCACCCGCAAGCTCGCGCCTACGGTGGCCGGGAGTCCGCTATTGACTCCCGACGCCCGGGGCGTCCCCTTCTGTGGCGGCTAGGGACATGAGGGCGCAGGGACTGCCACTCCCTCACGCGCCCAGCCTCCTCCTTCGCGAGCATTACTGCTTCGCAGAAGGAGGTGACGGCTTCCCATGCCCTTTCGCTCCGTACCATGGCTCGCACCAGGACCGGACGTGAGAGGTCGCCGCCGCCGATCGCCTCCACGAGAAGACCTTTGGCTTTATTTATCGGGATCAGAACTAAGCTTTTAAAAACGGCCTGCTTTAGTCATGGATGAACACCACAACAATTGTGTTATGTGCCAGCGTGGGCTACATAACAGAAGGTATCAGCGTCACATTTTGGCTGAAAATATTCCACAAGATCAACCTGAGCTTGCAGATTATTTACGGGAACATGCGCTATTGGAGATTTGTTTATTACAGTGATATTATACTACGGTTATATTGTGTTCGCTTATCTTGTGGTACTACATAAATAGCAATAAACACTTATACCGTTGGTGCTCTTATTTTGAAGCCATACCTACTAAGAGGAAATGTTTGTTAATACGAGTATATGATTAGTTAATTATTTTTTCTATTTAAAATCCTACAATAAACAACTTTTAAAAAGGCAGTTAAACCAATTCATTCACTCACTAAGAGGATTATATAAGATACTGATTGTTTTAATTCCAAGTTATATTCAACAATACGCGTTTTGTGTGTTGTTTTATTATGTAGAGCAAGAACTTAGGTCCCCCAGACCTATTATTCTCAGAAATAAAATGTGTGGGATAATGATTGTATGTAGGTACTTCGAGTTTAAGCATACCAGCGCCTGTAGCATGAGATGAGTGAGAGTGAGATACAACCTTGGCCAAAAGCATTAGGCACTTCTATAAAACACGTGCAACTAATAGAGTATAACAAACACTGAGCCATCTGTTAAACGCGGTGAATTCATATGTTAATTAAAGAATAGGTAAGATATTTTGAGGAGCCATAAAACACTTGGTCCACAATTAGCGAGAAATGGCATTTCTGTGAATAAAGTCTAGCTTTATTGCGCCATAACTTCATTTACACAGTGATTTGGGACTTCTCGCCATAACAATAGTTGAAGTACATAAAAAAACCTTTCCAATGATATATCGCATGTTGTTATTGGTTCCTAGGCTGGCTTCTATACATTTTTGCCCGTCCTCCTTTAAGACTTATATATACATTCGAATTGATAACCTCCTCCTTTTCTTGAAGTCGGTTAATAAAACGAAGTTGTCTATTTTTCTGTTAAATAATACATAGTAGAGGACATACGGAACTTTTCATAATCATTCTCGATGAGTACTTAAAATGTAAATAAATTGGTGAGGCGACAAATGACGTCAGTGTGGTCGCGATCAATAAGTTAATTAGTGATGATACTAAGTGAAATACTAAAAATTATGAGTTCATCGACAAAAATGCATGAATATAGATGAACCATTACCTATTATATGTCGAACTTGCGTTATTATATTTGCAATAATAATATACATTGGACCATCCTCCAGACCCCTTCTCCAGACTTCCAGAGCCTTAAGATACAAGCGAAGCTTAAATTGTGACTCACTAAGCTGTGTTTTTTATGAATAAACTTTTATTGTTATTTTATATGTCAGATGTTTTGTGTGGCAGTGTGGCACTATAGAAAAGGTACGAGTTATGATTGGATTTAAATTAACATTTATACCATTATGAATACAATAAGGGCGGTATTATAGAACTCGATGCTTCAAGAAAAATAGTCCCATTTGTTTGGGAATCAGCAGATAGGGGCTAAAACTCAACATACAACTTGACATTATTTATTCTCAACACGTGCCACAACAACATAAAGCCTTAAAACAAACAAAGGTTTTCATTAAGTGTGAATGACGACAGTTTTCACCTCACGCATCCAGGAAGTGCCGAACTTAACACCATAAAGAGCGCTCATAATTCGACCGAGTCGATTACACCGTCATCGTCAGCAGTAGGTACGGAATTATCAAGTAAAAGGGCATGGTTCGTCTTCCTGGTGCAGCCAAAACGCATAGTGTGCTTTTTGTTTTCCTTAAACGAAAGTGTGAATTTCCTATATGAAGAAAGGATGTTGTAGGTTTATTTTAATTCTCGCAAATGACGCAGAAGTTTGCTATACCCATCATTTCAGCCGAAAGACGTCGACTGCTGGCTCCAAGCATCGCCACTTCGTCCGGTTCTGTTCTTCTCGATACCTGCGGATTCCAACGGCCTCCAGCAGTTCATCGGTTCACGTAATACGTCTTCCGGCACGCGGTCACAACCCTAGAAACTTTCAGCCCCATTGCCTATCTATCCTACGAGCAAAGTGCCCTGCCCACTGCCACTTAAGTTTGGCAATTTTTCGGGTTATGTCGGATACCTACCTTGGTTTTCCTACGGATAACTGATAACTAAGACGTTAAGATTTTAATTATTTATTTACTTATTGAACACTTCTAACAAAAACCTACGGTTGGTAGGTACACAGCCTCACAAATTACAATGTAATCTGTTGTCCTTCAGTTGTGGGCTATTGACCCCATAGATTTACATACTTTGTACTAGAGGAGTAGGTACTAAAGCATGCATGTAAAGCCACGGACGAATGAAGGTGTTCTCAAAGCGAAAACTTTCCACAATTTGTTTTATTTCTTTTATAGTTTTTTGTTGGGGAAAATGTTGCTTAATGTGGAATTATCCTACGGAGATTGCCTGTGCTGTTTCAGTTAATATGATTTTTGTGAATAATGTCATGGTATTACGATAACACAGGAGAGTCTTAAATAAGGAAAACTTAACAAAAATACCTTCGACGTCACAGCAATGCAATTGTATTGGCTTCATAGTAGACGGCTATTTCCAGGAACCGAAAAGTTATACTTAAGGAATGCGATTACATTTGGTTTGGGAACTAGTCGAAAATAGATAATAGTGAATAATCTATGCTAGTATGATAAAGCTGAAGAGTTTGTTTAGTTAAACGTAGGTACTAATCTCAGGAACTACGTTTAGTGTTGGATATCTCATTTATAAAGGAAAGCTAAAGACGATATAGCTTCCTTTTTTTGCTCGGCTTCTAAGGGTCCTAGACCGTTAGGAGCCGAGCAAAAAGAAAAAAGTCACGAATACGAAGACCTCGCACGGGCAGGCGATACAATGCGACGTGACGGTGAGGGTTGGAGGTGCAAGAAATTCAACGCGGACGATGTTGCGGGAAGATGGTGAGTGATCTCATAAAATGTTAAGTTACCACCTTAATATATACAATAAACGACTGCGGGAGGACTGCGGGAGAAGTGCAAAAGATAGAGAAGCCAGTTGACCCCATATCGATACGTATTATTTTGATCTTTCCAACTCACTACCGAAAAGGCCATTGATAGAATGCTGCTAGTAAACGTAATTTTAAAATTAAGATGTTAAAACCACAATATATAAATAGCAACCTGATATGGGTTACCATAAACTTACGGTAACTAGAGGAAAAAATCGCGTACCTATCACAAGGAAAGTTGGTCTTAAATACCTAATCGGGCTACGTCTGGAATTGTCAACAAGCATAGAGCAAGCATGGAAATGGGAAAGGTTCGAGCATTGATCCCCATAGATGGATTAGTTTCACCTATGTGGATTTTACATTCCTTGAGTTTATGATTGTAGAAAAAAATTATAGTTCCAGAGATTGATGCCATTATGTCGGTAGTATGAGTAAAAGAAAAGGCATGTAGAAATATAACGAACTCCACCTGCCCCTGCTGTAGGTAAATAAAAGCGTGATGACTGATGCATTGTTATAGTCTACAATTTTGTATCAGACAAAGCTCCATCTATGTATGACACTATACACCTCGAAAGGACATAACAGTCTTGTTTATCGATAGCCATCATCAGCGATTGATTCAAACGCCGTCTTAGTGTTTACTTGGACTTCTAGATGGCGTTACTTAAATATATTGATGGAGCTGGGTAAGCTAAACAAAAAAAAAAAAAACAAACGTCTCCATGCTTGCTTTTCCATATGCACTAAATAGGCAATCGAGTGGGAAATTTTAGAAGAATCTGGAATTTCAGAAAGAATAAAGCCCAAGGGGCCGTCCATTAATCACGTGATGTTTTTTTTAGCATTTTTGAATCCCCCCTCCGCCTTGGTGATACATGGTGAGGTTTAAGACTACCCCACCCCCTCCCCCTATATCACGTGTCTTTTTTAGTACCTACAAAGAATCTATTTTTTTTTTGTATATTTTTTAAAATACAACTATAAGTAGGTATCATCTAATTAAAAAAAGAAAAAATACACGTGATATATTACTACACACCCCCCTCCCCCTTTGTGATATTTCGTGATTTTTTATGGACCCCCCCCCTTTCGAGCCTCACGTGATTAATGGACAGCCCCCAAGGCATGGTGCTAAAAACAGGAATGAGGAATTTATGGGCAAAAGCAGCGTTGCTTCAATCGATGTTTGATTACCGTTACTGTTAGCCCGCATCATCCCACTGTTGGGCAAAGGCCTCTCCCCAGCGTTCCAGCGTTCCAGCGTTTTCAATCCAGCACTAAAGTTGTGACCACTGCTCGTATGTTTTCTCCGGCTCATCTCGCCATCTTCTACGGAATCTACCGTGACACCTTCTGGCTGTGGCAGGGCTCCACGTAGTGTTTATTTTGGCCCACAGCTCATACGGCAGACGTGGCCAGCCCAGTCCCAGTTCAGTTTGTGAGGGTTCGTACTCTCGTAGAAAGATATAATAAGATTATCTATCATTAAAAAGAATTTAGGTGGATCAAAGGTATCGCGGTTCATCTGGACACTACCGGTAGACCTATCCATTCACCTGCGGTTGGGCCAAACGACACTCGGCCAACTGATACGTCAGCTGCTTCGACCAACTCTAGAGTTCATGACAACATAACTTTAAAATAAATCAAAAACAGCAATGACCTTCTACCCAAAAATCACGCTTCAAACACTCACTGGACTGGTTTTATGTACGAACTTTGAAAAAAAAAAACACACAAAAACTAATAGTCCGCTTTTAAAAGATAGGTGTTAATCAGTAACAATTAATCACGTCTGATATTATAATGTGTTAAAAGTTTACACATTCATAACAATTATAATAAATTAATATTTAAAACTGCAGCTTGTTGCCAACGGGAACTATAAACACTTGAGATGATATTTAGTCGGCTTGACTAGATTATATACGAAAGAAGAAGGATGTAATTTATAAATGCAATGTCTGTCAAGACCCTTTATCTAGGGAATGCGTGGAGGGATCGAGTTGAAATTAAAACCATATACTCAGGTCTACAGTTTTTTGAAGCTGTGAAAAAATGAAACTTCTAAGTTAACGTAAAAACAGATACGGCCATTTCTGCTCAGTTTATGGCGCATATTTGACGCTCACAAGGGAACCAAAACAGTACCAAGATTTTATGCGGACGAAGTCGGGTGCAGGACCTAAATAGAATACTCGAAGATTAGGCAGACTTGTACAGTTGTACATATAATGCTTCAACATATCGCCAGGGTTTGTTGCTTCAACATATCCCATGTAATAGGGGGAAATATAAAAACACTGCCCGACCTGGGATTCGAACCCAAAACTTTGTGCTCGATATTTACTTAAAGTTGGACTTTTAATCCTATTGTAGTAACTTGTAGCATTGTAGTAACTTGACAGTTGGAGGGATACCAGGTTTTGACAAAAAAAAAGATAGTGAGGTGGTGCAAGAATGAATGAAATTGAATGACCTTGAAATAATGTACTTACATGCAAACTTGGTATTTTAAATCTAATAACTTGTCTTAATCCCATTTCTTCCTGTGGGTGTCGTAAAAGGCGACTAAGGAACTTATTAGAGAATGGGCAGCAGCGTTCTCTACGCATTTCATCACCATACTGCGATCGCCAACCCGCCTGCCAAGCGTGGCGATTATGGCAAACCCCCCCAAAAAATGAATCGGTCTAAGTGGTGGTTCTGGGGGGAGGCCTGTGTCCAGCAGTGGACGTCTTGCGGCTGAAATGATGAACTTGTCTTAAAACACGATATATACTAAATCGATGTATACGTCGTCTTTGGCTGCCAGAGGAAATAAAATGACTATAGTAAAAAAAAACGTAAAATGACGTGATTTTTTTATTTGGTTTTGTTTCTATCAGAAGAAAAAAAAAAGGAAATAACTATTAATAAAAATTATTACTTCTTCTTATATTCCACATCCTAAAAATGAGTTTTTGAAGTTTTATTTAGTTTAAACCATTTTTATCATTCATTCTTTACGCGAAATCGTTCACTACCCCAACACTATTAGTTTTAGTAGGTATCATTATTTTTCTGTGAACTCTCAAGTTACTGAATAAGATTAAAATTCCAACCTTAGGCAACTTAAATCACACAAACAATATCATAACCACAAAGTTCGATCGATCAAGCCGTCAAAGAACCTTAATGACAAAACTATGAAGCAATGCCCATAACTTAACTGTAACTAAGTATGTACTAAAACGAGTTAACTATCCAGTAACAGTTACTACTTGTATCAAGATCATCGGGCGTACGTGACTGCAGATACGTAGTCTAATAACTTAACGATTTATTTGAAAATCAACATTGTATTTTGTTTTGATGTTGAACAGGAAGGGCATTTGGTGCAAATGAAGAGCTAATACATTCATTATTAATTTTACCTCGATGAATTCAACTGGTTCTTTGTCACAGAGTTTGAAAGCCTGTCTTCTGCGTGTTGATCTTCAGTATGACGTCCGAGTTAGGCAGAATTTTCTATAAAGAATTATAAGCAGCCATTGTAATAAATTCATTACGGTCCAGCCCATCCCTTGCTGCCCTCAACCAGCGATGCCCTATGCCGAGGTCTATAACCCACAAGAGGTGCCCTTAGCAAGGAGTCGATGTAGTTTTACGTTTTTAGCCCTGGCTTAATTTGCTAAGGTAGCCACAGTCAAGTCCGGTTAAGCAGCCGACAACCTCATAGGTTGACTTGCGAAAAGTCATTCCGAAAACAAAAATTTGACAAATGATTTTATTTCTGGAAGTTGGTTTGTTGGCGTTTCCAATCTGACTATTCTGAGAAAAAAGGCCGAAACAAAATCAGAAGTCTGAGGTCACAGTCTCTTTTAAAGCCCAGACGTAATCTTGGTCAGATCATGTGAAGACCATGTAGATTGGTGTCTTGAAATTATTTTTTGTAGAAAGAATTTGACTCTCACAGATTGAGTGGACCTGTTCAATGTGGATTGGTTCTTCTAGGGTAAACTGTAATATTTGAGGTATGCACCCCGTAGGAAATCGTCGGTTTTAAAGTACCTACATTAATATAGCTATAGATAATTATGCACTTGGTATCATAAAATGCGTAATTATAGCATACCGACTACACTAGTCCAGCTAGCCAGGAATACAACAAAATAAATGAGTATATAGCAACTGATTATACCTCTTGAAAATACGCAAGGAAACTAAATATCCTACTTCCTACTAATATTTTAAATGTGAAAGTTTGGATGTTTAGATGTTTGATACTGCAATTACGCAGAAACGGCTGAATGGATTTGGAAGAAAACTGGCACACAGATAGTACGCTAAAGATTTTGATCCCGATAGAACGTTCGCGTACGATAATTTTCGAACTCCACGGGGGCGAAGCCGCTGGCAAAAGCTAGTATATTGTAAGAGGTAGAAAATTGTTAGTTGGTTTACAAGAGATGCAAGTGCGTATGCAAAATCTTTACTGATGGAAAGTTACATGAGCATGTCGACCGCCACAGGGTACTCTTATGGTATCGGTAGCTTATAATCCTTTTGTACTGCTTCTTCATTACCATTCTGTATGTATAAATTAGTAGACGTTTTTTTATAAATTAACAGATTAATTGGGCCTAATGCTTTGATGAGAATGAGTCATGGTGAGGGCGCCGGCCTTAGCACGTGAGCCTTATTTTGAAAACACCATAAATCGTGCTTTAATTTTGATTTAAATTAGATTATTAGGTGAGCATGTTGTGGCGGCAAGCTATGCGAAGTGTGGGTTTATTTTACTAATACGATCGTATGTACCTACTCCTTTTTTTAGAGTAAGATTATACTTTCCGTACCCACTATGTTGAATTGGCTACCAGTCTTAGAAAATGAAGTAAACAAACAACTATATTAAGTACTTAATGTATTCATAAATGTTTTCATTTTATGTACTCCATAAAATCATTTATCATTATCATCATCAGCTTGCCTTTTCTCGACTATGTAAGGTCGGGTTGCACTCTAACTGCATATAACTGAATACCAGTATTTTACATTATTAACTACCTGCCTATCTGACCTCCACAACCCAGCTACTGGGTAATACTATACCCCTTTGGTAAGACTGTCGGTCAGACTTTCGGGCATCTGACTACGTTACTGCTGAACCGATTGTCAATGATCTATACTATAAAGGTATAGGTTATGAACGTATAAGTAAACTCTAAACCAGTAAAGACCAAATAAGTAAACTCTAAATCAATAAAGACCAAAAAGATGATTATTTTTAATTACGTGTAGTTCATATAGAGCCATAGCCACAAGCATTCGACCACTAACACGATTTCAGATAAGAATAATAATTATAAATATTAATATAATATTATTTAAAAAATTATATTTTCTTGTTTCATGCACACACATTTTTACATTTTAACTATCTTTATGTTGGCTTGAGCTAGCCAAAAATGACTGATTCATCGTCATCATTATTTCAACCAAAAGACGTCCACTGCTGGAAATAGGCCTCCCTAAGCACCACCACTTCGACCGGTTCTGTGCTTCTCTTTCATCCAGCAGATTCCTGCGGCCTACACCAGGTCATCGGTCCATCTTGTGAAAGGCTTGTCAACGCTACATCTTCCAGTACGCGGTCGCCACTCCAGAACCTTCCGCCCATCGGCCATCTGTTCTGTAAGCATTGTGCCCTGCCCACTGCTACTTAAGTTTGGCAATTCTCTGGGCCATGTCGGTTACCTTGGTTCTCCTACGGATCTCTTCTATTCTGATTCGATCGCATAGGGTAACTCCAAGCATAGTCTTCCCCATTGCCCTTTGGTGACTTTCAACTTATGCGGCCCATTGTGAGCCACCACGTCAAGGTGTCATAGCACTGGCAACACGCACTAATCAAAGCGACTGGCCTGTTAGTCTGGTGGTTAGTGACCCTGACTGCTAAGACTGAGGTCGTGGGTTCGATTCCCACCCAGGACAAATCTTTGTGTGATGAGCACGATCATTTGTACTGTGTCTGGGTATAATTTATCTATAATATGTATGTATTTAGAAATATATAAGTATATTTATCAGTTGTCTGGTTGCCATAGTACAGGCTCTGCCTAGTTTGGGATTAGATAACGTTGTGTTGGAAAAAAAAAGACTTTTGTCTTGAGACACTGCGGTATGACGGACGAGAAGATATTGCGTAGCTTCCCGATCGCTGCCCAATGAAATCGGTGTCATTTTCATAATTAAACAACAATTCATTGCGTTATTTACATTGTTGAGCCGACAATGTATTCGAACAAATGACGCAATGGATTACAAATAATCTTCAATACGATTCAGATTCTGATTGATAGTGCGTTACGCAATTAAGGTACAGGTCTCGATCGAATCAAAGGCTTTTTCGTAGTCCACAAACGGTAAGCAGACAGGCAGGTTATACTCTTGGGTTTCTGTATAACCTGCCGCAGCATAAGTATGTGGTCTACGGTGGTAATGCCGGCGGCGGCGACCTCTCGCGTCCGGCCCTGGTGCGAGCCATGGTACGGAGCGAGAGGGAATGGGAAGCCGTCACCTCCTTCTGCGAAGCAGTAATGCTCGCGAAGGAGGAGGCGGGGCGCGTGAGGGAGTGGCAGTCTCTGCGCCCTCACGTCCCTAGCCGCCGCAGGAGGAGACGCCCCGGGCGTCGGGAGTCAATAGCGGACTCCCGGCCACCGTAGGCGCGAGCTTGCGGGTGGCGAGCAGTGGGTAGCTCGCCGCCCGGTAAGGACCAAGCTCGGGTCGACGGCGCGCAGTGTTCCACGCGCGCCTCAAAGAGATGTCAGCAGCAGTGTAGGGGTCTACTAGGACCGATGCCTGCCGGGGTCGCGTGATTGTTCGAAAGAGATACCGTGACCCTGGCACATGGGCAACTGATGGAACACGGGTGGGTTTTAGTCAGTAAAAGTCTGACACGCCCTCCCGCTCCGCCCAGAGCGGGAGAAGTCATTTGATGATTTCCCATCCTGAAAAAAAAAAAAAAAAAAACGGTGGTAATGCCCTTCACAATCATTGTAAAAGCCAATTACTTTTAAAAGAGTAACCGTGTAGTTTCTTGCCGGCTCTTCTCCATAGGAATCAACTATTTGGAACCGTGCATCTAGCTTCTGACGTTTTATAACTGCCCTTGTAGGTTTATGTGAAATAAAAATATTTTGATTTCATTTTGACGAAATCCGGCTTGTTCGGGAGGCTGGAAGTCGTTAAACCTACGCGCGAGACGGTTCGTGATGACCCTTGAAAACAGCTTGTAGACACGGCTCAGAAATGAGATTGGCCTATCATTCTTAAGCAGGGAATTGTCACCCTTCTTTAAGAAAAGTACCACCACACCTCTGTTCCATGCCTGTGGCGTTTTACCCTCGAGTATGACGGAACAGCTTTTGAAGGGCCTTTAGAACGGGTATTCTGCTGGCTTTCAGGAGTTCGGCCGTAATTCCGTCATCACCCGGCGCCTTGTGGCTTTTAAACTGCTCCAGAGCCATCCTAATCTCGTACAAACACGTACAAATTACTGATTACTTCCTATCAATAAAAGAGGCATGATTCCAAGGCCAGTGAAATTGAGCATCGATCCTATAAAATTAAATGCTTTTTGTAACTAGTTTTTCTTAATTTATAGATACCAAACGCGACGACTAAACCTATCATTTTAGTGGTTTTCGATTAAAATAATCAAATTACGATAAAACTTTTTTTTTTCTCGACGTGTGCGTCATTTTATAAAAACAAAAACTATTAAAGTTATGAGGAACTTTACGGAATTAGAATGCGAAGACTTTTAATAAGACTATAAAACTTTTTTTATAAAAACAAAGATGTAGGTATTTAATTAAGGGGATTTTTTTTAAACATTTGATTTCATTATATAGCTTAATACAGCATAAGGAAGTAGAGGTGGAAAATTGGCGCCAGATGAAGTACATTTGGAATGGGCGCCAATTTTGCGAGAAATTTTCGAATTTATTTGCAAAACCTGACTACTATTCATAAATAGTAAACATATGCCCACCATCCTGAGCTTTGTATCTCTATGTCCAGCACGTAGGCTTTATAAAGTACCGACTGACGTCACAACCACTGCCGTGACGTAGAGCCTCTGACTGATACCTATCAATCGTCATCATGGAAAGTTTTATGGCTCATTTATCTCTCTTACAGATATTGTCTAACCCGACCACAGATTTACACGAAACTCAATGGTCTACTAAAAATATTAAAAATTACGAAAAAAATGCAGGTTAAAGGTAACTAATTGGCTTCTTACACTAGATATGACTGAAAGTTTCTAAGTAAAAACTCACAGTACGTACATATACGATACAGGGAATCCTAGTAGGTGGTCTAGGAATTCAATCCAATGTAAACTTAACAAAATAAATGTAATTTTTATTCATATAACTTTTTTCTTTATTGACAGTTTGTCACGTAGGCTCTATGTTATTAATAGAAATCATGTTTTTGTAGCATACACGTGTAAAACATATTTTTTATGATTTGCTCTTTATGTCGTCAACGGTCTGTTGCATCACTGTAATTATTTCAAAATATATTTCATAATTGTTTTTGAAATATACTTTGTGCGTTAATTTGAAGTAAATGAATATTGATAATTATAAATCAGTCTATATTCACATTTTTATTTACGTTGAAAAACTGTGTCGATACTACCTACTTACCTATATAGGTTAGAAGTGATTACTATAATTAATCATCGTATTCGTTCGTACGACGATCGCTTAGAATACGACCTAGATCGAAGGCAGTAAAAAAAATTAGCAAGACATATTATGTCACCAAGAAATATCAAAGTCATTCAACGATGCTTGGTGAGGAAGCATAGATTCTTGAATTCATCAGTTGAATGACAGCGCCATGATACGCCAGTATTTTATTTTCTGTGGCCATGACTGTCCCGGCACGTAGGCCCGGTGAACTACGCATCTGTGACGTCACATATGACGAAGATCCTCTGATTGATAGCGATCAGGTTCACCACATGATCATGACACGGTTTTAAGATACTGAGAATTTCCGATTTAGGTCACAAACAAAATAACTTCAGTATATTAGGAACTGTCTATTTCTGCCGTTTTCCCGTTGCGTGAAATTTTTTAATACCTCCTTATATATGGAATGTCTAATTTGGATAATTATTTATACAAATTTACTATAAGATGTTTTTACTAAAGTTCTCGCTTCTTTTTTATCATCATTTATCACTTGTTATTTTGATGGACTAGAAGAATTTTATTTATAAACGTTGCTGAAAGCTACCTCAGTGAGGTAATAATGAGCAACTGTAGACATACCATGCATTTTTGACGTTTTTACTCTCTTAACTTTAACCATTTTTTGTAAACAAAGGGATATACCTATTAATGTGTTGGCTCTACCTATTAATGTGTTTATAATATAGTGTACTTATAAGCTGCAAAAGGTGCAATATTAAAAGTTCGTACTGGTCTCTGACTCTCCAAATATAGCCATAGGACAAGACTCCATTGTTTCATTCAATGTCAAGAGGAATGCGTCAATGCACTCGACGGGTCGCAGCTCTGACCTCAGATGTCGTGTACATACTAAAGTAGGTGTTGTGTTATGTTTATTTTCCACATGCGTGTATGTTTGCATTGATGATGAATGATGCAGTACTCATCCTATTAAACACCTTGCTAAGTAGCTTTTAGTTTTAGTGAGGCATAATCTGTTTTTACATAAATAGTTCGTTAGTACGTTATTTTAATACTGAATTGATACGTGTGGAGTCAAAGTTATTGAAGACAAAAAGTTACAATATTTTTTTAAACATTCACATTCTAATCTCAGTCTCTATCTATCCAAAAAAAAAAACATTTACGACATTTTTGACAAGTTTCTGGCACCAATTGTCACTCGTCGTATTTAAATACGAGAATAGGTTTTCTGTGAATTAACTCCAATGCAAAGAATAATATTGTATAGTAGTTACAAAAAATGTGGAAGACAAATATGCAGCAAACGCGTTGAAGTCTTTTCTTCTATCAATTTTAAAACTAGTCGTGATTTGTTTCTTAATAACTTTTTTATTTACTATGATCCTAAAAACTTTTTACAAAAAAATAACAACCGACTTCCTTAAAAAAAACTCTACAAAGTCAAAAATAACTTTAATTTCGAAAGTCGGTTGTTATTTTTTTGTAAACAGTTTTTATTTTTAACTTTTTAGTTATGGTAGATACCCCGCACTAATATAATCGCGTTATTCGTTCATTTGTCGCGCAAATACTTAATGCAAATTTAAGACTTGTATGGTTTTCACATGGATCCCATTGTCCGAATGGAACCAAGTGGGATCATTCGGGAAGCCCCAGCTTTTAAACAAAAAAAGAATCATCGAAATCGGTTCACCCAGTTAAAAGTTATGAGGTAACAAACATTAAAAAAAATACAGTTAAATTGATAACCTCCTCCTTTTTTGAAGTCAGTTAAAAAATACAGTCCAATTGATAATCTCCTCCTTTTTTGAAGTCAGTTAAAAATATCACAAATTAATTAAAAATGTATTTCATTCGATTTTAATATACGGTTTCACTAACTATTAGGATGGTCCAATAGGTTATCAAAAGCACTGCCATGACCTTAAACATAAAAACATGAAAATGATACAAGATAAGTTCATCACGTTCAGAGTAGGTAAGATTTTAGCGTACGCTATATATTTATAACTACTTTGTAGTAGTAGTAGTACACTCTGCCCTTCACAGGGCTCATGTAATGCAATACAACTACGAGCGAGGTCAAGGCAACGCTATACAGATTATGACCTCATTAAATAGCTATCGATTATAATTAAACCACTTGATCTGGACATGTAGATTAGTCTGGGATTAATACCCATCAAGAGAAGCCTATATCAGTAGACAGTGACACTGATTGGCCTACAAACAGTACTACTAAAAATTAAACCGCCGAAAAAACTGAAAAGCAAAAAATAATAAACCTTAAAATTATAAGTCGGCGCTTTGAGTGATCTTTGTTCATTGATTTTTCAGCGCCGACTCAAAATAAGGTTTATTATTTTTTGGTTTTCAGTGTTTTCGGCGGTTTAATTTTTGTTAAAAAGTTTTTATTTTATATTATTTGTGGCTTGAATGTACTAATAATACTTGGCAAGGTATACTCCATCCAATGAAAAAAGAATTATCAAAATCGGACTACTCTGTATAAAGTTATGCGTGGTTATAAATTACAATCAGTGAGTGAACAATCAATCATCCCCTGTTTTCCGACCCTTAGGGTTCGATTTTGTTTTCCAAATTTATATGGGACCACCTTGGGAGTATACCCTTTCCAATAAATAAAAAAAATATCACAATTGGACTACTATGTACAAAGTTATGCGTGGTCATACATAAAAAAAAATCAAAATATATATATATATACGCGTCGAATTGATAACCTCCTCCTTTTTTTTCGGTTAAAAATGAAATCTAGCCGCGGCTGGATTTCAACACCAACAAATCAATGTTAAAAGCTTATCACAATACTTCTTAGTCTTCGTTGTATCGAAGACTCCAGTTGTTGGTTTTAAATAAGCTTTGACCAGAATTGAGCCCATTCGACATCGTTATCGTTGGCCTTGCAAAGGTCTTTCATAGTGCAGTGCTAGTGTACAGGGAGCACAACAAGGAGGCATAATTTGTGATGCATTCATTAAGCTATTTGTGATGCATTAATTAAGCTATTTGTGATGCATTAATTAAGCTATTTGTGATGCATTAATTAAGCTATTTGTGATGCATTAATTAAGCTATTTGTGATGCATTAATTAAGCTATTTATGATATATTTTTGTTCCTTGTGGTGCCGAATGTTAAGAGCAGCACCATCCCATTTCTCCCCGCGGGTATCGATAAAGAGGACTAAGGGACTAACAAATAGGTAGCAGCGTTCTCTATGCATTTTACTACTATACTGCGATTACCAACCCACCTGCCAAGCGTAGCGACTATGAAAAATTCTCCAAATTGGGGGAGGACTATGTCCAGCACTGGAGGTCTTTTTTTTTGGATGGGAAATCATCAAATGACTTGTCCCGCTCTGGGGTGGAGCGGAACGGCATGTCAGACTTTTACTGACTAAAACCCACCCGTGTTCCTTCATATGCCAGGGTCACGTTATCTCTTTCGAACAATCTCGCGACCCTGGCAGGCATCGGTCCTAGCAGATCCCTTCAGTGTTGCTGACATCTCTTTGAGGCGCGCGTGGAACACTACGCGCCGTGGACCCGAGCTTGGTCCTTACCGGGTGGTGAGCTACCCATTGCTCGCCACCCGCAAGCTCGCGCCTACGGTGGGCGGGAGTCCGCTATTGACTCCAGTACTGGAGGTCTTACGGCTGAAATGATGATGTTATATTTTTAACAGATTGAGACTGAGATTAGAAGGCAAACGTTCTTAAATACGGGACTTACCCTTCATATTGTGAAAGTTTCAAGCTTTTCGGAAACAACAAATGTTTCTGTGAAACAGCCATGAAGCTAACTGTAGAAGTAATGTAAACATTTTTTGTATCAAAACTAAATATTCACGTTTGTGGTTACGCAACAGAGTAAACAACTCGTAAACACTTATACTTAAGTAGTTCTTCACTTCTGGTCAATATTGCCACAGTTCGGGGTTTCCACAAATCAGTAAACACTCTCGAAAATATAACGGAATTAATTCCAACGCTCGCTCCGTTTAAAGAGTGAATCCTAAAACTGAACTTAACCTACATCAGCATCCTTTCCTATCTTCTCCCAATTTGGAGTGTGTGCAGTACGTCTCTTTTCTTCCAGCCAAAAATATTTCTATTACCAAACAAATGTTCCGGTATTCGGTAAATTATTCGTAATCTTGTATCTTCATGGTTATGTAGCGTTGAAGTTATTACTGTCTAACCTCAACTGTTTTGATAAAGAAATCAATAAAATTTAAAAGAATATTAACTTAAGAATGTCAAATAAATCTACATATATAATAATGAACGATGAACCCAATAAAACAAAATGTGTGCCTTAATTTACATTAAGCACAATATAAAAAAACAATACTGTCAATGCCACGGTCACGTTATGTCAACAAATTAATTTATGACTTCCTGATCAACGCGCTGACTGAGATGGTCAGAAACGATCATAGTTGTTGAGCTGCACGATTAATGACAAATTCGTGCACTGACTGGACAGGTCCACTCAATCTGTGTGGTTCTTTCCTCAAAAGACCATTTCAGTCACCAATCCACATGGTCTTCACATGATGTCTGGACTTTAAAAGAGACTGTGACCTCTGAGTTTGTTTCGGCTTTTCTTCTCAGAGTATTCAAACAGGACACACCAACCTCATCTAGTTTTAAAATTATGATTGACGTATAAAAGTGTTTGTACGTACAAACCTACTTACAGAAATAAAATAATTTATCATACAAGACAACTGAAGACCAATTCTGTTTGGGTTTAATATAAACTGACTCAATGTTATTAAACTGAAATAAACAATTAAAATATGTAATACAGCAGTTAATATATATACATAACATTGTCATTTTACACATGAGCCATGTAAACTTTTTCTTTACGGCTGGCAAAAACACCATAACCTGTTGTGTTGTCTTTGTGCCATGGTAAACACCTTTCATTCAAGATTCTTTAGTCGTTAGTCAGTGTTCCAACAAATCAATTAAAAAATACGTCATAGTGGACATCTTAAACGTGAGTTACATCATGTTATTAAGCAACAAAATACCCAAATAGACCATAAACTACACCTGTATAATCTGATTCAAATATAAACAATCGGATCGCAAAATGTACCTGCGGATGCCAATTTGTAGCGTCACTTACAAACTGATTGCTTTGATTCGCTTATTTAATTACTTAGACCCGTATTTATAATTTTAAATCAAGTAATTCGAATGGAGGTAATTTTTTAACCTCAATTTTCATCGATGACATGACAACAACAATTTAAATTGTATTAAACTAACTAATCCAAAAAATAATTTGTTGGAGAATCAGATTAATGTGGTACTAATTACTGTGTGTGGTTCAGATTAAATTCTTTTGGAATCACGTACTAGTGGCAGAACATGTTTTATTTACACTTTCATCAGAAACTATTGGGCCATACGCCGGCGCCAGTTCAAAGTGACCTCCCGGAGACTCCGACCTTGGCAGTGACCAAAGAGTGTGTAACACTCCATCCTGCAGTGACTGGAAGCCCGTCACACACAGCATACTTATCGCACTAATTATGCCTCTATTTACATATTACATTCTTTGTGCTTCATCATTTTGGTTACGCGATAGAGGTGACTAAACTTGTCAATGCGCTTTTGTTTGATGAGAATAATAAGTCCTTTGTTTTTAAATCAGTTAATTTGCTATATATGCTGCACTAGGGCCGTAGATGCCGAGTGCTCAGCGAGTATTCCGGGACATCATCAAGCGGATGATCGACTCTTCAAGTGACCGGAGGGCTGACATATTTATAGATCCAATAATCAGCATTGCCACCCAACGTGGCAACTCTGTCAGCCTTTTGGGCACGTTTCCCTCTCACAGCGATGCGGACGAATTTTTTGATGCCCAGTGAGCTATTCCCTTTTTTTCCTATAAATTTTAAAACTTGTAATATATTTATTTTAGTGTTAGTTTTATACTGTATTAAGTTAATTGTAGTTAAATAAACTGTCTTTTAAAATTAATTTACACAGGAATGAATCCTGTGTAAATTAATTTGAATTTGGATCCTAAATGTTGTAGAGACAATACAGCTAAGAGTATCTAGAATCTTGGGTGTTTGTAAGTCTTAGCGGCAATTTGTCACTGAAAGACCATGTCATATACCTGTCATATGCTTTCCTCTTTTAAATATGTAGAGACCTCGCTATACACCTTCTTCATAATAACGGTTGTATAATATAATAATATGTTACTAGCTGTTGCAAGCAGCTTCTCCCACGTGGTGCTCAAAAATTATCCATCAGAAACGTACTACCGGGATAAAAGTATCCAATGTGTTAGTCCAGGTTGTAAACTGTGTGCCAACTTTCAGCTCAATCCGTTCAGCCATTTATGCGTGATTGAGTAAAAAAACATACAGACTTTCACATTTATAATATTAGTGAGATATTGAACTGTCATTAGCTGTAGACAGGTGGTTTTTACATACTTATCCATTAAGCATTCTTCATTATTTCCATAAAGTATCCTGTAACCTGTAACTCTTATGATAATATTAGCCATCTTCATCACTTATAGCTATTAACTAATTACTTCATCTACAAAACTGGCTAGCCAGCCAGTATTGTTTTGTAGATGAAGTAATACTGGCTAGCCAGTATTGTTTTGTAGATGAAGTAATACTGGCTAGCCAGTATTGTTTTGTAGATGAAGTAATACTGGCTAGCCAGTATTGTTTTGTAGATGAAGTAATACTGGCTAGCCAGTATTGTTTTGTAGATGAAGTAATTAGTTAATACCTATAAGTGATGAAGATGGCTAATATTATCATAAGAGTTACAGGTTACAGGATACTTTATGGAAATAATGAAGAATGCTTAATGGATAAGTTGGCTGGTCAGTTAGTCTAGTGGTTAGTGACCCTGACTGCTAAGACTGAGGTCGTGGGTTCGATTCCCACTCAGGACAAATCTTTGTGTGATGAGCACAATCATTTGTTCTGTGTCTGGGTGTGATTTATCTATAATATGTATGTATTTAGAAATATATAAGTATGTGTATTAGTTGTCTGGTTACCATAGTACAGGCTCTGCTTAGTTTGGGATCAGATAACGGTGTGTTGGTTGTCCTAAGATATTATTTATTTATATTTATTATTTAATATTAACAGATGGTGTTATTCTCAATGTCTGACATCCAGCACCCGTATGAAAGCCATATTGCTATGAGTATTATAACACGAATGATGGGTATAACTTCCACTATGGTGTAATTCATACAACTCCTTTCCATGGTGTATTTTATGTTATAGAATACAATATACAACTGCAGAACGTAACAGACTACAAATTTATAGATACATCCGCATCTGAAATTAAATGGCATGCCTTTTTTTTTTTTTTTTTTTCAGGATGGGAAATCATCAAATGACTTCTCCCGCTCTGGGCGGAGCGGGAGGGCGTGTCAGACTTTTACTGACTAAAACCCACCCGTGTTCCATCAGTTGCCCATGTGCCAGGGTCACGGTATCTCTTTCGAACAATCACGCGACCCCGGCAGGCATCGGTCCTAGTAGACCCCTACACTGCTGCTGACATCTCTTTGAGGCGCGCGTGGAACACTGCGCGCCGTCGACCCGAGCCTGGTCCTTACCGGGCGGCGAGCTACCCATTGCTCGCCACCCGCAAGCTCGCGCCTGCGGTGGCCGGGAATCCGCAATCGACTCCCGACGCCCGGGGCGTCTCCTCCTGCGGCGGCTAGGGGCGTGAGGGCGCAGAGACTGCCACTCCCTCACGCGCCCCGCCTACTCCTTCGCGAGCATTACTGCTTCGCAGAAGGAGGTGACGGCTTCCCATTCCCTCTCGCTCCGTACCATGGCTCGCACCAGGGCCGGACGCGAGAGGTCGCCGCCGCCGATCGCCTCCACGAGGACACGGCGGTGCTCCGCCCAGGCAGGGCACACCTCCACCGTATGCTCCACCGTGTCCTCCAGACGATCCTCGCAATGGAAACACCCGGACGTATCCTCCCGCTTTATCCTGAACAGGAACCCACCGAAGCACCCATGCCCGGTGAGAACCTGCGTCAGGCGGAAGGTGAGGACGCCGTGGCGCCTCTCTATCCACTCCTCAAAGAGAGGACTTACCGCCGCAATTGTGGCGTGCCCAAATGGCATGCCTTGGCTGGAGGTCTTCACTTATAAGGCTTCCACGGCATATGCCGGATAAGAGGGTTCATCCCGCGTGGACTAGCGACGTTGCATTTCAAGTGTTTTTCGTGAAACCAGTTACTGTTGCTAGGTTACTACTATAAGGGTGGTTATCAGACTTTGTATGATACTAACACTCAGCACCTTCGGGATGAATTGTTTGTTAGGGAATTTGCACTAAAGGATATCTTTAGTAAATATGAGGCAGTTACATAACCCAAAATCATGTAATAAAATCAATTTGTAAACTTACTGTGCCTACTCAATGGTCATTGACACTGAATGCTTGTTATTTACAAAGGATTCATACTGTTCGGCAAATTGTACAGACGATCAAGAAGTACAAGCAGCCGCTCTGTATGGCAATTGTGGATTATAAAAAAGCCTTTGACTCCATCGAAATATGGGCATTTCCCTTTGCGTTGTTTTGGGATTGACTTGCGATGTCTATATGACGCTGCCATATAGCAGTCCAGGCCCATGATCAGAAAACCAGCTCCATCCAACTTCTGAGGGGTAAGAGTGGCGTCGTTTCGATCCCCGAAACTATTCACCAATGCATTGGAGGACGTCTTCAAGACGCTGGACTGGAATGGACAGGGTATCCACGTGAACCGCGAGATATCGCACACTTTCGTTTTCTGATAAATACGTCATAATAGTAAAGACGCTGGAACAGTTAAACCAAATGCTGCATAGCCTGAATGGAGCCTCTAGGCGGGTAGGCCTCGTCATGAATTTGGTCAAGACAAAAGTCATGTACAATCCAAAAGTTTTGCTGCCAATACACATCTGAGGGTCGATTTTGGAAGTTGTGAAGGAGGATGTCTACCAAGGATCAGTTATCGAGCTCGGTTGACACAACTTCGAGAAAGAAGCCGACAGAAGGAATCAGTTGGGCAGGGCAGCGTTTGGAAAACTTCGTCGTGTGTTCTCGTCACCTAACACGCAATGTTTGAAGACTTGTCCTGCCCGTTATGACAGAGTCGGGTTGGTCCACAAGTTCATGTCACACAGAGACAAGGCTTGGCGGGTAAACAAACTGAAGTGGCAGTGGGCTGACCACGTATGTCGAAACACCAATGGCTGGTGCAGCAGACGAGTCCTAGAGACCACCTATCGGCTAGCGTAGTGTAAGTCGCACCCCAGCTAGATGGAGCGACGACCTTCAGAAGATGGCGGGGATAGACTGGATGTGAAAGACAAAGGTATTGTATTATATACTGGGAGAAGCCTATGTCCAGCAGTGGACTGCGATAACCTGAGTTGATTTATTAATTCAGTTTCATAACAAAAATACTTCATGCTCACCACGCTCACGCTCACGCTTCACGCTCTTCACGCTTGGTAGAGAGTTTGTTATTGCATACTCAAGTTAGTCAAAATGTTTTTAGGGTTCCGTTGCCGAATGGCAAAAAACGAAACCCTTATAGATTCGTCATGTCTGTCTGTCTGTCCGTCCGTATGTCACAGCCACTTTTCTCTGAAACTATAAGAGCTATGCCGTTGAAACTTGCGAAGTAGATGTATTCTGTGAACCGCATTAAGATTTTCACACTAAAATAGAAAAAAAACAGTAAATTTTGGGGTTCCCCGTACTTACAACTGAAACTCAAAATTTTTTTATTCATCAAACCCATACGTGTGGGGTATTTATGAATAGGTCTTTAAAAATGGTATTGAGGTTTCTAATATCATTTTTTTCTAAACTGAATAGTTTGCGCGAGAGACAATTCCAAAGTGGTAAAATGTGTCCCCCCCCCCCCCCGTAACTTCTAAAATAAGAGAATGATAAATCTAAAAAAAATATATGATGTACATAACTATATAAACTCCCACCGAAAATTGGTTTGAACGAGATCCAGTAAGTGGTTTTTTTTTAATACGTCATAAACCGTAAACCGCAATTTACCTTTAATTCAATCAACTCAAATATAAAAAAAAACATTTAATTTCATAAACATAAACCTTTTGCATAAACCGAGGATACCTACAGGTTTGTACGGAACCCTCGGTGCGCGAGTCCGACTCGCACTTGGCCGGTTTTTTTCTTTCTTTTTTAAGACATTTGCCATTGAAAAAACTCGTAACAGAACAAGTGCAGGACCTTTCCTGCGCTAGTAGAACCCTAACACCTAGAAACAACTTATGGAGCAAACACACAAAAACTTCCACTGGTACAAGTCGAACTGCGTGGTCGCACAAAAACATCAATTGATTCGCGGATGTTCCTCCACATTGTCTATGCGACAAACAAATCGACTGTGACAAATATCATCGAGTTCTGAAAACCCCAGTTTTTGTCGAACTTTGTGTTTGTCAAGTGATGATGTACGTTTGCTGAGTGACAACTCTTCAGAAAAGTTGGTTGTTTACATTTGCATTTACTGGGACTCTTTACAAGATTTTGAGAGTTTTCAAGGTTTCACTTTAGTCTTTGAGGGTTTCTACATAGTCTTTCGGGTCGGTACATTCGATCGGGCAGTATTCATTGAACAACAAAGCTGACTCGAATCATTTATTACGCATATTCGATTTTAATTCGTCTCATGCCGATCGGAAACCTCCATTCGGCATCTGCGCTAACTTGAACAAGTGTGGAGCACCCCTTACCTTACCACAGTACCCTATACTTGTTTCCAAAGAACTTTTCCATACCTTACCGTCATAGCAATTTGCCAAACGCAACGTACGATCTAAAAAATCGGCCAAGTGCGAGTCGGACTCGCGCACGAAGGGTTCCGTACCATTATCTATAAAAAAATCACGTTTGTATGGGAGCATCCCTTAAATTAAATATTTGGTTTATTTTAATTTAATTATTTATTTTTAGTACCGTGTGGTGCAGGACGTAAAGAATAACACCACCCCGTTTCTTCCCGTGGGTGTCGTAAAAGGCGATTAACGGACTTACTAGAGAATGGACAGCAGCGTTCTCTATGCATTTTACCATCATACTGCGATTGCAAATCCGCCTGCCAAGCGTGGCGATTATGGCAAAGCCCTTCAAATTGGGGGAGGCCTAAGTCCAGCAGTGGACGTCTTACAGCTGAAATGATGATGATGATTTATTTTTAAAGGGAATATTATATACAAAATATTCTGTGAATATTTCAAGCGTCTACCTGTTGCCGTTATCAATATCGAGCAAAAACGAGCAAAATAATCACGTCTGTTGTGTGGGAGCCCCTTAAATATTTATTTTGTTCCGTTTTTTAATATTTGTTGTAATAGCGGGAACAGAAATACTTCATCTGTGAAAATTTCAACTGTCTAATTATCACGGTTCATGAGATACTGCGTGGTGACAGACGGACGGACAGCGGAGTCTTAGGAATAGGGTCCCGTTTTACCCTTTAGGTACGGAACCCTAAAAACATGATATCCTTTGTTGTGGTCCTTCATTCTTGGTACTCGGGCTAACTAATCATTTGATCACGAAGGTTTCTTCAAAAAGTTGTTAAAAAAAAATTAAGAACAAAGCTGATACATAGTCGTTATGCAATTAAAATATAAACACGCTATTCTAGTTTTTTTTTAAGTCTTTAATATGGTCTATTGACGTCGTTGATACATTTTTTTACATTTTTAATCGGATAAGAATGATACATACCAATGCTTGTCGTTACTGCCTACCCAACTACCAGAGATACATAACACCTATTCAAAATGTTAAAGGAATATACACGACGTACTTTATTCCTATCCTACTAATATTATAAATGCGAAAGTTTGTGAGTATGGATGTATGGATGTTTGTTACTCTTTCATAATATGTAATTGTAAAATAAAACATTTTAAAATGTTAAAATGTGATTTTTGGCAATCTTCACTTTTGTTTTTCTTTCAGTCTATGATACAGTCATAAAAGTTTTTTAATTATCGTTCGTACCACATTTATATACACTAAACAAAGCTTAGAAGAATATATTTAATAGAGTTCATAATAGTTGAATTTTCTAAGAATTCTCGTACTAAAGAAAGAGTTTTTATCTTATCATCTACAGAATGAGTGGAAACCTAAGAAAATAGTTATTTGTTATACAAGAGTGCAAAGTTGCTTTTTAACCGCGTGCTCAATTTTGATGACCGAGGAAGCGAAGGATTCTAAAATTGAATCACGAGCGCAGCGAGTGATTTAAAATTTAGAATCCTGAGCGTTAGCGAGGGAATCAAAAGAGCACGAGGTGAAAAATCTTTGCACTCGAGTGCAACACGTAACTTTTCATCCCACCTCAGCGAGGAAATGACTAAATGCAAAAAAGCATTTACAATCACATGATACTTTTATTTCAGTTTAGGTATTAATATTTATTAGGTACTACATTGTGATATAAACTTCCTCGTCGCTAGAATTACTCATTTTAGGTTTATCACTTGTTTTCAAGTTTCTTGTTTTTAACCTAAGGTTTTAACAATATGTACGTTTAAAAAAAATGGCGCGCGCTAAGCAATTTAAAGAAAAGTAGACCAAGAAGGGTCCGAGTCTGAGTTTATAACAAATTAAAAAATGTTGTATGATAAATTCGGCACCATGGAGGTAGAAGTAAATAGGTTTAATGATGTTTTGAATTCACAAACTTAATGCACACGATCTTCTAAATTCAATTTACTTTATCCTCTAGCGGATAAAAACGGCTTTTGCACTCAGATATCGAAGGGCAAAAATACTCTTTCCGAGATGGGGGGATGAAAATAACATTATCTATCTGTTCAATCAGATGCTTATTAAGAAATATAGATGTAATTTGTTACAGTAGTAGATACTAGACTCTAGGGATTACAACTCAAAATTAAACTAAGCACAATTATTTATTAGAATTATTAATTTTTGAATAAACTCTACTTTAAAATTTTAACTAAACTAATTTACCGAACACCGACTAACATAACTTGAGCCGCCCTTCCCCTTATTCCCTGACCAGGGCTGGTTACAGGCAGGAACATCGAACAGTTGCAATAGGTCACGGAAAAATGGTTAATTAGTAGGTAGTGAATCAGTGGTCGTGTCGGGCCGTAGGTTTTGTTGCGCAACGTATAAAAGGCTATAGTGACCCAACAGGCGCACAGTCCGAAACAAGACTCTATAACGATAACACATATTTATTATAAAGTAATTTAATCATTAATTTTAGAAAGATGAAAGTGTATTTGTGTCTCGTTTTGAGTTTCGTCGCCTGCGCGTACGCTGGGTCGTTACGTGAGTTTTCTTTCTTTTTTTCATTCAGTATTTAGGAAGAATGGCATTCACTTAGATATCAAAATAAAGATTAATGTGCTAATAACATAGTAGGTAGGTAATGAAGTATTTTTTATTTTCACTAAATACAAAAGTGATGGCATACTTAAATTAACTACATGTTAATTTATTAATAATTTAAATATAATTCATTTGATCAACCAAAATGACTTCATGGGAAATATATACCTATGTGATGGGAAATCTCCTGACTCATCTCATACATAAATAAACATACATTATTATACAATTACGTATGATTTAATTGGGAGTGTCGGAAAGTCGCGCGTGTTTTCTATTATTCAATGAACGTGTGCAATGAGATAAACTATCGTAATTTTCTAATGTAAACACAAGTCGCGTACGAGAGCTAGGTACACTTTATTACATATTTTTAGGCGCTTTCGGAGAATCATCACCATCTGCCTAGCGTTTTCCCAACTATGTTTGGGTCGGCTTCCAGTCAAACAGGACGCTGATGAACAGCAGTATTTTATATGGAGTGACTCCTTATCCGAGCTCCACAACCCAGTTACTGGGTAATACGATACCCCTTGGTAAGACCGGTTGTCAGACTTTCGGGCTTCTGACGACCCGTAATGACTGACAAAAATCTACAAATGAAGGCCACCAATGACTTAACGTAGTTTCGGAGGCATGGAAGAGTTTTGAAGCTGGTCACCAATCCACGTACCATCTATCAAAAGCTCTGAATACATATCATATTCATATCTTTATATTCGTTCCATAATGTTAGTAAAATCTTGCAATGGCTTAATCTTATCTTATGTCTTTAAACGAGCAATTCTTGTATATATATAATCTGAATCTCGGAAACGGGTCCAACGATTTTCATGAAATTTTGTATAGGGGGCGATAAATCGATCTAGCTAGGATTCATTTTTATAAAATGTCGTTTTATTCGTGTTTTTAATGACCAACTTTATCAATAATCAATTTGAACATAAACTTATTACTTTAAACACAATTTACCAAAAAATACCGAGCAAAGCTCGGTCATCCAGATATTATACAATTACCTACAGAACCTGTTATGTAGGGCTCATCAAAAAGGGTTTTAACAAATAATAGTTTAAAAAACACGCTTCCGTGGAAAACCAAACTAAAAAGTAAAAAATAATGTAAAACAAAAAGCGTGAGGTGCTTTTTGAGGTATTTTTTTAAATTAAAGCGTGTTTTTTAGTTGTTTTACAACCATTATTTATTTTGTATTTTTAGGGTGTTTCAAATTTTGTGACGTACGTCAGCGTAGTTTTCAAAGACAGTTTTTTTACTATCCTGTTAACCCCGGCAAGGATAATGGAACAAATTTATAAAATTATTGCATTATCATCGGTCTTTGATAAGTATGCCAAATTTCGAGTTAATCCGACGTTTTGAAGGGGTTGACCCCCTCATCATGTTAGAAGTTTCCGTTACATCTATACTAATATTATAAAACTGAAGAGTTTGTTTATTTGTTTGGTTGAACGCAGTAATCTCAGGAATTACTGGTCTGAATTGAAAAGTTATTATTGTGTTAGATAGCCTATTTATTGAGAAAGGTTATAAGCGATATAACATCAAGCTACAATCAAAAGGAGCGGAGCAGCAACGAAAAATAGACGAAAACTGGCAGGCAATTCGATGCGACGGGAAGGATCAGGGGAGCAAAAATTTGACGCGGACGAAGTCGCGGGCAGAAGCTAGTAGGCACATACTAACATACGAATGAAGCTAAGAAAAACGTGTCAAAAAATTAGAAAATAATTAATTTCAAATTTGTTACTTAAACCTTTTTAAGAACCTAGATTGCTTTTATATTTGCATTTAAATCATAGCAAGTTAACATACGTCATGCATGGTCACAAAAAGAGGTAATAACGATCGTCGTACATAGTTGAAGTTTAGTAAGAAATCAATGGATGTTTTCGAATTTAATTTTACTTAATTGATATAAAACAAACAGTTAAAAAAAAAATTGTTTCGAAAATATATATGGGTGTCTTTCTAAACCTCAACGATATCAAACGCGACTGTCCGGTTAATTATCTGTTTTGGTGACTATATTGTAAGTTAAAGTTTCAGAGTAAACTGCTGTGGGGTCATGACTTGAATCTTGATCTTGAACATTCTTTTCCTTCTTGCAAACCATTCATCTAACAGTAGGTAGTTCACATTCCCGAGTGTTGTTATAATTAAATGTAATGAAGTGACTAATAGTTTTATTCGTGAACTAAAACAGAAAACTATCTTTAATAACTTTTTGCCTTTTGACCCCGTCGATACTTAAACAAGATGTTCTCGTTTTTTTCTTGATTACCACACAAAATTATTATTCATTGTTGTATAATGTTGTATTGATAAAGGACAGTTTGGAACATTTCCTTCCTGTTTATTGTTTCAGAAGGATAGGCTTTGAACCGATTGATTTTTATATCAGCCACATAAACGACGACGACATCTACGTGATGGTTATGCTGTTTGCAATGAGGTGTCTTGGGACTTGATTTTAAGAGGCAATACGCAATTTTGTAGATTTCACTTATTTAATTTTAAAAACGTACTTTTATTGTTAAATACTGTATTCCCATTATTTTTAATGCACATCATGAAAGGTCGTTACAATTATTATCTAATGAAAGAGCTCTACCTCTGATTGCTGACTTCTGACTACTGTAAACCTACGAAATCGGAAAACAATCGTATACGGCCTCATAATCAATCCCAGAATCGATATGGAAACGGGATCTTACGATAAATAATTTTTCATTTCACATTCACAGTAGATTTCTTCTTTCTATTGATATAATATCTTACGAATAAGCAACTCGATTATTATTCGTTACTTTAAAAACATAGAAATATGTTGTCAAACTCGCATGATTCGACCTCAAAGTCTTGACGTGAACTGTAACATTAGTCTTACTTTATGAATGACATTATAAACGGATATTTACAGGTTATCGTCGTATAACTGATAGCACCGATTTTGTGAAACCAAATTCTTCGTTACATGGCATTCATTTAACTTTCAATTTTAGAGACGCTTCTTATTATTAGAATCACAAAACACTAATCCAAATATTACAAAGAGCATGCGATGATGATTCTAGAAGCTCTCTCTATTAATAATTGTACTACCATCGGCAACCGAATACAAGCGCCACCTTTTCTTTTGATGGCCCCTGAGATAAACGAAATCGATGATCACTGATGAACCAGAGTGTGACCTATGCTAACTACAAGATTTCTAAACTTTTCGAGCCTACAGCATTGCTTAATTATTAAAAGTATTCGTAATAACAATTTCCACTAGCTTCTTTACGATTATTTAAATATTTACGTTATGATTACTTATAACTTTCATAGAGGGACGTTGCATCAGATTGCATAGGCACTGACTGCTTACGAAACACCGCCGGTTTATTGAAACGCCGCGCCGGTTGCTCTTGATAATTTAAACAACATTACTTTCTTTAACAATTCGCTTTTGTGATAGTTGAACTATTGTCGAACACTCGAACTTGGGCCAGGGTCAAAATATTTTGTAATCGAAAATGCATTTTTTTATCGATCTGGTTTTGTTACGTACTCTGGGGTCAATGATTAGAGTTTCGTTAAGACTTTTGTCATTTCTGCATTTCTTGTTTAAAATAGAATAAAAGAACGATTGTTGAGTACAGCCTAATACTCAAATTATTGGTAATCTTCCCATATAAGGTTGCGTCAAAACTAAATGAAAAGTGTTTATGCAAGTATTTGGACACTTTAAAGTGGATTCACTAAGTTGAAATCTTGCTGTCCTATAGAGAACGTGTTTATGCTGGGAGTTTCTGATAGATAAAGTGTTTGTTATGGCTGATTCTAGAAATCATTTGTCATTGGTATACCTATTACTAACTTGGGAAATACCTAAGAGGCTTATACAATTAGCAATTTCGGTTCAATCAAGCTTTCTGTAACCTCCAAAATATATAGCCTACCAGAGTAAGATTGTATTCAAGTACTTACCCTGAATTGAATTAAACTAATTTATTTTTATTCAAGTTTTCTGTGAAGGTCTGAAGCAGTCCTGATAAAGCGACTTTGAAGGTAAGCTCACGTTTACAGTAGGATAATTATGGACTACGGATTATTACAATCACGCCACAGCATATTATGTCTAGTTTTTTTATCGATTTTTTGCTGATCATTTTATAGCATTAGCATAACCAGCTTATAAAGTTCCCACTGCTGGGACCCAGGCCTCCTCTGAGAGGGAGTGAGCCGTAATCCACCACGCTAGCCTAGTGCGGGTTGATAGATGTTACATGTCTTCGAATTATTAGTTCTGGGACACTTCGGTTTCCTCACGATGTTTTCGTACACCGTGAGCAGTGGTGATGAAATGAATTACACAAAGTGCCCTGCTATTGAGACTAGGCAAGGGCCCTTAAATACAAGTAGGTACCTCTGCTAGTTACGAAGGGAGTGCCAAGAACCGTTTACTTAATTGGCAGCACTTAACCAGCTCAAACAGTGCACGTGAGACAAACCGGTCGGTTAACGTAACCGTAATTAAACGTTCGACATTGACCCGGGTTAGCGGCTCCACAAGGAGATTGAGACCGTGACCTCAAGGGAATCAACAGTCGAGATGATTGTAGGGCTTCAGACCTTTAAGGGGGTATTCTGGTCTAGAAGCTTTTTAAATTTTAGGCATTTTTCAAACTAACATAAAAAAACGAAAAATATTTTTAGGATCCGTTTTTTTCATATGATGTTTATTGACATTTCAAGAATATAAAAAAAAAAAACAAAAAAAACTTAGAAATTTGACAAAGTACAGGCGGGTGAAGTGGGGACTACAAAAAAAACGGTGCACCCTGGTTCACATGATTCCAGCCCTTGTAGTGACCTGAAACAAAAAAAAAATGTAAAATTCTCAATCTGTAAAGATGTCGCTATCGCGTTGACCTTAGCCAAAAAAAAATCACAAAATGGCGTCGACAAGAAAAATCAATTTTATTTTCACCCCTTTATTTGAACTTTTCGAATTAAAAAAAATACTCCATATTGATTTTTTTTTAATCCAAAACAGACGCAATAGAGAGATATACAAAGAAGATTCCCACCAAATTTCAAAGGAACCGGTTGGGTGGAACTTGAGATATCATGTCAACCACTTCAAAAAAATAGTTTCGAGAGAACGCGTTTAAAGTTTGAGAAACAATGCCAGTAGAATAACTCGTATAATAATATTTAATACTCACTTATGATTAATCGGCGATCCCAGATCCATACATTGGGCCTTCTTCTACTTCATACTCGATGTTTTGCGTAGTTCTTTCTGCTAATCGAGCTGTTCTGCCTTCTTTTGAAGTGTTAGATGGCCGGCTTAGATGCTGCGTCACGAAATCCACTGTATCTCCGAAAATAATTCGAATTTAAAAAATCCATTTAAGGGCAACTTCGATGGGCACGCCACAATTGCGGCGGTAAGTCCCCTCTTTGAGGAGTGGATAGAGAGGCGTCACGGCGTCCTCACCTTCCGCCTGACGCAGGTTCTCACCGGGCATGGGTGCTTCGGTGGGTTCCTGTTCAGGATAAAGCGGGAGGATACGTCCGGGTGTTTCCATTGCGAGGATCGTCTGGAGGACACGGTGGAGCATACGGTGGAGGTGTGCCCTGCTTGGGCGGAGCACCGCCGTGTCCTCGTGGAGGCGATCGGCGGCGGCGACCTCTCGCGTCCGGCCCTGGTGCGAGCCATGGTACGGAGCGAGAGGGAATGGGAAGCCGTCACCTCCTTCTGCGAAGCAGTAATGCTCGCGAAGGAGGAGGCGGGGCGCGTGAGGGAGTGGCAGTCTCTGCGCCCTCACGTCCCTAGCCGCCGCAGGAGGAGACGCCCCGGGCGTCGGGAGTCAATAGCGGACTCCCGGCCACCGTAGGCGCGAGCTTGCGGGTGGCGAGCAATGGGTAGCTCGCCGCCCGGTAAGGACCAAGCTCGGGTCGACGGCGCGCAGTGTTCCACGCGCGCCTCAAAGAGATGTCAGCAGCAGTGTAGGGGTCTACTAGGACCGATGCCTGCCGGGGTCGCGTGATTGTTCGAAAGAGATACCGTGACCCTGGCACATGGGCAACTGATGGAACACGGGTGGGTTTTAGTCAGTAAAAGTCTGACACGCCCTCCCGCTCCGCCCAGAGCGGGAGAAATCATTTGATGATTTCCCATCCTGAAAAAAAAAAAAAAAAAAAAAAGGGCAACTTCGACAACTTCGACAATAATATAGCCTATGTTTCTCCTTATCCTACTAATATTATAAATGCGAAAGTTTGAATGTATGGATGTGTGGATGTTTGTTACTCTTTCACGCAAAAACTACTGAATGGATTTGGATGAAATTTGGAACACAGTTAGTTTATAACCTGGATTAACACATAGGCTACTTTTTATCCCGGTAATACTTTCCCGCGGGATATTTTCCGACCTACACGCAGGCGAAGCCGCTGGCAAAAGCTAGTAACATCATATACCTGTTAGTGCAAGTCGCGTGAAAATCGGTCCAGCCGTTTTTAAGACAATCTTTTAGTAAAAGGTTTATTGAAGAAATTTTTAAAAGTGAATCGTTCGCCGCTGAAACGTTCTATAGGTGAAATAATGAAAATTGAATCGTTCTGACGATGATCCGTTCAACTGCGAAACGAAATTCGGAGAAATGTTTCAGAATCAGTAAAAGCTGTTATTTTGACGTTACAAACAGACACTTCATTTTAATTTATTTGTATAGATGAAGATCCGCATTACCCAAGTCTTAAAATCATCATATGGTATGTTTCATTAACGCGCTTAATGTTCTAGTCATTATAAAAAGCCGTTTGATTAAGTTGAAGGTGATCTTATATAATCTAGATCGATCGTAATAAGTCAACTTGCGCACGCGTTACCGGCTAGACAAGTTTACCTCGGATTGCTTGTTTTGTGACACTTAATTGTAATAATTTAAATATCGCACTTACAAACAAATTGTAGTCTTTCTCGAGCTTACGTAAACGCGAGAAAATCAAGGACTTTATTTTTGCACTAGCTTCTGCCCGCGAGTTCGTCCGCGTCAAATTTTTGCTCCCCTGACCCTTCCCGTCGCATCGTATTGCCTGCCAGTTTTCGTCCATTTTTCATTGCTGCTCCACTTTGTTTGATCGTAGCGTGATGTCAAACTAGCCTATAGCCTTTCCCAATAAATAAGCTATCCAACACAAAAAGATTTTTCAGTTCGGACCAGCAGTTCCTGAGATTACCGCGTTCAACCAAACAAACTCTTCAGCTTTATAATATTAGTATAGATAAAATATGCATTATTCGAGAGCTCTTAGCGTAGGTATTTAATGCAATAAATGGTGATGATTGATCAACAAACAGAAACAACACTGTAAACATTTAACCGGTAGTAAAGATGATTATTTGTTAACAGTCAATAAAATACTTCTTAAGTAGCAAGATACATATGTACTCGCAATCCGGAAATAGATTGAATCAACAAATATAACAACATCAACCTTTTCAAGGAATAGATTCATTCATGTTTATTTATATAGTAATTAGCTTTTGCCCGCAGCTTCGATTATAAAATACATATAAACCTTCCTATTGAATCACTCTGTATAATGATGAATCCCGCATTAAAATCCTACTATGTTAAGAATATTAAAAGTTTTTGAAATTATGACATAATCCATGCTTCTAATTTTAAACAAAACGCGGAGATATATATATATTCACTTTACACGTTCGTTCAAATACATCCAGACTAAACATTCCAACTTCTCGGCTAAAAATATGTACACTCTACAAGTCCCTATGTTATATCCATAACAATGCGAATAATTAAAAACTAAGACTTAATTAAAATATTTATAAAAAGCTAAAACAATTTTTAGTAAGAAAACACTTTTTAACAAAATATTAAACCGCCGACTCATAATTTTAAGGTTTATTATTTTTTGCTTTTCAGTTTTTTCGGCGGTTTAATGTTTTGTTAAAAAGTTTTCATTATATTTATTTTGTAACTTTAATGTACTAATAATACTTGGCAAGGTATACCCTATCCAATAAAAAAAGAATTATCAAAATAGGACTACTCTGTATAAAGTTATGCGTGGTTATACATTATAATCAGCGAATTAACAATCAATCGTCCCCTGTTTTCCGACCCTTTTTTTTATTTAGCCTATACTGTCCCACTGCTGGGCAAAGACCTTCCCGAATTTCTTCCAGGAACTCTTGTCCCACGCCACCTCAAACCAGTCGTCGCGGTACGCATCTAGGCCGACCATCTCGTCATCATCGACCCTTATGGTTGGATTTTGTTTTCCAAATTAGGACCACTTACGGAGTATACCCTTTCCAATAGAAGAAGAATTATCACAATCGGACCACTATGTACAAAGTTATGCGTGGCCATACATAAAAAAAAAAAAACAAAGAAAAAAATACGCGTCGAATTGAGAACCTCCTCCGTTTTTTTTCGTCGGTTTAAAATGCCATTACAATACAAACTAATATTTAAACGACTAAATATAAATCTCAATAAATATTTGTGCAGTTAAATATGTTAAAACATATATAAATATTTAAAACATATGATAATACTATAAATAGACTGATAAGCTAAGTTTACTCGCACTTATTATGTTGCTGTGCCCGACAGGGTCCTCCACAATGATCACATTATAATTTTATGTTACCACCTAAGTACGCATTGTGGAATGAACTATGGAGTACTTTACTTCGACTTAGCACATTTAAACCGAGGAACCCCAAAACAGGCATCTAGAAACCACAACTCAAAACCTAAAACCTCCTCTTTCCAGCATCATTCATCACGCCATGCTCCCGATCAGACCCTCAGCTGAACGCCTGCGTAGAGAAGGTGATCACAGCAGCCGGCTCCAAATTCACCGAAGGCATCCCAGAGCTTGGCATCGCACCCCTGGACCCAGTGGAGTTGGGCACGGTATTCGTTGACAACCCTGCCCTGAAGCTCACCTTTTCTGATACCGTAGTCACCGGCTTGAAAGGATTCAGAGTTAATTCTTACAAGTAAGTTTACTGAGGTCCATTTTATGTACAGAAACGTTTTCATGGCACGATGGAAGAAACAAAATGTATTAATATATTAATTCCTAAAATGGGAGAGATATTTCCAATTCTTCTTCTAAGCCTGTCGTAAAACCCTGTTTCTTGTCTATCAGAGCTTGTGTGTCTCCGTTCTCACTTATTGTATTTCCTCTTGGGGAGGAACCTGCAAAACTCACCTAATTCAGGTTGAACGAGTGCAAAGGGCAATTCTTAAAGTTATGCAGTTTAAGCGCAGAGATTACCCCACTGCCCTGCTCTATTCTGAATCAGAAGTCCTCAACGTTCGTCAACTCTTCATTCTACGTGCGGTATTACGGCGTAATTCTTTGCTTCCTCTTGATGATAAACTTTTGAAAAAACGTAAAGATTACCCAGTTTGTAGCACTATTCAGTGTCGTACTTCTTTCGCAGACACTTCAACGTAAATAATAAAATCCATCGTCTTCTACATAATTACACACTCGTTCTCGTACATAATCGCACAACTCTTCATAACGCTGTACTCGCCGCATGATAATTATATTTGTATCGCTATAGTACGCCCAGACCTTGTTACTCGGGGTGGAGACCTGGTGTCCTGAAACACAGGTTTTAGCCTAGCTTAGGCACCAGTCTCCCACAATATTGTAATGTGTATTATTAATAGCTTAAGACTAAATAATATGGTCTTGTAAACTTTTTAATATTGTGGTGAGAAAATAAATAAATTGATTGAACTATATATGTCCCATTGAAATGGTTAGTGTTCGCAAAGCCATATTTACCGTATTTGCTATATTTACACATATTTATATTTATTTTTGATTATGCTGATACGCTCAAAATTAAGCTACTCCCACCTGTTCCTAAAAAACGTTTGATGTTTCTTTTGGTCAAAAACCGTAAACTTACTGTGATGATAAACGATTCCCTAACCTACTTCACTGTCAAGTTAAAGCAAAGGTAGATTGCTAGGTAGATATGCAACATTCAAGGCATAAAGGTTTGTTTTTCTCCAGGATCAACATTGAAAAGGGTAAAGCTACCTTGGACTTCACCGCAAATGTCACACTGAAGGCCCATTATGTCATGGATGGACAAGTCCTCATCCTGCCCATCAAGGGTGATGGACAATCCACGATCAAGATCAGTAAGTATTCATTAGTTGACTAAAAGAACCTCAAAAACCGTGTAGGTTAAAGAATAGAGGTGGTACAATCGACCGTACATCCGTGATTACAATTGTAGGTACAGTTGTCTGTGCTACCAAAGTATCAACCATATCATATGTTAGTGTATGATTTTGAATGCCCATAAACATCTCATCAGGTAAGTATCAATTCGAATTGAACTTAAAATCACTACCATGTCAAATGCTCTTCCTGTTAGGTACCTAGTTATAAACTACATAGCCAAACAAAACGTTGAATCTATCTCAATACCGCAAAATATCCAATGATTCGTCAATTCACATTCATTGAAGAATTTCAGCTATGAATACAGAATCATTTACCTAACAACAGTATGCACCTACGTTCAGCAGGTTTGTAAGACCGGCACTGAATATCCATACTTGCATCACTCACTCAATTGGCAAAGGAAGCATCAACAAATAATTGATGGTTGCCGTAGTATACGAAATGTTACCACACATTATGAGGTAGGCTTGCGGCAACTGTTTCATGCTCGATTGGTATAGGAAGGTGGCTATGGTTGGTTCATGGCGTCGATTTTATTCGTTTATCTACTGGGACTGGCGAAAAATTGGCGTATTATAGTATTGTGCCTCTGTGTGATGCTCTGAAGGCTTCACATTCTGTTTAGTCATTGGAATTCTAAAAACCATTTTTTAATATTCACTAGATAACTACACTTAATGTAGTAAAACATTCAGAGGAAAAGAGCGAGACGATCAAAACATGTGATCTAAAAATTAAACAGAATCTAGATTCCCTATAGCCCTTTCACACAAAATCATAACTGATTATTAACTTACAGCAAACCTAAACATCGTCGTTAAATACAACTTGGCCGAGAAAGACGGCCACTGGGTCGTGCCTAGCTACAAGGACCACTACAAAATGGACCGAGCCCAGTTCAAGTTCACCAACCTGTTTAACGGAAACAAGGAACTCGGTAAGACCAGTTTATTAGTCAATAACATAATGTATGGGAACCGCCTGAATGACCGTGACCTTAAAAACATGTGACAAAATGACAAAATACGATGGTTCGGTGTTGTTATCGGGTGATCTCATGACACTGTAATCTTTAAATTAACGAAAACAAGATTGTTGATAGCAAGATTGTTGTTTATCTACAAATTACTTAGATGAAATTACTATTATTAACACAACAATCCAGAATACTTGTCTCTGACAGTCTTAACCACAGACGTTACACTTTATACTCTAACGGTCCTCAAATCTTTACCACTCACAGAACAGAACAACACATGCACTTCATAATATACAACTTATTTACAGCAAAAACGACAGAAAGGTTCACTAACGAGAATTGGGAGATCATAATGAGCGAGATAGCACCTCCTGCCATCAAGCAGATCATCAAGAAATGCGTCGATCAAGTCAAGAAGTTCTACTTAGCGATACCGGCAAAAGTACTACTACTACCCTGAAGTCCCGAATGGTTCGATAAAAACAATTTTGACATCATTTTCTGCAAAACCATTAACAAGGCTTTCAACCTACATTTCTCAGTACCTAATCCAAATGCTCTCTCTTCTCTCCAGTTCGATACTTCATTGTTTGGCTTGTTAATTCTCAAACTGCGTATTGTTTCTTCGATACCAAGAATTCACTTTTCGCTACATATATCAAATATGTCTATACAACAACGTATTAACATAACATGTAGACCTGACATTCAAATCTCTATTTCTTAATCATTCATCCCGTCATACCACGAAACTAACTGTCATTTACAAGTTAAATCAAAACACTAATCTACAAAAATACGATACCAAACCTTAATGTAAAAGCTAATTGCGGCGGTAAGTCCCCTCTTTGAGGAGTGGATAGAGAAGCGCCACGGCGTCCTCACGTTTCGCCTGACGCAGGTTCTCACCATGGCATGGGTGCTTCGGTGGGTTCCTGTTCAGGATAAAGCGGGAGGATACGCCCGGGTATTTCCATTGTGAGGATCGGCTAGAGGACACGGTGGAGCATACGGTGAAAGTGTGCCCTGCCTGGGTGGGGCACCACCGTGTCCTCGTGGAGGCGATCGGCGGCGACGACCTCTCGCGTCCGGCCCTGGTGCGAGCCATGGTACGGAGCGAGAGGGCATGGGAAGCCGTCACTTCCTTCTGCGAAGCAGTAATGCTCGCAAAGGAGGAGGCGGGGCGCGTAAGGGAGTGGCAGTCCCTGCGCCCTCACGTCCCTAGCCGCCGCAGGAGGAGACGCCCCGGGCGTCGGGAGTCGATCGCAGACTCCCGGCCACCGTAGGCGCGGGCTTGCGGGCGGCGAGCAATGGGTAGCTCGCCGCCCGGTAAGGACCAGGCCCGTGACGACGGCGCGTAGTGTTCCACGCTCGCCTCAAAGAGATGTCAGCAGCAGTGAAGGGGTCTACTAGGACCGATGCCTGCCAGGGTCGCGAGATTGTTCAAGCGAGATACCCTGACCCTGGCATATGGGTAACTGAAGGAACACGGGTGGGTTTTGTCAATAAAAATCAGACACGCCCTCCCGCTCCGCCCAGAGCGGGAGAAGTCATTTGACGATTACCAACCCAGAAAAAAAAAAATACCTACATCGCGTAAGATCATGACGGAGTCTCGCCCACTGTTACTTCCATTGGTCGTGGCGGATTGTGGAATTATAACAGTGAAGAGGTGGCGAGACGACCTAGATGCGTACTGTAAGGGTTGGATCAAGGTGGCCCTGGAAAAGGATGCCTGGAAGGATTTGGAGAAGGCCTTTGCTCAGCAGAGGCACAGCCTAAGCTAAAAAAATAAATAAAGAAAAATGTACGCCCTTTCGAGAAATAGCTAAACGTGCTATGTTTTGTATATGTACTTAAAACGAATAATTCCTAATGACAATTCTCAATTTCCAGGTGAAACAATCCACCAAGTAATAAACATAAACTGGGAGCCTGTGATGCGGGACATAGGTCCCAACGCCTTCCAACAAATCATCAAAGCGTGCGTCGACGAAGCCAAGAAACTGTTCGCGGCAGTGCCACTCAACCAGCTGCTGCGACCTTGAGTCTCCTCATCAATTACCAGTTATATCTCGAATAAGCAGTTCTATTCAATTAAAGCCCACCTTTGTGAAGTTAATGAACAGAATTTTGCACGCCTAAGCTTACAGGTGTTATTATTCTGTGGCCATGACTGACTACATAAAGTCCTGGATAGGTACATTATGTAGTCAGTCAGATCAGTAGCATTTACTCACCTGATAAATTATATATAGGTCTCGCTTTCGTTAAGCTGCATAATTGCTTGCTTAACTTATCAATTGAATTCCTAAGGCCTATGGTCCTAGTTACTGGATAAATCATTCTTACAATCTTAAAAGCAAAAAATTCTGATGAATGAGACTATCAATACGTTACAGGATATTTCAAAGAGATCGTGTACATTGAGGTATAACTGCGTAGGCACCTTCAATTTTATAATTCTGCTATTTTGCACGTTCGTCGTAATTCTGCACAAAATAACTTCTGTACAAGACTGGATGTGTTTGATTATTTGTTTGTAGGCGCATAACTTTGTTGTTTTGATATTAATTGTGATAATTAGCATAAGTTAGTTAAGTTGGTTTTAGATTTAATTTATTTAAAAATAAATTGGTGAAAACGTGACTAGTTTGCTTTTTATAATGTTCCTTGTAATCTATGTCCCTTTTTTTTATCGTGTGGTTCCTTCACCCCGGGGTGAGTGGAGGGGTCTGTCAGACTCTTAACGACTAAAACCACACGGTGTTCTGCTGCTACCTTTAGCCGGGATGCTGGAGTGCTTGCGCATTTCGTCTCGCTCCCCCGGCTAGGTGTTGGCCCGCATGAATACATGCGGACCCCGTCACCCTAACGGCCACGTATGGCCGCAGTCCCTTCAGAGACAGGCGCGCGCGGAACACGGCGCGCCGCCGCCGCCGTCCGTCGCCGCTTATCTGTTCAGGCAACAAACTCCCCAAGTCTGTTGCCTGCTGCCTGCAGGCCTCACCCTAAGGCGGTCGGAGATCATTTCGCACTCTCCGTCGCCCGGTTACTCTTCTGCGGATTGGAAGGGAGGTTGTGTTCTCCCTCTCCCTTTCCGCCGCTTCCTTCGCGACCATCACCTCTTCACAGAAGGAAGCGACGGTGTCCCACGCGCTCTCACTCCCGACCATGTACTGAACAATGTTCGGAAGCGAGATGGTGTCCACAGCACCAACCGCCATGACAAGGTCACGGTGCTGCACTGCCCAAGCAGGGCATTCCTCAAGGGTGTGCTGCGCCGTGTCGCCAGGGCAGTTGCAATGGTGGCAACCGGGTGTCGGGTCCCGGCCTATGCGGCATAGGTACTTACCGAAACATCCATGTCCGGACAGAACCTGTGTCAGCCGGAAAGTAAGGGCGCCATGCCGTCTCTCCAGCCACTCTCTCGTAACGGGTCTTACCGCTGCTACAGTGGCATGCCCTGCGCTGGGTTGCGCAAGTCGCTGTTCCCACTCCACCACTAGGGTCTGGCGGAGCTCAGCCCTGTACACCTCTACATGACGAGGTATCAGAGGCTCGCCCCGCTCCAGCGCGTCCCCACGCCACCGATATAGTGACGCTAGGAGCTTAGCGTCAAGATCCCAGGGTGGTGATCCGGCCGAGAGACTCGCCGCCTCGAAAGAGACCGTACGGTATCCTCTTATTACCCTGACGGCCATTGCTCTCTGTGGTCTTTTCAGTATTGCAATGTTGCGGGCCGTCAGGTTGTCCGCCCTACGATCCCCACATAGAGCCTCCGGCAGGAGGTATTTGGCCCCCCAAGATTAGGCAGCAATCGCGAGAGTGCATTCGCGGTGCCCATCAGGCGGGGAGCCAACCGCTGGAAATGCGGCCCGAAGTTCCACCGGCTATCGAGGACGAGTCCTAGGTACTTCATCGTCGACCCGATACCGATGTGGCCCCAAAACCGATCCCTGTGGAACACCGCACGACATGTCTCGCCGACCCCATCCTTCTCGACCCGGGTAAATGACAGATCTGTCCATCAGATAAGCCCCGACTATGCGGCGGAAGTAGTTAGGCACCCTATGATATTTGAGTGCCTCCCTAATGCAACTCCAGGGCAAGGTGTTGAAGGCATTGGTGATGTCCAAGGACACCGCCAAGACGACCTCACCCCGGGCTACTGCTTCCTCCACCAGGACTCTCACGCGCATGATCGCATCTAAACTATTTCAAGGGAGTAGGTATAACAAAGGGTAGAAATATAAGTATTTCAACATTATTGACGATAGATAGAATGCGTTCCATTACGGTCCATTGATTGTTTGGCATTCAACGCATACAGACGTGCTCATAAATGCACAATATCAGTAAAATAAATTAACGCTTACGTAAACAGTGACCCAGTTTAGTGTGTTATACCGTGTTTTTCAATAAATATTACAGTAATAAGTTACAATAATGAACTGACGATAATACAATCCTATAAATTGGTATATGGACGACAGCCCCTTTACTCGCAGCGCCATGATACGACGTAGTCCGCCACCAACTCCGACCCCGGTACCAACACCGGCAAGGACACCACCCCAACAACCAAGACAAGACCAAGATGATGCAGTTGAAGTTATATCCACTCCGGAGATTCAAAACTGGATGACGTCTATTGAGCAGTGCCTGAATGAAGTAGTTGCTACAGCTTCTGAGGGAAAGCTAAACGCTGATCAGAAGCTGAAAATAAGCAATCTTTGCCGGAAAGTTGGACATGGAGCTTCACAAATGGCTGTGCAATACCAGTCACTAAAACAAAAAGCAATCCAAACACATACCACCCTTAAAACCATGACCGAAGCTCGAGACCTATCAGATTGTCTAACAGAGATGAGCCGGACGATTCAGGAGTCCTGTACGAAGCGGGAAGCAGCTTCATCGTCATTTGCAGATATGGTCAAGAAGGGGTCCAACACCTTTGTTCGTCCGAATACTTTTAGCTCCGTGGCCATTTACCCAAGTGACAACTCAAAGACCAGTGACGAAACCAAGAACATGGTCCAACAAATCATATGCCCTGGAGAAATGAAGCTGAAAGTACGAGGCGTACGCAAAATTGGAAAAGGAGGCCTTATAATAAGCACGGAGACTAAAGATGACCTAGATAGGCTCAAACAAACTGTCCAACTTGCTTCGTCAGGGCTTACCGTCGACGAACCTAAAAAGCGCAAACCTCGCATAATAGTTATAGGAGTACCGTCATCGATGGCTGAAAATGAGGTTTATAAATGTATTTATGAACAAAACTTGGCCGACAAACTGCCCACTTTATCCTTAGATACATTTTTGACCTCAATAAAACTAAGCCACAAATCAGGCAGGAAAGATGCTGAGAACTGTTATTATATTCTAGAAGTTCCAGCCGTCGTACGCAAGGCCCTCATTACACAAGATCGAGTATTCATAAATTGGACGTCCTGCCCGGTACGAGACTTCACACTGGTAACGAGATGTTACAAGTGCCAGCAGTATGGTCATGCAGCCAAAACCTGTAAAATTGCTGTTCCTACATGTGGACATTGCGGTGAAGAAGGACACGCAATACAAGACTGCGCAAAAAAATCCGAATCGCCTAAATGTGCTACGTGCTTGCGCTTTAAAAAACAAGCCAACCACAAGACGGGAGACGTAGATTGTCCGGCCAAAAAAGCTGCCGAAAACAGGTACATAAACTCAATTGATTATGTAGGCGCCTAAGAGCGCCACATCTTGTTTATATTATTGACCTAAGTTTTATTGTTATTTTCTTTAGTTTTAGGATGGATCCTAACTTATTTACCGATATAGACAACTCATTTTTAACTGTGGCAAAAACATGTGACGTTGAGGATTGCAGACAATATCTTTCCGATCATGAAAAGTCACTAACTATACTAACCCAAAACATTCGTAGTATTTTTAAGAATATAGATAGCTTTAAAATTTTCCTGCATAGACTTAATTTTGATTGTGATGTAATTGTACTAACTGAGTGTTGGCTAGCTGGCCGCTTAGATAATCTCCCAGTAATACCTGGGTATAACTTATTGTATACCACAACAAACAGCAATCAAAATGGTGGTGTGGTCGTTTTTTCTAAAGAATGTTTAAAGGCAACAATCGAGGAACCTACTCTACAAGACTGTATGAGTAACTGTTTAGTCATTAAAATTGGTGTGACTACAGCAATAATCGCTATGTATAGGTCACCCTCCACGAGAAATCTGGATTTCTTTCACAATTCCTTAAACCAGATATTTGTATCGTTAAGCTCGTTTAAGAATGTTATTCTAACAGGGGATTTAAATATAAATATTGCTTCCGAAAACTGTGATGCAGGGACCCAAAATTACCTTAATATTTGCTCATACCATGGCTTTCTCCCCGCTCACACATTGCCTACTCATCAAAGCGGTTCCTGTCTCGATCATATGATGATCAAAACCAGCTTATCATATATTACGCTTGTTACTAACGCAACAATTACTGACCATCACGCTGTCCTACTTTCCGTAAATTTAACGCTGCCGAAGCTAAATCGTCCCTTGACTAATAGCAAATTAAACACAAATAAACTTGAATATGACTTACGCAACCTCGATTTATGTTTTGTTTACAATACTGCTGACGCTAATTTGGCTTTATCGTACTTAATAAAACATGTCCAACAAGCAATATTACATAACACCACTGTTTCTATAGTGGATAAGAAACGTTATAATATTAAACCTTGGATTACTCCTGGACTAATTCGATGTATAAGACACAGAGATAAACTCCATCAGAGAACAAAAAGATACCCTGATAATTTAATCATTCATACCACCTATAAAAGATACAGGAACTTCTGCAACAATCTGCTAAAGAATTTAAAAAATAATTACGATAAAAACGAATTAAGCAGAGCAGGTAACAATAGCAAGCAACTTTGGAAACATATTAAAAACGTCACCAATATGTCTAAACCGCGTGAATCAAATTCAAGTTTACTGCTTACTAATCCTTTGCCACTCATGTCAGCTAACAATGTTAATAACTTTTTTGTCAATGTTGGGAAAACTCTTGCCGAACAGATTCCGAAACATTGTTGCGATCAACCTCTCCAAAAATCAAGCAAAATGTGTCACTTGAAATCTTTTGCTATGCTCGACACCGACGAAGACGAAGTAACCCGAATTATTTCTGGTCTAAAAAAAATGATTGTGCTGTTGGATGGGATAATATAAGCAATAAGATCCTTAAACTCTATAAGCATATTTTGGCACCTCCCTTAACGCACATATTTCGAATCTGTCTTTCCAATGGAATTTTCCCTAGATGCCTAAAGAAGGCAGTTGTAATCCCTGTGTTTAAATCTGGAAATAAGGACTTAGTTAATAATTATAGGCCAATATCGTTACTCCCCTCAATATCAAAAATATTAGAGAAAATTATAAACAATAGACTTGTGAAATATCTCGAACACAATAACTTCTTATCCCCTGCACAATTTGGTTTTAGAGCTAAATTGTCCACAGCCGATGCGGTACATAGTTTGACCGATTACATTTCAAAAGAACTTGACAAAGGGAACCAGACCCTGGGTGTCTTCCTTGATTTAGCCAAGGCCTTTGACACAGTGTCTGTTTCTGTTCTTCTGGATAAATTACATACTATAGGAATAAGGGGAACGCCACTAAAACTATTCGCTGACTATTTACATGACCGATACCAATGCGTTAGAATAGATACAACCTTGAGCGATGAGCAGAAATGTACGGGTTTTGGTGTTCCTCAGGGAAGTATTCTGGCCTCAACGCTCTTCCTGATTTATATTAACGACCTGTGTAACCTTAATATTAAAGCCGGCAAAATTATATCATATGCCGACGACACGGCGTTAATATTTAGCGCTAAAACCAGTACCGAACTCTTCGAAATCGCACAACTAGGTTTTAGTACTGTGACAAATTGGCTTCAAACAAATTTACTAACATTAAATGCTGACAAAACAAAATTTATTCACTTCTCCATGCGCAGGCCCCAACTTAACTTTACTAACCCTCACCTATATGCCCATCAATGTGGTAACCGCTCAGTCAACATATGTAATTGTCCTTTTATCCTCAAAACAAACAACATTAAATACCTCGGCGTAATAATAGACGACACTCTGTCCTTCAGAAAACATATTGAAAGTCTCGTTAAAAGAGTGCGCAAATTAATATATGTTTTTAAAAAATTACGTACATTCGCCGATTCCAAATTAATCACACAAGTTTATTTGGCCCTCTGTCAATCAATAATTCAATACTGCATCACATCATGGGGTGGCGCTCCAAAAACGAATCTACTTCCTCTTGAAAGAGCACAGAGAGCAATTTTAAAGGTAGCAAATTTCCATCCCTTTTTCTTTCCCACAGATCTGCTATATAAATCCTGCAACGTGCTGACTGTGCGCCAACTTTTCATAATGCACTTAGTATTAAAACAGCACACTATGCTTACCTACACTGCTGACAATACTAACAAGAGGCGGAATGATATAGTATGCACATCTAATGCATCCTCAAAACATGTTTTTGTAGAAAGATTTTTTACATTCTTAGGTCCATTTCTGTACAATAGGTTAAATAGAAAACTAACTATCTTTAAATTAAGTTACTTTAGCTGTAAACAAATTATACTTAAATATTTACTAACCATCGATTATGCACAGACAGAAGATCTACTTGTTGTTTGCAAATAGAACGACTAACATATTGCTATTTCACTTTTACTTTCCTAATTTTAATTTAGTTTTTAATTTATACTCCTTGTTAATTTATTAAACTAAGTATTTATGCACTTACTAGCCTGAAACACAGGTTGAACCTAGTTCAGGCAAATGAGCAACTGTGCTCTATTTTAATTATTAAGGTAACTTTGTAAATGTGCCCCTTTTTATAAATAAACGATATTATTATTATTATATGAACCCAGTAGGTATAGCCCAGTAGTGTAGCCTTGAGATACACCTCACTGAAGTGTCAGCCCGGGAGATTTGGCGCCATTAATAGAGATTCACTGACAACCAGTCTTACCAAGGGATATCGTATTACCCAGTAACTGGATTGTGGAGGTCAGATAGGCAGTCGCTCCATGTAAAATACTGGTACTCAGCTGCATCCGGTTAGACTGGAAGTCGACCCCAACATCGTTGGGAAAAGGCTAGGCAGATGATGGCAGATGATAGGGATATATTAAATACAAAAGGAAAAACTAGTGTTAAAAAAAATTAAAAGAAAGTGCAATTAATTAGAGTATGAGGTTTTTTTTTTAGTATTGGGTTGTTTTTTTTAAATTCGATGGTCTCGAATTTTTACAGCTACCTTCAGTTCTTAGCAATATTCAGTGTAGGGATGAGTTTTCTTTTGCCAGGGTCGCGAGGTTGTTCAAGCGCGATACCGTGACCCTGGCTGCCTGGCATATGGGTAACTGAAGGAACACGGGTGGGTTTTAGTCAGTAAAAGTCTGACACACCCTCCCGCTCCGCCCAGAGCGGGAAAAATCATTTGATGATTTTCCGCACAGAAAAAAAAAAGAGTTTTCTTTGGTGGAACCAGTAGCGCCATCTCTCGAGTAATACAAATAGTGGACATTTTTTGGTTTGTTTTTTGAGCAGAGAATATTGTCATGCCAATGGACATAGGTGTGTCATTGCACACCATGTCTCCATTGGCTATATTCTCTCATTTGGAAGTGAAAAGTTTACATAATAATAATAATATCTTAGGACAACCAACACAACATTATCTGATCCCAAACTAGGCAGAGCCTGTACTATGGTAACCAGACTGCTGGTAAACATACTTATACATATATTTCTAAATACATACATATTATAGATAAATTACTCCCAGACACAGAACAAATGATTGTGCTCATCACACAAAGATTTGACTGGGTGAGAATCGAACCCACAACCTCAGCCTTAGCAGTCAGGGCCACTAACAAATCCTGTTGTAGTAAAATTGAAAAATATGTGAGTTAAATAAAAATAAAAAACAAATTAAGATGATGAATGTATTAAAAACAATTTAAAAAATGTAAAATACAAAAAATTAAACAATAACATGTAGGTATAAAAATTAAAGACAAACAAAAAATTAAAAGCTTATAAATGCATTTTCAGAAAATGTTTGATACAAGATTGCAACATGTGTAATGTATAAGAGTTTATCGTGGGCACATAGCATGGCGGCCTCCATCTACTGGGACACTAACACCAGTTATATTGCTTGCCAGATCGCTTGCCAAGAAAGCAATAGTTGCTGCTACTTCATCTGGCTTGCCGGGACGGCCTAAAGCATGGGTCTCCTTGGTCCTCACTAAGAAAGCTGCATACTGCTCTTCGTTCATACCTCCTCTCTTCTGCAGCTCAGTCAAAATAACGCCAGGGTTGACGCAGTTGACCCGCACACCTTTTGGTGCCAATTCCAACGCAACACACCTTGTGAACTGGTCCACAGCGGCTTTAGACACATTGTAAGCAAGAACTCCAGGGAAAGAACGAATACCATTGACACTGGATATGTTCACAATGTTGCCTTTCGTTTTAATCAAATGTGGGACTGCTAACATGGTCAAATAATATATAGAACGAACATTGGTGTTCATTAAACGATCGTACTGGGCTAGCGATGTGTTCTCAATCGTGCCCGTCTCGATAATCCCAGCATTGTTGACCAAAACGTCGATCTTACCATAATGGTCCACCGTGTTCTGTACTATCTTTTCAATGTCGGTTTCTTTAGTCAAATCCGCGGGAGTTATAAAGGTTGCCGATGAATTTTCGCAATCCTTAGATACTTTTTGTAAGTTCTCAGCATTTCTACCGGTTAAGGACAGTTGAGCGCCAAGTTTTGATAGGAATACCGCTGTCGCAGCACCGATACCGGAGCTTGCACCGGTTACAAGTACAACTTTCCCGGCCAAACTCATCTTATTCTTTAATTCTGTATTTATTATCTGGGCACCTTTCTTAAGTGACATCGGTGAGTTTAAGGTGGATTCTCCACAAAAGCGACAATTCAAGAGATGAAGAGTAAAACGACTAAATCACACAATTATCTTATCGCTAGCCTTACATAATAATTAAAATAAGCAAAATCAGGGAAAGTAAATTTATACGATCCGTTCTTTACGTAGCATTTTAATTAGGCATGTAAACAAGTTATTAAAATCAATCGGAATTGGTTTGAAAAGAAAGAAATTATGCAGCATAGCAATAAGAGCCAATCAGAAAAGGGCAGTTTTATTGATTGTCAGTCAGCAGCGACATCGCCAATGAAAACAGTCCAAAGATAAGTGTTATCATAAATGACAAGTCACAACACAACAGTTCACAACACATTGACAGAAGTGACCTTGAGTATGACTTGGTTATGGCTCGAAGCAAATAGTGCTGTGATTATGAAAATAATGTTTTTACGAGGTAGTTAAGCAGGCACGCAGTGCCTTTAATCAGATTTTGACAGCTGATTTGTCGCTAGCAATACCGAAACTTGTGTGTCACAAAGATTGTCACTTCTCTGACATCATCAAGTTGCCGGCGGTCAATGTCGCTGCGTGCGTACCTAGCATTAGGCACACAAAAAAGGATAATAACTTGTCACAACCATTTAGACCATTGTAATTTTATGAAAGTGAATGTCAAGCGACTAGAATTTGTCATTTTTATGTAAGTATTTTTTGGTATTAAACATGTAGAACTAATTTAGATAAAACTTTTCACACTATTTTACAAACAAAATTCTTAGTAATATAACACTCAATGGCTAAAGTAAGTGTACACTCAAAACTCAATGTACGCATACATTTTCCTAAAGCTCTTGATTGACATTTTGTTAGAAATCTACATTTTCTTCTTTTAGAGAGAAGTTATTCACATACACATTGGTCAGGCAGGAGTGCAAATAGCAAATGCTTGCTGGGAGCTTTATTGTCTTGAACATGGTATTAGAGCTGACGGTATTTTGGCGTATGCAGATCGGGATGACCATAGCTGTGGAGCATTTTTTGACGAAACAGGCGCTGGAAAAGTTGTTCCCAGGGTTGTTATGATTGATTTAGAACCAACACCCATTGGTACGTTTAAGGAGATGTTCCCAATATTTATTGTAACAATAAGCTTGTGTTGTATCATTAATACCTATAAACGTATTCAATTCATTGTGAATTGAATATCTAAATGAAAAACCTAACACTTCCCAGTCGAGGATCGCATCCAGGACCCTACAACCCACGGTTAACAGTTTCGCTTTCGCGAAGTACCTACTTAGATAAATAATAAAACTATACAACTGTTACAGACGAAATAAGAACAGGAGCATATCGGGAGTTATTTCACCCTTCAACACTACTCACTGGCAAAGAAGATGCTGCAAGCAATTTCGCTCGTGGTTATTTTGGTGTTGGCCGTGAGATGATAGATCTGGCTCTAAATCGCGTAAGAATAGTTGCAGAAGGTTGTAATTCCTTGCAAGGTTTTATGATATTCCGTTCATTTGGAGGAGGGACTGGTTCCGGATTCACCGCGTTATTACTTGATGGGCTGATGAGGGATTATGGAAAGTTGTCTAAAGTTGAGTTTGCAATATATCCATCTCCAAGAATATCGCCTATAATCGTTGAACCATACAATGCTGTGCTGACCACTCATGCAACCATGGACACCGAAGATGTATGCTTTATTTTTGATAATGAAGCTTTGTATGACATCTTGGGAAGGTTATTAGATACACCACGGCCAACATACACTAACTTGAATCGACTTATTGCCCAGGTAAACCATAAATATAAGTCTTTATTCCTCCACCATTGCAATTCAATATCTATGAAATATTTATATTTTTTTCAGGTTGTGTCGTGCATAACTGCTTCAATGAGGTTTGAAGGTTCATTAAATGTACAACTTGTAGAATTTAGAACAAATCTTGTTCCTTATCCAAGAATTCATTTTCCATTGGTAACGTTTGCACCATTTGTACCGGCTACGAGAGCAATGCATGAAGACAATACAACACAACAATTGATGATGCAATGTTTTGAACCCTCCAATCAGATGGTCAAATGTGACCCCAGAGAAGGCTCTTACATGTCTTGCTGCTTATTATTTCGAGGAGACGTGAATCCAAACGACATTAATGCAGCTATTGCCCAAATTAAAGGCATGCGAACAATTAAGTTCGTATCATGGTCACCCACTGGATTTAAGGTACTTACCTCATGAAAAGTTAAAGCAGCAGCGATGATCTACTAGATAGTAGGTGATTTATTAGGACTTTTTCCCAATGATTTCCAGCTCTTTCTATTTAGGAGTAGTGTGGTCCATTGGTCGCATAAAATATCTAACACGTTAGCATTAGCATTTTAGCAACTGATGATGTATTTGTAAGACATGATTACATTTTAGTGGTGGTTTTCCCGTAGCAAAATGATTTTGTCTTAGTAGACTCGGCTACATATCAAGCTATGCTTTCCAATATAAACTGATCTCACATTGTATGGGATTTCCGTATAATGAGAGGTCAGCTTGATGTGCGGCCGTGCGTAATAGAATTGGTCTATTATTATTGACAAGACTATTGTCGCCAATAAGCCTGATATAGTCGTGATAGATCGGTTAGCGCGCCGCACAGTGATAGTTGATGTTACCGTTCCACATGACGGCAACCACGGTAAAAGCTGAGAAAGAGAAACATATTAAATATCTCGACTTAGCACACGAGCTCTGTAGTCTCTGGAGACCTAACCACCGGTAGCATAGACCCTGCTCCCGATGTCGGTGGTCCACTATATTTTACATTTTTTTTTAAGTTTGTTTTGTAAAAAACTATGAAAAAATGAAATGAATTATATATTATGTATAAAAATAAACCATTCTTCTCTTTGTCAAAAACGCATAGCGGCACGTGCGCATAGATGAATACCTACGTCTACTGGAATAGTATTCTTTCTTTTTCGAGTTTCTCAAGCGTTTCGAGTTGATCCATATTTTTTTATTTATTTGAAAACAAAAACATATTTTTAGTTTAACTCAATGCGTCGATAGTACTACCAAGAGAAAATCATTCTGCCGCGGGAAAACAAACATTTAAATTTCAGCTTGTAGAATAACGAATGTTTATAAGATCAGTAAGATTGTCTTATTTGTTCACACAGATCGGGCTAAATTACCAACCACCACAGACTGTCCCTGGCGGTGACTTAGCTGCTTTAATGAGAGCAGTTGTGATGGTATCAAACACTTCAGCAATACGTGGGGCGTGGGAGCGTCTTAGTAGAAAGTTTCAATTAATGTATGCTAAACGTGCTTTTGTGCATCATTATGTTGGTGAAGGTTTAGAAGAAGGTGAATTTAAAAGTGCCCTTTTAAACATCAAGGCATTAGCAAAAGATTATAAGGAAATGGAAAGTTAAGAGAAAATATGTGAAGTTGAAATAATTTTGTAAGGAGACGCAGTTGCCGAAATGTTTATAATACAATGTTACTACTAAATGTGCTCATCATATATTAAGTACGTTCTGTCACAGGTACAAATCGCTAGCTAAAGATAAATCTGTAACATAAAATCAAAAAATAATAAAACCTTTAACATAAAGTTTTGTATAAATATAGATAAACTGAAAAGACAGTTTTATTTCACCTCTATAAGATTTGCATTATTGTCCTCTCTGGAGTCGTTGGAGAGCACAGAAAAATGGGCTACCCTAGTGTTTTGGAACCGGATATGTTTCAACCATCGAGCTCAAACTCATCTCGCTTTCTCTATGCAGACGATCTTACCCTCCCAAGCCACCACCTTTGAAGAGGCCGAGGTCCACTTGTCAAACGCTCTTAATGACATAACGCAAACTCCATCTTCGCAACAGAGAAGCGGAATGAAAATATAAAACAATTTGGAACCATGTTTGGAACTGTGTAAAATTCATATAATAGTTACGGTATACCACAACTTTCACAAGGGTCGACTTTCTTTACTCTGTGACTTTCTTGTTTAGTCTGTGGTAATGTCACTTCTGACAACTTGACACTAGGCAGAAAATAAGTGTCAACTGTCGATTTAGATGTCAATATTGTCACTACCTATAGTACCTATCGCATGCTCAAAAAATCACTTCACTGACTTCACTCGCTTGCCTGTGATTTCTTGAGCGGATATCAGAAGCATTTTATTATCAACAGAACAGTATTTTTCTCAATGTATATTATTACTATAAGCTAAAGTCAAGTGTTGATAAAGTCGATAGAACTAAAATTGCACACAGATTTTTTGGAATAGTAAACCTTAGGTAATTCAAGTAAGTGATATTTTGTGTTGTTTTTATTTTAAAGAATGTTAATCCTTATTACTTATCAACAGTAACGAATTGATCAAATTATTAATGTTATTTTATAATCACGGTCGGTCGGTGGTATCCTACTATACTAAACCATATGTATAGGTACTCTGGTAGGTGTTTCTAAATATTATGCAAACTTATTATTTAATATCCCTGGTCAATTAAGTACCTGTACCGATAATGTATTATATAAACATGTGATACAATTAGTAAAATAATTTTTGACTTGATTTATTAGTAACTTCTGAGTGGTTCATGGGTTCAGTTTCTAATGGTAATTATGCTAGTGACCTCTTGATTTTTAAACAAATATTTTTATTTACAAAGTTAATTTGGGTTGAAAACACCAAATGGAGCATATAATACATTAAATAACCAACCCTTAACACAGTTAATATATCTATTGTTACGTGACCCTCAGCAATTCCAAATTTAATATTTTTTTTTGTTGAGTCTTTACTTTGCCACTGCTTTGAAATATAGGATAAGTAGATAGTTTTTTTTCAGCAATGTTAAGTGTATCACACCTGTGCCGCTGCACGCAGTCACTGCGGGCAGCTCAGAGCAAGTTGCTGGTCTCCGGCTCCAGGAATGGCTTCAACACAACAAACATCATCAGCCGACAACTCATCACACAAAATAATAAAGCCAGCAAGTTTAAGGGATTGAGGGTTAGTTCATGGTGTTAACTTTTGAGTTTAAAATGTAAAATGACCTATAAAATTAATGTGAACAAATCATAGGACCCTACAGGTTTCAACTAATAAATGGTCCAAGGTCCAAATGAATGGTCAAAGTCAATTACATTGGTTAAAGACAACCACACACAACTACTCAACAGTCACTCATCTCCCAATATTCCTGACATATTGACAAGATAATCCATTCATCTGTAAACATGTCACAGTAAGGCTTAGCTTGCACGAAAACAAGAGAGAATTGCATGTAGAGATTGTGTGAGGGACCCGAGCATGGGCCCCGGAATCTCTTTAAAATTTCAAAAACTTCCCTTAAAATTCAAACCATTTTGATAAGATATTTGCAATATGTTTCTTTTGAAAATAGATAAAAATATAAAGGCCAAGGTCAGATAAAATTGTTTTTCTTCCATTCTTGACCTTTCTGGCAAGTTTTTGCTTTTTGTGATAATTATTATCATTTAACGAGTTGAAATACTTATAGAAGATATCTAGATAGTTTTGGTTATTTTCAATCCGTTGTATGATATGTCAGATAGGCTCTTCACCTGCGACTTTCTCCACGTAGATTTCGTATTTTCTCCTACAAACTTAACACCCCCATTTATTTATCTATACTAATATTATAAAGCTGAAGAGTTTGTTTGTTTGTTTGTTTGTTTGGTTGAACGCGCTAATCTCAGGAACTACTGGTCCGAATTGAATAAATCTTTTTGTGTTGGGTAGCCTGATTATTGAGGAAGGCTATAAGCTATATAACATCACGCTACGATGAAAAGGAGCGGAGCAGCAATGAAAAATGAACGAAAACTGGCAGGCAATTCGATGCGACGGGAAGGGTCAGGGTAGAAAAAATATACGCAGACGAAGTTGCGGGCAGAAGCTAGTGAAGTAATAAAGAAATAAACAAAAAATACTAACTTTACTTATATAAGTATTTGTGCCAAGTTTCAAGATTCAAAGAATCTAATTTATACAAATTAAATCCCCCTTTTCACCCCCTTAACCCGAATTTCCAAAAACCCTAAGTGCTCCCCTACATTATAAAAGGAACCTGTATGCAACATTGTATGTGCCTAGTCCCAGTTGTTTCGGCTGTGCATTGATATGTCAGTTAGTTTCTCCTTTAATATATTGCACCTCCGGTGCAACAACGTCACTTATGCAAGAAGATGTATTATTTCAGGAGAAGCCTTTGGAAATTCCACATCCTATTATAATGTATTGACTAAAGAAATTAACTGGTAATATTTAAACTACAACTTTGAACTTCATATTAAAGTTAAAGCGAACATTTAATAAAGGGGTACATTAGCTACTTTTTTTCATACTCAGATCAATTTTGACAAAATTTGCACAAGTGACTATGAAGAGGACGCGCGGGGGGGCCAAAACCCCGACTATTATTGATATTGTAGGGTTAGTTATCAAGCCTTAAAAAGGCATGCACGACAAAATCGTGGAACGTCACCTGTCACCAGCTCCCGGTCTAGTAGGGCTACCTAGCTTTTGTACTGAAAACAAGGAGGAAAAACGAACTGAAAGGGATTAATTACTGCTCTACTAGGTAATAATACATTTACTTAAGGGAATTGGTAATTTACCTTTGGGTCTTGTCTCACTTGAAATAATAAGTTATGTCGTCAATTTCATTTAGTTGTGTTGGTAACAATGTTTTGTAAAATTTGTGAATTTGTAAATAATTTTTGTACTGCTTTTAGGTAATAATAGAGAACTGATTATTATTTTAATGAAGTGTGTTACTCTATGATAACATTTTAACTCTCTTATCATAAGACCTTTTGATAAATTACCCATTCATTATAATTCTCTTGCTCTTATCCCAATCCGATTTTGAGATCGGCGCAACCTGTTTTTTTCTTCCATACTTCCAAATTTTAAAGTTGACAAATTTTAGGGTCTGCTTTGATCAGTTTACATGTTTTTGTCTGAAATTAAACTTTTCCTCTTCTCCAGCTAACAGACTTGCTGAAACCACAGAACATTGCGGTCCGCCTATGCCAGACCGCGCCGAAGCCCAAAGCGCCTCCCAAGGTGGTGGGCTACTGGCTGCTAGGGTGTTCAGGAATGGTGTTCACCGCAGTAGTCCTAGGTATGGTGGCAGGGTATCTTATTCTACTGTATAGCATATACTATGTTATTGACGTGGCACTTAGAACTACGAATGGGAAGAAGTAGGGATTTTATGTAGGCGGGGTACTAAAAAAAATTGGTAGGGGGGTTACCTGGACTAAGTGTAGATGACAAGCATTTAGTATATGATAAGCGATAATAAAGTACAGAATGCACAGTTGAATTGACTTGGTGATGGGTCTTTTCACACCGTGCATAATAGTCGCAAAAAAAAAAATAGTCGTTGCCATTGTTGTATTTTGCTAACTTGATGTTAAAACACTGGAATTACTGTTTATAAAGGTTTTGTAAGCGCGTCAAATTCCTTTCTTCTGGGACTACAAACCCAACATAAGCCATGTTGGGTTTGTAGTCTAGTGTAGGTATAATTGCAGGCTTTTCACTGTTTCTTTGACTGGACATTCAGAAGGTAATATTTATGTATTCTGAATTAAACATAATTATCTATATTGTTGCATTAACGCGCCCTATAGTTAAATTTTCTGTACATTAATGTGCCCTATAATTAATTTATCTGTACATTTATGCGACCTATCATTCAATGATCTGTATCTACTCAACTTAAGTTGGAGAACAAAAGCATATCGGAAGGATTTGTAGTTTCATACTTAAGTACACACCTTTCATGAATATGAAACAAGCTAAAGTCTCTGCCATTTTAAAGGGTACTCCCTTTCTTCTCCTAAAATTGTTTGTCCGAAAATCATTATCCATAACGTGTTAGCTATAAACGGCAGTAACCATAATATTCAAAAAGCCGAAATTTTGTTTTACATAATTATCTTTGCTTCTAAAACTATTATGTCATAATATCAAATACTATAATCATTAAATCTCCTAATTTTGCATGTTATAAAGTCAAATGTCCTAAGTATTGTATTATATAAAGTGTATTATGCCGAATATTCATTTATAACAAAATCGTTAGTAGTAAAAAAATGCTACAAGTTAGGTTTTAGTGACAGAAACGAATCGCTGTAAATCCAACTCCACGTAGTCTTGTTTGCCCTACCCCTAGAGTGTTATTTAAAATCGCGTAGGCGCGGAGGGGCGAGGCGGCCCGCGTGGACCGCCTAAGCCCCGCAGTGCCGGAGCCGTGACAGAAACCATGCCTGCTGCATGATGCATGCTCGCTTGCATACTGCATGCTTACTTGCATGCTCGATTGCATGCTGCTTGCCTGCTTGCATGCATGCTCGCTTGCATGCTGCATGCTTGCTTGCATGCTACATGATGCATGCTCGCTTGCATACTGCATGCTCGATTGCATGCTGCTTGCCTGCTTGCATGCATGCTCGCTTGCATGCTGCATGCTTGCTTGCATGCTACATGATGCATGCTTGCTTGCATGCTCGATTGCATGTTGCTTGCGTGCATGCATGCTGCATGCATGGTGTATGTTTGTTTGTATGTTTCTTAGAGGGATATAAAATCACTTGGTCACAATTACCTGTTTTATTGAGTGATATTGTATTTATTGAGTGATAATACATGCAGCGCCATGCCAGGCCTTGATAAATACCATAATGCTTTTGTATCTTTACTATTTATGTATTGTATCAGTTGAATTTGATAAAATAATGAAATTCTTAATGAACTCCGTAATACTTTGTTTTAAAAATATAATTAGGATAAATAAACATAAATAATTTCAATTTAGAACTTATAACTTTTATGGAAAACAGTTTTAAGTCTTTTGTATGTTATTGATAGTAATATTTATGACAAACGGATTTAGGGCATATTATATTTAGGGATTTCAATTGTATGGCATGTGATATTATGTGACATTTAGTTCGGGCAAGTTATCATTCGGACAAATGATGATTAGGACAAAAAAAAAATATGGCTCTTTAGATTATGGATAAAAAAGTTAGGTCACACAATAGAGAACCATTTTAAAGTTATTGGTTTTAATAAATACGTTACCTTTGTACCTGTAGTGTCCCTATGAGCCAAATTCTAAATTATTAAGGAGGTATTATGAAGAGAAAATAGTGGCCGTAAAGTATTTGAACATTAGGTATTAAGAGAAAATAGAAATTTGAATGTTTTACATTGAATAAAGGTACTTTCTAAGTTATTGTTGTTTTATTTTTCTTCTTTTGAATAGTAATTAAAAATGTTTGTTTAACATTCTAATCTTCTTGAATGGAAAAAACAAACATTAAATCATTTTCCATTGTTCACAATATAAAAATATTGAACCAAACAAACTTTTACAGTAAAAACTTGTACACATACGTAATGATACATTTTGGTATCATTTAGGACAACTCAAAGATGCATTATATGCATTACTACCTTCAATGGATATTATTAATTTTCGATGTATAAATGGAAGACATAATCTCTTACAATTTTCTTTAGACGCAATAAAAACGTGGTTTTTACTACTAGACAATGTCAATTTGCAGTCATAGAAATAGAGTCGAAAATTACACAATCAGAATGTATTTCGTCGCTTTGATGCCTTCTGGGATTATTTAATTTCAGCTTTATTTCAACTGAAGTAAGGTTTCTTTGGCAGCATAATCTTGTTTTTTGATTGCATTTCAATATCAGTTCTATAACACTGTGCAGGTGGTGTGACCCGACTAACAGAGTCAGGGCTATCAATGGTGACGTGGAAACTCCTGGGAGAGAAGATGCCGAGGACTGATGCGGAATGGCAGGAGGAGTTCGAGAAATATAAGCAGTTTCCTGAGTTTATTTAGTACGTAGCCTTTCTCTTTTAACTTGAATTCTGTTATTAGAGTCTACTCTTGCCCCCACCCGCTCTCTCCTCCATTGTTCCAGTGCAAGTAAGAGCTTATTTCAGGGTGTATAGTGCCATGCTTTTTTCGCATGAAAATGTGTACAGCGATGTTGTATTTTTAAAACATTCCCGATACCGCTCAAGCAAGGGTCTTTGTTCCGTAGTGATAAGAAATAAATATCGTGCGTCGAAAATGAAATAGAGGTTGCAATATAAAAAAAATCTGTTAAGTACCATATCTCACTGCTATCACAATATTTTACAAACATATAAATACTTATAATACTTCGAACTTTTACTCCACAGTAAGAACCAGAACATGACAGTATCAGAGTTCAAGTGGATATGGTACATGGAGTTCGCGCACCGTACGTGGGGGCGCGCGATAGGCGCCATGGTGTTCGTGCCGGCCGCCTTGTTCTGGGCGCGCGGCTACCTGGACAAGCCCATGAAGCTCCGCGTCGGCGCCTACTGCGCGCTCGTGGCTGCACAGGTCAATATTACCACTGTAGCAGAGCTACTTATCTTTATTTACTGCGGTTTTTAGCTAATCCACATCCACACTATATAATATTATAAATGCAAAAGTAACTCTGTCTGTCTGTCTGTCTGTCTCGATTTCCTGCTAAAACTACTGAACCGATTTAAATGAAATTTGGTACACAGATAGTTTAGAGCCTGAGAAAGGACATAGGCTACTTTTTATCCCAGTAATACGTTCCCGCGGCATATTTTCCGACCTCCACGCGGGCGAAGCCGCTGGCAAAAGCTAGTATTTTATAAATTGAGTTTGTGAATGTAGATTTCTTGACTGATTGATGTGATATCCCTAAGGGTGAAAGCGCGATGCGCAGTGAATGCCGTTTTCAAACCTCACATGTTTTGCCTGCCTATCGCAATCTACAAGTGTCAGGTCATTTATTATTTACTGATTCTGTGCTGTGATATGGTTGTGTGTTTTACATGTTTTGTGCCTGGTTGAAGGCAATAGACTCGCCTATTATATGGGACTTCAACATATCTGGCAAAATGTGGGGTGTACTATAGCTGCACGTCTGTCCAACCCTTTGGGAAAATAATTCGTGATATTATATTAAATGTGGTTCTGTGTTCCAATTCTACTACCACTAAATGACAAGTAATGAAACTGTTGTATTTTTAAGTGTGCTACAATGTCGCATTGAGACATTCGTCGCCTGTAAGGATATTATATGTTTGGTGTGAATAAATAAATTATACCAATTCTTTCCACAGGGTCTAATGGGCTGGTACATGGTTAAATCCGGATTAGAAGACCGTTTCCAAGGACCATCAGATGTGCCGCGCGTGTCACAGTACCGCTTAGCAGCACATTTGAGTTTAGCATTTATTCTGTATACGGGGCTACTGGCCGGAGCCCTGAGGGTGCTTCGCCCCTTCCCCGCGGCTGCTACAATTAAGTCCCTCAAAGATTTGAAGAGTGTAACTGCGCTTGCGCATGCCGTTAAGGCTATGGCGTTCCTTACAGCTGTGTCAGGTATGTATGTTTTGTTTTGATGTTTAAGTTTAAGACATGTAAAAAAAAAACACTAACAGCTTAAGTTACGTAAAATACACGTTTTATATCAGACAATCCTAATCAAGGTCAAATTTTAAAGTACCGCCAAAGAGAATGGAGATCATTTTTTTTTTAATTCTATGCATAATATGCCTAATAATGAAGCCACACAGCGAATACCACCTGGTGTCAACAATACATACCCAGTAGTTCTCGCACTTGCAAAAGAGGCTAAAACAGTACCACAATCTACATCACTTTCAAAACCCCACAACAATGTATTACGTCATGTGTCATAATTAGAGATCGGATATTCAGATGCATATTCACCTAAAGTTGAAATGTTGGCTAACATGGAATGTGCATTTTTACCGTGTTTTGTGTTGTTTTAACTAAAACATACCACCCTACACACATATGTATTTGCATCTGGGGTTAAACATTAATTTTAAAAATAAATATGATGATCCAAGAAACCCGGCTTTAATAAAAAATACGAAGCTGCTTCCGTGCTTTCACAGCTAAATAGTGATAAATGATAAATGATTTTATTTCTGTAAGTAGGTATGTACAAACACTTTTACATGTCAATGATATTTTTTTTTAAACTAGATGAGTTCGGCGTTTCCTAACTGATTACTCTGAGAAGAAAGGCCGAAACAAACTCAGAGGTCACAGTCTCTTTTAAAGTCCAGACATAATCTTGTTCACATCATGTGAAGATCATGTAGATTGGTGACTGAAATGGTCTTTTGAAGAAAGAACCACACAGTTTGAGTGGACCTGTCCAGTACTGACTGGACAGGTCCACTCAAACTGTGTAATCGTTTAGCTCAACTCGGAACATAAGGAGCCCAACGCTTTGACGAACAGTACCAAAGAAAGGACATTTGGGTAGGCCACATAATTACTCAAACTGCCAGATCATGATTACTGAGAAAGAAAGAAAACAAAATTAAAAAAAGACCCACATAGTCTTCACATTCACAATAATTAAAACAATACGATACTTTACAAAGTAAATATTCATGTCATTGTATATGTAAAAATTATCAATGTCAGTGTGTATATAAAAAAAAAGAAACGGATATAATTTTGTTGGTCAGATCATTTGATGACCATGTAGATCGGTGTCTGAAATGGTCTTTTGATGAAAGAACCACACAGATATTGAGTGGACCTGTCCAGTCAGTGCACGCATTTGTCGATAATCGTACAACTCAACTCGGAACTTAAGGAGCTCAACGATTCGACGAACAATACCAAAGAAAGGACATTTGGGTAGGCCGCACAAACTACTCAAACTGCCAGACCATAATCAAAAGTGAAACAATGACCCACATAGTTCTCAAATTCTCAATAATCAAAGTAATATTCATACAATTAATATTCATGTCATGTGAAATAATAAAAAAAGAGTAAAAATAGCAAAATAATAATAATAAAAAAACAACATTCAGTGTAGATTTATTGGAGCAGCTCAATCCCAGGCCGTTTTATCCTCAATATAGTCTTTAACAGTATAATAGGCTTTCTGCCATAATTTACGCTTTATACAAGATTTGAATTTATTTAGGCTTAGTTCTTGAATGAGGCTAGGAATTTTATTATAAAAACGAATACATTGGCATCTAAACGAGCCACCTATTTTCTTGAGCCTGGTCTTAGGAACAACAAAGTTTTGTTTGTTTCTAGTATTGACATTATGGATATCACTGTATCTTTTAAAGAGATTAATATTTTTATGTGCATACAGCAGATTTTCATAAATATACTGAGAAGGCACAGTCATTATATTAATTTCTTTATATTTGTCTCTGAGGGAGAATCTGGGACTTAATTTATAAATCGAACGAATTCCCCTTTTTTGTAAAACAAAAATTGTCTGAATATCGGCGGCATTTCCCCACAGCAGAAATGTCCGCTTCCACCGCGCGGCCAACTCTTAAAATTTGATGAAATTTTGCCAGGAATTAGTTGTAATTTGTTACAATACACACCTCTTTTCCTGAATTTGTTACAAAAAAAAACTAAGACGCTACGACCAAAAAGAGTTGGCCGCTAGGACCGCCACTTACCGTAGTGATCACAGAAATCTAAATAATAAGGCACTAGAAGTCGTAAGGCCGCGTGACCTTGTCGCCGCAAATGTGACTCGTACATCACAATCGCGCGTGGAGCGTATTTTTCGGTCATCAGTGTTGTTTCGGATGCAGACACGTAAACATGGTTTTTTGCAGCATATCCAGCTGTGGAAATTCGTCCACGAAGTGTAACTTTGTAAATAAAGGGATAACATTTCATAAATAAGTAGTATTTTTTTAAATAATGTTTATTTTTAATGAAAATTACTAAAATAAAATTATTCACCACCAGTATTACGAATAATTACGATTGTCGTAGAAAATAAATTTGTATCTCATTTCAATAATCATTGATGCATTAGCGTGTTCATGTTTACAATACAACTATTAAAAGCAGCAATGGAATTACAGTCATGCGCAATATACAATATCGCCCCGTACGTAAATTTCCAGGAACACGCTGCAAGAGTTGAGCGCGAATTAGTGACGTACCACTACTATTTTGTATCGATAATTTTATTATGTTTAGCTTACCTAGTTTTACCGACATAGGAATGAAATGTAATTTTTCGTTAAATATTTATTTAGTTATCTACTATATTTTTTCTATATAATAATTGATTATAAAAATCGTTTATCAGCGATTATCTGTTTATTAGTATTATTAAAATACTTGAAAGATTTATATTCAGTTTTCCCCATAATTTAGAAAATGTATTGAAGTACAGTCAATTTGGGTGAATAGGAATGTTGGGATAAATCGGTTTATTGCCAAAAAGGAGTAGTCTGTAATGCTTATACTGAATTATAATTTACGATTTAATTGACTTGCTGGCAACAAACTATCTTATTTTAACGTTAAAATCCTTTTTAAAGTTTTGTCCGAATTCACCCCTGCATTCTTATTCACCCCGTTTGTTGTTAGGTTAATTATTTTTAGACTAGAAGCCGACCCCAACATAGTTGGGAAAAGGCTAGGCAGATGATCGTGATTCCAATTTTATTACTTACGTTTATTATTAACTACAGATTTATATTAAGTTATGATAGCTATAAAAACAAATATTGCAAAACTAGCAATACTTTTCAAGAAAAAAAACCAGTGCTTCTAAGTATGCATTTATTACTTACAATTATTTTATTTATTAAAAACCTTTTCACATGATAACATTTTCTAAAATTAATGAGACACTCTGGATTAATTAGGTATCTATTGCTGCGATGCGGTACTCCTGCGGGATCAACGACGCTCAACAGAAAGTTATCGATACGAGCGTTGCGCTGCACTATTCCTAAGTGAGAGTGACCGCGCAATATCATTCTTTACTTTTCGCACACGTTTATTATTGGTCCAAGTGGCCACGCGTCCTGAGACTTTGAGTTTTTAAAAAATATTACGTAATGACATAATTTTAAAGTTTATTTTTATTTGCTTCAATGCGAAAAATACGTGTGTGTGCGTAATTGTGTATTTATTGTATGTGTATGTGATGGTAGCTGTGACCCGGCGACACGTGTTACGGTATTAAAGGACGGGAGATAGCATTTCTATTGCCTTATTATTTAGATTTCTGTGGTAGTGATCGTCCGTGATTACACAGAAACTGAATAATGCAGATAGGCGAATGATACATCAAAAGAAAGGTCTTAATTTGTTATATTTGTTACAAAAATAAAAATCATCAAAACTACAAAATATACAAAAAGTTATGCTATATTTAGTTTTCAGGTTAAGTGTAGGTACGTATCTGACCATAAAATCAAATTAATAGAGGCTAATGTGTATGGACAATTAGTTGCTAATTTGTTACAGCAAATAAACAAGAAAAATACTAGAAAAAAGGTTTGTGGGATTGTTCCACACGACTTGTTTCGGTATTTTTGGCAAAGTAAAACAAACAGTGAACGAAAATAAGCATGGAAGTATTCCTAGCTCTAAAAAATGACCCAACGCAGATTGCGCCGCGGTGGGCGGGGCTTACCGATTGCGCCGGCCACGCTTTTAGTTCGTCAACAGTAGGCAACAGCGGCGGTCGACTATTATTTACCGGTTTTAGCGTGTTAAATATTTAAAAAGGCCTTCTTGTGCAATGAAGTGGTGTGTAAATAAATCACATTTGTATAAAAAGAATGCTGGAATTACTTTTCACGTGTTGTACATCGCTATTTATTATATTTCTATTAAAAATGAAGTCGTTTTGAATTATACCACGAAGTCTATGGGGATGATAGTATGCAACCAAACAATTTACTTTTCTACCTGACAATAATGACAATTTTTTTTAAGACATAACATTTTTTTTTATATTGAGACGGTATTATCCACACTATCCACACTAATATTATAAATGCAAAAGTAACTCTGTCTGTCTGTCTGTCTCGCTTTCCTGCTAAAACTATTGAACCGATTTAAATGAAATTTGGTATACAGATAATTTAGAGCCTGAAAAAGGACATAGGCTACTTTTTATCCCGGTAGTATGTTCCCGCGGAATATTTTCCGACCGCCACGCGGGCGAAGCCGCTGGCAAAAGCTAGTGTAAAACATACTAAGCTAGTGTAGCTTCATAAAAGTTCCTTTAATAGCATGGAGACATAAACTAACAATTTTCCGAGGCACGTAGGTAAAAGTCAAATGTCAAAGACAGTAATAACATTGGGATTCACGTTCACTAGGTTCATGATTCAGCAATTCTAATTTATCTGATTTCTGCCTACCCCTATGGAAAGAAGGCGTGAGTTTATTTATGTACATATTACTCCCTAAACACTACTCTATTTACAGACCTTATAACAACGCTGTTGACATTCAGTTCATAAAACATAAATTTTTTATCATAATTATATTTATTAATACCATCAATATCACGATTAATTATTTGCGTTGCACCTTATTACATAAAACAACCCGGGCGACGAAGCGGCGTCGTAGAAATGTCGGTAGTGGTCTATACGTTACATGGTACTTTAAACCCAATAAATCAGGAAATAAGGTCCGTTTTTAACTGTGCATTCAGAGTAGTAATAATATTCTTTGTGTGGTTCCGCGAATCAGCGACAGGTTTTCGATGTGTGAGTTTGTTTGGGATTTTGTGTCAAGATGCCCGCTTAGTTCCCTTGAAGTAATGCTTCCATGTTTATTTTCGTTCACTGAAAACAAACGATGGATATTCAAGTGGGAATATTTATTATCAAAATCCTAGCTACTATATTTACGCGCTTTTTTTTTTGGCGTGTTTACGCGAGTCCCCACAGGTTCAATTTTTTTTTACAGTCGATTTTAGTTGGCCGCGCGGACGGCAATATGCCTAAAATACAATGGCGTTTATTTCGTTATTAATAGTAGGTTCAAGCTTAGTTCTAGTACTAATAGACAGGTATCGTAGCCAAGTTTGGATAAATGTGGCGAATATAACTACAGGCTTTATATTTTAGAAGATATTCACTAAAATATAGTAGTATGAAACTGTATTAGAGTAGAGTGACCATAAATTTTCATAATAAAGTGAGACTGAATCGCATTATTGGAATGTTCGGTAGTCTTATGTTAATTTTTTAGGGTGAAACTCTTTAACACATCTTATAGCATACTATATAAAAGTCAAATTCACAAATCGATAAAATAGCTTTATTCAAAATCAGCATAGGGTACAGGCAAAAATCAAGTAATATAAGTCAACAATATTTTTTTTTTTTTTATAAACTACCATAACATTTATAAATTAACTAAAACTAGTGTAAGACACAGAATGTAGACACATTTTCTTACAGGTACTTATTTCAATTTTAGAATAATTTTAAAAATATAGTGATTTTATTTTAAAAATGACATAGTGATCTATTTTTGTGCCTGGTATAAATTCTATAGCACTAACTAAGAAAAAATCTTTAATGTTAATACTAATCGGTACTTCAGTGAGTAAAACTGAGGGCGCTACATTGCAATTGCAGTCTTTATTTTAGAAAAAAGTTTTTGTTATTTCAGTTCTACAGTTTAGAATTTACCTTTTTCTTTTCTATAAATATTTTTAGTCAGGAGCCTAGTTCGGCGTGGTTTAGATTTTAATTAACTTTGATGTTTTGAAGGTTTTTGGAGTAACAAGGCTAATGTGTATGGACAATAAGTTGCTAATTTTTTGCAGCAAATTAACAATAAAAATACTAGAAAATAGGTTCAATCATATTTTTAGAGTCGATTTTAGTTGGCCGCTCGGACAGCAATATGCCTAAATTACAATGGAGTTTATTTAATTATTAAAAGTAGTTTAATAATTAAGCTTAGTTCTAGTAATAATCGACATGTAACGTAACCTTGTTTGGATAAATGTGGCGTAAATAAAATTACTATATTTTTTTAATTATTCTAAAATTGAAATAAGTACCTGTAAGAAAATGTTTCTACATTCTGTGTCTTACATCAGTTTCAGTTAATTTATAAATGTTATGGTAGTTTATAAAAAAAAATATTTTGTTGACTTATATTACTTAATTTTTGCCTGTATGCTGATTTTGAATAAAGCTGTTTTTATCGATTTGTGAATTTGACTTTTATAAAGTACTAGCTTTTGCCCGCGGCTTCGCCCGCGTAGATGTCGGAAATTATCGCAAGAGGACGTATTACCGCGGTAAGAATGTATTAATCCATGTTATACATACATAAAATTACGCCTTTTTCCCATGGGGGTAGGCAGAAACTACGGAACGCCACCTGCTACGATCCTTACATATCTTGTGTGTTTGATGTACTTAAAATAAAACTAATAGTATTCAGAGTAAGAAGACTGCGACATAGGGCTGGATTGATATAAGTCAGTTGAGTTAAGTGGATGAATATAAGTCTTCCTGGTTTTTCTTAACGCTCCTGTTCTACCTATATAAACACTCAGTTATTTACCAGACACCAAATTAAACATAGTTATAAGAATAGTACTTTGGCCAGTGACTTTGCCCGTATAGCTGTCGGAAAATATCACCAAAATATCGGTAAGTATCCAGGATAACCAAAAATTCAAATCCATCCAAAAATCTAAACATCTAAGCCATATTTCGCGGTCTCTTACTTGGAATAATACAATTAGGTTTATTTTGAGTACTTCGAACACATGATAATCGCATTTACTATGAAGCCAAAGTAATATGAATTACAATCCTATTAATCCTGCACTACCCGACCGCTACCAAGCGAGACGGCCGGACGCGGGAAGGCCCGCTAGCCGCTCTGCGGCGATTTTATTATAATCTCTGATATCTTCTAAAATATTAATTTTAATGATATGCTGTAAAGAGCAATTTTGTTCTACATGAAATGCACAATTTATTTAAGGTACTTAATTGGATAAGGATTAATGCTGTATTGCTTAAAATCGCATTCATAAATAAGCCATTATTTCTCGTAAAAAGTAAAGGATAAAAATGGTTATTATGGGTTATCCCTAAGAGTTAGATATATACCATCGCGGACTTTTTTGTAGAACTTTTTAAGGTGTACAATACTGTAGTACATTATTTTGAGCTATTTCGTAGGGTTCAGCCAGCGTTCGCAATGTAAGCGCAAAAAAATGTGTTTATTTATGACATCACATTAGAAACCTCTAAAATTATCAGCGTTTCTTTACTATATTATGCATGTTATATACATATAAACCTTCCTCTTGAATCACTCTATCTATTAAAACAACCTGCATCAAAATCCGTTGCGTAGTTTTAAAGATATAAGCATACATAGGGACAGACAGACAGCGAAGTGACTTTATTTTATAATATGTAATGTAAAGATGCTATAGGATGTCTTAAAGAGTTTCACCCTAAAAAATTAAGATAAGACTACCGAACGTTCCAATAATGGCGATTCAGTCTCACTCTATTATGAAAATTTATGGTCACTCTACCCTAATACAGTTTCATACTACTATATTTTAGTGAATATCTCCTAAAATATAAAGCCTGTAGTTATATTCGCCACATTTATACAAACTAGGCTACCATACCTGTCGATTAGTACTAGAACTAAGCTTGAACCTAATAACGAAATAAACGCCATTGTGTTTTAGGCATATTGCCGTCCGCGCGGCCAACTAAAATCGACTGTAAAAAAAATATCGAACCTATTTTCTAGTATTTTTCTTGTTTATTTGCTGTAACAAATTAACAACTAATTGTCCATGCACATTAGCCTCTATTAATTTGATTTTATGGTGAGATACGTACCTACACTTAACCTGAAAACTAAATATAGCATAACTTTTTGTATATTTAAATTTTGATGATTTTTATTTATGTAACAAATACAACAAATTAAGACCTTTCTTTTGATGTATCATTCGCCTATCTGCATTATTTAGTTTCTGTGTAATCACGGGCGATCACTACGGCAAGTGGCGGTTCTAGCGGCCAAACTGTTTTTGGTCGTAGCGTCTTAGTTTTTTTTGTAACAAATTCAGGAAAAGAGGTGTGTATTATAACAAATTACAACTAATTCCTGGCAAAATTTCATCAAATTTTAAGAGTTGGCCGCGCGGTGGAAACGGACATCAGCAGAATACCGTACGACATCACGCTATGAAAATAACTAAAGTAAACTAAATGGGCTGTCTCTAAATCAGTTAAATCACGAATTTTTCTAACAGCGTATGCAGCAGAGCTAAACAGAGCTAAGTATTATACACTAGCTTCTGCCCGCGACTTCGTCCGCGTTAAATTTCTTGTTCCCGCGACCTTTCCCGTTGCGTCGAATCGCCTACCCGTGCGATATTCCCCGTTTTTGCAACATTTTTCATTACTGCTCCGCTCCTCTTGGTTTTAGCGTGACGTTATATAGCCTATAGCCTTCCTCAATAAATAGGCTACCTAACACAAAAAGAATTTTTCAATTTGGATCAGTAGTTCCTGAGATTAGCGCGTTCAATCAAACAAACATACAAACAAACAAACAAACAAACAAACAAACAAACTCTTCAGCTTTATAATATTAGTATAGATTAGGTAAATATGCATCCGAATATCCGATCACTGGTCATAATGTAAATAAATTGTTAATATTTGTTTCCTGTTTTTGATGGCGGGATGGTAGCTAATGGTCTCCACCAACTTTGGACCACATCTTACAATTAAAAATATCTTTGAATCTAAATGATTTTCCTTTTATTTCAGGCGCCTTCGTAGCCGGCCTGGACGCCGGTCTGGTCTACAGCTCATTCCCTAAGATGGGAGACAAATGGATCCCAGATGATATCCTAGAATTCTCCCCCACACTGCGTAACTTCACGGAAAACCCCACCACGGTGCAGTTCGACCATAGGATCCTGGGCACCACCACTCTGGCCCTGGTGACTAGTATGTGGTACATAGCGAGGAAGAAGCCACTGTCGCCCATGGCGAGGAGGGTAGTCAATGCAGTCGGAGCTATGGCGTGGTTGCAGGTAAGATATATTTAATATATTTTTACTGATACAAATGCGTTTCCTGAATGGACAAGTCCACAAAAACCCTGTGGCTCTTTCCTCAGAGGTTCACCTCAGAATCTCAATCTTTATTTCAATTGAACCATTTATATGCTCTTAGAATTGCTAATCTGCATGGTCCTCACATGGTAATACAAGACAATGTCTGAAATGTAAGTGACTGACCTCTCGGTGGTGTGTCTCTGAGTAGCCAGATAGGAAACAACGACCTCGGGTAAAAAACAACTTACTGTGTGTTTGTAGTATGTTACAAACCTAAATACAGATTTCTCCAAGTACCTAGGTTTGTACAAAATAGCTTTAGTTTCGGAAGTCGGTGGCAACTGACAAGAAATGAAATAAAACACACACCGACTTTCGAAACTAAAGTTATTTTGCAGTTTTTTAGTGGAAGTCGGTTGTATTTTACTGTCCGTCGTTTTCGATCAAGCGGAATCGAAGTCAAGAGTTGAAGATTTTTTGCTTAAGGTATAATTCCTTTGTACTAGGACCATAGGTTCGATCCGCAAGGCGAATTTAATTGGGTTTTTGTCACTAGCGCCCGGGGTCTGAATTGGTCCTTGGTTGACATTAGGCTCGCCCCCAATATAGCGAAATGAGGGTATACTTTACGTCTACCTATCCCTTCATGATATGCTAATTCCTCTGTTCTTCTCCAGGTTTCCCTCGGAATAGCCACCCTCCTGTACTACGTGCCCACACCACTCGCTGCCTCACATCAGTCAGGATCACTTGCTCTCCTGACCCTCGCCATCTGGCTCACTCACGAGATCAAACTACTCAAATACATACCAAAGTAGATAACAGACTGTATTATTTTTTTGTAAATTAAACTTTATGCTAGTGAAGTTATGGAGTTTTCACTGCATTGGTGTTTTTCACATCACTATTAAAACTAGTAAATCAGCTGTTAGATAGGTACCAATTTTCCATCACTTATTAGGTATCGGTTCAGACAGAACAGAAAAATCTACGCACTGATTCGAGTCTTCTCAAGACGCAGTTCAAACCGAGAGCAACGTAGTCGCGAGCATGCGCGAGCCGTTTGTTTCGATATTTATATAATTTTTTATTGTAGTTTATTGTAATACGGCCTTATTTTCAATGGAGTCAGTAAAAAATCTTTTTAGTTAAGATATGTACCCCGCATTAATCTAATCGCGTTATTCGTCTATTTCTCGCGCACATAGTTAATGTAAATTTAAGAGTTATATGGTTTTCTCATGGATCACATTGTCAGAACGGCACCAAATTGAAATGGGACCGCACGGAAGCACCAGCTTTCAAATAAAAAAATAATCATCAAAATCGGTTCAGTCAGTTAAAAGTTATGAGGTAACAAACAAAAAATACAGTCGAATTGAGAACCGTCTCCTTTTTAGGGTTCCGTAGCCAAATGGCAAAAAACGGAACCCTTATAGATTCGTCATGTCTGTCTGTCCGTCCGTATGTCACAGCCACTTCTCTCCGAAACTGTAAGAGCTATGCTGTTGAAACTTGGTAAGTAGGTGGGTTCTGTGAACCGCATCAAGATTTTCACACTAAAATAGAAAAAAAAAAAAAAATTTTGGGGTTCCCCATACTTAGAACTGAAACTAAAAAAAAAAAAAAAATCAAATCCATACGTGTGGGATATCCATGAATAGGTCTTCAAAAATGGTATTGAGGTTTCAATATCATTTTTTTCTATACTGAATAGTTTGCGCGAGACACGCTTCCAAAGTGGTAAAATGTGTGTCCCCCCCCCCGTAACTTTTAAAATAAAAGAATGATAAAACTAAAAAAAATATATGATGTACATAACCACGTAAACTTCCACCGAAAATTGGTTTGAACGAGATCCAGTAAGTAGTTTTTTTAATACGTCATAAATCGTAAACCGCAATTTACCTATCATTCAATCGACTCAAATATAAAAATTTAAAAAAACATTTAATTTCATAAACATAAACCTTATGCATAAACCGAGGATACCTACAGGTTTGTACGGAACCCTCGGTGCGCGAGTCCGACTCGCACTTGGCCGGTTTTTTTTTGAAGTCGGTTAAAAATACTCAAGCATTCTTCCGTTCTGTCTGTACTGAACCTTAAGCTCTCTAATATGCCACCAGTTTCAATTAATGAGGGCCTGTAAATGTTTAGGGACACTTCTATAAAATACAATACACAAACAATGTTATTCACAAAGTGTTTTATTTGAAAATTTAAAATGCTAATATTGCTTACACACTGAAAAACTGTTTTATGTACAAAACTGTGTGTAGACAAATCGCAGATGTGTTGCGTTCGAGCCGACAGCGCCGCGCTCCTTCAAAATATACAACTTGATTATAGCCTTACGATACACGCAGTGAATTTGTTATTCAATATAAATCTATCTATCTACATACTTGTAACAATACAGGCATGATCCAAACTCTGCGCGTCAAAACCCACATCAAATTTTGATATATTTATTACTTATTGTGCTTCTAAGTATTATATTAGCAGTACCCGGGCTCACGGATGACAGATGGATATTTTAACTTCGATATATCTCACTCCTACATACACGTTTAAAATGTTACTTTGAACGGAAAGTATATAATTATTAGTTGAAACATACTAGATGGCTAAAATAAAATTTATGATAAAACGCCATCTAGCATAGGGTAAAATAATAATAATAACATTGATGGCGAACTACACAAATACGAATTCGAAATTATTTTGTCATATTGAGCGATTTTAGTGTGATATGCGCACAGAAACTATAAAACTACATTACAAGCAAGAATTATAAGGAAAATTCTATAATCATCAAATAAATCTTTCTTCAATATCTTGCGCACGTAAATAAATTTTATTGCTTAAGGTACATTTCAGAGGTACGTAATACAGCCAGCGACAAAATAACAAATGTGGTGCTGTACATTTTCTTAACAAGTAAAGTGCTTAGATAAATAAAAGAGAAAACATGTAGAGATGTGAGTATGACATTTCAATAAAGTTTATAATTTTGGACATTACCCGTATCTGTTAGACATAACATTTAGTTGTGAGAAATCGTTTATGGCGGATCTTTTCCTACTATTCATTGCTTTGACTATGAAAACAAAAGTTTAGTTTAAAAGCGATCGCCAAAAGAGATAAGTAACTAGGGTCGTCAGATATAGTTGAAGTTTCGTTAGTAACCGTGTTTTCGAATAAAATTTAATTTAATTAATAGTAAAGAAACATTTCATATTTATTTACTATTAATTAAATCAAATAAAGTTTTATTCGAATACATCGGTTTCTTATTAAACTTCAACTCTATTCGACGGCCCTAGTTACTATCTATTTTTGTGACCGCTCATTGAAAGTACATATACTAAGTAAAACCTATCCATGTTACCTCATAGTCAAATGCATAAAATCAGTAGGAAATAAGTCCTTCAGTGGAAAAAAAAATGCTAGCACCATATATAATTCCTTAATCCGAAATCAAACATGTTTAGACCGTATATGACTATTGTATAAACTAGCCATGGCCGACTGCAATTTGTAACCTAAATATAACTGAAAATCTATTAGCGTAAAGTGAGGCAACACTATATTGTTGATGGTAACACAGGAGGAATTGTTCACAGATAACAAATACTTTTTTTCACTGACAATTTCAGTCTTGTGAGATAAGGCGTGAACTACACAAGTTTCAGAGAAAATCAGAATAGGAGGAGTGGTGTCGTGGTAAGATAGTTCGTAGTCTGTCAATGCAGTTCAGGCCTTAGTTTGCACATTAATTTAACATGAGAAGTCGTGAACGGTTATAGACATTAATATCTTTACATAGAGTGTAGCTTGCACGAGTTACACGAACGTATTGTTAGAATTTTCTATAATAAAAACGATTTATCCTGAATTATATATATTAACAATGACAGCTCTGCAACATTTTATATAAAATATTGTTTATCGCTATTGGATTATTCATCTATTTATTTGCCATAACATTTTATTATAATCAGAAGGCCAATTCTTGTAATTAAAAAAGTTCATAATCTAGTCCCGTCACCAGTGTGAATCAATTGTTTAAAACCTGTCAAAAATGTATGGAAAGTCGAAGTATTTTTGAGAGATTGAGACTGTAGGTAGACGTTCTTAAAATTACAAGAATTGTCCCTCCGATCTAATCTGTTGTAGCACTGCGAAATTTTATTTTATATGGATTTTGCTTTTTTTAAATATCTTTAAAGGTCTCGTAGGACATCATTTTGCCAAGAATGAAGACAAAAGTGTAATGAATAATTACTGAAATTTGGAAAATAACATGTTTGCAGAGGCACCATTGTCTAACTAAATATTATCTCGAGCCTCTTCCCAATTTAACTATAAAATAATGATGTATAAATACTAAAACTAACCTAATACGTTAGTACTATGTTTTAATCCTCTTATTACAATTTAGAAATACATATAACATATATTTGTAGCAGTTACAATCTAAATGGCTGGTAAAAAAAAAGAAAGCATTCAGAATTAATCAAAGGTCCTCACAATCAAAAACTATTGCAACGTCACGTATTTGGTTTGCCGGTATTTAAAGGCGAGTAACGTGAGCGCATACATCTCAAACACATAATAAAGAATAAATTTCTTATAAATTGTAACTGCTTACATTTAAATATCTCTATAACCTATAATCGCCATATCAATAATTTCGATACAAAAAATAAACAAACTATAATCATATTCATAATTATTCCAATTTATAAATAAATGCTGCTGAGGCTTTATTTAATATCACTATAAGGTTTGAAACAACACTTGGTATATAACAACATCGATATCGATACTTTGAATTAATCGATAAAGTGTGGTAAATAAAATCTATCTTAGTAATTGTTGAATCGATATGGTGAGATTATTGCCAGTAATGGCTTTAGGCCATCAATGTAGAAGTTTGATTGAATAACATTTACCGCACACGTGTGATATAGTTACTCATAATGTGAAGAGTCAATAAAGAAAAATATTGCCTTTTAATATTGTTGCGAACACAATGAGAAGGACATATATAATTTACTCAGCGATAAAGAATGCTATGAATAAGGGGGTAAGTTAGTACAACATGTGTGTTTTAGCAGTAGCAAGAGGCCTAAAGAATCCGATAGTAATTATTTTTATATGAGTGTGATAAGTACGCTTTTGTATTTTGTTTTCTTATTTCAATCGGAGTCCAACTGAGTATCATAATATAAGGCCATTATATCATAGCAAATAACTAATTTATTTTTTATAACTAAATAATGTATTGTCCTAAAGCATATTGCGAATATTTTGCACCAAGTCGACATTTTTATCGAGCAAAGAATGTTAATAATTAACTTTAGTTTTACAATACGTATAAGATGAAACCATATTCAAGTGATACAAAGTACATCAAAGATATTTGTTTACCTACAATAATATGTCCGTTCACTTACAATTATAAGAAAATATAATTTTATCCGAAACTTATGTTATTAATTTCTTTTATAAGAATACATTCCACGAATCACTAACAACATTATAATTTTGCTTTTATTAACTCGAGTGCAGGTTCTAACACCGAAACGTACTGGCTACAATATGTACGTACGTACACATACATCTCTGACGACGCGTACTTTGAACAGCAACGAAACGGCTGCCTTTGATATGAAAGACGCAGGAGCCACTGAAATAATCACATTCATCATGCGATCATGTCTATTGAGATTTGACTTGTTATAAACTCAAGAACAATGCTCCATTTTATTTAAAGATTCGAACAACAATATTGCCTCGCAAGACAGTCTTGATCCGTTTGTTCAAGCAATTTATAAACCTACCATCAATGATCCGACGTGACATTTGAATGCAAAATTAACACCTAGCGATCGATTTAAATAATCAATATATTATTATATAATAATAATTAAGTAAGTATATAAAGAGAATTCTCACAACATCACAATAGATGGCAGTCGCTTTGTATACGTAATGGCAAATTAATACTTGCGTTCAAATGTTTGTTTTTGTATGCCCATAGAAGTCTTTTTTTCTGTATTTAGAGAATTTGGGAAAGTAAAGACTACTACAGACAGTATGTAGTGTTATACCACAGTACTATAATATAGCATATTGGGACACCTCGAATTACTTTTAAATTGGTTCTTTGTTGAAAAAGCATGGCATGGGCGGTCATATACACACAAAAACCGAGTACACATTAAAAAAAAATAAAAAAAAGACAGGTATATAAGTTCCTTATTAAATAAAAAACATCCCAGTCATTTAAATAGGTAATTTATAAATGATAAAGTCGACCATAATACAAAGGCGATATTCCACCAGCAATTGTTTATATTAGAATGTTGGTTTTATCACTTTCAGCATTTACAATAGTTAATTTGCTGCGTTCCGTTTGACTAACGCAAACCCGTACGCGATGCAAATAAATGACAGTGGGACATCGCCTTTAGATAATATCAGTAGTTAATAATTTGATGAGATGCTGTGGTCGCTTAACGTATTAATATCTTGAGCCATGTTATTGTCTGTTAACAATTTTATACGTGTATCGCTTATTCAGTTTTGAGACAACTTATTGCAACTTATTTTGTTATTATCTCTAATTTAATGGTAGGTACACTTGTATCTATTTTATCGCATAAATTAATTAATTCCAGACGATTTTAAACACACAATTATAAATATTTACTATAATATTTCCCTTGATACATAATATAATAAATTCCACTTGTATTTTGTGTATCGTAATAGTAATAACCATACAGCCTTAAAGTATCGCTCTCACTGCCATATACATATAATATATTAATCACTACAATTGGGGCATTTTATATAAATATAAACAATTTCATACGAATCTAGTTCAAATGATAAAGGATGCTGAGTGTGGGCCTGTCTATAAAACATGTAACATTCTACATAAAATTACATCTGATTATATTTTATGGCGCAAAATAGCTTCGTCGTTTTAATGTTGGTTCATTGTCAAACACTACTTGTAACTACCAAAGTTACATATTGTATGGACAACCAAAGAGAAACTAGAATGTAGGTAATATCAAGGGGACACCCCATCGAAAGCGTTCACAGAAATAAACGACTGTAACACTCGACTCAGGGATGATTTTGAACGCACTAATAAATGATAAAACCTTATTTGGCCCCTAGCTTTTACAATAATAAAGATACCTGTAACCTTTTTAGAATCTTCTAATATCTGATGTATTGTTCAAATACGCAGAGGATAGGAGGAGAGAGAAAAGAGAATCGTTACAATAAAAACGTTTTTAACAAAAATGGTTTGGTAATGATGGGTACTCATTACAACAAATAGCCAATTTTACGCGCTAAGTACTACATATTTAGGAACAAAAAAAAAACTGCTCAATCAGATACTCCATTATTGTTCAAGCTAGGGATCATTACCGTACAAATCAGTTATACATTATAATATAACTTACGCTGTTACGTTACTTTAGAATAAATTTATTACGTGGATTATGTTGCTCTGGTTCCTTCATTGAAGCGTCTTTGTGATATTTTGCCGATATCCAATTTAAAATATTTATTTATTTATTCACTGGGCGATCTCATAGGCGCTATGTGGTAAAATGCCTAATATACCTAAGCCTAATATTACACTCAGGACTTCAACGACACAGCGCAAGATTTTATATTATGTGTTAATCTATATATTATAATCAGCTACAATAAACTATATCGCATTTTTTTTTCAATCAAAATAATTCTCTTTAACAGCTTGAGTATAAAATTTTCGTCTCATGATATGAAATTATGCAGGTGTTTTGCAAAATACACTTTATTTTGAAATATCAACCTCCTTAGTAATTCTCGTCATAAAACTTAGCAGAGGGCGCCACAACCGCTTGTGCTTTCTACGATTCATCTCACACAAAGCGTATATATGGCCCAAACTAAACTACAACCTATACAAAAATAAATAGACAAACATCGAATATATAGGAATAAAACTACAAGTACGATAGAGCAGGGGTGTGAGGCGCGGGTCCCCAAATATTCCTCCAACAAGTCCCCACATCAAAACAGTGTTCTCTAGGTTCAGCCTCATCTTTAACTAACCGCCTGGCACAGTCGCCTTCCAAATATAAATAAATTGGAAAAAAAACTTTTAAAAATAAATGCAAAGTACCACAAAGACGCTGGTGGGTGCAATAGTGCACGGTGCTAAGTTGGCGCGACTAGCTCGGCGGCTGTGGGTCAGTACTGACGATGACCTGGACCACGTATCCTGGCGTGATCTTTGCCTCCTCGATTAGCAGCCGGTCGCCGAGGAGTTTGCCGCCGTAGAACCAGCGTTGCCGCCATGGCTCGATGTTCTCTTGAGCCTGAGGATTGTGTAAAGGGCATTGTTAGTATTAATACATCACAGATTTTGTGTACAGTATTTGATCTATATATATCTTATATCTTTAAACGAGCAATATATATATATAATCTGAATCTCGGAAACGGCTCCGACAATTTGCATGAAATTTAGTATACAGGGGGTTTCGGGGGCGATAAATCGATTTAGCTAGGATTCATTTTTATAAAATGTCGTTTTATTCGTGTTTTCAATGACCAACTTTATCGATAATCAACTTGAACATAAACTTATTATTTTAAACACAATTTACCAAAAAATACCGAGCAAAGCTCGGTCAACCAGATATTATTTTATTATTTTACTAAACTATACGGTAAATGATTAGCAGCCTAATAAGTTAGTCAACTGATCAATTTCCGGAATAATCAACTGAGGTCATTCGCGAATAAAGCACGACTGATTTTCGGTAATCGAATCTATAAATTTGTGGTCATATGATCATATGATGATGACATAGATTGTCGTATCCTCTCTCAGATATAATTTTTTTACTTGAGTTCCCTATACATTGTATTAAACACAGTCAAACGAGATGATTATGAGCTGCGAGTGGGGCAATTTGGAGTTGGACATCGAAACCACCGGGGTCACCTACTGGCTAGTTTTATAGATAAGGCTTCGTTATGATGAACTCCTTGTGCAGAATACGTGTGCACAGAAAGAAAATGGAACTGGTAGAACACAGAATGTGCCATTAAAAAAGAGATTGACTTCATAATGATGTCTCTGTAATCAACGCAGTGAAAACTGAAAGTGATAATTGCATAGTAAGTTAGTTATCAAACTTAAATATCAAGCTGGAAAGATCTTGACTGATAAAGTCTATGCTCCGCCCATATCGAATCGAAATCCAAAACAACGAGAGCTTGCAGTTCGAATTTGAGTTTCTAGGGAGCTCTGTGGACTATTTTAACGACAGGTTCGTGAAACTGCCTATACAGTCGGGTTTAAGATCTTCAAGAGCCATGGTACAAATAGAAAATAGAAGTTGTCTGATCCTACTTTACAGCTTATGGACGCGGGAAATGATCCTGTTGTCTTCCAACGATGCTCTTGAAGTCTTGAGTACCGCCAGCTCAATAGAGAGATCTCTAAATTCTTGAAAAGCGACCTTCGCTCCTTTAATTCAGACCGTATTACGGACGTAATAGAGCGGAATAAGGGCTACAAGGTATTTGGTAGAGATCTGTCTGTTGAAAGACATAGAGAAGAAAGAAAATCAGTTTATTTGAAACAGGTTAAGGCACACCATATTGTTTCCATTGTGAGGATCGTTTAGAGGACACGGTGGAGCATACGGTGGAAGTGTGCCCTGCCTGGGCGGAACACCGCCGTGTCCTCGTGGAGGCGATCGGCGGCGGCGACCTCTCGCGTCCGGCCCTGGTGCGAGCCATGGTACGGAGAGAGAGGGCATGGGAAGCCGTCACCTCCTTCTGCGAAGCAGTAATGCTCGTGAAGGAGGAGGAGGGGCGCGTGAAGGAGGAGGAGGGGCGCGTGAGGGAGTGGCAGTCTCTGCGCCCTCACGTCCCAAGCCGCCGCAGGAGGAGACGCTCGGGCGTCGGGAGTCGATTGCGGACTCCCGGCCACCGTAGGCGCGAGCTTGCTGACGGCGAGAAATGGGTAGCTCGCAGCCCGGTAAGGACCAAACTCGGGTCGACGGCGCGTAGTGTTCTACGCACGCCTCAAAGAGATGTCAGCAGCACTGAAGGGGTCTACTAGGACCGATGCCTGCCGAGGTCGCGTGATTGTTCGAAAGAGATACCGTGACCCTGGCACATGGGCAACTGAAGGAACACGGGTGGGTTTTAGTCAGTAAAAGTCTGACACGCGCTCCCGCTCCGCCCAGAGCGGGAGAAGTCATTTCATGATTTCCCATCCAGAAAAAAAAGGCACACCATATTCACACAAAACCAGATGATTGGGCAGAACCACCTTACGAAACTAAAGACCGATTAAATAATTGCTAAACTTAGGTGGCAGTGGGCAGTGCACATTGCTTGCAGAATAGACGGCCAATGGGGCCGAAATGTTCCACAGTGGTGATCGCGTAACAGAAAACGTAGCGTTGGATGCCTCCCACAAAGTGGACCTTGGGAAGGCCGCAGGAATCTGCTGGATGCGGCAAGCACAAAACTGGTCGAGGTAGCGGTGCTGGGAGGAGGCCTATGACCATCAATGGACGTCTTCCGGCTGAAATTATATTGAATGGTGATCAAACAAAATCGCCTTTTGTGTCCATTACTTAATATAGTTTTGGCATGTTGCCATTGCACCTGTGTAACCGGGTTGCTGGTTTAATCACAAAAAGCATTTTATTTGAAAAGGACAAAAAGTCACGGGCAACTTAAGTGCGCCCATTCCAAGTAACATGACCTTGGCCGCAAGCCAAGAGACATTAATAAAATAAGCTAATGCGCTTAATGTCCATGTCATTAAGTTCGGCCGGCACAAAGAGAAAGCACAATGGAATCATATTCCTAGCGATACATCGAACGGTTCACTAATGTAGGTCAACGGACAGTAATTGTCGTTGTGTCCAAAAATGTAAGACATTAAACAGGTGACTACGACCTTTGTGGAGTACCTACATAAGTACATGGGTATAAACATTTCAGGGCTGTGCTGTTGAAATGTGAAGGAGAACTTCATAATACTCAAGGTGTTCTGATTGAGAGGATATTTGTAAAGCAAACATTTATACAAGAGCAAAATTAGTTTCGGAAATTGCATGATTATCGCGTAAAAATGCAAATATAACCTTATTGTTAACGATAGTATTCAAATGTTTGTTCTTTTTATGCTAAAATTTAAAATTTAACTAATTAATAAATTGAATATTTATCAAGGTTTCCGGAAACAAATAAATATCCGTACCTACACTGTTACTATGTGACAAATCCATAAAATGAACTGCCTATTATTATTTCTGAGTTTATCTTAAACTTTACTGACGTCGCCGCCGATGAAGGAAAGTCATCATGGCGAAACCTAGAATTTTAGTTGATGGGGTGATGGGGGTATCCCACATAGGTGGGTCCGGCGTCGAACAGCCGCGGTGGCATCGCGGAAGAATGCTTTTTGCGTACCCGCGTTACCGCCATTAGCGGTACAGGAGGACACCGTGGTAGGTTTTAGTGGGTTGGAGTCCCACATAGCTGCGCTATTTCCCTGCGGTAGCGCAATATGCATGACCATTTCTACTCGTTTAAAAAGGGTCATATTTTTGAAGCAATATAAATTGGAAAATTCCCAAACAAACAATGGTTTGGCAGCCCTATCATTAAATAAAACTACATAGCGTCACACGAAGGCGGGCGACAGCGTATGGTTGCAAAATTTCGCATCGTTCGCAGTTCGCATGCTCTTACGTCACCGGCTGACCGGGTTTGAGGCGACCCGCTGCACAATGTACACATTTTTATTACTGGCTTTAGTTGTAGGATTGTATTGTACTAGTTTACTTGCTGATAACGAATACTATAGTGTTTTGTCTTATTTTAAGCACTACTATATTCTTTGTTTGCTCATTCATCATTAAAAGCATCAACACAAAACAGTGAATAGGAAAAAACTAGGGATTGAGAACGATGTCGAAGCTGCCGGTGATCAGGACTCCATGGAGCGAAGCCTTAATACAAACGTAATTGCCAGTCTCCTGGCACTGGTCTAACTGGGCAGGTAGATTATACAGCCTCTTTCGATTTTCACAGAAGATTTTATTTATAAAAATGTTGATGGATGTCTGTACAGGAAATGGCGGGATGAAAGACTTCTATCTAAAGGGTGCTCCCGATGGCATTACACAGGGACAAGTGGAAGGAGGTCTTTGCTTTGCAGTGGGACGAGTGATTCTACGATAGTAATAATAATAATGGACGGTATATTATTGTGTTAAATATTCAGTAATGTCATAACTACACAAATGATCAGGTTGTTTTGATTTTCTACAACCTGTTGTATAAATATAACATTCAAGTTTCGTTTTAGATCTAATTACTGTATCTATAAACTATTTTGTTCTAGCATTCAAGTTTGTGAGAACATAAACACTGATATGATTTACAAATCAGAAATGAGAATAGCAGATGATATTTATAAAATGGTCTGAATGTCAAGTTTCCTGAGAAAATGTTATTATTATACTCACTACTAAAAATAGTAAATGCCACTGACGTAGATTCTTAATTGTTGACTAGCATAGCAGTCAATCCACATACCTACATCAATGGAATATTAAGTGTGCACGGCTAATTAATTATACTAATATTAAATTATACACTACAGATTTGAGTCCGTGTAGTGCTTGAGATTAGCATCATTCTGCTTCTTTTCGTGGGTGTCATTAAAGGCGACTAAGGGACTTACTAGAGAATGGGCAGCAGTGTTCTCATGTATTATACCATCATACTGCGGTCAACCTGCCCGCCAAACGTGGCGATTATGGTCAAGCCCTTAAGGCTTATATGATGATAGTGATGATGTATACAGATTTAGAAGATGACCCATAACAAAAGAAAAGCATCGCAGTTAGCAGTGTGTTTGCTTTACGGAGGACTTCACATAAAAGTTATTTATTTTATTGATGAGCTTCAATTAAAAAGAAAAGAGTTTCTGTGTTCGACACCGATTATCTCAAAAATTCCCGACCAAAAGCAAAGCATCTAAAAAGTAAAAAAAAAACACATAAGGTTTTTAAGTTTATTGAGACATTGTAGGTAATATTTTTAAAGGATCGTCGTTTCGAAAAGGCTAAACCGAGTTTGATAAAACATGCCCAAGAACCACTGCTAGAAAGCTTACATTTAAATAAAAAAATCGCACTCAAATCGGTTCATACGTTTAAGAGCTACGGTGGCACAGACAGACACATGGCGGTCAAACTTATAACACCGCTCTTTTTGCGTCAGGGGTTAAAAAAATAACCGAAGTACAATATTATTGCTGACTAGCTTTTGCCAGCGGCTTCGCCCGCGTGGTGGTCGGAAAATATCCCGCGTGAACGTACTACCGGGATAAAAAGTAGTCTATGATGTTAATCCAGGTTAATTTTTTTAGCTCGAATGCGGATTTTCATCCGACTTGCTTCAAATTTATCGTCAATGCTCGGCTCCTATGTGTCTTAGCGTTATGTTATATAGTCTATAACCTGCCCAGGAGTATGGACTATAATCGTACCAAGTTTGATTAAAATCCCTTCAGTAGTTTTTGACCCATGCGTGCACATACAGACAGACAGACAAAAAATTTACTGATTGCGTTTTTGGCATCAGTATCGATCACCATTCATCCTGCAATATTAATTTTGAATATATTTTCAACGTACAGAATTGACCTCTCTACAGTTTTATTATAAGTATAGATAGATTTAAAACATTTTAGAGTTGTTGGACACTATAAGGGTAATTGCGTAACATTAACAGTAGGAATGACTTTGTTTTTGGACAGTACAACATTCATTGCGTTATTTACCTTGCTGAGTAGATATATTTTTTGGAAAATACGAACCAATGGATTAGCGATATCCTTTAAAATAATTCAGATTGTGATTGATAGTATGTTACGTTATTAGGGTGGATCCAGTCTACATGGAGAGCAGAAGTATATGCACCCGAAAGGTTCATAACTAACGTAGTACTAACCATAGGTACTAAAGAACCATGTTGAACCCTCAAATAATGCTAATGGGCTTGATCGCGTCACATCCAGTTATAAATCACATAACAGTATAGGTATTCATAAGGTCAAGCAGAATTGAAGGTGAAAACAGGTTTGGCAATATTTTGGGTGATACACTTGAAATAATACTTTCGTAGTGCATAACAGAGATCCTTATAAAAGCAGTATTTTCTGTAGACTTTGGCCATAAAATACCTTTTTTTTGTGGTTGGGAAATCATCAAATGACGTCTCCCGCTCTGGGCGGAGCGGGAGGGCGTCTCAGCCTTTTACTGACTAAAACCCACCCATGTTCCTTCAGTTGCCTATATGCCAGGGCCACGGTATATCTTTCGAAGAAATCTCGCAACTATGGCATGCCATAAATACCTTACTGCCCTTAAGAAAAGACTGAAAACGGCACGGACGCTGTTATTCTGGTCATAAATATAGTATCGTGGGCATCAATACAATGTTGTTTACACACTGTATTTGTAGGGTATACAAATACTTTGAAAACCATATTCATTGAACAGCTAATTAAAAAGTGCTAAAATCATAGGCATTAACACATCCATAACCAATAATTATCAAGGTCTAAATACAAGGCTGAACGCTATCAGTTATCATCTCCTTTACACTAATCTTAGACATGTATCTTTGAAATCGAAACTAACGGGAATTCTCACAAAGATGAATACCTTTTTAATGACCATGGGATTTTGTCAGGACAATAAGGCGGTATTTAAGGATTTCCTAGGAGATACAAGATACTTTCATCTTATTTTTTTTTATCCACTACAAGTTGCAGTCAACTAGCCTATTACAACAAAAACAATCAAAACACTTCTTTGAAACACATCACAACACCCAATGCTGCTAGTGTGTCCACCAGATAATAATAGTGAAAGGGCCAACTGGGAGTTAGTGTATCTCCATGCCTCCCAAAGGCCTAATACCCCAGATCCTAAATTATGTAAACACATAAAACTATTACTTAAAAAAATAAAAAGCATCTTTCACTCACATGTAATTTATTCTTGCACTGCACAACAGTGTGTCGGGAGTACACGGCTAGATCAACGTCCTTGCACGTGTTGGACAGTCGCAGGCGCAGCGACAGCTCCGTGCCACCCTCCACAGGCTCTGACCACTCGGCCGGCGAGTCCCGCCCGCTGGCCTCCTTCACCATGTTTATAGGGGGTGATAGGCAGTATATTGGGACCTGTAGAAGTGAATTCACGTATAAAAACAAAAGCTAGTAGTTAAATAGTATGAAGTCAGAACAACATAATTATTGTATTGTATATGATTGTAACACCATCCCGTTTCTTCCCGTGGGTGTTGTAAGAGGCGACTAAGGGTATTACTAGAGAATGGGCAGCAGCGTTCCCTATGCATTTTACCACCATACTGAGATCGCCAACCTGCCTATCAAGCGTGGCAATTATGGTAAAACCCCCAAAATGGGGGAGGCATATGTCCACCAGTGGACGTCCTCCGGCTGAAATGATGATGATGATGATAATTATGATGGAGGATGTTTTAATATTCATCATTCCATCCACCCCAAGTCTTCAAGCAAGGCCAGCAATGGTGTGGTGTTAATGCCCAGAAGAGGGTTACAAAAGATAAAGGAAGAAGACATCATGTTATTGTACAGGACGTTTGCAATAATGTTACCATACCATATCAAGCTTTACAAACAATTGTTGTATTATTAGAAATTCCAGTGGAATAGCATAGCATTAACAATGGATAATGAAATAAATAGAGTTATTTAAGCAATGTCAATTAATTTAAATCATGTAATAAATAGGTACATTGCATCAAAGCTTTGTTTACACTATAAATTGTGGGTCTAAATAAAATAAAATATTTTGGTGAACCCAAAATCAAAATTTTCTAATTCAATACAATGATGCTTGAGGATAATGACACATTGTTTATTGCGTCCAAAATTGATAAGGAACCAAATATAAACAACATCAAAAAGGCTTGACAGGAAACAAACATACATACATTAATAAAAATTAGGTACAATTCTTTCATTTATATTCTGAGTTTGTTAGTGTAAAGATTATTGAAAAAAGAAACAAGAAGATTATCTGTTGTCAATTTATTACAAGAGATATGATAACCATCATGAAATAATTTTTTTCTTTAGCATTAAAACAGGGTTTCGTGCTTGATACTGAACATGTAATGTAAGTCTTGTGTTGTCGAACAATATTTAAAGAAAACAGTCAATTACAGGTTACCTATACATAGGAATGTGCTGAAGGTCATCTAAACTGATATACAATTGTAATGAACCTGACGAGTAAGCATTCACATTCACACTAAGGAGTACCTAAGAGTAAAACAAAGTGTGTACCTGATATCTTGTGCCCCATTCATCATAGCATTCAGTGAGGTACCCATTGGGCACCGACACACTGGCTCCGTCCAGTATCGCCTGCGCCAGTTGGAAGTCCATCGCCTCGGCGGCGACGGCGGCCGCCCGTAGCGCGTCCCAGATCTCCTTGCGTCCTTCAAACGCCGGCGCTGTGTCCCAAAATTCATCCCTTTTGCTACGTAACTGTCCCTCCGTCAGTGGCACGTCGGATTTCCATCGTATGGTTTCGTGGCACAACGACTGGTTCTTCCTCAGCCCGCCTACAACAAAGAGTTATGAGAACACGCACTCGGACGTCTCCACGGAGACAGATGATCGCTTACCCCACCTGAATTAGGCCGAGACACGGTAGCCGAAGATTCCTCTATGGGCCCGCTACCACTTCTAGTTATTCCTATGCAACCGCCCATTATGATCACATTCTACAATTGCTCATTTAACAAATATTTACAAAAAAATTATTAACAAATAACATTTTTATCTTCTGTACGCTTCTGTCAAAAAAGATTAGCTGTATATGTTTTGTTATTGCTTTGAAAGGTCGCGTGTAAATTAAACACGTTCCTAACAAAGCTTTGAAAAATGTGCAAGTGTTATCGTATTTTAGAGCATATAGAAAATTTTGTTTTTGATAAAGCAATAAAAAGTATGATAAGGGATTTCAAATAATTTTATCTTCTTAATATACGTATAATATCATTATAGAGAGTTGTAAACAAAACGCATTAAACTTCACAAAATGTCAACGCGTGATTTTTAATAGTGGTAATCTCAGAAATTTTACGTTTTATTTATTTTATAATCTTTCTGAACTTAACAAAATCAAACACTCCACACTAAAACGAAAAGATGAAAATCAATTACTACAATCTTTTAATGTCCACCTTTATTAACTTCAATTCAAATTCACGTGATATATTAAAATAAAATATGTTTGAAATCTTTCCTGAACAATCCCAAGTTGGCACAGAGCAGTTACAATACGTATAAAAACTTTTTTGTCTGTCATTTATTTTTTGTTTACAATGTTTACATGAAAAACGTCAAATCACATGTCTCAAAAACAAAACATTCCATTCTATCACAAAAAATTAAAATATAATTCGTAAAATGAATTCTTTTGATTCTAATTTGGAAGACTACAGAGTCATAACTGTAAGTTTTAATTTACAGCAGGTTTTAATAAAAAAAAATATGCTCTGGCATAGTAATCTTATCTTTGAAGCGATAATTTCAGTTTTCAAGCACTATTTTATCTACAGGCTCCGGAGACTGCCTACTACATATCAGAGTTCATAACGACAAATGAAGAAAAGGGAATTTTGTCGAATATTTACGCCGCACCAAAGCCAAAATGGACTCAACTGTCAAACAGAAGATTGCAAAACTGGGGTGGCATACCTCACAATAAAGGCATGCTAGCCGAGTCAATACCGCAGTGGCTGGACAAATACCTGGAGAAAATACATGGACTCAATGTCATGGATGGTAAAAGGCCCAACCATGTGTTAGTCAATGAGTACATGCCAGGACAGGGCATCATGCCACATCTAGATGGATCATTATTTTATCCAACTATTACTACAATTTCAGCTGGATCTCATATAGTTTTAAATTTCCTTGAACCAACTGAAGATAACACTGTTAATACTAAGCCTGTGTTCTCATTTTTACTTGAACCAAGAAGTTTGTTAGTATTACAAGACAAGATGTACACTCATTATTTGCATTGTATAGAAGAAGTGAAGGAAGACTTACTGGATGCATCAATAGTAAACATAAATATGTGTTCAGATAAATATGTCAGGCATATAACAGTACCTAGAGAAACTAGACTATCATTAACTATAAGACATGTGCCAAAAACAACTTCTTTCAAAATGTTTGCTGGTGGTAGAAGATAGAAAAGTATGTACAAGTATAACAATTAGAGAATTTCTTTAAAATGATATATTCACTAAATGATGCTTAACAAAAGCATTCATATTTATTTAAATGGACAGACTTGCTCAAGTGGGTTTTATTACATTCAAATTTGATCCTATTCTTGAATATCTAAGTACTAAAAATGATGCTTTAACAAGGGTAGTAGCCATCTCACTGTATATGTAATCTATCTCCGTATAACTGAAAATATTTTAATAAATTGATTAAAAAACTCTTTTTAAATTTGTTTTGCACACACATGTATCTTGGTCTTAACATGTTATATTTTTAACTTGCCTTTACACCATGAAGTAACAAAATTCAACATTCAAACAAAATTTTATACAAATCTAGATGGTTTATATTTTTATAGAAATTAAATAATGGAATTATTTACCAAAAGCTTTTATTTTTAGATCAAAATGAGGTTTACAAAATTATTTCCGAGTATTAGATTTTTCGATAGAAGACTCAAATATGGTAAGGTTGTTACAAGATCGTACAGTGCAGCGGCAGCGGGTGGAGGAGCAGTTAAGGTAAATAAAGTTATAGTTTTGTTTTTGATCAAGTCCACAAGCTAATAATGAGGCATGATAATGTTTATCTTATTAAAGAAGACTGCTAGCTTTGTAGCATGCTTTAATTGCCAAGTAAGCAAGGGCAGATCCAGAGGGGCTAGCCACCCTAAAACTGTTTAAGTAAATAAAATCGTAACTATCTGAATACACCAACCTGAAGGCATATCAATCACTAGCTTCTGCCCGCGACTGCGTCCGCGTCAAATTTTCACTCCCCTTCCCGTCGCATCAAATTGCCTGCCAGTTTTCGTAAATCTTTCGTTGCAGCTCAGCTTCTTTTGACTGTAGCGTAATTTTATATAGCCTTCCTCAATAAATAGGCTACTTAACACAAAAATAATTTTTCAATTCGGACCAGTCGTTCCTGAGATTAGCGCGTTCAACCAAACAAACATACAAACAAACTCTTCAGCTTTATAATATTAGTGTAGATGACATTGCTACACTAAGGAATGCTGAAGAAGTGCATACTATATCTTCAGCAGTTGTGATGTTTAGTTACCACTTTCAGCAGGTGCAGTCAGTTTGTACTTAGGCACCATCCTAGACTCGGCGAGAGGATTTCAAAATAACATATACCTAATGCATGAAAGATAACATGGTCTGAGGGGCGTCGCACGTCCAATGTTTATACGACTTTTCTCAACTCATGAAATAAATTTAGCAAATTCTAACGGTACTAATCTTAAAAAAAGGGTGCTAATCTTATTGAGCTCACTTGACTCGCTCTTACAACCCTGGTTCTCTTAATTCATAAACTTTATTGCGTAAGTCGACAAAGTAACTTATTTCTGTATTTATGTTCAAAAGTAAATCTACCCTACCCTATCCGATACGTGGTATCTGCATTTTGGAACAAAGTTCTTTAACCTCTAAGTCCCTGAGATACCATATTTGTATACTTAGACACAATGGTTTTTAATTGTGTCTGTAATTACGGTATTCAACGTGCGGCTTCAGAAAACTTTATTTTTTGTCTTGGGTGTCGTTTTCATGGGTTTTTATTGAGAATGTCAATCATTAAGATGGCCACAACTTCAACAGAGCTTCTAAATACTTATACAGTGAAAACCAGATGTCTCTGTATTAAAAACGCCTAATTTCTCTATCTGTCTCCGTCTATTATACACGAGTGTCGCGTAAGGAACTTCGTTGCTGTCGGGGGGTTTCCCCAACCGCACAAGTTATTTTTTTTGTAGTTATTCTTGAATGCCATTGAAAAATAATGAATCTCAAACACAAAATAGAGCAATACTAGATTTGGGAGACTCTTCTTAACTGTACGGCCGATGTGCCACACCTAGAAATAAATCCTGGATCCGACCTTGCATCTAAGATTTTGATTTTATAATGATACATTCATGTTCGCTTCGACATGGCGTTGCGGACACCGTTCTATCTTACACTTCTTCCCTTGTTTCTTCTCTGCTTATCGTATCGTCTTTCTTATCCATCTTTTCAAAATTCTCACCCTATACCTACCCTGACTATCCTACACTACCCGTACCTACCCTACCCGTACCTACTCTACCCGTACCTACCCTACCCGTACCTACCCTACCCGTACCTACCCTACCCGTACCTACTCTACCCGTACCTACCCTACCCGTACCTACCCTACCCGTACCTACCCTACCCGTACCTATTCTACCCGTACCTACCCTACCCGTACCTACCCTATTTTACCCGAGGTATAGGGTAAGAATTTTAAGTAACGCGTGCTATTTGAAATGTCTTAAAATTTATGTTACAGAAAGGTGCTGTTGTTTGCGTTTATGAAAAAAATAAGAAATTAGAACTAACGACGATGGGAGCACAAGTGGACAGGAAGTGTGGCGGCAAGATATCACAACAATTAAATACGTTAGTTTCTAATTTTAAAAGTGATTTTTACTACTTCTGATGCAATAGTTTCTTCCAAGTATCTAAAACTAGCAAAACAATGTTATTCTTGCTAGCTAATCCAACGAAGCTAAGCAATATGATTATGATTGGTGTAACACATTTAATTAACCAAAACAATGTGCGATTTTCGAGTTTATGACTTTTTATTAACAAGTACAACATTATCAGCTGGCCTTTTGGGCTATTGTCCCCAATCGACCATTGAAGAGGGGGCAAATTTCTCAAAAAAAAAACGTAGGCTGGGCCAGTTTTGGGCACGCCACAATTGTGGCCCCTCTTTGAGAAGTGGCTAAAAAGGCGCCATGGCGTCCTCACCTACCGCCTTACGCAGTTCCTCACCGGACACGGCTGCTTCGGGAGGTTCCTGTTCCGGATAAGGCGGGAGGAAATGCCCGGGTGTCACCATTATGTGGATCGCCTGCAGGATATGGTGCAGCATAGGGTGAAAGTCTGCCCTGCCTGGGTGGAGCACCGCCGTGTCCTCGCGGAGGCGATCTCTCGCGTCCGGCCCTGGTCCAGGCCATGGTACGGAGCGACTGTGCATGGGAAGCCGTCATCTCCTTCTGTGAAGCAGTAATACTCGCAAAAGAGGAGGCGGAACGCATGAGGGAGAGGCAATCTTTGCGCCCACACGCCCCTAGCCGCCGCAGGAGACGCCCTGGGCGTTGGGAGTCCATAGCGGACTCCCGGCCACTGTGGGCGCCGTGGCCCTGGCACAGTCAACTGAAGGAACACGAGTGGGTTTTAGTCAGTAAAAGTCTCTCATCAGATCAGAGTGGGAGAAGTCATTTGAATATTTTCAACCAAAAAAAAGAGAAAAAATAAGACACTGGATGTATTGAGTGTACAATATAGGTATTGAATGTTCGAATTATTAACTATTCGATATTAAGACCGTTCGAGTATTTAGACGTTCAATTTATACTGGTCGATCAATTGTTATTCCATTGTTTGGGGTCCGATTTGGCATAGTACACCCTATGTTCTATGTTATGGGGGTTTGGTTTCCGCAGAGAGTCCTTTGAGTGGACCATTGTGCGTAGATAGTACCTACACCCGGTGCGTAGATAGTACTTAAAGTCGGGTAAAAATGGATTTCAGAAACACTACATTTATTTTTATTTTTTTTTATAGTAGGTACATCCTAAAAAATCGAAATGTAGTGTTTCTGAAATCCATTTTTTATCCGAATGCGCGACGCTAAGGAGGGCTATGTTTATTAGCTATGTGTGTATGTCTGTGTCAGGCACCGTAGCACTTAAACGGGAGAACCAGGTCAAACTTATAACACTCGTACTTTTGCGTCGGTGTTAAACACCAACCAACCATGAATGTTTAGGTTCTAGGTTAGGAAATTCAAATTTTCTTGCGGTTTATACACCTTGCCGGTCAGTTAAATGTTGTCTTGATTAAAATAGGTATGTTTTGCGACCATATCAAAATTATACAATATTAGGAATCACTTAAAAGTTCATTTAATTTTTTGAATGACTACCTATTTTATAAAATACCTAGTTACCCATCAAGTCATTTTATTATATTTAACAGAAGACCTTTATTGCCTCCGACTGTATTAGATTGCTTATGGTATAAAGTTTAATAGTTAACTCTTAAACTAAACTTTTCTTGTTTCCATTTTTTTTAATGTCACTGTTTCTTTCTTTCTAACCATTTGTCTTTCAATGTTTCAGGCTGTCGTGTGATCTAACTCTAGGCAAGGCCTTCGCGATAACCAACATTATGGAGTACTCCGCAGTGGCCATCACCTCCATAGGACCGAAGGACGCTTGTTACGATGGACTGGAGTCGCTTGACGAAGCAAGGGTCAGTACAGTCGAACTTAGTTTCTCTTCTGTATTGTATACCTACACATAAATCACATAAACGATGTTAAAACTTTTAATTAGTTTATGGACAAAAAAAGCGCAAACTTAAATCTATAGTAACTTAAACACTAGGTTACAATTAACTTAAAATCTTCAGTAGAAGTACCTACCTTAGGTCATAGGATAAAAAGATGGTCATAATTCTTATGTTGCTAGTTGAGTGGGTTCATTTGAAAAAAACTGGAAGTAGGTACGTCATTGACAATTACTTATGATAATAAATCAACCTACTTTTTTTTCATCGTATGGAAATCCTCATGGATGTCCTCCAACAACCACACGGTGTTCTACAGCTACCTTTAGCCGGGGTGCTTGTGCATTTCGTCACGCTCCCCCGGCTAGGTGTTGGCCCACATGAATACATACGAGCCCCGTCACCCTAACGACCACAAATGGCTGCAGATCCTCCAGAAAGTGACGCGCGCGGATCACGACGCGCCGCTGTCTTGGGCCTTTCTCTATTCAGGCAACAAACTTCCCAAGTCTGCTACCGTCTCGCCCGGTCATACTTGCTTCGGATTGGAAGGGAGGTTGTGTCCTCGCAATCTCTTTCCGCCGCTTCCTTCGCAACCATCACCTCCTCGCAGAAGGAAGCGACAGCGTCCCACGCGCTCGCACTCCCGACCATGTACTGGACCATGTCCGGAAGCGAGATTGTATCCTCAGCACCAACCGCCATGACGAGGTCACTTCTCAAGCAGGGCATTCCTCAAGAGTGTGCTGCACCGTGTCATCAAGGTAGTTGCAATGGTGATACGTCAACCCACCTAGCATTTTTCGTCTCTCGTCACACTTCCGCAGTCGTAGAATCACAGTTAATGAAAAAGTTTCAAAAGAACTTTATGTTTAATGTAATAATGATGAAAAGCAAGTCAGTCTATTTTAACTAGGTACCTACCTACTTAATCAAATGAACATCATCGTAACGAAGTGAGTACATGTAGAAAGAATAAGGTTTCACGTTCAGCATGCGAGGGCATGCTGAACGTGAAACCTTATTCTTCACAGATTTAGGTAATACATATATGGTTTAATGAGGATTAAACCATATATGTATTACCTAAATCTGTCGTTACGTCTATGTTACATACATACATAAACTCACTTCTTTTTCCCATGGAGGTATGCAGAAACTCAGAACGCAATCCGCTACGATTCTTAGGCTCAACTCACACCAAAAGAGCGTCGAAGAGCAGCGTAGCGGAGCGCAGTTTCAGTGTCATATGAATTTCAACTTTATTTTCATTACTATAATACTTATTATCGCATGAGAAACTCAAACGAGTCGCGCGGATGCCCGCAGCGCCGCGGGAATTCCGGCGAATTCCATAAACGGAGCCGTGCGACTGCGCGAGAAGTCGCGGGAAGTCCCGAGAATGCTCGAGCAGTCAGGAGCGGCCGCTAGCAATATCCCGCCCCTCGCGCCCGCTCCCCTCGCGCGTCTGTTACGCGCGTGCATTCGCATTCATGCAGTGCAACGAATACGAGAAGGCGCGCGAAGTCCCGTTACTTCTCGAGCATTCGCGCGCCTTCTCTACCGAGCGGGTCGCTGCGCTTCGCTGCCCTTCGCCGCTCTTTCGGTGTGAGTTGACCCTTAGAATCATACTCCTTTTGCCTCGTTTATGTTCATACATTTGGTCATACAAGCACGCGGGTTACCAGTACTACGCACCTGACCCTTCTGAAGAATTTCCCCCCCATAAACAGCTATGTGAAAATGTCTTTCAAAGGTGACAGTTTTCGTTTTGCCATTATGTAGGTATATGGCTTTGAAATTACGGAAGAAGAGACGGTTTCATATAATAAAAGTTCATAATCATAACTCATACATTACTATCTCCTGAAATACTGGCAATAAGTTTACGTGTATCGCACACTACAACGCGCCATGCGACGGGGCGCGGGAAAAGGAACCAAATTGCCATTTGAGGCAATTTAGAAAATAACGCGTGGTTGTCAGTGCCGGATTAGCCATGTAGCAGGAGGCAGCAAATGCTACGGGCCCCGCGCCTTGGGGGGCCCCGCGCCTGAGCAAAAAAAAATTAAATAAATAAGTAAATTCTTACTGAGCGCTCGTCATACTGTAATTATTATACAGGTACAGTCGGCCAAGAAAGTGGTGTACCACCCTAAGGTTGAATATCGCTTGCAGATTCATAGGTGATAAAGATTAGTTTCGCTTGCAGATCGATCTGACAACTTCTATTGCTGTCTTTATCTGATTATTGATAACGACTATTACTGTTTGTAACGTGACAGCTGTTCTTAGTTTGAACTTGATGGAACCAATGACGTCGTAAAATCAACGGCGGGGGGCTGTAGATTTTGATGACAAAATTGTATCTACAAATTCAGAATTGTAATCAACAAGTTACATAAAATTGTAAAGGCACAAGGCGAATCCACAAACCTACAATTTCTGTAAACTTGTAATTACAATATCAATAAAAAACAAGCTAAAAATAGATTTATCCTTTTATTAAATTTCTACAATCAATTTTAAAATACTTATAACAAACAAAAACATAGCATATATAGTAATATTTAGAAGATATTGAATTTTTTTTTAAATTAGAAACGGGTGTAACCGCCGTTGGCCTCTATAACCTCTAAAAGACGAGACCTCATTGAACCAACAAGCCGTGAGCAAATATCGGTTCCCCGCATTTCCTCCCAAATATAATTACAGTGACTAATAAGAGCTTGTTTGGTTCTTTCATTTTGATGCGACCATCGTTGGACCATAAGGCCCCAAAGATTTTCTATCGGGTTGAGGTCCGGCGATCTTGAGGACCACTGAATTACCCTTACGTCAGTGTGTGAACGAAACCAGGCTCTTACGATCCTCGCATTATGAATTGAACAATTATCTTGAACAAAATCAAATTGTGGCACTTCGTTCTCCGGGTAAACATTACGGACTGTCGGTAGCATTGCATTCTGAAGCACGTCGATATAATTTACAGCCGTCGCTCGAGGAGGTAGAGAACACAATTCTCCTACACCATCCGCACTCATCCAGCCCCAAATATTTACGGAAATTCGACCTGATTCTCTATTTGGGATTACATGATCATCTTTATACCGTGTTGAATTATATCGCCAAAGGTGAAGACGTCCATGCTGACTGGATTTAAACGTTTTTTCATCACAAAACACTGTATTAGACCAATCAAACTCTAAGTGCTCTCTGGCGAAGTTCAGACGAGCAAGTCTGTGAGCATCCGTCAAATATATTTTCTTGGCGTAATGCCTGTGGTGCAACCCCATGTAATGTAGATGATTCCTTATTGTTTGGGCACTCACATCGAACATCTCCGCAAAATGTTTTGTGGGCTTAAAACCATTGATTTCATATTCCCGTCTCATGAATTCTCTATCGTTATTGGAGTGTGCAGGCCGGCGACCACTTCTTCTGTGATCCAACAAACTTCCCTCCTCTCCTTCACGACGAATCCAAAAGCGGACAGAACGCCTCGATATATTCAAATTCCGGGATATCGCACTCATACTGCTTCCCTCATTAAATTGGGCAATTATTTGTGCTCTTTCGGCAATGGTCAAGTTGGCAGGCATTGAGATGATTTTATATGCAGTTGATTGAAAAAACACGGAAAATATATCGATTGTTAGCATATATTTGACAAAATGTCAATTGTCAGTTTTCTTTTTCAAATGGAATTCGGTTGTCTATTTAAATAGTTTTTATTACTTTTGTTTGGAAACATTCAATTGCTTTGTAGAAACTAATGTCCTTTTCATTTATACTAAAGGTTAAAATGTCATGTACTTATATGTGACATATGACGTATGAATACTAAATACATAGGTTTACGTCATGATAATGTTGTCTCTTTCAGTAATATCTTTTTATAACGAACCTTGTTGTAATTTTCGATGACCGGGAAACTAAATCAAAACTGGTACACCACTTTCTTGGCTGACCGTACAATAGCTCAGTAGCTGGAGCCCTAAAACAAATATATAAAAAAAATTGTATATTAATATGCCGCAAGTTAGCAACTCCAAAATACTTATAGAGGGAATCCCCTAATAGTAATTGGAATCGATTCGAACCCGACCACGAAAAATAGTTTTGAAATGATAACCAATAAGAAAATAGCAAAATGCATACTTCATTTGATAAGCCTAATTCAACAATTACAGGAGTTTATTTTCTTTTAAGAGTGTTTTTATTACTGGACTGTTTACATCGTGTTAAAGTTCCTAAGTTTTTACGTGCTTGCTTTTGTGTTAGGTATTATTTCTGTTTTGCCGATCCCCGTGGACTTATACAAACTCATTATAATATAACTGTTTCATAACAGTAAAAATGTACTAGAATATAACAGGTCTTTACCTATGAAAATGCCGTTTTGTATGAAAAAAAATAAACGAATTTTTTTTCATGTATTTTTTATTTGTATTAATCGAAATAATCACCCATGCAATCAATGCATCTTTGCCAACGCAGTGGCAGTTTATTGATGCCCTTCTTAAAAAAATCGGCTGGACGGGAGGCAACAAATTCTTCAAAGGCATTTTGTACTGCCTCTCGGGTATTGAATTTTTGTCCCGCCAAGAAGTTATCTAAATTCTGGAAAAAGTAGTAGTCTGTAGGCGCAAGGTCTGGTGAGTAGGGCGGATGACGGAGAGCTTCCAACCCCAGTTCTTGCAACTTGGAGACCGTCTGCTGTGCTGTCGTGCAGGAGCAGCGGAGACGAGCGATTGACCAATGCTGGTTGGAGATGTGCCAGCTTCTCGATCATTGAGTTCAGTTCTTCACAGTACACATCTGCAGTAATGCTCACCCCGTTTGGTAAGAAGCTGTGATGAATCACACCGGCGCTAGACCACTAAACAGTGACCATCACTTTTCTAGGGGTAAGTTTTCGTTTAGGGCATTGTTTAGGTGCTGAACCAGGATCCAACCAACTTGCTGAGCGCTTGCGGTTATCAAACAGAATCCATTTTTCATCGCAGGTAACAATGCGGTTTAAAATTCCTTCATTTGTGTGTCTGTTGAGCAGTGCAAGGCACGTCTTGACGCGTACTTCGCGCTGGCGATCATTGAGTTCGTGGGGCACCCATTTGTCAAGCTTTTTAGGGTTCCGTTGCCAAATGGCAAAAAACGGAACCCTTATATTTACCTTGCCAATTTGACGCAAATGGACCAATATTGTTTTGACGCTAACGTCGAATGCTGCTGCTAATTCAGCCGTAGATTGTGTATCATCAGCTTCCACAATCGCCTTTAATTCGTCATTGTCGACCAAAGTCTTCGGACGACCGCGAGGTTCATTTTTCAGGTCGGAATTTCCAGAACGGAAGCGAGCAAACCAATAACAGGTGGTGCGTTGGTTTGTAGTGTTACCTCCGTAAACGTCGTTGATGTTGCGTGCCGCTTGTGCCGCGTTGCTGCCACGACGGGACTCATATTCCATAATTACTCGAATTTTTAACGTATCCATGATGACGAAAAAGATTGAAATCCGATGAAAATGTAACACTAATCAATTAACAAATGACTACTTTTGGAAAAAGAATTCCATGTTTTTAAAATAAAAATAATTTGAAATTAGAATTCTTAGACAAACAAAAATTATTTTGATTTGAAATGGCCAGTACTGCAGAACGGCAATTTCATAGGTAAAGACCTAATATATTACGTTCGTTGCATCTCTGTTCACGATAAAATAGCCAAGATTTATGATCGTTTGGCATACAGTATTCAATTTGACAGAATTTTGAATTACGTCGTTATTCTCGCAAACCAAATATGTATATTCGCAATATGTCATCTTGCAAAAGTTTTGGAGCAACCTAAGTAATCAAAAGTCCCCTCTGAGGAGTGGATTGAGACGCGCCACAGCGTCCTCACCTTCCGCCTAACGCAGGTCCTCACTGGGCATGGGTGCTTTAGGGAGTTTCTGTTCCGGATAAAGCGGGAGGAAACGCCCGGGGTTTTCATTGTGAGGATCGTCTGGAGGACACGGTGGAGTATACGGTGGAGGTGTGCTTTGCTTTTTTTTTGTTTGTGGGTTGGAAATCATCATATGACGTTATCCGCTCTTGGGCGGAGCGGGATGGAGTGTCAGACTTTTACTGACAAAACCCACCCGTGATCCTTCAGTTGCCCATGGCCAGGGCCATGGTATCTCTTTCAAACAAATCTCACGGCCCTGGCAGGCATCGGTCCTAGCAGACCCCTTCAGTACTGCTGACATCTCTTTGAGAAGAGCATTCAAGATATTCTTGATATGTTGAAGAAGACCGACCCGGACGACGTGCCAGATTTCGTGGCGAAGGAGCTGGGTAAGCTGCCTCCCATCACGTTCGATCACGTTGACGTTACACGGCTGCTAAAGGACATCACTACCTTGAAGGTGGAGATGACCAAGATGCAGTCCCGTATGGAGGTTGCGGAAAAAACCAACACTGAACTGCGAGCGGAAATAACAATGTTGCGCAAAGTGGGTTCAGTAATTGGGTCACCAGAGGCCTCTAAGGTGAATACACGTCGAGGGGCGCGAATTGCATCAATCGGCAGTTTAGAATCGGCGAACACAAGTGCGTCACCGGCTGCCCATAATGCTGACCAAGCGCTGCCCGCCGCCGCCGTCACCCGCGCCACAACACCGGCTGCGGAAACGTCACACGTAGGTACGTCGACCCCAAACCGTGCCTACGCCGCTATTGTCACCACGAGAAAATCAGGTGTGTCGCAGTCTATGCGGCAGAATAAAATTGGGGAAAACCAGACGAAGGTTGCACTACCGGCCTTGGCTGCGGTCCGTAACTCGTTGCCGAGAACGGGACAAGTTGATGAAGAGGGTTTCACGAAAGTGGAAAGGAAGAAGAAGAAGCCCTGTTCACGAAACCAGTGTGGAACAGCTCCGAGTGGACCCAACATGCTGCTGCGCCCTGCTGTGCCTACGACGCAGCTGTATATTTCACGTCTGCATTACACCACGAAGGTTGAGGAGATCGTGGAGTATGTACGAGTGAAAACGAACTTCACTTTGAGGGTCGAGAAGTTGGAATCGCGCCACAACACGAATTTCAAGTCATTCGTGGTGCGAGTTCCAACTGTACAAATCGAGACCTACCTCAAGGCAGAGTTTTGGCCGAAGGGTGTCGTGTATCGGCGATTCCGCGGAAGGCTACGCGATACCACGCAGCGCAACACGACGCCGTCACTTCGTGTACAATAGTTTTAAATTGTTTTTTATTTGTATGTATGTTAGTCTGTAAGGTATTTATGTTATGGGTCTTTGTAGCCCGAAATAAATTGATTTGATTTGATTTGAGGCGCGCGTGGAATACTAAGCGCCGGCGACACGGGCCTTGTCCTTACCGGGCGGCGAGCTACCCATTGCTCGCCGCCCGCAAGCCCGCGCCTACCTTGGCCGGGAGTCCGCGATCGACTCCCGACGCCCGGGGCGTCTCCTCCTGCGGCGGCTAGGGACGTGAGGGCACAGTGACTGCCACGTCCTCACGCGCCCCGCCTTCTCCTTCACGAGCATTACTGCTTCGCAGAAGGAGGTGATGACTTCCCATGCCCTCTCGCTCCGTAACATGGCTCGCACCATGGCCGGACGCGAGAGGTCGCCGCCGCCGATCACCTCCACGAGGACACGGCGGTGCTCCGCCCAAGCAGGGCACACCACATGGTGGAGCATACGGTGGAGGCAAGCTATGCGCCCTCACGCCCCTAGCCGACGCAGGAGGAGAAGTCCCGTGCGTCGGGAGTCGATTGCGGACTCCCGGCCACCGCAGGTGCGGCCTTGCGGAAAGGACCAGGCCCGTGTCGACGGCGCGTAGAGTCTGCTACGACCGATGCCTGCCAGGGTCGCGAGATTAGTTCAAAAGAGGTACCATGGCCCTGGCCTATGGGCAACTGAAAGAACACGAATGGGTTTTAGTCAGTAAAAGAATCGTGTTTTCCAAATGTCTAAATACCTATTGTTACGCATTTACTTGAGTTTGATGATTATAAACTGCAACCGATAACGTTCTTTTTCAACATTAAAACGAATTAAAAGCGTGTAAAGCAACACAATGGGACAAGAACGTTTGAATGACCTCACTATAAAGAGCATAGAAAATGATTTACTCAGAAATATTGATTTGGCGAGAGTTATTTCTAAAGTTGCTTACATCAAATCACGAAAAGCGTTTTTCTAAATATTTTGTTTTATTTATATCCTTTTTAATAGGTAATGCAACTCAAGGGGCCCCCATCCTGCCAGGGTCGCGAGATCTGTTAGAAAGAGTTACCGTGGCCCTGGCATATGGGCAACTGAAGGAACACGAGTGGGTTTTAGTCAGAAAAAGTCTAACTCGCCCTTCCGCTCCACTCTAGAGCGGGAGACGCCATTTGATGATTTCCCATCCACCATAAAAAAGGGCCCATCACAATTTTGCTACGGGCCCCGCGCTGGCTTAATCCGGCACTGGTGGTAGTGTGAGATCCGCAAAAGTCGACGTCACATAAATCAATAAAATCGTGGCGTGATTTTTTCGTGCACAGATTTTTTTACTCTCGGTGTTGAGCCGAGCATTAAGAATCCAACAGAGTGCTTCTCAGCGCGTCGAAGAGTGTTTGATTTTTAACTCTCGGCGATAAGCAGTGCGTTAAAGATTCACTGCCTGGAAAATACCCGCCGCTATTTTATTACATCCGCGGGAACGTAGGTTTAGAGTGGATGACTCTAAACCTACGTTCCCTACGTCACTGTGTAGTGACATTGCAAATTACAATAGCCAGTCTATTGTAATTTGTAGTGTCAGTATAGACGACGACGGGACAAGAAGACTTTCTGTATCTCTACATGAAAGTTTTATTTGGCATTAGCTTTTCCAGTATTGTAAAGTTGTGTATTGCATTTCACAGTATTGTTTATGCATAGCTAGCGGAACAAAAATGGTAACTCTGTTCTGGAAAAACTTTAATCATCATAATTTGCCTAGCCTTTAGACTGGAAGCCAACATACTTCCCAAGTATGTTGGGGTACCAGTATTTTACATGGAGCGACTGAATAATAAGACTGATTGTCAGACTTACGGGCTTCTGACGACTCGCAACGACTGTCAAGGATCTACAAATGACAGCCGGGCCCAACGGCTTGACGTGCTTTCCGAGTCACGGAGAGGTCTTGGTATGAAAGGATGGTGTCGATCCGTGCGGCTCTTATTACTTAGCCACAAAGCCCTCACGTCGTTTATTTTAATTAAAATCTACATGCACTTATTGTCAAATAGTATGCAGTCAGAAAGATTAAGTCAGTGGCCAATACATAATTGTTATGAACTCCCAGGAGAACATCCGCTGGGGCGTGGGCGCGGGCGTGAAGTTGCTGAAGGAGCGCGGCTGCAGCACCATCGAGGTGGACCCGTGCAGCGCGCCCGACGCCGCCGCCGAGGCCGCCGAGCTCGCCGCCTGGAAGTATGCACTACATTCTGATTAGTTGTTCTTGTTATAAGTTACGGGCGCGTCCTAACTGAAAGCCATTGTCGTGTGAGTACGTGATCGTCGCGCTCATTTAAATAAATAGGTAGGTAATGGTAGGTACTAGTGACCTGTTCCTGCTTCGCACGGTTTTTACCATTTGACAGAACATCGAGGTTTCTCTATAATAAGTTAGTTTAATCTTAATGTATTATGTGTGTGTCTTAAAATTAAACTTCATAATTAATATTTACCTTACGGAATAAATTCTCTAAAGATGACCTTAATTTATAATATACTAGCTTTTGCCCGCGGCTTCGCCCGCGTGGATGGCGGAAATTAGTAAGTATTTTTCTAAAATAAAAGTTACTGCTTATTACATCAGCTACCTGCCAATAAAAGTCCTGTCAAAATCGGTCCAGCTATTTCAGAGATTAGGCGGAACAAACAGATAAAAGTTTATAAAAATGTTTTTTTGGTGTACGTACCGTATTTACTTTCATATGCATTTAGTAAAAAGCTGTTAATTTGAAGTTAAAAACAGACACTTCAGTTTTATTTATTTGTATAAATATAAATGTATAAAATATAAAATTAAAAACAGACACTTCAGTTTTATTTATTTGTATAAATTGGTATATTAGAGTTGACAAGCTCACACAATTATTCAAGTCGTGAAATGTGGTACGTCATTATTTAGGTAAACGATCAGTTATGACGCATGTTACGTTTTGGCAGTAGGCACCATTCGGGGCATAGGCTCCTGGCTCCTGGCTCCTGAAATCTACCGTTTCACTATCCGACGTGGGTATTTATGACCGACCCAAGTCGATTAGTATTTTTTAGTATTAACTCAGACCATAGACCAGATTCAAATTCAATTCATTTATTGCAGAACATAGAAATAAATACATTTGAAGATATTAAGTAGATGCGCAGTTTGTAATGTCCTACCAATTAAGGCATACAAAATATTATTTATAAATTATATCGTAATAATATTATCGTTTTATTTATCGTTTATTTAATTTAATAAATTAGGTATTTATGCCAGATTAAACCTATGCTAGGAAGTCCTAGCCTTGAAGCACAGGTTTAATCTAGTTCAAGTTTTTTTACTATTTAGAGGGTTTTGTTTTGGACGGGGGTTTTTTAAATTTAAAATGTTTAATTGTTAAGTTACTTATTGTAAATGTGCCTTTTTAATAAATAAAAGATTATTATTATTTATTTGTAATTCCAGATTCGAAGTGTTCAAGTCGCCGAGCACGTGCAAGCCCTTGTGCCGCGTGTGCGCGCTGGGCGGCGCGGCGTGCGCGCGCTGGCGCGACGGCGCCGTGCGCGGCCGTGCGCAGAACTGGGCGCGCTGCCTGTCCGACATGCCCGCCAACAAGATGACGCCGGTAGACCTCGCACAGGTATCAGCAGCTACCTTTTTACTTTATTAGTACAAAAACATAAAACACAAGATTTTAAATTGAGATTTTTTTTATTTATTTATTTTTAGTTTTATTTTTGGTTTTATTATTAATACAACTTTTGTATAATACGTACCTATGTATGTTAGTTTATAAGGTATATGTCTGTGGGTCATTGTAACCTGACTATAAATGTTTATTATTATCTCATTTATTCATTTTCTAACATATTAATTATATTTTCAAATATTTTAACAAAAATCTAAAAAAAATCATTTAAAAATATAAAAAATATTATTATTATTAAAAACAAGATGACGCTAAAATCGGAACTATCGCTACCATTTTTAAAACCTGTCAGTAGGTAAGCTAATTCTGGTTAAAAAAACAGAATCACTGTCTTGAGTTAATCACAGCGACCAACTATTCTTAACGTTTAAATAGTCGTTGGTTGTTAATCGGTAGCAGCGTTCTCTATGCATTTTACCACCATACTGCGATCGCCAATCCGCCTGCCAAGCGTGGCGATTATGGCAAAGCCCGTCGAATTTTGGGAGGCCTATGTTCAGCAGTGGCCTATGAAATAAAGTTGGATTTTACTTTAGCTAAAGCTAAAACGCAAATCACTTAAAGGAGAGCGTAGCTTGTTATAAATAGTTATGAGTCCCGCGTGGTTAAAGTCACTTCCGGAGTTCCTCAAGGTTCAATTTTAGGTCCCCTCTTGTTCATTTTATTTATTAATGATGTAAAAGATTGTTTTAGAAATTCCAAATTTCTCCTGTATGCAGATGATTTGAAGATCTATAAAAATATCAGCCATCTTTCTGACTGCTTAGAATTTCAGGAGGACCTGGACCGTTTTCTAGACTACTGCTCTGTTAACAAACTCTGCCTAAGTATATCTAAGTGCCATAGCATTACGTTTACAAAGAAGAAAAATGTGATCAAATTCAATTATTCTTTTAGAAACACGCCACTGAGCAAAGTTCAGTCTCTTCGCGATCTAGGCATACAGTTAGACTCAAAGCTTTACCTTGATGCTCATATAGAAAACATTGTCAATAAGGCATTTAAAATGTTTGGATATGTGATGAGAGCATCTAGGGAATTTCGTCGTCCCTCCACCTACTTACATAAGTCAATAATACGACCACAAAGTGGTATACGCAGTACTTATTTGGAACCCTTACTATAAAAAGTATATTGACATTATTGAATTGGTCCAACGCAAATTTCTACGTGCAATGCACTATAGATGCTTTAAAAAGAAAATTTCTTATCAATTATTACTACAAAAATACGACCTTATTACTCTAGACCAGAGTAGGGTGCCTACTTGAGATGATGACCCTCTTTAGTATATGTCGTAATAAAGTCGATTGTACCGATCTAGTGAACAGTTTGTGCTACCTGATCCCTCGTACCGTACGTGATCGACAAGTTCGCTCGAGACATTTGTTCGCAACTACTTTTCAACCGACGAAAAAAACGGAGGAGGTTATCAATTCGACGCGTATATTTTTTTTCTTTTTTTATGTATTACACGCATAACTTTTTATATAGTGGTCCGATTGTGATAATTCTTCTTCTATTTGAAAGGGTATACTCCCAACGTGGTCCCATATAAATTTCGAAAACAAAATCGAACCCTAAGGGTCGGAAAACAGGGGATGATTGATTGTTCACTCACTGATTGTAATGTATAACCACGCATAACTTTATACAGAGTAGTCCGATTTTGATAATTCTTTTTTTATTGGATAGGGTATACCTTGCCAAGTATTATAAGTACATTAAAGCCACAACGGTTTAATTTTTTGTTAAAAAGTTTTTTGTAGAACCAACTCAGGCGTGCGTTCGCCGCTGCATCGATTATTTGACACCTACAATAGGCAATTTGGCTCAACTGATATTATGTTTCTCAGTAAGGCTATATTTAAAAAAGATATTGTTACTATTTTAAGTGATCAGAACTCTAATAGTTAAGTAATGTTTAGTTTTATTCTGTTTTTATTTTTAATTTGTATCGTTCTTTCGAGCAACTAGTAGTTATGTTTATTAATATGTGGATAATGTTATGAGTAGTGTATTTGTTACCTCTATTATTAAGTTCAAACCTATGTCTACTTTTAGTACACTGCTGTTTGTTGTCCCTAAGTAAATAAATAAAAGTTTATACCAAGGCCAACAAATGAATGCATGATTGTAAAAACCCTCCTCAGACCACTTTTTCCGAAAACTTGTTTATAACGGATTTGTTTTCTCTATGGCAAAACACCAGTGGTGGCTTAGTGGTAACGGCCGCGACTTACGAGTAGTAGGTCGTGAGTTCGAATCCAAGCAGACGCTTTACTTTGTGTAAATTATTTCATCACCACTGCTCTCAAAACGGTGAAGGAAAACATCGTGAGGAAACCGGCATGTCTTAGAACCGAAATTCGAAGCCATGCCAAATTTATCAACCCGCAATGGGCCCGCGTGGTGGATTATGGCCCGCTCCCTCCCACCTCCTCTCTGAAAGGAGGCCTGTGTCCCATCAGTGGGACCATTATAGGCTGCTGATGATGATGATGATGGCAAAACAAACCTTTTGAGTGTAAAAACACACCTTGTAACAAGATGATTGTAAAAACACACCTCATCCCAAAAATTTAAAAATAAATTTTGTTCACTGCCAGACTAGACCTCACAATACGATTTCAATAGCGCAGTGGAAGTGTGATAACCGTGGGGCTCTAGAGACAAGAGTGGCTAGCGAAACTAGTCCGCCGTACGCGGAGCAGACAGTACAAGTACAATTCAAGTAGCTCACCTACAATACAACAAAAGAACTTACCTGTGGGTAGACGAACACCAGCTCCCAACCAAACAACAAAAGACCCGTATCGTCCAAAAAGGGGGTTCAACTTACTAACGGCTCCCGATAATATCCAAAACTCTCGCTGCAGAATGGCCAACAGCGCATTGCAACCGGCATGCGAGTTCTTAATGTGACGATCAGTCACCAACAATTCAACAATTTGTCGAGGAGCTGTATCGACTCAACAAAACTCAGGGTCCTTTGTTCCAACAGCGAGCACCTTGAGCCCGGGCAAAGGACCCGACATCAAGACTGGCGATCGAGGCCAATCATCCTCGGGATGAGTCAGCCAGTCTGGTCCCCACCATAGGGGGTGAGCAATCAAGCGGGGTGCCATGCACCCACGTGAGGCCACGGCGCCTGGGTTCAAATCTCCAGGCACGTGCCTCCAAATCAAAGGCGTTTCAGAATTTTGAATCTGGGACACTCGGTTCGCAACAAAGACCTCCAAAGAGTGGACGGACGTCTTCAACCAACACAAAACAATTTGACTGTCCGTCCAGGTGTAAGAAACCCGAATGTCCACAGTTCCACCCAAAGTGTGAGCAACGTGGTTCAATAGACGCACAAGAAGCGCCGCCCCTGACAATTCTAACTTTGGGATGGTCAGTGCCGTCCGGAGGGGGGCCACCTTGCTCTTGGCCAAGACCAGTGACAAATTCACCTGGCCTGTCGCGCAGACGGTGCGCAGACAAACAACAGCTGCATAACCGTGCGAAGACGCATCACAAACAAGGGTAGCAGTGTAGCTCCCAGGGGGGAGGATAGCGCGGGGTAACACGACCTCGTTGACTGCAGGGAGTGCGGATACAAATTGGAGCCAATCTTCCAACAGGGTTTCCCGAATTGGCTCGTCCCAGCCAAGTCCCGCAGTCCAAAGGCGCTCAAGAAAACAATTTTGCCCAAAACAATACAAACAAACAACAAAACAATAGACAAAAGGCAACCCTGGGCTCCCATGTCCATAATGACACGGACCACAACAGAGTCCCCCGTGGGCCCCCAGACCTGACCGATGCCGTTGGCAATAAAACCGTGTCGATCTGAGGGGTACCTTAGCGGGGCAGGCGCCAATGTCCTAACAATGCCTGGGCGGCGACCGATCGCCGCACCCAGGCCCAAGTCTTTCCCGACGAGGATGGAGTTCAAATTCCTCGTACGCGCGGTGTCCCGAGCCACGCGCCATCGCTGGAAGGGCATATCTCACCGGATGCCTGAATGGCGGGGGGCGTGACTCCAACCGGGGACGTTCCGCCAATGGAGGGGAGGGAACGCGGTGCTGGTCTGGCCAGCGCTGCCTAGCAACAAGTGCGTAATCGCCTTTACGCGAGGAGACCAAATGGCGGTCGCGCGGCTCCCGATCAACTTGCGCGGGGGGTGGAGTGCGGCGCTCAAAATTGCGGGCCTCTCCCCGGTTCTGAACCGGCGAGGCAGAAGCCCGGTGACCAACTCCATGGTACCCCCCCGTACGCGAACCTTCATCAGAGGCTGGTCTGCCAGCGTGGTTCGCGTTAGCGCACAAAATGTCCAAATGGGACCCCCTACAAATTCTACAAGGGCGGGGGTTAGGGCAGTCCCGATGGAAGTGAGCCCCCAAACAAGAGAAGCACATGCGGCGTGCATTGGCAATTCGGCGGCGGGCACTCACGTGCAACTTCAAAAAGGCCGCGCAAGTTGCCATGCCATGCCCCGTGTCCCTACAAAACTCACAACCAGGACGACTCTGGGTGCCAGCAAAACGAGCGGCGCACACTGGTCCCAAATTAAAAAAAAGTGGACATTAATAGTAGACCGCTGATATTTTTTTTTATTGTTGATACAATGATAACAGATAAGGCAAAAAAATATTATTGTCCTACTTCAAATACTTTTCTGTAAAAAAAATATTTCTTTTTTTTTTTGTATGGGAGCGATTACATTTTACTCAATTTCTCAAAAACTTTAAGCGATGTCGAGATGGCAATCACATATGTTAGAAAACTAACAATTCTGAGTATTTGGCTCGAAGAAACTTATTGCTTATCTCTGCGTACTTTCGAGATAATAGTGACAGAAAATAACATTTTTTTTTAATGTTAATTTTTTGCTTTTTTTTAATCATAGCCTTACTTTAGCACATAATTATAATGTATGCGTAATGTCAAATAAGTAAAAAGAGACTTCTCTGTAAAAGAGGTTATGGGGGCTCACTAATGACTGAAAAGCTATGACCTTTCTGAAGGAGTACTTTCATCAGTTCTAAAAAACAATCAAAATGAAGACATATTAAGCTGCAAACATAAAGTTGAATATGTTCACAAACGATTCTGAAAAAATATTATGGTGAAAGATTAATATTTGGGTCTATATTCTCTTGAGAAATCTCTATTTCCTCGTTTTCCAACGAAAGCAATTCATTGTTCAAGATCAAAGCACTAGCCTCTGGAAACAACTGTTTATGTAAACGAGCAAACTTTGGTTTGATATGGCTGATGTAAGGATCTGAGCTAATTAGAAAGCTGTGGATAATGTCTAAATTAGTCTGAACTCTACCGATTTTTCTTGTATGTGCCATTCTAACATTCCGGAAATCTTTATTCCTCGCTTCGGAAGCTTCTTCGGAAAGCATGCCTATCGGAATAAAGGAGAAATTTTCACAAATATCAGCACCGTGTATCAACAATTTATGGACACTTGAAGGCATGTAATACCATGGATATAAGTTTACATATAGCATTGCTGTTTCTTTACAATATTCCCTAAACAAGTTGGTATTAATAAGTTGACCAGATGAAATTGTTTGTAAAATGACTGCAAATCTCTTGATTAAATCAGGGTGGATACCCGTTATTTCAGCAGATACTTCATAATTTTCAAAAAACCTTCTTGCCGTGTTACCGTCATTGGTTGTACCAAATCCCTGTTTTACTATGTCAATTAACAAACCAGTTCTTTCCCGGAATTCTTCTTGTGTCAAATTCTTTTTAATTTCTTTTAACAATTTATCTTCTTTTCGTGCAGCCCACTTTTTGAAGTCTAAGTTGTACGAAATGTGTAAAATACATTCCATACATCTTATCCACATATGAAGCGAAGACAGACCATATTTATACATATCTTCTCTGATGAGTCTTTTGGATACAAAGTCCAAGTCATTCATTTTGCTAGGTGGGGTATTGCAAATATTACAAACAGCTGCAGAAGAAGTATTGGAAATCACAGTAGAAATTTTCCCATCAATCATAGTCATGTACAAATCATGTTTAATATCAAAATTATCTACAATTGTGGGAACAAGATTACGAATTTCTTCCTCTAAGGATGCACTTTCCTTCTTTATCAATTCATTTGTTTCTTTTGCAAATATAAAGCCAATTGGACGACAATAGTTTGTTGAAGAGGGAGCAGGATTTTGCCACAAGATAGTACCACTCTCTTCTTCCAAACGAAGCGGAACCAAACTAATCATGAAAACTGAAGAATCGTCAATTTTAGTGTCGGAGTGTGACTTTTGTTTATAATTACTTTGAGAAGATGACCCGTCAAAACCCCATTTGCTTATTAGTTTTAGCGATTTTTTGTCGGCAGAGTTGTGCTGAATTGTTTTTAATATCCTATTAGTTGTCAAATCTAGAAGCGATTGAAGTCTTATCTTAGCATCAGATTCAGTTACAGTTATGTCTGACTCTGGAGGATAACAAGTTTTTTTAGCTTCCAGGAGCTTTTGATAGGATGGAAGACCATACATTTTCTCTGAAGCAAGAATAGTTCTTAAATTTCGATATTGCCATTTTGACAAATTTGTTGAGGTGTAAAGCGCTAACGTTTTATCATCTGGTAAACACGGTTTGTCAGCCTTTTTAGCGAATAGTACATCATGTACCATCTCACATTTTTCCTTGTTTTGGCTGAGTTCGTTTAATATAGCTGCTAATTTTGTTTTTTTAGACTCTTTTAATTTGGCACATAAAGCATAAACTAATTCCTCCTCTGTGTGATCTAGAAGTGTTAGAGAACGCCTTTTCTTCTGTTTATCAGATATATCAACAAATGGTTTTTTTACTTGTACCATAACTTAATTGATGAGTATCCACTTGCGTTTCGAAATTTGGAATTACTTCCTCGGCAACTTTAAAAATGCTGCTTAAATCGATATTTTGACATTTTGGCCAAACTATTTGGGATTGTAACCAGTCTGAATTTTTGTTAAGAAAGGTCTTTTGAGCTCTACTGGAAGCAGACCATCTTTTTGAGATATTACTTGAAAAATTACGACAAAATAATTTAATATTACTCAAATCTTCGGAAGACAATTCAACACCAATACGTTCAATAAGGGCATTAAATAAAAATTCGACATTTTTAAAACCACCTCCTGATTTAAGAACAACGTATAAGTCTAAGTTGGTGACAAATGCGGACATATTATAATTTTAAGGAAAATTGAAAACAAATTAGAATCAACGATATCAAAGACAAAGTGACTTTGATTTTAACAAAAAAAATTACGAAAACAAATTCGACGAAAGAAAGACAAACAAAAATTATTTGATTTTAAAATCCAAAGATTCAAAATACAACAATAACAAAACAAACAAACAACAAGCATTTCTTCAAGCGCACAGAAAAAATAAGGACACGTCTTATCGCAACCACATTTAGTTGTACACTGAGTGAGGTGTACGCGCGCGATTCGTGACCGTATTACGTTACGTCATGAGAGGCGGCCATCTTGTTATCCCGGCAAACTCGCGTCGAAGCTCCATTTTGCTGGCCAGCGGACCTATTGCGATATGAGTAAGGCTATGATTAAAAAAAAGCGAACAATTAACATTAAAAAAAATTGTTATTTTCTGTCACTATTATCTCGAAAGTACGCAGAGATAAGCAATAAGTTTCTTCGAGCCAAATACTCAAAATTATTAGTTTTCTAACATATGTGAATGCCATCTCGACATCGCTTAAGGTTTTTGAGAAATTGAGTAAAATGTAATCACTCCCATACAAAAAAAAAAGAAATATTTTTTATAGAGAAAAGTATTTGAAGTAGGACAATAATATTTTTTTGCCTTATCTGTTATCATTATATCAACAATAAAAAAAAATATCAGCGGTCTACTATCAATGTCCACTTTTTTTTAATTTGGGACCAGTGTGCGGCGGGGCGACCATCAACAGGCCCGCGAGCCCTAGTCCGTCCCTGGTCTCGTGGCCGGGAAGACGGCTGGCATGACTCAGTGGCAACGCCAGAGTTGTCCACAAACCGACACTCATCCTCCAAAAACTGGACGAGGTCATCAAATGGGGGGAGATGTGTGACACTATCCCCATCATACTTTTGCTCGAAACGAGCCCTCAAATCGGCAGGAAGCCGTTGCAGCACAACATGCACCAAAGGGTAAGAGCATTCGCGTGATTGTTCGAAGGAGATACCGTGACCCTGGCACATGGGCAACTGATGGAACACGGGTGGGTTTTAGTCAGTAAAAGTCTGACACGCCCTCCCGCTCCGCCCAGAGCGGGAGAAGTCATTTGATGATTTCCCACCCTGAAAAAAAAAAAAAAAAAAAAAAGGGTAAGACCATTGGTCCACCGGCAAGTCTAATCGCTTTAAAGCGTTGGTCGCTACCACCAACGGGTTCAACAGGTCAGTACGCAATGCTGACAAACTAGTAATGACCGGTAACCCCAAAATCAATTCAATATGAACGTCAGCCAAACAACGTTTATTTTGGTACCGCTGGGTGAGTAGTCCCAAAGCGGTAGGGTAGGCTGAGTCAGTCAACGACAGATGCTGTACCAAGGCTCGGGCCTCACCTTCCAGGACAGACAACAAATAGGCCAACTTTTGGGCGGGTCTGAGGTCCGAGCGTGCATCAACCAAACTTGCAGGCAATCTACTCAATAGTCCGGGACCTGAAACAACCGAGGTCTCCGGCTTGACCTGGACAGGTGTCCGGCACTGCAATATTTCCATTTGTATGCCATTGCACAAACAAACAAATCAAATAAACCAAATAATTAAATAACAAAGTTCAATCAATCAATTACAAAATAACTACAAGCAAACAATCAAACTACCAAACTGACTAATCAGCAACTCAAGAAATAACAAAATATTGGTTTCAATTCAATTCAACAATAAACTTTTATTTTAATTCTAAACCAATATCAACGTTCAACATTCAACTTCAAATTCAATTCAAATATTCAAATGTAAAGTTCACAAACCACTGTGTCAATGGTAAAACAATAATAATCCTTTATTCCAACTCAAAACAATGGTAATACTCAAAAATGCCAATTTCAAATATTAATTTTCTCAAACAACCATATCAATGGTACAAACTCAATATTTTAATGTCTTCCTGACATTCAATACAACACAGAGGTCAAATAACAACAACAAGAGGTTATAACAATGCTCAATTCATTCCAACTCTGTTAGCATATGCAAACCCGTTGACCCCGGCAATATGAGTTACTCGACTCAATAAATTCCAACAAATTATTTCAAATAAACAAGTTATCAAATATTTACAGCGTATTACTACTTCCCTTATAGAGACTGCCAAGTAATTAGCCTACTGTAAATTACCAATTTGTTGGTTATATGTCTCATAACCGCGCTCTGCTACCAGAATGTTCACTGCCAGACTAGACCTCACAATACGATTTCAATAGCGCAGTGGAAGTGTGATAACCGTGGGGCTCTAGAGACAAGAGTGGCTAGCGAAACTAGTCCGCCGTACGCGGAGCAGACAATACAAGTACAATTCAAGTAGCTCACCTACAATACAACAAAAGAACTTACCTGTGGGTAGACGAACACCAGCTCCTTGGGGTTACCCGGAGTTATGTATGTAAGTGAGTGGTGAGTGTATATGTATCGTGTCGTGACGTTATGAGTATTCTCCAGGTTACAATCCGCTGCAATAAGGCTGGAGGCAATCACAGCATGCGGTCTTCAAATCACTCGTTCCCAATAGCGTCACTTCCACTTAACCTTCAAAGTTATTCAATGTCAAGAAACTAAACTAGACCCGTGTTATGTCTTCAAATTGGGGTTAGTTACAATCAATACAATTGGGTCATGACAGATTGTCCACAAAACGACCGATTCTCAGGGATTACTTTACAAAGGGGTCACATGCGCAATTGGACCGACCATCCCTTTGAAGAACTTCAGTTTTAACAAATGTAACCCGTATTATTACGTCAAATGGGGTTGTTTAACAATCAAAGCAATTGGATCACGACTAATTGTCACAAACGGATCGATTTAAAAGGATTAATTTCAACAAACGCGTCGCGGGGGTCCCAACACGGCGACGGACCCTTTCAAGCCCAAATCAAGAGGGAGTGTCAAAGTCAAACTGTCAAGTCAGATGTCATTCCGTTCGATGGCGCGTTCCGAAGGCGCATAGAGTAACTACTTTAAACGGGATGAAACAAATTTCAATAAAACTATGTAATATTTATGCAACCGTAAACAGTTTCCTGATCTGGTAGGACGAAGGTGCGCTGGGAGCAACCCAAGGGTGGCAGTAAGTGTAAGATACTGGTCTGAGTTCCGGTCACGGCTACTAGGTTTAATGTCGACGTTAAGATCTCCGATAAGAACCACATTGTGGAAGCAATTCATAGTGCACGCTAAACTATCTAGGCTATCGTAAAAGAGATCCAAATTAGTATGTGAAGGGGAGCGATACAAACAGATGATAACTGTATCATCCGTGATACAAACAAGGCAGTTCGCTCCATTAAAAGTGGGTTCGTGCACAGTACACTGCAGAGAGATCTTAGTGAATACTACGACTCCGTCGTTTTGTGATTCATTATTTAAAGTGGCGTGACAGTTGTATCCCTGCATAAAAGGATTAGGTCCAGATACTTTAAGCCAGCACTCAGTGAGCACAATGACATCGAAAACAATTTTAGTCATAGATAACATAGCGATGAATTGTTCGAAATTCTTTTTAATACTCCTAATATTAATATGTATTATTTTCAAGTTTGCGCTGGGATTCGTAATAAACTCCGAACATCTGTCAGGAGAGCACTCATACGATGAAGCTATGGATATATTGTCAAGTTCATTCGTTATAGAATTAATGTTAGCCATTGGAATTTGAGGGGGCAGTAAAAACAATTGCATACGTAAAGAACATTGAATAAAATATATAAACCTCCTGAGAAAAAAATCTTAATTGATAAAAACTAGCAATGGGTTTTGGGAGTAAATTTATGGTCATATTGTAGTTAATAGTGCGTAAAGTTGGGTTGCAGTAGTTAATCTTATTACGAATATAGAAAACATTTGGTTTGTATACTGTATAAGTACATAGAGTAGTAAAAAAAATAGTCCTTAACATATAGGAACATAGAGCATGCATATTATGAGTAGAAAAGTAGTAAAACGTAAAATAAAAAATAAAAAAAATAGTCATTGCATTGTAACCAGAGAGTGCAAACATTTTTCGGACCTTATTTGTGTTGGTTTCTCATTTGGATCATTTGGATCTTTTCTGAGGAAAATTCTACCATACGAATTCCAGCAAGAAAATTTGTTGGCTTTTGCAAACACCCGCGTATCATAGAATAGTTTTTTCATTGATGGCATAAGGTGTTCATCAACGTAGATCGGCTTCTTCTCTCCTACCAGCCCAATAGTGTGCGTATTCAGCTTGTCGACTACAGGGCGCTCTTTGTTGAAGCTACGTACATTAGACAGGAATTCGTTCCTCTTCGTCACTGAGTTGAACTCTGCCACGATCGGTCTGGGTGTTCCCGAAGTCCCCGGTAGGCGGTACAGGTCACGCAAGCAATCCTTTCGGACTTCCACGTTAATTGCTTTACCCACCGTGGATACCATGGATAGAAGGTCCTCTGAACTTTCCTTCGCTTTCTGTGGAATGTTTCTGAATTCAATAGTTGATGGACGTGAGCGGAGTTGCAGATCATGGATGTGTTTCTCAAGCTGGTCAATGCGAACAACATTCTCTTTCTTTTGCTTTTCCAAAACAGCCAGTCCTGTTTTCATCTCTTCATAGCAGTTATTCGAAAATGATATACTTTTTTCAATTTCCGCGTGAGATTTTTGCATCTCTGCACACTGAAATTTCAACTCACTCATATCTCTAACCAGGCCTTTTAAGACCGCATCATGCTCTACCTTCCAGGATGAGAGCCGGTCGTCGTTGTCGGATTTCCACGAGGCGAGCATCTGCATAATTTCCTTTTTAAATTCGTTAAATGTGCAGGTAAACTGGTTTGTTTCAGTGTTAGGGGAGTCCGCAGTGCGCGGGCGCTTGCTTCTAACGGTTACATTATGTTCCACCACGTTCATGGTTCCTGGGGTAGATGATAAATCGGGCTCAGATACTGATTGCTCCTTTCGAAGCGGAGGGTTCGTTGATTTAGGTGGGGTACGTTGGGTATTCATTGCTTCGTAATCAATCGGTAAATGATGCAATTATCAGATATCAAATTAACTCTTGTTTTTTTTTAATTCCCAGAACGATAATGGCTTTTTTTATAAATAAAACCAAAAACACAAAAACAAGAATTAGCAAAAAGTGGTCTTCCACGGCGAGATTCGAACTTAGCACCACATGCGCAGCGGTCCGCCTCTTTTCATTCGAGACTATGTAGCTAATATCTTTAATGGTGAAATTATGTCTCTATTGGTGCCGCGTCTCGTAACAATTTAGGTATGTAGGGTGAACTTACTCAGCGGTCAGTCACAGAAGCACACTTTCACCCACATTTTATAAATATAATTAAGTATCTCACTCTTATTTTGATTGTTATAGGAGTACTAGACTGTTAAATAAAAATTGTTTTATACAGATTTAACAATGAAATTTCACGCACATTTTGATATAGTTCACTGAAGTAGACGCAAAGTTTACACCACTTTTAGATTTTACAGTTCAGAGACGGCGAAATTACGTGTGACTTGCACGGACACTAGGGGGGGAATCCCGAAAAAATGAGTTATGCACCTTATGAAGCCGGTGAAAGGGTGCAATTAGTTTGTCCTTATTTCTAGTATCAATATTATGAATATTACTGTTTTTAGTAATGTAATATATAAAATGTTGGCGGAGATGAATTGCGATGCTACCGAGAGAATACCATTATATAAAAATAAAAAAAAACTAATAAACTCTAGCGCCTAGTTGGTAAATCGCCCGAACTGCTCGTGTAAAATATTTTGAATATCAGCGACTTTGCCCTACAGCAAAATGCCGTAGGACGTAATGCTATAAAAATAACTAAAATAGACTAGCCGACTAGCCGACCGACGAATCAAAATGATTGACGTGTGACGATGACTTTGGCTGTACCAAAGTCATCGTCACACGTCAATCATTTAGATTTATGTTTGGTGTAACGGCCAAAGTAATACCTGTTCCAATACTCATATTTTATATCCAATCAAAAATCATTTATTCAAATTAGGCTGAGGATTAGCACTTTTCGAACGTCAAAATTACATGAGACAGTCCCCCAAAAACCCTGCCGTTCACCACCGCCCTAAACCTCTTGATTCATGTGACTTCCAGGCGGCCCTGGACTGCCTGTGTCCGCTAGGCGTCGTGGTGGAGGCGCACGACCGCGAGTGGATCGAAGCACAGCGCATGCGCGCCTTGCTGGCCGTGGCCAAGGGCTCGTGCGACACGCCCATGTTCCTGGAGTGCTCCTACAGGGGCGCCGGGCCCAATGTGCCGCCTGTACTGCTGGCGGCTAAAGGAGTCACCTTCGACAGGTAACACTGCAACTGTATTATGATAGAACAAGGCTTCAATACAAAAATAAAATAATTTTTTTTTATATTTCTTCCTAAATAGTGGTCCTTTTTTATGGGAAATCATCAAATGACTTTTCCCGCTCCGGATGGAGTGGGAGGGTGTGTCAGACTTTTACTGACTAAAACCCACCCGTGTTCCTTCAGTTGCCCATGTGCCAGGGTCACGGTATCTCTCTCTCGAACAATCACGCGACCCCGGCAGGCATCGGTCCTAGCAGACCCCTTCAGTGCTGCTGACATCTCTTTGAGATATGCGTGGAACACTACGCGCCGTTGACCCGAGCCTGGTCCTTACCGGGCGGCGAGCTACCCATTACTCGCCGCCCGCAAGGTCGCGTTAACGGTGGCCGGGAGTCCGCTATTGACTCCTGACGCCCGGGGCGTCTCCTCCTGCGGCGGCTAGGGACGTGAGGGCGCAGAGACTGCCACTCCCACACGCGCCCCGCCTCCTCCTTCGCGAGCATTACTGATTCGCAGAAGGAGATGACGGCTTCCCATGCCCTCTCGCTTCGTACTATGGCTCGCACCAAGGCCGGACGGGAGAGGTCGCCGCCGCCGATCGCCTCCACGAGGAAACGGTGGTGCTCCGCCCAGGCAGGGCACACGATACTCGCAATGGAAACACCCGGACGTTTCTTCCCGCATTATCCTGAACAGGAACCCCCCGAACCACCTATGCCCGGTGAGAACCTGCGTCAGGCGGAAAGTGAGGACGCCGTGGCGCCTCTCCATCCACTTCTCAAAGAGGGGACTTACCGCCGCAATTGTGGCGTGCCCAGCGCTGGGTTGCGACAACCTGTCATGTCGCCATGAGATCCTGCCGGAGCTCTGTCCGCGGGGTTTCGCTCCGGCGTTTCGCCTCCTCGTGCCACTCCCACATGTGGGCGAGGACCTTTGCCTCCAGATTCCATGGCAGCTGTCCGGCAAGGAGGCTCGCCGCCTCGTAGGAAACCGTGCGGTATCCGCGGACTAGCTGGATGGCCATGACCCTCTGGGCCGCAGTCAGCCGGCGCGCTGGGCGCAGCCTCAATGAGGGCGCCCACACCGGTGCCCTGTAAAGGGCCATGAACCGCACGACCCCTCGTGTAGAGCCTCCGGCAGGAGGCGTTTTGACCCCCCAGATTGGGCAGGAGCCGCTTTAATGCAGCCCCAGCCCGCTCCAGTCTGGAAGCCAAACGTCGGAATTGCTCAACGATGTTCCACCGGCTGTCGAGGACAAGTCCCAGGTACTTCATCGTCGATTCGACGCCGATGTGAACCCCTCCCACCGTGAGTTGGGAACCAGGAGGTGGCGCGTTCCGAGGACCATGAAAACCCATGGCCTCGGACTTGTGCAGGGCCACCTCGAGTCCCAATTGCCGGATCCTTTCGACGGTTGTCACAACCCCGCGTGTCATTAAGTCGGCCGTCGCCTCGTACGACCTCCCCTGCGCCAGGACCAGCGTGTCGTTAGCGTAGCAAACCACGCTGACGCCGTTAGGGAGGTCGGCGCGCAGCACCCAGTCGTATCCGATATCCCACAGATGCGGCCCCAGGACCGATCCCTGTGGGACACCGCACGACATCTCTCACGGGTTCTATTCTCCCTGGTGACCGGGGTAGATGACGGCCCTATCCGTCAGGTAAGCCTCGACCACGCGACAAAGGTAGGTCGGCAACCGGTGATACCGGAGTGCCTCCCTGATGCAACTCCAGGGCAGGGTATTGAAGGCATTGGCGATGTCTAGAGATACCGCCAAGACGACCCCACCCCGCGCGACTGTATCCCTCGTCGTGAGGGCTCGCACGCGCATGATGGCGTCCACCGTAGAGCGCCCCTTGCGGAAGCCGTACTGGCCGTCCGACAGATCCGGCCCCTCCCGCACAGCCACTCGACAAGGCGGTCTGCAATGAATCTTTCAAAGAGCTTGCCCACCTCGTCGAGCAGCACGATGGGCCGGTAAGCGGACGGCGAGTCCGCAGGGCGCTCTGGTTTCTTTATGAGGACCAGTTTCCCCGTCTTCCAACGAAGTGGGAACTAGCTCGTCTCCAAGCATGCGCTAAGGAGCCCCCTTAGTCGAGGCCCAAGAGCCTCCAAGGCCAGGACCCAGGCTTTTCCAGGCAAGCCGTCTGGTCCTGGGGCGGTATTGTTGGCATTAAGCCTTCGTACCGCCACCCTCATCTCCACCTTGGTCACTTCTGGAGCACCGTCGTCGTCGTCAGTGACGTGGTCCGCATCGGGCACCGCAGTAGGTGGAGCCATGGGTGGGGGACTATGTTCCCCTCGCGAAGGGAACGTTCACCATGCCCTCCACAAGTTGGGGCCGGAGACTTTGCGTCAGCGGGGGAGCCCATGGGCGGAGTTTCTCCCGGACGGCCTTGTAGGGCCGTCCACATGGGTCCCTGTTCAGTCTCCAGCGACTCCTTGCGGGCCTCTGGCCCGTAGGATCCCCTCTTGGAGGGCGATCTTCGCCGCCCTGTACCCCTCATATAGCTCCGCGTGAATGGCTTCCGTATCCAGAGGGCGGATACGGAGCCTGCGGTGCCTGGTGTACCGGCATCGTGCCGCAACGCACGCTTCGCGCAACGCTGTCAGCTGCGGTGACCACCAGTACACCTGGCGCCAAGCCGGTCCTGGACTCGGGGCATAACCACGTCACAAATCACGGACATGGCCTCCCGGAACCACTCCGCCTCGTCGTTAATGTTAGCAGGGCTGTCCGGTGGTGACACCCAGGCCTGCACGATCGAGGCTTACAGGATAAGCTTCCGGTCCAGCTTCTTCAGCGCCCACCGCGGACTACTCGCGGTCTGCCGGCTCGGCGCGCTTGAGGTCTGGGCGGAGACGTCAAACCGGATGTACCGGTGGTCGGAATACGTCTCCACCCCCTCCATGACGCGCCCATCAATGACCTGCGGTGACAGAGCGGGGCTGGAGAACGAAATGCCCACCACTGGATCGCCCCGCATCCGTACACACGTAGGTACAGAACCCCGGCTTAGGACGACCAGGCCTGTCTCCAGAGCCCAGTCCTCCACCATCCTGCCCCGCGTGTCCGTATACCGGGAACCCCAAGCCAAATTCTTGGCGTTGAAGTCCCCAAGCACGAGCCCGGGGAGGGGATGGAACCCGACGTCGACGACTTTCAACTCCGCAAGGGAGTTGTGGAACTCGGCGAGAGTTCGGCTCGGGGAGAAGTATACTCCCACCACTACAATCTCCCCGAACCGTGCTGCCACGCGGTCCATAGTGGTTCTTACGTTATAATAGTAATAAAGACGCAAACAGACTGCGCTTGATCGTTCAGGCCAATCCGAGGGAGGGTATAGAGAGGCCTAAAATCGTGTTGTCGAACCCAAAATGTTACATGTCTTTCAAAATAATTTCATCGATAAACATGCACAAGACATGCAAATAGTGTTTAAGTAAAAGTTGTAGACGACTAAATCGCAAGACTGTATTATAAATGTGTTGTATCCCGTGTACAGCGGAGGTCTGTGCCTGAAAGACTGCCAGGCCATGACGGAGAACCGCGGCAGCATGGCCGGCGCCGCCGTCGTGCTGGCCGCCTTCAAGATTATAGCCACACTTAAGGTACGATGCAGTTCATTTACACACGGCTACATATCAACCTAAACATTTTCCAGTTTTACCTAACCTCGCATTGTGTAGGCTTTTCGTATAATGAGAAGTTAGCTAATACTAGAAATGGTACTCCCTTTCTTCTCCTAAAATTGTTTGTCCGAAAATCATTATCCATAACACGTTAGCTATAAACGGCAGTAACCATAATATTCAAAAAGTCGAAATTTTGTTTTACATAATTATCTTTGCTTCTAAAACTATTGTCATAATATCAAATATTATAATCATTAAGCTTCCTAATTTTGCATATTATGAAGTCATATGTCCTGAGTATTGTATTATATAAAGTGTATTATGCCGAATGTTCATTTATAATAAAATCGTTTGTAGTAAAACATTGCTACAAGTTAGGTTTTAGTGACAGAAACGAATCGCTGTAAATCCGACTCCACGTAGTCTTGTCTGCCCTACCCCTAGAGTGTAATTTAAAATCGCGTAGGCGCGGAGGGGCGAGGCGGCCCGCGAGCTGAGGAGCAGGTGGTTGTAACGCTCGCCGCCGCTGCTGAGGCTGAGACGAAGCTGCGGCGGCGAGCGTTAAACCGTCTGCGACGATAAGCTCGCGTGGGACCGCCTAAGCCCCGCAGTGCGGGAGTCGTGACAGAAACCATGCCTGCTGCATGATGCATGTTCGCTTGCATACATGCTTGCTTGCATGCTACATGATGCATGCTTGCTTGCATGCTCGAATGCATGTTGCGTGCTTGCATGATGTGCGTGTGGATTGAGAGATCTTTTCGAAAAACTCTTCTAATCCCAACCAAATTATAAGAAGATTTAGGAAATAATTATGAAAACTTCATGGTAAGGTAAAAAAATTGTGAAACCTAAACAAAGAAAGTTAGAACTCATTAACTGGATCTCTCAATCTGCACAACTGAAGAAAAAGCCATAACGCGTATCCAAGAATATACTGCCTACTGTTTTAAAGCTGGTTCAAGAGAAAATGAAAATCTTGTTTTTTGTCGATCGTCCCAACTGAGAGATCATTAATTTGAACTATATTTAATAAACCAAAACTTATAGGTAGAAGGTAGATACATCAGAAATTGCGAAAAATGTTGTACTAAAAAGACATTGCCCATTTTGTTAGGAGATATGGGCCCCTAGAAAAAAAAACGCGGGCAACGGTGGTTTTAACTTGGTTTTGAAGAACAACAATTACCTTTTTAGATCCTGAAATCAATTTTCAGTTTTTCACCCTAGTTTCAGAGAAATGTAATTTTTAAAGATGATGAAATTGAGATTTCACTTATGAACAATTTGAATGATGTGTTGATTTGACAGATTAATCTAGTTCTACTCTCCTCGCGTTCCGAGTTACGCAAAATCGATGTATGTAAGCGCGCCAAACAACCCTTCCGTAGAGCGTGGCGATTTCTTGACGCGCTAACAGCGATGTTATTGTGATTCGGAACGCGGGGTAGGTGTGGCCATGTTAAATATTTTGTTGATCGATTTACCAAATCGATTTGATAAAAGTCGATTTTTAACAATTGTGGTGTGACCGTTTTGTGGTAACTCTTGTTAGTGTTGATATTTTGCTGTTTGTGCAACAGTTGTAAACAGTTTCTCTTTGTAAAAAACAAGCTCTTGCTTTCTATTTACATAATTAAATAGATACTTTTGCATATGATTTATATTATTTACTAAAAGTGAATAACAATTTCAAATCGAAACGTCAATTGAGATATCATCAAACGTTAATTTTTAAACGATCTAGCCAGTTTTAGTTAATCAATTCTACGATCTGACCACGACATATGTATATATCCTCAGATTACAATTCCTTCGTGTTTTAGTTTATTTACTACCTATTTCTATTTTCTTTTCATTTTAACCCGCCCGCTGCTTATTTTAATCCGCGATTTGAATATACGTCTAATCAGTTACATGAAACCTAGATTATGACCGGAGAAAAGCTATTGTAAACATCTCTGGTACTTTTAGTCGGCGGAATAGTAATATATCGATATTTTCAATCGATTATACTACCATTTAATTGACATAATCTGTGGTCTATCTTGACAACATTCATGTTAAGTTTTAATGGCAGAACTACCTTTGATTCAATAAAATGATTATTAGTTACAGTTTTTAATGCTAGGGTGAAAGAGATGTTGATAAAATAAAATTGGACTAATAAAATTACGACTTAATTTTTGAGAAGTAAATAGTCTCTGCCCGGCACTGAAAATAAGGGGCCCATCGGCGGGCAATGTCTTTTGACGAATCAGTCGTCCCTGTAAGTGTTATACTTAAAAAGATAAATCATTTTTTACAACCCTTGAGGAAAACGTTGAGTAGGGTAGACGTAATTTTTTATTTTGTCCGATTTTTTTTTTCGACTACCCTATTCACTCTAACGAATCGAAATTTTGTTTAGCAGCTTTCACAAATCCTTCACAATTAATTAAAATGTAAATTATAAACACATAGGCAGTATATTCTTGGATACTCGTTATGACTTTTTCTTCAGTTGTCCAGATTGAGAGATCCAGTTAATGAGTTCTAACGTTCTTTGTTTAGGTTTCACAAATTTTATACCTTACCATGAAGTTTTCACAATTATTTCCTAAATCCTCTTATAATTTGGTTGGGATTGGAAGAGTTTTTCGAAAAGATCTCTCAATACACACGCACATGCTTGCATGCATGCTGCATGCATGGTGTATGCTTGTTTGCATGTTTCTTAGAGGAAAATAAAACCACATGTTCACAATCACCTGTTTTATTGAGTGATAATACATGCAGCGCCATGCCAGGCCTTGATAAATACCATAATGCTTTTGTATCTTTACTATTTATGTATTGTATCAGTTTTGATAAAATAATTTGATAAAATAATGAAATTCTTAATGAACTTCGTAATACAAATTTGTTTTAAAAATATAATTAGGATAAATAAACATAAAATAATTTGAATTTAGAACTTATAACTTTTATTGAAAACAGTTTTAAGTCTTTTGTATTATTTATGACAAACGGATTTAGGGCATATTGTATTTAGGGATTTCAATTTTATGGCATGTGAAATTATGTGACATTTAGTTCGGGCAAGTTATCATTCGGACAAATGATGATTAGGAAAAAAAAATGATGGCTCTTTAGATTATGGATAAAAAAGTTAGGTCACACAATAGAGAACCACTAGAAATGTATAACTTGATCTGTAGCCGTGTGTACATATATTGCGTTACGCACAAAAAATCTATTGAGTACCATGTAATGACTTCTGTATGTGCAATTATAATAAATCCTTTATTATATTACTTAAAGGCTTCTGCAGACAGGCGCAATGCTTGTGGTAGTGCGTAGTGCATCACGATTTCCATGAATTTTTCATAGAAATTGTTCTACTAGAGTCGTATCGTGCCTGTCTGCGGGAACCTTCATTGAGACTTCTTCAGGACCCTCAACGGATGTAGGTCTCCTCAAGCTATATTATTTCTTTTCATCAGCCATGATTTGCTACTACCATCAGTGGCGGATCTGGGTGAGGGGCGCTTCTAAGGGGCTCAAGGCGCCCCAAAAAGCATCTGAGTTCTGCCGTCACAAATCTTAAAGTGAACTAGATATTAATGTCATTAGACTTTGTAGTAAGCTAACATACCTATAGTTTAATTGTTATCAATTATCATTAACTTAACAAGTTTATTTTTTCGATATCTTTACTTAGCTAAAACCAATCCTAAGTGGAGTTAAACCCTTCTCAAACAATCCTTGATCCGCCACTGACTACCGTAATAGTGTATTCAAAATAATTAAAGCCAAACTTGAATCTAAAGTGCTTTTCATCTTGCCAATGAAAAGAGTTAGCCTATGTTCTACGATTGTCGCAACCCAGCGCTGGGCACGCCATAATTGCGGCGGTAAGTCCCCTCTTTGAGGAGTGGATAGAGAGGCGCCACGGCGTCCTCACCTTCCGCCTGACGCAGGTTCTCACCGGGCATGGGTGCTTCGGGGGGTTCCTGTTCAGGATAAAGCGGGAGGATACGCCCGGGTGTTTCCATTGTGAGGATCGTCTAGAGGACACGGTGGAGGTGTGCCCTGCCTGGGCGGAGCACCGCCGTGTCCTCGTGGAGGCGATCGGCGGCGGCGACCTCTCGCGTCCGGCCCTGGTGCGAGCCATGGTACGGAGCGAGAGGGAATGGGAAGCCGTCACCTCCTTCTGCGAAGCAGTAATGCTCGCGAAGGAGGAGGCGGGGCGCGTGAGGGAGTGGCAGTCACTGCGCCCTCACGTCCCTAGCCGCCGCAGGAGGAGACGCCCCGGGCGTCGGGAGTCGATAGCGGACTCCCGGCCACCGTAGGCGCGAGCTTGCGGGCGGCGAGCAATGGGTAGCTCGCCGCGCGGTAAGGACCAGGCTCGGGTCGACGGCGCGTAGTGTTCCACGCGCGCCTCAAAGAGATGTCCGCAGCAGTGAAGAGGTCTACTAGGACCGATGCCTGCCAGGGTCACGAGATTGTTCAAGCGAGATATATATGGGTAACTGAAGGAACTCGGGTGGGTTTTAGTCAGTAAAAGTCTGACACGCCCTCATGTCAGTCTCAGTCATTTGATGATTTCCCATTCAGAAAAAAAAGCCTATGTCCTGACTGCTACAGGCTTATTGCTGATTATAAACTTAAATACGATACGGCAACGGTGATCAAAGGACAGGCGATCGATAATCGTCGTCGTCGTTCGTCGTTTCAGCCGTAAGACGTCCACTGCTGGACTTAGGCCTCCCCCAATTTGGGGGGGTTTGCCATAATCGCCACGCTTGGCAGGCGGATTGGCGATTGCAGTATGATGGTAGAATGCATAGAGAACGCTGCCGCCCATTCTCTAGTAGTAAGCCCCTTAGTCGCCTATTACGACACCCACGGGAAGAAATGGGATGGTGCTATTGTTTACGTCCGGCACCACACGGTAGTTCACACGATCGATTAATTAATTTATTGAGGATCTCCAACAAAAGATGTACACAATACATTGACACATCACATTTAAACAATAACGTCCAATTATCATCCCACTTACATCAACACATTACTATTTATAGACAGAGCTCACAGGCTCCCACGGGCCTTTTGTGGGTGCGTGTATATTGTTCTTTAGGTGTGTGTGTGTGTACGGAGAGAAATCAAATGCTGATTAGATTTGAATATGTACTTTACTTCACGGAACGAATTACATTAGGAATTTGGTATAAAAATCGTAAGCGCGTCTATAGGCGATGGTGTCTGCGGGCGAACTTTCGGTCGCCGGGCACTGCGCATTTAACTCGAATACAAAATGAAGCGTACAGGCCTTTTAAAACTGTCTGTAACTTGTGGTTTGATTACAGATGCCCATAAACGTAGCGGGAGTCATTCCTATTTGTGAAAACATGGTGAGCGGGCAGTGCATGAAGGTGGGCGACGTCGTGCAAGCACTCAACGGATTGTCTATTCAAGTAAGAGATGCTCCTAATCATCTTTTTCAAATAGGAAGAACTACATTTTTCGAAAGAGTGTTTGTTGTAGGCTCCCATTGGACCACTATCTGTTACGGAGTTTTATTTATTTAGGTAGAAATATAGCAATTTCTTAAACGCTTGGCGCATTTATAGTAAATACCAAAGCGTGCAATATTCGTTATAAGAATGCACCCCTTTATAGAACGCTAAAAAATAGCATGGAACCGCCAAATCATGTTAATTCTATAAGGGGTCGACAGTGCCATCTAGTGACGGGAAGATGAATCAAAGCAATATCCTTTTTGTAAGCGCGATTATCGCACCAAGTTGCCATGCAAGCTGGAGCTGCGTATTCGATTCCCGTACGGAATGACAAAAAATATGTTGTATTTTATGTGTATGACCTGCAGATATATTGCTTTGGGTCTAGATAGTGATGGGCGCTTAAAACGGTACAAGTATCTTTTGGCGCGTAGCGAAAAATTTGAACTAAATCTGTCAAATGGTAGACTATGTAGACTTACCACTGTAGAGTCTTGGTGTATTGGTGGTTTAAGAAACTCTCCAAATAAACAGAAGCTCTAACAATTAATAGTTTATTAATTACACAATTGAAATACAAACCCGAGGGTTCCGTACAAACCTGTAGGTATTCTCGGTTTATGCATAAGGTTCATGTTTATGAAATTAAATGGTTTTTTTAAATTTTTATATTTCATTTGATTGAATGAAAGGTAAATTGTGGTTTACGATTTATGACGTTTAAAAAAAAAAACTACTTACTCGATCTCGTTTAAACCAATTTTCGGTGGTAGTTTATATGGTAATGTACATCATATATTTTTTTTAGTTTTATCATTCTCTTATTTTAGAAGTTACGGGGGGGGGGGGGGGACACATTTTACCACTTTGGAAGTGTCTCTTGCGCAAACTATTCAGTTTAGAAAAAAATGATATTAGAAACCTCAATACCATTTTTGAAGACCGATTCATAAATACCCCACACGTATGGGTTTTATGAAAAAAAAAAAATTGAGTTTCAGTTCTATGTATGGGGAACCCCAAAATTTATTGTTTTTTTTTTCTATTTTAGAATAAAAATCTTAATGCGGTTCACAGAATACATCTACTTACCAAGTTTCAACAGCATAGCTCTTATAGTTTCGGAAAAAAGTGGCAGTGACATAGGGACGGACAGACAGACAGACAGACATGACGAATCTATAAGGGTTCCGTTTTTTGCCATTTGGCAATGGAACCCTAAAAATGATGTCGCTATTGATGACGCGAGTCGATAGTGTTGCTCGATCTGTTCTGCCCCGGTAATCGAGAGGGCAGTAAGTCGAAGGTGGCCAACCTTAGACTTACTGCCCTCTCGATTACCAGGGCAGTGTTGACTAGCGCGGACTGGCGCGGGCGGCTGAGGGGCGCGTCTAGCGCGCGGTGAGGGGCGGGCGTCGCACCGCTCTCGCACGGTTCGGTAAACCTCGTTGCTCTTCGGAGATATTGTTGGCTGAGCGGCCGAACTGTAGGTATAGCTCAGCTATGCCTACAACTATACTTGATACTTTGACTTGTAAACCTTTATCTAAGTACCTACCATTTGTTTTCAGATAGAGAACACAGACATGGAGGGTCGTCTGATGATGGCCGACGCGCTGGTGTACGGCCAGTCGATATACAAACCCTCGCTGGTCATCGACGTCGCTACTTTCACTCGTACGTATGTTGCACGGACTTTGTGATCTCTGAACATCTTTTCCACTATAAAGTGGAACGGAAATGTTATCTATTAGTCGAAGTTAGAAAATCCTGGCTTTGCTCTACGCCAGTGTGGCAAGTGGGGATGGTTTCAAAATCTTTGGAACAGCAGGTCACGAGTTTGCTTCTTCTAGACTGATTTCACTTCTTAACCACTAGCCCGATAGTACCTAATGAAGTTAGTGGCGGATGGATACGTATGGGGGGCGGGCGCTTCCAGTTGAATCGAGAAAAGTCGCGCACATTTTAATGATTTCTTATACAGAGAACATTAGATATGTAGTTAGTAATATAAATACGGGGTGTTCGCCGCATAGGAGTCTTCTGCCCCGTGCCTTTGAGCCTGTAAGCTTTTCCCTAAATAATAATTTGTCCCTAATCTATACATCTATACAAATAAATAAAATTGGAGTGTCTGTTTGTAATATTAAGATAACCACTTTTTACTAAGTGTATATGGATGTATACACGGTACATACCAAAACAACATTTTTTACAATTTTTGTCTGTCTTCTGTTTGTTTCGCCTAATCTCTGAAATGGCTGGACCGATTTTGACGGGACTTTTTTTTTTTGGATGGGAAATCATCAAATGACTTCTCCCGCTCTGGGCGGAGCGGGAGGGCGTGTCAGACTTAGTTTTTAAGCTGTGGCTGGACGTTTATTGAGGCAGCCACAGACAAGTTCACTCACTCAAGCAGCCGACTATCTCTAAGGTTGACCTGCGAGTGCCCATAAAAAAAAGTAGTGGAGCTAGTTTACGCTCGGAAGCCCTTTTTTAAACTAGGTTAAATTTTGATTACGTTCCTAATTCCTAGTCCTTCCTAAATAATCAACCTATATACCAAATTGTTATTTAAAAGAGCTATATGTAAAACATATTTGCTGTTTAGTTTTCAATAAATTCTTATTTATTGAAAACTATACAGCAAATATGTTGTATGTTGTTGTGTGTTGTATGTTGTTGTATATGTTGTTGTTTTATGTTATACAGACTTAATGTCCTAATGGATTTTTTAATAGCGGTATTGATACCGTAACCACGGTATTGACTTTTCCAATACCGGTATTGAAAACATCCGGTATTTAAAAGCCCTAGTTTCGTACTTTTGACATGATACCTGTTCTAACGGACAAATAAACAGGCAAAAATATTAAAAATGATAGAAATGGCATCTGTTGGTTATCCGTTACCCTATTTTTCTTGTAAATATTTTGGATGTACAGAAACGCCTTGTCTACAGATCTATTATCTATGTATGTATAGATATAGAAATTTATTTTTTTCGATGTAGCTCTTGGACTATACTTAACAAAATTAACTCATTATATCTTCTTAACTAAGACCCGACTAAATATGTGACTTAGCGACTGAATTTGGGAGAAAACAGATCTCAGCTAGGTGTCCTAGTTTTTGAGACTAAATGTGGCCAAGCCCCAGCTTGCTCTCCAGATTGGCCTCGTCAAAAAGCTTATAACTTTTTTAACGAGTGACATTATAATTAAAATATTTGGCGACTAATTTCGAAAAAAAAAAAATATTCTCAAAATGAAAATCCCTGATGGTGACCAATCCAGTGTTGGTTACACGATTTAATTTCAAATTAAATCTGTGACTTAGAATCATTAGCAAAACGTCCTGCTGAAATAAGTATTATAGATAGATTCAACCTAGTTTAGGCTAATAAACGATAACCTACTATCATCTCCCTATCTCCGTGTCCAGACGGTGTACTGATGGCGACGGGCGGCGGGGCGTTCGGATGCTTTAGTAACTCGGACGCGGCATGGAACGCGGTGAAGTGTGCCGGCGCTATGTGCGGCGACAGGCCCTGGCGGTTCCCACTGTGGCATTACTTCCAGAAACAGCTCACCAGTAAGTCATATCGTGTCTCTCATGATCATTGTGTCCTTATCACTTTCTTAAAAGTAAATAAAGCAGCATTTTCTTTTAAATAAAATCAGTCGTTTCGAGTTAGGCGCTCCACCCACTGCACCGCGCCCCGTCGCGTAGCGCGGGATGGCGGATTTTACCATTGTATGCAAGTATCTCAATTTGTATAGAAATCACGCTTAGCACAACACACTGCCGACGCGGAAAGGCGCCCTACGTTTATCCGTCGCTCCGGCACCGCGGCGGGACGCATCTTCAATGGGTGAACCGCCTTAACTAAACAACCTTCCTATCCTATTATAAACGAGATCGAGGTAAGTGGTGGTTGTTAGTTGATAATCATTATAGTTGTGAACTGCTGACACCCTCATCTTGTCTTTGATAAGCTTCGAAAAAACGTTTTCCTAGCAAGTGCGTATTTTGCAAATGTATCCAAAATGTGGCTGATAATAATTAAATAAACGTTATGCCGCCGTTTTGATTGGCCTTTGTGGAACTAAGACGCAGTTATGGGCGTGTATTTACTATACGTCTATACTATATATAAGGTGTATCTATTCATACACGAAATATTTTAAGAGGTACACCTGTAGGTGGTAAAAAAGTTATAGTAACGAAAAAAAAAATTTTAATGGTTTTTTTTTAAATTTAATATTTATAAATTATTTGACGCACATAAGAAATACTGGCTCCTTCGTATTTTTTACGGCCCGAGACACCGCGGCCATGCTCGTGTCGTCCGGTCGTCGCCCTCGCAGCGTCAGGCGGGCCATTCATAGAATTTGGAGTAAAGGTTTTATGCAAAATGTCTCAAGTAGTTTTAAAATTTTAATAATTACAAAAATTCAAAAACGCTTCGATAAAAATTTTCTTGTTGCTTCTATAGCTTCTTTACCACCTACAGGTGTACCCCATAAAATATTTCGTGTATGAATAGATACACCTTATATATGTCACCCCCTTACGGGGCAAATTTTCAAAAATTCTTTCGTAGCGGATGCCTACGTCATTACAACTATCTTTATGCCAAATTTCAGCGAAATCCGTTCAGTAGTTTCGGCTGTGCGTTGATAGATGAGTCAGTCAGGTTTGCCTTTTATATATTTAGATATGGAACGAAAGGCAATGATTAATTGGCTATCGATAACTTCTCGATAAGTTGTTGGAATCCCTATTTTTTTTGTAGGTATTTGCGCTGGATTTGTGGCTTGGTTTGGAAGGGGCGCCGATGCGTTTAAGCTCTGGCGTTCAAAAGGTTAACCTCGATCTGGAGCCAGGGTCTCACATTTTTCTGTGACCTGTTTTTATGGCAAGAAAGAAATTTATTATTATTTTAAACATTAGATATTAAGTAGATGTTTTTTTTTTTATTAAAAAATATAATTGGTTAATGTTTTTAATATTGCAGATGACCCTTCTGTCGATTTGAGGAACAAGGGCTGTGGACATGCGACTCCTTGTCTTGGAGCTGCTTTTCTGAAGGTCAGTATCATGCAGCATATTTGAAGGATATTGCTAATCCATTGATTATTCTTGTCTGCTCAACAACCTAAATAACGCAATGCGTGTAGTTGCTTCTGTCATAATGAAAGCCATCCCTACTGTTAGTGTGCTACACAAGTACCCCTCTGTAGACAACTGGTTTATGTTGAATGTTTAGAGCATTTCAATTCAAGGTGTCGTTTAACCTTTTGAACGCCAGAACGTAAACGCATCGGCGCCCCTTCCACGTCAAACCACAAGTTCAGCGCAAATACCTACAAAAAAAAAATAGGGATTCCAACGACTTATCAGAAGTTATCGATAACCAAATAATCATTGCTTTCCGTTCCATATTTTTTTAAATAAAATGTAACTCGTAGCATTATTCTTTTATTTAATGTGACCCTATTTAGTATCATACTATCATTAAACACCAGTTACAAAATTCTAAACAACCTAAAAGCAGACATTAGAACTACAAACGAATAAATCTAATAATAATAACGTACATCACTAATCTCGTTCGTGACGTCATCCGCTGTCGGGAAGACCCGACTGTGGCGTGGCTGGCACGACTTTTAACAAATTCCTCGCATGCGAGTAGGGATGTGCCGTTGTGGGACATAATATATAATCATCATATAGTATTTATGACAATTTAATCAATTAACTTATGATAATAATCATCAGATTCTTCACTCTGATTCTTCGTCTGATTCTTCACTCTGATTCTTCGTAACTTGGCAAACTTATGACATCCAAATCCTTTTGCTGTCGCACATTTCTAATAACGTTTAGTAAGTTGTCAAAAGTTACTGAACGTTTTTCTTCTGGCACTCGATCCAGTTCAAAAGCGATGAGTCTTCCGAACGCCGCATTTCGTGGGTAGATAGGTCCTGGTTGGTTAAAATCCAACGGAGGTAAATTAGAGACGTCACACCTTAATTCATTTGCGTTCCATATGCTCCGTTAATACACGATTGCACTCGTTATATCTTCTGAAGAAACTTGTGTTTCTTTCATTTTCTTTGCACATACTTGTTCTTGAAAGGAAGAAAAGAAAAAAGAAAGAAGTCGTAACATCACTAAACAAACTTGGTGAGGAAGGTCCGACTATATCCTCAGGAGAAGATATAATTGTCACTAGTATTATAACGAAAGTTGTAATTATGAAAACTACCCGTTATATTACTTTGATGAAATTATTATAATAAATATTATGCACTAGCTTCTGCCCGCGACTTCGCCCGCGTTAAATTTCTTATTCCTCCGACCCTTCCCGTTGCGTCGAATCGCCTACCCGTACGATTTTCCCCGTTTTTGCTTGTTGGTTGTAGCGTGATGTTATATAGCCTATAGCCTTCCTCGATAAATATGTCCGTTTCCACCGTGCGGCCAACTCTTAAAATTTGATGAAATTTTGCCAGGAATTAGTTGTAATTTGTTGCAATACACATCTTTTCCTGAATTTGTTACAAAAAAAACTAAGACGCCAAAAATAGTTGGCCGCTAGATCCACCACTTGCCGTAGTGATCGCCCGTAATTACCTACAAAGAAACTAAATAATGTAGATAGGCGAATGATACATCAAAAGAAAGGTCTTAATTTGTTGTATTTGTAACAAAAATAAAAACTTAAATATACAAAAAGTTATGCTATATTTAGTTTTCAGGTTAAGTGTAGGTACGTATCTCACCATACAATCAAATTAATAGAGGCTAATGTGTATGGACAATTAGTTGCTAATTTGTTGCAGCAAATAAAAAAGAAAAATACTAGAAAACAGGTAGGTACTTACAATTTTTTTTTACAGTCGATTTTAGTTGGCCGCGCGGACGGCAATATGCCTAAAATACAATGGCGTTTATTTCGTTATTAATAGTAGGTTCAAGCTTAGTTCTAGTACTAATAGACAGGTATCGTAGCCAAATTTGGATAAATGTGGCGAATATAACAACAGGCTTTATATTTTAGGAGATATTCACTAAAATATAGTAGTATGAAACTGTGTTAGAGTAGAGTGACCATAAATTTATATAATAAAGTGAGACTGAATCGCCATTATTGGAGTGTTCGGTATTCATATCTTAATTTTTTAGGATGAAACTCTTTAAGACCATCCTACTGCAACTTTATACAACTCAAATTCACAAATCGATAAAAAATTATTTTTTCAAAATCAGCATACAGGCAAAAATCAAGTAATATAAATCAATAAAATATACATATTTTTTTAAAATAAATTACCATAACATATATAAATTAACTGAAACTAATGTAAGACATAGAATGTAGACGCATTTTCTTACAGGTAATTATTTCAATTTTAGAATAATTTTTAAAATATAGTAATTTTATTTACGCCACATTTATCCAAACAAGGTTACGTTACATGTCGATTAGTACTAGAACTAGTGTTGGGATTTTATCCGGATAAATACTCAAATATGATAAATACTCGATAAATATCCGTTTTTACTGAGTATTTATCCAAAACAGCGGATAAATACTATTTTATGTTTTTGTAACGTAAGTTTCGTCATTTTACTAACAAAGGGATTAAAATTAATGAAAAATAGACTATGCAGATTGGTATCGTACCTTATTAATCATTTTAACAATTACAAAACGCTGATATTGACAATAATTTCATTCAATTATGAATACAGTTAGTCAATCACTGTCAAAGTTAGATAAAATTATACAATTGTTAATTGGTTTTTCACATACATACATGAACTCCTACACAATCCTGCCTATACACAAGAAAAATGCAAAAACTGACCCCAATAACTACCGCCCCATTGCTCTCCTGCCAACAGCATCAAAAATATTTGAAAAAGCCATGTGCAACCGTGTCTACGCTTTTTGTGAAAAATACAACATATTTAACAACTGTCAAAATGGTTTCAGAAAAAACCGATCTACTATCCTGGCCGTCTATAAATACATTCAAGAAGCCCTCGACATCATTAACTCCAAAAAATATGCAATAGGTCTACTGCTTGATATGACAAAAGCTTATGACAAACTACAATTCAACATATTATTAAATAAATTATATGGCATAGGGATCCGTGGTAAATGTCATGAATGGTTCGCATCATATTTACAGCATAGAGAGCAAGTAGTGGAAATAGAATTTTTTAACCAAAAAACTAATGAAATAGAATTGTTCCGATCCGAAAAGATGCCAATCACCGCTTCAATACCACAGGGCAGTGTGATAGGCTGCTTCTTATTCTTAGTATATATAAACGACCTCCCAAAGCATATCAGTGAACCTTGTGTTTTGTTTGCGGATGATATATCCATTCTTGCCTCATGCGAGACTAATATTAACTTGAACGACAAACTAAATTCAATACTTGACGCAACAACACACTGGATGACGGAACATAACTTAGAAATTAACTTTAAAAAGACAAAAATAATGACCTACCACCCACAACAGAAAAAACCTATAACAGTTAGCTTTTTTTTTTTTTTTTTTTTTTTTTTTTTTTTTCAGGATGGGAAATCATCAAATGACTTCTCCCGCTCTGGGCGGAGCGGGAGGGCGTGTCAGACTTTTACTGACTAAAACCCACCCGTGTTCCATCAGTTGCCCATGTGCCAGGGTCACGGTATCTCTTTCGAACAATCACGCGACCCCGGCAGGCATCGGTCCTAGTAGACCCCTACACTGCTGCTGACATCTCTTTGAGGCGCGCGTGGAACACTGCGCGCCGTCGACCCGAGCCTGGTCCTTACCGGGCGGCGAGCCACCCATTGCTCGCCACCCGCAAGCTCGCGCCTACGGTGGCCGGGAGTCCGCAATTGACTCCCGACGCCCGGGACGTCTCCTCCTGCGGCGGCTAGGGGCGTGAGGGCGCAGAGACTGCCACTCCCTCACGCGCCCCGCCTCCTCCTTCGCGAGCATCACTGCTTCGCAGAAGGAGGTGACGGCTTCCCATTCCCTCTCGCTCCGTACCATGGCTCGCACCAGGGCCGGACGCGAGAGGTCGCCGCCGCCGATCGCCTCCACGAGGACACGGCGGTGCTCCGCCCAGGCAGGGCACACCTCCACCGTATGCTCCACCGTGTCCTCCAGACGATCCTCGCAATGGAAACACCCGGACGTATCCTCCCGCTTTATCCTGAACAGGAACCCACCGAAGCACCCATGCCCGGTGAGAACCTGCGTCAGGCGGAAGGTGAGGACGCCGTGACGCCTCTCTATCCACTCCTCAAAGAGGGGACTTACCGCCGCAATTGTGGCGTGCCCAGCACTGGGTTGCGACAATCGTACCCGCCATGTCGCCATGAGATCACACCGGAGCTCTGTCCGCCGTGCCGCGATTTGTCGCGGCAGCGGAGTTTCGCCCCGGCGTTTCGCCTCCTCGCGCCACTCCCACATGTGCGCGAGGACCTTTGCCTCCAGATCCCATGGCGGCACTCCGGCAAGGAGGCTCGCCGCCTCGCACGAGACCGTGCGGTATCCCCGGATTAACCGAATGGCCATGACCCTCTGGGCCGCAAACAATCGGCGCGCTGGGCGCAGCCTCAATGAGGGTGCCCATACCGGTGCCCCGTAGAGGGCCATGGACCGCACGATCCCCGTGTAGAGCCTCCGGCAGGAGGCGTTTGGACCCCCCAGATTAGGCAGGAGCCGCTTTAGTGCAGCCCCAGCCCGCTCCAGTCTGGGAGCCAAACGTCGGAAATGCTCAACGAAGTTCCACCGGCTGTCGAGGACAAGTCCCAGGTACTTCATTGTCGACTCGACGCCGATGTGAACCCCTCCTACCGTGAGTTGGGAACCCGCAGGTGGCGCGTTCCGAGGACCATGAAAACCCATGGCCTCGGACTTGTGCAATGCCACCTCGAGTCCCAATTGCCGGATCCTATTGACGATTGTCGCAACCCCGCGTGTCATAATTTCGGCCGCCGCCTCGTACGACCTCCCCTGCGCAAGGACCAGCGTGTCGTCAGCGTAGCAAACTACGCTGACGCCGCTAGGGAGGTCGGCGCGCAGCACCCAGTCGTAACCGATGTCCCACAGATGCGGCCCCAGGACCGATCCCTGTGGGACACCGCACGACATCTCTCGCCGGTTCCATTCCCCTTCGTGACCGGGGTAGATGACGGCCCTATCCGTCAGATAGGCCTCGACCACGCGACAGAGGTAGTTCGGCATCCGGTGATACCGGAGTGCCTCCCTAATGCAACTCCAGGGCAGGGTGTTGAAGGCATTGGCGATGTCTAGAGACACCGCCAAGACGACCCCACCCCGGGCCACTGCATCCCCCGTCGTGAGGGCTCGCACGCGCATGATGGCGTCCACCGTAGAGCGCCCCTTGCGGAAGCCGTACTGGCCGTCCGACAAGTCCGGCCCCTCCCGCACCAGCCACCCGACGAGGCGGTCTGCAATGACTCTTTCAAAGAGCTTGCCCACCTCGTCGAGTAGCACGATGGGCCGGTAAGCGGACGATAACAGTTAGCTTCAGTTTTGAAAATCATAAGTTAGAAGTAGTAAATGAATTCACCCTGTTAGGCCTAGTCATAGACACACACATAAATTGGAAGTCGCATATCCAAAAATTAAAAGCGAAATTATCTTAATTCTCCTACGCCCTTCGGGAAATAAAAAAAACTACAGACATTAATACTGCGTTGGTAACATATTACGCATATGCCTATGCATGGCTTAAATACGGTGTGATATTATGGGGTAATAGTACAGACGCACCTACACTATTCACCCTACAAAAAAACTTATTAGAATTCTAGTAAATATTGAGCAAACTGATAGCTGTAAACCCCACTTTCAGAAATTGAAAATTTTGACCCTACCGTGTCTCTACATTTTTGAACTCTGTAAATTTGTACGTAGATACCCGGAATTCTACACAAAACGAGAAGACCTACAAACCAGATTTACTTTAAGACATAAAACTAGATTAAACATACCTACATCACGATTAAAAATGCACTCCTCAAGTACCTATGTCATGTCAATAAAAATATATAATAAATTACCAGATGAAATAAGAAATATAGATAAATACAACATATTTGTTAATAAATTGAAACTATTTCTATTAAACAAGAGTTATTATAATATTAATGAATACTTCAATGATAAACCATAATTGCAATAATTTCATTCTCAAATATGTATAATGTGTTTTCTGTTGTACGTATAAGCCATATATTTTGTATATATTAAATATTAAATAAGTTGTTTGTAATGATTAATTAAATATAATTTTATCTAAATGTAAAAATAGTACATAGGTAGTTTTATGGAAATATCCTGACCAAACACGTTATTATTTATGTTATTGCAATTAAAATTTTATTCGAATCCAACTACTCATTATTGTATAATTTTAATTTTTTAGTTACTAAGATTTTGATTTATTTTTTATTTAGTTATTGCAATATTTTATTTTTTATTTTTTAGAATCCAATTACTCAGTTTTGTATAATTTTCATTTTTAATTTTTAGTTACTAAGATTATGACTTTTTTTTTATTTAATTTAATTTCTAGAAATAAGTAATAATTGTACATACCTAACAATACCTTTTGCTGTGCCCTAACAGGGTCTACAACGGCTCTTAGCTTTAAGCTTTTTGTTAACACCTGTTTTTACCGTGTGGAACGCAAATATATGAATATGAATATGAACTCATGCTTTTCTCCCATGGGGGTAGGCAGAAACTATTTAAGTAACGCTTAAATCATTGTAATAATAAAAAAACTACCTCGTGAAAGTCGAGAAAGATAGAAACAAATCAAATATCTTGACTTGGCTCGCGAGGTTGTCGACATTGTAGGATGTGGATTCAGCGAGCAATGTGCAGTTTTGAGACCAGTGGTGATGTAATTATTTACCACAAGTAAAGCGCCTGCCTGAGTGCGAACTCACGACCTACAAGTTGTAAGTCGGGGCTGATACCACCGGGACGCAAATTTACAAAGGCTATACTATTTTAGTCACGAGTCAGACTCTAATCAGTGAGCTTTTGTTTTTGAATATTACTCGACAATACCTAGTCTATCTCAGTAAAAAAAATGACTCAAATAGACTAGCTTTTGTTTTGATATTTTCAAAGAAAATGCACGGACAAAATCTAGTACCATTTCAGTCACGCGTGGACGAAATCTCATCCATGGTTAATACCCCGACTCAGAGTACCCCGACTCGGATAGGTTAGGTTAGAAGGCTAAGGCGGGAGCGAAGCGGAGCGGAGCTCCCGCCTTAGCCTTCGTGGTTATTTTTTTTTAAACCACCCAGAAATAGGAGCCCCGCGAAGCGGGGCTCCGTCAACCTTTCTTAGCGCAGGTGGCAATCAGTTACATACATATTAATTTTGAATACATATTAATCAAATAGATAAGCTTCAATTAACGGTTGATAGTTACATGGCAACTGTTATTTCTATTATGTATTTGATAAACAAAAATAAAACGAATTAACAAACGAGAAGTACTTTTATTAGGTAAAGAACACTACACACTTGTTGCGAGTATAAATTTAAAAATATCTCGCCAAAACCTTAGCTATTCGAGTGATATGTATTATATAGAACTAGATTTTGTCAGTGCATTTTCTTTGAAAATATTCGAACAAAAAGCTAGTCTATTTGAGTCAATTTTTTTACTGAGATAGACTAGGTATTGTTGAGTAATATGCATACACAAAAGCTCATTCATTAGAGTCTGGCTCGTGACTAAAATAGTATAGCCTTTGTAAATACGCCACCGGGACACCACTGCTATCGCCAATATGAAAGGCATGTTAGACTTTTACTGACTAAAACCCACCTGTGTTTCTTTAGTTGCCTGTGCCAGGGTACGTCTTTTAAACAGATCCGCAACCCTGGCAGGCATCGGTCCTCGCGGACCCCTTCAATATGTAATGACATCTCTTAGAGGCGTGCGTGGAACACAATGCGCCGTTGACACGGGCCTGTTCTTTACCGTGGCGAGCAATGGGTGGCTTGCTGCCCGCAAACCCGTGCCCACGTTGGCCGAGAGTTCACAATGAACTCCCGACGCCCGGGGCGTCTCCTCCTACGGTGGCTAGGGACATGAGGGCGCACAGATTGCCTCTCCCTAACGCACTCCACCTCCTCCTTCGTGAGCCTTACTTCTTCGCAGAAATAGGTGACAGCTTCTTATGCCCTCTCGCTCCATACCATGGCCTGCACCAGGACCGGACGTGCCAGATACGGCGTTGCTCCGCCCAAGCAGGGCAAACCTCCACTCTATGCTCCACCGTATCTTCCAGGCGATCTACACAGTGGTAATATTTACTGAAACCTGCTTTTAGATTTTCTCAAATCCAATGATTCATTATCAGTATATGTCTGTAAATATAACCCATTTTGTGTTGATTTCATATCCTTAAATATTATAAACACTAGAAGGGCATTGCATTTGTTGGACTCTTGTTGAAAGACAGATTCTTTTATGGGTTCAATAACAGATATGCATTGATATACCTAATCCCAAAAGTTATGATCAAGCAAAGCTGCTTGTAGCATTTGACTTGACGATATATTTTTCTTTTGCGTACGCTGAGAGAGCGGCTTTTCTATTTTTCATACTCGTGTGTGTGTGTGTGTGTGATCAAGTGATCGTAGATAGCTGCCCTATTTTGTGTAGCATGGCAGGTTTAACTTTTCTCCCGTTACTTTTTGTTTTACAACTTGTTGTAGCTTCGATCGTGGTTTTTGGGTTTAGTTCTTGTGATTTTTTGACTGTCTTATAAATCGATGAACACTGTCTGCACGGACGGAAAAGCATGACACATTGTCACGTTCCGCCTGAACCGAGCGTGTAAGCGAGAGCGCGAAACAAGCGATAGAGAGGCACGATCGGCCTTAGCGTTCGACTTGTAAAATCTATCTCTCTTCCACTCCATCGGCCAATACGTCCAAGTAAAAGAGACTTAGACATTATCACGTAAAATTATCGTCCGTATACCGACATTACAGACAACCAATTGTTTTTTATTAAAGATTTTATCATATCTGCATAGTTTATAAATTTTTGAAACTACCGCATTTCAGTGCACCATGAGCCAGCAAATTACTAGTGTGTGCTGCGCAGTTTAAAGGCTCAACACCTTTAACTAATTGAAAAGCCCTTTGCATGTTTATAGCGTTGGCAAACAACAACAACAAACTTGTCTTCGCCGCATTTTTCTTGACTTTTAGAAGCTCTGCACAGAGATAATCAATTTATGTGACTATTCTCTACACTCTCAACAATGAAAGATTCTAAATTTGTATCTAAAGAGCATGCTTTATTAGAGACGTTTGGGCTTCTGACACAATTACAGCCCTGGCAATTGACATTAGAACTAAATAATGTAATAAAGTAGTATTTTGAAAAGCCTAAATAACAATAAAAGTCATTAACATTTTAAAATAATCATCCGATGCGCAAAAAAGATATTTATCCATCATTTTGAGTATTTATCCGATAAAAATGAGTAAAAACGAGTATTTATCCGTTTCGGATAAAAACTCGAGTATTTATCCTCCGAGTATTTATCCACTGCCCATCACTAACTAGAACTAAGCTTGAACCTACTTTTAATAACGAAATAAACTCCATTGTAATTTAGGCATATTGCCGTCCAAGCGGCCAACTAAAATCGACTCTAAAAAAATTATTGAACCTATTTTCTAGTATTTTTCTTGTTTATTTGCTGCAACAAATTAGCAACTTATTGTCCATACACATTAGCCTTGTTACTCCAAAATCTTCAAAACATCAAAGTTAGTTAAAATCTAAACAATGCCGGACTAGGCCCCTGACTAAAAATATTTATAGAAAAGAAAAAGGTAAATTCTAAACTGTAGAACTGAAATAACAACTTTTTTCTAAACTAAAGACTGCAATTGAAATGTAGCGCACACAGTTTTACTCAATGAAGTACCGATTAGTATTAACATTGAAGATTTTTTCTTAGTTAGTGCTATAGAATTTATACCAGGCACAAAAATAGATCACTATGTAATTTTTAAAGTAAAATTACTATATTTTTAAAATAATTAAATTGAAATAAGTACCTGTAAGAAAATGTGTCTACATTCTGAGTCTTACATTAGTTTCAGTTAATTCATAAATGCTATGGTAGTTTATAAAAAAAATAAAAATAATTTGTTGACTTATATTACTTGATTTTTCCTGTATGCTGATTTTGAATAAAGAAATTTTTATCGATTTGTAAATTTGACTTTTATAAAGTATGCTATAGGATGTCTTAAAGAGTTTCACCCTAAAAATTAAGTATATGACTACCGAACATTCCAATAATGGCGATTCAGTCTCACTTTATTATGAAAATGTATGTTCACTCTAATGTAATACAGTTTCATACTACTATATTTTAGTGAATATCTCCTAAAATATAAAGCATGTAGTTATATTCGCCACATTTATCCAAACTTGGCTACGATACCTGTCGATTAATACTAGAACTAAGCTTGAACCTACTATTAATAACGAAATAAACGCCATTGTATTTTAGGCATATTGCCGTCCGCGCGGCCAACTAAAATCGACTGTAAAAGAAATAATGAACCTATTTTCTAATATTTTTCTTGTTTATTTGCTGCAACAAATTAGCAACTAATTGTCCATACACATTAACCTCTTATAGTGATGTGCAGGGGATAAATACTCAGAGGATAAATACTCGAGTTTTTATCCGAAACGGATAAATACTCGTTTTTACTCATTTTTATCGGATAAATACTCAAAATTATGGATAAATATCTTTTTTGCGCGTCGGATGATTATTTTATAATATAAATTTATTTAATTGTTATTACGGCTTTTCAAAATACTACGTTATTATATTATTTAGTTGTAATGTTATTTGTCAGGACTGTAATTGTGTCAGGAGGCCAAACGTCTCTAATAGAGCATGCTCTTTAGACACAATTTTAGAATCTTTCTTTGTTGAGAGCGTAGAGAATTGCTACATAATTGAAGATCTTTGTGAAGAGCTTCTAAAAGTCAAGAAAAATGCGGCGAAGACAAGTTCATTGTTGTTGTTTGCCAACGCTATAAACATGCAAAGGACTTTTCAATTAGTTAAAAGGTGTTGAGCCTTTAAACTGCGCAGCACACACTATTAATTTGCTGGCTCATGGCGTCCTGAAATGCGGTAGTTTCAAAAATTTATAAACATGCAGATATGATAAAATATAATAAAAACAATTGGTTGTCTGTAAAGTCGGTTTACGGTTAATTTTACGTGATAGCATCTAAGTCTCTTCTATACGGCGCATCGGCCGATGGAGTGGAAGAGAGATAGATGCGTCACAAGTCGAACACTTAGGCCGATCGTGCCTCTCTATTGCTTGTTTCGCGCTCTCGCTTGCACTCTCGGTGCAGGCGGAACGTGACAATGAGTTATGCATTTTCGTGCGTGCTGCCAGTGTTCATCGATTCCACGCGTGCCTCAAAGAGATGTCGGCACATATTGAAGGGGTCCGCGAGCACCGATGCTTGCCAGGGTTGCGGATCTGTTTGAAAGAGGTATTGTGGCCCTGGCATAGGCAACTGACGGAACACGGTTGGGTTTTAGTCAGTAAAAGTCTGACACGCTTTCATATTGGCGATAGCAATGGTGGCCCGGTGGTATCAGCCCCAACTTACGACTTGTAGGTCGTGGGTACGTACTGCTCTCAAAACTTTACATTGATCGCTGAATCCATATCCCACATTGTCGACAACCTCGCAAGCCAAGTCAGGATACTCGATTTCTTTATCTTTCACGAGGTAGTTTTTTTGGAACGAAGTTCCTTATTGCGCGTTGCGAAAGGGGGCTAGACGGAATTAAGAGAAAAAGTTGTAACGACACTTTTTAACCGACTTAAAAAAAGGAGGAGGTTTCTCAATTTGACTGTATATATTTTGTTTTGGAACGAAGTTTTTGGAACGGAGAGAGAGAGAGGGAGAGAGAGAGAGATATAGAGAGGGAGAGGGAGAGAGGGAGGGAGATAGAGAGAGAGGAAGAGACGGAGAGAGATCTCTCTCTCTCCATCTCTTCCTCCCTCTCGGGAGAATATTTTTGTTGAGTGTATACAGGTTTTTTGTACATAATAAACAATAAAAACAATAATGAATCCTGGAAAGGAACTTCGTTTCATCCGGGTGTTCCTTGACACCTCTCAAGTTTTTTATTATTACAATAATTTAAGCGTTACTTAACCCTTAAATGCATGATTTTTACTTTTTAACCAAATCAAATTTACTTTTTTGTAATGTTTTGGTGGAAATTTACATCTTTATGTAATCAGAACAAACCTACTGAGAACAAAATGTGTAGTGAGATAATAAACCACTTTTTTCCAATTACAAAAACAAAAAATGACTGGAATGATAACGAAAAAATTACATTGAATTGGTTGATGGAATCACAATGCATTTGAGGGTTAAATAGTTTCTGCCTACCCCCATGGGAGAAAGGCACGAGTTCATGTATGTATGTGAAAGAAAAAAAATGTACAAAATTAAATGTACAATTTTATCTAACTTTGACAGTTATTGACGAATTGTATTCATGATTGAGTGAAATTATTGTCAATATCAGCATTTTGTAATTGTTAAAATGATTAATAAGGTACGATACCAATCTGCATTGTCTGTTTTTCGTTAATTTTAATCCTTTTGTTAGTAAAATGACAAAATTTACGTTACGAAAACTTAAAATAGTATTTATCCGCTGTTTTGGATAAATACTCAGTAAAAACGGATATTTATCGAGTATTTATCCATTTTGAGTATTTATCCGGATAAAATCCCAACACTAACCTCTTACGTACCTACACCTAACCTGAAAACTAAATATAGCATAACTTTTTGTATATTTAAGTTTTGATGATTTTTATTTTTGTTACAAATACAACAAATTAAGACCTTTCTTTTGATGTATCATTCGCCTATCTCCATTATTTAGTTTCTGTGTAATCACGGGCGATCACTACGGCAAGTGGCGGTTCTAGCAGCCAACTGTTTTTGGTCGTAGCGTCTTAGTTTTTTTTTGTAACAAATTCAGGAAAAGAGGTGTGTTTTGTAACAAATTACAACTAATTCCTGGCAAAATTTCCTCATATTTTAAGAGTTGGCCGCACGGTGGAAACGGACATCGATAAATAGGCTACCCAAAACAAAAATAATTTTTCCATTCTGACCAGTAGTTTCTGAGATTAGCGCGTTCAATCAATCAAACAAACAAACAAACTCTTCAGCTTTAAAATATTAGTATAGATTAGGAATATTCAGATTCGAATAGTTGTCATTAAAAAAATAATTTTCGAAGTAATAGTAAGCTACTTTTAGTAGAATATTCTTCGATCAATAATAGCACTAGATAAAGGATCAGGAACAAAAATAAGGCGCTCAAGTGGCCACGTTTGCACACACTTACACATTTATATTTCTTACTCCGAAATATAGAAAAACGTTTCATAATAATAACAACTTCAGTTTATTATACTCCTTAATACTCAAACATAAAGCATAATTACGATTGCAAAATATTCATATTTAAGTCTTTTTGTCATCGGAGAAAGGTAAAGAGCAATCAATTTAAAATGTCCCTTAAAAATCAAAAGTCATTTTTATATAAGTACAAAATTAGTTATTCTAAACTGTAACTTAAGGTCTAAGTAATAAGGTTAAAAACAATGTGTTGACATTTCGTGCTTACTCTATTTTGGAACTAGACGTAGTTCTTGGTATTACATTTCAATGCTCAGAACACAGTACTTATTGAAAGACGTAGAGTTGCAGAATATAATTTTTTAAGTGAAGGTACGTTTTGATGATGGCAAGCATTTTTAATCGATTTAAAAAAGTAGTAGGACTAAAATGGTATAATAGTTATTTTATTTAATTAACTGCGGGTTAACTCAATGTGATCCACCCTTATAAAAAATGGGTGCGTCTATTTTTATGTACAGTATTTAGAAGTTAAATTTGTATTAAATCAAATATTTTTTTCATTTAAATTAAAGTTCAAATATTTTTATAAGGTTTGTAGTTTTCTTCTCCTCACTCTTTCGCTACAATAGATACCCATTCTGCACAGCGAAATGGCTCGCTAGGAAATCTACAAACAAAAATAAAATATAAAATTAAAGTACTACTTCATGCATTCTCTGTTCCAGAACGGACAATGTTTGTTACAATAGTTGGCGCGTTGTCGCAAACATTGGCTAAACAACCATAATATGTATTTGCTAAATGATTTATATTTACTATTTGATTGTTTTTATTTTATGAAAAACACTTAAAGATATAAACTTACGGGAAAAAAAATATTTCTTCCAAAAACTTGGTGTTACAGTGGTTATTTACACAATTTTTGAACGCGTACTGCGGCGTTTAGGACGTCTTATCGTTGGCTATCATTGGACCAAACTAATCTTACACGCGGCAGCGTGTCAAGCCAAGTACAAGTAACAGAACTGGCGAGCAGCACCGTGTGTAATATTACACGAACCATTTGGAGCCACTTTTGACCCCCTCATAACTCAAAAACTGTTTCACATAAACGTATCAAATTTGGCTCATATAGTGAAACTTGCAAGATACATATGTGCTCCAAATTTCATAAACATATCTCAAACGGTTATTTAGATATTAACGTCCAAAAATCGTAATTTTTATCACTGACTGACCTATAGATCAAAACTCTAACCCAGTTCCAGATGACCTAGAAAGTTCAAATTTGGCATGCAGATAGGTAATTAGGTGATTACAAAGGAATAAATCAGAAACTGGTAAATTTTTATCATTTTATTATAATTTTTCACTTAATTGATTCTATTAGGAACACTTATAACAAAAACCATTTGATATTAATTTTGTTATAAATAATTTATGTACAAAAAGTAATGATATCCCATCAAAAACATAAATGTGAAAAGAGAGCCAAGTTCCATATTATCATATATGCCTTGGTTGTTGACTTTAACGACAAAAGAAGTGAGATCTAAATGGGTGCCAAGTTCAATGGTCAGTCCTGACTTGGCTAGTTTTCATATACGAATTATATTATAGCCTTTGCAAGTTTTAAACCTGTTACTTGTCCGTTCTTATTTTATTATTCCGAAAATGTGGCTTGCTGGTAGAAACTAGCCATCGAACATAATAATTCGTATATGAGAACTAGCCAAGTCAGGACTGACCATTGAACTTGGCACCCATTTAGATCTCACTTCTTTTGTCGTTAAAGTCAACAACCAAGGCATATATAATAATATTGAACTTGGCTCTCTTTTCACATTTATGTTTTTGATGGTTTGAAATAAGACCACAAAAATATTTGTGCTCTTATTTTTCGGGCCGTTTTTGAAGCGCTCATCGGGAATCTAGTACATTTTTGATCGAAGAGAATATTTCATAAATTTGAAATATTATTTACCTTACTTACCCATCACTAGCTGTCGTGTCTTGACGACGTGTGCGTTACTCCAGCGGAATGTTGTCGCTTTTCAGGATTTCGGCTTGACAGATAATTAGTGGTACTCCCTTTCTTCTCCTAAAATTGTTTGTCCGAAAATCATTATCCATAACACATTAGCTATAAACGGCAGTAACCATAATATTCAAAAAGTCGAAATTTTGTTTTACATAATTATCTTTGCTTCTAAAACTATTCTGTCATAATATCAAAAACTATAATCATTAAATCTCCTAATTTTGCATGTTATAAAGACATTGTCCTAAGTATTGTATTATATAAATTGTATTATGCCGAATGTTCATTTATAATAAAATCGTTAGTAGTAAAAAACCTGCCAAGTGCGAGTCGGACTCGCGCACCGAGGGTTCCGTACAAACTTTTTTTTAAATTTTTATATTTCGATTGATTGAATGTAAGGTAAATTGTGGTTTACGATTTATGACGTTTTAAAAAAAAAACTACTCACTCGATCTCGTTCAAACCAATTTTCGGTGGTAGTTTACATGGTAATGTACATCATATATTTTTTTAGTTTTATCATTCTCTTATTTTAGAAGTTACGGGGGGGGGGGGGGGACACACATTTTACCACTTTGGAAGTGTCTCTCGCGCAAACTATTCAGTTTAGAAAAAAATGATATTAGGAACCTCATTACCATTTTTGAAGACCTATTCATAGATACCCCACACGTATGGGTTGGATGAAAAAAAACATTTTTGAGTTTCAGTTCTAGTATGGGGAACCCCAAAATTTATTGTTTTTTTTCTATTTTAGTGTAAAAATCTTAATGCGGTTCACAGAATACATCTACTTACCAAGTTTCAACAGCATAGCTCTTATAGTTTCGGAGAAAAGTGGCTGTGACATACGGGCGGACAGACAGACAGACAGACATGACGAATCTATAAGGGTTCCGTTTTTTGCCATTTGGCAACGGAACCCTAAAAATGGTACAAGTTAGGTTTTAGTGACAGAAACGAATCGCCGTCAATCCGACTCCACGTAGTCTTGTCTGCCCTACCCCTAGAGTGTAATTTAAAATCGCGTAGGCGCGGAGGGGCGAGGCGGCCCGCGAGCTTAGGAGCAGGTGGTTGTAACGCTCGCCGCCGCTGCTGAGGCTGGCCGGCCCAGCAAGACGAAGCTGCGGTGGTGATCGTTAAACCGTCTGCGACGATAAGCTCGCGTGGGACCGCCTAAGCCCCGCAGTGCCGGAGCCGTGACAGAAACCATGCCTGCTGCATGATCGCTTGCATACTGCATGCTTGCTTGCATGCTCGATTGCATGCTGCTTGCCTGCATGCTCGATTGCATGTTGCTTGCGTGCATGCATGGTGTATGTTTGTTTGTATGTTTCTTAGAGGGAAATAAAATCACTTGTTCACAATCACCTGTTTTATTGAGTGATATTGTATTTATTGAGTGATAATACATGCAGCGCCATGCCAGGCCTTGATAAATACCATAATGCTTTTGTATCTTTACTATTTATGTATTGTATCATTTGAATTTGATAAAATAATGAAATTCTTAATGAACTCCGTAATACTTTGTTTTAAAAATATAATCTATATATTAATACGTGAAGCGAAAACTTTGGATCCCTTTTTACGAAAATTGGGCGGACGGAGGAGTACGAAATTTTGCACACTTATAGTTTAAACAGAGAAGAAGTGACGAATGCTAATATTTTTTCAAATTATGAGTTAAAATACATTATTTTCAATAAATAACACGTTACACACACTACTGTTCATTACCGTGTATCTAATACACACATGCATAGAAATTCTTTTGTTTATGGTCCAAATCTGTCTTTATTATTTTGTGCAGTGTTACCAACACCCAGAAATATTTACCCCTAAAGCTTAAGTTAAAAACCCCTAAACATGCAACAATTACTAAAAAAATCCGCTAAAAAATTATAATGAAAATAACCAACGAATGTTCAGCAATCATAGACCCGGCACACAGTAGTAATATTTGTCTATATTTATTACGCGACATTTGTTAATCATTCACTCTGCATTCTTAGTATCAAGGAACCGTACTAGAAGTCGCTAATACTTTTATTGTAATCAAAAACAGAATGAGAAATGTAAGATGGCAAAAAATCCCTAAGAATACCCCTAAAAATGGAACGCCCATAAAAAATCTCAACCCTCTTATTTACCCCCTAAATTTGGAAAAACCCCTAAGTTGGTAAGCCTGATTTTGGTCTATAGTCTTACTGAATGTCGAGTATAACCATAGGTAAAAAATTAATTTTATGGATATATAACCTATTTCATTTTTAAAATCTATGATCATATCGAGAATATTTGTCTTAATATTATTTGTATTAGCGACGGTAGGAATTTAGTTTACATTTAAAAGAAATATTTTTTGTGGTTTTATGGAGAGTGTCAAGTATGGCATTAGTAAGTTTCCCATACAAAACTTAGTGTCGTGTGCAAACTGTAGAGGTTGTATGCCTCACGATTGTACAGGCTGGTCATAGATTGTATAGGCTGGTTATAATTATGACATTTGGAACCTTCATAATTAATCTATACTTAATATTATAAAGCTGAAGAGTTTGTTTGTTTGTTTGTATGTTTGTTTGATTGAACGCGCTAATCTCAGGAACTGCTGATCGGAATTGAAAAAAATCTTTTTGTGTTGGGTAGCCCATTTATTGAGGAAGGCTATAGGCTATATAACATCACGCTACGGTCAAAAGGAGTTGAGCAGCAAACGAAAAATGGACGAAAACTGGCAGGCAATTCGACGCGACGGGAAGGGGAGCGAAAATTTGACGCGGACTAAGTCGCGGGCAGAAGCTATTAAAAATAATAGGAAAAATTCTATAAAAACAGAGCTTTCTGTGATAATTCATTCCATATTGTTCCATATCCAGCAGTTAAGAAGTATTAAGAAAATAAAAAAGGGAGTCCTGAAGAAGTATTCTTTACTCATTACACCTACGTCCTGGTCCTGGCCATCACCATCCCGCCAGCGAACCCTCTCCACAGTAGTACAGCGTCAACAGTTTGTCTATAGTGTTACTGAATGTCAAATATAACCATATTATTTTTTTATATTTATTATCTATATTTTTTCATTTAATAATGTATTTCTATTCAAATGAAGTACGGTCGAATTTCGACCAATGGGCGATCACTAGTTAGGATAAATAAACATAAATAATTTGAATTTAGAACTTATAACTTTTATGGAAAACAGTTTTAAGTCTTTTGTATGTTATTGATAGTAATATTTATGACAAACGGATTTAGGGCATATTATATTTAGGGATTTCAATTGTATGGCATGTGATATTATGTGACATTTAGTTCGGGCAAGTTATCATTCGGACAAATGATGATTAGGACAAAAAAAATTATGGCTCTTTAAATTATGGATAAAAAAGTTAGGTCACACAATAGAGAACCATAATTAGTACCTCATCTCGTGTAAATGTGCCCGAAATTTAGAATTTGTGCGTCCAGCCGATCCAATGGTATTCACGAAAAACAGATTCCGCTGGAGTAACGTTACTGCAGCGGCTTGAATTTTAACCGGTGGTCGTAGCTGAGTACAAACTAGCTACTTAGATAGATCAAATTTGTACCTAATTGTGACCAAAAAATGAAATTTGTGCGTTTAGAGGTTTCGGAGTTATTCAAGATGCCGCTGGAGTAACGTTTAGCGAATTGCTGTACCTCTCAAACAGCGTGACATACAACTACGATTTTTTTACTACGGTGGGTCTTAATTTGTGCTTATGCTGTGTAATTTTATTTTTTCTATAATCGACACCGTTGGAAAATAAGAAATAGTTTTTCAAAAACCCTAAAATCGATCCTTGCGCTTCAATGAGAAGCCCTAGAAACTTACCAAGTATGATGGTTTGTACCTTTTATGAACTCAAAGCATCATGCGAAATTAGATGTTCTATTCCAACTCCTCAGAGAGCTATTCCATTTCAATTAAAATCTGGCTATACTAAAATATAACACTCCAATAGATGAGTTATTATTAAGTGACGGTAATATGATTCGACAAATAATTAGTACCTTTATTCAATTGCTTATCCATAAAGTTTCAGCTGAAAAATCCTTGTAACTACGCAGATATAAGAAGAAAATCATAGGAAAAGAAATTTCACGATTTACCGAACAAATTCGAATGACTGTACAAAAGCGACCGCGAAGTACATAGTGCCACAATGTGCATTTGGGCACAATTAGGTACAAATTTGATCTATCTAAGTAGCTAGTTTGTACTCAGCTACGACCACCGGTTAAAAATCATGCCGCTGCAGTAACGTTACTCCAGCGGAATCTGTTTTTCGTGAATACCATTGGATCGGCTGGACGCACAAATTCTAAATTTCGGGCACATTTACACGAGATGGGGTACTAATTATCTGTCAAGCCGAAATCCTGAAAAGCGACATTCCGCTGGAGTAACACACACCTTGACGACTGCGGCGTGGGGAAGAACACTTTTTTACGCATTTCGATTAGCAATTTTTGATCATTGTTTTTTCTAGTGAAATGTAACTAATGGATATGTTGCAGTCAAAACTCTTAACCAGTCAAAAGTACTATTGACTAGCAAAATAAATACAAAATTAATTTTGGACGATGAATGGTGATCGATACTGATGCCAAAAATGCAATCAGTAAATTTTTTGTCTGTCTGTCTGCATATGCACGCATGGGTCAAAAACTACTGAAGGGATTTTAACCAAACTTGGTACGATTGTAGTCCATACTCCTAGGCAGGTTATAGGCAATATAACATAACGCTAAGACACATAGGAGCTGAGAAGTGACGATACCCGCGGGATATTTTCCGACCTCCATGCGGGCGAAGCCGCTGGCCGAAGCTGGTTTATAATATAATTACCGTATACTGTACCGCTGGTTTTGATATTAAGGTAAAAAAATTAGATTCACAAGTATAACTCAGTAAGTTCTTCGGCCCTTTGTTGCTTAATTAAACATATTTTTTATGTTCTAGAACTTCGTATGCGGCGATTGGGTGCACATGGACATCACTGGCGTGGGCAAGGTGGCACACTCGGGCGCTCCGACCTACCTCGACACGTGCCGCATGACGGGCCGACCCACCCGGACACTCGCTGTTCTGATCCAGCAGATAGCAATAAACAGCATGGCTAAACAGCCATGTGCTCCTTCACCACAGACTTGTCCGTCTTCGCCGCAGCATCGTCAGCCGCACGCACCGTGTCCGCCACAGAGTAACCAACCTTGTGCACCGTGTCCGCCACAGAGTAACCAACCTTGTGCACCGTGTTCGCCACAGAGTAACCAACCTTGTGCACCGTCTCCGCCACAAGGTAACCAACCTTGTGCACCGTCTCCGCCACAAGGTAACCAACCTTGTACACCGTGTTCTCCACAAGATAGCCAACCTTGTGCACCGTCTCCGCCACAAGGTAACCAACCTTGTACACCGTGTTCGCCACAAGATAGCCAACCTTGTGCACCGTCTCCGCCACAAGGTAACCAACCTTGTACACCGTGTTCCCCACAGGATAACCAACCTTGTGCACCGTGTCCGCCACAGGGTAACCAACCTTGTGCACCGTCTCCGCCACAAGGTAACCAGCCTTGTACACCGTCTCCGCCACAAGGTAACCAACCTTGTACACCGTGTTCCCCACAGGATAACCAACCTTGTGCACCGTGTCCGCCACAGAGTAACCAACCTTGTGCACCGTCTCCGCCACAAGGTAACCAACCTTTTACACCGTGTTCCCCACAGGATAACCAACCTTGTGCACCGTGTCCGCCACAGAGTAACCAACCTTGTACACCGTCTCCGCCACAAGGTAACCAACCTTGTACACCGTGTTCCCCACAGAGTAACCAACCTTGTGCACCGTGTCCGCCACAAGGTAACCAACCTTGTGCACCGGTTCTGCCACAGAGTTGTGGGGCTTTATCGCAGACATGTTTGCCTACAACGCCGACTTGTGCACCTAAACCACAGACTTGCGCGCTTACGAAGCCCAAATGCGGTTAAATTTTAACACGAAGTTTCTGTTCGTCTGTGATTATTTTAACTAACATCAATGATATGGATAAGTAATTTTACTATCCGACTCCGGCGAAGAAAAAAGGGCGATATTTTTTTAAATATTGTTGTGTATATGTTTTGGATTTGGAATTGTGACGGTGAAATCATATTTTGATAAATTGTTACGTGAACTAGACTGTCGTGTTGTGTATTTCCAATTGCGTAAAATATATATTTCTTGAGACACATTTGTATTATTTGGTTAAATGTAATGTATTTATTCAACTTAATTTAAAGGAATATCTCTTCAAATATACAAAATTCCATGTCAATGAGATCTTTATCGATATAAGTTACACACGAAACATACATTAAGATAATCGACCGTTCCACAACCAGCGTGTGGGCGTCCTCCGAGCACACAAACATTCAGTGTGATCTCACTAGTGTACACAATCAACAGAAAATTAGGAAGTGTGACGTCGTACAATGGCTAGCAAAAAGAAACGCGCTATCAAATCAACGGGAGCGAAATGAAACACCGATGCTTATTGACCTAAAAATGAAGAAACATTTATTTTCAGTATGTCTTTTGTAAAATTTAATAACAGAATGAATCAAATGTGGTAAGAGAATAACAGAGCGGATTACTTTCCATTTCGATAGAATTAGTTTCACCAACAATAGAAATATAATATTTATCAAGTCATTTACAGATACAATTAATGCAGTACCAATAAATCTAATTTATTCGTTTACTGAGTTAGTTAAATTTAAACATTTATTACGATCATAATGTACACGGAGTGGAGCGGGCGGCCGGAACCGCCCGCCGGGTACACTATATTTTTTTGGGATTTTTTTAAATTTTTATTCCTCACGTACTTTATAAATATCTCATACTTGAAAAAAATTTACATTAAAATGTATCGGAAAGGTGCGGGACGCTAGCACCGCATACACTAGGGCGCGACGCAAACAGAGGCACGCACGCACACATACAGGACGGCGGGCGCCCGAAATATACACAAATATAAATTATGAGCCGACACGAACCCGAGACTTATACCATCACATTGCGACGCACACCTATTCGTTTTCCCTTTGTACCGCTACAGTTAAAAATTTTCTTACATAGTAAAATTAACGGAATACTTTAAAATCTAAATAAAAAGAGAAGGCGGAGGCGACGGACAGCGGGCGACGCGGCCGCCTTCTGTTCGTCGTCTGCGCCCATACGTTACAAGTACATCATTAAACTGAAACGATGACAATATTTAATTTATCGCAAACACTAGAGAAATGCAGGTCCAATACGATGGTAATATTGTGTGTCATGAAACAAAATGTATATTTAAATTCTCTGCTTTTTACACACACACTAGCCGGCGGCTCACTTCGACGTCATCATGGTGACGAATTCTGAAAAGAAACACAACACAGCATTAGTGGGCGTGCCAGGGCAGCAGTGACGAGGTTTACAAGAAAAGTTTCACATAAACCCTTGCATAACATGTCTAAGATAAAATGTTAACACAAACATCATTAACACAACGAAAGTAACCGACAGAGATAGAGATGCACTAAAGATGTAACCGCTATTAGACAGATAACCACTAGATGTATTAACATAGTAAGTAAATCGAGTCAACACCAAACATATGCCTCTGTGGGTAACTATGAAAATATTCAAAGCGAGGCATGTACTTGATGGGGCAACGAACAACATAAATAAACCATATTTTACCTCATCATGCCACTACAAGGGGATTATGTGAAATACCACCCTCTGGATATATCCACAAAAATATTTTATATTAATGATAAAGTAATAATAAATGATGGGCGGAAGCACTCGATTAGATACCAGTGCTGCGAACATATCCCGATGTGTTGTGCGAAGCCTAATACAATCATGTACAATGTACATTTGCCGGCATAATATCGATCGCTATCGGCAAGTCAACGTTTGCTGCTCGTTTGTAAGGCACAGTGTTCTGTGTGTGTGTGAGTGGGGTGTGTTCCTGGCTCAAGCAAGTGTGGTCGAGAGAGCAAAGCACCGGACACACGGCACGCCACAAGCGGAGGTGCAAGCTTTCGCTTCCTCGGAACAATGGGGCGGATCACCAGGTGGTATTTCTAAAGAAAGAGTTCTATACAGTTATTAGACACATGCACCAATCAACAGGAAAACAATATTCAACATGTCCCTGTGAGGCGGACGCGTGTAATTTTGTCGCCTTCGAGTAAAAGGTAAGAACAAAATTGCAGACGATCCGCCACGCCAATAGTGAATAAATAGACACAATCGATAGTCAAGTGTGAGATCCCAACGAGAGAGTGAGAGGGTAGGGGGGAGGGCGGGACAGCTCAGGAGTGGCGGGAGCAGCTAACATATCCAAGGGAAGGAACAGTTAATAACGAGCAGCAAACCATTCAGATTAACACTGGGATATACCTATTGTCGTACCGCACTCGACGGAGGCCGTTGGGCTCATTGCATTGTATCGAGCACTACACACTACTAAGGGAAATCGTTTCGAGATCACAGCTTTATCGTAGAGTCTTTTCTTATGGTTAGTTACGGTACTAATATCACAAGTGTGGCAGCGGGCCGTGCGCTAACGGCTGCCGTCGCCGCGATCGAAAATGATTTTGGCGAATGCATGGAAGTCTGTAAGAGAGAGAACGCTCGGTCGGATGATGGAATACAAACTGCACATACAGGGGACGCGGCGAAACGCACCGAGAGCGTGCGGCGAGCGCGCACCGGCAGGTTGGCAGAGCATGCTCTCCGCGCGCTCTTGAAGCCTTTCAGTGACGAGCACTACGATCAGCCCCGGGGCGAGGTCTGTCCCTCAATCTTCTCAGACTCGTTACACTGAATCCATGCACAACGGGACAGCAAGCTTATTCAACAAGCGATACTATCTAACTAGTGATCCAAATACCACTCTTGAGGTGTTTAAACATATTCAAACTTAAACTAATCTAAAACCAGAACGTCAGAGATCCACAATCTTGAGACTGCAGATCACGTGACCGTCCAATTAGCTTACTACTGGACTACAGTACGATGTAAATTGCAGGGATTCAATCAATAGTCAACGTTACGCAAGATAGCATTTCACAGTATTGGTGTACGTAAATCAAGACTCAAAAATATATGGGATTTCGGTGTGAATATCATTTTATAGGGAGATAACATTATTATGAGTCAGTTTATAAATAAAGTAGACCTTTTGGAAACAAGCAAACCCAACTGTTAGTGTGAACACGTACTATATACTACATGCTGGAGTCTTGTGTCTGAATATCGTTATATTATAATACTGGGTACTATCACACAAGAGGGTAGTCATAATCACATCCAGTGTGTAACATTAATGTCGACGGTACTTTTTTGTGGATCTGTCATGCGTCATAGGACTGCAAATTATTTGCGGTTACAACGTTATAAAAACTAAACGTGAATCAAGTGATAATATTGCATAATAAAGATCCACATTGACACTCAAGGAACAAGCCAAGTTTAGATAATCGATCGTTTGGAACTGTAATATAGCATCACCCTTTAGTCTAGTCAACAAGTTCAAAAACGTGAAAAATAGAGATAAAGGTCCTAAAAATATGAGCGATGGCTCATTCGATTCGGAATCACCTCTAGAAAAACGTTTTTGAAGGATTTTGGTGCAGGTAAAAAATTGCAATTGTTATTAACTAAATAAGATGAAAAAAAAAAAAAATTCGATTTTTGTTAATAACTCGAAAAATATTAACATTTAAGCAATTTTGAAAAAAGCTCGTTAAAGAGGAGGAAATTTCCAATAAAAAGTCCTAACTCCCGGAACTCTATCTCCATTATTTATCATTTTAATTTGACGTTGAAAACAGTGCTCCGCGCGGCTGTTACGGCATGCGCGCGCCGCCGCTAAAGAGAGTTTGGCAATATTTTTTTTTTTTTATAACACAAAATGTGATTTAAAAAATTTGAAAAAATTCTAGTATCTTCTTAACATTTGAAAGAATCGAGCCCTGAAGAAAAAAAAGTTTAATCACCATTTTTCAAAAAGTTATTCAATTGTTAACTAAAAAAAAATTCCCAAACTCCATTGGCATAAACAATGGGATGAAAGGTATAAATAATTGGCCTATAAATTTTATATTTCGTGGAGCCCTTTTGATATATGTACTTTATAAGATCCTGCGATAAATTTTCATAAAAGTTTATTCATTTGTTAATTACGATTTTTTATAACTATTGAAAAATTAAAAATCTAAAAAATGTTGATACAATTTTTTTCTTCAATTAAAATTTAGCTATGTCTGCACCCTAATTGCGAAACGCACAATTTATCTGAATCTGAATGGGATTGAAGATTATTTCTAAACCATTGCGTCATTTGTTCGAATAAATTGTGGCTCAGCAACGTAAAGAACGCAATGAATGTTGTTTAACTATGAATATTAAACCAATTCCGACCGATAAAAAGTTCCGCAATTACCCCTCTGTTGTCCCTTCCCTGTTTTTCGAGTTATTAACAAAAAACGAAATATCATATTTTTTTTCATCTTATTTTGTTTATAATAATTGCAATTTTTTACCTGCCCCAAAATCCTTCAAAAACATTTTTCTAGAGGTGATTCCGAATCGAATGAGCCATCGCTCATATTTTTAGGACCTTTATCTCTATTTTTCACGTTTTTGGACTTGTTGACTAGACTACTTGTTCCTGGAGCGTCGTGTTGGTGTGGCGATGTTGTGTGCGGCCAAAGCTTGTGGTGCGGTTGTACTGACCCTCGTAATTGACTTGTCCGTCGCCATCGATGTCGGCCTCGCGGATCATCTCGTCGACTTCCTCGTCGGTGAGCTTCTCGCCCAGGTTGGTCATGACGTGGCGAAGCTCGGCCGCGGATATGAAACCGTTGCCGTCCTTGTCGAAGACGCGGAACGCTTCGCGGATTTCCTCCTCACTGTCGGTGTCCTTCATTTTACGGGCCATCATCGTCAGGAATTCGGGGAAATCTATCGTTCCGTTGCCTGAAATTAGAAATGGGGGTGTGGTTAGTTTTGATGTTCGTTTTCACATTAGGGTTGAAATTAGGCATGAAAACCATAGGGACGAAATGTTTCTGTGGTATCTTACCACGCTTTAGTGCCTGGATAAAATAAGTCTCATATTCCAAGCGGCTAGAGCAGTTTCAAAACCCGAACAAAGTTATTATATCCAATATTCGTGGTTCGTTATGACTTTAGTAGTAAATCAAGTTTTAGATGCGAACCAGAATAAATTCACGTGGTTGCTGTCTCGTATAGAAAATATGGGCTCATGTCTATAAGATCAACTGAAAAGTGTTTGCTATTTTAATTTTGTTGTAAAAGAAACCGTTTGAACACTAAAAACCATAAAACGAGTATATTATCGACTTGGATAAGAAAAAGTAGCCCAGAATGTAAAGTATTTTTTTAATCTCTAAAACAAACAAGGAATCGTTTGAAGCACAGGTGCGCCCTACGAATAAATAGATAAAGATTAAACAATCAATGGAAATTTTCGATCAGATGAAGATCAAGGGGCCGCTGAAGAGATTTACGATGTATAAAAGTACATAATGAACAGTATAATTGTTATTAGTCGTTAATGCGCGAAGACGCGAGAAGTATGCGAGCAGGCATCAGCGTTAGCGACGAGGCTTGTTTGTTTAGCTTGACGGCAAGTGTTGGCGTTTCCACGAACACGGCGACTTATAAACACATAGATTTATCATCTGACTGGATCTGTGTATTGTCTGACCTCGCGGTACAAGCCAAGCCATGATGTGCTTGTGATACGTCATGTATTTAAAAACATTATTTATGAATGAGATTATTTTACAACAAACAAATAAGTCCGGAACAACCTGGTAAATAATCCGTAATCATTCCTGGATAGAGTCGTAGAAGTTGAGCATCGATTCTCTAATTCACAGCTACGATTATAACAGCTGTTTCAATAAGGAGTTACTAAGTTCCAATTATTCTACCTACTCATTAAATTAGTATGTTAGTGAGTTCAAAAATAATTAAGCATTAATAAATTTTCGATGACAAAATTGCCATTTCGATCGATGGCTATGATAGCCAAGTGTTGTAACGCGCAGTCCACGTGATTTTCATCGATTAATAAATTATTTCAGGTTATTTAACTACCACACGACATAATTTTTCGGTTTTAGGAGTTTTGAGATTTCGTGTAAATTCTCTTTACTACTTTTACACTTCTCTGGTAAGTAGGCAACATCAAGTGCTTATTACAGCTATTGCTTTTATTACAAGCGTGGGATTGACTAATTGATACTTAGCTAAATCGAACAACACGTCGCGTGATTTTATGTTTGTGTATATTCCGGGCAGTCATAGTATTTTGAGTAGCTCAGCTGAAGTTCGCTATGAATCAACAGAATCGGGCACGCACGCCGCACATTTTTTCCTGCCATTACTTCAAGAAAACGTTTTGACTTCAACGCTGTAAACAACGTAAATATTTTTGTCTTCATAACGGACAGTTTTAGGATTAAATGGGGCCGAAGCCACGTGACATTCATTACGTAGGTTTTCATGAAGTATTTAACGATCAAATACTATTTTAATTGTCGTTGATAATGGAACATTTTTTCTGCCTTTTAATTACAGTAGCTATTATTTAAAGCTACTTATGAAGACTTATTATCTTGTTGTTTTTTATTATTCAGCCATCAAACGTGTAGCTATAGGAGCAACGCTACATTGTTTGACCATCATGTTTTGTTTAATATAGGTATTCCGTCAGTATCTCACGGACGTGTGAATCTTAACTTTATTTATACTTCAAACTGTTATTACTATGGTAAACGTAATAAAAATAGTATGTTATAGCAAAAAGTAATTATTGCCGATTCACACGTGGTGTGGTTGGATCGAGAAACGAAACAAACGCTCGGTTTTGATGGACGTTATCAACAAACGGACGGGAATACGTAAAGTTGGATATTTTATAGTTGAATTAAGGATTTGCAGAACGATAATTAATATTCTAATTCATACGGACTGTGGTATTTATATTTTAACTAAATAAACTATAAAACCGGTCGTCATGATCATTTTTGTTAATTCGCAAGAATGATATCCCGAGCTGGTTGCTAATTAAATTTATTAAGTCACGAATCCATTTCCCTATCCATAATACAAGCTAGCTTTGTCTGTCCCCCAAAATGCAATAGCAAAAATACTTAAGTTCAAATTAGAAGACCAAACTAAATCCAATCAGAGCGATACCACACACGAACGAACGGCACGAAGTTCCTGAATTCTAAACGAATCTAGATCTAGATGCAATCAGTTCCTTCCGCGCTCGAACAGCCGGCCCGAGGCGTTGCAAAAATAAGTTCGGGTTAAGTTTGGCCCGTCTAATTCTGGGTTTAACCTTTCCGAGGTGGTTCGCGGACTAATAATAGAAGTGCGAGCGAAACGGTTAGCTTCGGAGGATGCACGCCGCATACTCGCTACAAATACTAGTAAAAGAGTACAGAAGGCACTACCTTTACTTAGGCTTTCTAAAAGCCGCTACTATGATAAATTTCGCTTGTCGGCTAAACACAAACTGATTGGTAATTCAGGATGGTGCTTATGATTAGACGCAATAGCTTTTCCAGTTCTTCTGTTGACCCTAGCGTGGTAATAGTCGAGAGTACGACTCTTCGTTTTTGTGCTATTCGTCATTTCAATTTGCATTCAGAGTTAATCTGTCTCTGCATTGTACGTATCTTCTGTAACTCTTTACTCTATGATCCGCAAAGGCGCACCTGGACCACTCCCGTTAATTGTCGGCTGTAAATCTGTCACGCTCGTGTATGCTTTAGTAGTACAATAACTTTTTAGATAATCTGTTTGTTATTCCTTATGCTCTTAAATCTTAGATAATCTATGTGTCTGTAGGTGTCGTCGTTATAGCATTAGCGACCTTATATCATTAAAGTAGTCACCATTATCTACTTGCCTCCTGAATTTGACATAGCCCTGATCATGTAAGTCTATGAGGAACTCGTGTGTAGGTGGTAAAGATTCCTACGTCTATCAGGATTGGAGAGGTGACTAGTTGTTGTTAACCACATTATGGTCCGAAGTAACAATGGACGAGACAGACGAGTTTAACTGGCATGTTTCTGTGTGCGGAAGACAAACCGGATCCTTTGGCATTTAAATGTCAGCTCACGACACGACTATGGAATGTTGTGGAACACGATTTATCCCTTAAAGAATCTTTAGAAAACTCTCGTGAAATTAATTATAATAAATTACATTTTCATGTTGAAAATTTATCAAAGCACTAAGGAATACTTCAAACGTTAACACATAGTTCACATCAATATACCTAACTGCGCAGTTCCGTGTGCTGTGCCGCGCATAGCAATTAACAGACGACTCGTAAAACTGTGAGTCAACCTGCGGAGCTAACAGCACCCACCCTATGTACTAACATGGTATTTTATCATGCTTGTCTCACTCACGTTCTATGATGCCAGAGATCACATCATCGTGTAAAGCGAAATGATTAATTCATGAGCTGATTTCATGTGATAAGAAAAGGCAAGATTTTTCCACTAAATTGTGATTCAGGATAAGTGTCGTTATTGCCGAATTTTTTCTTTATTTATTGCTTGTGAGCAATGTTTGGTAATGGACAGAAGTTGTCAACAAAGTTACTATTCTTACAGAAAAAAGAAACCGAGCTATTAGCGGAGCGTCCAAATTAGAGTTGTTATTTTCAAGGTCTAATTTGCAAACGAATCAACTGCCTCTTATGTCTGGATATATTGTTCGTGAATGTTATGTTACTAGCCGCACATGTTCAAGTCCTCGAGGGCGGGCAGCGCGCTGTTGTCGCCCCAGCTGGCACCGCGACACGACGGCAACACGATCAATATCCACCCTTGGAACGCGCTCACTTGGCATGCTTTCCCAGACGTTTGAATTCGACCAAGATCAGAAATTTTAAGGATGGAAATGAGTTGCAATATACTTAAGAAGCTATGATCTATGTTTGTTATTTCAATATGTCGTACTTTATACAAATATTTGGACTTAGCCAAACACGTGTAATGGGGTTTTTTAATGGGAACAATGAGATTTACTTGCCTAAATATGTTTAAATTCGTTATTAAGGCCCGTGTGATTTCCGCGCATTTTAATTTATGTGTTTATTCTATATTTCTATCCATCTGCGCGCATTAATCAATGCTGTAGTTACTGTCTGCAGTTTCATAATTATTCTGGTAAACATCAAACAAGTTTGTTACGCGCTGTCAACGTTATCTTGGTCTTAATGGATTGGTTTGGTGTGGTCTTAAAGCCTCCTACAAACAGGCGCGACGCGGCAGCGCGACGCGACACTCGTAGAACAATTTTTATGTGAACTTCATGGAAATTGTTCTACAAGAATCGCGTCGCGCTGTCGCGTCGCGCCGGTCTGAATAAGCCTTAAGGCGGTAAAGCGCGGTGCAGCCGGACAACAATCTAAATCAATCGTGTAAACATCAGTTGTTTCCGGGAAAGTTCGATTAAGCCATTTTAGATTGGCGTGCATAGTCCACAAACACATCGCGCCCACACCGCCCCTCGTTCACTAAATTATCACGGCTATATCCGCTGATGAACTCAACCGGCCTATTTGTCTTATATCAACTAGCCACTGGAAGAATTGAATCTCAATTTTATAGCCACCACATTAATGCGACTGCAGATTCTAATTAATTCAAGTGACTAATCCAGTGAGTAATTCGGCTTTATTTGATAATCCAGACAACACGAAATGTTCTAGCATATCTTTCAATCCAGTTGTCGTCTGTTTAATGAGTAGCAAAATGCTTCGTTATATTCTGTGAACTGGATTAACTAACAAACAGTAGTTACATGTACGGTGGCGTCATGAAAGTAGTTTAATTGAAAGATCACTGAAACGAACAAGCATTATGTTGCTGGGTTTGTGCGTGGTAGTAAATGTAACAATGACAAAGCTCAATAATTCAAACTTTAGTTCAACGTCGGGTAAAATTAGGCGTAACTAATGTGAGCGACGGCTGAGAAGCCTTACAAACGAGCCGGCAAGGACGCCTGACTCAACATGGCGTCAGCATTGAAGACTCGATTAGCGAGCCGCAGACACATTCCTTATACGATACGCTATCTACGTAGGCTCATTTTTTGATAAACTTGGTCAACTAAAGCAATGTCAGAGCAATCTTACGGAACACAAAATGTAAATGTCAAGAAATGTAGTTCGATGGTATGTAAACGATTGCAGATTTCAGTGTAACAATAGAATTGGCTAGAGAAACATGCGGAAGAAGTTAATACGACTGTGGAGTAATGGCGGATGGCTCATGTAGTCATGCACGGGTTACTGCTCGCGTTATGACGAGGTATTTATGAGGAACAGCGCAGGCATGCAGTCCTGAGAACAGAAGCACACGCAGTGACGCATCAGAGTGAGGAACTTGATAACTTTTGAATAAGCTTTGAAGTTATGAATGATTCCTCGTAAGTATGGGCCACTCCTTAATGACGATGTTTTTGCCTTTCTGGTCCCTCAATAAACTTTGGGAGGAGTTTAGAACAGCCAAAATGGACTCTAAGAGGTAAGGGAGCTGAGAGCACATAGAAGTAATAGTATGGTAACGGAAACCGACGGTTAGCCTACTTTTGGATGTTGTGTACTTGTGCGTGGCGTAAATGTAAAAGATCCCTCGTACAAGATACAACTGCTGAACTAACATCTAATAGTGTTTTGTATCAGCCATTTAGTCACGAACCCTTCGCAAAATGATAGTAAACGTTTTCTCTATTATAATAAACAAGGTAAACGAGAGGTAAGTTAGGGCGATGCTCCGGCCCGACACACACGCTCGACCACGCGAGTAAATCGCGACAATCACGCTGGCATGCAGCCAGCAGAATATGCAAATTCATTTGCAATTTCACAGCGATTCCAGACAAGTTTGAGTGGGTACACGGGATGTCAACACTGTTTATCCTTTGCTTTGTATAGAGATAGTTCAAAGTATGTTTTCAAAGTGCAGTCTTTTACAGTTCTTTTGTAAACGATCGAATTGCTGTAATGTCTGAGCGTTTTATTGCTCCAAGACTATTCCTCAAAATAAACTGGTCTCTGAACATCTGCTTGGTTACAGTTTGTCTAGTTTAGTTCCAAAGAGGCCAAATCGGCATGTGATTCAGAATCAGAAAGGGCAGTGAGTGTGCAATCAGGACGACAGTGGGTCAGTGATGTAGACAATGTACGGGGGAGGTATTCCTGGTGTAAGAGTGAGGTGTCTTGATGATACGTGGCTTGGCGCGCGACCAATGACTAAACCTAGTACTATTTCACGGTATACGTTACAATAACATAAACATTTTTTTTAAATGTAAATGAAACTTTCTTGTTTCTATATAAGGTGTATCTATTCATACACGAAATATTTTAAGGGGTACACCTGTAGGTGGTAAAGAAGCTTTAGAAGCAAAAAGAAATTTTTTATCTAAGCGTTTTTGAATTTTCGTAATTATTATAATTATATAACTACTTGAGACGTTTTGCATAAAACCTTTAATCCAAATTCTATGAATGGCCCGCCTGATGCTGCGAGGGCGACGACCGGACGGCACGAGCATGGCCGCGGTGTCTCGGGCCGTAAAAAATAAGAAGGAGCCAATATTTCTTAAGTGCGTCAAATAATTTATAAATATAAAATTTAAAAAAAAACTTAGAAAATTTTTTTTTAGTTGCTGTAGCTTCTTTACCACCTACAGGTGTACCTCTTAAAATATTTCGTGTATGAATAGATACACCTTATATATGTGTGACTCTAGACCGGTTTCACTTAGACATCAGTAAGATTGTAGAGGTAAGTATCAGAATCCAATGCCCCACCGGCTGGTTTAAAATGTCACAATTGACTGCACCTATAACTTCCGTCAAGCTATTGAGTCGGTAGGTTGCGGTCGCGACTTACCACTCGATTCAATACCGCTGCGGTTTATCATGAAACACTGCCTCCTAAATACTTTTAATATGTAAATTACTTCACCGAATTGATGGACAGCATCCCGCACATTAAATGTGATTAGTTGCACGATGCCATGTGTGGACATTGATGTATCAAATAATTACATTCCCACCGTTTAAAAAGTTGTGACTGTTGAATTAACTATGGGACTGCCATCGTTCGCGCCAAGGTTTTGTGATAACTTCAATGAACAACAAGCAAAGCTTATTCAGAGCGAATAACTTGTAAGTAAAACTAGTGCTTACATCTGGAACATCAATATTTCCATGCAGTGGAGCCAAATGCCCACATGTCTACGACTATGTCACCAAAACAACGTAACACGCCGCCGGGAATTTGTGCGTTCATCAATTATCCGCCATCTTGGCTGATTTATATCACAGTTGCAATTACCCGACACAAACCAGAAGCTGGGCGAGAATTTCTGCGGGACAGAACATTCACGCGCCGCCACCGCCGCGCCGTTAGCACGAAACGTCCACTTTAAACCTCTGACGTGTTACAAAATAGAGCATATTAGATAAAACGAGGAAACAAACGAAATAATAACAGTGCGGTGCTAATTGGCATGTTGAAAATAAAGTGAACCGCAAAGACACGAGCAAAACAAATGATCCTGTGTGGATACGTCCAGGAAGAAGAAACAAACGGCGGAGCGGAGGCGCGAAATTCATAATAATGGGCCGAGAAAGTTCAACTGCTGATACATTCCCTCATCAATTTCATTTCTCCCATTAGGTTTGGCTTTTGCACATACAAATATGCTCTATTTTTAGTCACTTCGTCATGATTATTTATCTGGCAAATAATGTGGCAGTACCGTGTCGTGCTGTGGTTAGAATGTAAAAATTCTTTATTTTATTTACGAGTTCTTGTGTATGGAGCAGTTCGAGGCGATGTCCAAGATCTGGTCATTAAGTTCTGAAAATACTGGTTTAACTTCTTGTGCTTAGTCGAGGAAACATTAAGACCTTTTAAAAAGATTAAGTATCTTGTACCGGGCTTTAGTTTTATTTGAGTAGTCTTCCGCAAATATTATGTTCGTTGATGATGACATCATTGCTAAATGCTAGCCTAACAAAACGCCAATTATTTTACCATCATTTGTTTTGATCAAACATAACATTGAAGCGGAATAACTATGTATATATATAATATGAGACTATTTTAAATGGGGACAATGGGTCATTAATGTCTGACGTCCTCTTCTGATGTCAATGTCAGGGCTGATAAGTACATAATAATTATATAACTAGTAGGTAGCCCACACACAAGATTGAATCACGTTATATCCGAAACTTAATCTGCATTTGTTTTACTCCTTAACTGCTATGTACATACGTGAGCAGTTTTCACAACATTACGTTTCGTGTATAAAAACTCGGCCGGTCCGTAAAACGAGAAAGTGTTCTCTGTGTGACGAGATACGATGTAAAATATTCACAGCGGCCGTTCGCAGTACAATCGATGGCAGAGTTGCTTGACCGGCCCCTAACCTATTTTATTGTGAATTCGGATCAGATGGGTAAACAGGCGCATGCGCTGTGAGCAATCTTTTATCTTTTATAAGCCATCAAAGATGGGGCCGAGTGGCCGGCAACGAGTACAGATGTCATTGTCAAGTTACTCGCAAATGGGCAGTGATTGCCAATAAACATAGGGCACGATGGCGACACGCGAGCCGGTTTGATTGAAAGCAAACCGGTCACTAACGAGCTGACGACCGCGGTTACAAATAATGAATCAGTTCTCATGACACAGCTTTCTAGGGAACTCGACATGAATCGAATTGTTGTAATAGTAATCGATTATGCGACATAGTCAATAGAATCAAAAGTGTAATGGCCGAGGTATCGGGTCAATCGAAGCGAGACACTTCGTATGGACACAATACAATCGAGCTAATTGGTCGTTCGCCTCCATGATAATGGGCTATGTACTACAACTCTGTGGGGTCGAGCCCACCTACGATTATATTGCAAATTAGCATTTTTATAGTCTTTGCATAACAAGAGGACACAATCAGTTTACTGAACGTTGTTGGTACGAGAACCGAGGTTGTAACGTGGAAAATCCGGATTGCAAACACGGACGACGATAATCCAAACATTGAGCGCAAATATGGGGGATTACCGACGGACGACGGGATATTTTCCGACGTTTCAGCGACCGGGCGGGTCGTGAAGCTCGTCGCCCAATTACCCCCGACACGTGTGCCTATCGATCGCAGCCCCGCCTCTCCCAGCTGACTGACCAACACCCTCAGACCACACAATTTTATAATTAAGCCAGTCAGTAGGAATGGAATCTCAGTAGCAATAGAGAGATACAAATAACTTTATTAGAGAAATTGAGATGAATTAACATAAAACACGAGGTTTGTGATCATTTATATTCAGATGGACTATCGTCTGCAATGTAATTTTTTAGAGGACAATCTGTTTGCTGCAGCAAATTATCACCGCATGGGCGCTAATTACGATTTCTTCCGCAGATTGTAATAAGTGCGTAGCTGAGCCGCGTATGCAACACACGCTGTGGTCAGCTGTCGATGAATCGTCGACGTCGGTTAGATTCGAGTTTGATGCTCGCTAGCATTGTTCCACAAATAGCGCATGTGCGCTGTGGAAGCGCTCGGCGGCGGCTATCTCTGTCTGACGAGTGAACGACTCCTTATCGCGACGTCCGTGACATCACCAGCAAACCTCATGCCAACTAGAGAACTGTTACTCCGATTTGCTGTCTTTTCGTATGCGAACTATAAATATTCATCCGGCAACGTGTGCTAGTAACGTCGTCTTACTATTGATGAAATGTCCATCACATTATTTCTTGTGCACTCGTTCACGCGACGTGCAGGAGACTGCACTTGAAATCCAATAAAACGATCCTTTCAATATTCCTAAGACAAGTCTTTGAAACTCGTAGGATGACGCGGCGTCTTGTGGATATCGTCGCAAACACACAACGCTGGCGCCCACATGTGATTATGCCAGTAGAAAAGAAAACTTAAAAAAACCGACTGCAAATTTACACCATATTTACCGCCAATACGAGGAATTTTTGTCGCTAGTTGTTTATTCCCTTAATAAAGGGTCACGAGCGGTTGTCAAGCTGCGCCGATGCAACATTTTGCTTTCCGGAAGACAACGCATCCGCGCATCATGACGAATAGCGCGATACGCGTCATGTACCCAATGAAAATTATCCACTTGACATTGGTCTTCATACACTTCTATCAGACGTAAATAATTGAATGTACAGTTCCAATTGATTATTGCATAAAAGCGGTCAAGTGTAAGGTCTTTGCGATATTTCCCAATTCGCAGATAAATTACACATATGTACGGTTAGCGTTGCCAGGCGTCCGGATAAAGCCGGACACAGTCAGGCTTTTTGTTTGCGTGTCCGGCCAAATTAGACAGTGTCTAGCCTCTCCGGGTTTCGGAAGGCTTTTGTCAATTTATTGATATATTAATTAATTTTAATACAGATGAATGATGCATTCAATTTTATTGTTGTTTCATTAGAATTCCAGAACGACTTGTTTATTGTCGTGTTATACTAAGGAAAATTAAGGGCATCCGGCCTTTTTACCCAAATGTCCGGCTAAACTGGCTGGTATGTCCGGCTTTTCGGTTTTAAGACCTGGCAACCCCATGTACGGTGCTGAAGACATGATGCGCCGACCCCAAATAAAATGGGATAAGGGCAGGAGAATTAAATTAATGTACGGTGACGAAGTTTTTGTGGTCTCATTACTGTCGGCTTACGGGCGGAGTCTGCTAACAACTGGTATCGTGCTGGTCTAATGGTCTAAAAATACGAATGGTTTGATCTATATGTAAGCAGAAAGGTGTCCTCACAGCGGCGTGTGCCCGCAATACAGTGGTAGTACGCCAATCGATTTGCCAAGAACAAATGCGGTGGTGTTGTAAACAATCACCACTAGTACGGCGAGACATCAAAATAATTATTGCAGAACGGGCAGACGACGACGTTCATTACGGATGGAAGCTTGCCCAAAATAATATTTATTGATTTAAATGAAATAGGACTACTTAAGCAGAAACTTAGAGCTATCGAGAATAATTAATTCATGTTGCTCATCACAATGTCATTTTCTGTTTTCTTTCAATATTTTCGAGACGTGTTTCAAGACTATTGTTTAATGTCATTTATGTCTCGATCGTTCGTCAACGCTATTCTAGGAAAGCATTAGGTAAACTGAAATGTAAATTTTAAGGAAAAACAGAGTTCCTGATATTCTTCGGTCGAAATCTTTCCTTTATCCTCTAGCTAGCATTACAGATCATCAATTTATCGTGTAGATTACGAGCCGAGTTGTTCTCGCTGCGGTGAGGTGAAAGGTGAAACTAGGATCGTTCTACAGCGTAGGTGAGATCTCGGCTACTCGAATTTATTGCCAGCCCGCTTTTTAGCAAAATGACAGGCTTGTTGGAACAGGCCTAGTTTATGGTATTGCGCAAGCTAAATAATCAGCGAAAACAGTTTATTGACACGAAAGTGTTTTAATTTTGGATGCTTCGATACCAAGCTCTTCCACCTTTATTTTCAGACTACTAGACTTCACTACTAGTGAATTAAATTGAAATATTATGCAAGACGATGTAATGGCGCATTTTTCACAGAGTTATTTAATATACGCTTCATTTGAGAGCGAAAAAAACACGAAACTAAATGTAAAACTTACATTATTAACTGGGCCAATTAATACGAGTCCTCGCGACATGTGGGTACGAGATCGGTGAGGGGTGTTCCTACAGAACGATTTGATGTACCTACTGAGAAGCTGACTTTTTTATAACAGCGAAGTTCCTATGCAAATACTGTCTTTTGGCATCAATTGCAACTGTTTCATAGATCCAGCATCTTAAGCTCTATTAGCGTTTGTATTTACTTAGCCAGCCGATTGTCGGATGTTTAGGCTCTGGCTAACTGATCGTGTGACTGAACGCCACAAAATAACTCTTCTTTGTCCAGTTGCCTCATGTTCGGAGCATCAATGGTTCGTTCCATGTTGTATGTTTGATGAATAATGCTTTTATATCGCAGGAACACACGCCACGTTTATCGGGCTTCCGTTTGTTAGCGGCGAATTAATTTGCTGGTCTCCCGGATGTGCCGTATTGTATTGTTGGGCTGGAAACTTAATATGGCCACCGTCTACGTCATTCGGGCGCATGTGTGGGTCCTTTGTATTGTTGATGATATAAGGATTGCCATATTGCTTGTACATGTAAGAGAATGTTCTATCATTAGTGTTGCGATCTTTAACCTGCCAAGTAATTGATGGACGTGACTTGTTTGTGTGGAAAAATCTTTTTTTATTCGTCGCAACACGCTTTTATCACAAGTTGTTCAGGCTCATGTTGTCGGCAGTGTACTATACAAAAACGCACAAATATGTATTTCAAACTAAATCGTCTTGATTGTGGATAAGTCGTTAAGTTTATCGTAGTAGGTAAGTGGCTATCAGTTTCCTTGAATAATAGCATAATTTCCTCGATAATAAATATTATATCATATTTGTTGAAAATGATTACAATCAACAGCTATAAAATTGATGCCTACGTGTATGTATGATGTTTTACTATCGGATTCAAATTGAGCCGACCACTATATTATATACAAGTGTACCTATTAAACACGTCTATCATTTAAATTATTCATTGGAAATCACTACTTTATTTTATTATTTAGAAGCTATTAGTATCAGTACAATTCTTTCGATACCGAAAAGCCCGACGTAAAGCTACTGATCGATATTTGAGCGATTCGGTTCCGTTGTACCTTATTATCATCGAGCCATGTCGTGCAGACGATGGCTCTACCTCTGACAGAAACAAGGGTGAGACAAGATAATATAAAATAACGATGAAAGAATACGTGCATGAAACAAGGGTTGAATTTTCTATTTTTCAGCCAATTTATTTTGCTGGGCTGGATAGTGAAACTATGTATACATATAAATCTTGGTAATGTACATCTAAATTGGGTACATTTTATTAGTTCAATGTCAAACGAGTCGGTCACATTGCGTATGAATGCCTACAGACCTCTATCTCTAGTTCTTCAACGTCGCACTCTGTGTGAATAGATACACTGAACAATTACCAGTCAGTCTTGTTGCAAACGAGGTATTGTGTTACAAGTGTAAAGAGATGGCAATTGTAGTGTTAATTAGTGTACGCATCTCGCCCTTTTGTCATGCTAACTGTGCCATAGCCTCAGCACGACGCAGTTGTAAACAGGTTCGACCAGTCCGTCCTTTGGCCAACTATATTATTATGTACTATGCGATTCAAATGAGAATAGGATCGACTTTGCGCCATATTGTGACGTCATAGCTGTCAATTCTAACCAGTTAGGTAGGGTGAGCAAAAAAAGATTTTTTTAAAATAAATTTTATTAACAAAGATTTAGTGAAAAATATTAATATTAATTTATCCCCGTAGCCAAATTACCTCGCTTGGCGACTTTTCTTGCATTTTGCAGTGTTTGCAAAATAGTACCGTACGTTTCACTAGTCAAACTTATATTTCCTCCACTGTTGCATCAGTTCTAATGTTTGCTGTTTCTCGCTCTGCAACTATTTATCTACACAGCGCCTCGTTTACTCATTTTCGAGCAAAATGAGTAAGACAATAACAAAAACAAATAACAACAATCACAAAAAATAACAATAATGTAAGAAACACAATTAAAGAAACATTATCAGTCCACAAGCACATGCACTTTTTGGCGTGGCTACTGGGCCTTTGCGCCAACAATGAAAATAAAAAAGGCTATGGTATGGTTTTAAAAAACGAATTATGACTTTAAATAATTAAATATTATATTAAGACGATTTACTACTATTTAACCCTTTTATCAAAATTTGATGTAAGACTACTATTATTGATAAGCAAATACGTTTTTTTGCAAACCGTACTTTTCAAGTGAAATTTGACAGATAGAGGTTATTGACATTCCTATTCTTATTTGAAACGCACTATAACGAATAATTTGTATAAAATCCGGTTAGAGTATGTTGAGGTTGATCTTCTTGAAGCGCCAAATTGTTATTTATTACGTGGCGGCATTAAATTTTTTACGAGTTTAAATATTTAAATCCAATCACACATAAAATTATATGTTTAGAAACGGAATGTTTTGAGGTAAATCAAGGTGTTCAATGAGTTGAAAATGATGATCCGTTATTGCTTTCATATTCTAGAGATGGAACGGTCAATCGACGCACCATTAATATCTATTAATATTGACGACATAGGCTTGATAAGGGAATCTCAGGGCCGGCCGATGTGCACTGAGCTTGTAAACACACAAACAATGACTAAGTGACGTGTGTAGCTCGAAATAGGGTGCCGCCAATTTTTACATATTCCAGGTCATTCTATCGAAACCTACGAGGCCAGTGAGTCAATTCCGTAAACATCTCGTGCCATTGTTTGTCTAGTTAGTTTTATTATTCTTAGCTGTTTCATTCTGTAAACTTATCAGGTGACTGAACAGTTTTTTTTTATAACCTCGATAAATACATTTGGACGTTCTACTCGCAAAGCAAAATCCACATCAAAAATGAATGTGTGGGTTCAAATAACAGTTGATTACACTGTTATAAAACTCATCATTCCGCTGCATGTGAATTCGCGCAGTGAAACTTTCACAACAAAAGTCAATTTCTAGTCTGTAATGTAACCGTGACTCCGTTTCCAATTGCCTGAGCTGATGACGTCACCGCATTGTACTCCGCCAGCCAAATTAAGGCACCCACTAAAGAGGTTTACGACTAATGCCTTTTAAATTGTAGTTCAGATTACAGTGACGAACATTTATGGAGTTATTTCTATTTTAGTTAGCTCGAAGCAATGAGCCAGATTTATTGTTTTATGACCATTAAACACGTTTGTTTGGTTATGACTTACTCCCAATTTTTTTAGGTTTTCCCACGGAAATTCGTTAAGTCTTTCCCATGCAAAGCAGGGTCCCGAATAGAATTCTATATGGGGTAGCTGCTCGAATCACAAAGGAAGTCGTATTGCATACTAATGAGGGTTATGTCAATTCTTTTGAACGATGGAACCCTGACAATAGGTTAAGAAATCGTTGAGATGAATGGTAGCCTACATTCACAAGAGTGCATACTCAATTTCTCACAATACTTCCGACTTCCCTGGGAACACGTCGAACGTCACGCGAACACGTTATTCCACTAACCATTTTTATTTTCTTCTTTTCGTTACAATCTATTTCAAACATTATTTGAAACTGCGTGCGTTACTCCTCGTTCTAAAGACAATGCTCCGATCGTTATCATTATATTGTGTGTTAGATAGCGTATTTTTCGGCTCAATTCAAATACTTTGAGTAAACTCACATGATTCGCATGCTAGTTTGATCAGGTATGTTTGTTCAGGCGTTGTCTCATATTGAAATGTAAACATTTCTGGTTTCAACTTCTGATGCTGACGGCATTATCCCTGTCTTACTCATGTGTATGATGATCATTTATGTTTAAGTAATATAGGGTTCGCCGGGAGTGCCTTTCCGTAGAATTCGAATCAATGTTATCTGCCAAGTTTCCCCGCAGCGAGAACTTTCTTTAGAATTTTGCATTCTGGTCGTACCCTCAACTGGCGTTCGTAATGTAGAGCTTTTTGAAAGCCTCGGGTATTGATTACCCTTGAGAGTCGTCGCTTCGCAATTGAAGAACCTGTCTAAGGTCTGATATCGGTATCCTCTGGTAATTTGTTACTCAAATGTAATTGAACCGTATCTGCTCAGACAAAAAAATCGACCTCGTTGTAGCAAAACCCGGGGTGATGGTGTTTTCTCAGATTAGGCCACACCCTTTCGTGTGATTTGTGTCGCAAGACGACCAATGGACATTATATCATACAGAGGGATTGGCAACATCTCACAAAGCATCTATAGACAACATCGGATTACATTCCCTTCGTGTGCCAAGCGCCATTGCGCTTGACTTGATTCTATAATGATCCAAGGTGGCCCATGGGTGGCATTTGAAGTACAGCAGAGCGTCGATTATCCGAACTAATTGGGGGACAGGATTGTTCGGAAAATCGGTTTTTTCGGATAATCGAACTGTATACCATACATATTTATGTATAGGTGAATGAAAACCTTGTTTAGACATATCATTAATGACAAATAGTTTCTATCACTTGGTAAAATTTAATTTATCAACTAACGGCTACTTCAGAGTGACATACGAGTACATACAACTAATAGTTTAAGACAATTTCGCGTGTATTATAGCGCAGGAGGAGGATAGCAAGGGCGAGTGGGGCGGGCGTAGTAGTTCGGATAAGCGGTCGTTCGGTTGATCGACGTTCGGATAATCGACGCTCTACTGTACTATGAATCAATTTAGAAGAAATCCTTGATTTAATACTTTCAAGATAACAGAAACAGAGAAGACGAATTTTGGTAATGCCGCAAGGTATACAACTCTTCCAATAAACCTTTGTTTGAAAAACTTTTTACACAAAAAAACAACCGACTTCCTTAAAAAAAACACTACAAAGTCAAAAATAACTTTAATTTCGAAAGTCGGTGTCTTAGGCTCTGTATTTAAGGTTTTTGCCACCGACTTCCGAAATTAAAGTTATTTTTGACTTTGTAGTGTTTTTTTTAAGGAAGTCGGTTGTTTTTTTGTGTAAAAAGTTTTTATTTTTTAACTTTTTAGTTGTGTTAGATACTCCGCACTAATCTAATCGCGTTATTCGTTCATTTGTCGCGCAAATACATAATGCAAATTTAAGACTTATATGGTTTTCACATGGACCCCATTGTCCAAATGGAACCAAATTAAAATGGGACCATTCGGGAAGCACCAGCTTTCAAATAAAAAAAAAATCATCAAAATCGGTTCACCCAGTCAAAAGTTATGCGGTAACAAACATAAAAAAAAAATAAAAAAAAAAAAAAAATACAGTCGAATTGATAACCTCCTCCTTTTTTTGAAGTCGGTTAAAAAGATACACATACATTGAAGTAGGCAGGAAGTTAAAACTAAAGGACATTCTCAATCAACATTTACAGCGCTGTAATTGTACAATATTTTGGCGACACACAATTAAACACACATCACGTGTTTGTTTAGCGTTGTGTACTTGTGTGCTAAACAGTGCTACACACATGGACACTGATAAAGTGCTGTTTAAACGTAGCCTACGTAAGTACGTGGAGATAATGTTTTTATGGCGCGCACGCAGTACGGATTAACTTATAACTAATATACTTACTGAAATGTAAACATTTAAATTGCGCAGAAGCTTTTTCTTTGGGTTCTGCAGAAGAAGCTCATTATCTTTGAAGTAGAGCAGACACAGAAAGACCAACTAAATGAATGGACACAGGCAAAAATGTTAAAGGACTTGTTCAAGTTTCCTTTGATGTTGATTATGTGGGGCTATGAACAGGACTTCTATAGGAAAACGAGATTCCACGCTCTCGGCTATGTGTTAACGCTAAACCTTTCTCAATATCGTGGCCGAAAGTCAAGTGCCAATATCAACAACCGATGTGTTATCAAAACACAATTCGCCACTGAAACTTATCGTGGCAGCGAGTAAAAACGTTTACTAAACATTAACATTTACTGGCTCTACAGCCATAAAAACTGTTTTCATAAACAGATCAGGCGTGAGCCCTTACATTTACTCAGTCAATTAACGATATGAACGCCGTTTAAGGCTTAAAATCGACAGCAAGGCACATAGCACATTCCAAAGGACTTTAATCATAGATATTCAAGCGTGGCTCTTATCGACACTATAATACCTTAGACGATAATAATATCGATTACAAGTGCGATATGAAATTTATTACATTTGTAATGAATCACAATAGGTATCGATGACCTTAATTTAAGTACGTGCCTACATTGAATTGATAGCGAATTAATAGTATCACACTTTTTGCTTGTATCGTTGCTATGAGAGGAAAAACCGAGTATCATTTGTGGCTTTATGGTAACAGGTTTTTGGTTTAAAAAATACCGACACCATATTTTCGTGTTGGGTAGGTACGTCCACTCCTAAAATGACGAACTGAATCAAGAACTACCTATTTGGGGGAATGTATCACTTCCAATACCAGAATTCAGGGCTATTACAGATTTCCGATGCTTAGATTTAATTTATTCACATGATCTCACATGAGGATAATACTGAATAGGAAAAATCTTTTCAAACGGCTTTTAGCGATAAACAGGTGTTATTCCAAATACTAATACCTAATTAGCGTATCAAGTTGACAACACGTTATTTTGAACGTGACAGATAGAGATGCGAGTGAGTCCGATATCTACTTGGTAAAGAAAAACAAAACATGGGTTTTTTGAAGCGAAACGACATCATTCCGGTGTTGTTCTAACAAAAGGTCGTAAAGAAGTTACCGAATAGGTTATGTATGATTAATGTTCGATATGTACGTACTTTTCCTTAATATGGGAATGGATGGCCTGTTTTAGTCATCGATCGAGTACCTAAAGCTATCTTCATGTATACGAGGAGTGCGGTTTAGAATCGAATCCATATCATCAAATCGCTAGACCGCCGCTGCAGTTGTAATTTACCGACATCGACATCACCGATATAAATATTAGAATCTAATCGCCTGTTTTTTTTTTTTATCTCATTACTTCTGGACTGTTATCGATATTTAATCTTGTCATCAGCAATTATGTATTTTTCCATACATGAAGTAATTTCCTCCACGATCATTTTGCCATTCGGTTTTAAGTCTCTTTTTTTCAGTTATCTAATCTTATCGTAATAAGTAGGTATTTTTTACGTTTCAATTAAGGTAAACGGATACAAAAATCATCCTTTTTCTGCAAACTTGTCACGTATTTTCCTGATAACTGCATACCTAATTCATGGACCATTTATGGCTTTGACAAAAATATGTAACTACTACGACGGAAAACGTACTGGCCAACAAGGAATGCGAGGAATTGTCGCGAATAGGATACGTAAAGATAAGGGCGTGGACTCACCGTCTGCGTCAACTTCGTTGATCATGTCTTGAAGCTCGGCTTCTGTGGGGTTCTGTCCTAAGGATCTCATCACGGTTCCCAACTCTTTGGTGGTGATGGTGCCATCTCCGTCTTTGTCGAACAGTGAGAACGCCTCCTTGAACTCGGCGATCTGTTCTTCTGTCAGCTGATCCGCCTGAAACCAACAAACACGATCGTTACAAAACCTACCTTATTTTAAAGGTTTTAGAACATAATATCTTAGTTAATTAACTTGAAGCTTTTTAAAATTTAGTTTACGAAAAATACGTCTGCATTTACTGGCATTTACGTTTTCAATTTTTTTTTAAATAAATAAATAAAAACGTACTGTTTGGTTGACGACCATTGTTAATGAGTGTCAGATACGAAGAGATGGTAGACGAACGCGGGCGGTTATCGCCTGCGATAAGATTACACCAGAGATTATGTGTAATTACCGGACCGGCCTCGCCGCGTCACACTGCGGTCTTTTACGCCACAGATACAAAATACTGCATTGCCACTTTTTATCAATAAATATTATGTTATTGAGATAACATAACAACCACTTAGAAATACGATTGTTTTTTAAGATGTGGATACGCCGACATAATAGGTATGCCAAGGCAACAAACTCATCACAAAATCAATAAAACCTTAGTGCAATCAATTAAGTAATTATTTACTTATAAGTACAGTAGGTGTGCAAGTGCATTCAGTAGATATCCTGTGGTTGTGGAATCAGTAGCAAATTACACAACTGTAACAATAAATATAGTTACACTGCCCATACAACTAAAAAAGGATCAACCAACCTAACATGTTCAATTTAATTTATTCCTTTACAACTCAACCAGCTAAAACCTTTACATAATCCAGTCAATAGCGAATGATTAACCTTTTAGATATATAATAAAAAAGAGGCTGTATAATCATTTTAATACCAGCTTGTCTGCATTGAAAACTTTTGAGTTCAAACTTGTCGCACATGGACTCCGCCTTTATTGAAACAATACAAGTTTCAATCATTTAATTTTTACTATGTTGATTAAAACAAATAAGTCGAAACTTTTGACAAAGGCACTAGTATATAACCACATTTCTGATTGTGGAAGGCAATAAGGAAATAGGCACAAATTATGTCATGCCATACATTTTTCCTCAATATTTAAAAGGTAATCATTAAAATATATTTTGTAGTATTAATAATAGGCACTGGTTTTCCTGCTGATACGCCCAGTGATGTGGGCAGTGTAATCACTGCTAAAAATACTACAAGCCATGACTTATCAGCTACCTAGCCTATTATGTAGGTACCACCATTGTTCTCTGGAAAAAAATATCACTAACTAGTTTTTGTAACAAGGTTATTGTGTTTAGAATAATAATTGTTCCTTGTAAACACTAGATGCCAACACTGCATTTAATATTAACTTGAATCACTGAATGCAAAGGAACAGAAACTAAATTATCAAGATATTCTATCAACTGGCTAGAAAATAAGTTAAATAAACATAATAAATTATACCAAATATTATCAAGGTAAAAAAAGAAGAGAAACCTCTACATAACTGGTTTAAAATGTTAAGTATGTACAAATTAAACTTGTTTAACTTTTTGAGCTTACAGTGATATTTCAAACAGATTCCGCTGTGTCCTTCTCTTTAAAATACTTCCCTTTCCAATCTTAAAACTTATTTATAATCAATTGCTACTTCTTATCAAACTAACTTCTCTGTATATCAAAGGGAGGCAAGTCATTATAATTTCAACTGCATTCAAAACGTGTTTTATTGAAATCATTTATTTCATTTTTCATTTCCTTGGCATAATTGAATATGTAAGCCAGAACAGGACTTGACAGAGGAAATTTATCAGCTAAAGACATTCTTCCTAGAACCGACAGGCCTACAAACAAGAATCTTGTTCTTATTAACACAAGTTGTTTGTCTCGATCGGGAATGCTTCTAGATATAACCAAAATATAGAAAGTCGACCACGTACGCAGGAAGGATTTGAGTCAGCTGTGCCAGATGCAACGATATTTACATACCATAGCGATACAATGCGATGCACGAACTATCTGAGAGGCGCGCGGCCGGCGCACACACGGCTATACGTGTCGCCTCACAATGTTACTATTGTTTAACACCGCAGCCTCCCAGACCAGCGCAAAAACGCGACCCGTTTAGCGAATTGCGTATGAAAAATATAGAAGCGCGCCTAGCGATGAGTCAACGGGCGTTTGACACTTGCGCCCGGCCGATCGATCCACTGTCAACAGGGCGCGACTAGGCCTCCCAAAATCGAAACAACGCACTAGACCACTTGCTTTCTTTGTACTAAATCCCAAACACCATATTAGAGCGTCATAGACGGCCAGCTTCAATCAAAACTAACGTCATTTAGCCGGCACCTCCTACTAACTATGGCGACGGATGTTTCTCGAGCTCTAGTTTTTCTAACGGTCGTTTTATAAATTATGGAAATCCCGTAGCACTCGCGATCCTTCCTATGTATTTGTAATGATTGGTCTTGTATCCTGATCAAGACATTGGCTTCGTCGCCAATCCGCATTGCGGTAAAAAACGGCCATCACAATAATATAATGGAGGCCCGTCATCACTATAAACACCGATACACCACATCCCAGAAATACAGCCCGGAACCAATTCAGGATGATCCCCTGAATGCACTCCAGCCACTGTTCAGCAGAAATATCACTCACCATTGTAGATTAACTTGGATTATCAGGAGCTACACTAAAAAAATCACAGACTACGCCGCAAAAGCGACCGCACGGATCGACGGTTGAAACGATACTGCCGCCCTCACTCGCGCGAGCGGCAGCGCCGGGAAACTCGCGACCGCGATTCGCTTCGTGCTCGGTCACGAATCGTTCCGAATCGACTATTCGATTCACCGTATTTTCATATCCGTTTTCCGACGCTCGGAATAGTTTTTAACACTACGCTACAATCGTTTCGTTTTAAAAGTTTATCACTCGAACGTCCAAGTCCATGTCTCGGGACGCACGACACGGGATTAAATTTGATCCGCAAAGGATAGTGGGTTTTATATCGGGCTGGTGCGGCGGCGTGGACTGGCGTTCGGCGCGCGCCGATTGGCCGTCGCGCACCTGCAATGCGTCACTGCGGGTGCTAGCAGCGGCCGCGGAGCGAGTGGCGAGCGGCGAGTGGTGGCCGACGGCGGCGTCTCACGCCTCGGGCTGCGGCGCACGGCGGCTTTCTCGGCTGCTCCGAGCCACCTCGATGCCCTAGTTCGCGGTCGAGGCGAGGGCGCGCCGCAGTGGCCGCCCGCAGACACCGGCCGTGCTAACGAGATAACGTGGGGTGACGGCTGTCGCACGGGCGCAGGCTTCCCGCCACGTCGCCGTCGCACCGCCCATCATACGTACCTACCACACGCACTCATCACTGTTCATGCCGCGTCGCATTCCTGACGCAATATGGATGCTTGCTGATAACTACAAACCTATTTACAAAACCTAAGACTGAAAATATGCCAACTGACTCATGCATGCAGCATGATACACAGATTTGACTGAAAATGATTATAATTACGAATCTAACTAGTTAGGTAGTAAATCTTATCATTTTAAAACGTAATATTATCAATCAACTTATACTCGTATCACTTGAGCTATCGGAGGCATTTTCGCCTGGAGACAATTAATAACATAATACCATATTGATATGATATTTAATTTATAATAGGATATTTTGTAGACTGATTTGGTACACACCTATGTAAGAATTCAGACTACAGCGGTCATCATCATTCTTGACATTCTTTCCGGACATTTTTTCTGCATTTCTACAAGTTGTGTGCCACAAGTGGGTTCAGTCACAAACAACTGTTACTCACTTTTAATGACCCGTAAACATATTTTTTATTCATCGGTTAATTTAAAAATATCAACTATCAGTAAAGAAATCTTCAGATTATTGATGGGACATACAAACTCAAACTATGAAAATCGATTATTAAATAGGAGATTTACTAAAAATGACTGCAGGGTTCCACTCTATTTTTGGCAACTGAAAAGTTGGTTTGACATAATTTTTATTACAGTTTTTGACTAAAGGTGAATTCAATTTAATTATATCTAATATAGTATATGAAATATTATTTAGTTGTTGTCTAAATAAAAAAAATGTGCAGTATGCACAGAATTTTATCAGAAAAAAACCATGCATCCAGCGCCATCTGTTGTCGAGCAGAATGAATCACTTTGTTCAATGGGGTATTGAGTTTTGATAGAATAGATCTTATTTTTATTTAACTTAAGTACCTACTGTAGGTTATAATTTATGATGACACACTATCATTATCAGTAGGTACTTTTTTTTAAATAACTTAAATATTTTGAAAGGACTGAAATTTTGCTGGTAAATCGATATTTTTGTCAACTATTCGAGTCTCGAACGTGTATCTAGGTCTATTGAGTCTAATGTGTGTGTCAATCTTTAGATATTTCTTCAGCTAAAATTCAAAGTCCTGAGTGACTGACTGACTGACTGACTGACTGACTGATATATCAACGCACAGCCTAAACCGCTGGTCCTAGAGACATGAAATTTGGAGGGTGTGTTCTTTGTGAAGAGTAAGTATCCACTAAGAAAGGATTTTTAGAAATACCACCCCTAAGAGGGTGAATTAGGGGGTTGAAGTTTCTATGAAACTTTTTATTCTCTTGGTCGATTGACACAAAAATTGGTACACATACTCTTCAAGTATAATTATGAGATACGTGTATCACAGTTTTTCCAAAATCATCCCTTTACTGAGTCAAATAGGGTTTCGAATATCCTACGTGGCCTGGTAGACGGGCGCATGGCGTGCGGGGCAGTCCGGGGAGCACATTGTCGTCACCGGTGTCCAATCTCAACCAAGGTAACGGGGATGTATCAAATATGTAACTGATATTAATATGAACTAATATTTGCAAGTAATAAGTTACATATACTTAAAACGCGTTTAATCTGTATTAAATAAAATTAAATAACTACAGTGACTATTGTTAAATAGATACCCATACAACTTTATAAGTAAAACCTAATTGGGCACATAAATCTGTACGTTCAGTGAGTAATAATGCGATTTTAGTTTATACATTAAAGTAAAACATAACGACCAAGCTACAATCATCAATGAAATTCTCTTGAGATCGTTCGAAGGAGTTGAAAACCATTATAAATCAGTGGATTCGAGTGATAAACCACGATGACGCCACACATTACTCGGTTTAGTTTCTTAACACATTGAAGCCTCCCGGTCTCCCAACTAACAGGTTGTTCCAGAGAGGAGTCTGTGTTTATTCCGAGGATTCCTCTAACGCCGTCGAACTACCTTTCTTTTTTTTTTTGGATGGGAAATCATCAAATGACTTCTCCCGCTCTGGGCGGAGTGGGACATGTCAGACTATTACTGACTAAAACCCACCCGTGTTCTTTCAGTTGCCTGTTTCAGGGCCAAGGTATCTCTTTCGAACAATCACGCGACCCCGGCAGGCATCGGTCCTAGCAGACCCCTTCAGTTTTGCTGACATCTCTTTGAGGCGCGCGTGGAACACTACGCGCCGTCGACCCGAGCTTGGTCCTTACCGGGCGGTGAGCTACCCATTGCTCACCACCCGCAAGCTCGCGCCTACGGTGGCTGGGAGTCCGCTATGGACTCCCGACGCCCGGGGCGTCTCCTCCTGCGGCGGCTAGGTACGTGAAGGTGCAGAGACTGCCACTCCCTCACGCGCCCCGCCTCCTCCTTCGCGAGCATTACTGCTTCGCAGAAGGAGGTGACGGCTTCCCATTCCCTCTCGCTCCGTACCATGGCTCGCACCAGGGCCGGACACGAGAGGTCGCCGCCGCCGATCGCCTCCACGGTCGATCTACCCCTTCGAGTTCAAAAGAGTGCAGTTTCCCCTCAAAGTCTGCTTTGACATTACCATAAATAAATCTCAAGGCCAAACACTTAATTTAACAGGGGTAGACTCAAGGGAGAACTGCTTCTCACACGGTCTGGTGCAGACCAGTAGCTTGGTGATTCTAGCACCTGAAGTAAAAACAAAAAATATTGTTTACAAAGAAAAACTGCGGTAGGCATAGTATTTCATTGTAAACAATATTAATTGTTTATTATCCACTTCTGGTTGTCTCCTAAATAAATCTTTTCAAACACGCTTTGAGTTCTATTAAAACTATACTACTCTCATCCCAGAGATTAGTTAAGTTTTACGAAGAACTTCGTCCTATTTGTTTGGGATATTGTCAGTTTGTATATTAAATTGAGAGGTAGAGCGAGCGCGGAATGTTTGTTTCTAAAAAAAAAATGCCGCGGACAGAAGCTAAACAAAATAAACCAATGATATAAACACAGGCAACAAAAATCTGTTGTAATTATATGACATGCATAAGTGTCGAATTCATAAAGATGATGCTATATACTATCCTATGGAGCTCACAAATTTATTCAACCCATCTGGTTCCCGTCTCACACACTTATCCTCAAAGTGGGTGCTCCAGCAATGCTACCACGAAATCTCATTCCGGCCAAGTCGTGCAATGGGACCAGGTCACGTGTGAAAACCTCACATCAAAACGTGGTAGAGGCTCCGCCATTGTATTTACTGGCTGTGCTCAAGGTGAATCGATGTACTATATACCGCAGATACCACTAATACCGTCGGAGTACCCATTCGAGTTTAAAAGGCTGCAGTCCCCTAATGGCATGTTTCGCAATGACGATTAATAAGTCTCGGGGACAGTCACTGTAAACAGCGGGATATCATCTTAGGGGACTGCTTCTCGACGGCCAGGTTTACGTTGCCTGCTCGAGAGTGAGCTCATCTAGCAGCCTGGTTGTAGTAGCACCTGAAGGCCTCTAAAGTAGTATGTAAAGAGAAACTTTAAGTATAAACTAAAAAATAAATAGTCTTTAACCCCTGTGAACAGCAATGTAAGTAAAATCGTCATTTGAATAATTTAGGTAACAATTTTTTTTCGAATTTCCCAGGGAATAAAGAGAACTTATATTTTCGCTTTAAAGTAGTCTTCAATTTTGGCATGCAAGTAGGTAATTTGCCGTCCCGTTACATATTCCGTCAATATTGTTATGTTTTAGCAGTATTTATCCTACAACAATCATTTATCAATCTGAACGCTGCTCTTTGGATAACACAAAGCAAGCAGTGCAATAACCCATTGTTTACCTGGATAAACACAAAGGGTACTATTAATCCCGATAATACGTTCCTTCTTGTGGGATATTTTCGACATCCACGCGGGCGAAGCCGCGGGCAGAAGCTAGTCTTTAGATATTTCTTCAGCTAACGAGAGTATTTGCAACGACAAGGATGACGAATATACAGAAGTTCAGCCAAATCCACTGGTGTTAGTTGATTTGATTGGAGAAATTTCAAGTAACCGATTATAACAACTTTGATTCCGACGATGACCTCCGTTTGTCTAGCTTAGTATGCCGGAAAAATGCTGAACATAGCAATAAAATATCTCCAGTACGTACCGTATGGTAATGCAAAACATGTAAAGTGTCCTCTTGCTTACGCAAAAGAAACACTTGTTTTCTGATTGTCATAAAAAGTAATTTTACATCATTTTGCCTGTGGAAAAGTTCATTATAACATAATAGTACATTATGGTACAAGTGTGTAATGTTGGTGATTACCGCTGAGGCGCCATTGAGACCCGAGCCGTCAGGTGAGGGTCTTAAGAGAGCCGAGGACGGTAATCATCAATACACACGTGTATCATACGACGTTTTTCAACACACTTGCGAGGAAAAAACAAATATGTATTGCATAAATACTTTTCTCTAGATTTTGCAGGTATTAGGCTTTCGTTTGCATTTTGTGCTGCATTTAGTATTTCTGGCGGGGTTAAATCAATCAATTGTTCATCTTCTGTACTAAAACCTGACATTTTTATAATTATTTACCACACAGCAACAAATGCGATACAAACAAAATATGAAAATTAGGGGAAAATTGGGAAATGGCGCGCAATTTTTTTTTTTTTGCACGCGCCAAATGTAAGTTGATTGATTACAGCCATACAGCCTACTTCAAAATGATAATTTTTGTGATAAAATGCAAATATTTTATAAGAAATTATTGTGAATTATAAATAATTTGATAATAATAAATGTTTTTTCGTCTTAATTAGGGACACATTTATTTATTTCAAAAATGTAAATAGATTTTCGGTGGCATAAAACCTCTTTGTTGTTACAAAAAAAAAAAAAACTGTATTACCCGGTTAAATTGAAAATGCTCTGTTTACTCGCATATAATTTGCAGTTAGGTACTAACTTAACTTTGTAGGGATCATTCTATTATGCACTAGTGTGTAATATTATTATGCACGTGTATGTTATAGTTCGGTTTATGGTCCTAAGAACGATATAATAAGGCTCACTTTACGAGCAAGTGTGTTGAAAAATATTTATAAATAATACATCATTTATCATAGTTTTCTTTGTATTAATAGTCACGGTGGTTAGTGTCACTAACCACCTCATTCCTCGAAAGCCTCACCTAGATTTTTTTCCCTAGTGTATGTGATATTTTAGTTGTTAATGATGCTAAAACTAAAATAAAAATCTTCAAAATATTCTTAATGTAAAAGCGTGACTGAAAGAGTTAAGATATCGTAGTTCAAGGTACCCCCCATTATCTACTAATAAGGTAGTTAAAGTTTGTACTTTAACATAACACACAGGTTATATAAATGGTTTATTTACAATAATGTAATGCATGTAAAAACAATAGATTCGGGAGATACAAGTTTTTTATAAAATACTATAGGTTTTTGATGCGGCGCCAAATTGACGGACATCAGACGACTGCTGTCAAGACAAGGGTGCGCGTCGCATGTTTTGACACTGCGCTGTTATTGGTCGAGCGGATTGTGGCGGGAGTGGTTTGAAAGAGGTTCGCGTAATAGTATTACATTGCCTCTGTGGTCCAGGTGTCGCAAGGCGCGATTCCTGAGTGTGGGTTCGATTCCCGAGTAGACTGTTATTGGGATTCTGTTTGAGCTTTAATTTGTACCCAGAAAGCGTAGGAAAGTTAATTAAAGGAAAATATATGTTACAGTTTGGATCGGGCTAAACTCGGAATTCGCGCAAAAATCTTTTCATTTTCGTTTATCTCGACAAAATGAAGGGCACCTTTTTCCCCTAGAACGTAACTGTGCGACACTGCAATGCAGCACGTGACCACTGCATGCCAACCTCCCTGAGATCATTCGGTGAGCGGACAGAGTTCCCACTCTGAGCACCCGCAACCCTAAAATATAGTGTACCAAACTACCAACAAATTGTTTTTCCGCCAATTCATGGTTAGTCCCTTAATACATGTGTATTACAATATAATGATGAGTATGATCAGTATGTGACCTCTTCAGAGTTATTTACTTATTTTAATAACACCTTGTATTCACAACCTTTTACAATAGGTACACCTAAATCTACAAAATATGTTTTTTTTTTTTGCAAATGCCTGTACCAGTGAGTCGGAGTACCTAAGTTTTATTTTATAGTGTGGGACTCACGCACGTCGCTGCTATTATACATATATTATTGGACTCAGAACACGGGTAAACACGCTATATTGTGCTCACGTATTATAGCCCTTATTTTTGTTTCGTATTAGGTCCATTACCCGTGGTTGGAAGGCATACAGATCACTGTGTGTGAGGCATTTTGTGCCTATATTGAAATTCCTAATCGCATCTGCTGAGATGCCTGTATACGTATTAAGCGTGACTAAAGGTTGACCTAAATGTTTTACTAAATAAAACGGTGCGGTTTAAAAGAAGGTGTGGTGGCAAAAATTTAAAAGAGTATGTTTAGATGGTTTAGTCAAGTTGATGCGATGAATGAAGGGCGACTAACAAAAGGTGACAAGGCAGATGTGACTGGAGACCAGCGGCGAGGTGTAAATTTTTCTAAAAGAGAAGCCGAAGCGAAGTCGGCTTTAACTTACTGACTCATCAATAAAGAATACTTACTATCATTCTAAAATTAATATAGGAATGTAATGAATTAAATACAATTAAATTGAACAGCTGAAAACCGAATAAAATATGCAATATTCCTCTATCTCGTTCTCGCTGATGCATTTTTCTATACCTGTCTCTGTCATAACCCGTTGTACAGCGGCTTGCTCTCGTACATATCAAGCGGTGCCACGTGACCTAAAGTGACATCATTACGGGATCGCTGTTGTATGAATGTTTAGTTCCCGATTATGACGTTTTGGCGCGGGGTTAATTTAGAACATTTCTCTTTTGTTGTAATACAAAGCTATAATTAATAACCTTCCCAACAATCTCAACATAGCTCATATCAATGCCCAGAGTGTTCCTGGCCATTATTCTGATCTTCTGGCTTCCTTTAACTGTGCACATATTGATGCTTTGCTCATCTCTGAGTCCTTCCTCAAACCCTCTCTCTCATCTGTCCAGTTTGCCCTTCCTGGTTATGTCCTTATTCGTAATGATCGAACTGGGAAGGGTGGGGGTGGTGTTGCCATTTACTTGCGGTCTGATATTCCCTACAAGATTATCAGCACATCACCTTCTTCCTACTCGGGGTCAGCGGAGCATCTATTTCTCGAAATTTCTTTACATTACACTAAAATGCTCCTTGGAGTCGTTTATAGTCCTAACCTCAGTATCGATTACTTTGACTCGTTTGATACGCTTTTAAATGATTTTTGTCCCTCTTATGATCACGTAGTCTTGATGGGCGATTTTAATACTTGTTTACTTAAAAACGACAATCGTACTCACAAACTCAAATCTCTTCTAACCTCCTTTAACCTAAGTATTCTGCCTCTTTCTGCTACTCATCATTTCCCTAATTGCACTCCTTCTCTGTTGGATCTGATGATTGTGTCAAACTCGAATAATGTATCAGTCCACGGACAGCTCACTGCTTGTTTTTCTTACCACGACCTTATCTTTATGTCCTACAGGATTCGCCCTCCCAAGCGCAAGCCGAAATATATTTTCCTTCGGAACTACAAGGGTATAGACCTGGAGGCATTACTGCGTGATGCTGATAGCATCGACTGGACGGACGTTTTAGAGGGCTCATGTATAAATGATATGGTTCACTTGTTTAACAGCACTTTACTCAGTTTATATGACCGTCATGCCCCTATCCGTAGAGTCAAGGTCAAACACGTTCCGGCTCCTTGGCTTACTGCTGACATTAAAGATGCGATGGCTAGTAGGGACAGAGCCAAGAGAAGGTTTAAACGTTCTGCTTCTGAGCGTAACCTGAATGCATATAAGGTGCTGCGTAATCGCTGCAGGCGTTTGTGTAGAGATGCAAAGAGACGCTACTTCCACAATTCTCTCGATAACCGTAACTCCTCTGAAGTCTGGAAGTTTCTTAGAACTGTTGGTATTGGCAAATCTCCAGGCGTTCCTACTAATGGCACAGACGTGTGTGCTCTTAACAAACATTTTTCACATCCTCCTGTTACTTTTGATCCACACGTTAAATCAGCTTCTTTATACAAACTTTCTTGTTTGCCATTGCCTCAGTGTTCTTCTTTTGAATTAAAGCCAGTGGATGAAATTGAGGTCAAAAAATCTTTTTGTGCTATCTCCTCTACTGCTGTTGGTAATGATGAACTTTGCTCTAGAATGATTTCTCCTATCCTCCCCTCGCTTCTTCCTGTCCTGACCCACATTTTTAATTTCTCCTTGTTTTCGTGTACTTTTCCTGAAGCCTGGAAACAAGCTCATATCATCCCCTTACCCAAAATTGCGAAGCCAGTGTCACCCACCGACTTTCGTCCTATTTCTATCCTACCGTATCTCTCTAAAGTTCTGGAGCATATTGTTCATCAACAACTTTCTGCCTTTCTATCTTCGAATGATCTACTCTGTCCTCTTCAATCTGGTTTTCGACCTGGTCATAGCACAGTAACGGCTCTTCTGAAGGTTACTGATGACATCCGCTGGGCTATGGATCACAAATCTCTCACTTTACTCGTACTTCTCGACTTTAGTAGTGCATTTAACTCAGTTGATTTCGATATCCTACTAGGGATTCTTAAATCTTTAAATTTCTCATCTTCCGCCATTGGATGGTTTGACTCGTATCTTAGGGGCCGCTCGCAGCGGGTTCGCCTAGACGAGTCGTCTTCTGATTGGTGTTCCCTTACCGCTGGTGTGCCTCAGGGTGGCGTTCTCTCTCCCCTTCTTTTCTCTACTTTCATTAACTCTGTCACCCGAATCATCTCTTCCAACTTCCATCTCTATGCCGACGATCTGCAGCTTTACAGTCACTTCTCAAGGGATGATGCAGAAGCCGCCGTGTCTGCTATGAACAGTGACCTGGATTTGATTAGCGAGTGGTCGAGGTCTTTTGGACTGCAAATCAACCCTAGGAAATCCCAGGCCATTGTGATTGGCGGCAGATATATGCGAAATAGGCTTGATGTTGCATCTCTGTCTCCACTCTGTCTGAATGGAGTTCAGATTGAATACGCACATTCTGTTAAAAACCTAGGGGTGATTATGGACTCTTATTTATCGTGGTCTGCCCAAGTTGCTCTAGTCAGTCAGAAAGTACACTACACATTCCATTCTTTGAAATGTCTCCAGAGGTTTTTGCCCTTGAACACCAAAATCTCTCTTGCTCAAACTCTCATTCAGCCCATCATTGATTACGCTGACGCCTGTTATTTGGATGCCACCGAGGAGCTATTAAATAAACTTGAGCGTTTACAAAATATCTGTATTCGTTTTGTTTATAATCTCAGAAAGTATGATCATGTTTCCGAATTTCGCAAGACACTCAAGTGGCTCCCTATTCGACTTCGCAGGAACTCTCGGATATTATGTTTGCTATTCAACCTTCTCCACAATCCTAAAACACCATCTTATTTGCGGGACCGTTTTTCCTACGCCCGTTCTTTAGATGCGCCATGTAGGTCGCATCTAAGAAACCTCCTGAAGTCCCCTCCCCACTCCACTGACTTCTACTCCTACTCCTTCACTGTGCACGCGGTGCGGTTATGGAATGCACTTCCGCCTGACATTAGGGACTGTCAAACAGTTGCAAATTTTAAAAGAAGAGTGAAAGAACACTATCTTTCCGTATCGACATAGTTGTGTTTGTACTTATTGTTTTAATTACAATTTAATGTTATTTATTTTAGTAGTCTGTATGTATGTATCTATGTATGTATGTTTGTTTGTATCTATGTATTTATGTTTGTTTGTATGTATATATTCTTATATTATTTGATTAATTGTATTAAGTTAATATTTTTTGATTATATGTATTTTATTTTCTCATACTGTTACACACGCTGTCTACATCTCTGTATCTTCTCTCCTATCGCAGGTGTGCTGGAAGAGATTTCTTTAGAAATAAGCATCACCTTTGTACAAATTTTTCTGTTCCTTTCTTGTCTGTTTTTATTTGTGTGTACATAAATGGTTAAATAAATAAATAAATACAAATAGATACAAATACATACATACATGTAACGAAAAAAAAAACTTTGTCTGGAGATATAACGATAGGTGGAGAAGAAACCGAATCCAGCAAATCACCGCTGGTATGATTCTGCCAACTTCTTGCGAATATGCTCACGTGCTTTCACTTTAAATGATAACCGACTGGTTGCCATTCTGATGTTCAGAGGGAGCGCATTCCACAGAAAGACCGCTTGGACAAAGAAAGAAGAGTAAATGAAACCAGAGCGTTGAGAAGGACATCGTAGAAGACGATTGTTGGTGGACCGAAGATTTTTATTATGCGCAGAGCATAAGTACTGAACCTGGGAAGTCAGGTAAGAAGGAGAAGTAGGTTTGTCAAGAATAGTAAACAACATTGATAGAGCCCTCAACTCTCTGCGCTGACGAATGGGTAACCAATTTAAAAACAACCGGTGGGCGGACACGTGATCATACTTACGAAGATTGAAAACGAATCGAATGCAGTTATTCAGAAGGCGGTCAAGTTTGTGGAAGAGATCTGCATTCAAGTCATAGTAACACACATCTCCATAGTCAATTATGGGAAAGATTAGGGACTGTACAAGCAATGCCTTTATGTGTGATGGAAGAACGTTTTTCAACTGATAGAGCGACCGCAACGTACCGGTGACTTTTTTACATACAGTTGCAACCTGCTTTCGCCAGTCAAGGCAAGTGTCGACATGTAAACCAAGATCCTTGACATCGGGGCTAAACGGGATGATGGAGTTGTCGAATATTACGGGAGGCACCATTAAACCATTCAACTTCCTCATACTGTGAAGGCTCCCTACAACGATAGCCTGACACTTGGTAGGGTTAACCGCCACTCCAAACCGATCAGACCAGTTCTTAACCACGCTTAAATCTCGGTTTAGCTCCTCAATCGCATCGGAGATGTTGTCAACACTTGCCTGACAGTAAAGCTGCAAGTTGTCGGCATAAAGATGATACGCAGTCCGAAGCTGGGTGGTGATGAGGTTAATAAAAATAGAAAATAAAATAGGAGATAAAATACCGCCTTGAGGGACGCCAGCTGCAAGATCACGCCAACTCGATGTAGAGTCTCCAGCACGAACAGACTGTTGGCGCCCCGGAAGATAAGAGGCAAACCATTCCAATACCTCCGGAGAGACCATGAAATAGGAAAGGATGGATAATAGGACTTCGTGACTGACGGTATTAAAAGCGTTGGAGAAGTCAATAAACACTAAGACTGTAACTTTAGTGGCTTCCATTCCCCGCCTTATATCGTCAGGCACTTTAAGGAGAGCTGAAACGGTACTGTGCCCAGGCCTGAAACCGGATTGAAATTGACTGATGAGGGAGTTGCGGTGAATAAAATGGGAGAATTGTTTATGCACACTGGCCTCGAGCACTTTAGATAAAAAAGGAAGGATAGAAATTGGGCGGAAGTGACTAGGAAGGGAGAGATTGGGGATCTTAGGTAGGGGACGAACAAGGGCTTGACGCCACAAGGAAGGGAAAACACCGGTGTAAAGGGAAAAGTTTATGATGTGGGAGATTGCAGGAAGGAGTTGATCAAGAGCCGATACAATCATATGGCGGCTGATATCATCGCAACCCACGGCTTTGGATTTAATTGAAAGGATAGTCTTTTTGATCTCTCCTGGGTCGACTGGGGTGAAGATAAAGGGGTTAATATTGGGACGCGTCAGACCAGCAAGGTAGTCGAGTGTTTGACATTTGGTTAGACCATCTAGAGTTGGAACAGTCGAGAAATGGCGATTTAGATCGTCCAAACCAATTGTGTGAGGAAGGTCCGAATGTCGCGATTTTCAGATGCCTAAAGTTCCAAGGAACTTCCAAATATCGGCAGGCGAAGAAGAAGTGATATTATTTAAGATGTGTCGGCGTTTAGCGTTACGTATCATCTGATTACACCGATTATGTATTACTCTCATACAAATACTTACAGTCTGACTGGCCTGTTAGTCTAGTGGTTAGTGACCCTGACTGCTAAGACTGAAGTCGTGGGTTCGATTCCCACCCTGGACAAATGTTTATGTGATGAGCATAATCATTTGTTCTGTGTCTGGGTGTAGTTTATCTATAATATGTATGTATTTAGAAATATATAAGTATATTTATCAGTTGTCTGGTTACCATAGTACAGGCTCTGCCTAGTTTGTGATCAGATAACGGTGTGTTGGTTGTGCTAAGATAATATTATTATTATAAGATATTATAATTATTATTATAGTCTGGGTATTTTTTTTAACTGGATACACATACACTTGAAAATAAATTAACAATTTTTTTTTTAACATGGTTTCATTGAAAAGAAAGATAATTATGATATCGATAATGTACTAAGAGCTAAAAAGAATCCTAGGCACCAGTCCTCACACCACTCTCTTCATCAATCCAGGGTATTAATTAGACTCAAATAAAAGCGAGGGGGGGGGGGATGTAATTAAACCTGAGTAAATATGTAAATAGCAGTTAGTATAAATGATTTGAGTTTAGTATGATGAGAGAAATTTTACGCGTCTCACGATTTCATGTTTTAGTCTAATCAATGGTGGAGTGGTGTGATGACTGGTACCTAGGACCTAACTAATTATTTTCTAGCTTTTACAACATTATCTACATCATAATCATCTTTCTTTTCAATAAAACCGTTTAACTTTCAAAGTTTGTTTTACATATATTTTTAACCGCATTCAAAAAGGAAGGAAAGTCTAAATTCGTAAAAAATTTTTGTGTTTGATCCGCGACATCTTCGGCAATGGTGGGTACATTTTAAAAATGTTTAATAGTTAGGTTATCCTTCATGGGTGGTCCCATATATTTTTTTATTAGGTTTGCTTGGCTAGTATTTGCGTCAGCTTCGATACTAGGTTTGTAATACACTTTTTTTTATCATGATGGTGTTCTGATACTCCCGTCACTGCTTTTTTAACCGACTTCAAAAAAGGAGGAGGTTATAAATTCGTCTGTATTTTTTTTATGTTTGTTACCTCATAACTTAACTGGGTGAACCGATTTTGATGATTCTTTTTTTTATTTGAAAGCTGGTGGTTCCCAAATGGTCCCATTGTAATTTGGTTCCATTCGAACAATGGGATCCATGTGAAAACCATGTAATTCTTAAATTTGCATTAAGTATTTGCGCGACAAATGAACGAATAACGCGATTAGATTAGTGCGGGGTATCTACCATAACTAAAAAGTTAAAAATAAAAACTTTTTACAAAAAAAACTTTTGCCAAAAAGAAATATAGATCCTAAGACACCGACTTTCGAAATTAAAGTTATTTTTGACTTTGTAGTGTTTTTTTTTAAGAAAGTCGGTTGTTATTTTTTTGTAAAAAGTAATTATTTTTTGGTTTACCTGGCCAGTAGTGGCATACGAATAAGTGTGGGGTGGGTACCATAACTAAAAAGAGACAAAGAAAAACTATTTGCTAAAAAAAACAATCGACTTTCAAAACTCCTCCTTTTTTTGAAGTCGGTTAAAAACATCAGCTGTATAAGGCATTTTTTTTGTGTGTGGGAAATCATCAAATGACCAGCTAACGAAGTCAAGTACCTCGGGGTCATTCTTGACAGTAAGTTAAACAGGAGTAGTCATTTAGACAGCAAACTAAACAGGGCCTGCATCACATTCTGGCAATGCAGGAAAATAATAGGTAAGAAGTGGGGCCTATCCCCCAAAATCATACTTTGGCTGTACACCGCAGTGATCCGACCCATGATCACCTACGGGGCCGTGGTCTGGTGGCACCAAGCTTATTACAGCCTGCAACAAACTGCAACGCATGCAAAGACTAGCCTGCATGGCGGTCACGGGCTGCATGAGGACTACTCCAACTGTAGCCATGGACGCCATGCTGGGACTACCACCGCTCCACCTGTTCATACAGCAGGAAGCCACGATGGCGGCGACGCGTCTGAACGCAACTAACCTCTGGAGGAAGAGAGACACACAACACACCGCGCTGCTTAAGGAACTCAACAATGAGTTCCCCATTACTAAAGCTATAATGGACCGGGTGCCTAAACAATTCATTTTTGATAAAAAATACAGAATCCAGCTTCACGAAGTTCGCCGGTGTGAGGGTTTGCGCCCCACTGAGCTGCGCATCTTCACGGACGGATCAAAAACAGACAGTGGCACGGGTGCTGGAGTCTTCTCGCAGGACTTCAACATACATAATAGCCACACCATTAGGAGTTCACAACACAGTGTTCCAGGCGGAATGCATTGGGATCACTCTTGCCGCCTCAGCCATCATGGCCAGGGCAGTTAGAGACCACTCGATCCGCATACTCTCAGACAGTATGGCTGTTCTGCAAGCGCTGGACAGTCACTCGATTGATTCTGGGCTAATATACGAGTGCCACCAGCGCCTCAACCAGGTGGGTAGCCTCAATAATATAACCATTCAGTGGATAAAAGGACACAGCGGTTCGCTTGGTAACGATGCCGCCGATGAACTTGCCAGAAGGGGGTCGAGCATGACACCGGTGGGACCAGAACCCATCGCGCCACTCCCCTTTGGGTTTCTACGCTCTCTGGTAAGAAAACGTACCAGGGATCTACACTGTAAGCAATGGGTGGACCAAAGTGAGTGCAGGCAGGCCAAGGAGGCTTTACCTACCATCGATGCCCACCTCACAAAACAGGTCCTTCGGCTAGACAAACGACAGCTGTGTATGGTTACAGCAGCATTAACTGGCCATGGGTCGTTTAATAAACATCTATTTGTCATAGGAGCTACAGACAGTCCGCTGTGCAGGGTCTGCATTGAGGACGACGAGACAGCAGCGCACGTGCTTCTAAACTGCCCGGCGATCGCCACATACAGGGCCAAGTACCTACTTCGGTAACCCAGGTACCCTACGTGAGATAGTCAGCAACATCAAGGCGTTGCTGGCCTTTCTCGAGGAGCTGGGGTGGATCGAATAACCGATTTCCCACCCGTACGCAAAATACGCGCTCAGACGTGGAGTTGCGGAAACCAGCCCGTTCGACCTATTACCTATCATCAAATGACTTCTCCCGCTCTTGGGTGGAGCAGGGGGGGCGTGTCAGACTTTTACTGACTAAAAATTCACCTGTGTTCCTTCAGTTGCCTGTGCCCGTGCTACGGTAGTACAAGACATATTACAGCCTCATTTTCTCAATTGTTGAGGTCGGCTACTAAATTTAACTGCATGTAGCTGAATACCTGTATATAACACTAGCTTCTGCCCGCGACTTCGTTCGCGTTAAATTTCTTGTTCCCCCGACCCTTCCCGTCGCGTCAAATCGCCTATCCGTGCGATTTTCCCCGTTTTTGCAACATTTTTCATTACTGCTCCGCTCCTCTTAATTGTAGCGTGATGTTATATATTCTATAGCCTTCCTCGATAAATAGGCTACCCAACACAAAAATAATTTTTCAATTCGGACCTGTAGGTCCTGAGATTAAAAACAGCTTAAAAATGGAAAAGCCCCTGGTGAGGACGGGATTACGACCGAGCTCCTGAAAGCGGGAGGAGGTCCAGTACTGAAAGAGCTTCGGGAGCTCTTCAACTCTGTTCTGTTCTCTGGGAGAACTCCAGAAGCGTGGCGAAGGAGTGTGGTCGTACTGTTCTTTAAAAAGGGGGATAAAACCCTTTTAAAGAACTACAGACCCATTTCGCTCCTAAGCCACGTATATAAGCTGTTTTCAAGAGTCGTCTCGAATCGTCTAGCGCGGAGACTCGACGAGTTTCAGCCGCCGGAGCAGGCCGGGTTTCGAGGAGGATACAGCACCATAGACCACATCCACACAGTGCGGGAGATTATACAGAAGTCCGAGGAGTATAGTCGGCCGCTGTGTCTTGCGTTTTTGGACTATGAGAAGGCTTTTGATTCTATCGAGACCTGGTCTGTTTTGGAGTCTTTGCAGCGATGCCAAGTCGACTGGCGATACATCCAAGTGCTGAGATGTCTTTATGAAAACGCCTCAATGACCGTCCAAACTCAGGACCGGCAAACTGAACACATCGCCCTGCGTCGAGGAGTGAGACAAGGGGACGTAATCTCCCCAAAATTGTTCGCTAACGCACTGGAGGATGTGTGCAAGACGCTAAACTGGAGTGGACGCGGAATAAACATCAACGGCGAGTACATCTTTTTTTTTTTTTTTTTTTTTTTTTTTTTTTTTTTTTTCAGGATGGGAAATCATCAAATGACTTCTCCCGCTCTGGGCGGAGCGGGAGGGTGTGTCAGACTTTTACTGACTAAAACCCACCCGTGTTCCATCAGTTGCCCATGTGCCAGGGTCACGGTATCTCTTTCGAACAATCACGCGACCCACGACATCGTCATATTGGCGGAATCGCTGCAGGACTTGCAGCAGATGCTGGACGGCCTAGTTGATTCTTCTGTACGCATTGGTCTCCGGATGAACTTGGACAAAACACAGGTTATGTTCAACGATCACACAACTCCGGGACCGATTGCGGTCAATGGCGGTGCCCTTAAGGTTGTTCAAGAATACGTTTACCTCGGGCAAACTCTGCAGTTTGGTAAGAACAACCTTGAGAAGGAGGCTAACAGGAGAATTCAGCTGGGCTGGGCAGCATTTGGGAAGCTTCGTCGAGTCTTCTCGTCGCGTATTCCACAGAGCTTAAAGACGAAAGTCTTCAACCAGTGCGTCCTACCTGTTATGACTTACGGAGCCGAAACGTGGACACTCACGGTACGGCTGGTCCATAAATTTAAAGTCGCTCAGCGAGCTATGGAACGAGCTATGCTTGGAGTATCTCTGAGGGACAGAATCCGGAATGAGGTGATCCGGCAGAGAACCAAAGTTGTCGACATAGCTCATAGGATTAGCAAGCTGAAGTGGCAATGGGCCGGCCATATTAGCCGTCGAACCGATGACCGTTGGGGTAAACGTGTTCTTGAGTGGAGACCGCGAATCGGCAAACGTAAGGTAGGACGCCCTCAGGCTAGGTGGAGCGACGATCTTCGCAGGGTGGCTGGTAGCAGCTGGATGAGAGTTGCCAAAAATCGAGCTGAATGGCGTGCAATTGGGGAGGCCTATGTCCAGCAGTGGACTGCTATAGGCTGATGATGAGTTCCTGAGATTAACGCGTTCAATCAAACAAACAAACTCTTCAGCTTTATAATATTATTATATTATATAGTAATAGATGAAGCGATTGCTATCTGACCCCCACAACCCACTGACTGGGTAATACGGTACCCATTGCTAACCTGTAATATGTCAAAAGAAACTAAAAATATAAATGCATGTAGATAAGTAACAACTTTTAGGTAGGTACCTAAAGCACGTTATTTTTCTTTCAGCATATTGGAAAATGTGAAAATGTACACATAGACGTATATGTATATGAAACGTATTTTCTTATCCCGCCTCTCGCCTGGCAAAAGATAAACATTTTAACCTTACCTTCGGTATTTTCTCAACCGAAGATCGTTCTATGTACATGCGCACTTTCTATCGCATGTAAATTCTTCGCAGTTTCTCTACGAATACATCTAAAAACGTATGTTTTATTCATAGAACATTCAAAAGAGCGTACCTACTTACTTACACATCTCACAAAAGATTGTACATACCTAACAAAGTTCCAACAATGATTCGATAACAATGAAATATCATCTAAAAAGACTTTCAATAAACTTTGAGATTATTTCAAAAGAGTTGGTGGGCACTTTTTTAAGTCGATGCCTTCTGATTTCAGTATTTTCAAGAAAGAACTGTAACTTGTTTAGACTCTGAAGGGAATACTTTATTTTACTTAACTTTGACGAGTTTCGCGACATAAAATCGAGTTTGCCAGATGATGTTACATACTGGAGTTAGGAGGAAAAGTTTTGGGTACGGTACCTATTAGATGGTATTATTCTTCGTTTTATTATTTATGTATTCTTATATTATCTTCCAGCCACTGTTCTGATATGTATTTATATCAGAACAACGGCTATTTGTTACTATCAAGTCGTCAGTGCCCACGGCCTATAGCTAAGTACTTACCTATAAATATTATTACCTGATGATTGCATTGTTTATCTACTAAGATGACAAGATAATTGGGAAACAACTTGTCCAAAATCAATATTATTAATTACTAGCTTTTGCCCGCGGCTTCGCCCGCGTGGACGTCGGAAATTAACGCAGGTATTTTTCTAAATTAAAAGAATTTTTCTTAAATGAAAGTGGCCTAAGTTACTCCTTGTTACATCAGCTACCTGCCAATAAAAGTCCCTTCAAAATCGGTCCAGCCATTTCAGAGATTAGCCGGAACAAACAGACAGACAGACAAAAGTTTAAAAAAATGATTTTTTGGTGTGGGTACCGTATTTACTTTCATATGTATTTAGTGAAAAGCTGTTAATTTGAAATTACAAACAGACACTTCAGTTTTATTTATTTGTATAGCTTTGTTATCTGATGATGTAGGTACCTAGACTGCGTCATTTCAGAGATTGTATTTTTTTTTGTTGTAAGTAATCAATGAACACACAATGTGTTAATTAATATTACGTAACAAGCAAAATATGATGAGTTTCAACCAAAAATTGATGCGATACGTACATTAAACAAACGATTTGTGTGACTGTCTGTCTGGGATATACAATAACTTGAGATCATCTTATCCGCTCCAGCTCGATCTTAATATTATTAATGGGCACAGATACTCCGTAACATCCTAGTGATCTACGACACAGACACAGGTAGAGGAGAGTAACCAAATATGGGCTACCATTTTGTTTTTGCCTCAAAAATAAAAAACTATTAAAAAATTAACCATTTATTGAGGTCAAAATAATCACAGATACATTTTTAAAGAGCTAAGTAACAATCTTATGTTCTTAATATTATTATATATTATTAAATTGAGCATTAAACAAAATATCATAATAGACGCTAAATATGGAACAGGTAATCAAATATGGGCTACAAATAGAAACTTATAATATCTTATACGAAAATAACAATTATAAATATTTATCTTATAAGAGATCAAATTACTTTGGTAGATGGAAGAAATCACACAATTTACTTACAAAAACCACATATCCAGATGTCAAACTCTGGCCCAGCACAGTTATTATGTGGCCAGAGCTCACACATTTTCTAATTATTGTGTTCCCGACGTTGTTTTTCTACCTAATGTCGTGGCAGCCGCTTCTTCAGGACTAAGTTCTGTTTTCAGGCTTCAACGTTGCAATGTCGTTCTTGGTAATTTGAAAAATTTTGCTGCTTTTAAAGTGCCCATTTTCTTCTCGCGAACCATTTTTATGGCTTTAATAATTTGTTCTTTATCCCAAGTTTTCCTTGGTTCTTTTGATTGTGTTGGCGCCATTCTGAAAAAAAAAACCCAAATAAAAAAACCTAAAAAACCAGGAAAAAAACGTAAATATGGGCTAGCCCATATTCAGGACCATAGTCATAGCCCATATTCGAAATTTTTTACTAAAATCAACTTGATCGTGTACTTTACAAATCACATATAGCAAGCAATAAATCGACCGAAAATCATAAAATTAAACTTATATTCTGCAAAAAAACACATAGTTACAGTATTTAGACCTAATTCTCATTAATGAAATAACACATTGATACGTACCGCGGAAAATTTTTCGACAGCAGCAACACAAGTATGGCCGACACTGGTGACAGCTTGCGCGCGACTGACGAGAATGAGTGATTACGATGTTAGAGGGAATGACTGCGATAGACGATCGTCGTTTGTTCCGTCTTTCGATTACAGGTTTTCGAGAATTGTTACTAGCCCATATTAAAGCACTAGCCCACATTTACTTACTCTCCTCTACACATAGCTTGTCAACTTCGTAAACAAATATCCACAAAACAAGGTACGTAAGTACGTATGGTAAGCGATAAAAGTATTAGTTTTGAAGTAATTAGCGAGGCGCGGCCAGGCGGGCCCCATTACCCGGCGGAGTGTGGTCATCACCTAATTGCGTTTACGTTCTAGATTACATTGATTACGCCGATAACTGAATTGGACTTACTCGAACGCTTTTTGTAAACAAGGTGAGCTTTTAGGTTGACATAATTTGGGTGTGTTGCTTATCCATTTTTTCGTACTTTGAGGGATTTCAGTTGAGATTGATTGAACTGTCCGTGATTACTGTCCGATGCTGTATAGGAGGGCGAGTCTAAATGAGTGATTGGGGGGTGTTTTGTATCGATGTTGTTCTCTGTAATGCAAACCAGCTTCATTTAGCTATAAGAGATGATTTGCGGGAGTTCATCGTTGTTCTGGAACCAAAACCCGTGTGATGGATTAAGTCCCACTGTTTTTTATAAAAGGGTGGCCAGCGTTACAGCAATGGGAACCAAATAGGCTATAATATCATTAGTTAAATCAATCAATCAATCAATCAATTTATTTATTTCGGGCTACAAAGACCGATTCATAAATACCTTACAGACTAACATAAATACAAATAAAAACAATGTAAAACTATTGTACACGAAGTGACGGTGTCGTGTTGCGCTGCGTGGTGTCGCGTAGCCTTCCACGGAATCGCCGATACACGACACCCTTCGGCCAAAACTCTGCCTTGAGGAAGGTCTTGATTTCAAGAGTTGGAACTCGCACCACGAATGACCAGCGAGTTAAACCAGCCCTAATTTAGCTGAGGTCATCTTAACATAAGTATCTATGGTTGAACTTATTATCCTATTTAGTAACATGACAGTCGGAGGGATACCAGGTTTTGACAAAAAAAAGACAATGAGGTGGTGCAAGAATGAATGAAATTGAATGAACTTGAAATAATGTACTTACATGCAAACTTTGTATTTTAAATTTAATCATTTGTTTTAAAACACGACGTATACTATATCGATATATACATAGTCTATGGCTGCCAGAGGAAATAAAATGACTAGAGTAAAAAAAAAAAAGTAAAATGACATGATTTTTATATTTAGTTTTGTTTCTATCAGAAGAAAATAAACAAGGAAATAAAGGCTCGTTCAGACTAGCGCGACGCGACGGTCGCGCGCGTTTCGGCGATTTATATCCGTAGAACAATTTCTATGAAAACGCGCGACCGTCTACACAGGGGCGACCTGTCGCGCCGCAACACGGTCGCGCCGCGTCGAGTAGCGCGACAGCTTATTGGTACATTTTGTATAATGTCGCGGCGAATTCGTTGCGACACGGCGACGCCATACAAAATGTACTAAAAGCTGTCGCGCGCGATTCGCCCGCGATTCGCGCACGAGTGTTCGCGCCAGTGTGAAAGGTATTGCGTCGCGATATATCGCAGAATCGCCTCCGCGACAGGTCGCGCGACATGTCGCGCCTGTCTGTACGAGCCTTAACTGTTATTAATCATTATCAATTATTCTTATATTCCACACACTAAAGTTTTATTTCATTTAAACAATTTTATCATTAAGTTGAAACGCTCGGGCCATGGGGCCCGAGTGCGCGTCTCCTTTTTAAGGAAATTTCTCGTCGACTGGTCGACACTTTACGTGACCAGAAGGCTGGGTCATTCTTTGGCCAAAGAATCAGCATTGCCATTCAACGTGGCAATGCTGCCAGTCTTCTGGGCACGTTCCCAGATGACAGTGATGCGGACGAGTACTTCGACGCCTAAAGGTCATGGCACATTATACCGGCAACGCAACGGCACCGCTTCAAACCAGGAATTAACTTGTCATTCAATTTAGAGCATTAAATCGTGTGTAGTAAAATAAATTTTATAATGTCAATATAAAAAAGCCAACGGCGGGCAGTCAGCGCGCTTGCCACTACCATACAACTCGACTCGCAGCCCGCAAGCTGCAAGCGATTGGACCATGAGTTTACAGCGCGCCGACCGCATGCTTACTACGCGCCGACTCCGAGTCGCCAGCGAAACACCGTCATTGGGCCGTCGCCTGCGCACCACCATCGCCTCATGCACCTCACTGCATCTTCCCTCTAGTCTCGAATCAGATTTAAGACAGTCCTAGGTGTGTTCAATCATAAATGTCATATAACAATTGTGTTCGAGGTGACAGCAAGCTTGCAACTCACGGCCAGCGCGCGGCCTGCGAGCTTACATCTCGCCTACAGCGCGCGGACTGCGAGATTGCACCTCGCGGCCGACGCGTTGTTAGCGCGCTGGCAGCTAGCCGTAGCCTAAATTCGAGGAGACGCCGTGCTGCAGCTGTGCAGTTGCGGTGCCGGTATAATGTGCTATAACCTTTAATGTCCTTTTTTTTGTATTTATTTGTATAGGTAGTTATTTATTTTATTTTTAATGTTATTTAAATAATCTTAGATTAAATCACCCACACTCACCCTCACACACTAACACACACATGCACCTACTTAATCTCCACATAAATCTCGTACACATCCTCACACACAAACATTTTATCATTCATTCTTTACGCGAAATCGTTCACTACCTCAACACTATTTGTTTTAACACGGTATCATTATTTTTGTTGAACTGTCAAGTTACTGAATAGGATTAAAAGTTCAACCTTAGTATGAAACAAAGTTGCTTCCTGCGTTTGTACGCTTAGCTTAGATCATTTAAACTACGTAACGGATTTTAATGCAGTTTCCATCAATAGACAGAGTGATTCAAGAGTATGGTTCATATGATATGTATAAAACGCAGCTCAGCACGAAGCTGCTAGTAAAAGCTATTAAAGTATAAGATATGATGTTGTGCGGGAGATCATTATTGTATTCATGATATTCTGTTTGTCAACATGATGAATTCTATCAAATTTTCTTAAGGCTTCAGCTTTTTCTGAATAAGATACTATGATATTTCACAATGAATCTTAAAATCTCTTCCAGACTTGAAGAAATAAAATTTATCTTTTTCCATCCCACCTAATAATCAATTCATTAAGTTTCTTAGTGAAATTCGTGCGTAAAAAAGTTGCAAATAAACCGTAAAGTAATAACACGCTAAACTTGGGATCGCGAAGTTGATTCGCATGGGTTCCCGGCACCTTATAAAACGTTTGATAAGAAAACTTGGCGTATAAAAGTAATGATGTAGAAAGTTTTCAAACGATTATTGTAACACGTGCGTGAGAGCCTACTTTTATTATACTTTACTTGGGCTTAGAAGATAATTCTATTAATGTGATTTTATATTCATAAGACGTTCATACATAATTTTATTTAAAAGGTTTATGGGTAAGTCAATATTGTAGGCATTTTAAAACGGTTCTATCTTGGGTGTGCTTTGACATTGCTTGTACCGACTTTAGGAAAAGCAGGAGGTTGTTAATTAGGTTGTATTTTCTTTTTATTTTTTCAAATCTCCTTCATTTATAAATCGATTTGAAAAATCTTCTTTTATTTGAAAAGGTGTGCATATAGTGTGGTCATATAATTTTGGTCGAGTTCTATGTAATCATCATTTTTCCACTTGATGGTGTTATAATACTTCCTGTCACTATTATTTAGCTGGTGAAGGTAACTGCCCCGTTGGTCTCGTGGTCGCAAGCGCGACTGCTGAGTGTGGGGTTCAGGTTTCGATTCCCAGGTCGCGTAAAGTGTTGTTGGGTATTTCCAATAGGATTTTTTTTTGTAACAGCCCGGATTTTTGAAGTTGGCGGTGTTCCGTGCCTCGGGAAGCACGTTAAGCCGTTAGTCCTGCGCCTGATCTCTCTCCGGTCGTGTCGGATTGCCGTCACATCGGATTATGAGAGTGAGGGAGGAGTGAGTGCTCCTGTGTCTGCGCACACACTTGAGCACTATAATATCTCCCGCGCCGATGGCTAGTCTCCGTTGAGTTTGGCCGCCATGGGCGAAATACGGTCTAGTTTATATTTAGCTAGAGATGGTACACAAATTTGCCAGAGGTAGGTACTACCACTAAAAAGTCTATGTTGGTAAGATAGAAAGTGAAAAATAAAAAGTACATAAACAAAAAAAAAAACAACCAACACACACTCGGAGTCTTTGTTTTAATAAGTATCGTTTACTGCGGCTCACTACCGTTTTATTTTTAGTTATTTTTCAGTAAGTAAGTAGTTAGAACTTTTTGGCATTCAGTGTTTTTTTTTTGCTTATATTGTCACTTGCATTCGGGAGAACTGATGAACGTTGACGGAAGCTCTGACCACGAGCCTATACGAATACTTATCAAATTGATAGAGAGGATGAATCATTAGCAGATTTTCCTTCGTATGGCCCAGTCTAGTTAGTGGCTAAGACTAGATCTCAGCATTTTTTCTTGGGGATCCGGAGTGTTCACAGTAATTGAACATGGTCCTACGTAGGGCACCTATCGGTTGACCTTTAGTGAAACTACAATTTCGCAGAACCAATACGTTACTTTAGTACATTTATATGAATAGGGAATATGCATGTACTCTAAATAACTCATAAACTAATTAAACTATAAGAGTCAAGAAACGAATAACTATATTTTTTTCATTTTTAATGCATTACTTATTTTACTATTTCATGTTATGTTTTTCTGGTGAAACGGAATGCAAGCCCGAAACGCGTCGTCTTCGAAAATACGGGAAGCGACTCAAAAAGCATGTCAATAAAAGTCTTTTTTTAACACGGTTTTATTAGCTACAAACGTATGTTTATACAATATGTTAGTGTGCTTGAACTTTGAACTTCATTTTGACTCCCTTTAAAACTTCGGATTAACTCGAAATTTGGTATACTTAACGAGGGCAATAATTTTGTGCCATTATCTTTGCCGGGGTTACCAGGGTAGCAAAACCGTCTTCGAAAACTATGTTGACATACGGCACAAAGATACACCCAAAAATAGAAAATAAATAATAGATAAGAAAAAAAAAACTAAAAAGTAGAAAATAATGGGAAAAAGCGTTGGGTGCTTGATTTAAATGAAAAAATACCTCAAAAAGTAGTTTGGTTTTCTATGGAAACGTGTTTTAGAATAATAATAGTTATTTGTTATACAAGAGCGCAAAGTTGCTTTTTAACCGCGTGTTCAATTTTGATGACCGAGCAAGCGAAGGATTCAAAATTAGAATCCTGAGCGTTAGCGAGGGAATCAAAAGAGCACGAGGTGAAAAATCTTTGCACTCGAGTGCAACACGTAACTTTTCATTCCACCTCAGCGAGGAAAGAGTATTTTTAATCATCGTGTGCACTATCACAAACTTAGTGCACACGATGTTCTAAATTCAATTTACTTTATCCTCTAGAGAATAAAAACGGCTTTTCCACTCAGATATTGAAGATTAAAAATACTCTTTCCGAGATGGTGGGATGAAAATGTTTTTTTTTCAACAAATTGCTTGAATTCTCACTTACTATCTGTAAGTGCGATTTCTGCTTGAATAAAGCACAAAAATAATTAAATGTGCATGATTTGGAGCTAAAACAGCAAAGCAGTATCGTGGTAAATGACGTCACAATGTAGCCGCGACGATAATGCACGTTTGAACTGTAGTTTTTTTTGTAATATTTTGAGCACTAAACCGAAGTAAAATAAAACTTTTAATCGTTTTCTTGGGTTTATATTAACGTGCTTCATTGATGATGAGCAAAAAACTTAGATAACATGCATTACATAGACGGGAAAGTGTTGCTATTGTGGCGGCTTCTACACCAAGGTGGTGTGATGTCGCGAACATCACATTGACCTCCTTCGACCTCCAAACTGCAATACGGTGATAACAATCCAAGTTAAATATACAAGGTGGCAGGCACATTCATGTTTACAGGTCTCACGTCGCTGTCCTTGCCATCTTGCATATGTTTTTTCAAAGAAGTTGAGTGGGGTGTTTAGTCCCGAACGATTTGTTTACTCTATGCGCCTACGTTTCTAAACGAGTAACAGAGTGACATCTCTCTTGACAATTTGACGTTGACACTTGACAGCTCTAGTTAATTTTGCCGCTAAAATAGGTCCGTCGCCTGTTGGAACCCCGCGACGCGTTTGTTGAAATTAATCCTTTTAAATCGATCCGCTTGTGACAATTAGTCGTGATCCAGTTGTTTGATTGTTAATAACCCCTAATTTGACGTATTAATACGGGTTACGTTTGTTAAAACTGAAGTTCTTGTGAAGGGATGGCGGTCCAAGTTGCGCGTGCGACCCTGTTGTAAAGTAATCCCTTAATCCCTGAGAACCGGTCGTTTTGTGGACAATCTGTCATGACCCGATGGTTAAGTGTTAGTGACGCTATTGGGAATGAGTGATTTGAAGACCGCGTGCCCTGAAGACATCGGGCGGATTGTTGCGGATTGTTCCTGAGAATACTTACTCATAACGTCACAACACAATACAGATACACTCACTTACATACACAACTCCAGGTAGGAACCAGAGCAGTTTCCTTCAACCATGAGGTAAGTTCTTTTGTTGTACTGTAAGTGTTTGATTTGATTGTCTGCTCCGCGTACGGCGGACAGTACGCTAGCCACTCTTGTCTCCTGGACCCCACCATAATATCTTCCACTGCGCTATTGAAATGCTATTGTAGGGGTCTAGTCTGGCAGCGTACATGGGGCATTAGAGCTCTGTTCTTAAGTATTGTTTAGCTATATACGATTTCCTGGGCAGACACCCATTTGTTTATGTAGAACTGATGATTTATAAGATATCAGAGAAACTCGCGAATAAGTTTTGATCTAAAAGTTTCTTGCATCTTTTGCAGTTTTCCTTTAAAACATTAGACGATTACGTAGTAAATGTTATTATAGATGATAGCAGCATGTTATTCGCTGCTGTATTAACCTCAGATTGTTATTTTTATGAAATACCTCATTATGATATTATTTTATTATTATTTATATTCATTCAGTTCCCACTAAAAGTAGGGGAATACAATCTGTCAACACCCTACAGAGCTCCGCATGTAGGGGTAAGGCTGGTTAATGCCTGGGGGCGCCCGATCCCAGACAACAGTGAATGCTTTACCATGTGATTGTGACTAACCAGTTGATGTGCAATAAGGCTCGACTGGCTGTTCACAATGGTGTACTGGTGCCTGCGCTTATGTATGGAAGTGAATGTTGGGTGTGGCAAAAGAAGCATGAAAGTAGGATAAATGCTGTGGAAATGCGTTCCCACATGTATGGTATGACTGTGAATGATAGGCTGAGGAATGATGTGATAAGAGAAAACGGTGTGGTTTAAAAGAAGATTTAGTGACACAAATTGAAAAAAGTATGCTTAGATGTTTTGGTCATGTTGAAAGGATGAATGAAGGACGGCTCACAAAAGGTATTTACAAGGCAGATGTGAGTGGAAACACCGGGAGGGTACGCCCTAGGAGGAAATATAGTGACCTTATTGGTGATGTTCTTCAGAAAGGTCAGGTGCGTAGTACTCGCAACCGGCGTGTGTGTATGGCCAATTGTATGAACCTAAACGAGGCAAAAGCAGTGTGTAGAGATCGTAGCTGGTGGCGTTCCGTTGTTTCTGCCTACCTCCATGGGAAAAAATGTCGGAACAGGGGACGCTATATATACATTAGTGGATGATATAATTAATAAATTGAATAGGAAAAAGAGAGTAGCTGGCATTTTCCTTGATTTAAGCTCAGCCTTTGATACAATTGACCACGAATTACTCATTGCGAAATTAGAGCATTATGGGGTGAGAGGCAAAATGTTACAACTTTTCTCTTCATATTTGAGTAACAGGAAAATGTATGTGGATATTAGTAATATGCAAGCGAATGGTAATGGCAATTGCAATAAATCTTCTATGCAAGATATAGTAGCAGGCGTGCCCCAAGGATCGATTGTGGGACCTATTTTGTTTATATTATTTACAAATGATTAATTAATTACATTAATACAATATTTTCTGACACACAGCTGACAGTGTTTGCTGATGACACCAATGCAATAGTTGAAGCTAACGATATACAGGAGCTTTCCGCGAAAGTTAATGCAGTGTTAACAATTTTTAATTCTTGGTTTGAAAGTAATAAGCTAATAATTAACACCGAAAAAACCAAAATAATGTTATTCAGCACAACAGCTCGTAATAAAGACAAAATGACGATCGCACTTAATGAAGTTAAAATTGACATAGTTAGTGAGGTAAAGTTTCTAGGGGTATACATTGACAAATATTTAAATTGGAAAAGGGAATTGCAAGCAATGAGGATCAATTCGACAAAAGGATATAGCAATTTTGAATACTACATCGAATACAATATAAATATCTGAGTTCATTTCTTTTTGAATCACTCAAATCCATCGAGAAATTACGAAGTTATTAAACTTTAAAAAAAGGGAGTTTTAAAACGCACGCCGCGCGCGCGAAACTGCTGATGACGTCACGAGGCTCGATCGCCCGCCACGCGCCGCACTGCTTTGTTATGATTTGCGGAGTTTAATGATTTAATCGTTGTTTCTTGTTTATTTATGTTTTATAGATATTGGTAGATAGGAAACATGGAAGTCGGATTTACCCAAAGCCCAGTCGGACAATCTCGCGAAGATTGATTCGTTTATGGTTGAAAAGTAAAAAAAAAAACAATTTATCCCAGTGCACAGGTAGGTACTACGTTTTAGAATGTTTTGATTTGGCAGGTAGGTACCTTTTTCTTGTTTCTACAATGTGTAGGCATCTCTCTACCTATTTTAAATATTATTTCTTACTAGCTTCTGTCCGCGACTTCGTCCGCGTAAAATTTCCTGCTCCCCCAACCCATCCCGTCGCATCGAATCGCCTGCCCGTGCGAGGTCTTTGTATGCGTGACGTTTTTCTTTGTGCTCGGCTCCTAAGGGTCTTTGCGTGACCTTATATAATATAGTCTATAGCCTTCCTCGATAAATGGGCTATGCAACACTAAACGTACAACTCTTCAGCTTTTACTTGGGTGTGCTACGCAATGAAATTTTTGAAAGACCAAGGCGCGCGCAATGGACGTGTTTTATATGGAATTTTTCACATTTTCTTCGAAAAATAAAAAAAATACATATTACCCACGTGTTGAAATTTATATGTGAGGGAGTTACAAAGGGGGTCGAAAATTTCATTATTTTTGCGATAGGAAACGCCATTTTCGAGATATAAGCAAAAGAAAAGGAAAAAATACAGTACTGTTTTTAGGGTTCCGTTGCCAAATGGCAAAAAACGGAACCCTTATAGATTCGTCATGTCTGTCTGTCTGTCTGTCTGTCTGTCCGTCCGTCCGTATGTCACAGCCACTTTTCTCCGAAACTATAAGAGCTACGCTGTTGAAACTTGGTAAGTAGATGTATTCTGTAAATCGCATTAAGATTTTCACACTAAAATAGAAAAAAAACAATAAATTTTGGGGTTCCCCATACATAGAACTGAAACTCAAAATTTTTTTTTTCATCAAACCCATACGTGTGGGGTATCTATGAATAGGTCTTCAAAAATGGTATTGAGGTTTCTAATATCATTTTTTTCTAAACTGAATAGTTTGCACGAGAGACGCTTCCAAAGTGGTAAAATGTGTGTCCCCCCCCCGTAACTGCTAAAATAAGAGAATGATAAAACTTAAAAAAATATATGATGTAAATTACCATATAAACTACCACCGAAAATTAGTTTGAACGAGATCGAGCAAGTAGTTTTTTTTTTAAAACGTCATAAATCGTAAACCGCAATTTACCGTTCATTCAATCAGCTGAAATATAAAAATAAAAAAAACCATTTATTTTCATAACCATAAACCTTATGCATAAACCGAGAATACCTACAGGTTTGTACGGAACCCTCGGTGCGCGAGTCCGACTCGCACTTGGCCGGTTTTTGCACATGAAGGCGAGGCACGTGAAGTGAAAGGCGCAAGGCGCGCGCAATGGACGTGTTTTATATGGAATTTTCACATTTTCTTCGAAAAATAAAAAAAAAATATTACCCACGTGTTGAGATTTACATGTGAGGGGGTTACAAAGGGGGTCGATTTTTGCGATAGGAAACGCCATTTTCGAGATATGAGCAAAAGAAAAGGAAAACTAAAATACAGTACTGATTAAAGCACGTGAAGGCGAGGCGTTCGTTGGTGTGAATTTTAGTTCATAACTACTAGTTTTAATCCACATCTTTTTTATCGCGATTAAAAATAGATTTAGTTAAAATAAATTATTAACTGCATTTCAAAAATTGTCAAAATTTTTGAAATGCAGTATAAAGTACTTTTAGTTAAGGGGACATGGGGCGTCGCTCGTCATGAAAGTACACCACTTCTTTCTATTTTTTGGGTATTTTGGGACACAAAATAACAATTTGTCCGGTGTAGCAACACTTGTATTTTCGCATCGTGGCACGATACAATATTTTATGAAGACATTATTCGTTTAAATGTTCTGCGAGTCACGTAACTAAAGGCAGAAAGAACGTGCGTGGCGGTGCCGCGGACGCGAACGTGGAAAATGACGTCATCAATGTTGCGTACCGTTTATTATCTGTGCGCCTAATGGAATGCGCGTGTAACGAAGTGACATCTGACTTGTCATTTTTTGACGTTGACACTTGACAGCTCTCTTGATTTGCCGCTAAAATAGCCCCGGTCGCCGTGTTGAGTTCCGCGACGCGTTTTGTTGAAATTAATCCTTAAAATCGATCGTTTTGTTGGACAATTAGTCGTGATCGTATTGTTGATTGTTAATAACCCCTAATTTGGCATATCACGGGTTCATTTGTTGGAAATATCTCGATAAATAGTTTGAAGGTTAAGCAAAGTGTGACCTTATTGGAGACCGCATGTCTGGATGGCAGATCTTTTGGAGCGGCGGAGTGTAACCTGAAGAATACTCGTAACGTCACAACACAATACAGATACACTCACTTACATACATATCTCCAGGTTGGCACCAGAGCAGTGTCCTTCAACCATGAGGTAAGTTCCTTTGTTTGTATATTGTATCTTGTACTTGTATTGTCTGCTCCGCGTACGGCGGACAGTACGCTAGCCACTCTTGTCTCTAGAGCCCCACGATTAGCACGCTTCCACAAAATAATTAAAACCTTATGTGGGCCTAGTCTGGCAGCGTACAATCAACAAATTATGCGTATTGGCGGGCGTTTTTGAAAATGCAAAATTAAAACCGCTCTAACTTCGTCATTTTTGGTCCAATTTTAATAATTCTTTCACTGAAATAATTGGTTTAGGTAAGACTGTAATTCTACATATTTAACTAAAATCGTCGCTGATCCTCATTGATTCGTATATTTCCTCAGCGTGTTATGCCTTACGCAGTCTTAGAAATGAAATTGACATAAAACATCTTAAAATGGTATACTATGCTTTAATAGAATCAAGGTTGAGATATAGTGTCCAGTTTTGGGGAAATAGTTTTAAATATAACTGCCAGAGAGCCTTTGTACTCCAAAAGAGAGCCATACGAACCATGATCCGGATATCACAAATAGAGAGCTGTAGGTCACATTTTATAAATTTAAAAATTCTTACTGTGCCCAGCCTCTATGTTTTAGTATTGTTGGTGAATTTAAAAAAATACCTGCATAATTATGAAACAGATGAGGAGAGACAGTTGAGGGAGAGTACACGCAGGAAAGATTTTAAAAACAAAATAAAACTCCAACTTAACATTGTTTAACATAGTCCTCAATATCAAGCAGTGCGGATTTTTAACAGGTTGCCATTGGACTTAAAAACTTTAATTTACAAGAGCTCATTTAAGTCAAAACTCAAAGTGTTCCTATTGGAGAAATGTCTGTATTCTATAGACGATGACTTATCCACGTTTTAAATTTTTTATATTAGTTAATGTGAGACTGGGTAATATGAGTATGTAATCGCAGCTGTAATGACATTGAATGTTTTATTGTATTGATTTTTGTTAAAACTGAAGTTCTTGTGAAGGGATGGCGGTCCAAGTTGCGCGTGCGACCCTGTTGTAAAGTAATCCCTTAATCCCTGAGAACCGGTCGTTTTGTGGACAATCTGTAATGACCCGATGGTTAAGTGTTAGTGACGCTATTGGGAATGAGTGATATGAAGACCGCGTGCCCTGAAGACATCGGGCGGATTGTTGCGGATTGTTCCTGAGAATACTTACTCATAACGTCACAACACAATACAGATACACTCACTTACATACACAACTCCAGGTAGGAACCAGAGCAGTTTCCTTCAACCATGAGGTAAGTTCTTTTGTTGTACTGTAAGTGTTTGATTTGATTGTCTGCTCCGCGTACGGCGGACAGTACGCTAGCCACTCTTGTCTCCTGGACCCCACCATAATATCTTCCACTGCGCTATTGAAATGCTATTGTAGGGGTCTAGTCTGGCAGCGTACATGGGGCATTAGAGCTCTGTTCTTAAGTATTGTTTAGCTATATACGATTTCCTGGGCAGACACCCATTTGTTTATGTAGAACTGATGATTTATAAGATATCAGAGAAACTCGCGAATAAGTTTTGATCTAAAAGTTTCTTGCATCTTTTGCAGTTTTCCTTTAAAACATTAGACGATTACGTAGTAAATGTTATTATAGATGATAGCAGCATGTTATTCGCTGCTGTATTAACCTCAGATTGTTATTTTTATGAAATACCTCATTATGATATTATTTTATTATTATTTATATTCATTCAGTTCCCACTAAAAGTAGGGGAATACAATCTGTCAACACCCTACAGAGCTCCGCATGTAGGGGTAAGGCTGGTTAATGCCTGGGGGCGCCCGATCCCAGACAACAGTGAATGCTTTACCATGTGATTGTGACTAACCAGTTGATGTGCAATAAGGCTCGACTGGCTGTTCACAATGGTGTACTGGTGCTTGCGCTTATGTATGGAAGTGAATGTTGGGTGTGGCAAAAGAAGCATGAAAGTAGGATAAATGCTGTGGAAATGCGTTCCCACATGTATGGTATGACTGTGAATGATAGGCTGAGGAATGATGTGATAAGAGAAAACGGTGTGGTTTAAAAGAAGATTTAGTGACACAAATTGAAAAAAGTATGCTTAGATGTTTTGGTCATGTTGAAAGGATGAATGAAGGACGGCTCACAAAAGGTATTTACAAGGCAGATGTGAGTGGAAACACCGGGAGGGTACGCCCTAGGAGGAAATATAGTGACCTTATTGGTGATGTTCTTCAGAAAGGTCAGGTGCGTAGTACTCGCAACCGGCGTGTGTGTATGGCCAATTGTATGAACCTAAACGAGGCAAAAGCAGTGTGTAGAGATCGTAGCTGGTGGCGTTCCGTTGTTTCTGCCTACCTCCATGGGAAAAAATGTCGGAACAGGGGACGCTATATATACATTAGTGGATGATATAATTAATAAATTGAATATTTTCCTTGATTTAAGCTCAGCCTTTGATACAATTGACCACGAATTACTCATTGCGAAATTAGAGCATTATGGGGTGAGAGGCAAAATGTTACAACTTTTCTCTTCATATTTGAGTAACAGGAAAACACGAATTACTCATTGCGAAATTAGAGCATTATGGGGTGAGAGGCAAAATGTTACAACTTTTCTCTTCATATTTGAGTAACAGGAAAATGTATGTGGATATTAGTAATATGCAAGCGAATGGTAATGGCAATTGCAATAAATCTTCTATGCAAGATATAGTAGCAGGCGTGCCCCAAGGATCGATTGTGGGACCTATTTTGTTTATATTATTTACAAATGATTAATTAATTACATTAATACAATATTTTCTGACACACAGCTGACAGTGTTTGCTGATGACACCAATGCAATAGTTGAAGCTAACGATATACAGGAGCTTTCCGCGAAAGTTAATGCAGTGTTAACAATTTTTAATTCTTGGTTTGAAAGTAATAAGCTAATAATTAACACCGAAAAAACCAAAATAATGTTATTCAGCACAACAGCTCGTAATAAAGACAAAATGACGATCGCACTTAATGAAGTTAAAATTGACATAGTTAGTGAGGTAAAGTTTCTAGGGGTATACATTGACAAATATTTAAATTGGAAAAGGGAATTGCAAGCAATGAGGATCAATTCGACAAAAGGATATAGCAATTTTGAATACTACATCGAATACAATATAAATATCTGAGTTCATTTCTTTTTGAATCACTCAAATCCATCGAGAAATTACGAAGTTATTAAACTTTAAAAAAAGGGAGTTTTAAAACGCACGCCGCGCGCGCGAAACTGCTGATGACGTCACGAGGCTCGATCGCCCGCCACGCGCCGCACTGCTTTGTTATGATTTGCGGAGTTTAATGATTTAATCGTTGTTTCTTGTTTATTTATGTTTTATAGATATTGGTAGATAGGAAACATGGAAGTCGGATTTACCCAAAGCCCAGTCGGACAATCTCGCGAAGATTGATTCGTTTATGGTTGAAAAGTAAAAAAAAAAACAATTTATCCCAGTGCACAGGTAGGTACTACGTTTTAGAATGTTTTGATTTGGCAGGTAGGTACCTTTTTCTTGTTTCTACAATGTGTAGGCATCTCTCTACCTATTTTAAATATTATTTCTTACTAGCTTCTGTCCGCGACTTCGTCCGCGTAAAATTTCCTGCTCCCCCAACCCATCCCGTCGCATCGAATCGCCTGCCCGTGCGAGGTCTTTGTATGCGTGACGTTTTTCTTTGTGCTCGGCTCCTAAGGGTCTTTGCGTGACCTTATATAATATAGTCTATAGCCTTCCTCGATAAATGGGCTATGCAACACTAAACGTACAACTCTTCAGCTTTTACTTGGGTGTGCTACGCAATGAAATTTTTGAAAGACCAAGGCGCGCGCAATGGACGTGTTTTATATGGAATTTTTCACATTTTCTTCGAAAAATAAAAAAAATACATATTACCCACGTGTTGAAATTTATATGTGAGGGAGTTACAAAGGGGGTCGAAAATTTCATTATTTTTGCGATAGGAAACGCCATTTTCGAGATATAAGCAAAAGAAAAGGAAAAAATACAGTACTGTTTTTAGGGTTCCGTTGCCAAATGGCAAAAAACGGAACCCTTATAGATTCGTCATGTCTGTCTGTCTGTCTGTCTGTCTGTCCGTCCGTCCGTATGTCACAGCCACTTTTCTCCGAAACTATAAGAGCTACGCTGTTGAAACTTGGTAAGTAGATGTATTCTGTAAATCGCATTAAGATTTTCACACTAAAATAGAAAAAAAACAATAAATTTTGGGGTTCCCCATACATAGAACTGAAACTCAAAATTTTTTTTTTCATCAAACCCATACGTGTGGGGTATCTATGAATAGGTCTTCAAAAATGGTATTGAGGTTTCTAATATCATTTTTTTCTAAACTGAATAGTTTGCACGAGAGACGCTTCCAAAGTGGTAAAATGTGTGTCCCCCCCCGTAACTGCTAAAATAAGAGAATGATAAAACTTAAAAAAATATATGATGTAAATTACCATATAAACTACCACCGAAAATTAGTTTGAACGAGATCGAGCAAGTAGTTTTTTTTTTAAAACGTCATAAATCGTAAACCGCAATTTACCGTTCATTCAATCAGCTGAAATATAAAAATAAAAAAAACCATTTATTTTCATAACCATAAACCTTATGCATAAACCGAGAATACCTACAGGTTTGTACGGAACCCTCGGTGCGCGAGTCCGACTCGCACTTGGCCGGTTTTTGCACATGAAGGCGAGGCACGTGAAGTGAAAGGCGCAAGGCGCGCGCAATGGACGTGTTTTATATGGAATTTTCACATTTTCTTCGAAAAATAAAAAAAAAATATTACCCACGTGTTGAGATTTACATGTGAGGGGGTTACAAAGGGGGTCGATTTTTGCGATAGGAAACGCCATTTTCGAGATATGAGCAAAAGAAAAGGAAAACTAAAATACAGTACTGATTAAAGCACGTGAAGGCGAGGCGTTCGTTGGTGTGAATTTTAGTTCATAACTACTAGTTTTAATCCACATCTTTTTTATCGCGATTAAAAATAGATTTAGTTAAAATAAATTATTAACTGCATTTCAAAAATTGTCAAAATTTTTGAAATGCAGTATAAAGTACTTTTAGTTAAGGGGACATGGGGCGTCGCTCGTCATGAAAGTACACCACTTCTTTCTATTTTTTGGGTATTTTGGGACACAAAATAACAATTTGTCCGGTGTAGCAACACTTGTATTTTCGCATCGTGGCACGATACAATATTTTATGAAGACATTATTCGTTTAAATGTTCTGCGAGTCACGTAACTAAAGGCAGAAAGAACGTGCGTGGCGGTGCCGCGGACGCGAACGTGGAAAATGACGTCATCAATGTTGCGTACCGTTTATTATCTGTGCGCCTAATGGAATGCGCGTGTAACGAAGTGACATCTGACTTGTCATTTTTTGACGTTGACACTTGACAGCTCTCTTGATTTGCCGCTAAAATAGCCCCGGTCGCCGTGTTGAGTTCCGCGACGCGTTTTGTTGAAATTAATCCTTAAAATCGATCGTTTTGTTGGACAATTAGTCGTGATCGTATTGTTGATTGTTAATAACCCCTAATTTGGCATATCACGGGTTCATTTGTTGGAAATATCTCGATAAATAGTTTGAAGGTTAAGCAAAGTGTGACCTTATTGGAGACCGCATGTCTGGATGGCAGATCTTTTGGAGCGGCGGAGTGTAACCTGAAGAATACTCGTAACGTCACAACACAATACAGATACACTCACTTACATACATATCTCCAGGTTGGCACCAGAGCAGTGTCCTTCAACCATGAGGTAAGTTCCTTTGTTTGTATATTGTATCTTGTACTTGTATTGTCTGCTCCGCGTACGGCGGACAGTACGCTAGCCACTCTTGTCTCTAGAGCCCCACGATTAGCACGCTTCCACAAAATAATTAAAACCTTATGTGGGCCTAGTCTGGCAGCGTACAATCAACAAATTATGCGTATTGGCGGGCGTTTTTGAAAATGCAAAATTAAAACCGCTCTAACTTCGTCATTTTTGGTCCAATTTTAATAATTCTTTCACTGAAATAATTGGTTTAGGTAAGACTGTAATTCTACATATTTAACTAAAATCGTCGCTGATCCTCATCGATTCGTATATTTCCTCAGCGTGTTATGCCTTACGCAGTCTTAGAAATGAAATTGACATAAAACATCTTAAAATGGTATACTATGCTTTAATAGAATCAAGGTTGAGATATAGTGTCCAGTTTTGGGGAAATAGTTTTAAATATAACTGCCAGAGAGCCTTTGTACTCCAAAAGAGAGCCATACGAACCATGATCCGGATATCACAAATAGAGAGCTGTAGGTCACATTTTATAAATTTAAAAATTCTTACTGTGCCCAGCCTCTATGTTTTAGTATTGTTGGTGAATTTAAAAAAATACCTGCATAATTATGAAACAGATGAGGAGAGACAGTTGAGGGAGAGTACACGCAGGAAAGATTTTAAAAACAAAATAAAACTCCAACTTAACATTGTTTAACATAGTCCTCAATATCAAGCAGTGCGGATTTTTAACAGGTTGCCATTGGACTTAAAAACTTTAATTTACAAGAGCTCATTTAAGTCAAAACTCAAAGTGTTCCTATTGGAGAAATGTCTGTATTCTATAGACGATGACTTATCCACGTTTTAAATTTTTTATATTAGTTAATGTGAGACTGGGTAATATGAGTATGTAATCGCAGCTGTAATGACATTGAATGTTTTATTGTATTGATTTTTTTTTAAATTTATAATATTAATGATTTTATTGTATTATGACTGTGTTAATTTATAATTTTAATGAGTGTTGTTTTTTGTTGTTTTTTTTTATTTTTTATTTATTATGTATGTTTTCAAACACAATGTGAATTGTTCCTGAAATAAATTGAATTGAATTGAATTAAATTGAATTGAATTGAATTGAATAGGCGTGATTGTATGTATGTATGTAACTTCGATAAGAAAAAATAAATAAATATAATGATACCTCGATAAGAAAAAATAACTAGAAAAAGTAACTGTTCTTTGTGCACAATGTTATAATATAAAAGAAACGCTTCTTCAATATTTCATTTTATTACACTTTTCGGAGAATTTGCTGGGAAAAAGTTGTTCTAAAGTTTTCTTAGAAGAAGCAATTTTGGTGAATTTAATTATAACTAGGAAGTGTTTTCTTAACAAGAGCGGCTGGTTGCTTGAGGGCATTTTCTTAGGTTAATTATGAAGAATGTCCTGGTTTGTGTTAGTGAAGGGCTAGTTGTACCACGATTACATGCTAAAAGTTAGTCCTGAAACACTCAAATTTATGGATGGTATTTTCTATTATACCTTCTACACAGGGGAAAAGGCACTATAACATAAACACTCAACATTCGCCTGCCCTTATACCAATTTATTTGGGGTCGGCGCAACATGTTTCTTTCTTCCACATTTCTCTATTAGTCGCCATCTCAGTAGTCACCCCCTTCCTATGCATACCGTAATTCACACAGTCCATCCATCGTTACTTTGGTCTCCCTCTAGTTTTGTAGACATTGACATTCATACTCAATACTTTCCTCACGACATAACTACTGCAACTAGTAAATTAAAAAGTACTGCAATCACTGCACTTATGAATTCCTAAGTCCAACTTCAAAGTCAAATTTTCTGCCTTTTTTTTTTCAGGATGGGAAATCATCAAATGACTTCTCCCGCTCTGGGTGGAGCGGGAGGGCGTGTCAGACTTTTACTGACTAAAACCCACCCGTGTTCCTTCAGTTGCCCATGTACCAGGGTCACGGTATCTCTTTCGAACAATCACGCGACCCCGGCAGGCATCGGTCCTAGTAGACCCCTACACTGCTGCTGACATCTCTTTGAGGTGCGCGTGGAACACTACGCGCCATCGACCCGAGCCTGGTCCTTACCGGGCGGCGAGCTACCCATTGCTCGCCACCCGCAAGCTCGCGCCTACGGTGGCCGGGAGTCCGCTATGGACTCCCGACGCCCGGGGCGTCTCCTCCTGCGGTGGCTAGGGACGTGAGGGCGCAGAGACTGCCACTCCCTCACGCGCCCCGCCTCCTCCTTCGCGAGCATTACTGCTTCGCAGAAGGAGGTGACGGCTTCCCATTCCCTCTCGCTCCGTACCATGGCTCGCACCAGGGCCGGACGCGAGAGGTCGCCGCCGCCGATCGCCTCCACGAGGACACGGCGGTGCTCCGCCCAGGCAGGGCACACCTCCACCGTATGCTCCACCGTGTCCTCCAGACGATCCTCGCAATGGAAACACCCGGACGTATCCTCCCGCTTTATCCTGAACAGGAACCCACCGAAGCACCCATGCCCGGTGAGGACCTGCGTCAGGCAGAAGGTGAGGACGCCGTGACGCCCCTCTATCCACTCCTCAAAGAGGGGACTTACCGCCGCAATTGTGGCGTGCCCAGCACTGGGTTGCGACAATCGTACCCGCCATGTCGCCATGAGATCACACCGGAGCTCCGTCCGCCGTGCCGCGATTTGTCGCGGCAGCGGAGTTTCGCCCCGGCGTTTTGCCTCCTCGCGCCACTCCAACATGTGCGCGAGGACCTTTGCCTCCAGATCCCATGGCAGCACTCCGGCAAGGAGGCTCGCCGCCTCGCACGAGATCGAAATTTTCTGCCTTGCTTGTGAATCAAACCTTCATAATCGGCACGCAGCGTTCAATAATGCCATTTGTATTATGAATAACGTAGTTTTAAAAAAACTGACTATATTTATTATAATAATAACGTTTTCTTCTAGTGTCAATATAATTTTTACCATAAAAACGAGGACAGTTGCAGACAGCGGCGCTCGATGTGCTAATTAAACGTACTAAACACGCGCCGAGCATCAATCCTGCTTCAGACGGGTTCCCTTTATCTGGCAGAAACTTGATGCTCCGATATTTGTAAGGCATAAAAATGTTTAGCATAACCATTGATTGGCCGAATGTTTATATGTCCGACTTTACACTGGCATACTTGTAAGATGGCAGAATTTTATTTAGCGTAATTACCTTTATTTTTATTTATTAGGGAAAACAAACAGTGAACTTTGGCAGACTTAAAATTCCGCATAATTTCGTTTAGCATAACATTTATTTAGAGCGACCATTATTTGATACAATTTCACTTGGCATACTATGAAGATGGCAGAATTTCATTTAGAATAATTTTGTTAGGCATATTGTAATTTCTATAAAATTGCATTTTAACCTTAAATTAAAAAAAGTGTCTCAAAAAGTCAATATATTATGTTGTGCTACAAAAGTTATTGACAGAAACGAATCGCTGCAGATCCGACTCCACGTAGTCTTGTTTGCCCTAGAGTGTAATTTAAACCCGCGTAGACGCGGAGGGGCAAGGCGGCCGGCGAGCTGAGAAGCAGGTGATTTTGACTCGCGCCGCCGCGGCTGAGGTTGGCCGGCGAAGCCGGCCAGCAAGCCGAAGCTGCGGTGGTGAGCGTGAAACCATCTACGACGATGAGCTCGCGTGGGTCCACCGGAGCCACGCAGCGCCGGAGCCATGACAGAAAGCATGCATGCTGCATGTTGCATGCTCGCCTCCATACTATGAGCTTGCTTGCATGCTGCATGCTTGGTTGTATGCTGCATTGTTACTTACATGCTGCATGTTTGCTTGCATGCTGCATGTTTGCTTGCATGCTGCATGCATTGTATATGCTTGTTTGCATGTCTGCATGCAACGTACTAACTATGATTTTTCTGTTATGTAATAGATGTGTGTTTCAATTAATATGGATATGAAATGTATGCCAAAATATGATTCAAACTATAAAGTTTCTGAGATTTCTGAGAGTTCTGCCTTTTAATGACTATTGATATGAAATAATGCCAAGAGACGATTCTGACTGCAAACTTTCTGTGATATGATATGTTCTCCTTTTTAGGGTTCCGTTGCCAAATGGCAAAAAACGGAACCCTTATAGATTCGTCATGTCTGTCTGTCTGTCTGTCTGTCTGTCTGTCTGTCTGTCTGTCTGTCTGTCCGTCCGTCCGTATGTCACAGCCACTGTTTTCCGAAACTATTAGAGCTATGCTGTTGAAACTTGGTAAGTAGATGTATTCTGTGAACCGCATTAAGATTTTCACACTAAAATAGAAAAAAAACTATAAATTTTGGGGTTCCCCATACATAGAACTAAAACTCAAAAATGTTTTTTTTCATCAAACCCATACGTGTGGGGTATCTATGAATAGGTCTTCAAAAATGGTAATGAGGTTTCTAATATCATTTTTTTCTAAACTGAATAGTTTGCGCGAGAGATACTTCCAAAGTGGTAAAATGTGTGTCCCCCCCCCCCCCGTAACTTCTAAAATAAGAGAATGATAAAACTAAAAAAAATATATGATGTACATTACCATGTAAATTACCACCGAAAATTGGTTTGAACGAGATCGAGTGAGTAGTTTTTTTTAAAACGTCATAAATCGTAAACCGCAATTTACCTTACATTCAATCAACGGAAATATAAAATGAAAAAAAAAACATTTATTTTTAAACCGAGAATACCTACAGGTTTGTACGGAACCCTCGGTGCGCGAGTCCGACTCGCACTTGGCCGGTTTTTTTTTATTATTATGGATATAAAATGTATGCCTAAAAATGATTCTGACTTATAAAATTATACGTTGTGTATGTATGGTAAATGAGTGAATGCCAAACAATTTTCTGCGAAATGAAGCTTATGCTATCCACTGTTATGCAAAATAATATTATGACCAAGTCCACCGACTTGGTCTTGTTTCTGTTCTCGCCTCATTATAATAGGCGTTACTACCTATTTAACCGACTTCTTTGGATTTAAAGTTGATACGAGTGTCCATGACCGAAATTTTTGCCTCATCGCTTTCGACTAAAACCGCATAAAAACGACAGATTTGGTTATTCTGATTCCAAAAATACTAATTTCAGAAATATTCCACGCTACGCCTGGCTGGATTATTAAATGGGTCAAAAATAATAATACCGAAGTGTTCTATAGCAATCTGTCTGATTTTTTAAATGTATTTAGAAGATAGTTCCTGAAAAACGAGCCAAACCACCCAAATGTAGAAACAAATTCTATAAAACAAATTGAGTCCGTCTTATACATACAACTTTTCGAAAGTCAAATTATTAAAAAACCGGCCAAGTGCGAGTCGGACTCGCGCACCGAGGGTTCCGTACAAACCTGTCGGTTTATGCATAAGGTTTATGTTTATGAAAATATATGTTTTTTTTTTATATTTCAGTTGATTGAATGAAAGGTAAATTGCGGTTTACGATTTATGACGTTTTTAAAAAAAACTACTTACTCGATCTCGTTCAAACCAATTTTCGGTGGTAGTTTACATGGTAATGTATATCATATATTTTTTTAGTTTTATCATTCTCTTATTTTAGAAGTTACGGGGGGGGGGGGGGGGACACATTTTACCACTTTGGAAATGTCTCTCGCGCAAACTATTCAGTTTAGAAAAAAATGTTATTAGAAACCTCAATACCATTTTCGAAGACCTATTCATAGATACCCCACACGTATGGGTTTGATAAAAAAAAAATTGAGTTTCAGTCCTGTGTATGGGGAACCCCAAAATTTATTGTTTTTTTTTTCCATTTTAGTGTGAAAATCTTAATGCGATTTACAGAATACATCTACTTACCAAGTTTTAACAGCATAGGTCTTATAGTTTCGGAAAAAAGTGGCTGTGACATACGGACGGACAGACAGACAGACAGACAGACAGACAGACATGACGAATCTATAAGGGTTCCGTTTTTTGCCATTTGGCAACGGAACCCTAAAAAACATACAACAACAACACACACAACATATTTACTTTCCTTTATTGTCTTATTAAGTTACTAGCTGTTGTCCGCGATTTCTTCTGCGATTCAGTATGAAAAGAACCTGTAAAATGATCTGTAAATCCTAAAAAATCGTTCTGTAGTGTCAGCGTAAAGGGTAACAAATAAAGAAACTTACTATCCCATTAATATAATATTAGTTAGGGTGTTACCTAATTCACACACATCTTGCTACGTGATCCGTATTCCGCTCGTAGCTACAGCGCTACGGCGCGGCGGCGTAGCCCTACGGCGCGGCGTAGCGCTGTGAAAGCGGCTACAGCGTAGGCAATTACGCAAATAACCGATAGCCGGAAATTACGCGTCACATCCTGCGCGCTGACCTTGTACATGCGGGCTAAATGATCCATATGTAAATTATATTTATGAGTTCTATGTATGTAAATAGTAGCATTCATTATAAGCGTGTAATGCTTAAAACCATAAAATGATGTGTACTTTTTGGACTCGAATTCTTTTTGTAATTTGTAGTTTATTTTCATTGGAAGTCTAATAAAATAATAGCATCGAGCTCATTTCCAAGAGACTTAATCCTTACCTCGGCAACAGAAATCCTAAAATGTTATGTTGGGAAGTTAGCTATGTATGATTGATTGATCAAAATAACAAAAAACAATACGTTGTTTCTAATAAAACACATAGGTACATGCCTATAAAAATCCACACTTACCTAACTGGAACCTATGTACGTACATAACGTATCGTTAAAACTGGCAGTCACCAGTTCCGATAGAATATAGGATGTGTCTGGCAGGAGGAGCCGCTTGGCATCGGCGACGTCGGCGCCGCCTCACTTGCCAAATGACTACTCGTACGTGCATAACTTGTGCTTATGTTATGAAATACAGACTATTATTTAGGTTAAGTGTAGTTTTAATCACACAGCTCTTATGTAGACCCCATGGGCCTGGACTTCACTTTGTTGGAAAAACACTACGACATACGACGAAAAGTTGCTTAAAATATAACATTTCGAGCCAATAAACGTTAACCAATTAACATTTTACGATAATGCGATTTTTATCGTATCGATAAACATAGGTACAGTTTTGAATATCGTTTACGATTAAAATCGATGGACCTGAAAGGCACTCATTTTTGTTTAGTCTTTTACCTATAAATACAATCAGCGCAGCAACTACTACTGTTAACTACAACCAGTGCCAGATAAAGCCAGCGCGGGCCCGTAGCAAAATTGGGGTCCACCCTTTATGGCAGAATTTGTTTCGTCATAATATTATTTTGCATAACAGCGGATGGCATAAACTTAATTTCGCAGAAAATCGTTTGGCATACACTCATTTATCATACATTCACAACGCATAATTTTATAAGTCAGAATCATCTTTAGGCATAAATTTTATTCCATAATAATTAAAAAGTAGAACCATCATATCGCAGAAATTTCGCAGTCAGAATCGTCTCTTGGCATAATTTCATATCGATAGTTATTAAAAGGCAGAACTATCATATCTCAGAAACTTTAAACTTAGAATCATCTTTTGGCATACATTTCATATCGAAGAAGCATGCAGCATGCAAAAGCATGCAGCATACAAGCAAGCATACAGCATGCAAGCAACCAAGCATGCAGCATGCAAGCAAGCATGCAGCAAGCATGCAGCAAGCAAGCATGCAAGCAAACATGCAGCATGCAAGTAACAATGCAGCATACAACCAAGCATGCAGCATGCAAGCAAGCTCATAGTATGGAGGCGAGCATGCAACATGCAGCATGCATGGTTTCTGTCACGGCTCCGGCGCTGCGAGGCTCCGGCGGTCCCACGCGAGCTCATCGTCGCAGATGGTTTTACGCTCACCACCTCAGCTGCGGCGGCGCGCGTCAAATCACCTGCTCCTCAGCTTGCGGGCCGCCTCGCCTCTCCGCGCCTACGCGGGTTTAAATTACACTCTAGGGGTAGGGCAGAGAAGACTACGTGGAGTCGGTTCTGCAGCGATTCGTTTCTGTCAATAACTTTTGTAGCACAACATATACTCACTTTTTGAGATAATATTTTAATTTTATTTAAGGTCAAAATGCAATATTATACAAATGACAATATGCCTAACAAAATTATTCAAAATGAAATTCTGCCATCTTCATAGTATGCCAAGTGAAATTATACCAAATAATCGTCGCACTAAATAAATGTTATGCTAAACGAAATTATGAGAAATTTTAAGTCTGCCAAAATTAATTATGTGAAATAAAATTCTGCCATCTTAAAAGTATGCCAGCGTAAAGTCGGACATATAAACAGTCGGCCAAACAACGATTATGCTAAACATTTTTTATGCCTTACAAATATTCGTTTAAAGAAAATTATGCCAAGTGTGTTATGCCAAATAAAATTCGGAGCATCAAGTTTCTGCCAGATAGAGGGAACCCGCGAAATTGTGATGTCCCATCACAATTTTTTTTTGTGGGTGGGAAATTATAAAACGGCGTCTCCTGCTCGAGGGTGGAGCGGAAGAGCACGTTTGACTTTTTCTGACCACAGCCACCCTTATTCTTTCAGTTGCCCATAAGCCAGGGCCACGGTAACTCTTTCGAACAGATCTCGCGACCCTGGCAGGATGGGGGCGCCTTGAGCTTTATTACCTATTAAAAAGGATATACTTAAATAAAACAAAATATTTAGAAAAATGATTTTCGTGATGTAAGCAACTTTAGAAATAACACTCGTCAAATCAATATTTCTGAGTAAATCAAATTCTATGCTCTCTATAGTGAGGTCATTCAAACGTTCTTGTCCAATGGGAGCAACACAATGGTGTTGTTTAACACATTTTTAATTCTTTGAATGTTGAAAAAGAACGTTCTCCGCTGCAGTTTGTGATCATCAAACTCAAGTAAATGCGTAACAATATTTGGAAAACACGATTCTTTTACTGACTAAAACCCACCCGTGTTCTTTCAGTAGCCCAGGGCCATGGTATATCTTTCGAACTAATCTCGCGATCTTGGCAGGCATCGGTCCTAGCAGACCGTTTCAGTTTACTGACATCTCTTTAAGGCGCGCGTGTAACACTACGCGCCGTCGACACGGGCCTGGTCCTTTCCGCAAGCCCGCGCCTGTGGTGGCCGGGAGTCCGCAATTCGCGTTTCCTCCTGCGGCGGCTTGGAACATGAGGGCGCAGAGACTGCCACTCCCTCACGCGCCCCGCCTTCTCCTTCGCGAGCATTACTGCTTCGCAGAAGGAGGTGACGGCTTCCCATGCCCTCTCGCACCATGACTGGACGCAAGTGGTCGCAGCCACCGATCGCCTCCACGAGGACACAGTGGTGCTCCGCCCAAACAGGGCACACCACACGATGGAGCATACGGTGGCGGCATGCTATGCGCCCTCACGCCCCTAGCCACCACAGGAGGAGACGCCCCGGGCGTCAGGAGTCCATTGTAGACTCCCGGACACCGTGGGCGCGAGCTTGCGGGTGGCGAGCAAAGAGTAGCTTGCCGCCCGGTAAAGACCAGGCTCGGGCTGACGGCGCGTTGTGTTCCACGCGCGCCTCAAAGAGATGTTAGCAGTACTGAAGGGGTCTGCTAGGACCGATGCCTGCCAGGGTCGCGACATTTTTTCGAAAGAGATACCGTGGTCCTGGCACATGGGCAACTGAAAGAACACGGGTGGGTTTTAGTCAGTAAAAGTCTGACACGCCCTCCTGCGCCGCCCAAGAGCCGGTGACGTCATATGATGATTTCTCACCCACAAACAAAGAAACCAAGGCACACCTCCACCGTATGCTCCACCGTGTCCTCCAGACGATACTCACAATGGAAACACCCGGGCGTTTCCTCCCGCTTTATTCTGAACAGGAACCTCCCGGAGCACCCATGTCCGGTGAGAACCTGTGTCAGATGGAATGTGAGGACGCCGTGGCGCCTCTCTATTCATTCCTCAAAGAGGGGACTTACCACCACAATTGTAGCGTGCTAGTAGGTGGCTTACAATTTATTTGATTTGTAGATTTTTTGTTTTTGCACCGGTGGGGGGGAGGGGGGGCAAGGCGCGGGGCCCGCAGCATTTGCTGCCTCCTGCTACATGGCTAATCCGGCACTGACTACAACTATTTTAATAAAAAAATAATATCAGTTTTGGGGTTTAGAGAACTAATAATATTAACCTATGGTTATTCTAATCTTAATCTATAGTCACTTCATATTTTGTCAGGGTGAAGTGTTTTCTAAGCCTTGCCATAAGGAAGTCATATCAACAGCACGTACTTTATTCCAAATCCTAACATAACTCGTCCACAAACGCATGCGCATCACGTTTGCTCGCCTAACGACGACATAAAGATCAATTTATAGGTATTAGCATACACCAATCACGCTTGATTTGGCGATAAAGTATGGCGGCCGTGATTACAATACTGAGTGGAAGCGGAGTGACAGTATAGCTTCAATTAGAGGGCTGCAAAAATGACGTCGACATTAGAGCCGCACATTGTCTTGATTCACGAGTTATATACCTATAATAAGGAGTATTAAAAGTATTCGGAGCATCTGTATCCATCCAAGTAGAGAACCAGTCACCTTCATCACAACTTCATCATATTTCAGCTGTAAAAGGATTCCTTGTTACCTAGAGAACCACCAGTTAAGCTAGAACAAAAACAAAACAGAGAAGAGAACAAGATCGAATTTATTGTATACCTTTGTTCGTGCCTCGTTTACAGCTTCCAAACACAGCTCCAAGTCTAGAATAAAGTCAATACTCGAGTCACAAAGACTGCTGCATCGTGTCTCAACTCGTTCCAGGTCGAGTGAACGACACACATACTTACCTCCCCCGAGCTTTCGACCACTTGTGCCACTTCCAAACGCTCCCAATTTCACTTTCCTATATCTATTATAAAATTTCCGAAGGCTCAGCTCATATAAATTGTATGAAAAGGTAGAATGCGGTGGAGGAGTTCGGCATACTTCGGAAAAGCTCGGTCGACACGGAAAGCCCGGGTTATTTCCATAATAAATGACTTATTAAAACGGAATTCATTTTGAACGGTGCGAAAGAAAAATATGAGAGAAATACTTTGGCGTGGGCCGCCTTTAACGGTAGGGTTGATTCTTTATGAAGTGACGAACATTAAGCTAAGTTGAAAAGAAAAGTTTTATTGAAAAATTGAATGTTATTTTTCTTTATTATTCGTACGTTTGATTGTGTTTGAAACAAAGAGTTTAATAAACTTGTTGTTTACTGCGCAGGTTACACTTGCTGGTCTGAATGATAATAGAATTTGAATTTATCATAAAATTGTGCCAGTCGGTCATTGAACGTTTAAAAACGGCTTACACGTTCTTCTATAGCTGAAAATCCCAGTGTTTCCCTATACTGGACGTGACTGTTAGTTTAATGGTCCGGTTGGCCAAAATACTCGTAGTCTGGCAATAAATAAATAGCACCTGCAGACTCTGAATCCTCCACAAGCGCCGCTTTTGGACAATGTCTACCTGTTTTGTCTGTAATTTGTATGGTGTGCATAATATAAGTTATGGGTGTTTGCAGCAGCAACAATATGCTCAGTGTATTCCTAGATTGGATTAAATTTGTTTATCTGTGACTGTAACCTCCCAACATTAGAAGATACGTTAAATTGTTACTTACTTTATGGACTTTGGTTTGAAAGAAAAGTTTTCTTTTCAATTCTATCCTAGTAAATAAGTAGTAGTTATAGTCTTCTACATTAAGTTTGTCGTGAGCAGCCCTACCCGTCTAGGTAGCTGAATGGAGCGCAGACGCAATGCAGGCGCATTAGCATACAGAGCGTGATAGCAAGCACGAGGTGTTCGCGGTAATTACTCTAAATACTCGCTCCTCAGAACTCGTGCCTACTCGCACTAGTCGTACTCTGCACTGAGGGTGAGTTGTTCAAGCGAGCATTGAGTACACAGGACTCGGGACTCGCTTGTTAATGAGAATTGAGTAGTAACAAATTTAGATTGCGCATAAATGTGGTAATGTAGACTCCAGTGGTGATTAATTTAGACGGGGTATGAATATGCGAAAATCAATTCTGTGCGTTGATTGTTTTCATGACAGATTATCTAGATCCATTGAGCTCATTGAGCTTCAGATAAGGGGTTATGTTAATCAGGTAGGTAGGATACCTATGTATGTTGTAAAACTTTCCGTTTCATAATATGGATATGATTCAGTAGTAGGCACAGTGATTGTAGTAGTAGATTGATTTTGTATCGTAAAAATCTATATTTTAGTGTGAAAGCACAAGTAACCGTTAAAGTACAAATAAGCAATTTTGCTTATTGGTACTTTAACGGTTACCTGGAATGTTAAATACGACCGAATAGACTTTGTGAATATATAAATTCAATTTACAGACGAAAATACACACGTAACGTATGCCCGAAAAAAGGGGCATCTACCTTCATTCGAAGGTGCCCGACGATCGTCCAACATTAATGCGTTCACTCGATACAGTAAGGTACGCGCCCCAGTTACTGTCCCCGGAGGAATACACTGCATTAGCGAGGGCAGTAAGCCGACTGTAATGGCCAATCCTATTTTATTGCTAATGAATTGTTAAAACTACTGATTAACTTCGTACAAGCGAGTTAGAACTTTGTTTTTGTAGTTATCTTGTTACGTACGAGTACATGAGGGTGTTAAATGATAAATGATTTTATTTCTGTAAGTAGGTTTGTACAAACACTTTTGCATATCAATGATATATTTTTTTAAACTAGCTGAGGTCGGCGTTTCCTAACTGACTACTCTGAGAAGAAAGGCCGAAACAAACTCAGAGGTCACAGTCTCTTTTAAAGTACAGACATAATCTTGTTCACATCATGTGAAGATCATGTAGATTGGTGACTGAAATGGTCTTTTGAAGAAAGAACCACACAGATTGACTGGACCTGTCCAGTCAGTGCAAGTATTTGTCACTAATCGTTTAGCTTAACTCTGTTTTGTTTCTACTCGAGTGTTATGACTAGCTGCGGACTAATCACGACTGTCTTTGGACTAGTAGATTCTATATACTTACTTGTTAAACTACGGACGTAAGAAAATTGCAGTGAGATTTGATCGTGCACTGGATTTGCAACTGTTGGTGTTGGACAGAGCATTGAGAATCCAATAGAGTGCAGCGCGAGTGATTCTCAGCTCGTCAAATATACAGTGTTCAATATTCGACTCTCGGCATTAAGCAGTACGTTGAAGATTCAGTGCACGTAAAAATCCCGCCATGATTGTATTACGTCCGTGGGAACATGTGCTTCTACATAGGTTTTCTGATATCTGAAAGAAATCAATGTATGGCAAGTTATCTTGGGTTAGTAGGTACTTAAGTACTTACATTGTTAAAATATTGCCTCTGTTATATCGAACGTGTATGTCTCTCTTTAGTTTATGTTCCAGATAAGCACTGTATGAACAGTTAAACTGAGCACTGTTTCACAAATCGAAGGTCCGTAGATCTTATCGTTTTCGATAAATGGCAATAGGGCCCTTCGGAAAGCCGACAAAATTTATCGTTGAAAGCCCACTTCTACTGTCGACGCGGTAATTTATACAGTTATAAAATTAATATGAAATTTTTCTTTGTTTTAATTATTTCTAATTAGTGGTTCGCGTTTCAAGCGGTGCTTTATCCGTGAACAGTCAGGTACTGCCGTGGTGCGGTACACTACATAGATGCACTTCGCCTGCCCCTGTCTGCCTCTATAATTAAAACTATAAATAAGCCACCGCGCATTATACTGAGATTAGGCCGTTATTTAAGGCATATTTTCCAAGCAAGAGTATGGCATATTTTATAACTGTTCAGGTACTTTTAATATGCTGCAGGGAAGTGGTTTCGAAAAGTTCGCCCCATTCGTTCGTGCTAGTTTCGAAGTGGGTATGGCTAACGTTTAAGCCTCTATAATGATGATCCAGTAATAATCTCGATTGAAATACAGTTTTTGAGATTAGTAGGCATCAAATTATCACTGTCATTTTTTAATCCATTCTAAATACCTTCTGTGTGACAGAATTAATACTGTGCTTCTGAATGTCTTCAGGATACATGCAAATATGACAGTGTGAGGTGAGTTCGCACCGGAGCATTGTTCTAGAGCACCAGTATTTTTTATACTTGACTTTTCCAATCTCCAATCCTAAGTTTCCCGTTTCCCAGCACCTGTCTAGCTAGTTAGTTCTATCTTTTATCAAATTATGATGCAACTCAGTGCAAATTTACTTATCACTTGGAATTAGCTGCGATTGCCATTTAGATAAGTCGTTGCTTCGTAGAGCGTGTTAGTTATTGGTCCCGGTGGTCGCACTAATACCAATAGCAATGGTAACTCAGACTCTGCGTTCAGTCTAGTCTTAAATCAAATCAAATCAAAATATTTTTATTTCACATAAACCTACATGGGCGCTTATGAAACGTCAGAAGCTAGGTGCACGGTTACAATTTGTTGATTCATATGGAGAAGAGCCGGCAAGAAACACCACGGTTACTCTTTTAAAAATAATTGGCTTTTAACAATTGTTTCAAATTAATAAGTTTTAAAAAGTGTTAATAGGTATGAGAGGACGGTGCAGGCAAAGGGTGCAGGCCTGTCAACAAGTACCAGGTACTGAATAAAATAGAAAATTGTCTACAAGGCCTACAACGTTCTCACATTCACAAAGTTTATGAGTATAAAATAATCTACATAAAAATAGTATTTCATAAATATGACATATTACACTATTTAAACCAAATGTTATTACTTACATGACAACCAATATTAAAGAGTACAATTTAGAATTGTAGGAAAATGGAAAATGGAAAATGAGTCGATGTCAAAGAAAAATGTAAAAAAAAAAAACTTAAATACAATATGTACATCGTCATTTAGGAGCAGCTAATAGACACTGGTCATTCTGTAATGAGCTACCAGGGAAGCCACATGTGCAGAACGAATTATTGCCAAACTTCCTTGTCTTCAACGTAGTCTTTTATCTTATAATATGCTTTTTTGATAAGGACTCGTTTGATGTGTGATTTGAACTTTCCATAACTAAGTTCAGTAACCGACTTTGGCAACTTGTTATAGAAGCGGATACTGTTTATAAGAAATGATTTACTAGTTTTAGTTAATCTCAATGTAGGTATCACAATTTCATTTTTACTACGCGTATTTATATTATGGAAATCGCTTCTTATTTTGAAAAGGCCTCAGTTTTTGCGAACATACAAAATACATTTAAAGATCTAAAGAGAGGGAAGAGTCAGTATATCAATTTCTGTAAATTTGTTTCTAAGAGACTCGCGAGGCCCCATTTTATAGATTGCTCGGATTGCCCTCTTTTGTAAAATGAAAACTGAATCTACGTCGGCTGCAGAACCCCACAGCAGAACGCCGTAAGACATAATACTGTGGAAATAAGCAAAGTATACTAATCGAGCTGTAGCTACATATATCGGTCAACTGCCTAATTTTTCTTATTGCATATGCAGCTGAATTTAATCTACCTGAAATACCTCTAATGTGGGGACCCCACTACAGTTTAGAATCTAGAGTAATTCCTAAAAATACAGTTTCCGAAATAGCATCTAGTTTCTTGCCATCAAGTTTTAAATTTAGACCTACTTGGGGAACATTTGGTAATGAGAACCTAATACATTTCGTTTTGTTCGCATTAAGTAAGAGATTATTAGCTGCAAACCATTTCGAAAGAATAGCTAGACTATCGTGAATATGTAAGAGATCCTTGTCTTTTCTATCTATTTTAAAAATAAGTGAAGTGTCATCAGCGAACAAAAGAATGTTAAGTCTAACTCATTTTTGTTCAAAATAGAACTCGCGAAGCGACAGATTTTCTTACGACTTTTCTTCATCAATACTAATACGAGTATTAATAAAGCTGAAGATTTTTTTTGGTTGAACACGGTCATCTCAGGAACTAATGTCCGAATTGAAAAAATATTTTTATGTTGGGTAGCCTATTTATTGAGAAAGGCTATATAACATCACGCTACGATCAAAAGGAGCGGAGCAGTAACGAAAAATGAACGAACACTGGCAGACAATTCGATACGAGGGGAAGTGCTAAGGGAGCAAAAATTTGACGCGGACGAAGTCGCGGGTAATAGCTATCTTTTAAGGTCGTTTCAAAAACTGGAACAATACATTACAATTTCTCGGTAGCTGGCCTGTTCGAAATAGCATATCACATAGACTACCAACATATTAATTCAGAAGAGGCTTGGCAGATGAAGATATGCATTTTGCGTCTCCAGTATAATCTAAATGAGACATCAACAAACCACGGAAATACACCGTTAAATTAGTGAACAGTGCCCACGTCCAGTATACGCTAACTGATATGATACGTATGCTAATTCGCGCTGTAATTGCAGCAGAGTGCGGTGAATATTAATTATTTCCATATAACATTTTACTAGATAGCTGGAATGAGTTTTCGGGCGCGGCGTTGCGTTTTTGATTAAAGTGAATTATGTACGTGATTCATGTTGCTGGAGTTTGTTCGTTAGTGCGGTTTTGGAATAAACAATACCTTTATTAGAAGTTTAATATAACTTTATTAAAAGAAGAAGAAATATTGCCTTTGCTAAGATCGTGTATTCATACGTCGTGAATCTCTAATAAACGTTTATTATATTCAAATGTGTAAGTTCCAACAACAGCCTTCATACTCTCACAAAGAGTCCCCGTAACCCTCCCTACAGATGCGATGCAACATTCATATGTGTAGTGACGCAGCATCGATTGTGCCGCGTCTAGACTCCCTCTGACACGGTCACGTGCTCATGCTGTGTGCCATCACCATCACATGCAGACGCCATACAACAGCGCCATACACGTATGGGAAGAAGTGTCGGATGCCTGGATAGGCCTTTTATATTATTTCACCATATTTTATTAGGTAAGATAGAAAACTAGACATTCATTTTTTTTCTACTATTCTTATGAGTTTACGGTAATCAAAGTTCTCGGAAAATACCCCTATTTCTAGAGCAAGGTTTCCATTTCACTTTCATTTAGCAATAGCGTTTCCCAGAATCCTTCGACGCAGTGTCTATCTGGGAGATAATAACAGTTCATATTTTCTGGGAAACTGACATTGGACGCGTTCATTGGCCCTAGCACGAATAGGCGGGAGATAAAAGAAACGTAAATTCGAAAAACGATTTAACACTGATAATGCTCGATCTGCGTCTAATATTTACTCAATTTTAGAACTGATGAGTGACACTGTGTTGTCGCAAAAAAATTAACCGAAATGCTTTAGGATAGCTATTTTATCGATTCAAAAATCGTTCAAATTCACGTTACATTAACGTCGCGCGTTCGAGCTTGGGTCTCTGTACTTTGTGCCAACATTAAGTATTACTCAAACCTGATTTTTTTTGGCATTACAATTTTTGGAAGTATAGTAAAACTCCAATTTGCCACGATTCACTTGTATTTACAACCATAATATTAAAAGTGTGCTAAAAGAAAATATACCAGCAGTACATTCTGGAAGCTTTCAAGCGTTTCGTGCACAAACTCAAACATCCATTTATGCCGCAATATTTCATTTTTACCCCTTACTTCTACCGTGGAGTGCCTACTCTGAATTCCGCTCGAATTCTCAGTCAAGTAAAAGCATTAAATGCACAGATTTAGCAGTCATCTCGCTATTTACTTAGCTCCCTGAACCACGATACCCGCAGTACTTGAATATTGGGAATTTAAAACTCAATACAACGTTCATTGGCGGTTTGGAAAGGAGATGGTTCCTACTAACGGTTGAAAGTAGCAGTGTATGAAAATGTAAGTGAGGCTTCGGACTCAGGGGAGTGAAACGAAAGTGGGGCCTCCGATGGTAAACGATGTAATGGTTTGAGTTAAAAGCGTCGGGTTGTAAAGGGTTGTGTTTTAGATATAAAGCCTAAAATATTTTGTGATAATGATTTAAGGAAAATGTTTCACGCTTTTGTGAAAACCTTGCTACCCTAATATTTCATGACATGAGTGCTTTTAAAACCTTTTAGCCGTTTTGAAAGTAAATCTAAGGATAGTTTGAACCAGATACGGTCCAGATACCAGATATATTGGTCTATACCTCGTATTTTCGGTCTATACGTTATATTACCTCACAGGCATTTAAAGGATAAGTAGTATTTAGGAAGAAATTTCTTCGTAGAGCATGACACTTTTCAGCGTTCCTTTCGCACTTCGCACCATTAGTAATGAACCGGTTTACACAAAGCGTTTTAGAAGTAACATAAAATGTTATTCAATACGTTAGCACCAACATCGCAACGACCCTCCCAGTACCCATTATATTCCTGAAGCTGTTCCTGATATTCTTGTAAGATGATATTGTGTACCGCGCGGTCTCGGGACGACAATTGTCACGTCATATTGAAAATTGTTAGATTCTGTGCCTTTGAATATTTAGGAGGTATCTGTTGCTTTTCGTTATGGTAATTTTGTGTAATATTTTTGTATAATGTTGATATTTACTGGAATTTGTAAAATTATACTAAGAAGGTAAGTAATACGCCCAACAATATGAATTGATTAATACGATAAATATACACACGGGATAATTTATTATACTCAATTAACTAACGAAATATAAAAATAAAATTATCCTAACTTAACGAAAACTGTTAAGTATGGCGTAGAAAAATTCCTCCGCATAGGTGAATATGTGTCTCATTACTCAAATCATTTATTTCAAACTAGCTTTGGCTTTGCCCGCGTGGAGGTCGAAAATCATCCCGCGAGAGTGTACTACCGAGATAAAAAGTACCCTGTGTAAAAGTCATCATCATCATCATCATCATCATTTCAGCCGTAAGACGTCCACTGCTGGACATAGGCCTCCCTCATTTTGGAGGGCTTTGCCATAATCGCCACGCTTGGCAGGCGGGTGTAAAAGTACCATGTCTAAATCTAGGTAATAAACGTTCTGTTTGTCAAATTTTATCTAAATCCGATCAGTCGTTTTTGCGTGAAAGAGCAACAAACGTCCATACTCGTCTATTAGTAGGATAAACCAAACGGTACTTTTGAATTATCAAACCGGTCAGTCGGTTAGAAAGATGGTATTATAACCCTATGGTGAAGAACGGGCAAGAAATACTCCACGAACACTATATATTGTTACAAAAAATTGAGCAAAATCATCCGACAACAATTGCTTGGCAAAAATTTCCTTGTCTCCTTAAAACCTCAATTCTACTGGGTCCTATCTTATCTTACTTCATGATTATGGCTAAAATCAAAAATGGTTTGTTTTTTTCCTTAGCCTTTGAAAAGAGCTAATCACAGGAGTTTTTAAACTTGGCCTAGAATTTGCTTAGTAAGACAATAAGGCCACTTCCTAAACCTGTTCAACCTTTCAACTCACCTATTTCGCTATAATCTTTGAGGCTGTTTCCGCGTTCAAATGGTCGGTAGAGGGTGGCTTTTCACTCTATTTCTCAACTTCCTCACTTTGCCAACATAAAATTAGTTTAGCGTGTTTCCTGCCCGCTAGGCCGCGCTGAGCTGTGGGGCTCACTGATGCATCTATAATCTTGTTTATTTCACCAACTTTTCAATAAGTTAGTTATTTATTAAAAACTACGACATGTGGAACCTTTTTGTTGTTCTTTGCTGCCTCTGTTTTAGAAGAGACACATTTTCACCCTCAGCCTTTCTTGTATTGCGTTGCGTTTGAGTTCTGATTGGTCTGCATGTGATAGTGATAACAAAGTATTAGGTTTCATCGAGTGAAGCTAAACAGTAATATATTGCTATGCAGATAAAACTAAGAGATTATTAGATTTTTTTTTTTACCTAATCGATAAAGACGTATAAAGTGAAGCATTCAACATTCACCCGATAAATACTACAATTTCCGGTAGTTTCCAAATTTCGTAACAGTTACGGTTCTATGAAGAAAAGTTTTATTTATATCATTAAATGCTAAACGTCTAGCTACTAGGTGCACCCGGTATAAATGTGTCCTAGACGTCCGTGCTTGCATGCACGTATACGTTGGCTTCAAATGTGGCGCCACAATTGTTTCAATACAAGTGTATGTCTGGCGACTCAGGCGTGCGGCCTGCCTTAGTAATAATATTTCCAATGAAATGAATTTCTAAGCTCAAATCCTGTGACTCTTTATTTTGTTATGAACCCTGTTTTAATATTCAGAGGGTGGATTGGCGAAATCCTTGGGGGCTGGTATTGACTTTGTAAGAAATTTGCGAAAGAAAACATTTTGTGTCTTTTTTCTTTCCAAGTACATACGTTATCCTTATTGTTTCTTGTAATTTCTTATCTAGATAAGTCGTATGGGTTGGTACCTATTATGATTTCCCACTTTACTAAACTAAATATTTAATAGTGAGCATGTCTTCCCTCCGCACAACTGTTTCTGCAAAGATCTGGTAGGAATTATGTTAACAATCGAGTCTATATTTATAAGTTACAGCAGAAGCAGTTGGTGAAATTAATTCAAAATGATGTTTTATCAGTTTGGATAATACAGGCTTAACCGATCAAGTACCGTAATTACAGAAACAATTAAAAAACGATTGTTTGTATACCAAATGTGGTTTCTCAGGGACTTAGAGGTTAATAGGTAGTAGGCTAATTTATGAGCACATAGCTCATTCGAGATCACTTTAAATAAAACTTGTGAAAACTCGCTAACAATGGTGTTAAATTACGATCCAAAAGTCCCCCGTGTTAGTCCACAACGGATGAAAGAGCTCTCTGCCCATGCCGCCAGCATCGCAACAACCATTCGTAATGAACGCTTCCTTTGGACGCGGACGCGTTACAATGTAAAATAAATTGAACCGACACAAAGGCTAAACGGGGTTAAACGTGCTCGTATTCAAAAGTTATTTTTTAATATCATTTTGGGTCGGACCGTGATTCCGATGAGCTTACTCGGTAATTAGGTCGGCGACCTATAATCCTGTTATTCCGGGTCGAAGGCTATGTTAAGTAGGTTTCCACAAAATGTAGGCTTACCTTTTTTGTTCTAAGCCGAGTTTAGCAAACCGCGTGGGTTGAGAACACCCCGTCTTCTTTATTGTAGAGCCACCCTTAGAGACAATGTAACGATTAAACAATGGAGCCCGGCAACTCTACGTAGAAGTGTGCTCGAACTCGATGCCGCTGCCGCCCAACTTACCATCGGCCCTAAATGTTAAAATTACAAGATCCATGATTAGTAAGTTTTGTAGTATCTGATTCAGTGGCACGGGTGTGGCGGAGCGCGGGCACTAGCGGGGCGCGGGGGGGGGGGGGCAAGAGACGGAGGGGCCCGTGCAGGGGGCGAGGGGCGCGGGAGGGGGAGTGCGGCGGCGGCGACGGTGCTCCTTATTTTATTATCGCCTTCCTTCCTACCCCCTGCTCCCCCCCCGGGAGGATCGCTCCGCGCATGCGCCCGGCCCCCGCCCGGCAACTGTAAGGCATACAGTAAATACTCTATCTACGTTTTTCTGACTCATGTTCAGCATTATTAACTATTCATTCTGAAACAGAGCTAATGTATTCATTCTGTCGCGATGACTCTCTGTTTGCTGGATCATCATCATAATTCACTTGGCTGGATAGAAATTGGTTGTTCGTAAAAGAAATGCGATCCTGATAAAGTTTGGGATAACTCGATCAGTTTCAGCGCCCCTATGCTCAGTGAGTTGAGTGTTGGGTTACCAAACATATTGTGTTCGCGTCCCGGGTCTTGTTTCACCCTAATTCGATTTAGGCGATTTCTTTCTGCGTCATGCAGTTTTCATACCTAATTGTTCTGATAGAAAATTGAAGAAAATCATTTGAACAAATAAAACGAATCCTGCATTATGATGTTAGTTTTATTTCAACATCACATTTCTAGATGTTCTCGGAAGGAATCGGTTGCAGATATCTGTCAAATTATTTGCCAGCTTTCAATGTCACACGGACTATGTCGATTAATAGAGTAGTTACTAAGTTTATCGTCAATATTAGCAGCGGATAGCGGCCAGACGATAGCGAGTATAATTCAACTGCGACATAAAGCGCACCGCCATCGCCATGCGCCATGACATTGACATAACTTAAGTCTGCCGAATGTTACGTAACCCAAGGAACTTAAATCCAACCTGGAATGCGCACAGGCTGCCAATACGCGGTCCGAGCGAGATAGCTTCGCGAGAGCCCTCTGTCCCTTTCATTAGGGTGACCAAGCAATATGATGTAGGTAGATACGAATATAACAGGATAAAATATATTAACCAATAATTTGATTTAAAACAAAAATTGTTACGCTTTAAAGATGGATTAAAGTAAAACGCAGTAAACATAAACGCAATGCAACGCATAAACTCTGCTGTCGAGTATTATTGTATAACCTGGAATATCTGGCGCGCTGGGAAAATAACCATTTTGTTTAGTATTAATTTATTGTCGTAAAAATCTAACAGACGTTTTTAAGAAAAATGGTTGGGACACTTTTTACTGGTCAAATGCGTCAATTGAATTTACCCGTAAATAATCTTATAATTTCGTTCATTATGGGCACCCTACTTCAATAGTCCGGGAGCCAGGTGCAAATTTGGTTAATTATTTCCTCTCGAAATATAATTCGTGAGACGACAGAAGCATCTACTCATTTCCTCTCAGCTAAAAATTTGTCAAATTGTAGCTCATCTAATATCTCAACGAAAAAAATAATAAATTTGACAAATTTTTAGCTGAGAGGAAATGAGTGAATGTATTTTTTTTTTCTTCGTGTTTGGGAGGCTACAACCGCTCATCCCCCCAACCGAGCGCCAGCTGACGTTCACGAGGCTTTATAATTCTTTACTCTGATGCATTTTACTAACTACCGCTTAAGAGGAAATTGGTCATGAAAATCTGTTGCTGGCTCCCGGACTACAAGAAAGGGACACAGGGCTCTCGCAACGCTTTCTCTCTCGGACCGAATTTCTCTCTGGCCAAGTGATTATCTGTAATAGAACTTAGTAACATATACATAAGGTTTATTTTTATAATGGTGTCAAATTGACAATGCACATTCCAGGGGTCGGGTATAAGTTCCTTGACGTAACCTCGTCTACTTCGTGCAGATTAATTATATATAAAAAAAATTGCACTAGTTGTTAGCGGTGTGCACGAAACTATACGCTAATGATGAAATCACATGCACGTGAGATATTTTACTAATTGTTTCTGTCTGGGGTGGCGTCGCATCTGCGAAGCCTCTAGTGAACATACGAAGCCATGAGTTTGCCGTATCCCTCAAAAAAGTTCTGATTCTGATTGATAATGTGTTACGCAATTAGGGCAGGAGGTCAGTGTGCTGCCCATCACGTACCTAACACACAAAATGCTAGTCTAAATTTTTCTCTCTTTTTGTTTACATTCATTAGGTTAATTCAGATAGGCATCAGATGAATTCAACTATAACTCAACTGAATACTTATCTACTTACTTACGTGCCTACTCTACTAAACAATTCCTATTTAATACAATACCAATTTGTTTTACGACAATAGGGTGATGGAGAGATATCATCAGCCCATATTCAGCAGATCCTTCACAGTTTACACCCTGATAATCGATAAAGATAAGACCTCTCACCAAAAAGCATAAAGACAATTCCCAAACAATCCGAATACACGAAAAACCTGCGATATCTATAGTATTTCACCGGCGATTTCCGCCCGATAGCCTACAGGAAAAGGGCCGAGTTTTACAGATACGCCGGTGTTGGAGCTAATAGTGCCTCTGTTACATGACAATGGCAAGGTTGGCGCGACGTTGGAACTGTTCGCGTGTGTCTCTGGTGGGGAAGGGCGAGAATATCGTACTCCGTGGCTGTGGGAGGGTGTGTATAGCACGTGTGCCTATGTGTTCGTTGATACAATGTCTTCTTGCTTATAACCCGTGACGGGTTCAGTAATGATGAGTTCATTTGAAAACTGAGTGTGGAGTTAAACTTGAGTTGAATTCCATGAAAGATTCTAAGTCATAATATCATTGACTAAGTAATAAGTTAAATTAGGCAATACTCTACGTCTAGACTTCACCTAATAAATTTATATGTCATGTGTTTCAAGAATGATGCATAAGCTTATTCATGAAGTTATTTATTAGTTAGGAAATTAGACTGTTGACTTCAAATTCAATCAATTCAAAATTGTCTTGTTCGACTAGTCAAGTAGGGCAAACTGATTTTTTTTAAGACCAATAATAACGAAACGTTTTATTGGATGCCTAATTAAGCCTCACGTAGGATTATTTTAAGGTTTTAATGTGAGGTTACAAGTAGCTCAATCTCACTTAAAACCCTCCGCATTATTCGAGTGTATAATCTCGTTTGACACATTATTCTAAATAAAGGCAGCTCTAAACTTAGCCCGCATACATTATCAGACGACCAGTATATGATGACCGGCGGAGGAAACCGGAACTTAAATAAATGTACTGGATGTGACGACTCGATACGGTAGGCCTTAGCTATCAGCGCCATTATGAGGGGCGAAGCTTTACCGGTACTTGGTGCTAAACATTTCATAGGCTTCATGTCCTCAAACTAGACTCACACATGCATGTTGTATAATAGCTACAGTGCCTACTTATATCTTTTCATGCCCTTACAATAGGCAGATAATTTACCTTGCTCGCTAATTTATTTGGCTAACGTTAAAACTTTATATTATTAACCGCTACAGGTTCTTGTAGTTATGGCATAGAAAACTAAACATAATTATGTTGCATCTAAAAGTGTTTGCATCGCTCTGACAGAACTGTTTTAGTAGTGTAAAACAAATAGGATTTACCAAAAATTCGAAGATATGTGTGACATCCAGGGCCGGACCGTGAGTTTAGGGGGCCCTGGGCTAATACTACTTAGGGACCCACCTAATAACTCAAAGTATAGAAAAAATGAGACGGTAAAATATTTGATTTATCTAATATATAAAATTCTCGTGTGACAGTGTTTGTTACCAAACTCCTCTAAAATGGCTGGACCGATACGGGTAGGTCTGAGAATCGGCCAACATCTATTTTTCATACCCCTAAATGATAAGGGTGACCCACCCCCAAATATTAGGTTTGTGCATAAGTTCTTGGACACTCAAACACATTTACTAAAAATAAATTTATTTTTTTATTAAAGAAATTTTAATCCACAATATAATTACCGTCATGTTCAACGACATGTAACCATTTCTCTGGCAAAGACATTATGCCGTGTTCCCAAAAAGCAGAAGGCTGGTGGTCAAAAAACTCAGTCATGTCGTCTTGGAGTTGTTCATAGTTTTCAAACTTCTGCTTTCTTAGATGTAACTTTAGAGCCCGAAACAGACAATAGTCTGACGGCGCAATATCAGGACTGTATGGTGGGTGAGGTACCACTGTCCAGTTCAGCTTTTCCAGAATGTGGCGGACAGACTTCGCAATATGTGGTCGAGCGTTGTCCTGAAGAACTGATACAGACAGCCTTTTTGGACGCTTTGTCGCTATTTCTGAGGCTAACTTTTGCAGTTGTGGCCTAATGGATAAGGCGTCGGACTTCGGATCCGAAGATTGCAGGTTCGAGTCCTGTCACGGTCGAAACGTTCTTTTTGTATTTTCGTGCGCTATCTTTAATAGTAGCGTTAGTAGTCTGCTTCTCGTCCAACAGTTCCCAATAGAGAATGCCCTGCCAATCCCAGTAAACTGATAGAATGATCTTTTGTCCATGACGATCCGGCTTTGGTGCCGTTGGCACCTTTCTCCGCGTGGAACCCAATAGGCCTGCCGCGTTTTGTTGCTGTAGTGAACCAAGGATTCGTCAACAGTGACAGGGACCTGAGAAAGTCTTGTCTGTGTGGTTGCAGGAGGAGACTTTCGCAGATGGTCACGCGTGCTGCGCGCTCGCTGTCTGTCAGAGCGTGGGGTGTCCACCGACTCATTATTTTGTGGTAGTCTATTGCATGCAGGTGCCGAATTATAGTGGAATGGTCGTACCAAAGTTCTTTCTCCAATTCCCTGGTAGTCGCATCCGGATAGTTTTCTAAATGTGAGCGTAGAAGGTCTTCGTCGAAGACAACTGGCCGACCGGACCGAGGTTTGTCTTCAAAACTCGTATCCCCCTTATCGAAAGACTTAAACCAAAAACTCACTGTGGAATGAGCAATAGTGCCTTGTTCAAACGCAGTGTTAATTGTCTCGGCCGTTTGCCTTGCACTCGTTCCTAGATTATGCTCGTAAATCATGATCGCTCGTAGTTGACGCGGTTCCATTTTGAACTAAACTGAACAACTCGGAATGCGCGCGCCCTTTTATACCCCTTGGCGTAAAGCTCCTAGAACATTCTGTAGAATGATAGATTATTCTAGCGTGTAACCGAATTAAAACCTAGAATTTTTTTTATGAAATCCAAGTGTCCAAGAACTTATGCACCAACCTGATATATACTTTTTTATTTTTGTTTTATTATGATTTGGTAATAAAAAAATACATGAAACTCCAAATTTTCACTCCTCTACCACCAACCCCTATTTTTAACAGCAATAGGTATATACATATATAAAACAAAGTCGGGTTTGTTACAACACCTATAACTCGAGAAGGACCGATTTTCATGGTTTGTTGGATTTGCCTCCACCTCGAATAGCAGAATAAATATTAAAATTGGGAATATTTCATGAGAAAAAAATGAGAGGATTTTCATTTTCTCATACATTTTGTATGGCAGGTAGAAATCGCTTTAAGCATTTGAAATACCAGGTGGTCATAACTTGGTAGGAGCTTACCAAACATAGGAGTGTCAACTAGAAAAAAATTAAACCGCCGAAAACCTGAAAAGCATAAAATAATAAACCTTAAAATTATGAGTCGGCGCTTTGAGTGATCCTTGTTCATTGATTTTTCAGCGCCGACTCAAAATTTTAAGGTTTATTATTTTATGCTTTTCAGTTTTTCGGCGGTTTAATTTTTCTAACTCTATAGGAGGTCACCTAACCTCACCGTAATTGCGCAACACACTAATAATAATAATTTTAGAGGTTATTTATTGCTCATCCATTCATTCGTATGGTCGAAAAAATTGTCTGTCCTTAGCAACGTCAACAGCGTCATGAATTTTGTGAAATTCTCAAAATGAAAGGGATTTCTACTGATAGTGCATTACGTAATTACCCCTCTGGGTATGCGTAATGTAGAAAACGCTTTATGCCGTCGACGTACCAGGTTGTCATAACTTGGCAGGAGCTTACCAAACAAAGGAGTGTAAGCTAGAAAACGCTTTATGCCTTCGAAGTACCAGGTGATCATAACTTGGTAGGAGCTAACCAAACATAGGAGTGACAGCTAGAAAAGGCTTTATGCCTACAAAGTACAAGTTGTCAAACTTGGTAGGTTTATTACAACATTTATTGAATCTGAGGCGATACGAAGTTCGCTGGGTCAGCTAGCATTATAATATATTATGTCTTAGTGTTATACAACCGTAAATAATACTACTAGTTATCATCATCATCATCATTTCAGCCATAAGACGTCCACTGCTGGACTTAGGCCTCCCCGAATTTAGGGGGTTTTGCCATAATCGCCACGCTTGGCAGGCGGGTTGGCGATCGCAGTCTGGTGGTAAAATGCATAGAGAACGCTGCTGCCCATTCTCTAGTAAGTCCCTTAGTCGCCTTTTACGACACACACGGAAAGAAATGGGGTGGTGTTATTATTTACGTCCGGCACCACACGGTACCTTACCGGTAGTTATGAATAACTAAAAATACTAAATAAAAATGATAAATAATGGTACTTATAAATAATTATAGCAAGACAGAAAGAGACAGAATCTGAGAGGGCAACAGCGGAGCACGATTGAGATGAATGTGTAATGGCAGCCAAACATTTTATCTGTCAGTTCGAAGTACCAACACCTGAACGTAGACATGAATTAAATGAATTGAATGGGTTTGATTAACCGTAGGATTCGCAGGGCTGCAAACCATACAACCTGTTTAATTCAATAAAATTGATAGATTCTTTCGCATTATGATCTTTTTTTGACTTGACTTAGCTGGAGGCCCCTTGAACCTACGGGGCCCTGGGCTGAAGCTCAAAAAGCCATATGGTAGATCCGGCCCTGGTGACATCTGTTAACCCGCGTGGCAGATTATAACCAATTTCTTTGATCTAGGTTAGTCAAATAAATAACCACAGTAAACATGCCACGTATAACATACTCTTTTCAAAGGAAATTAAACAAGGTCACTGTATCTATATTCGTATTGTCTAATATCGAATATGTGCAAAGTTTACCTGACGCCACTCTAGATGGCGTTAGGGTAGAATTAGATCAAGCTATGGTTTCGTTACCGAGCCAACTATATATAGTTCCGGATTATTTTTTGTTAAAATATGTTGGCGGTTCACATCAGATCCAGACCCTACGCTCGACGCCCGCCTTGGAAGGTCGTTACGCTGCCGCTCCGCTGCGCGTATCCCCTCCACCGCCCGCCGCTCGTTCGCCCGTCAGTTGTGCTCCGTGCGCCACGCTGCGTAGTCGCCCCGACTACTCTCCGCTATTTTGCGATTTAAATTTATTTAAATCGCAAAATTCGGAATTTCCTGTTTCTTCAGATTCAGTCTAAAACCGTACTGTCTTGTTCGCAAGACAGTGGTATTTCTGATTCGTCAGAAAATCGTCAAAAACGTGTGTTGTGTTGTGGCCCCTTCAGGGCAAATCCACAGTTTCGTGGTCACTCGGCGGATACCTTAACGGTGCCAACGAAGCCGAGTGGGTGCAGACCCAACGCACCCGTCTATCCCCTTCAGGGCTAGACGAAAGTTGGACGGGTCCCGGATCGCTGGCCTTGGGGGCTTCCCTCGTCAGCCCCGGTGACAGTCTTCCCTCCACAGCCGCGTACTAGTGCCGCGGGTATATCTATACCCCCCGCACTAGACTGGTCGGGTACCTTCAGTACCCATCGCATGACCGGTTAGGAACCCGTTCGCACAATAAGATTGGCGACGGGAGTCACTCTTAGGGCTCACCAGGATCACCTCCCTGTCTATACCCGACAGGGAGTGTAACACTCACCCCCGGCATCCCACCGGGGATTAGGCTACGTAGGAGTAGGGTTTTGGTGTCAGGATCACTCTCATGAGTGATTAGGTCCCCCCTCCCCTCCGCCATGGATAAACCCATGGATCCTACGGAGAGACTTGCTAGGATCGAGGCGCTCCTGGCTGAACTAGCGGGTCAGCTCAGCATTGAGCACTCGGAGGTCGGAGCGGTTGTCTCTGTTTTTCTTTTATTGATAAAGAAAAACAAAGATTTCGCTGCCGAATTCTCCGAGTTGTACAGAGCTGAGCAACTCGTAATTCCGCCCAGCCCGGGCATCGCTGACTTCAGCGACGCCCTCGAGGCCCCAGCCTCCACCGATGAACCGTGTCTAATGGACACGGAGGATGTATCCACAACTCCTCCCGATACTGCCGCGCTCACTCCCCAGACGGACTCGCACTCCTCTTCGTCCTCGGACGCAGAGACGTACGAGCTCGTCTCCCATACAAAGGGCAAAGGGAGCAAGCGCAAGAAAAACAAGGCGAGCAGCTCAGCCCCAGCCGCTAAAATCATAGCGGCTGAGGACTCCGCTCCTCCGTCTCGCGCCCCTACCCCGCAGGCGACCTCCGCCACCGCGAACCCCCCCCACCCCGCTACGCAGGCGACCCCCGCCACCGCGACCGCGTCCATCCCCTCCACGCCGCCGGCGACCGCCGCCAACGCGTCCCCCTCCCGCCCCTCGCCTTCAACCTCCGCGAAGGTTGCCGCGCCCCGCGCTAAAACTAGCGCCCAGCCCGTACCCTCTGGCTCAAACACCGGCAGGAAACTCCCTCCACCGCCCCCTGTATTTATACAGGACAAGGCCAAGTGGACGGAGGTGTCCAAATGGTGTGTTGACCAAAGGGTCAACTATACTAGCGCCCGTGCCACCCAGCACGGGATCAAAGTATCAGTCCCCACGTCAGGCGATTATCGCGATCTGACCAGGCTCCTCTCTGCCAGGAACGTGTCCTTCCACACGTATTCCTTGCCCGAGGAGCGACTGACCAGGGTGGTGATTCGCAGGATCCCCTGCGAAATCGCCACCAGCGATATTAAGGCGGACCTCGAACGACAGAACGTGCCTGTCACAGAGGTCCATCGAATGCACCGGTCCAGGCAAGGTACCGCCTTTGATATGGTCTTGGTGGTGTGCCCTCCCACAGAGGGTCACCACCCCATATTCAATGTAAGGTCCGTCTGTAACCTGTCAGGCCTTAAAATCGAGAAGCCCCGTAAGTCAGGCATCATTGGCCAATGCCACAGATGCCAACTGTACGGGCACTCAGCGTACAACTGCTACGCTACTCCCAGGTGCGTCAAGTGCCTGGGAGACCACGGTACAGCAGACTGTACCCGGCCTAAAGACCGCACTCTTTGCACCGAGCCACCTAGTTGTGTGCTCTGCAAAGAGCCCGGTCATCCGGCAAACTACCGGGGCTGCCCGAAAGCCCCCAAGTCATCTTCCCCTAAATTGGCGAAGCGTTTCGACGCTCGTCAGACTAGGGAATCCCCCTCGGCCAAACTCCCCGTGAGACTGGCCCCTCAGCGTCCCTCCCAATGGCCTCTAATGAGTTCCCAGAAGGAGTTCCCCCCACTGGCCTCCAGGCCTAAGCCCGCTCCCATCCCTCCATTAGTGGACCCGCGTACCCGTGCCCCCGCGCCCCTTACGCCCCCCGGTTTTCCCGCGACCGCACCTCCGGCCCGCGCCGCGGCCCCCCCCACTGCCCCTATGGCAGGACCAGTACCCGTACAGAGGAAAGGTCAGGCTCCCCTTGATGCGTTTAACGTCATCACTGGGACCTTTAATACCTATAGCACGTTCCTCTCCCCGCGTGCCCAACAGATGGCCCAGGAACTTATTGCCGCCGGCGGTAATTTGTTCCGAATCCAGTCAATTTATGCTGCGTATCCCGAGATCACGCAAGCAATCCATGTCATGAACTCCCAACGCCCCCATTATGGATAGTCGCGGAATATTAACCAGACAAAAACCCCGTTCCCTAAAACTAGGTTTCTTTAATGCCAACGGCATTCACGGCCAACGTGATGAGATCGCCACGTTCCTCCGCGACCATCACGTAGACATTTTACTCATTCAAGAGTCGTTCCTAAAACCTCATCATCGTGACCCGAAAATTGCAAACTATCGTCTAGTTCGCAACGACAGGTCACGTTGTCACAGAGGCGGCACCCTCATATACTATAGGAAGTCCCTGTACTGCATACCTATGGATACTCCCCAACTCTCCCGATTAGAAGTTTCGGCCTGTCGGTTAGCACTGACAGGCCACCAGCCAATCACTATCGTGTCGGCTTACTTCCCTCCCCCAGACGGTTCCGAGGACCCTCAACTCCTCACTAACGACCTCTCCGAACTTTTCGGCATGAGTGACTCCGTTATCATAGCGGGCGATCTCAACGCCAAACATCCCGCCTGGAATAGCACCAGGACCTCGACTAGAGGTAGGCAACTCTTCAACCTCTGTTCTACCATGAACTTTGACGTCATCGCCCCGATGACTCCCACTCACTTTCCTTTCGACCCCGATCAGATACCCGACGTTCTTGACATAGCACTCCTTAAGAATATCAACTTAAGGTTGGATTCTATAGAGGCTATTCACGAACTCGACTCTGATCATCGACCAGTAGTCATGAACCTGGCCCCCCGATTAGGTACTCGCGACCCCTCTCAACCCCCCGCCACTAAAGTGATCACTGACTGGAAGAAAGTAAGCGAACGCTTACAATCTAACACGTCACATCACTTAGACTCTATCCCAGATCAGTTCGACTCTGTCGCCGACACAACGGCCGCGATCGACTCTCTCACGGAGCACGTACAATCGATCGTGAACGAAAGTTCACGGGAGGTTCCAGATACGGGTGACCGTAAATGGAAACTCCCCGACGATGTACGTGATCTGCTGACAGAGAAGAACGCGGCCGTTCGTGCCTACAGCAACTTTCCCTGTGACGCTAACAAAGCTCACATGCGTTACTTACAGCGTGCTGTAAGGACACGTGTGACTGAGCTGCGTGACGCTAACTGGGACAAGATGGTGGGCGAACTAGAGCCAACTCATCTCGCTTTCTGGGAACTTCAGAGGAAACTGAAATCCTCTGAGTTTTCCACTATGCCCCCCCTGACCCGCCCCGATGCGACCATTGCATTCGAGGATATGGACAGGGCTGAATGCCTAGCCGATAGCCTCGAAGCCCAATGCACACCCAGTTCGCAGCCAGTAGACCAAGCGTTTGTCGATAAGGTAAACGCGGAAGTCGAACGCAAAGCCTCACTCCCGCCCGTTGAAGACCCTGATGATCCCCTGCCCCCTGTCACACCTGACGAGGTGCACGAGATCATCAAGGGTCTGAAATCTCGTAAAGCCCCCGGATCAGACGGCATCACCAACAGAGTGATCAAGCTGTTCCCCGCGCACCTGATTATGCTCATGTGTACCATCTTCAATGGTGCCTTGAGTAATAACATTTTCCCCCAAGCGTGGAAGGAAGCCACCGTCATTGGCATCCCTAAGCCCGGTAAGCCCAAAACCGAGCCCACGAGCTATCGCCCCATCAGTTTGCTCAAAGTTCTCGGCAAAATCTATGAGAGACTTATTTATAAGCGACTCAGAGATTATGCCGAAACCAAGGGCCTCATTCCCAACGAGCAGTTTGGTTTTCGAACCCAACACTCGTGTGTCCATCAGGTACACCGTATCGTCGAACATATCAATGCTGGTTTTCAGCGTGGTATGTTCACGGGCGCTGTATACTTCGATATAGCGAAAGCGTTCGACAAAGTCTGGCACAACGGCTTATTATATAAGCTGTACCAACTCGGAGTGCCAGACCGTCTCGTGCTCATCTTACGAGACTTTCTTGCGAACCGCACCTTTCGCTATCGCATCGAAGGGGCACTTTCCTCCCCTCACCCGATTCGTGCAGGAGTCCCTCAAGGCTCTGTACTAGCTCCCCTCATTTTCACGCTGTTCACTAGCGATATCCCCAGAAGCAAGAAGGCAAGGTTAGCTCTGTTCGCAGACGACACTGCCATCTTTTTCTCGGGATTTAGTGACACAGCGCTGGTTCGCTACCTCCAAACCGCAGTCGACGAGCTCGGCGAATGGTTCAGGAAGTGGCGAATCGAAGTCAATCCCGATAAAAGTCAGGCGGTCTTTTACACCCGACCTCGACGTAATCACCCCCCTCCCCGACCCATCTCAATGTTCGGCAAGCAGATCCCCTGGGCGAAGCAAGCCAAATATCTAGGTGTCATCCTCGACGAACACCTCACCTTTTCTGAGCACATAAAGCAGGCTCGCTCGCGGGCCGCTTTCGCTCTGGGTAGGCTCCATTGCGTCCTGAACAAGCGGAGTAAATTGTCTCTTCTGTGTAAGAAGCGGCTTTACACCGCTTGTATCAGGCCGATTATGACATACGCAAGCCCAGTCTGGGCACATGCCAAGCCCCGATTCATCCATAGGATGCAGACTCTCCAGAACCGTTTTCTCCGTCAAGCCACAGGCTCGCCTTGGTTTGTTCGGAATATCAATCTTCATTTAGATATGAAACTCCCGACTATCCATCAATACATAAAACGCGCTTCGAAGCGCTTCTTCGATAGGGCCGTAGCCCACCGCAACCCTCTGGTTGTGGCGGCAGCTACTTACACCCCCTCCCGTATTAGCAAAGTCCGCCGCTCGCGGCACATTCTTACCGATCCTGATGATCCCACTACTCTCCTCCAGGAGAGTCGAAAAGAGACCAGTACAGCTAGACCAGCACACAGACACAAACCGTACCGACCTCGCCGCCGAGGTCCGTCGTCGCGACCCAGACTTAACAGTCCCTCCCGACCCTTGCAAGAGCCAGCCCGCGATGCTGCGCCGTTAGCTTTAAATTAGTCCATAAATAATTTAACTCAGATCCAGCCAGTCCCTTGCTGCCCCCCCTATCAGCGATTGCCTAAGCCGAGGTTCGTACCCCCCTCGGGGTAACCCTTAGAGCTTTCGCTTTAGTTTTTAAGTATAATAAGCCCCGGCTGGAGGCCTAAAAAGGTAACTTTTTAGAACTCGCCGGGCCCCAATCCGTTTAAGTAGTAACAATCTTTTCAGGATTAACTACGAGATGCCCCACAAAAAAAAAAAAAAAAAAAATTTTGTTAAAATGAGATTCCTCAAGAATTAAACTGTCATAATTAAAACCTTCTGCGTTTGATTGGACATTCTCGCCTTCGGACCTTGAAATCCTGTTCATGGTCCTTCGAGCCGGATTGGCGTGAAGGTGTTTTTGGTAGTCATCGGCGGTGGTGGTTGATTATCACCCGCAACGTTAGTACTGGGCAGTGGATTGCTGTCCAGAGCATCCCTACAGCGAGGCGGCAGCGGTGTCGTCATCGAAGCAGAGGATCCGGCTGGGTGCCGGAGGAGTGACGTTGCGTGGAGGAGCCAGGCAGAGGAGTTTGTGGAGCGGCCGCCAGAGGGCGCCACAAGTACGGTGAATCGTCGAGTATAAAGTGTCAGTGAGTGCATAGTGAAAAACCGTGAGTACATTTTCGACTTTATTAATAGGAAGAATTTAACTTTAAAGTTCAAGAAAAGTGCATAGAATTTTGAACCTTAATTTCACTAGACAATTAACTTAGTCGTTTTTAATATTACTTTGGACTTACTAATTTTAAGCAAAAAGTGGTTCAGACGGGGAACCTACGCCCGATTTTACTCAGAAATACAAGTTAGTTTAAAACACTTGTAAAATTTTAATCGTTATTTGGAACTTAGAAAAATTTCGAAGTGCTTCAAAGTAAGAAAATCAGAACATTTTTACGGTGTAATTGAACGTGTTTACTGGACAATAAGTTTATTTATAGGGTTAAGTTATAAGTTAGTTAAGTTATAGTTGCAAAAATTTGTGTATTTTTTATTTGTAACTACCCACTTGTGTTATTTTAAAATTAAGAATGGATTCGCTTAACGATATTCAGGAGGACATTCAAGCTAAAATGCTTAAGTCTAAAACTAACTTTAAAAAATCTCCTAAAGAACGTTTAACTGTTTGTTACCTAGAAACTAGGATTGAAACAATAGAACAACAATGGCAATTATTCTATAAAACGCATGTAAAAATAATTAGTGAGATCAAAAAGTCCGATTTATTTAACTCAAACTATCATAAAAATGGCTTATATGATGAGGTAGAAGAATTTTATATTCAGTTTAAGAGCGAGCTGAAACAAATATTAAATAATATGACAATGTCTAGTGAAACATGTAATGTAAATCCTGGAGCTAGCTGTAGTACAGGATTTAGAAATTTTAAGTTACCAGAGGTTAAGATACCAGTGTTCTCTGGAAATTATAGTGAATGGCAGACGTTTAGGGATTTGTTTTTAGGATTAATACACAATAATAAAACACTAGACGATGCGCAAAAATTATATTACCTAAAAGGGTACTTAACTGGAGATGCAGAGAACCTATTAAGAAACGTTAATGTAACATCTGATAATTATACAGCTAGTTGGGCAAAATTAGAGTCAATGTACAACAACAAACGATTCTTAGCAAATGGGATTTTAAAACGTTTGTTAAATCAAAAGGGTTTAACAGTAGAATCAGCCACTGAAATAAAAAGATTACTCAGCACCACATCTGATTGTTTAGGATCTATTAAAAATTTAGGTATTGATGTTACTTCTTGGGACATCCTAATAATACACATTGTTAGTGCCAAGTTGGATAAGGACACCAGGAAAGCCTGGGAATTAAAGGTAGCTTCAGATACAACGGATGATTTGCCTACTTTTACTCAATTTTCCGATTTTTTAACTGGCCGGTTCCGAGGTTTAGAAAACTTAGAAAATAAACCTCATATTCAGAAGAGTTCGCAGTCATTCCATGTGGTAGGGAAAGGAAAATCTGAGTCTTCTTGCCCTTTTTGTTCTGGCGCTCATAAGGTTACGGCTTGTAAAGGTTTTGCTAAAGAAACTAACGATACTCGACGTGATTTCGTACAGAAAAATGGGCTATGTTTTATTTGTTTGGGTGGTAACCACTCTGCCAAATTTTGTAGAAACACCGTCAAATGCCATGTGTGCAAAAGACGCCACCATACGTTACTCCACCCTAGCGGTGGTTCTGGGTCTGTTGGTGAGGACACGGGCGTTATTCAGAAGGAATCAGCGTCAGCTGCTCCTAGGAATAGTGCCTCAATGGAGGAAACTCAAAAGGCCGCTGTACAAGCGGAGGGATCTACTAAGCCAATAGTTGCATGCCTTTCGATAGGAAATTGTAAGGATACGGTTTTAATACCAACGGCTTTAGTAAAAGCCAAGTCAAAGGATGGAACTTATCGGGTGGTTCGCGCATTAGTCGATCAAGGGTCGCAAGGATCCTTCATCACTGAGTCAATGGCTCAATATTTAGGGTTAAAGAAAACTTTAACGAAACACCGTATTACAGGTGTAGGTGGGAATAAAACAACTATGTCTAATTCTTCGGTAGTTGTTGATATACGTTCTCGAGTGAATCCAGATTACGGCGTTCAAGTGAATGCATACGTTTTGAAGTCCATCACATCGCTTCTCCCAGTTGCAACAGCAACCAGGGTAGAATGGGTAAGGTTGAATGAGGACGATTTGGCAGATCCTGACTATCACAGGCCTAATAAAATTGACGTTTTATTAGGTGCTGAGATATTCAGCCAAATCATTCAAGATGGAATCAGAAAGAGTACCAGTGGATCGCTCGTAGCACAACAAACAGAATTCGGATGGATTCTTTCGGGTGTTGTCGGTACAGAAAATTCGTCCGACATCAATTCATATCCTTGTATCACAGTCATGCATTCCAATGTTCAGGATGATGACTTCTTACGTAAATTCTGGGAGCTAGAAGCGGAGCCATCAGGAGCTGAAAAAACACTCAGTAAAGAAGAAGCGGAATGTGAGAATATTTTCACAAATACCACAAAACGAGATGAAAACGGACGTTATATTGTAAGGTTGCCGTTCCGGGATGGTAACCAAAGTTGTAAGGATGGTGAATCTCGGTTTATATCTGAAAAAAGGTTAAAGAGTTTAGAATTTAAACTTTCGAAGAATCCCAAATTAAAGACGGATTACGCTGCGGTGATGCAGGAGTATATAGAACTTAATCATATGGTAAAGGTATCTCCAGAAGAAAAGAATAAAGGGTCTGTACTTACCTCATCACGCAATACTCCGGGAAGATAAGGAGACAACTAAGGTACGCGTGGTATTTGACGCTTCCTGCAAGGGAATAAACGGCGTATCGTTGAACGATAACTTGATGGTTGGCCCGACATTGCAAGCAGAATTGCGACATACAGTTATGCGTTGGAGAACTCATCCAATTTGCATAGGTGCTGACATAATTAAAATGTACAGGCAAGTTCTTGTCAATAGAGAGGATACAATGTTTCAGAGAGTTCTGTGGAGGAAAAGTCCTGAAAAAGAAATTGAAGAATTTGAATTAGTAACGGTTACATTTGGTACTTCATCAGCGCCATTTCTAGCAGTGCGTGCTTTACATCAGGTTGCTTATGATGAAGGGAAGGATCATCCATTAGCAGCAAAAATCATTCTGAATGATTTCTACATGGATGATTTAATGACAGGGGCAGAAAGTGTAGAGGAAGGATATAAAATTCATGCAGAAATAAAAAATATTCTAGCTAAAGGGGGATTTCCATTGCAAAAATGGATAAGTAACAGCGAAGAATTACTACTTAAGATAAGAGAAAGCAAAAGGGATAAGGCTGGGGAAGTAAAAATAAAAATAGATAACATTACAAAAATACTCGGACTTACCTGGGATCCTCGCGCTGATGTTTTCCAGTACTCTGTAGAACTGCCTCTCCCGACGGAACCTGTAAGTAAAAGGAAAATTATATCGGATATTTCAAGGCTTTTCGACCCATTAGGTTGGTTGTCACCTAGTATCATTTTAGCGAAAATTTTGATACAAAAGCTATGGTTAGCAGGTATAGGATGGGACGAAGAAGTGCCCAGAAGTTTATTAAAGGAATGGATTACTTACCGCAAGGACTTATCTTCTTTAATGAATGTGAAAATCCCACGTTGGCTTAACACTAAATCCAACAATGTAAAAACGGAGCTACACGGTTTTTCGGATGCCTCAAAAATGGCCTACGCTGCAGTGGTATACGTCAGAGTTATAGACGCAGAGGGTAACATAAAGGTTGCGTTAGTTGCCTCAAAAACCAAGGTGTCTCCCATCAAACAGGTGTCAATACCTAGGTTGGAACTATGTGGAGCCGTTCTATTAGCCAAGTTGATGGTAGACGTTGCTAAAACTCTAAGTATAAATGTATTAGATGTGCACGCTTGGACGGATTCCGAAGTTGTTATCGCATGGCTAAACAGTCATCCAAGTCGTTGGAAAACGTTTGTGGCCAATCGCGTTGCAGAAATATTAAACACATTAGATACACAATATTGGTCAATATTGGTCGGGTGCTGCTTGTGGTGACTGGTCGACTTGCTGACCATGGTTTTTGTTATTGTTATTTGTATTAACTGTTATTTTATTTTTACTCCGGAGGTCCTAGTTTAACTATTGTAACTTCAACTTAGCAATATGCATCAATGTATGTATATGTATCATTTTGCGTCGTTGAATATGTAAGCGGGCACGCCCTTTATGCCTGGAGGCTTTATTTAAGTTTTACGTTCTGTTTACGATTTTGTTTTATTATTTATTTCAGCTTGAGTTTACTTTTCAATGTTTTGTTCGTATATTGGCGTGTGCTAGCTGACATATGGCGAATAATGTATGTTTTGTTTTGTTTTATAATATTAATTACTTACACGATATTGTATAGAATCAAGTTCTTCTAACTTAACAGACAGCTGTGCTGCTGGGGAGTTTGTTCCGCCACTTCTTCTTCCCAGCTAAAGCACTAGGAAGTGTCGAAGGGCGGGCGTTTTGGGGGGACTGTCTTTTGTAACTTTGACGTTCAAAAAGTGCTGACTCTCAGCCTAGTTTGAATCCTTGCAAAAATTTGTGTATTTTTTATTTGTAACTACCCACTTGTGTTATTTTAAAATTAAGAATGGATTCGCTTAACGATATTCAGGAGGACATTCAAGCTAAAATGCTTAAGTCTAAAACTAACTTTAAAAAATCTCCTAAAGAACGTTTAACTGTTTGTTACCTAGAAACTAGGATTGAAACAATAGAACAACAATGGCAATTATTCTATAAAACGCATGTAAAAATAATTAGTGAGATCAAAAAGTCCGATTTATTTAACTCAAACTATCATAAAAATGGCTTATATGATGAGGTAGAAGAATTTTATATTCAGTTTAAGAGCGAGCTGAAACAAATATTAAATAATATGACAATGTCTAGTGAAACATGTAATGTAAATCCTGGAGCTAGCTGTAGTACAGGATTTAGAAATTTTAAGTTACCAGAGGTTAAGATACCAGTGTTCTCTGGAAATTATAGTGAATGGCAGACGTTTAGGGATTTGTTTTTAGGATTAATACACAATAATAAAACACTAGACGATGCGCAAAAATTATATTACCTAAAAGGGTACTTAACTGGAGATGCAGAGAACCTATTAAGAAACGTTAATGTAACATCTGATAATTATACAGCTAGTTGGGCAAAATTAGAGTCAATGTACAACAACAAACGATTCTTAGCAAATGGGATTTTAAAACGTTTGTTAAATCAAAAGGGTTTAACAGTAGAATCAGCCACTGAAATAAAAAGATTACTCAGCACCACATCTGATTGTTTAGGATCTATTAAAAATTTAGGTATTGATGTTACTTCTTGGGACATCCTAATAATACACATTGTTAGTGCCAAGTTGGATAAGGACACCAGGAAAGCCTGGGAATTAAAGGTAGCTTCAGATACAACGGATGATTTGCCTACTTTTACTCAATTTTCCGATTTTTTAACTGGCCGGTTCCGAGGTTTAGAAAACTTAGAAAATAAACCTCATATTCAGAAGAGTTCGCAGTCATTCCATGTGGTAGGGAAAGGAAAATCTGAGTCTTCTTGCCCTTTTTGTTCTGGCGCTCATAAGGTTACGGCTTGTAAAGGTTTTGCTAAAGAAACTAACGATACTCGACGTGATTTTGTACAGAAAAATGGGCTATGTTTTATTTGTTTGGGTGGTAACCACTCTGCCAAATTTTGTAGAAACACCGTCAAATGCCATGTGTGCAAAAGACGCCACCATACGTTACTCCACCCTAGCGGTGGTTCTGGGTCTGTTGGTGAGGACACGGGCGTTATTCAGAAGGAATCAGCGTCAGCTGCTCCTAGGAATAGTGCCTCAATGGAGGAAACTCAAAAGGCCGCTGTACAAGCGGAGGGATCTACTAAGCCAATAGTTGCATGCCTTTCGATAGGAAATTGTAAGGATACGGTTTTAATACCAACGGCTTTAGTAAAAGCCAAGTCAAAGGATGGAACTTATCGGGTGGTTCGCGCATTAGTCGATCAAGGGTCGCAAGGATCCTTCATCACTGAGTCAATGGCTCAATATTTAGGGTTAAAGAAAACTTTAACGAAACACCGTATTACAGGTGTAGGTGGGAATAAAACAACTATGTCTAATTCTTCGGTAGTTGTTGATATACGTTCTCGAGTGAATCCAGATTACGGCGTTCAAGTGAATGCATACGTTTTGAAGTCCATCACATCGCTTCTCCCAGTTGCAACAGCAACCAGGGTAGAATGGGTAAGGTTGAATGAGGACGATTTGGCAGATCCTGACTATCACAGGCCTAATAAAATTGACGTTTTATTAGGTGCTGAGATATTCAGCCAAATCATTCAAGATGGAATCAGAAAGAGTACCAGTGGATCGCTCGTAGCACAACAAACAGAATTCGGATGGATTCTTTCGGGTGTTGTCGGTACAGAAAATTCGTCCGACATCAATTCATATCCTTGTATCACAGTCATGCATTCCAATGTTCAGGATGATGACTTCTTACGTAAATTCTGGGAGCTAGAAGCGGAGCCATCAGGAGCTGAAAAAACACTCAGTAAAGAAGAAGCGGAATGTGAGAATATTTTCACAAATACCACAAAACGAGATGAAAACGGACGTTATATTGTAAGGTTGCCGTTCCGGGATGGTAACCAAAGTTGTAAGGATGGTGAATCTCGGTTTATATCTGAAAAAAGGTTAAAGAGTTTAGAATTTAAACTTTCGAAGAATCCCAAATTAAAGACGGATTACGCTGCGGTGATGCAGGAGTATATAGAACTTAATCATATGGTAAAGGTATCTCCAGAAGAAAAGAATAAAGGGTTGTACTTACCTCATCACGCAATACTCCGGGAAGATAAGGAGACAACTAAGGTACGCGTGGTATTTGACGCTTCCTGCAAGGGAATAAACGGCGTATCGTTGAACGATAACTTGATGGTTGGCCCGACATTGCAAGCAGAATTGCGACATACAGTTATGCGTTGGAGAACTCATCCAATTTGCATAGGTGCTGACATAATTAAAATGTACAGGCAAGTTCTTGTCAATAGAGAGGATACAATGTTTCAGAGAGTTCTGTGGAGGAAAAGTCCTGAAAAAGAAATTGAAGAATTTGAATTAGTAACGGTTACATTTGGTACTTCATCAGCGCCATTTCTAGCAGTGCGTGCTTTACATCAGGTTGCTTATGATGAAGGGAAGGATCATCCATTAGCAGCAAAAATCATTCTGAATGATTTCTACATGGATGATTTAATGACAGGGGCAGAAAGTGTAGAGGAAGGATATAAAATTCATGCAGAAATAAAAAATATTCTAGCTAAAGGGGGATTTCCATTGCAAAAATGGATAAGTAACAGCGAAGAATTACTACTTAAGATAAGAGAAAGCAAAAGGGATAAGGCTGGGGAAGTAAAAATAAAAATAGATAACATTACAAAAATACTCGGACTTACCTGGGATCCTCGCGCTGATGTTTTCCAGTACTCTGTAGAACTGCCTCTCCCGACGGAACCTGTAAGTAAAAGGAAAATTATATCGGATATTTCAAGGCTTTTCGACCCATTAGGTTGGTTGTCACCTAGTATCATTTTAGCGAAAATTTTGATACAAAAGCTATGGTTAGCAGGTATAGGATGGGACGAAGAAGTGCCCAGAAGTTTATTAAAGGAATGGATTACTTACCGCAAGGACTTATCTTCTTTAATGAATGTGAAAATCCCACGTTGGCTTAACACTAAATCCAACAATGTAAAAACGGAGCTACACGGTTTTTCGGATGCCTCAAAAATGGCCTACGCTGCAGTGGTATACGTCAGAGTTATAGACGCAGAGGGTAACATAAAGGTTGCGTTAGTTGCCTCAAAAACCAAGGTGTCTCCCATCAAACAGGTGTCAATACCTAGGTTGGAACTATGTGGAGCCGTTCCATTAGCCAAGTTGATGGTAGACGTTGCTAAAACTCTAAGTATAAATGTATTAGATGTGCACGCTTGGACGGATTCCGAAGTTGTTATCGCATGGCTAAACAGTCATCCAAGTCGTTGGAAAACGTTTGTGGCCAATCGCGTTGCAGAAATATTAAACACATTAGATACACAATATTGGTCAATATTGGTCGGGTGCTGCTTGTGGTGACTGGTCGACTTGCTGACCATGGTTTTTGTTATTGTTATTTGTATTAACTGTTATTTTATTTTTACTCCGGAGGTCCTAGTTTAACTATTGTAACTTCAACTTAGCAATATGCATCAATGTATGTATATGTATCATTTTGCGTCGTTGAATATGTAAGCGGGCACGCCCTTTATGCCTGGAGGCTTTATTTAAGTTTTACGTTCTGTTTACGATTTTGTTTTATTATTTATTTCAGCTTGAGTTTACTTTTCAATGTTTTGTTCGTATATTGGCGTGTGCTAGCTGACATATGGCGAATAATGTATGTTTTGTTTTGTTTTATAATATTAATTACTTACACGATATTGTATAGAATCAAGTTCTTCTAACTTAACAGACAGCTGTGCTGCTGGGGAGTTTGTTCCGCCACTTCTTCTTCCCAGCTAAAGCACTAGGAAGTGTCGAAGGGCGGGCGTTTTGGGGGGACTGTCTTTTGTAACTTTGACGTTCAAAAAGTGCTGACTCTCAGCCTAGTTTGAATAAATGACTTTTTGATTTTGATTTTTTGATTTTTTGATACGTTCCATCCAAACAAAATCCAGCGGATTGTGCCTCTCGTGGCGTGGCGCCTGGGGAACTCAGTAATACTGCGATATGGTTTAATGGACCAGAGTTCTTAAGGCAATCAGTGATTGAATATAAAAAACCTAAACACTTGATTACTAAATTGGAGGAAGTGAAGGTCCATTCGAGTATCTTTGACGTTTCCTTTTGGGACAGATTTTCATCGCTTTCAAGGATGATCAGGGTAGTAGCCTACTGTAGGAAGTTCTTGCACTTAAGAATTCATTGTGCTAACAAGCAAAGAAATAAACAGTTGTCTACCGCAGAACTCGAGGAGGCGATGGAAATATGTATTAGATCAGGCCAAGAAGAAGAGTTACAAGAAGAAATACAAGAACTAAAGAATACGGGATCTATAGGTAAAAAGGGAAAAAAGTACAAATCGTTGAACTTATTTTTGGACTCTAAAGATGTAATTAGAGTGGGAGGTAGATTAGAGATGTCCCAGTTGAGTTATGATCGCAAACATCCAATACTTATACCTAAAAATTGCTTCCTCACGAAGCTTCTCATAAGCGAGGCGCATCAAAAAACGATGCATGGAGGGCCTCAAGCTATGAGCGCTTACTTAAGATCTCGGTATTGGATTGTGGGGATTAAACCCTTAGTTAAGGCCTACTTTAGAAACTGCGTTACTTGCATTAGGCATACAAACAAGGCCAGAAGCCAACTTATGGGACAGCTACCATCTCCTCGTGTTACACCAAATAAAGTATTTCTGTATAGTGGCGTGGATTACGCTGGCCCGATAAACGTCAGAGTGTCTAAAGGACGGGGTAATAAATCGTACAAGGGGTACATCGCGCTCTTCATCTGTCTGTCTACGCGGGCGATTCACATCGAAGCCGTTAGTGACATGACGTCCAAAGGCTTCCTGGCCGCTTTTAAGAGGTTCGTAGCGAGGCGTGGACATTGCGCAGAACTACACAGTGACAACGGCACAAATTTTGTTGGCGCTGCGCGAGAGCTGCAGGAATTATTTAATGAAGAAAGGTCAACATTCATTCCCGAATTGGTTGAGTGCTTGGCAAATAATGGCACAAGGTGGAACTTTATTCCTCCTCACGCTCCAAACTTCGGCGGTCTATGGGAGGCAGGAATAAAGTCCACGAAATACCACCTCAGAAGAGTTATAGGGAATTCTACATTAACTTTCGAGGAACTAACGACGGTGTTGGCACAAATTGAGGCGTGCCTCAACTCGCGACCACTTTCCTGTGTGGATCAAAATGAGTTAACGGTGTTAACTCCAGGCCATTTTTTGGTTGGGGAACCACTCGTTCTAGTACCCGATTCTAACTTTGAAAGGGCTAATATATCTAGTCTCCGACGGTGGCAACTTACCCAAAGAATGGTACAGGACTATTGGCGGCGGTGGTCACAAGATTACTTAAATCAATTTTTACAACGCCATAAATGGGCTCACCAAAATCCAGAACCAGCCATAGGTGGCATAGTTCTGATAAAGGAGGATGATTTACCTCCTGGTAAGTGGTTGCTAGGAAAGATTGAGTTGAAACATCCTGGGCCTGACGGAATCACTCGAGTCGTTACTGTTAGAACTAAAAATTCCCTGATAAAGAGACCTATTAGTAAATTGGCTATTCTTCCTGTAGCAACTTAAACCTTGTGTTTGTATAGTTTAAGAATATGTATTGTTCATAATTGTTTTGCATCTAGTTTGTAAGAATTATGAAAATAGTTTTTTTTTATATAACCATACTTCATGTCTACTCTTATTGTTATAATATTAAACTTATGTGTTTGTGCAACCCATATTGTAAGACATGTTGCATGGTGGGCGGTGTAGATTAAGAAAAGGACATTCTGCAATATGTCCTTGGTGGGCGGTATGTCTAATATCGAATATGTGCAAAGTTTACCTGACGCCACTCTAGATGGCGTTAGGGTAGAATTAGATCAAGCTATGGTTTCGTTACCGAGCCAACTATATATAGTTCCGGATTATTTTTTTTTTTTTTTTTTTGTTAAAATGCCCCGGCTGGAGGCCTGAAAAGGTAACTTTTTAGAACTCGCCGGGCCCCAATCCGTTTAAGTAGTCACAATCTTTCAGGATTAACTACGAGATGCCCCACAAAAAAAAAAAAAAAAATTTTGTTAAAATGAGATTCCTCAAGAATTAAACTGTCATAATTAAAACCTTCTGCGTTTGATTGGACATTCTCGCCTTCGGACCTTGAAATCCTGTTCACGTATTGTCCATTATCTAAATTAATGAAAAATTGACGTAAATAATGACGTAAACAATCTAGAACATGTCTCAGCTCTTCTACTTATATAATTAGAAATGCCATATTATTTATTATATGTATCAATATTATTTGTCTGCAAGTCTATTTGCACAGCACTACTTAAGTACTCTTTCAAATAAAAATGCATGAATTTCAAATAAACTGTAAGTCCCATATCATATAACCTACGTCTTTAACATAACCGGAATATCAGGCATTAACTTTGGCCCCTAAAATAAAGCCAGAATCTGCGTGGCTCTTGGCATAATAGGCCCGTTGGCGAGCGCCCCTGGCAGCCTCTGTACGCACATTTGCCAAACAGTTTTTTCTTAATTGCCAGGCCTTTGTCTGGATGTAGATATTGTTGGCACCGCTCGTGTGCACTCCGTTTCTTGTTCTGTACCTAGAAGCGTACTCTTGATGCTTAAATACTGCTGAACTGCTGACATGTTTCTACGATTCTACTGGGATTGGTATTCTGCAGAGGAATAGCTATTAGTACTTCTCGGACACCGTATTCTTCATAATGATCAATTAAGTAAAACGATGATCATTGAATGCATTTCGTGAAATCAATCTCCTTTCTCAACCACAAAGTGACATTCTAAAAAGACTAACGCAGAAAATCGATACCCTTACGAAGAAATATTCCTCACAGACTCAAATTTGTAATTAATTATTAAAACAATGAAAGTACTAGGCATGTGTAAATACTTTAATAACACTCAGAGACTTCTCGTCCCTCTGACCTTGTCCTCAGTGTAACGAGCAAGACGCACCTGAGCACCATCGATTTAATTCATTCCGGATCGGTCCATGAATGTTGTAGTCTGTCGCGGTAATAGTCTTGTTATATTTTAAACGATACATTGGATGCGGAATACGGGGATGTATGGGTGACAGTCGAGGGTTTAAAGTTGAGGCATACCCTACCCTTCATCATGGGGACTGGGACCCCAATAATCATTCTCAACCTAAGTACGTTCAGCAAATAAATGGTGTACCAACGTTAAATAAGTTAGAGTTATATCGTTCCTTTGTTAAGAGAATGGAACACGAGTATTCAATTTTAACTTTGTCTTCGATTTTGTTCGATAATATAATAATGGCAGCCAATTATTTATTGTTCTATCGGTAAACATAATTGTTTCAGTATGGAGCGTGTAGCTCTTTGGTTGCCTTAACACTGATGTAAGTAATTCAAAATGTACGTTGCCTTTGTCTCTGAAAGCGTTTCCTTCATAAAAACATACTGCATGATAAATTAAGTTTTAATTTACTCCGACAGAACGTCACTCTAGTCAAACTGTTAGCTAGAAGTTCTCGCATCTCACGAGACATGTCGCTAACTTCGGAGTGCTCTGCAGTCTCTTAAAGAGTACAATGACATCTGTAATCAGATCCACTTCCGCATCATACACACACACACATACACCCTCACACTACAAGTATGTTCACAAATCCCTTTCTTATGTTCCTTTGATACAAACAGATAGGGGTTTTATGAAATTAACTGCTAGCGAAGTAATTCGTCCTTCAAAGGAATGCCGCGGTATTTTGATAATGCTTTCTCGGAGAATTTGCGTAACTACCGAGTTGCGTGCCGGAGTGTATTTGAGAAAATGGCGCTGTTGCGACGAAAGTTCGCGATGTAGATATATATGTATGATAGATGAATATGTTGCGGATACATTACTGCAGTGAAAGGTACAGGGAAGTGCTGGGATCGACAGGGGGTGCTTGATTGGCTCACATTAATTTACAACGAGGCACCGTAGAGCCATTTTACTTACGTGAAACAATAAAACTAGTTCATATTAATAAACGTCGTAACCTTGACCGAAATGTAGTATTACTACTATTTAGTTATTCCAGTTACTACTATTATTGTTGATTTTAGTAATTTTCATAATAACTGAAAATTACCAGGCCGAAATTGATATGAACCCTATTAAACTTACAGCAGTGGGCGGGGAAAGATAGGTACTTACCCGCTCTTACGATTACTCGCTGATACAAAATTTTAGATACTAAATAAGTTCAAAAAGAAAAAGAGCCCCAACCTAAGTATGGGAGTTTTCCCTGCAAATACAACGAATTCCAAAACCACAAAGGACGTAAAATCCGGGAACACAATTGAATTAGCTTTTCCAGCCGGAATTATTTCACGTGCATTTAAATTAGCTGCGTTCTATTGCGACGGGCGGCGGCGGCGACTGAGGTTTGTACACTCTGTACAAATACGAGTGACACTTTATTTAGCGCGAGCAATTTAACTTTTGCACCAAAACTTATAACGTGCGAGCAAAGCGAGTCGCTTTCATTTAAATATTCAGTAAATCAGTTACTGTGTGTCGGAGCGGGCTCAATAATAAATGTAGCGTTGTTCTGCTTTCAGAGGAACTTCCTGCTGGGACATGGACAATGTTTTAACGATGTCATGTAAAATGTTATGGCTTAAGTACTTTTTGGCATGTGTTACATACACATGAAGTTTTTATTATGTATTGGGGAATAAAGGTAATCAAACATAACATTTTCAGGAACTTTTGAATTATCAAGGAGTCGGTGAGTTAATCAGAAAGTTGAAATTAAATGAAAATGTAGGTAGATAATTATTTGCAGCAATTTCCATCTACCTAGCTTTAATTCCGGATATTGCAAGGCTCCGCCGCTTCACTTACCTAAAATTGAAATTCGCTCAGTTTCCAACAAAAACAATGGTTTCTCTACAGATAATATTGAATCCATAGCGTTGTTTTAGGCAGCCACGACTATATTAAACTAATAAGGAGACCGCCAAGATTGTCCGCCTCCGATTTCAATGATTTATATATATGTTGTTATTTTTGAGTAAACGAGTAATTACCCAAAAGGAATTCACGCAACGCTCAATAGTTTCAGAGTTGCTTCTACCGAGTAACCTAAATATAAACGTCCCCTAAATGCAAGCCAGTTAAAATATGCATGGTTTGCTTCAAAATTAATTACAGATCGGGATATATTTTTTTTAAATATAAATGATTTATGTTTTCCTGCAAGTATTCTTAAGAAACCTTGTAACTGTAAACAAGTTGGTTTTATTAAGTGTACTTGGTTTAATCAAGTGTATTGTTTTAATTGTTTTATGACAGTTATCATCCAAGTCTATGTACTGTTGATGACAATGATAGCGAGAATGATGATGTTAATTAATTATGCATTAATGTTGTAATGTAATAAAACATAAATCATTTAAATAAAAAAAAAAACATCTCGATCTGTAATTAATTTTGAAGCAAAGAATGCATACTTTAACATTGGTTTGCATTTAGGGGACGTTTATATTTAAGTTGCTCGGTAGAAGCAACTCTGAAACTATTGAGCGTTGCGTGAATTGCTTTTGGGTTATTACTCATTTACTCAAACATAACAACATATATAAAAATCATTGAAATCGGAGGCGGACAATCTTGGCGGTCTCCTTGTAAGTTTTATTATATTATTCCAGTCGAAGTGCCTAAACTTTTTCGACAAGATAAAATCTAGCTCTGAATCCACAATAACATAACATAACATAACATCACGCCTTGTTTCCCTGAAGGGTTGGGCAGAGGTGTACCTATAGTACACCCACAAGTAGTACATCCACAATAGTTTTCAATAAATTGCCCAAAATAAAAGCGCGCTATTTCACCGTCAGCGGTCGGACATGGCAAGTTAAAACAAAAGACGGTGGTAACGAAGATTTACTCGTAATGCCCACCAGCCTCCAGCCAGCATCCACCAGGTGGCGCTGGGGGCTATATTTATTACCCCACATAAATATACGTATGCCAGTGATAGTAGGTGGTTACAGCACATTAGGTGACGTCACTGTGTCGGGAGACATGATTGAGTGATTGCATCATCCCGGAGATCACTTGATAAGGTTTCATTCAGGTGGTTCTTTTTTTTGCTTCGTCTGAGCAAATGAAGTTTTGTGGATATCGTGATTATTGTAGCTTTTTAAAATAAAAAAGAATGACCATTTTTCTTGTGTCTAAAGCACAGTAGTTAATTACAACGATTATAATCACCCTGTTAAGTGTTCGCCCCCATTAACAAGCACGGTGTATATGCAAAGTTGATGGCGACTGCCTTTTAATATTCAGGGTGCGTGGCCGCAGCGCTGTCATTATACAATTGCTTTCAATGACTTTTAATTTATGCACAAATACCCCTTTGTTAGGTCGGCGCATTTTGCTAACGTTTTTAATTTGCCGCTGAAAAAGGAATTTCTTTTTACAGTAATGTTGGTATATTGAATTGGTAGCCTTGGCGCTGTATGCGAATCCCCATTTTATTCTGGAATAGATTTTTATTCAAACGTTTCGTTTAGATTTTGGTGATGAAATATAAAATCCCATCAAAAACATAAATGTGAAATGAGAGCCAAGTTCAATATTATGATATATGCCTTGGTTATTGACTTCATCGACAAAAGAAGTGAGATCTAAATGGGTGCCAAGTTCAATGGTCAGTCCTGAAATTTATTTATAACTACATAAAATATCATTTCTTCTTATAACTTAGGATAATATATTGTAGCCAAAGGTCTGACTTGGCTAGTTCTCATATACGAATTATTATGTTCAATGGCTAGTTTCTACCATCAAGCCAAATTTGCCAAATTTTTGGAATAATAAGATAAGAACCGACAAGTAACAGGTTTAAACTTGCGAAGGCTATTATAAAATTCGTATATGAAAACTAGCCAAGTCAGACTTTTGGCTACAATATATTATCCTGAGTTATAAGAAGAAATTATATTTTATGTAGTTTTATGCACCCATTTAGATCTCACTTCTTTTGTTGATGAAGTCAATAACCAAGGCATATATCATAATATTGAACTTGGCTCTCATTTCACATTTATGTTTTTGATGGGATATCATTACTTTTTGTTTGTAAATTATTAGTAGGTACTTATTTATAGCATATTTATAACAAAATTAACATCAAATGGTTTTTGTTATAAGTGTTCCTAATAGAATCAATTAAGTGAAAAATTACAATAAAATGATAAAAATTTACCAGTTTCCGATTTACTCCTTTGTATTCACCTAATTACCTATCTGCTTGCCAAATTTGAACTTTCTAGGTCATCTGGAACTGGGTTAGAGTTTTGATCTATAGGTCAGTCAGTGATAAAAATGACGATTTTTGGACGTTAATATCTAAATAACCGTTTGAGATGTGGTTATGAAATTTGGAACACATATGTATCTTGCAAGTTTCACTATATGAGCCAAATTTGACACGTTTATGCGAATTAGTTTTTGAGTTATGAGGGGGTCAAAAGTGGCTCCAAATGGTTCGTGTAATATTACACACGGTGCTGCTCGCCAGTTCTGTTACTTGAACTTGGCTTGACACGCTACCGCGTGTCTAGATACAATAAAGAATTGGAAACACATATTCCTTCCGTACCTACATACGTACCTATGTTATTATACAGTTTCCTTAAAGAAAAACAAATTATCATTTAATTTTTTCAGTTTAATTTTCACGCAAATGGAGGTAGTCTGAACTAATTAGTTAATTAAGAAAAAAATAAACACTATCAAATAAAACTACCTCATAAAGATAAACCAACATAATCCAATTCCCTGAAGCAACATTACGAGTTTAATTAAAAGTAAGAAAACCTCATAATTAGAGGCACCATCCCCTTTACCGCCGGTTCCACCACACCTGACAATTCGTTAAGTTCAGCCGCCGGTTCCACCACACCTAGCCGTTCGTTAGTTCAGTGGGCGCGGGAGTAGGGCCAGTAATTGCTCGATAAGAGACCGTCAACCAGTCGTTAACCGTGGCACACGACACACAGCCGAGCCGTCATTAACGTAGTCCCACCGAATTGTTTCAATACCTAGCTCATAGTGCCGTTCCAAGAGGATCGTTTTGAGGATACAAACACGTGTACTTATGTGGTAAGGTGGGGTTTTTAGTTGTCTGTACATTTTGTAGCTGTTTTAGTAAGAATGTTGTAGCGTGTTTGTAACCTGTTTAAAATGTCTGAGGCGAATATGTGTTTGTATACTACTAATACCTATGTTATACTAAGGCTAATATTGTCTTTTAATTTCATAATGGTAGGTATACTGAGCGAGGTGTTAAGGCTTCTTCAGACAGGCGTGACGCGATATTTGTGAACCAATTTCCATTACATTTTCATAGAAATTGTTCTACGAGTGGGAGCCTTAATCGATCAGCCTTGGTTGTTCAGTGTAACATCATGTAGATCATGTAGACCAAATGCTATATTGCTACCGTTGGATGCTGACTCACCGTGAATCATTTATGGAATTATGACGGAAATCTAAAGAGAATGACCAGCGGTCTTGTGTCCATTATCACTGTCGTCTGTCTCTGTCATGTCGTCTGTCATGTAATCTACTAGTAGTAAACAAGTAAGATCGTCTAATTCTCAGTGGACTCACAAAGTCGATAATTGACTTTGCCTTTTCTTTTCACTTCAAATTAGCTTGGAATTACCCCAATTTAACTCTTATACCCTACTTAAAAGTTTGCTTTTCGAAAATCAATACCTTTATCCGGAACGTAAGTACTTTTATTTATTTTAGGCAGTTCAGTAAATTATAGGCATATTACTGCGAGTTCGTGTCCATATTTTTCTCCGCCCCGCAGCGGAACCGATAAAATTAAGTGTTGTTAATAAACGCCGGCATTATCGGAAACGGAGCGTTTACGTTCTGTGCGAGGCGAGGTGGCCGCTCCTCTATAAGGACATCATTCCGCAGTCCGCATTGTTATTCATCGGGCGACCTCTTTTGTGACGTTTTAGGAGCATGCGATGCCGCATCTTCCCTCTCTCTCACTCATGTGGCGTAACGCGGCGAGCACGTGAAACGGGTGATGTGGTGCGTGAGTTTTGCGCTATGAGCTTGTTCTGGAGTCCTTCGCTCCTTCTCGTTCACACACAGCTTTTCCTCTGCGTAGGAAAGAGATGCCAGATTAGCGCAACAGTTGTCGCACGTAGTATCGATCGCGTTTTCGAGCCACGTGCGGTGCCGCCTCTCCTACCACTCTCTACAATTTTCATTGCAATTTTTCCTTTTGAGCGACGTCCATAGCTGCCTTTCTTTTGTGTATCTATTGATTTATTGTTGGCGGACGAGCGTTGTAAGTCATTACGGATGAGTGGTTGGGTGCGTAGTAATAATTGCTTCATTTCTTTCTCGGATGTTCTTGCTCGTAAAATAAAACGGAATGAACTGCGACTGAGTCTACAAGCTACAGCAATACATGTGTTGTAGTAATAAGTGTTCGATAAACTGTTATCTCGTTTGATTATTACGTAACACAGTGTTGCATAACGATGGATCCTGCTATAAGTATCACTTCAATAAATTCGTGATACTAAGCGTATTACTTTGTCTCTAAAGCTTATGAAAATACTTTCTCAGAATATATAAGATTGTGCCTTTGAAGTCGTAAGAACATGTAAAAATATTCATCAAAAGCTACAAAGTTTCTTCTTTGATCCCGAGACTTAACTACACGTAATAGGATAACAGATTTAATCGGCTCATTTTCTACATTATCCCTTTAAATAATAAACGTACCTAACATCGAGACTAGATAAGTCGAGGTAATGGATATACATATTTAAGGAGCGAACGTTTCGTTATTAATAAAACATTTATAACGGAGTCAAGTATTGAAGTATTAACCAATCTATTTCGCTTATCGCTAGTAGAGTAAGTACCACACTTATAAAATATAAGTTTTTTAAATCTATCGATATCAGTCTTTTTTACTTTGGCAGTGATATAGAACATATCGTTAAAGAAGCACAAATTGATCTTGATAGACTCGCTATCTGGTTCCAATGCAATCTGCTTACCATAAATGCTAGTAAAACCAAATACATGATATTTAATGCTAAAAATAAAAAACTTAATACACATGGCGAATTAAATATAAATGGTCAACCATTATTAAAAACAAATACTGAGAAATATATAGGTCTTACTCTTGATGATAAACTTACAATGAATCATCATATTGAGAAACTAAGAAAAAAGATATCATCACTGACTGGTGCACTTAGAGGAATTGTCCGTTGTCTCCCACTACAAGTCAGATATATTATTTATAACTCTATGGTTAAACCACATCTTGATTATTTAATCGAAGTGTGGGGAAGTACTGCCAAAGTTCACCTTAAAAAACTACAAACATCTCAGAATAAAATTATTAAAGTCTTATTCAATTATGATTATTTTACATCTTCTGAAAAAGTTTTTAAAGAAACAAAATTAATGAATATTAATCAAATTTATAAATACAACACTTGCATACTTGTACGTAAAATAATCAATAAAGACATACATACACAAATAACATTTACAAAAAGAATGCAAATTCAAAAGCGCATGACGAGGCAGGCTAACCATATAATTTTAAGAGCACCAAGGACTAACTACGGTAGAAGGACTGTCGTATATGAGGGGGCTGAACTCTATAACTCTTTACCTAAAGAAATCAAGGACTCTAAATCACTTCCAACTTTTAAAAGGCTATTAAAGTATCACCACCTGAAAAATGCATAAATTGTAAGTTTTTACCGTTTATATATATTATCTTAATTTTAGTTTATTACCAAGCGAAAGCGTTGCTTATCTTATCTTAATTATTATGTTTTCCTCATAGAAGTGAATAATTGTATTCTTTTTGAGCGAAATAAATCTCTTAAACTTTAGTTAAACCAATTAACTAAAATGCAGCTCTAAATAACGAATAAACCAAAACATCATCATCATCATTATAATTGGGGAACACTCATAAATAAGAGTTTACCCAATAATAATAATATTAAGAGACATCTCTCAAACATTGCTTAATTCTGGACCTTCTACATATATTCACTGTCCAGTCAATAAAGTAACAATGGACATAAAGATCCCTATCCCCCTTGTATCAAGCAAGAGAGCACAGAGAGAAATTTAAACTCCTTGGAACATGTTCGGATGAAGTCGGTAGGCGGCCCCCCAACGACTGTGCACTTCGGAACTCATCGGCTGTTCGATGTTTTAAATGGCTGCTCTTGGAATCCGGCTTTTTGGTCCAGTCCAACCGAATGTCGTTTTTCAGTAATTTTCGGCCGAATATCCACTATCGGCAATTATCAAGACCGAAAAAAAATAAGATTCTGTTCATTTTTGGTAGAACCCTACTTTTTGTTAACACTACAACTGGCTTCAATTTAAATTATCCCACGGGAACATTCTACCGGGATATAAAGTAGCCTATGTCCTTTTTCAGGCTCTAAACTATCTGTGTACCAAATTTTATTTAAATCGGTTCAGTAGTTTTAGCAGGAAAGCGAGACAGACAGAGTTACTTTTGCATTTATAATATTATAAGTGTGAATAGTTCGAGCGTTCCCTAAAGATGAAGATGGGACCATAATATAAGTGCATAATAATTGGACTAAAGTATATCCCCACATATTTGTGTAAAAGGCAGCTGAATAATTTAAATTTATTTGAAACTTCAATCGATATTCGTGACAAACGTTCTGCAGTCTATAAGACAGTTTTACCAGTACTATTAGATTCTAAAAAGCTGTTTTTCACAATGATCCCTGAAAGATTAAGAAGCAGCTTTATCCGTTGATTCAAAGTAGCAATTTCATTATAAAAGAACTTCGAAATTCTAGAGGAATATTATTGGAGACCTAATCATTTCTCGAGAGAAACGCGTATGAAGCCAAATATTTTTCTTATAAAACAAATATTCATTTGACCCAACATTCGAACATAAAGAAGAACAATACTAAAACTTTGCCTAAAGGAATCCAACGAAACAACATTCAAACAAAACTTGAAAGGGAATATTTAGGAAAACAAATGAGCAATAAATTTTCCTTATTGCGAAAGACAAAGTCGGTAGAATTGCGTGCTTTTCGGGAAAAGATAAAATTAAAAAATTGTCATTGCCCGATCGAGCTACTCCGTGGAGACGCGAGGCACGCAACCATTACGTGATACAAGGCGGGATAACCAGCCACATTAGCGTGCTGCTTTCGTCATTATTCAAACTCTTTATGAACACTGCACAACGATTTTGGAGCACATAAAATTTATCACGAACCAATTCAAATACGATCCTCCTACCTACCTAACCCCACTGAAGTATTTTTAGACCATATTTTCCTCAACTCTAGAATTTTCGCAGACGCGAAAACCCGCATACCAAGAATTTTCATAAATGTACAAATGTTTTATGTGGTACGAAATAATGAGATGCGGCACATAGCCGCCATACTCCATAGCTGACGGAATCTAGGCTACATTCACGAGATAGATACAGCAGACAATCTGTGAATTATGTGCGGCGAATTTACAAACAGGTACACCCGGTAAACCTTATTAAAATTCAAGTTTCTTGCATATTTTCCCTCAATTTTCTCTTTAATAAACTACAACAACCACTGGGTATAATCTCCGAGGAAGGCAAGCTAATCCCCCAGAGGTTTTCTTAGTTACGAATTCCATTAAAATCAGTTATACTTCCGAAGTAATAAAACTTGAAGTTACGAAGCTGGAGTCGGCGACACTGTTGAACAAGTACACAACATAAATAGTTAAAGCATTGTGCTATGCTCATTAAAATAATCCAGTATTGTACACAGTGTTGAGCTTTGTCGCATGTTGGAAAGAATTAGCGTGTTCGTCACGCGATGTGTACCGACTCACTCCGGCCCGACGTGGAGTTTAAAGCCGACACGCTGGATTTTTCAATTGATTTCCAATTAGCGGCACGGCCACCTGTGCTGTGCTGCATGCTGATGTATTATTCAGGCGCATTACGATTGAATGTCAATCGATTCAGTGGATGAAGTGATACAGTGAGTGATAAATGATTCAATCTGTACAATGTGGAGCGTTCTACTTGAAAGTAGTGAAGACATTATAGAATAGGTTGCGATTAAGATATATTTTTCTGTGTTCTTCTTCGTTATCGTTTGGATGCTCATTTGTCTTGGTTATTTCAATTGTCATTGAAAATTGTGTAGTGATCTATGGTAGTTTTTAGTTCGATGCGGGTCGTGTAGGTACGGAGATTATTTTCCACACTAAAAAAGGTCGAGTACTAGACTTAGTAATTACAATGTATTGATAGATGGACAGTTTACTTTTAGAACCCACACGAAACATAGAGCTTCGTACAAACTGTCTGTGAATGTTGTACCAATTTAATAAAGAGTAATAAGTTCTAGATTTATCCAGAACTTATAAATCTTTCATTGGTCTTTTAGCCAGCATTCTTATTCGCAACAGATATTGACGACATCCAAGAATTGTTTGCATGTGCTCAATTTACGAGCTCCGTATTTGCGTTCCCCGATATCTGCCATTTAATATTAAAGCACCAGCGAGCAAAACAACAGCGTTGTTTACCGTGTAAAAGGAATTTATTTCTTGCGTTCTAAATAAGGGAGAATCGACGTTCATAAAATCCAAGTGTGCCTATAACTCTGTAATGTTTTCACGAGCAGTGCGCAGGTTTGTGCGGGGTTGTGCGGACTGTGCGGGTCTGCACGGGGCTCGCGTGCTCATCGAGCGCCCGGTTACGTTCCCCGACACGGCATCACTCCACTGAAAATTATTTGCGGGAAAAAGAAAAAGTCAGAGAGGCGGGACTTGACAAACTTTTGTCTTATCTTGAAGTTATATCTGTAAAACTAACGTTATAATTTCTTTTATAAAGTTGGGGGAACTCGCAGCGGTAGCGACAAGGAATTTGATTTATTATGAACATTGTTTTAGAAAGGACGTAAAAATTTCGAGCACTTTTAAAATGTCAGTTCCTTTTAGCTAAAGATCACAGTTTAAGTAAAGTTATAAAGGTCCTGAGATCATTTTCCAATTAGCGTCATAGAAGCGTGTTGCTGATAGATTTGAAGTCCCTATAGTGAACTGCACATGCTGCACATTGCATTATAATTCCACTCACTTAATCATCTAATTAAGAATATTACTGTATAAAGAAGCGAGGAGGTCAAAACCTTGCCACGACAATTTCATAATTTTCCTTTGAACCAATTACTTTCGGTATTCGTTAATATTTCCTCGCCGAACTTATAATACCACAACGTGACATACAAGCCACTATCGCTGGAATTTAGCGCGTCCCCTGAGGCGAGGAGGATCGACACACACACATACACGTACGCTATACATGTACGAAATTTACACGCACACATACGCATGTAAGTTTGCAAGGCCCAAAAAGGGACGTTCCTTGATCCCGGTTTCCGGGATTTGCGCGATAGCCTGCGATTGTCGACGTCCCCTGGGGAAATGTGCCCGCATTAAATATTTACCCTGCACATTATAATAAGGGAAAGTTTGCCTGTGTTATTATTTGTGAGATAAAGTTGAGACTCAAAAGTGTTCATATTTTGAGCGTATTTATGTTTACTTTATTTAAATAAACGTCTTTATTTACTGAGTTTGAAAGTATGTAAGTACTCAAGTTATAAGCACCGAAAGTCATGTGAAAGAAATGTTTCCATTTTAAAAAGCTATAAACTGATAGAGACATAAAAAATTCAGTCTGCATACTTTATTCAGATTAATAAAGTCACATTTTTAGAACCGAACGGAATATTTATGAGAACGATATTTCTGTCTGCGCAAGAATAAAATGGGATCTTCGGAAACCCGTCCTTACAATTTATTCCCTTTGAAAAATGTTCGTACTATATTTGTTTTCTTTTATGTACTTTGATAAATCCGCGAGCAAGCGACACGAAAGGTTGCGCTCCATCACTCGGTACCAGCACATTTACATCGCAGTAAGCATGCGTGTCGGCAACCCATCTACTCACGACCAGAGCAATCCATGTCACAATTTGTAGGTTTTGAACTTTGTTGTATTTAGCTATTAATCGTTATTTTCTAGGCATAGTTCATTAATTATATTTGGAGACAGTTTAAAAGGCAGTAGTAACCTCCACGTATCAATTTAAAAATACGTTTATTTGTTTGCTTGGTGATCATGGAAATATCCGTTTGCGATCGATTAGTGATGTGCAAAGACGCTAACGTTCAACATTGTATGAATGAGGAAGCAATTTTGCTGTGTCTCTAAGTAATCTCTAAATGTATAACCAAAATGTTTTGTACTTTGCATTCCCCGCGTGCAGTCAGAACACCCTTTTATAAATCACGCTAAAACACGTACGTCCCCCCTGCGTGAACGGCGTGCATCAAACTGACACGCGGTGTCTACCTGCTTCATTATTCATGTAAAGTACACAGAGTGGTGGTACGACATGTGTAGGGCTCGTGGTTTTCCCAAAGGTAGTGATAGTGCACGGTAGGGTAATACAAACATTTAGATTATTCCATAATCGGATTTTTTTCAATCTTAGGGCGCATACATTTTGTGAATCAGAAAGAATATTGAAATTGCAGACACCGATGTAAAGGGCGTTTCCAGACTGTGTCCAGACGAAAAAACAAACAGTGTCGTTGAATACCCGGTTAGAGTGAAGTTCCTTTTGCTGCATATATTATGTTTTAAGTAACAGATACAATGAAGTAAATTAACAATCTTTGGGAGAAACTAAAAATATGTTTTCTTTTTTTTTGTATACGGTTTCAAAAAATTCGCATGGAGTGGGCATTACATTTGTTCCTTACGATACCTTGTCTACAAATTAACTACTACCGTAAGCCGCAGACTACATTCCAAAAAAAACGTGACATTTCTCAACATTTCAGAAAAAACAGAAACTAGCCTGGTGCAGTCATAAATGTGTGTATATTAAATTGTTTTCCTGAAGTACACAAGTTCATTTGCATAAAAAATACGTCGGTGACCTCACCGCGCCTCCCCCACAACCTGCACAATTTATCGTTCGGAGTGCATTACGGTTACGTGCGCCTGTCATTTCGCTGGAAATGCTTTTAATTTTTTGCGTATTTTTATGTTCAAGGGAGCGCCGCGCGGCAGTATTTATCGCTACTTTGCAAATCCCTACAGGATATTAATTATGTCTACTAATATCATAAGGCAGCTAGGTAATTGTTGGTGCCATGTCTACTACTTTTGTTTTACGTTTGTACTTAATTAATTAAATGGGCGCTCTCAACAAACCTCTACATACTTTCATATGAAATATTTATTTTATCGTGTCTACGTATGTTTAGGTCGGTAATGTTCACGTCGTGTTGAAGGTTAGTGTCTATTTTTGTTAAAATGATAAATTATGAGTCGGCACATAATTTCGTGAGTTAACATTCACACAGTGACGGTGATATATGATCGCGCCGCTAATACACAAAGTATATATACAATATGTCGTTACAAACGGATTTGAAGTACCTGCGATGTACATTATGGTTATTAAAAGATTGGGAACATACGATTGTAACATGCTTCTGTTAAAGTATTAAACATTTTACAAAGGTCAGTTGATGATAATTTATTTGTCACTTTTTCAACCATCTCTAAAAGGCTTGTTTAGTCAACTCTCTTCCCATTGGTGTCACAGCTGACAAAAATATATTTAACATCGCAATTTTTACTTATCTTTATTTGAAGGTAGCCAAAACACGTTAAGCAACTATTAAAGCAGCCGTCATCATTCATATCTGAGTTTGCAAAACCGTCCTCTAGTAAATGTTAAACCAACCATACATTTGAGTATGGTTGAACAAATTCAAATTTCTACATTCTAGGCAATAGAAAACGATATTATCGCCCAATAAAACCTCTAATGTACTACACCACTAAACACTGAATCACTTAATATTCCAGTCTAAATGAGGCACTCAAACATATAAACATACAGACAGACATATCGAATGTCTGCATCGAATTTATCTAGGAGCAATAATACACCGTATTGACGTAGCATAAATTCGTAGAGGCCTCGTAGCGGCCTCGTAGCGAATCGTAGCACGTCTACGATAGCGTAGACGCGAATATAAAACGGGCTGCGAATACGAAATTAGGTATTGTTGGTTGAGTCATTATATTGTGAGACATGTACACAATGGACATGTCTCGAAAATAATATAAATTTATTATGGCTTCCATAAAAGTTGATTTATAAGTTTTCTCTACAACTTAATAGAAATAGAATACAAAAGTTCCTGTTAAGTTTCTTTTTTGTAGTATACATACAAAAAGTTACGCTTTTTTTTGTGCAAGGCAGAGACAATTATTATTATTATTCCAACACTTCGATAACTGCCATTTGTCTTAATAATAGGTACCTACTTAGTATCCAGTGCAAAACACAAGACACTATTCTTTATTATCACATCAGATTTCTCTCAATCCCACGCGAAATACAAGCACGTAACCACAATCATGAGACAATTAATCTGCCCACGGTCACATCAGCACGTGTGTGATCGAATCAGACACCACTCGAGCACTCAGGAGCGTCAGCATCACACGCGTCTCGAAGGAACACAAACGACGTTTATTTGCTGACCTTGTGTACATAGCCTTATTGATGTTTACTCTCTCCTAGGACTAGGTACTGGCATGTTGAGGTAAGTAAGTAAAGGAAAATATTCGGTTAAAAGGGTTAGGGCTTGAAAGAAGGTAAATCTTGTTAAACATGGCTGGAGTATGTTATTTGGGAGCCTACAAGGGCTAAGAGGTTTAATATACTTTTTTGCTTAATCTGTGTTTTTAATAATAATGTCTCTCTCTCGCTCTTTGGAGCAGTGACCGCTGGTTAATTGGACTCTGTCCCGAAACCAGTGGGCTACTAATTTGATGAATTTTAAATGTAGCTTTTGCCAGCTGCTTCGCCCACGTGGAGGTTGAAAATTATGCGACGGGAACATACAACCCTGATAGAAAATATTCTATGTGTTAATCCAGATTATATTGACTATCTATGTGCCAAATCTATACTATACTAATATTATAAAGCTGAAGAGTTTGTTTGTTTGTTTGATTGAACGCGCTAATCTCAGGAACTACTGGTCCGAATTGAAAAAATAAAAAAAATTGTCTTGGGTAGCCTATTTATTGAGAAAGGCTATAGGCTATACAACATCACGCTATAACTAAGAGGAGTGGAGCAGTAATGAAAAATGTTGCAAAAACGGGGAAAATCGCACGGGTAGGCGATTCGATGCGACGGGAAGGGTCGGGGGAACAAGAAATTTAACGCGGACGAAGTCGCGGGCAGAAGCTAGTTTCGTATAAATTTGTTCGGCTGTTTTTGCGTGATTGTGTAGGTAACAAATATTCAAAGTCTAAGCAAAACTTTCACATCTATAATGTTAAATAGGATGTCATTTATATGTGCATTTATTGAATAAAGGTAATAATAAGTAATAATCTATTTATAACAGGTGACACAGGCTCATAGATACAAATATTAAACCTTTCGACGTTTTAAAACTTCACGTATGTTACAAATCATGGAGTATTATCCCTGTGGCATAAAGTTCACTTTTAGCTTATTGGAACTTTGTCCGTGGACAGAAAAGTTTCATTTTAAAAGCTGTTTAAAGCTCGCTCAGCTCATTCAGCGAAGGAAGGAAGTGCAGAGTCCCAGTTCAGTACCATCCTTGTGTTGTATGCGCACATTGTCCTCTACTAATCGTCTGTGTACAGACCTTGCCACAAAGAGGCTCTATTACTACTGTTTGCCAGTGTACCGTGTAAACAGCGATACATTATTAGCTGTACAAGTACAACTTAAGTATTTGTGTTGGGTAAGGTTTCATATTGCTTTGTTTAGGATGTCTTGGAAAGTCTAAGTTAGTTGCTATTTGCAAACTTTTCTAAGTTTATGGTTTGAAAGTTAATATTACCAGGGTTGACAAAAACGGAACGCAGAGATACCAGGAATCGACTTATAAATTGAATTTTTAATTTCACTGGCAGACAAGACACAGCTTAAACCGCTGGGTTAAGAAGCATGACATTTAACACAAGAGGATCTTACTAAACCAAAGTGAGTTATTTGCTCCTAAAAAAATAAAATAATAAATAAACTAAAAATACTTCCGTAGTGGAAGAAATTATTGAAAATTCATGTCCTAATGGGGTTAGTTAAGAGATGAAAGTTTTTTTGGCATTTCTGCCAAGCAAATAAACGATTCTGTATTACAATATTCATAAAAAGTAAACAGATTTATCTCGAAAAAAAAAAAACATAAAAAGCAATTGAAATGGTCTTTAAGTCCGAACAAAGCTAGAATTATCCTCTTTCCCTTATACTTGGCACTTGCAGTCTCACAACAGCAAATATTTTATATAAATTAGCATACACAGCACAGTTTACCATAACTGTTCAGCTTATACGCTGAATTTCGTCACGATGCTCCGACGAGATCGTCGAACTGAGCTGATCGCATTAGCCGACGCTCTCGGCCTTGGCTCTCGGCCTCATCCGCTATGCAGATGATGGCTTTGATCTACACTGGGGTATGGGGGTCCCCCGCCACCTCCACGGGGGTCAATGTAACAAACTTTGATGGCACTTACAAAGGATCGATTACATTATTGGCAGTGTGACGTGATTAAGGTAATTAATTAAGTAGGTATTAGTGGTGTTTATTATTGTTAATAATGGGTGTTTGGTTGTGATGAATCTTAGGGGTGTCATAGTTTCTTTAGTTGATGTATTGGTAACAAGTAAGTTAGATTATTTTGGTAGTTTATAGTGTAAGTCCGAACAGAAATTCGTCTGAAAAATAAGTAACATACTTGACGTTTCAAACATTTCCAGTCTTTTAACTAAAACTCATAAGTTATAAATCACATACAAATTTTTCAATCTCCTTGCGCAAAGAAGCTGGAGCCGTCGATTTGTCGATAAGCGATTGCGCGGATCCCGGCAGATTAGTCCCACATCCCGCATCCCGCAGTCTGGGCCGCGTCCCGTGTTCGGGAAGTCAGCACATTAGGGCGCACTTATCGCCGGTGGATCGTACTGTACGTGGGACGGGAGATAGCGGTTATGTCTTAATACTTTGGGTCGGCACGTGTGTATTGAACCCGAATTTTTAGTTTTGTTGGACTTAGTGTGGGGAGGTTTATGAAAATTCTCTACTACACTGTACATAGCACTTAATAAAATTTGGAAAGAAATACATGCAAAAGAAACTCGTAGGATATTTTTTGTGCGCAATAAACCGTAACTTGTTAAAGAGACTAAAACAAAGGGAATAGGCAAAAGGAACGCTCTCTGCTTGTTTTCAATTTGTAGCTAGTGAGCTTTACTAAACGGATTAGTTGTGCGCTCATTAGTTGAAGTAAGGAGAGATAGAACGAAAGGAAAACAGGTTACGTTCGTACAAGATATTACTGATTTAAAAGAGAATTTTTGTAGTGAAATGTGTAGAGCATCAAGATGGCAGGTATTCAGTACTCCAGACGTCTCGATCCGAATATAAACGACTAAACACTTCACCTCTATTTGCGCTATTTTCTCTTGTATAATATTACTAGCTTTTGCCAGCGGCTTCGCCAGCGTGGAGGTCGGAAATTATCCCGTGGGAACATACTACCGGGATAAAAAGTAGCCTATGTCCTTTCTCTAAACTATCTGTCTACCAAATTTCATTTAAATCGGTTCAATAGTTTTAGCAGGAAAGCGAGACAGACAGACAGACAGACAGACAAACAGACCGACAGACAGACAGAGTTACTTTTGCATTAAGTGTGGAAGTGTGAATAGTATATAGTATGTAGTATAAATAGTATATAGTCCGAGAAATTAATTGTTTAGTTTTACAGTGTACGTACGTCAGTTTTCCATGCTATAGCCATTTTATACAACTATTAAAGACTGATGATGATATTAGGACGATGTAAGTTGGTGATCAATTTGCTTAGTAATAAATTACCTGACCTTACATTATAATCAGAACCAAGCTTTTATTCTACCACATACTGTGCTTGCATAATTAAACTTAAATGAGTTGATATGACATTGTGCCATAGAATTGAACTCTTCAGACACGCATTAATTTCATCGGCTCTTGATCCTCGGTAAATCCGTCGGTAAATCGGTAGTGTCCGCCTAAAATCACCACAGAAAAGTACCATAATGTCTCCCATTGGTCGGTAATTTTGTCTTATGTCCCGCAAAGTTCAGTCAACTGCTTCTATAGCCTTGCGGTTTGCCATCGTGTGCTCGTCCCAAATGATTGTGACACAATCGTGCAAAACTCTAGCTTTATCGCTATTGCGTGACACATTGCAAATCGGGCTTTCTGTTCGTTCCAAGTCAATGGGGATTTTAAACATTGTATGTGCGGTTTTTTCTCTGGGCAACAATGTGGCTGCTATATCTGATCTTTAGTAAGAAAGGATTTGCCCGTTCCACCGGGCGCGGTTATGAGCAGGATTTCTCCCAAAGTATGATCCACACTGTAGTACACTCGTTCAAATATTTGACGCTGTTCCGGTGTCAAATTTGAGCAATCAGTTTGCAGAGTTTCTACCAATTCTACGGGATCGTAACTAATCGCCGAGGCGTACTCCCTGTTTATACGTTTCCCATTGTACATGTAATAAGATGGAACTTCGTTATATAAAATATTTTTGGCGTAATTGTCTGTTTAGCAGAGGTGAAAGAATGCCATTAAGGTGGTTTGTCTCGGATTGTCTACCCTTTCTGTGACATTTTCAGATCGAAAATATACTCATTGTGCGTCTTAATGATGGCATGCAAAATTGGATCTTCATTTTGGTCTGGAAATTCAGCCCTTATGACATTGTCAACAGCGTCAGGACGAATTTTGTTTTCAAGCCATAGGAGGATGTGCGCGTGAGGTAAACCACGCTTTTCCCCCTCGACACTGTACATAAAACAAAGAGCTGGACCGAATAGTTCCTCTTTGGTAAGGATATTAATCATTACTTTGAGCTTCAAATGAAAAACCCTTGCAATTACCTATGTCATGCCTATCATATGACGCCTGTCCTGAGAGAAGTTCCTGACAAATCTCGGTTCACTTTGGATTTGTTGTGAACGTTATGAAAAGGTCCGGGCGGCCGTATTTACGGACGTCGCAAAAAGCACCTTGTGTTTTTTCGTGCATGTATTGCGGAACGCCTGTTAAACTGGATGTAAAGATAACCAATCGCCTCAAGCTTTCATCGTTATTATCTGTTTGCATCGCGTTCCGTAAACGCACGTATTCTTCAGCGCGTAAACGACGTTGATAAGTGCTAATGAAAACTAAACGTTCCGTTTCTATTTTTACATACATATCCACAATACATTTGTTAAACAACCCCCGAAATCGTTGCAAATAGACGAAACGATTACTCCTTATTTTTAAAAGATATGAATAACGTGAAGTGTGCAAAAATAATCAGGTCAAAACAACAATCTCGCAAACCTACTTGATTTTACGTTGTTATCATTTGGGTCAGTAGATGTCGCTACGTGTACTCGTACATTACGTAATAGTGAAAATAAATAAATAAATATAACTTTTGATAGAGCGAAGCGATTGCGATGGAACGAAAACTAAAATATACTCCGAGTTGTACACAATATTCGAGCATTAAAGTTAACATTACAGGTTTCGTACTTTTGGCGTGATACCTATGCAAATAAACATAGAAACAGTCAAACAGTCAAACAGACAACATTTAAAAAAATTACAGAAATGGCATCTGTTGGTTATCCTTTAACATCACAACTATTTTTTTTTTTAATATTTTGATTGTACAGAAACGCCTCGTCTACAGATTTATTATATGTATAGATTATTTACTCACACCATTACGATGTGGGTAAGCTCGAGATCACTACTTTACTCTATGTCGCATCCTTAGACGTTTTTCTCAACACACATTTCTGGTTGAAGAAGGTAATCCACTTTGTTCCTACTACCGGCGGCGGAGGTAGATGTCACCGTAGGTACTTTCTACCGGTAGCACTCGGGAATCTTATCACGTACAGTGAAGGAGGGAAACCTCCTTATTTGCAGCTAATTTGTCCCTCTGGAAGGCGCTTTAGAAAACGAGGAGCACTTAAGCTGAGGGCTTCGAAAACGAGAAATGCTAATGATTCGTATTTTCAGAATTACCTGCTTCTAACAGAAATGATACATACTGAACTAGATATCTCAAATGACTGTTTGAGACGTTATATTGTTACAAATTAGAGCTGCTAGCTGTTAATCTCATTTTCAGATTGCTTTATTTTCATTACAATTCGATCTAAACAAGTACTAATGCGCTTACAATGAGGACTACGTTTCATTGCCACCAAAATGTTAAGTATTATCAAAGCTGATGATGTTGACAACACGGTAAAAAATTATGTAAATGTGTTCATTTTCAGAAAATATACACAGAAAATGAATTTCAGATTAAGCAAAAGAGCATAATGTAGAATTACTGTACAGACTCGAACATTCTCCAAGAACGGAATAAATAAACCAATAAAACTTCAAGACCGACATAACTAAGGAATAAACAACACAATTCGCTTACATTTTAAAATAAACCCGTCCGAATAAAGTTGCAGCCATCAAATAAGACCAGTAATGGTTCTGAAGGCTGCCTGTGCCCGGCTGCGGCTGCTTGGACCACGTTTACGAGGACCAGCGCACATTATCGTGAGTTTTGTGGCGCATAAAAGCGTCCTTTAAACATAAACATTAGGTCGACTGTTACCTCGAGCTGTGACCTTTCACATTTATCACTAGCGCCCGATGTTACCCAACGAATATGTTTTTTAGGGATATGCGCGTTTTATGAGATAGGGACATCATAGTTGTAAATGCTTTCTTTTATGTCTAGCTGTAGTTTTATTGTTGTATTAAAGGTCATAGAACCAATCATAGATCGATGACGCAATCATCCGCTGAAAAGGGTATAAGTACCGCCACTGTGTATACAACTAGGATATTTCTACAAAATATTTAAAGAATGACGAGAAATCAATATTTTATGTAAGAATGCAGGAAATGGATTGGTGGAGGTGGTGATTGGTGCATTTAGTGCACAAAAGGATTGTAGGTACATATCTAAAACCCACTTTAGTTAATCTCTTAGACACTTTTACGATAGCCATAAAATAAAAGAGCTAGCCTATACATATAATATGGCGACGATATAATACAGACGTAATATTTAGCCTTGGCTAAAGCTTAACAGAACTGGTGCCAAGAAAAAATACAAGTCAAGCTAAAAGTAGGGTAGTTACATTTTAAAGTTAGTTCCTTTGTCTAAATTAAGAATGCACTGTTCACAGTCTTTGTTCACACTGTTTCCAGAATCGTGTAAACTGGGTGCAACGTAAATGTTCTAGTTTTAGCGAGACGCTCGAAATGTCTGCAGATAAGCTTGAAGCTACAACTACATATATTTTAGTGAGACTCCCGAGGTATGCGCAGATAAGCGCGCTGCTACAACTACATTTTAGTGAGGCTCCCGAGTTGTGCGTAGATAAGCTGGTTGCTACAACTACATTTTAGTGAGACTCCCGAGTCGTATGCAGATACGCTCGCTGTAACAAGTACATTTTAGTGAGACTCCCGAGGTGTACGCATATTTATTTATTTATTTATTAAAACTTTATGCACAAGTAAAGCTACTGTATAAAGGCGGACTTAATGCCTGAGGCATTTTCTACCAGTCAACCTTAGGGTGATGCAGAGAAAAACATGGCAGGTGCAACATAAGGGATAGATAACTCGAAAACAATGAATAATAAATACATACATAGATACATACATACATCCATATCACAAAAAAGAACTTTGTCTGGAGACATAACGATCGGTAGAGGAGAAAACGAACCCAGCAAATCAGCGCTGGGCTGCTTCTGCCAACTTCTTCCGAATATGCTCTCGTACTTCCACTTTAAATGATAACTGACTGGTTGCCATCCTGATGCTCAGAGGGAGCGCATTCCAGAGAAAGACCGCCTGAACAAAGAAAGAAGAGTAAATGAAACCAGAGCGGTGAGAAGGACATCGTAGAAGGCGATTGTTGGTGGAACGAAGATTTTTACTATGCGCAGAGCACAAGAACCTGGGAAGTAAGGTAGGAAGGAGAAGTGGGTTTTTCGAGTATAGAAAATAACACTGACAGAGCCCTCAACTCTCTGCGCTGACGAATGGGTAACCATTTTAAGAGCAACCGGTGTGCGGACACGTGATCATACTTACGAAGATTGAAAACGAATCGAATGCAGTTATTCAGAAGGCGGTCAAGTTTATCGAGGAGATCTGCATTCAGGTCGTAGTAACACACATCGCCATAGTCAATTATGGGAAAGATTAGGGATTGTACAAGTGTTGCCTTTATGTGCGATGGGAGAACGTTTTTCAACCGGTAGACCGACCGCAACGTTCCGGTGACTTTTTTACTAACAGTCGCGACCTGCTCTCACCAGTCAAGGCAAGTGTGATATGTAGCCCAAGATCCTTAACGTTGGAGCTAAGCGGGATGATAGAATTGTCGAATATTATGGGTGGCACCGTTCGGCCGCTCAACTTTCTTATACTGTGGAGGCTTCCTATAACGATAGCCTGACATTTTGTAGGGTTAACCGCCACCCCAAATCGATCTGATCAATTTTTGACAACTTCTAAATCTCGGTTTAGCTCCACAATTGCATCGGAAATATTGTCAACACCTGCCTGACAGTAAAGCTGCAAATCGTCGGCGTAAAAATGATACGCAGTCCGAAGCAGGGTAGTAATGAGGTTAATAAAAATGGAGAATAAAAGAGGAGATAAAATACCGCCTTGGGGGACGCCAGCTGCAAGATCGCACCAACTCGACGAAGAGTCTCCAGCACGAACAGACTGCTGACGCCCTTGAAGATAAGAGGCAAACCATTCCAGTACTTCCGGAGAGACCATAAGATAGGAAAGGATGGATAAAAGGACTTCGTGACTGATGGTATTAAAAGCATTGGAGAAGTCAATTAGCACTAACACTGTAACTTTAGTGGCTTCCATTCCCCGCCTTATATCGTCAGTCACTTTTAGGAGAGCTGAAACGGTACTGTGCCCGGGCCTGAAACCAGATTGAAACGGACTGATGAGGGAGTTGCGGTGAATAAAGTGGGAGAATTGTTTTTGGACACTGGCCTCAAGCACTTTAGATAGAAAGGGAAGGATGGAAATTGGACGAAAGTGACTAGCAAGAGAGGGATTGGGCATCTTAGGCAGAGGCCGAACAAGGGCTTTGCGCCACTGGGAAGGGAAAACACCGGTGTATAGTGAAAAGTTTATAATGTGGGAGATTGCAGGGAGGAGTTGATCAAGAGCCGCTACAATCATATTACGGCTGATATCATCGAAGCCGACGGCTTTGGATTTAATGGAAAGGATAGTCTTTTTGATCTCTCCCGGGTCGACTGGGGTGAAGACAAAGGGGTTAATATTGGGACACGCCAGACCAGCAAGGTAGTCAAGAGTCTGACATTTGGTTACACTATCAAGAGTGGGAACAGTGGAGAAATGGCGATTTAGGTCGTCCAAACCAATAGTGTGGGGAAGGTCCGAATGCTGCGATTTATCAATGCCTAAAGTTCTAAGAAACTTCCAAATATCGGCAGGCGAAGAGGAAGTGATATTATCTAGAATGTGGCGGCGTTTAGCGTTGCGTATCATCTGGTTACACCGATTCCTAGCAGCTTTAAAAACGGCCCAGTTGTCCTCCGAGCGATCCTTTTTAAATTTCCGAAACGCGCGGTCCCTCCGTCGCATTGCTATCCGAACTCCCCTGTTCATCCAGGGTGCAGGCAATCGCTTTAGCTTTACTTTTTTTATAGGAGCATGAGCGTCATATACTTTGACCACAACATCGTTGAAAAACCTGACTTTCTCGTCAATTGAAGCAGCTGTTTCCATAGGCGACCAGTCAATGTTGGACGCATCTTAGGAGGTTTAAGGAAATAAGATAGGAAAATAAGGTCGTGATGGGAAAAGCCAGGAGCATGGAGTTGCCCATGTGAGGACACTAGGGAAGGATTAGAGGTAAGGATCAAGTCAAGCCAAGTGTCATCGCCAACTAGATTATGATGAGTTGGTTGAAGAGGCAAAACATGCAGACTGGCAGACTTGATTAGATGCAGAAGTTTACAGGACCGAGGGGAATTACGGGCAAAGAGGTTGGTATTCAAATCCCCCATAATTATGTGATGTGCATACTCCGAACCCAAAGATTCAAGTACCGATTCGAATTCGGTGAAATAATCAATGGAAGGGGGGCAATAGACGACGCCAAGGACAGTTTTAGCTCCTTTGACGCAAACCTCAAGGAAAAGAAACTCTGCGGACTCATTGGGAGAAGAAGAAGCTAAAATTTTAAATGGAAGATTATCACGAAGGTAGATAGCTACACCACCCCCTCGCCTACCGATGCGGTCATTCCGAAGAAGAACGAAACCGGAAAGCGAGTAAGTGGTAGAAAGCAAGTGTGGTTGGAGCCAAGTTTCTGAAATAAGGACGGCGTGAACATCATTGTCGGTAAACGTATCACATAGTTCATCATGGTGACTAGGAATACTCTGAGCATTAAGGTGGCATACATTAAATACTCGGCCAGCATTATGGCTGAAAGTTTGGCGTAACTGAACATTTAACGTATCGGGAAGAGAAATGAAACTTTCATCGCATTGCCAACGAATCAAGTGCCTCTTGCACTTGATTCGTTGGCAGAATAAAATGATTCGTTATCTGATGTCATAGATATAAGAAAATAAATATATATATATATATATGTATATTAAATATGCTCATTGTTAGCTCGCTGCTACAACTATATTTTGGTGAGACTCCTGAGGTGTGTGCAGATAAGCTCGCTGCTACAACTATATTTTGGTGAGACTCCCGAGGTGTGAGCAGATAAGCTTGCTGCTACAACTATATTTTGGTGAGACTCCTGAGGTGTGTGCAGATAAGCTTGCTGTTACAACTATATTTTGGTGAGACTCCTGAGGTGTGTGCAGATAAGCTCGCTGCTACAACTATATTTTGGTGAGACTCCCGAGGTGTGTGCAGATAAGCTCGCTGCTACAACTATATTTTGGTGAGACTCCTGAGGTGTGTGCAGATAAGCTCGCTGTTACAACTATGCAGATAAGCTCGCTGCTACAACTATATTTTGGTGAGACTCCCGAGGTGTGCGCAGATAAGCTCGCTGCTGCAACTTCATGTTAGTGAGGGTACCGAGGTGTGTGCAGATAAGCTCGCTGCTGCAACTTCATGTTAGTGAGGGTACCGAGGTGTGTGCAGATAAGCTCGCTGCTGCAACTTCATGTTAGTGAGGGTACCGAGGTGTGTGCAGATAAGCTCGCTGCTGCAACTTCATGTTAGTGAGGGTACCGAGGTGTGTGCAGATAAGCTCGCTGCTGCAACTTCATGTTAGTGAGGGTACTGAGGTGTGCGCAGATAAGCTCGCTGCTGCAGCTTCATGTTAGTGAGGGTACCGAGGTGTGTGCAGATAAGCTCGCTGCTGCAACTTCATGTTAGTGAGGGTACCGAGGTGTGCGCAGATAAGCTCGCTGCTGCAACTTCATGTTAGTGAGGGTACCGAGGTGTGTGCAGATAAGCTCGCTGCTGCATCTTCATGTTAGTGAGGGTACTGAGGTGTGCGCAGATAAGCTCGCTGCTACAACTTTATGTTAGTGTGGGTACCGAGGTGTGCGCAGATAAGCTCGCTGCTACAACTGTAGTGATGCGTTAACTGATATAGTGAGACAACTCTAAGCCAGACAGTTTTATGTTGTTGTTATACTTTTAGTAATTGTGCTTGTTTTACACATATTTCTGACGTCTTAAGTTAATGCTGTTACAATGCAGAATCAGAATCAGAATCAGTAGTTTATTTGCTATGAATGTAGGTACAGGTATAAGATGTTGTGCATGAATTAATTAGATCGGCTACAGTCTACCTTACGGCATGCAAATTATTGTATAAGTTAAAATATGAATACAAAAAAAATAATGTCAACAAAACATAAATTAAAATGAAGTCAATTAGTAACATGATAGTCAGGTACATATGTAAGTGTAGACGTGTGTGTGTGTGTAGTGTAGTGTGTGTGTGCCTGGAGAAATTTATTAAGGTATTACGTGTTATTTCTGTTTCTATATAGTTTCAATGTTTTTGTTGTTTTTTGGCATGGTATAGTAAATAATTTCAATAAATTATTTGTATTTCGTAATGCTAATTACTTTATAATTGTTAAGAATCATGTTCTTTTAACTGGACAGACAGCTGTGCTGTTGGGGAGTTTTGTTGTGTAGTAACATAACATAACATCACGCCTTGTTTCCCCGAAGGGTTGGGCAGAGGTGTATCTATAGTACACCCACATTTCGCCTGTTATGTTTAAGTCCCATGTAATAGGGGGCGAGCCTATTGCCATCAACCGGGCACAAATCCAGACTCCGGGCTGCTACTGAGAAATTCCAGATGGAAAAACAAAACAAATACTCAAAATGGATAAATACTCGATAAATATCCGTTTTTACTGAGTATTTATCCAAAACAACGGATAAATACTATTTCAAGTTTCATTAACAAAAATTTTGTCATTTTACAAAGAAAAGGATTGAAATTAATAAAAATTTAAAATATAAGTTGTGTACCGTATATTAACACATAAAAAGACTGTATTCCAATAATTTCACTTAATCATGAATAGAGTTCGTCAGAAAATAATAACATCAATCATTAAAAATAAACCAATTACATTTAATAAATGCAAGTTTTGCCGCTTTTTCTGTCGTCACATTTTTTTTTCTGTGAATATTTGTGTGTGGTCTAAAAGGCCTTTCTGTTGCAACAGAAGTATACGGTGTTGAAAGAATACCCACTGCTAGTTTAGTTAACTTTGTCGAAAAACATATATCTTTCCGCCAGGCTTTTTTTTTGGGTGGGAATCATTAAATGAAGTCTCCCACTCTGGATTGGTCTTCTCCTGAAGGACGTGTCAGACTCTTACTGACCAATACCTATGCCAGGGCTACGGTCACTTTTTCAAAAAAATCCGCGACCCTGGCAGGCCTCGATCCAAGCGGACCCCATCAAAAACGCTGACATCTCTTTGAGGTGCGCGCGGAACACAACGCGCCGTCGGGCCGAGCCTGCTCCTTACCGGGCGGCGAGCTACCCATTGCTAGCCCCCCGCAAGCCTGTGCCTACGGTGGACGGGAGTCTGCAATTGACTCCCGACGCCCAGGGGGGTCTCCTGCGGTGGCTAGGGGCGTGAGAGCGCAGAGATTCCCTCTGCCTCGCGCTCGGCTAAGGGGCTTATTTCGTTAGTGTTCTTCCAAATAATAGATTTACACTAACAACCTTTTCTGGCCTTATGCAGCAAATGTTGGCATTACTTCCACATCCAAAAACCCATTTCGACATTCCACTTATAAAATCTATGGCATCCAGTTCTTTGTCTTGATTTAACTCGACCTTTAGTCTTTGGGTGAAGCAAATCATCATCATCATTATCATCGTTCTTCTGCCCTTATCCCAGTTTATTTGGTGTCGGCGCAACTTGTCTCTTTCTTCTACACTTTGGTACTAGTCGCCATCTTCACACCCTTTCTATCCATATTATTCACACGGTTCAGCCATCGTTTCTTTCGTCTCCCCCTACTCTTTTAGTCATCGACATTCATACTCAAAACTTTCCCCACGACATTTTCTTCATTCCTCCGTACCACGTGCCAAGCAGCAAGTTTCTGTGTCAAGCAGATAGGCGGAAAAATTTATAGGCAAGCGTTACCCTTTTTGCCACTGCTGAGAGAATTTGATTCTTGGTTTTATTATCAAGAACCTTAATTAAACAAAATAAACCTCATTTTAGATTTCTTATCATAGAAGATGATACACAATATGTGGGCACTTGTTGGTCTCTATTTGAAAGAAAGAAGCATTGATCTACGCAATCCCACCAAAATAACATCAAAGAAAGCTACTTGTGTCATTTGACATGACAGTATCTTTTGTTGTTAACACTAAGAGAGCGGCTTTTGTATTTATCAGATGCCCCATCTTGTGCAGCACGGCAGCTTTATCTTCTCTCCCAATTTCCACTGTTTTATAATGACTGGTTTAATACCACTTCATTTGATTTTTTTAATAGATTTTACTATATCTGCATAGTTTATAAAATTGTTGAAATCTACATATTTCGGACCCATGAGCCAGCAAATCAATAGTGAGTGCTTCGCAGTTTAAAGAGTCAACATCTTTCACTAACTGCGTTTCTAGCGTGGTCACCAATAACACCAAACTTTTCTTCACCGTGTTTATAATGTCTTTTAGAATTTCTACACGGAGACATTCACTTGTGTGGCGATTCTATACACTCTCATTAAAGAAAAGTTCAAAAAAATATCTAAGAGTATGTTCTATTATAGACAGTAGAACTCAATTATAGCCCTGGCAATCGATGTTAGAGCTAAATAATGTAAAAAGATAGTATTTCGGAAAGTTCAAATAACAGGACACGTCATTAACATTATAAAAGAATCATCCAATGCACAAAAAATATATTCATCCATCATTTTGAGTAAATACTCAGCAAAAATGAGTAAAAATTGAGTATTTATCCGTTTCGGATAAAAACTCGAGTATTTATCCACTGCCCATCACGTTGTGCCCCTTCTTTTTCCAAGCTTAAGTAGGAAGTGGTGAAGAAAATTACGGAAAACAGTTTCACAAAACACCCGCCGTGTTTTGTGGAACTGTTTTCCGTAATTTTGACGTTCATAAAGTGCTGATTCTCAGCCTAGTTTAAATAAATGTTGTTTTTTATGGGTTTTATCAAATGAATCAACGGTATTGGATAAGAATATTGTAACCGTATTGCTGAGAGGCATAGATATCTCTGACATGCCTCCGAATATAAGACTGATTAATGATGAAGGGTAACCGTGTTTTGGTCGCATTTTTATGACTTTATCCTCAAAAGATAATCTTAGAAGGGTCTTGTTAATAGTTGCTTTACTATACCTCTAGTTTTAGTTATATTATCAGTACATTTTCGGGATTCGTCACGCGCTACGTGTTTCAAGGATGCTGAATATATGCTCCGAAGAAAGACATGACCTTTTTATTTACTCATGTATTATTAATTTGAATCTGAGCTCTTGATGCTCTTTACATATTTTGTTTGAGTGTTCGTAGATTTTCTGTGCTTCGCTAGTTTTATTTGTCCTCGAATCTTATAGAAAATGTTAAGATTCAAATATGTATTTTACGTGAAACGTTAACCCAAACTGACAAGATATTTTAATACATAAATATTGCTGTTACAAACGCTACATTTATTTAAAGCTGGATGAGGAGGCGTATATTTTGCAATAAGATTACAAATGAGTACCATTTGTTTTTGGAATCTAACTGCAAAATGTACGTTTCCCTTTACAGCTTAAGATAATCCAGTATCTACTCTCAGTGCAGGCAGAACAATCCGTACATTACTAGGCTTAAGGGGCTCACAGCGACCGCGAATATACTCGAACGCTTGTTTCGTTCTAGAACTTTTCGTATAACAAGTCGCGAGGCGAAGGAAGTTAGATTAGGTAGTCACATGTTGAATTGATGTAGTTTTCTGTACAGTCGATATTGTGTTTTGTCAACGTGTACTCTGTTGTCTTTTGTAAACTACGTGATATTCACTTGGTAGTCATTCCTAGACTATATTGACGCACGTTAAAAAAACTCTTTGAAAGGAAGGACCAGATCTAATACTTAAACCTGAAGGAGCCGCTATATAGTAAAATAATATTAAACTGGATAGAATCTCATCCGGATAAAAATTAAAAACGCCACAAAAACAACCTAATACTAATCTGAACAAAATTAAAATAAAATCACCGTTGACCAAATAATACAATGTAGCAGTATCAAATGTCGCCCGAGCCAAGCCAAGCCAACGACCGGACTCCCGAACATTAACAAAAAAGAAATAAACACGATGGTAAACGTAACAAAGGAGGAAAAATAAACATGAACACGATAAGGGGTCGGCGGTCAGCGCCATTGTTGTTGCTATGCGATTTGGGACATGATTAAGTGTGTGACCGAGGCTTTATGCGATGGTTTCAGAGAGGTCGAGGGATCGTGTTGAGGGCGAGCGATTATGGCTCTGTGGTTGGAATAAGTGGAAGAAATTTCTGCTGCGGAATATGGCCGTTGCCGGAAAAAATCTTTGATTTTTTTTGGGTTTTATCTTAATCTCGTGGACGCTATACAGATCTTTGGAGACCAGGACATCGCTGAACGCTATCAGTATTTCACACATGTGAGAATTACGTCATAAGTACTTAAAGTACAACGATCTTATTTGAGACATGAAAACCAACTGAGAATCTTGAAAAATCCAGGTGTAAAATAAAACCAATCGCTACCACCGGCAAATGAAAAATATATCTAAAGGTCGCACAGAACGCTATCTTGTACCCCGTCTGTTCCGCGCCTCGGTAAGTATTCATAAGCGGATTTATGTTGCCAGATGAAAAAAATAAACAAGCAGCGTTCTGAAAAAAGGAGTTTCATTTTCTTTTGGAGGAGGGAGAGAACGACATGACTAATGTGTGTGTTTGGATGTTTCATGAGAAAAGCTTTGCACATTTTATATCGTCCGGGTCACTGCACCTTCACTTTAAAGAAAAATGGCGGAAAAGGGTTAGGTCCATAAGTTTTTTCTCGAAGTATTTGAACTCGTAATGTGTTGAATATATTATTACCTCTGCGCAAATACCACTTTATCTTTACAATAGTTCTAGTAATGGTTTTGCTGTGTTACACAAACACAGCAAAACCAGTATTTATCTGATAGATAAACCGGTATGGGTTGTTCATATGTAAATAAGGTTCAATGTATGCCACGCTCCGGAATCGATTGCCACCACTTATGGACAAAACTGCCGACTGCACTGATTGTAGCTCTAAGAGGTAGCGGGCAAAGCTTCACTGACAAATACAAAAACTAGTAAACATTTCTACAAAATAGGAGTAATAAATTCATATCGATCGCCGTTCACTATTCTTGTTTGTGGCTTTCTTCCCTTCGAGACAAAAACCTGTGAATGATAGAGTTAGTCGACTCTTCACGTGATCTGAGGGATGGTTTATTCTTGGCCATGCAACGTGGCAATGCTGCCTGCATCTTGAGCACTTCTCCTGTTGACAGCGATGTGGACAATTTTTATGCCCTGTGGTTCTTTTCTCTCTTTTTTATATACATCTACATAGGTACTAATAATAACTATTTAAAGTATGTTAAGTTCATATATGATGCAAATACCAATAAAACAGCAAAGTTGAGGTAAAGAAAAAAAAATACAGCAAAGAAAAATAGAATTAGTTGATGTAATAGGTATGTGGCAAAACACTGTGTTTGTTTACACGACAGGTAAACAAAATCGATCAACTCAGCTAATGGTAGTCTGTATGATAGGCGATCAATTTTAAATGACATAAAACAATTTTCTGCTAGATACATGGTGTTGTGTTTATTGAAATTAAAGATAAAGTTGAGTAGACTTGGTTTATTGAGACTAGGATCACAGTTTCACAGAGCACGTTCAGTCGTGGTATTTCAGACGGGATCAGACATAGCAGTGTCGGACCGATACAGAGCGGAACCATAGATTATTATCTAGTGGTGTACATACTAATTAATTACTAAATAGTGATGTTACAACATCCCCCTTGTTGAGTTCAAATTAAACCCCTGACAAACAATCAATAAGATATACATTGACAAGCGACTCTACCTACATGACAACATGGTCTATGATACTTATAGTTATATTAAAACTAGACAACATTCTTATTAATGCTGAGTTGCATTTAATCTAGACAACCTTAATACTACTTAGTTAATAGTTAATCTATTTCGTCTATTAACCTTCTTGGTGGTTTTACAATTCGACCTGACCTGGTTGTTACGCTTGAGGATATATGAGATGAGGATTCTTGTAGTCTTGACTCCTGTCTGTCACCTTCCTCTCTCTCCTGCGACGAGTTGGATTGCATAGGAGGGTTTGCATAGTTTTGGGAATACTTATGTCTTAAGTGTATTCTATTTCTCCTATACTGTACACCATTGACATCCTCAACAACATACGACCTATTGTTCATCAATCTTTGTTTGACAATAGCTTGTTCCCAGTTACTTTTTGGGTTTCTTTTAAAATAGACATGGTCATTGTAATGTAACATCGACATTGACTTAGTATTTTTATCATAATTCCTAGATTTGTTTTCATCATTTTTCTTGACTGACTCTTTGTAATCCTGAAATGTTACTACTTTTGGCTTTAATCTCTTATATGATACTGGAATATTGTCTCTCAAGTTTCTTGACATTAACAATTGTGCTGGTGATGACAAATTATTTTTTGGTGTATTTCTATACTATAATAAAGCTATGTATGGATCTGTTTTGTTTTCTTTACATTTCCTTAACATGTTTTTTATTATTTTTACTGAACTTTCAGCTTGACCATTTGACTGTGAATGATATGGGCTAGTAACAACATGTTGTATGTCCCATTCTTGTAAGAAATTTTTGAAATCAATTGACTGAAAAGGAGGTCCACCATCTGACACCAGTGACAATGGTATTCCATGACGAGCAAAAATAGATTTTAAATGAGTAATTACATTTTGAGCGGTACTATTTTTATTTAATAATGCTATCTCTATGTATTTTGAGTAATAATCTGTGACAATTAAATAAACTAAACTTTCAAAATGCATTAAATCAATACCGACTTGTTGCCATGGACATATTTCAAAATTTTGTAGTGGTTCCTTTTGATTACATGCTTTGAATTTTGCACATACAAGACATTGTTCGACTAAATTCTTAATTTCACTTGACATATTTGGCCAATACAAAGAAAGAATTCTTTTGCTAATTTCTGACATTTATTTATACCTTGGTGACCTTGATGTATTTTTTCTAACATTTCTTTATACATTTACTGTGGTACTATTAATTTTGAACCTTTGAACACTAAATCTTTTATTACATGTATTTCACCTTGAATATTCCAATATGGTTTGACTAATGAACTGACATTGTTCTTGTTTTTAGGCCATCCTTCATTATAATATTTTTTTTTAATAATTGTAAGGATTCATCATTTTTGGTTTCCTGTGCCAATTTTGTGCTGTATTCCTTTGTTATTGCTAAATTAGCATACATTAAATTGACATGACAAGACATTTCTGACTCATTTTCAGGTGTGTAATGGTCTTTCAAAGCTGCCCTTGACAAAGTGTCTGATATAAACATTTCTTTACCTGGTACATTTATTACTTCTAAATCATACTTTTGTACAGTTAACATCATACGCTGTAATCTAGCGGGGACATCATGCAATGGCTTTTTGAATAAATAGACTAATGGCTTGTGATCAGTATGTACTGTGACTCTATTACCATATACATATTGGTGAAATTTTTCACAACCAAATTGAATTGCTAGTAGCTTTTTTTCTATCTGCGCATATCTTTCCTGGGTTTCAGTTAAAGTTTTTGAACTGTATGCAATAGGTTTGTTTTTCTGTAAAATGACTGCTCCTAAAGCTGATTTCGACGAATCAACTGACAAGACTAATGGAATCTTAGGATTGTAATGAGCTAAAACTGGTGAGTTTGTAATCTCATCTTTCAGTTTTTGAGACATTGACTATGATACTCATCCCAAGTCCAGACTGAATCTTTTTTCAAAATATTTCTTAATATTTGTGTTTTTTCTGACAAGTTACTAATAAAAGGTCCTAAATAATTAATCATACCTAATATTCTCTGTAACTCTTTGACATTTTTTGGTGTGGGTATATTGACAATGGCTTTGACTTTTTCTTGATCTGCCCTGGCACCATCTTTACTGAAGACATAACCCAAAAAACATACTTCTGTGACTAAAAATTTGCATTTTGACTTGTTAAATTTTAAATTGACTTGACGAGCTCTTTGCATGACTTTGTGTAATCTTTCATTATGAACTGACTCATTTGGTCCATAAACCAAAATATCATCTATGAATATTAAGACTCCTTCGAGATCACCGAATAGATTCATCATGACTCTTTGAAAGATTTCAGACGAGGCATTTATGCCATATGGTAATCTTAAATACTTATATCTACCAAATGGTGTTTGAAAGGTACATAATTCAGAACTGTATTCATCCAGACGTAGCATCCAAAAACCCGAAAATGCATCTAAATGAGAAAAACATACAGCCCCTTCGAGCTGAGACCTAATCTCATCAATTGACTTAAGTGGATAGAATTCTCTCATGATGTTTTTATTCAAATTTCTAGGGCCTAGACATATTCTTAACTGACCTGAACTTTTTACAGTTATGACGACTGAGTTAACCCACTCTGTTGGTTTTGTAACCTTCTCAATAACTTGCATCTCCATCATGCGATCCAACTCTTCGTGTAATCTCCCTTGTTGTCTCCGTGTCTCTCTCTCTCATGGTGTCACTTCTGACACCATGTTGTGTTTTGTTGTGTAATCCCTCAGACTTGTGACTGTTTTCATCATTGAGATGTAAATATGGACTCTGACATTTTCTGTTTTGACTATTTGACTTGACGTTGGATCTCTCAGATATGTGACTATTTTCATCATTGAGATGTTGATTATTTTCAGTACATCTCTCAGACTTGTGACTATTTTGGACGTAGTTATGCTACAACGTTCCAATCCACACGCAGGTCGAACTGAGTAAATCGCGTTTTTGTAATTTTGCGGTACGCTTTTTTGTGGTAGCGAGTACAACTAAGTAGTATGTATCATTTCAATTAAATAAATAAACATTATTTTATTATATACTTGTCATTCAAATTTATTAATATTTCTCATACTTATGAAAAAAATGCACTTGGAACGTTTTTGAAAAAAGGCTTTTTGTATGGAAGTAGGTTTTAACTTAATTTGCAAAAACGATCCAATATCTGAAAATTGCTATATTTTGGTAGTTAATATATATTTTTTCTAAAACATAAGTATAACAATAAAACAACATTATTAAAAAAATATTTATTAAGAAATAGTTGTATCAAAGCATGGAAAGTCATCACAATTTATTCATCATCCAGATCGAAATTCAGCTCCTTACCAAATCCATCGACATCGTCAATGGCGTCATTAGACACTTTCAATGTTTTATAAAAACTAAGGCAATCTGCTGGAATAAACTTGTAAACAGATCGTAAATCAGCCAATTTAGCTGGAGCAATGGGTTTCCCGTTAGGCCATAACTGTTTCAGATCAGATCTATGTATAGTCGAAATCTCTCCTTTTGTCGTTTTTTTAATGTTAAGTTCGTTACAATCCTCATCAAGGGACGTTTTCATAAAAATAGAATATAATCTAGCTTTTTCAATCCTTATCTCATTTGCCAGCAGCCAGTTTAGTTTACTTTTATCTGTGAATTTCTTACGATTTACAATGTTTTTCTCAATATCTTCAGTGCTATAAAAGTCATTTTTGTCCATTCTATTTTTAACGTTTAATACCTCAAATTAAAATTAGTCTAGATTTTCTTTACAGTTTCAAGAGAGGCACATCTCAACTCGGTGCCAAATTTTTCAACAAAAAGTTTCTTGAAAATATCATAAAGTTTCGATATTGTCATGCCAGGCTCTAAATATTGGATCTCATTGTTATTCTCCCTACGATAATACGATTCATATTTAGGTAATTTTGAAATAACTTCCTTAATAAAGTTTAAGTCAATTTATTCCAGATAGTCATAAAAAAAGACACGTGCAATAAGTGTGATTTGTTTGCGGTGCAATTACAAAATACTAGTGGATCAGAAAAAAACAAAAGTAGAGGCTGAGAAATAGTTACATTTAGAGAAGGCACAAATAATGAGGGAACAGATGAAATGCGACTTTGAAACTGCACAAAATACCCCAAACATAGAATGCTTATCATTTAATTTCAAAAAAAAATTGCCCCTACCTCGTATACCGACAAACGTAATTTTAAACGTCAGCTTTGGCTATATAATAGCGGTATACATTCAGCATCAGATGATGTAGGGCACTGCTATGTTTGGGTGGAAGGTGAAGCCGGAAGAGGCGCTCAGGAAGTAGGATCATGCCTTGCCAAATATATTGAAAACAAACTACCTCCTACTATAGAACATATCATACTATGGAGTAATTACAGAACCGAAACATAAAAATTGTTTTAATGTTGAAGGTTATCTTAGACTCCCATTCTACATTAAAAACGATAACTTTTCGGTATCTTGAGTCAGGGCATAGTTTTTTACCTAACGATACCGATTTTTCAAAAATTGAAACTGCTCTTAAAAAGCAACAACGTGTTTATACAGCTGACGAATATATAGAAATTATAAAAAATGCTAGAAAAAAAAAAAAAAACCATTTCAAGTATATAGAATGGACAAAAATGACTTTTATAGCACTGAAGGTATTGAAAAAAACATTGTAAATCGTAAGAAATTCACAGATAAAAGTAAACTAAACTGGCTGCTGGCAAAGGAGATAAAGATTGAAAAAGCTAGATTATAATCTATTTTTATGAAAACGTCCCTTGATGAGGATTATAACGAACTTAACATTAAAAAAAACGACAAAAGGAGAGATTTCGACTAAACATAGATCTGATCTGAAACAGTTATGGCCTAACGGGAAACCCATTGCTCCAGCTAAATTGGCTGATTTACGATCTGTTTACAAGTTTATTCCAGCAGATTGCCTTAGTTTTTATAAAACATTGAAAGTGTCTAATGACGCCATTGACGATGTCGATGGATTTGGTAAGGAGCTGAATTTCGATCTGGATGATGAATAAATTGTGATGACTTTCCATGCTTTGATACAACTATTTCTTAATAAATATTTTTTTAATAATGTTGTTTTATTGTTATACTTATGTTTTAGAAAAAATATATATTAACTACCAAAATATAGCAATTTTCAGATATTGGATCGTTTTTGCAAATTAAGTTAAAACCTACTTCCATACAAAAAGCCTTTTTTCAAAAACGTTCCAAGTGCATTTTTTTCATAAGTATGAGAAATATTAATAAATTTGAATGACAAGTATATAATAAAATAATGTTTATTTATTTAATTGAAATGATACATACTACTTAGTTGTACTCGCTACCACAAAAAAGCGTACCGCAAAATTACAAAAACGCGATTTACTCAGTTCGACCTGCGTGTGGATTGGAACGTTGTAGCATAACTACGTCCAAAATAGTCACAAGTCTGAGAGATGTACTGAAAATAATCAACATCTCAATGATGAAAATAGTCACATATCTGAGAGATCCAACGTCATGAATAAATTGTGATGACTTTCCATGCTTTGATACAACTATTTCTTAATAAATATTTTTTTAATAATGTTGTTTTATTGTTATACTTATGTTTTAGAAAAAATATATATTAACTACCAAAATATAGCAATTTTCAGATATTGGATCGTTTTTGCAAATTAAGTTAAAACCTACTTCCATACAAAAAGCTTTTTTTCAAAAACGTTCCCAGTGCATTTTGTTCATAATTTGTATGAGAAATATTAATAAATTTTAATGACAAGGCTATAATAAAATAATGTTTATTTATTTAGTTGAAGTGATACATACTACTTAGTTGTACTCGCTACCAAAAAAAAGCGTACAACAAAATTACAAAAACGCGATTTACTCAGTTCGACCTGCGTGTGGATTGGAACGTTGTAGCATAACTACGTCCAATTATCGTACACGTTATAGAGTACGTGGAATGTTTTGAAGAAATAGATAATAAAAAGATAATATAACATGATCCATTCTCATTATTTTTATGTTATTCAGTCCAAAACGAATTGAAACAGTACGATCCAAATGAATTTTCACTTTTTAAGATTTAAAATTGTTATTTTTAAAACGTTCCAAGTTGATTGGATTATTATTTTTATGTCATTCAGTCCTAAACGAAATAAAATAGTACGATCCAAATGGAATGCCACTTTTAAAGATTTAAAATTGTTATTTTTGAAACGTTCCAAGTTGATTGGATATTTATTTTTATGTTATTCAGTCCAAAACGAAATAAAATAGTACGATCCAAATGGAATGTCACTTTTTAAGATTTAAAATTAGTTATTTTTAAAACGTTTCAAGATGATTGGATCCTTATTTTTATTGAATTCAGTCCAAAACGAATTAAAACAATACGATACAAATGTAATGTCACTTTATAAGATTATAATTAGATCTTTTGGTTCGTTTTATCATTTAGACCGCTTAATTATTTCAATAGTTATTGTCGTAAGAGAGTCAGTGTCTTCAGCACTAGATAGGACGATCCAAAATACCTAGCTTGGGCACAAAAACTCAATTTTGACCACCTTGTGGATTGGAACGTTGTAGCATAACTACGTCCTTTTCATCATTGAGATGATAGACTTGACGTTGACTTTGTTGACTTTTGGACTTGACGTTGGATCTCTCCGACTTGTTACTGTTCTCATCCTTGAGTTACGGTGACTGTGACTGTCCCTTCTGATATACCACTACTGCTGTGTTTCTGTGTCCGTGTCTACTGTTCTGACTGTGTGAGTGAGACTGACTATGTGTCGCTGTGCTCTGACTGTTTGACTGACTACTATGTGCAGTATGATCCACATGATTATCTGAATGACTTTTACTCGACTTTAATTGACTGTTCAACATGCCAACAAAATATTCTTGACTACTATTATCTGAATTAAACGATTGCAACTGACTGACTTTTTTATTCTTGAGACAATATTTAGCAAAATGACCAAAAGATTTACATGACCTGCATTGAACGCCTTTAGCTGGACATTTGTAGCGATGAGACTGCCCACAGCGGCTGCATTTCTTCGAGTTGCTGATGTGGTCGCTGTTTGAAGCTGATGCTGACTTGCGACTGCTCGAAGCTGACTGGCGACTGCTCGACCTGCGACTGGAAGCTCGCTGTTGACCATCTTGTCGACTACGGCTCCTCCGACTGAGATGCATGACGTTTTCACTGGCGACACTGGTACCTTTGACGATTTTTTCAGCATCCTGCTGAGCGATTATGAGTGTCCTCGCCAGCTCTTGCATTCTCTGATATGTCAAATCAGGTTCTTGCAGTAACCTCTGACGTACATGTGACGAATCTATATTGAGGTTTGCTATAAAAATATCTCTAATTAACGACTCCCTGAGCATGCCAAACTCACATTCTCTGCTTTTATTTTCCAAATCCGTGAGGAATTCGTCGATGTTTTCGGATTTTTCCTGCCTACGTGTGAAAAATAGGTATCTACACATCGTCACATTTTTTCTTGGTTCAAAGAATTTGTCGAATTTGGCCTTGACTTCCTGGAGTGTGTTTCCATCAATCTTTAGGTTAAATGTGTAAAATATATTAAGACCAAGTTCTCCAATTAAATGCAGTAGAATGGCAATTTTCCGCTTCTCGCTTGACTTGTCTAGGTCTGTGGCTAGCAAATATAATTCCAGCTGCTGCCACCATCTTTTCCATGCCTCCGCATTATTATTTGCTGGATCCGACGAAATATGGAGTTTTTTCAAACGCGTGCTTAAAGTTTGGTCATGTCCGCCATCATTGTCGTCACTCGTGGCTTGGTTCGGCATTTTCTGGACCGATCTTCTTTATTTCTTTTTTTTTTTTGACACGACTTCTGACACCATGTTGTGTTTATTGAAATTAAAGATAATGTTGAGTAGACTTGGTTTATTGAGACTAGGATCACAGTTTCATAGAGCACGTTCAGTCGTGGTATTTCAGACGGGATCAGACATAGCAGTGTCGGACCGATACAGAGCGGAACCATATATTATTATCTAGTGGTGTACATACTAATTAATTACTAAATAGTGATGTTACAACACATGGTACTATACCGGTATTCGAGATGTAGTAAACATCTTAAAGCGCCGTAATCCGCCAAACTGCATAATAACTTCATTAGGTTAACTTTCCAAACCCCTCATCTCCCAATCTTCTCCTCGAGCGAAGGTGGATTGGATCTGGAGTGTATCACGCGAGGTATCGCCTCGATGACGTCAGCCACTCCAGCAACCGGGTCAAGAGGCACATGAAAGGCATCGATCTAAGGTGAAGCCAGTTCGGTAGTTAGCTAGTTTTGAAGATCCGAGATAGATAGGTATAAGGTTGTGTGGAGCTCGAGTGATTATAGTAAGGCAATAGGTGGATATTCATTTTGTATGTCTAACGAAGTCGCGTATTACAGTCATTGTATTAATCTTCAACGATGCTTAAATATAAATAGGCAAACCTTTATAAAAAGCTTTTTTACTTTTTTTAAATGTTTGCGACATTTGTAACACCACTTCGCCCTTTGCGAGATAATTCTGTGAAATCTTTTAGAATGTATTATAATACCACGCATCAATTTGTACATATGACAGTTGCTTCACAGTCGCCACTTTGCGTCGTTGCTCGAGCGTCGCGCCACACATCACTCATCTGCAGCGACATTAATCGTCCACATTTGATATTGTTGTGGACTCCACAACAATATCAAAGAAACATCCTTTATAATAACAACAAAAATTTCCATCTCCGACGTAAATAAACAGCTGCAGACAATAACATTTCGGACGCAAGAATGTAATTTAACTTTTTTATAGTATTATTTTCTTTATAAATAACCCCGTCTATCAGTGTGGGGGATTTTAATAAAATCCTAAAATTCCGGTGGTGGGTCGCTTAGGAGAATGGAATGGTTGGGGGAGGGCTGGTGGATCGATGAATATAAAGTTTGGCAATAAACCGGGGACAGCGACGGCCGCAGAATATGTGACCGATGTGGCAAACAAATACAATTACATTGTTTTTATATGGACTAGGAGGAACACGTGACTTCGTTTGCATGTAGTAACATTTTTGAAGATATTTTTATAATTACTTTAATTTTGTAACGAACGATCCAGTGAAGGCATTCAATATTCGTTTACCTAGTAATGAAGATGATTCGTTTTATCACATACAATAATTGTAATAAAACGAATTAAAATTGACTGCTGTCTGGGATCTATTGTATCTGAGTTTCCTTTAATCCTTTGTTGGAGACCCCAAATGAATCAATTAAACAAGATTTTCTTTATTTTTGTTGATGACATGATTAATATATAGATAGCCTTTGATATAAAACAGATGTTACCGTTGTCTAGTTTTGTATAAATCAGGTTCCTCATGTGTTTGCTCAAAGGAACATGGTCTAATTAAAAGTTGCTTAGAAAATAGAGGTTGTTGTATACTTGCGCATAAAGAACTACTGTTTAAAACGAAGCGCTACAATGTTATTGCGCCGCGTGGTTTACATCTGGACTACAACGGGTATCTTGTTTTCTCAAATGCATACATTTTTACCGGTACCCCCGCCGTCAACGTCAAATGAACTTCTACAAGGATCTCGTAAGTACAGACAGCCAGACAAATTGATAGAAAACTTACTATAACACCAGATAAGCCAATTCATTTTACGTAGCTTTACTTTGTAATCCTCTTTATGTGACTTTTAAAAAGACTCCTTAAACATACCAAACTTTTTACTTTCACTTGAATAATTTATTCCAGCTTATGTTCGGATATCTTTAATATTTTCGCAGTAGAGATAGTCCTGCCCGAGTGGCTCTGTGGATTGTATAAAACCACATTGAATTTTAATTAAAAGTTGTGGTTAAATGTGATTGTACTATAACTATTTGTCTAGCTGGAGCAAAAACAATGTATTGGTTTGGTTTTGGTGCAGAGTTGCTTAGGTACTCGATTTCTCCGTAGCGTGAAATAATTTATGTTTTAGCATTTTGTCGTAATTGAGAGTTTATTATCAATCTAGTTTTCCTCGGGTGTCATCAGAATTTTAAAGTTCTAAGCTATATGGAAGTTTTAAGTTTCATCATAAGCACAGTCAGGGAAGTTTATTGTTAAGCAAATTCACACCATATATCAATTTGTGCTGTCATAGACATTTTATACAACTGTCAAAGATTGACATTTGTGATTTGAACTTGATTTGATGCTTTTTATTTGAGCTCACGGAATTTGCAGGCAAGTCGAAGTTTTCCGCAGGCTCTGACGTTGAACATGAGGGTGATTGCTACTTTAATATAGCAGATATTCAATCAAATGAAGCGAAACTTTGAGAATTACACACTAAAAGAGTATAGTCGTGAACAGCAGCTGAAGCCCGCGACGAGCAGGCGCACAGGGTCAATGTTGCAGGGATCGCCCCGCATTATGGACTCCGCTTTTATAATCTTTTGTCTAGATTGGTCTAGTTAGATATTTATGTGATAATCCTGGTAAGACAGTAAGATATGAACTGTTTTAACATAACTATAGTTACTAGTGGTCGCTTAACGGTCGAAATTCAATCATGCTTTTAAAAAAAAAAATGTGTACTTGTTTCTAATGCGTTATTTTTATAAAAATATTAGCTTCTGCACTCCTTCTCCATATAAACTTCAAGTGCAGCAAGTTTCATACTCCTCCATCCGCGTATTTTTTGTAAAAAGGGTTACATTTCTTTCTGCTTCACGTACCTATAAATATGTGTATATATCGCACCTTTAATAAATAAACTGAAATAATTACAAAATTACGATTGTTGGAAAATGCATCGTGTTTGCAAAACTTTAAACGCTATTTTAAGGTATTAAGGTGCGATATATGATATCCCTAGAAATATAATGGCTATAACCATCCTACTGCGACCAAAACATAAATCGTACATGACACTTACCATTTAGCATCGAACAAACTGTTTTCGTTTCGGCACCGTTTCGTGTCAGTGCGACTCAGTCCTAAACTATAATAATGTTTAGGACTGAGTCGCACTGACACGAAACTAAAGTCTAAGTTTAAAGCCTGGTACTGACAGGCGTGACCTGAACCTGGTTAGTTCAGCTGTCAGGCATTACAGGTTGTAGTTCAACAATTTGATTAGTTGAGCTGATCTCTTATCGTGTTCTACTTAGATCTTGAACTAAAAAAAAGTCATGTACATTAAGAATGAACTTATTGTAGTTGTTACACAAATCTTATCTTATATCTTTAAACGAGCAATTCTTGTATACAGGGTTACTGGTAACTCGACGTATTCCTTGCAGGACATCATGGTAGGGTTAAAATGCAACAAATTAAGCCACCAAATGTTCTACCGAAGTTCAGTAGTTTTTGAGTTCGTTAGATTATTAGTTTTTTTTATGAAAAATCCCAGATTAAATCATTTGGAGCCAATTTAAAAATGATTTACGGCGCGACTGTACTGAAATTTAAGTTAATATCATAGTTTATGCCGTAGAAGATCTTTTTTAATAATGAAAGTTCAAAAATGCCTAAAACCTTGGCAAATATCTCTAATCAAACATTAAATTTTTAGTAATTTTTGCTATTAGTCCATAAAAAATGTTGTCTAGTGCAAAAAAAATACTACGCCTGATGTACAAATTACTAAGAAAATATCTTTGTCTTATTTAGCTATTCAGAAAGGTATGATTGTCAATACTTTTGCATGTGTGACAGGGAAGGGAAGAGTTTTATGGGGAGCAGGTAAAATTGCGAGACGGTCAACCTATTGTTTCGTATTCATAATTCGTAGTTTTTACCTGCGCTTGAACTTCAAACACTCGGCAAGCTTTGTGATTGGTCACTATTGTTCTCTCGACATGACACAAGGTGCGAATTTACAAAATCTGGTCGTCAGCGTCAGTTAGTTTCAACTCTACGTCGCGCAAGCTCGTGTTTTGTTATCTGGCTATTTTCCTAACTGTTGCCGCGTATCTTGCTCTTGTGCTGTGCTGTGCTTTCATAAGTGCTGACTATGGCTGCATATTCTAACCCTGAATACGCTGACATAATGTACTGTTACGGACTTAGTGACGGTAACGCTGCTCAGGCGCGGAGAGAATATCAACTTCGCTTTCCCAACCGCCGACTCCCACACGTTAGTGTTTTTGGATCGACTTATCGGTGACTGTCTGAAACTGGCAGCGTCCAAAGAAGCAGGCAAATTGACACTGGACGTTCTCGGAGATACACGGCTGAAGACGAAGAGCTGATTCTTCAACTTTTTATTGACGACCCCAACATATCGACAAACATCGTAGCGCGTGAGCTTGGTATGTCACAGTGGAAAGTCTGGTCTGTAGTTCACTTGTCAGGCCGACATCCATACCACTATCAACCTGTCCAGTCATTAGAAGAGGGAGATCCGCCGAGATGGCTTCAATTTTGTCGTTTTATGCTAAATGCTGACGCCGAAGGCGAAAACTTTTTAAAAAACATTATGTGGAGCGATGAGTCATGTTTTGACCGTGATGGTATCATAAATTACCACAACTTACATTACTGGGCACTGAAGGCAGAAACAAATCCTAAGAAAATGAAACCAACCGCATCCCAGCGTAGGTTCTCGCTTAATGTTTGGATGGGTATTATCGACGACAAATTAATTGGCCCACATTTTTTACCCCGAACACTAAATGGAGAACTTTATGAAGATTTCCTAAGAAATCATTTAACACCACTGCTCACGGATGTACCGGAAGACAGAAGAGCAAACATGATTTATCAACATGACGGATGTCCGGCCCACTTCCGAATCACAATTTGACAATTGCTGGATGAAACCTATCCAAACCGATGGATAGGGCGCGGTGGGCCGATTCTGTGGCCTGCACGAAGCCCTGATCTTACGCCGCTAGACTTTTACGTCTGGGGTCATATGAAAGATCTAGTTTATGTGACCCCAGTAAATTCAATTGAAGAACTAAGGGCGAGAATAACAGACGCAGCGGACCAGATGAGGGCAACAATCACATCAAGAATCACAAAAACTGAAGTGAGGAAGCGAATAAGAACATGTATTCGAAACCGAGGGCAGCATATCGAACAAGACGTGTGAAAGTGTATTTAATGTTTTTATACTGATATTGATTAAAAATAATGCTAATATTCACGAAATAGTTGTATTTGATTTTCCGAATAATCACCTTTTTGTGAGACGCACAAAATGTAGTCCATAACTTTGTATTAACTTTCATACCTTTTTGGATAGCTGATGAGACAAGGATATTATCCTAGTAATTTGTACATCAGGCGTAGTATTTTTTTTCACTAGACAACATTTTGTAATAGCAAAAATCACAAAAAAATAAATGTTTATTTAGTGATATTTGCCAAGGCTTTTGGCATTTTTGAACGTTTAATTATTAAAAAAGATCTGCTACGGCATGAACTATGATAGTAACTTAAATTTCAGTACAGTCGCGTTGTAAATCATTTTTAAATTGGCTCCAAATAATTTAATCTGTGATTTTTCATAAAAAAACTAATAATCTAACTAACTCAAAAACTGCTGAACTTCAGTAGAACATATGGTGGCTTAATTTGCTGCATTTTAACCCTACTATGACGTCCTGCAAGGAATACGTGGAGTTACCAGTAACCCTGTATATATATAATCTGAATCTCGGAAACGACTCCAACGATTTTCATAAAATTTAGTATACAGGGGGTTTTGGGGGCGATAAATCGATCTAGCTAGGATTCATTTTTATAAAGTGTCGTTTTATTCGTTTTTTCAAAGACCAACTTTATCGATAATCAACTTGAACCTAAACTTATTATTTTAAACACTATTTAGCAAAACATACCGAGTAAAGCTAGGTCATCCAGTTATTGTTTCATTATATAACAAGAACTTCGGCACTTTTGGTGATTACAACAGATTTTCTTAAACAATATAGAAAATAGTTCTGCTATTCAAGATGAGAAAGATTCATTGGTCAAGAACGTATGTTCAGAGCAGTAGTGGTTCAGTGGTATCGGCTCCGACTATCGAGTTGTAGGTCTTAAGTTTGAACTCAGACAGGCGCTTGACTTTGGGTAAGTAACTTAATCACCACTGTTCTCAAAAGGGTGAAGGAAAACATCGTGAGGAAACATGAATGTCCTCAAACCAAAAATTCGAAGACATGTGACTTCTACCAACCTGTACTGGGTAAGCCCATGGTAGATTGTAGCCCACTCCCTCTCGAACAGAGCAGGCTTGTTTCCAGCAGTGGGAACATTGATAATGATATATCAAAAAATACGTCTTTCTTCATTCTCCGACCTTTGAATAACAAGCTCCCTAACCTCTGTACCATTGCGACATAATTGTAACGTTTTGTAAACCTTTTTACATTAAAGCCATGTTTTCATTTGTGCCACTTGTTTTTACGAGCACAAACGAAATAATATCGCCCCGAAGAGATTGTCTGAAATACTAAATTATATTTACATTTCATACAAAGGTAGTTAGTTTCTTTGAACATTTTGACATTTTCTGTGGATATTTCGGTACAGGTATGGAGACTTAGAATTTCTCAAAAAGTTAATGATATGGGTATGTAATATTATAAAAAATACATTAGAAATAATCAAGTAATTACCATATATCTTTTATATAGCTGTATGTCTGGTTATTTTGAAACAATAACTGTGATTTCGTCCTCGATTACGCTAGAGATCGTAAATAGTAAATAGGTATCTAATATGACCAGTCAATAACCTCAGCCAAGTACCGTCTCTTTAACATAATCATCTCAGCTCTCACTCCCTTCCTCATAATCATAATATTATAATGAAGCTATAATAATTATGAAACATAATAACAATATGCACGTGCTAACACGGTGATGACGTCACGGGAAGGCTGCGGGTAATCACCGTGATTATCCGGCGCGAGCAATTTCACGGAGTTCGGAACGACGTGATGTCTCGGCGCTCGGCGTTGTAGCACGTTGTAGCACGTAGATCTATTAATTGAAAATGATGGGAGAGATAGCAGTGGTTTATAGATTGTCCTCTACGCTTTAAGGCACGGGTAAGGTTTTAGTATGAGACAGAAAACTATAGTCAGATAGTTTTTTAGGATCTCATAAAAAACAACCGAGTTCCAAAAAATTCATACAAAGTGAAAAATAACTTTAATTTCGGATGTTGGTGGCAAAAACATAAAAATATTAAATGAAGCCCAAGACATCAACACCATGGCTAGTTTTATACTAAACTACAGACCCATAATTTTAGCTTGTGGAATACATAATTTAAGCCTATCTGTTAGTACATTTATAGAATGTCCAAGGTTGTAGTACATACAGTCACCAATTCCTGCGTCGAACTGGTTCATATTCAATAAGACTGTGGTCAAAGGTTACAGAATGACGCTCACAGCGTGTAAACTGAAGGCTTCACCACGGCGCCGAAGACGTCGCTCTGTGTAATACGCGCCTGTTTCATCTCGAGCATACACGCGACGAGTTTAACAAAGAGTAGGAATAAGACAAGTAACGCAACCTTTTAAGGAACCTTTCAACAAGTATTTACTTATTAATTATATCAACAACAAAAGCACGGTATTACTGGGAACACGGTATTTCTGTCTCTTTTACCGCAGTCTAAGATTAATTAGCCCGTCAGCAGGATTTTCAGCCCGGGTTGCTTTGAATGCGCCTGGCATCGTCAATTCTGAAACACAATTAAATAACGTACGATGTAAACTTGATGAAGTGGGCACAAAATCAAGCCAGTAGTCGGTAGTCAGTCTTCAAGTCTTTCTTGGTGCGAGTTCCAATTCATCAAATCGAGACCTTCCTCAAGGAAGAGTTTTGGCCGAAGGGTGTCGTGTATCGGCGATTCCGCGGAAGGCTACGCGACACCACGCAGCGCAACACGACGCCGTCACTTCGTGTACAATAGTTATGTTTACGTGGTTTTTATTTGTCTGTAAGGTATTTATGATATGGGTCTTTGTAGCCCGAAATAAATTGATTTGATTTGATAAAATACATATTTATTTCGAACCTCATCTTTTTCATACTCAAAGTCTTAAGCCTTTTAGGTGGAGCCCGGGGCGTGATTCCCGTGATTTGGCGGGAATAAGCCCGAGATGCGAGATACGAGGCCGGGTATACGCGCCCGGGTATAGGCACTCGGTTATAGGCGCCCGGGTATACGCGCCTCAATGGCGGTAGTACGGTTTATTTACGAGACTCGCCTCGGGAAGGGCTGCTCTAAACTTGATAACACACATCCTTTTAGGGAATCCCTCGAGATCTTCTTTTGTCTTCGAAAAGCAAATTGCTCTGAGAAGAGTCCAATCTTCCTTATTGAACAACAGACGAGCGGCGATGTATATCAGCGAGGTAATGAGATGGGATCATATGGGACACTCGACATAATGACCGGCGTGCCTTGATACTCGCACTTTACAGGAACGAATTAATTAATAATGCTAAACTCGAAGATATATAAGTTTTGGTTGACAAAACAGTTTGCATTTGACACGCCAAGAAGAATCAGAGAATTATACATTACTGCTGATGAATACGATTGAATGCTTATCCCTAAACGTTATGATTTCGTCGCCTTTGTTCTTTCTTCTATTTGATTTATACTTTTGCCGCAACTTTCGTCTCTGCAGTGCGGTGACGCATGCATTCTCGGGTTATTTATATTTTCACTGCATTCGTGTTTAATACTGCGAGCCACACGCAACGCTGTGGGGTGGTGGCTACTAAGAGCATTGTGTACGTTTAATAGTAAAGTTTATTTATTACTTCAGGAAAAGGTCATGAACGAATAACTGACCACATTTTAAAATGAATTTCTTTGTTCCGAGGTATGAAATATACGAAGCACAATGACAATAAATTGTCGGTAAAGCGGGTAAAGTTTTATTTACATAAGGTCTAAAGCTTTTCCCCCGACACTTAAATCTTTATTTAGTAGCTTCACAGTTATTGATGGGTCACAATAACATTTATATTTCGGAAATATGGTGTTATCCATGTATGTACCATAAACTCATTTATTCTAGCTAACTTCTCCGAAGAAACCGTTCTCTTGGTACATGTTTTTTAACCCTAATTCATTCACAAGCCACGTCCATGCAATAAACTCGACCATTCTATTCCGCCATCTTGACCACACTCTGAACACTCGCATGGTATTTATGACGATGTCTTACTCGCTATGTTTTTAATCAAGATGTTAGACCGCCGCTGCGCACTGACCTTGTAATGCGGGTAGGCTAGGCATGGGAATACGTACGTTAAATATATTATATTTGTACAGGGGTAGAATAAATTATAGAAATGGTGAAATAATTACAATAGGTTTTATGCGTAAATTAATTGTAAAATTACTCTGTATAAAAATGAACTTGGGCGACATGTGGGGAAAGCGTATGATATATTGTAATGTCACGTTTTGCATGCAATATGTGTATACTCATTTTTTTGGCAAAATAATTTTAGACGAAATTGACCATAATCCCCACGTTTGCCAAATTAATAAATTATGAGTCGTAATCTGCAGCTGTTTATTTTTAGACATAAACGTGTAGTCACCTCTCGAGCTCTATTAGGCAATTTAAAAGCCTAGCTTATCCTTTGACTTTGACAGCCCAGCACGTTCTACGTCACTTTTAGATGTCCACATAGCATTTCAGTTTACCACCTCTTGACTAGGTTCAAGACATTTCACGATGTCACTTTTGGACAGTCTGAACACCTTGTATGCGCCTGCACTGAACGTAAAGCGGCAATCAGTCTGCGTGTGTGACACGAGTGTCCGGCACAAGTGTCAGACACTTTTCTCGGATTACTGTGACTAAAGTGTGGCTGTGACGTGCTCTGTTGTTGAATGAACATAGGGTTTATAACCAAGATGTTAAGTAATAGCTTGGTTTGTGTGTCACCTTTGAATGTTGGTCTACAGATCATACAGGTACTAGAAAAATCACCATTCAACGAAATTATCAACTCATCATCATCATTTCAGCCGTAAGACATCCACTGCTGGACATAGGCCTCCCCCAGTTTTTAATTATTCTATTCTCGTTTTGCCATAATCGCCAAATCGGCGTGTTGGCGGTCGCAGTATGGTAGTAACATGCATAGAGAACGCTGCTGCCTGATCTCCAATAAGTCTCTTAGTCACCACTTATGACATCCACGGGAAAGAAAAGTAATGTCAAGGAAAATATATGTTGTTAATTAAATCTGCTGTTACGACCACACTTGGTATGAACATTACATATCTGACAAACACTTCATAGATAGCTTGGTCTTATTTTCACTTAGCTAGTATGTACGTGAAGCCTCAACTTTCTCCATCTTGTACAAACGTGTACAACATTATTTACTTCCTATATTTGCTTTACACCTTCCTACAGGGAATTCAGTAATTGCTCATCAATATTAGAATCATTGTTCAGTCCATTGTTCTCAAATCCCCGATCAGTATGCATCCCAATGGCCGACAACTCCAGGAAGTGTACCTCCGCTCTCTTGGCGCACTTTATACAAGTGGCGGTACGTGGTCGATGTGTGACCAGCTTTGTATGACTCCGCTTTTAGAAAATCGATTGTGTGTGGAAACGAGGTATTTTTGTATGTGGCTCGAGAGTCTATAAGGTATTACTGGTCTTTAAAGGGAACACCCAAATACTCCGAAATATTTTATTCCAAATTTCGATGTTCCGATTTTCAAAAGTCCGAATTTCATAATACCTAAAATAGTTATAAAGTCTATTTTTAAAAAATTAGGAAATTTATTTTTCCGAAAGTCGTAAATGCGATTTGTTAGTTTTCCGATTTTCATACGTTCGAAGAATCAAATGCTCTAAGGGTTCTCGGTCCGAAAAACGACATTCCGATCTTCAATACTCCGAATAAACTAAAAGTCAACGTGTTGTGCTACAAAATTTAGTGACAGAAACGAATCGCTGCAAAACCGACTTCACGCAGTCTTGTCTGCCCTACCCCTAGAGTGTAATTTAAACCCGCGTAGGTGCGGAGGGGTAGGGCGGCTCGCGAGCTGAGGAGCAGGTGGTGTGTGTTAAAGCCATCTGCGACGATAAGCACGCGTGGGGCCGCCCAAACCCCGCAGCGCCGGAGCCGTGACAGAAACAATGCTTGCTGCATGCCTGCTTGCTTGCTGCTTGCCTGCTTGCATGCTGCATGCCTGCTTGCATTTTGCATGCCTGCTTGCATGCCTGCTTGTATGTTGCATGCCTGCTTGCATGTTGCATGCCTGCTTGTATGTTGCATGCTTGCTTGCATGCTGCATGTCTGCTTGCACGCTGCATGCCTGCTTGCAAGCTGCATGCTTGCTTGCATGTTCTTTAATTCTACCTCCTCATACTAAACACCATATTATACATCTCTCTGACGAGCAATTATGTGTTGTTTGTCTTGCTATTCGGTTTTATAAGGTGTTTTTATTTCGGAATTGTATTAATCGGTATTTTAATAATCGGAATTCGTATTTTTGATGTTTCGAATTATCATTAAGTCGGAATTTTTGTTATTCGATCTATTGAAACTCGCTATTTTGAGAATAGTAATTATAAACGTTAGAAATATTGAAATTTAGGAATTATAAAAATAGGAGTAATGATAAGTCGGAGTTGTTATATTCGGAATTTTGAATCATTCGTATTTGTGACTGTCGGAATAAAGTTTTTCGTATTTATGTAGTGTACCCGTATTTAAAGCCTCGCCTAGATAAGTGAATGCAGTAAAAATGGTTTTATTTCAAAATCGTCCTACATCAAAATTTTTTTTTTTAAGTTTTCTCACAATCTGAAAACTATCTTGATGTACTGTCGGCTGAGCAACCTACTAACACAAAGCGTTCTAACTAACTCAGTCTAGCGACTGGCATCATCAGCAGTGTAGTATTTTCTTACCTATCTACTGATTTGAACTCTATTTTCAGCAAGGTAGGTGGTATTAATATACTTTACTGATTTGTCCGAATAATTAAAGTAGGTACAGTAAACGTCAAAAATATCGGTACGAACAGTCTGTTCAAAATGATATCAACAACTAAGGACTATTAAACTTTATCTCAATTGGATAATTCTTTTGTTAGAATGACAACTTTGTCGTAGACTGTCTTCATTCTGAAACTGTCCATGTGACGTTGAGATAATATTTAATGTTCATAGTTGTTTTGATCATTTCGATCAGTGTGTTCGTTTCCATATTATTGGCGCTGACTGTATGATAAAAACCAGATGGTAAAATCACAATCACCATATGCTTACAACACGTGCTCAGAGGCCGTCCATCATAAACACGTATTACGCGTTACAACATCGTCAATGCGTGCGCTTAGCATAACATTAACATAACGCGCTACAGTCGTGAGCGACCTGTGAACACCCTGTAGGAATAGGGTCACTTGCGATGCATCTGCGTCTATTTGTAAAGCACATATTTATTTAGATTTGTACCTATTGTTTTATTTCATTCCAATTTGTTGTAGATATTGTACATATACTTCAATTCCAACTATTTTTCGTCGTGGTTGGTCTAAATCACAACCTTATGAACTCATGATGATTTAAAAAAAAACAATTTAAGTTGTACATTACAACGTAATATGTTTTGTTTTATGATATAAATAGTGAGCTGCTGTAAAATATTATGTTATTCACATACTGAATCTCTTCGAAAATAATGATTAATTGTACTCGTTATTCTGTGCTAATATTTATCTTGTACCGTGCCTTTCACAATAAATGTTCAAACTAAGCCAGTTCATCGCCACATTACCATAAAATGTACTTACCTACAACAAAACTATTTGCTTACCTTACTCTCAATTCACCAATAAACCTGAAATATGGCCGACGGTATGCGGACGTGACGCCTACGCCGTAGCGCCGTAGCGCCGTAGCGCCGTAGCTCGTAGCACGCGCTACACATTATTATAACACATTGTTCCCTGGGGGTACGCAGACCGTATCTATCTTATTATTTTAATTAACTTAATGTTTTTTTACTGTATTTACGTTAAAGGTGAATATTGTTTTATTACGATCATGTTTCTATATTTTATAACAATGAATGTTTTATTTTGTCAATTAGATTGGTTTCCAAGGTTACTGTCTGTAGTAGATCATGTCATGTTTTTAGCTGAAATAAATCCATTCGAGTTATTTCTAGTGATGGAAAAACAGTATTTCAGATAAAATAAAAATTGTAATTATTTTTTTCTCTTTGGATATTCGTATTTTATTTTGGCAATGTAAGTTTAACTAATTTAACTAAACGGCATTTATTTTATTTTAAGAACCTGGTTTGAAATCCTAAACTAATTGTTTTACCAACTCAATCTACACTGCGACCATAAATACGAATCAGAATAACTCAATCATGACTTACACGAATTAAACAATCTCCTACTACGGCGTAGCGCTACGAGCTACGAGGCTACAGTGATTGCGTAGCAGCGGGGGTCACAATAGACCGCTTACTGGTAACCGTGGGCGTCTCAGGGTCCCAGGGGTCCCAGTGGGGGGGGATATTCACTGAGAAAGGATAATGGTCTGGTTAATGGTGACTTAGCTATGATAAATTGGATCCGTTGTTCGGGAATGTGATGTTTGGTAAATCAATATAGTGATATTATCGTTGAAAGGTTGGTCTTAATCGTAAGTAAGTACCGTTTTAGTATGTGTAATATGATAAATATATTTTTTTCTGCAAGTAGTAAAACGTACAGAACACGTAAGTACGATAAAACGTTTTGGTAAACTAACTCAGTATCGTGCAGGGTTTGTGTGTGTGCACTCTTGAAATATTATTCTATAAAATGTTATACCTATATTTGCAAATTATGTAATAGTTTCATACAGTAGGTACTAAACCTTTTACATCCTCAACACGAAACACAAGTCCATTCATTCGTGTTCACTAAACATTAGAATCAACTTGACGTCATCAGCTGCTGTATACTTCCTACTCCGAAAGCGCACCACGGCAGCGGCGCCATAAAGTGCGCAATTTAAATATGTCACCAACGTGCTGTAGGTTCACGTCAGTGTGCACTAAACTGTGAGCAGCTTATAGAGAGGTGACACGCGACGCGCTTGTAGACGGTAAAGAACCACAGAATGACAGTAGGTAGGTGGCTTATGAAATTAGATGTTATATTGTGAACATAAATGACTACTTGGTTAAAGTATCTTCAGTTCTCGTAAACTATCATACAGCTGCTATCAATACGTAATCAATGACTTGATCCTTATTTGAATTAGTACTTCTATGATACTTGTTCAGTCAAATTATGAGTTATTTTTTCAATTTCATTACCTTAACAATATCAAAATCAAAAACGACTTATTCAAACTAGGCTGAGAGACAGTAATTTTGAACGTCACAATTACATAGCACAGTCCCCCAAAATGCCCGCCCACCACTTCCTAGTGCTTTAGCTGGGAAAAAGAAGTTGCGCAACAAACTCCCCAGCAGCACAGCTGTCTGTTCAGTAAGAAGAACTTGTGCACGTATCTTCTTTTGATTTACCTTGATGTCAACTGCCGAGAGAACAGTCAAAAATAAAAATTTTATACGATTTAAGTGATTTCGAATCAAGTTCTTCGCTTATTCCGTACCTCACTATCCAACAGCGGCGAGGCGTAAATTTTTCTAAAAGAGAAGCCGAAGCGAAGTCGGCCCTAAATTACTGACTCATCAATAAAGAATACTTACTATCATTCTAAAATTAATATAGGAATGTAATGAATTAAATACAATTAAATTGAACAGATCAAAACGAATAAAATATGCAATATTCCTCTATCTCGTTCTCGCTGACGCATTTTTCTATTCCTGTCTCTGTCATAACCCGTTGTACAGCGGCTTGGTCTCGTACATATCAAGCGGCGCCACGTGACCTAAAGTGACATCATCACGGGATCGCTGTTGTATGAATTTTTAGTTCCCGATTATGACGTTTTGGCGCCGGGTTAATTTAGAACATTTCTCTTTTGTTGTAATACAAAGGTATAAATAACCTTTTTTGTTGTTTGAATGTTATGGTGAATTAAATACCCGTAGTGTAACTATATTTATTGACAATAGTAGCCACTATTTACATACTATTGTATTTTTAATAGTGATAGAGTTACCAATGCGAATCCCCGAAGGCAAGCCGGTAGGAATCGTGTTATATGGTGCCTTCGCCACTGCTATCCAACGACACTATTTCCGTCTATTTTTGCATGGAGTATATGCACAATAGCCCTGCCATTGCTACAATTTATGTGAAGACTACACATCTGTATTTAAGGTGACATAAGTGGGCACGGTGCGGAGCTCGCAAATTACAGAGATTTATAAAATTATGCAATCAGTCACGGGCTGCTGATGAGTAGTCTGTGTTCACACTATTAATTAGTATTGTCTGATTTTTGAGTCATTATCATCACTTCAGTCAAAAGACGGCTCCTGCTGGACATAGGCCTCCCCAAAAATGGGCGGTTTGCCTTAATCGCCACGTTTGGCAGGGTTGGCGATCGCATTATGGTGGTAAAATGTATAGACAACGTTGCTGCCCATTCTCTAGTAAGTCCCTTAGTCACCTCTTCCGACATCCACGGGAAGAATTCTTAACGTCCGGCATCACACGGACATCAACATTATAAAACTATAAATTCTCGTAGTTTATAAGCGTGACTATCTTTTTTAGGAACCACGTGGAAGGTATAATCAATCAGTTTCACGAAATACGTCTGAAAGATGACACTTTGACTATCAGTCACAGTGTTCACTACCCCCGAATTAACACGCAAATACGTCAATAGAGCAGGAGCTCTCCACCTAAACTCGTTTTCAAAATCTGTACCTTCCTTCAGTCAGTCGTATCGCTGTATGTACAAAGTCACCGTACTTACAGTGAGAGCGAGCTAGCCACCGAGTAAACTAATTAGTGCCGCCCTCTATGTCGTATTATTAAATCTCTTTGTTACTTCCCTTTGTTCATTATAAAGGGGTGGGCCGCTGCTGTTTGCATGCGCGTGTACGTGATACAATTCAATGGATGGACGTGAATGGGATTGTATGATTAATTGTGTTGGATCCATGGTGGGACCGAGCTTGTTTTTATTTATGTTTCGAGGTGTGGTCGTTGTTATTAAATTCAACGTTTTGCGTCTACTGAATGTACCTACCTCAAAATACTTCGTATTGATCGAGTAATGCGTAGGGATCAATAAAAATAATAGTTTTCATTCGTAGGTAATATGACACGTGACATGACAGGCGGTCACCTTTTAATCATGTAAATACACTAGCTTCTGCCCGCGACTTCATCCGCGTCAAATTTTTGCTCCCCTGAACCTTCCCGTCGCATCGAATTGCCTGCCAGTTTTCGTCTATTTTTCATTGCTGCTCCACTCTTTTTGGTGTTAGCGTAATGTTATACAGCCTATAGCTATTCTTAATAAATAGGCAACCCAACACAAAACGAATTTTTCACTTTGGACCCGTAGTGCCTGAGATTAGCGCGTTCAACCAAACAAAAAAACCCTTCAGCTTTATAATATTAGGATAGATTCATGATACAATTTTTTTTCTTAATGAAAACGAGTGGTGATGTGTATAAATGTGAATTGTTGAACTTAAAACGTTGTAAATTACCCATTTCCTAAAAATTGACAGAATTTCCTCAAAAGCATTTCTCCTAATACAAGTACAGAGTGATATTAATTTGGAGTCACGCAGTATGAATGGGCGGCGAAACGCTGCGGCTAAATAATGGAGCCACTCTCTAAAATGTGTAGCGATGTGGGTCAAAGCGTGACCCGTGCGCAGCGGGCGGGGACGCACTGGTGGCGTGTCTTGTTAATGGAGAAGCATTTAGGAAATCTATAAAAGAACTAGCTTTTGCCCGCGACTTCGTCCGCGTCAAATTTTCGCTCTTCTTCCCGTCGCATCGAATTGCCTGCAAGTTTTAGTCCATTTTTCGTTTGCTGCTCCGCTTCTTTTGGACCGTAGCGTGATGTTATATAGCCTATAGCCTTCCTCGATAAATAGGCTACCCAACACAAAAATATTTTTTCAATTCGGTCCATCAGTTCCTGAGATTAGCGCGATCAATCGAATAAACAAATAAACTCTTCAGCTTTATAATATTAAGTATAGATGTGCCTATGTAACGGAAACTTTGAACATAATTTTTACTCCCTTTCGATTATGATGAGATTCCCTTTTTCGCACTTAGACCCTCATTCGGGTAGGGTCCCCGAATGAGGGTCGTTTTTTATATTTATTTTATTCTGGCTAACAAATCCAGTCTAGCTCCACCTAAAAGCGCAGAAGCTTCCTGGGAGCATCAGAGGCTTTCCGAAGCGATCTCATTGTTCCGTAGATTGGACTGCAGATTGGAGTCAGCACTTTTCGAATGACAAAATTACATAAGACAGTCCCCAAAATGTCCGCCCTTCACCACTTTCTAGTGCTTTAGTTGGGAAGAAGACAGTCCCCCGGCAAGTTGGGAAGAAAACTGACGCAACAAACCCTTCAGCAGCTCAACTGTCCCTTCACTTAGAAGAGCTTGATCATCATAATTAGCCTATATTGTTCCCACTGCTGGGACACAGGCCTCCTCCCGGTGACAGGGAGTGGGCCGTAATATACCACGCGGGCCCAGTGCGGGTTCGTAGATGTCACATGTCTTGAAATTTTTGGTTCTAGGACATGCCGGTTTCCTTACGATGTTTCAAGAACTTGATAAAATACTTATAATACTAATAGCTGACCTGGCGAACTTCGTACCGCCATATTTTATTTCTCTAATCGCAACTGAGGAAATAAAACCCTTCCGGTAAAATCGAATTAGCTAAATTGAAAATAAAACTGTAGTACTCCGTATTTATTAAAATAAATTGTATCTGTATTTTACACCAGTGACAACCCCATTTTTATGTCCACGCAATCACTGTCCATACCAAGGTTGCCTGGAAGAGATCGCAGAAAGCGATAAGGCCGCCCATTGTATGTTTTTTTTTTGTTAAATATTCTTGTTGTAATGTATTTTCTGGTGTACAATAAAGCATATATAAATAAATAAATAAATAAATACTCAATTGAAAAATTCATATTGTTGTACAAAATGCGTGGGGTGCTTATTATAATTACTACAGGTATACTAAACTATCGTTAAAATATTTACAGCAATGAAAATCAAGCCCCCCACGGGTTTTGTCCAACAATATGAATTTTTCAATTGAGTACTCCAGTTTTATTTTTAAATTTTTAGTTCAATTAGTTTCAAAAGCGTGTTTTTTTAGTTTTTTAAACTATAATTTATTAAATGTAGATTTTATTTTTCTTATCTTTAACTATTCTTTATAAACAATGACTTCTTTACAAAATACGTGAAGAAAATAAAATAAAATGCAAGGAAAAATACTTACTTACATGTGTTATGATTTTGCACTGATTAATACTTGCAGAGGTTATATATACTTGGTAAATGCACAGGTATATTTACGTAGAGACTGACGCAGAGAGTAGTACTAAGACTTGCACTGAGATTTTACTGAGACTATCATTTTCCGGGAGATAGTATTAATTTACTCGTTTAAAAAGGAACTGAACTGCGGTGACACTCGGCGCCAGTATTTATACCTGAACCTTGAATTTCCCGAACGTTCTAGTTCGCATGCTTCGAGAAGAATCGATTGATCGATCGTTCGAAATAGTGGGTCTCAATGGTTCGAGAGGGAGCTTTGTTTACGCTCAGAGGAGGTCTCAAGAACGAATGAGATACCAAAGCAGAGATGGCGACTCGATAGAATTTGATGGCCAGATCTTGAAACTTTGATTAAAATTTGGCGCCAACACTTTAATAATTCTCTAACAGAAATAGTACAATTTTTTTTGGTAATAATATTGTAACATAATACGCAGTATAATTATAAAAATATCAGTCACAAAACATTAAAATAATTCGGTTATATCGTGAACATAAATAAATATTACGTGAAATAAAGTAATAGAATTTATATTCTAAGAAACAGAACACAGCGCCATCTATTGGGTGTATTTGCAACCTAGATGTCAAACAACATTGAAGAATTTTATTGAGAAATCAACGTACACCGCCATCTATGAGAACTTCATAAAACTAAACAGTAAATAAACACTTGCTTATGAAACAATTAATTGATACATTTTATTCGTTTACATTCATTTACATTTTTTTTTTTACATTCTTCTTTGACATACTCTATTCATAATTTGACATTATATACTTACAATTCTAATTTGACCTCTTTAATATTGGTTGTCATAACAACAATGACATTTGGTTTAAATGGTTATTATGTTCTATTTATGTAATACTATCATTTAAGTAAATTCTTTTATATTTTGTGAATGTGAGAATGTTGTAGGTCTTGTAGACTGTAGACAATTTTCTATTTTATTAAGTACCTGGTTGGTTGGTGGTTTTAGTAGTACTTGTTGACAGTCCTACACTGTTCTCGCATACCTATTAAAACTGTTGTTTGAAAACATTGTAAAACTCAATTATTTTTAAAAGAGTAACCGTGGAGTTTCTTGCCGGCTCTTCTCCATAGGAATCAACAATTTGGAACCGTGCACCTAGCTTCTAACGTTTCATAAGTGCCCTTGCAGGCTTATGTGAAATAAAAATATTTTGATTTGATTTGATTGATTCACGACATAAGCGAATAATTGAGATGATAACTATCCTATCCAGTAAGTTAGACCAAAATACGGGTACATGTGAAATTTGATTGAAATCGGTTCAGTAGTTTTGGAGTTTATTGGCAACATACATCGTGACACAAGATTTTTATATATATAAGATGATCGAGTAAAGGAAGAATGTAAAACTTGTAGCAGTTGCAAAGAACCCTGGCCAGAGCCATCATGACTTTTGAACTTAAATTGCACAATTGTAATATTAGGCTTGGGGAAGGCACATTGGTTGCAGAACAAATGGCTGATGGGGCCGAAAGGTTCTGGAGTGGCGGCCGCGTATCCGAAGAAGTGGAGTTGGAAGGCTTCTCACAAGGTGGATTGACGATCTTGTGAACGTCGCAGGAATCCGTTGGATGCAGGAAGCACAAAACCGGTCGAAGAGAGCTTGGGGGAGGCCTATGTCCAGCAGTGGACATCTTTCGCTTGAAATGATATTGATGATGTCATTCTGCTGTTTTGTAAAAGTACTTAAGTACTTGAATTCAATGAAATATACAACGGGAATTCCACAAGATTATCTGAGCATACGCGTTAAATATTTACGGTGCATCAAAAAACCATTCAAAGGAACTCGCTGGATGCGAGCAGCGTCGTTGTGCCGATGCCGAGTGAAGCTTACACCCATCAGTGGTCATCTTTCGCCTGCGGTAACTATGTAATGAGCTGTGTTACAAATAACACCCGCTTCGACTAGCCCCACACACTGCAGAGCCAGCTAACGACCAGTATAATGATGAAACACGCGCGGACTAATGCTCCGCGAATGGCGCACTACAGTTATTGCACTTGTTGTTACACACACATCCTGTATATATAGTATTTATCTCTATACACACCTGATTCATGGCACAGGATATTACTTTGAAACAACACTTATCTGGTGCCAAATAGGTACACCAGGTCGATTTTCTACCAAAGCCAGTTCCCGAATTCAGAACTATCGAATAACGATCTCGATTGAAACCTACCCATACTCATATTTTAGTCCAATGTCGTGTCATAGATAAACATCACGAGGTAAAATTCTATCTATGTACATATATCAAACTTTCAAACAATAAACAGGAATTCAATCATTTAGGCTTACTGATTTTCAACGATTACTTTTTTACTTTGCTCACTATTTGTGTTGGTATTAGTGATGGGCAGTGGATAAATACTCGGAGGATAAATACTCGAGTTTTTATCCGAAACGGATAAATACTCGTTTTTACTCATTTTTATCGGATAAATACTCAAAATGATGGATAAATATCTTTTTTGCGCATCGGATGATTATTTTAAAATGTCTTTTATTTTTATTTAGGCTTTTCAAAATACTACGTTATTACATTATTTAGTTCTAATGTCAATTGCCAGGGCTGTAATTGTGTCAGAAGCCCAAACATCTCTAATAGAGCATGCTCTTTAGATACAAATTTAGAATCTTTCTTTGTTGAGAGTGTAGAGAATAGCCACATAATTGATTATCTCTGTGCAGAGCTTCTAAAAGTCAAGAAAAATGCGGCGAAGACAAGTTTGTTGTTGTTGTTTGCCAACGCTATAAACATGCAAAGGGCTTTTCAATTAGTTAAAGGTGTTGAGCCTTTAAACTGCGCAGCACACACTAGTAATTTGCTGGCTCATGGTGCACTGAAATGCGGTAGTTTCAAAAATTTCTAAACTATGCAGATATGATAAAATCTTTAATAAAAAACAATTGGTTGTCTGTAAAGTCGGTATACGGACGACAATTTTACGTGATAATGTCTAAGTCTCTTTTACTTGAACGTATTGGCCGATGGAGTGGAAGAGAGATAGATTTCACAAGTCGAACGCTAAGGCCGATCGTGCCTCTCTATCGCTTGTTTCGCGCTCTCGCTTACACGCTCGGTTCAGGCGGAACGTGACAATGAGTCATGCTTTTCCGTGCGTGCAGACAGTGTTCATCGATTTATAACACAGTCAAAAAATCACAAGAACTAAACCCAAAAACCACGATCGAAGCTACAACAAGTTGTAAAACAAAAAGTAACGGGAGAAAAGTTAAACCTGCCATGCTACACAAGATAGGGCAAATATCTACGATCACTTGATCACACACACACACACACACGAGTATGAAAAATAGAAAAGCCGCTCTCTCAGCGTACGCAAAAGAAAAATATATCGTCAAGTCAAATGCTACAAGCAGCTTTGCTTGATGATAACTTTTGGGATTAGGTATATCAATGCATGTCTGTTATTGAACCCATAAAAGAACCTGTCTTTCAACTAGAGTCCAACAAATGCAATGCCCTTCTAGTGTTTATAATATTTAAGGATATGAAATCAACACAAAATGGGTTATATTTACAGACAGATACTGATAATGAGTCATAGGATTTGAGAAAATCTAAAAGCAGGTTTCAGTAAATATTACCACTGTGTAGATCGCCTGGAAGATACGGTGGAGCATAGAGTGGAGGTTTGCCCTGCTTGAGCGGAGCAATGCCGTATCCTCGTAGAGGCGATTGGCGGCGGCGATCCCTCGCGTCCAGCCCTGGTGCAGGCCATGGTATGGAGCGAGAGGGCATAAGAAGCTGTCACCTACTTCTGCGAAGAAGTAAGGTTCGTGAAGGAGGAGGTGGAGTGCGTTAGGGAGAGGCAATCTGTGCGCCCTCATGTCCCTAGCCACCGTAGGAGGAGACGCCCCGGGCTTCGGGAGTTCATTGTGTACTCTCGGCCAACGTGGGCACGGGTTTGCGGGTGGCAAGCCACCCATTGCTCGCCACGGTAAAGAACAGGCCCGTGTCAATGGCGCATTGTGTTCCACGCACGCCTCTAAGAGATGTCATTACATATTGAAGGGGTCCGCGAGGACCGATGCCTGCCAGGGTTGCGGATCTGTTTAAAAGAGGTACCCTGGCACAGGCAACTAAAGGAACACAGGTGGGTTTTAGTCAGTAAAAGTCTAACATACCTTTCATATTGGCGATAGCAGTGGTGGCCTGGTGGTATCAGCCCCGACTTACAACTTGTAGGTCGTGAGTCTGCACTCAGGCAGGCGCTTTACTTGTGGTAAATAATTACATCACCACTACAAAACTGCACATTGCTCGCTGAATCCACATCCTACAATGTCGACAGACCAAGCGAGCCAAGTCAAGATATTTGATTTGTTAATCTTTCTCGACTTTCACGAGGTAGTTTTTTTTATTATTCCAATGATTTAAGCGTTACTTAAATAGTTTCTGCCTACCCCCATGGGAGAAAGGCATGAGTTCATGTATGTATGTGAAAAACCAATTAACAAATGTATAATTTTATCTAACTTTGACAGTGATTGACTAACTGTATTCATAATTGAATGAAATTATTGTCAATATCAGCGTTTTGTAATTGTTAAAATGATTAATAAGGTACAATACCAATCTGCATAGTCTATTTTTCATTAATTTTAATCCCTTTGTTAGTAAAATGACGAAACTTACGTTACAAAAACATAAAATAGTATTTATCCGCTGTTTTGGATAAATACTCAGTAAAAACGGATATTTATCGAGTATTTATCCATATTGAGTATTTATCCGGATAAAATCCCAACACTAGTTGGTATCGTAAAATCTTATTGTTATTAGCAAAGGTTGATACATGAAAGGATGCCAACTTATTACTCTGCTTTTACTTTCGTTGTGAAATCAATCATTTCTTCTCATTTTGTCATTTTGTTATCAGTCAATTGAGATTCTAATCAAGGCTAGTCACCTCTCTCTGGTACGCTTTGTTTAAATAATAGAACTAATAATAAACAATAATTACTCAAACAACAACAGCAACTAATAATTAATCTAGTTGAGTACATAATAAAAGCGAAAACTTGTAAGAATTTAATAGTAACTAGCTTCTGCCCGCGACTTCGTCCGCGTCAAAGTTTTGCTTCCCTGAACCTTCCCGTCGCATCGAATTGCCTGCCAATTTTCGTCCACTTTTCGTTGCTGCTCCGCTCCTTTTAATCGTAGCGTGATGATATATACCATATAGCCTTCCTCAATAAATAGATGACCCAACACAAAAAGATTTTTTCAATTCGGACCAGTAGTTCCTGAGATCCAGCTTTATATATTAAAAAAGTATCCTATGTCCGTCTCCTGGTTCTAAGCTACCTCCCCATCAATTTCCAGCCAAATCGGTTCAGCCGTTCTTGAGTTATAAATAGTGTAACTAACACAACTTTCTTTTATATATATAGATGTAATCTCGTGCAAATATATATAATAACAACTGATATGCTATACCTATCTACACAAACATAATAATATGTATACAATATAATTATATACCAAATGAAAGACAGTAATTAAAATATTGATTTTAATTAAATTGTAAGTCAGCCCTCTTCCTCTCTCCTAATTTTTGCGTGCCCGACAGGGTCCATATTTGATCTTGTACCATTTTTATTTTTTACCATCTATGTAACATATGGAATGCAATAAAGAATTGAGTATTGAGTTTTGAGTACGTTGTGAGTTGTGTCCGGTGTAAACAGACATGAAACAATATCTTTACTGCAGTGAACTTATTGATCGTTGCGTTACTACTAACTGTTCATTCTCACACAGAATTATAACACCTGTATGTTATTTGCATTAGTAAGTAAATTGGCGCTAGTAAGTTTCCCACACACACACACTCACACACACACCCCCACACTTCTATTTTATTATCGATTGCGTCCAACGAGACGGACATTTTATGTTTTTACGATTCCATTGTGTATTTGATGGTTTTTTTAACCAATCATAAATTTTTAAATAGGTTTTCTGTTTATGCTTCTAAACTAAACTTTTCATATTAGCTGAGATAATTGACAAAGTAGAAGACAGTCGATGTAATGGAAACTCATAAAGAATGGAGACGTAATCAACAAAATCGCCCTTCACATAAGCTGTATAACATTACGCTAACACCAAAAAGAGCGGAGCAGCAATGAAAAATAGACGAAAATTGGCAGGCAATTCGATGCGACGGGAAGGTTCAGGGAAGCAAAACTTTGACGCGGACGAAGTCGCGGGCAGAAGCTAGTTACTATTAAATTCTTACAAGTTTTCGCTTTTATTATGTACTCAACTAGATTAATTATTAGTTGTTGTTGTTGTTGTTTGATTAATTATTGTTTATTATTAGTTCTATGTACAAGGGATTTACTCTTCAACTTAATATCAATTTCAATCTAATGGCAATACGATTCCAATGTTAATATTGCATACACGTGATTCGGTACCCTTGAAAACAATAGTGTTAACATTGGAACAACAACAACGCCCGATCTCGATTCCTCTTAGTTCTAAAAAACCTTTAAAAAAAAAAACAACAGACTTCCTTAAAAGGAAGGAAGGTCCTTTAAGGAAGTGGGTTGTTATATTTTTGTAAAAAGTTATTATTTTAACTTTTTAGTTATGGTAGATACCCCGCACTAATCTAATCGCGATATTCGTCCATTTGTCGCGCAATTACTTAATGCAAGACTTATATGGTTTTCACATGGATCCCATAGTTCGAATGGAACAAAATTAAAATGGGACCATTTGGAAAGCACCAGCTTTTAAATAAAAAAAAAACATCATCGAAATCGGCTCACCCAGTCAAAAGTTATGAGGTAACAAACATTAAGAAAAAATACAGTTGAATTGTAACAATAGCTACCTCCATTTTGAAACGTACCAAAATAAACTCTATACATAAATATCTCAACTTTAAAAGCCGCCTATTTCCTAAGTTAAAAATATAATAGCTCATAGTTATAAAGCAATTTGCTCGCAAATAACCGGCTCTAACTGTATATTTGGTACAAAGACAGGTAATTGTTCGAGTAATTAAATTAACTTCATGACTCGCTACTTCCTGCCCTTTCACGAAGCTTTCAGTATAATTAGTATCTTTGTATTGTTGTTGCGAGCAAAAAGTGGTTAATCATCTATTCATAATATTATTTCTTATTGAATTCTGGCCGCCTGCGGAGTTACAGAGATCTTCGTGCGTTTTGACGTGAATTATTGAATTTATGTTAAAGTTTTGCGTTTCTATTCACACCGTTTTGCGCAAGATTATTAAACTTTCTGGCTGCCTTCATTTTATGTCGGAAATCTTATTTCGTTACAGATAAAAAGATATTACAGTATCTGAATGCAAAAATAACCTATCGTGTAGAATAACGAACATGAATTCACTTTTATTTGTCAGCAAATAGAGACAGAATATTAAAAACTAAAAATCCACCATTAAACTGAATAATATCGATACCACAGCCACATCAAAAAGCCTCCACATTTAATACCCAAGATACCAAAGGCTTTCTTCAATCACGACTGTACTTCTCCCGTCAGTCACGATAAGTCAGTATAGTGACGTCATAGCTGAATGCCGCCTGTACTTGAATACGTAAGTAGCGTCTAATTGTTGGTTGACGCTTTCAGTAAGTAATTAGAGACAGTTTCGTCAGTCTACGCCCATTGTTTATTCAGTAACAGTTTATATATGTCACCGTATAATTATAAGCATCGTAAGTTTATGATCTATCTCGCGGATTATAAACTATCGGAAAATGTATTTGTTACAATTTGTTGACAGTTAGAATGTCGCGAGATAAATTATAAACTAACGGTGTTCTTAATGACCCGGCGACATATACATACACATAATACAGGCAGTATATAAGTAGAATTTATAAAAATATGTCAAAGCATTTATTTTAAATAGGAACATAAAAGGCACAGGTTTGAAAGTTACATTATAATAGATTTGATTCTAGTCGCCAGCACCCGTCCAAAAGGAAATTTAGGTATATGGAAATGGGCGAGAAACTCAACCGTAACTCTTTTAAAATGTTTTGCAATATATTTTATCGGTAGGTACAGTCATTATTATTTTTTTTAACACGATGTCGACTCTGTTACAATGAGCATTTTTGCCAATTTTGTACAAATGCCTTTGCCTTGTACATACAATGATAAATAAAATTTAATAGATGAATAAATTTTGCGTAGGTTAGGACAAAACAGTTTAATGAACAGTTTATTCGATCAAACCGTCGTTTGTGCAACTAAAAAAACGTTTTTGAACGTATATAATATCTTACAACAGACTACTAGACTAATCTAGATTTAATGCTACAATAGTTTCTAACTTTATTGTTTACATAGGGCCATAAAAGAAAAGTGCTAATATACGAGGACGGAACCCAGTCATATAAATTAGCATAACAATGTTACCTGAACAAAATGGCGGCCACATTTCATCCTAATAGCTTCCACAATAGTCGTATAAAACGGCAGCTCATTCTACTTTTCGTTTTCTCCGTTCATTATTCAAAGTTGATGAATTTTAAAAACTCGACAAAGCAAAGGTAATAAACGGTACGTTGTAAATTTGGGCGGCGGCCGCGAGCGGCGCGCGCCGCGGTGCATGCCGTGCGATACCGCGTGGTAACCGGATTGGAATTTTATTAAAAACTAGCTTTTCCCGTCCTCGGTCTACGTGGAGGTCAGACTCCTGCGGGTACGTACTGCCGGGGTCAAAAGTATCCCATGTCCCAACCTAGGTCTTTGTCTATCCGTGTGGCAAATCTATGCAAATCCTTTCGCTTTTGTAATATCATAATATGGATTTCGTTTACGCAGTTCGCAGCTATTATACCTCTTTCACTGTATCCGCTTTATAAGCTGCTATACAAGTCCTTCAAATAACTACTACACTTAACTTCAATGAGAAAAATCATAAGTCACAAGCTAGATGAGAGTCTTTCTAGCATATAAAAGTTTAATTAAAACCAACTTTATATCAAAATACTTTTCCACTAAACATTTTATGATGCAGGTGCCTTCATGTGGTTGGTGTCTGTCTAGTGTAGGATGAGTCGCGGTGAACCGCATACATGCGGGGTGTTGCGAATACGCTAAAATATGACACCGTGCGGTGAGATGCGGTAAGGTGCGGTGAGACGCGACAGCAGCCTGGCTGCGTCGGAACGGTGTAGCTTTTGTATTTAATTTTTTGCAGAGAGATCTTCATTAATGGTGTTCTGTTTCGTGTCGATGCCATGTGTTGTTGAAGTAAATTAAAATGTGCTTAATGTGAAAATAATCTAAGTATTTCTTGTTTGTCATCATCTCCTTAGCTTCTTCCCAACTTTGTTGGGATCGGCTTCCAATCTGACCGGATGCAGCTGAATACGAGTATCTGACTTGGAACGACAGCCTATCTGACCTCTACACTCCAGTTACTGGATAATACCTACGATACCTCTTGGTAAGTATGGTGGTCACACTTTTGGGCTTCTGATTACCTGCAAAGACTGTCATAGTTTCATGAATGGTAGAACCAACGCCAGCAACAACACGAACAATACACAGAAATGATGCCATAGACGTGGTATCCAAACCAGGTTTATACCTGTATTTTCAATAGGTAAAGGGAGGGAGAGGAGAGGACTGAAAGTCGATAGGTAATCTACTTAAGTATTTCTTTCATACATTACCTTATCAACATAAGTTACAACGATAAAACATTAATAAGGTTTAGGGCAGACAAGTTCATGGTCCGGTCACAAAACGGACGAGTCTCGTGGTGCTGCCAACTACGATAGCAATAATTGTTTATGTGCCGTTATGTGCGCCAAACTGCCATTTTTATTATATCTATACTGACTCTGAAATAAGGGAAGAAACGGTCAAGTATAAAGGGTAGTACCTAGTAACACTAAGGTTGTTGGTTACGTATATACAGTTTTAGATGTATGTATATGGTGGCCCAGTGATATCGGCATCAAATTATGGTAGTTTTGACCCAGGCAGGCACTATATATATATTTAATTTCATCACCACTGCTCTCAAACGGTGAAGGAGAAGGCATATCTTAGAATCTAGAAGACATGTGACATCGACTATCTTGGACTAAGCCCACATAGCAGTTTATGGCCCACTTCCTCTCCTAGAAAGGAGGCTTGTGTTCCAGAATTGGGGACATTATACACTGATTATGCTACATTTTTACAATTTAAAAAAGTTAAAACAAAAAAAAAACCTTCGTAACAGTAACGAAGCCACTGAGAACATAGCGTTTCATATCATAACTCTCCAGCCCTTATCCCAATTTATTTATGATGGTTGCAGCATGTATTTTCTTTCATACTTAAAGAAGTATGAAAGTCTTTTGTAGACTTTGGAAGAAATCATAATATCCACCCTTTTTTTTTTTTTTTTTTTTCAGGATGGGAAATCATCAAATGACTTCTCCCGCTCTGGGCGGAGCGGGAGGGCGTGTCAGACTTTTACTGACTAAAACCCACCCGTGTTCCATCAGTTGCCGATGTGCCAGGGTCACGGTATCTCTTTCGAACAATCACGCGACCCCGGCAGGCACATAATATCCACCCTCATTTAGTTAATATTATTATGCTAACATCGCTCTACTATCTGAATTTACCCTTATCGTAAACAATAAAATAAAATGAAGTCATAAATACTTGAATAAAGCCATTCCGAAGGTCTCATAAATTGGGAAGAAAAATTGAACTAAAGTAACATTAATGTAAAATGATAATATATAATTGATTGTCTTTACAATACATATTACTGCAATTCATTTTTACGGAATATTTTGCTTTCTTTTACCATTTTTCAAATCTAACAAGTAAGTACTTAACTAAGCATGTTTCATAAGACAGAATAAAAAAAATATAAAGAAGTTACGTCGCTTGACCTGGCAAATGAATTGGTGATGGGGGCAAAAGAGATTCATTTACTACAATTCATTGACAACCGTACGCAAAATACGCGCACTGACGTGGATTTGCGGACACCACCCCACAGTCACAGCCCAAGCTGAAAGACAGTAGTCAGCTCAATTTTCCTAGAAAGACGTCTCCAAAGAGCATCATTCCATTTTCAATAGCATCAGTGGAAGTCAGTACCTCATTGAGAAAGTGATCATATCAACGACGCCCTTCCACCAGCGCCATAAACGCCGGCGTGTGACGCATGCGCGGTGCGGCGCCAATATAAATTAATTAGCGGTAATGAGCGCGCCATATTCACGCTTTATGGCGAATAAATTCTTGTTTAGAGGCCCCTCCTTATATTAATGTGGTACATTGTTTTCTGACAGGCTTTTATAGCGCGTTAATTTTATTGTAGGATTTTCTTTTATGTTATTAGGTGTTAGAGCGCGCTTTTTGATCGTGGAATAATAAAGTTTGTTTTATTTGTGCTTTTTTAATATCTAGTGTTAAGATATTTTAGTTACCTGTTACGTGACTTACGGTTTATAATAATATTTAGTTCAAGGGGTCAATAAGTGTATATACAACTTACTAAATTAAAGTAAGAATTCCTGAGTTATTTTCTTCGGAGTTTCATGAACACGATAGTTACTTACACAGAGTGCAATTTTTCCACTAAGAGTAAACCAATAAAGGTTTTTGTGTAGTCCATCATGTAATTAGCTTAAGATTGGTAGAGTTTCGCCCAGCAGCAGTAAGAAATAAGATGTCCATCCAAGACGATTTTATTACAGGAAATGATGGGATGGTTGGATAAGAGACATTGATGTGTGATACTTTCATGTATCGCATTAAAAAAAAGGTTGAATTCACATATCAAAATGCTAAAGCGTTATTCTATTTATCCCAGATGGATCTATAAGCATTTTTTCGCGACAAAAACGGCTTTGAAGCGGTCCCTCGGCGCATAACTTGGAGTCGAAGGCCCCATTTACGTGCAAATCGTCACTTTGTTCGCTCGTTCGGCGGATAAATGGCGTCATCTTTTAACACCATACATTTTTGTCACATACCATATACCTACGTGCAAAAGATAAGCTTAATATAGGCATAGGGAAAGTTGTTTAGCAGTGGGCTTTAACAAAAAAAAAATAATAATAATAAAGAAAAAGATAGGTATCTCTTTTTCAAACCGCAAATCTGATTGCAACGATGAACGTTCTGTGTGGTGCCGGACGTGAAGAAGATCACCATCCACTCTCTTCCCGTGGGTGTCATAAAAAGGCGACTATATGGGACTCACTAGAGGATGGGCAACAGCATTCTCTATGTATTTTACCACCAAACTGCAATCGCCAGCCCGCTTAACAAGCATGGCGATCATGTCAATTTTCCTCCTTTTGTGGGAGGCCTATGTCCAGCAGTGGGCGTTATTCGGTTGAAATGATGATAATGATGATGATGATGAACGCATCCTTGGATTTGCATTTACCTAGGTAAATTCACGGACGCGCCTTCAGGACTGCGGATTTTGAGTTCAAAGTAATCTTATGTCATGATTTTAACATTCCTCAAGCTTTACACAACAACTACTATGTACTAACAACACTATCATAAACACAGAAACTAAACCTTTAACACCTTGCCTCTTTGCCCAGCCGTAAGTACCTCAAATAAAACACAATAACTCGTACAACAAACATCTCTTTGTACCAAGACTTCATAAAGAGCCGGAGTTCGCAAGCAAAGTTTTTGTAAATAAGCTGAAACAAAAGCAACCCGGTGACCGCCCGCGCCCCCGCCCCCCGCTCCTGTTCCCCGCGCCCTCTGAGCCCCCAGCGCCTGGTATTAGGCTCGGCTTCAAATATAATAACGAATTCTGATTATTATAATAAGTTGCTGCGGAAAATGTTCAGGTAATGGATAAATTATTTGCTTTACAATATTACATTTTTTGTTTTGAGAGAAAGCTGATGTTTTTATCTACAGGTACCTACTTAAACCGTGGACTTGGCTAAGCTGTGATACCTAACCTTACATTAACGATACGTTCAATCAGCCCAAATACTCAGGTACCTTTAGATAAATTACTTCATCATTTTGGCAATACACATGCGACACGAATGTCAATTTATAAATAAGTCCAGACTGTCCCATAACCCAAAAAACCAGGAAAACACCCCGCGACTTTATTAAATTTCGTCGAGCTTTTCCCCTCAAAATGCATTAAAGTTGGCAAAGCGACTTCACACCCCGGGGAGGAGCCGTAGTTACGTAATACCTACATATAATACATGTAACTATCATGATGTTGTCCGCAGTACCTCGCTGCGGGTTTCCTGAACTTTCTGAGCGCGCTCAACCTGACACGTGTAGACTTTGAGACGGTTATGGATACAATTCGCTTTTATGATGACAGATAATGTGAACGGATTTTATCCACACGAAAACTCTATTGTTATTAAGATATCCTTGCAGATGAATCTTTAATTTATTCGTTTGCATTATTTATTTGGAACGGAAGTCAACGTAAATGACCTAATGCTGCAGTCAAAGACAGATCTGTGGAAGTATTTTAAGTGTGAAAATATACGAATTGGTAATAAAGTTTTAGTTTCAATGTCATATCTAATGGCTCATTCAATTAGTCTCTATTGAGACGCGAGCTCGATTTATTTCTGAACGTTCTTCTTTGAGCTCTATTAACTTCTCTCAACGTCCATCTTAACAAAAGATCGTAAATGTCCCGTACTAAACATTCCGCAGAACATTTTTCGCTTTATTGGTGAAAAGGAAAGATGTAACCTATCCTCTTAAATTAATACCTTAGTCGTCTTTTACGAGACTTACTGGTCGGCAAGCCACCCGCACTAATTTAATGTACACTTTTCGGAGATTAATAAGTGTACAATACTCATAAGATTGACGGGGCAGCAAGTGGCGCCGCGCCGCCGCCTAGTTTTGATACGACGCTACTAGGAAACGCCGAGCAGGTTTGATATTAGCAACACTTGCTAGCTGATTACTATCACTCGAGCAGAGCGTCCGCGTCGTATCGATGATTTTGTGGCGGCAAACTTTTGATGACAAACACAATTTTGATGATATTGAAGGTGCGGAACTAACTAATGCGGTGACGATTGGTAAGGGCTGTCCTGCGCTGTGTTTATATTGTAATTAACTGAGAAATATAGACACCATGAATAGACGTCATTTTGAACTGAATAAGAGAAATGAAAATGTACCATTTCGTGTCCCTTTAATGGTCGTGTCCAAAATAAGTAAATAATTATTCATCAACTGTTTTTTATCTATATTCTTCTTAGCCAGTATTTAAAAGCCTTTCTGCAATATTCAATTGATCGGTGGGAGGGGGAGAGGTCACCAGTTGCTTCTGTATACGTCAGCACTGCAGGAGGCCAAGGACGGTCCAGCCGCATCCCTGCCTGGACACAGCTGCGGAACTGTACATCTTTACTTGTATACCTACTACTGTTTATAACTGAAATAATTGAAGACATTTAACTAAAGGCTTTGATAAAAGAGTTTATTAGCCCTTTCCCCCATTGGATATGTAACCTTATTTGGTAACTTAGGGAGAGAGAAAAGTCACGTAGCGTTTGTTTTCCTTTATCTAGAATTCCTAGATGATAATAAAAAAATATTTTTGTAGATCAGCTTAGGATCTAACATAGATTTCAACTTTTTTGATAAAAATAAGCCGTAGGTTGATAGTGCGTTTTATACCTGCAGGCATAATATTTCTGCCTCATTTAGATGAATATTTTACTGATCGGAAGCGCCTGTGCTGACGCAGTGTTGCAGATGCAGGTCAAGGTCGCGCCTACCGCATCTCGCCCAGGTCACAGCTCTGCTTAGAGATGTTACGATTAAAGTTTATCAGAATTAATTCTGTATATTGTACAACATTAATTCTATTAAACTTTAATCGTAACATCTCTAATTACGATTACAGAACCGCTTCCTCAAACATGATGAGGTCCTCTTGCTGTGGACAGCTTTGGCAGGTTTTTTCTCCTCGTCTTTGCACAAGATTCTAACGCTAACATTACCTGTGTAGTTGTTAGCATGGTTGCCCACAATTTAAGCACGATATGCCTGATGGATATTAGTATAGTCATACTAGGATCGTATTATTTAGACTCCTCAGTAAGATGTTGACGCAGTGGAAAGTTGCAGATCTGGAGACAGAGCGGTTATTTATCAAGAAGGTATGCGACGGTAAGTAGAAACCTAGTAAGGTAATTAGATATAGGTAACAAATTTGGAATTTTCAGCGATCAATGTTTACGGGCGTGTCTGCATGGGAAATTATCCGTAAATACATATTACTGCGCTGCAATTCTGGGTCAAGGGCGGGTCTCCCGCATGTCCCCTCCCGATCCCGCAGCGCTCCCGGCGTCCCGCGCCGCAGCTCGGTTCAATATTACAGCGATACTTCAGCTCATTCATACCTGTGTAATGTACAGTCAAGGGTTATGAATTAATGTCGTCTCGTATCGACGCGCGTCGAGCTCGCGCTGAGAGAGATTACCGAGTCCGCAAGGTTGGCTCGACCTGGCTAACGGTCTGACTTAAGTACGTTCTCTTGTGGAGGCTCTTTTAACCCCTACCTTACGTCTTTTCTTTATCCCTTTTAGTATCTACTTATGTTGAGCCTAAGAAGTCCAAAGCTGGGCAAAGGATTTGAGCTGCAGTAATCCAATCTCATCTTTTGTTTTGTTCTTTTGTTTTGTTTGTTCTTTTGTTTTAATACAACTAAAACTATGAACAATTAAGAAGGTTAGTCTATTAGATATGGCTTAACAAGATACATTAAGATTTAAAATAGAATCTAAAATTGCCGATAAAATATTTTATATTTCAATGGAAAATCAAGTGCACTGTATGTATTTTGAAGAAGATTGTAAATCAAGAATTTACGGGTTAAACATAGGTAAAGAACCTACGAACTAAGCTATCTGTATCTATCGACGTATGAATTGATTAAAATTGCGTATTGCTGCAGGCAACGAGCTCTGCGTACAAAGGACGTGGGCGGCTGCGGCGTCCCGGGCACGCCGGCCGCCGGCCGGGTCGGGCAACAAATACATATTCGCTTTACTAAGATACTATTTAATTGTTTTATCTGGTTTTATATCAACAACATGCCTTGTAATTCTGATAAAAAAAACATTAGCCCTCGCCGTCCCTTATCGATTACCTACCACATTAAATTTGAAGATAATTCAGTCATCTACAGATCCAATACATTAACTGTGTATATATACAAAGCTGGTATTTACAAGAGCACAAATTCAAATAGATAAAGAAACAAGTCAGTGAAGCTCGTGATATAGAATCTTGTAGCAATTCTTTAGGAGGAAGTCGGAGCTCGCAACAGGTCCTCCAATTCTGTAAAATAAAAAAGGCACGCCAATCATGTAAGTAAGTATTCCTTCACACGAAGACATCAAGAACGATTTTTGTGGCTCTTGGGCCAATATAAGCATCAACGCATTGGAATAGTCGTATTGATTACAACATACAACGGGCGATAACGCCGCCGCATTGTAGGTTTTGTATAAATGTTATTTTTCTTTGTATTTTATGGTGTACAATAAGGTAAGTTTATAAATAAATAAAACACAAAAGGCCGAAAGTTTAAGTAACGCATCATACAGACACTACACAGCCGCTTGCCTGTTGCGAGGGCTACGTCTACAGGCTCCCTCCCCACACATAAATCTACGTTACGTCGAGGGTATGCGGTGCCTTGATAAAATTACTACCATCCTTAGCGAAATTATTCGGAAACTCAAATGGTTCTTCTTAAAAAGGCTCTCCAAATGGGATGAAAATGTTAAGGACTAACAAACATGCTTATCTTTTTATTTCATTTTGATTTTAATAAGTATGTATTGCCAAGCTTTTTGCGATTGACGGTAAGGGAGAGAAATGTTTTCAGCCATCTTTTTGACATACTTAACCGTTTTCATCATGTCTGCCTATAAACGTATATCGTATAACAGTTAAACATGACCCTAAACAGGCCATCGCCATACACACGACGATTAACATTAGCTGCTCTTGTCTAACTCAACAGTCAGGTTCATGCATACATAATTATATAAACTGACGCCTCTACCCTATGAGGGTAGGCTGAAACTACAGAAATCCACCAGCTACGATCCCTACATATTCCTTTTGCCTAATGTATGTTCATGCATCTGGTTCTGTCATATTTTTACTAGTAAAACAAGATTTCGGTCTTATTTGCACATACACATGACGCACATTAGTTTCTAAGCCACGAGTTTACCATGAGGTAACCCACTCAAAATTCATGAGATTTCTGTCGAGTCTTTCACAATAATAAAAACTGAACCAATATAATCCAATCATAACATAAACTTCTCTCTAATTTTTTGCAAGGTTGGAGCGATATCTGCGAGTTAACTGCAGCAGAGAGCACCGGCCAAAGAAGGCATACTCGCCGATCGATACGTCAGTGGCGAACATTACCCAAATGGATGGTGGGAAACTGTGTGGTAGGGTGAGGGCTACGTCTGGGAGGTGAGGATCATGTGGTTTTTTTTTTGTCATAAACCTTCATGTTATGTTAATGGGGAAACCAAAGAAACGATGGATGGACAGCCACAGAGATAACAACTAATACAATAGGATAACGCCACGAGAATGATGAGATGAAAATGTCTGTTTGGGAAATATAATAAAAACTATTAAGGAAACTACGTCTACCAATAAACTGAGAGGTAGGTACTGAAACCGGTATTACCTAGGTAATTATGTATTCTAAAAATGATTATTCACACTTCTTCATTATTTGGTTTATGCTGGGAAGGGTAGTACCTACGGTTAGCTAAGCAAAGAAAACATAATGTAAAAAAACACATGGTTTTGAACAAATGGATGCTTACTTATAAATTTGTCTCTGCTGTGGAAATTCACCTCCATCCATGTAACAAAGACTTAGAGACGTATTTTTCGTCGGTTAGTGATTTTTGTTTCTATGTGGTATTAATTTAAGTATCCTCTTCTGTTCGCCTGTAAATTTTATAAGTTACTGCCTATCCTGAATGATATTTTTAATGATAATGCCTAAGTCATAACGCTGATGATAGCCGTAAAGAGGACCGAGTCATAAGGAAAAGACCAATAACAACTTTCACGAAAGTACACACTTAGCTGAAAATAAATTACCCTATTCATAAAACACTCAAGTATTCAAAAAAAAAAAAAATCAGTACTTTTTACTTATTAACTTATTCGCGAAGGAAAAAAGGTGTTTTTTTTATTCGTAACTTTTTTCATTGATATTTATTTCCTCTGCGAAGAAGATTGTAACCATTTCAATCGGATCTCGTCCAAATTGAGATGAATGTGTGGAGACGTTACTTGAATGTGAATCATGGGAAGACTCGCGTCCTTATATAACGCCTCTCACGAGAAAGTGACACAAAAAGGTCTCATCAGAGTTGGAACAAAAACTTCTGAGGAGTTTTATTTTTTATTGCGTGATGCCGATAGCTCTTCGTTTTTATTTGATCGGTTTTTGTTATAAATCGGTACATCCCTACGCTGGTAATGTTTGTAAGGGTCTTTTCAATATTATCGTTCGTTTTTACAAAATAGAAATAGGCGACAAATACGTGCACTGACTGGACAGGTCCACTTAGTCTGTGTGGGTCTTTCCTCTAAAGACCATTTCAGACAGCTATTTACATGGTCTACACATGATGTGACCAAGATTATGTCTGTACTTTAAAAGAGACTGACCTCTGAATTTGTTTCGGCCTTTCTTCTCCGAGTAGATAGGAAACGCTGACCTCATCTAGTTTGTAAAAATATCATTGACGAGTGTTTGTATAAACCTACTTACAGAAATAAAATCATTTATCATTTATCCGGCAACAAAGTTTAATGTATGTTTTGGGCACCAAGCTTTTGGTGCTGATTGAAGCGTGGCGTGTCAGGCTAGAGTGGGCGTTTCGCGAGCTAATTTAGGTTTTTCCTTCGTTTATGAAACAAATTCATTTTGTTAAAATGTTAAACGGTACCTACAGAAAACATGTAGTTCTGGTATTATTAAAAGAACCTTCTTGAAATATTTAGGTACGCCATGCTAAATTTAGTTTTTTTTTAGAGATTACTTAGATGTTTTGTCCATCGAGGTGACTCCAAGTAATCGTGTGTCTGAACGTATGTACGATTTATAAGTGAATCCTATAATATCTTACATAATAATTGCTTAACGCACAGAGGTTACATATTACTGTTAAGCTTAAGTAGTTACCTGCTGAATGATATCAATACAGGCTAGTAAGGTTAGATTAGATAGATTCCTAATGAGGGTATAAAGAGTTGTTCTCGGGGATAAAGGAGTCTTCGCTTGAATCCCTCGCTGCATTCAGGATTCTAGTCTTTACACTTAGCGCCTGTGATCTAAGACACTGCTGTATAATCTTAGTGAATAATCTGCTATTAAAGAGCAATATTATAAAACGCATAATAGCAGACTGGCAGGGGTCCGGAGTGGACTTCGCGCGCACGGAGACGGTTTGCGCCATTAATAAAGTGTTTCCTTCCGAAGTGACGTGTACGGCGCCGTGACGGTGTCGTGACACGCCGCAACAATGACCGACTGCGCGACTGTTGTTCTTCCTTTATGATAATGAGTTAATGGTTTTCCTATCCTGATCAATAATTCAATGAGCTTGATGATTCTCCTGCCGGGGTCGCGTGATTGTTCGAAAGAGATACCGTGACCCTGGCACATGGGCAACTGATGGAACACGGATGGGTTTTAGTCAGTAAAAGTCTGACACGCCCTCCCGCTCCGCCCAGAGCGGGAGAAGTCATTTGATGATTTCCCATCCTGTAAAAAAAAAAGCTTAATGATTTTTCCGGAAAGCAGTGATTTTAGTGTCCCACTTTGTGTAGGGTCGTGCCGTCTTGGGATACGTACTCTAAAAACACTGTCTTCTGCTTTCTAGAGGGTCATCAAGGAGTCATCGCAACGCAGCTTCCGTCTTCTGTAGTAGTTTTTCCAAGGCGAAATAATCTTATCTCAAAACGTGTTGAAACTTTTCTTCCACACCCACGATCAAAATATTTAAACAAAGGAACTAATCTACCCTATTCACAAATCGAGCTCATAAAACATGAACACATGAAACGAAACACAAAGGTATGATGTATCACCCTGACCCTCATCAGACGTACGCCGAAGCAAATTGAAAACGGAACATTTAGATCCCATCGCACTCGCTGATGCCTATAAAGGTAAACCAATTTTACCGTGGGGAAAGGGGGGATAACGCTGTCCTATTCACCCCTCACCCTGTGCCGCGCGGTGGAGGGGATTTGGCCCGACATTGACCCGCACTGCGCCGTGCCGCCTGCACAGGTGCGTCATTCATGTGCCCCCCTCCACCGCCCCACAGCCTGCATAGCGGGTGCATGTTGCAATGGCTTGTTACCGGATCAAACTAGTTTGTGTGAAATTCGCTGCAAACTGCTCTGTATTAACCGGAAATTGATATTTGCGCCAAAATTCTTGGTTTAAAGTTATCTGACTTTAGTGGTGGTCTGGTTTCAACTAAAACGACATTGATAACGAAGTTACTTTATTTCCCGTAAAATACACCACAAGCTACCTCATGAATTTTCAGTCCAGGCTAAGTCCAGAAGTTGTCTACTTAATGCTAACACACCTAAGTTGTTATCCCCTGCTTAAAACTGTTTGGTAAACTCTCTCGGTGCAAAACTCTGTTATTTAGACCCTTTCGGTGTAAAGTAGTGCTGGCTTAGATATTACGGAGTCAATGGTCCCTTCGAGACCTCTCGCCGTGAAATAGCTCGCAGGTACCTACGTTATCTCGGGAAAATGGAGGCTGCGGCGCAGGTACCTATGAATAGCACGGAATTTTCGTATTTGTTACTATATCGGGGTAAATATCTGAATAGAAATAGGAAAAAATATCAGGGTGTGTAATATTTTAGACGCTATATTCTAGGCGAGGTGAGATCGAGCGCCAACAAGTAGTGATGACCTTGATTTAAAAACACTGTTCGGTACATTGAGGACCTAAAGTATATTTTCTTTGAATAGGTATCAGGAGAAGTAAAGGACACGACGGGCTACGTAATGACGGCATTGCATTAAAATTAAACTTAAAAAAAAACTTTAATTAACACCCTTGTAGTAGGGGTTTAAGTTAGTCATACTTTTTATGTTCGTAGTAAAATCGTGGACATAAATAGAACCTTATAATACCAATGTAACAACATTGCTAAAACTGTATTTCACTCCACGAACAGCCCATTGAAATTCAAAACAATTTAAATGGAAAGTTATGAGCACGCTAGTGTTCTGTCAAGGTGTGCCGTGGCTGAGCTTGGAACCAATTGGCACGGTTCTGTCGACCACAGACATGCTCGACCAGCCGATTATGATCCGCTCAGACGAGGGTTGCTAGGTAAAAGTAAGTATTTCTGCTAATCTAGATATTCTATTTAAAATTAAAGTCGTTTGGCGATCTGTTTGTTTGACCACGTTGTTCTTTTCAACTATGTAACTAAGGCACCGAATTTGATAAGATTTTCATCTACATTTCGAGAAGTTGATCCGAAATGTTTTACTTCTTACATACTGTATTCAAAGACGTTTAAATGAGTAGGTATCAATCCTAAATCAAGTCGTACAACGCGTGCGAAACAAAGGGCGGCTTAGTATGATAACATTTTTCAAATCAAGTGAAATCAAATATTTATTTGCGTAAAACATGGTATACAATGGTGTTAAATACAAAGATATGACACAAACATGTTTAGCTAGGATAAAAACATAGCATGCAAATTATAAAGTTAAGTGAAGAAGGTATCAACCATCAACACTTTTTATCGAAAAATTCTTTTAAACTATAAAAACTACATTCAAGAAACTATTTATACAACACTATTGTTAAACGTCAAAATATGGAGGAAGGGCGCTATTGTAGCCCGCAAAGTACAAATTTTCTTTCTATTTTTGCAATGTACAGGTCAATGTCAGGTAGTGCTTAATCAATGGGGTTTAATAAACTTAGAGGGTTATGTTGCAAATGACTACGAACCATGGCAACCCCATCCAGGTGTTAAGCTAAGCTAGTGTCCTTGCCCGGGCGCAGTGTCACCCGGTGCTAATCCGCGGCCCGCGACGTCGCCGCCACCGCCGCCCAACGCCCCCGCCCTACGCCCAAACGTTCTGCCACCGCCCGGAATGGTGTTATTTCTATAATGTTCCGAAAGGAATATGATTATGTAATTGCATGCTAGCAAAGTTTATAGAAGGTTTAAATATAACTTAAGAACAAATATAGACTGGCGAATTCATTAACGTCTTTAGCCAGGTCGTTAAAGTAAATTGTACCTACCAATCGAGTACACTTAGCTATATTAAAAGAGAACTAGAGAAATAATTATATTCCCTCTTCATTAACCTAACATCACGATTTGTTTTCACGAAGGGTTCGTCAGAAGTGTAGCTTTAGTCATCCCACATTTCATCAGTTAAGTTCCATGTAACGAAGTGACTCCATTAACATCAGTCGGGGACAAAACCAGGATCCGGGCTGCCATTTAGAAATTCCATACAGAAAAACCCAACAACACTTTGCCCGACCTTGGAATTGAACCCAAGACGTCATGCTCAATAGCGCATGCGTCACTATTGCAACGACTATTATATCATTAATGACGTGTTTAATTTAGCCAAGTTAAGTATGGTTCTTTATAACTTAAATGCACCGATTAATATTATATTTTTTCAAATGTCTGAAGCCACTTTTACTGATGGTTTAAAAAAAAACATCCCTATGATCCCGAAGAAAAATTACAGCACGTTGTGGTCTTGGTTACTGTGAAACAGCTCCGGTGTGACCTACTTTAGACCCCGATGCTCCTCTATGTATTGTGGAAACGGCAGGAGTCAGGAGGATATTTGCCCACATACCTTATATTGTCAGTAGGAAATACAAACTACAATCAAATCTGATAAATTCCTACACAACAATTAACAAACATAACAGTTAAGTCTGTCCTACATTGCTTGGCGACATGGTAACCCTTGTAGACGCGCCCAGGCCTCGGAAACAGTTATGTTATAAATGTCAATCAAACGGCCGTAACGTTTTTATATTCTGCTAACTGAGCCCCCGTGTGGGGTTCCGTAGTATTCGTACTCGTTCTGTCTGCCATTAGCCACGCTAAATTGTTTTTAATATCTGTCGTGTAAGAATAAAATTATAGAAATTGTTCGTCGTTGTTGGTTTTTGTTTGATTGTACAAGGGCGGATAAAGGGGGAGAAGGGCACGTGCCCCTCCATAAACGATTTATGTAATGTAGAATAGTGAGAGGATTAATACGATAACGCCTTCGTTTCGTTCGCGCACGTTTCCTGTGATAACCAGCACTGCGAAGCGATTTTTCTCCAACTTACGCCGGTTGAAGATATATCTTCGCAGTAGTATTTATACAGATCTTCTGAATGGAATCAAGGGCTTTAATAATATACGCTGAATAAGTACCTACTGAATATCTTCCGCACCTGTGTGGTGTGGTGGACCTAGCTACGTTCAATACGCAGGTTCAAAGAGGGCCGGTCAGTACGTAGTTGAGCCGGAACTGGGTCCTTACTCTTGATTTTAATTCCGATCGATTGACATTGGAATTTTGACGTTTCGTATTCTTGAGTTCGACGCTAGCGCCAAAATGTGTTTAAATTGGGTGTCCATTTTGGAGAACTAAGTGGAATCGAGATCGGGTGTTGTTGGTGTTCCAATGTTGACACTATTGGTTTCAAGAGCACCGAATCACGTGTATGCAAAATTAACATTGGAATTGAATTGGCTTTAGATTGGAATTAAAATTAGGTTGAAGAGTAAGCCCCCGACTAAAACAACATGAGAGCGAAAGATAGCGCCGTAAAGTGTTCCGAGGCGACAGGCGTCCAATGTTTATGCAGGTATCCTCAACTCATCAAAATATTTAGCTAATACCCTCCTATGAATGTTCAAAAGAAAAACTAGCGAAACTGATTCGAGATAGGGTGCTAAAATTATTGAGCTCTCTTGCAGCATAAGTGAACTGAATTTTTAAATTTTACCACCTATTTCGACAAAGTAACTCTTATAACTGTATCTTGTGGTCAAAAGAAAATGTATTGGGGAAAGAAACTTATCCCAAAACCAGCACAATACAATACTAGATATTTTGGACACTTCTTATTTGACTGGCTCATGTGCCCCCCCAGACATACGATAATAACGGTAATTCCTGGATCCGCCCTACATGAATATTACGAAAACCATGCAAAACCGATTACATTTTCTTTAAAATCCCATGACTTTAAAGTACCCTAGAAATAGACGGAGTCAGGTTCATTCTTCAGGAGATATTATTACGTTGCTCTGCTCTTTCTTGGGACAAAAGGCTTTTCACATGAAAGTAGCAGTTCCTATACGTACCTATATAACTTCAAAATGGACAAAAATCCTCTTATCCCTTGACTTAACAGGCCTCTTCATGTTTTTGTTCGTCAAGTGAATGGACAACAGCATCCTTGGGCGACAGAACAGCTTTGTGTGTTGCAAAATGTTTTCTAGGTGGCCTTTTTGTAAATCACAAAGTTATAAGTAGGTACCAAAACTCTATATTAAGGAATCCTGTCTTCAACATAATACAGCTACACCTAGATAGGTAGGTAATTACCTTCTGTAGTTGATAGTTCGTCTTCGTGTTAGTTCGACTATTTCGGGTTAACCTTCACATGCCACCTCAGCTGACGTGGGTCAGCTATCGATCAATGCCTCTTCAGTCTTGATTAAGACATCCTTTTTATTGATTTAGGGAACCTTGTCTACGTAAACTTAGATGTTCGGTAAACGTTTGTGGAGGTCAAATATCTCGTTACCTCACCTAAATACATAAACAGTATTAGTACACAATATTACGACGTGGTAATGTGGTGTATGTGAAAGATCAAAGGTCCAATTCCCTTTTTTTATTTCGATGTGGAAATCCTCATGGATGTCCCCCGCCCTGGGGTCTGCCCAGGTCTGCCAGACTCAAGGTGCAATTCCCTATGCTTACCTAACATACGGATTATGTCCCCGTTGCTTTGTAACGGTAACCGAATTGAAAACGTAGTCTACTTCCCACCTAATTATATTACACCGTGGCCCAAAATAAGGTTGACAAAATTAAGATGTCACAATTGGAATACCTAGAGTTTTCTTTGTGTTTCGTTATTGTTTAAAAACGACTGTTACTTTTTTTTTTCAGGATGGCAAATCATCAAATGACTTCTCCCGCTCTGGGCGGAGCGGGAGGGCATGTCAGACTTTTACTGACTAAAACCCATCCGTGTTCCATCAGTTGCCCATGTGCCAGGGTCACGGTATCTCTTTCGAACAATCATGCGACCCCAGCAGGCATCGGTCCTAGTAGACCCCTTCACTGCTGCTGACATCTCTTTGAAGCGCGCGTGGAACACTACGCGCCGTCGACCCAAGCTTACCGCCCGCAAGCTCGCGCCTACGGTGGCCGGGAGTCCACGATCGACTCCCGACGCCCGGGGCGTCTCCTCCTGCGGCGGCTAGGGACGACGTGAGGGCGCTCACGCGCCCCGCCTCCTCCTTCGCGAGCATTACTGCTTCGCAGAAGAAGGTGACGGCTTCCCTGGCTCGCACCAAGGCCGGACGCGAGAGGTCGCCGCCGCCGATCGCCTCCACGAGGACACGGCGGTGCTCCGCCCAGGCAGGGCACACCTCCACCGTGTGCTCCACCGTGTCCTCCAGACGATCCTCGCAATGGAAACACTCGGGCGTTTCCTCCCGCTTTATCCTGAACAGAAATCCACCGAAGCACCCATGCCCGGTGAGAACCTGCGTCAGGCAGAAGGTGAGAACGCCGTGGCGCCTTTCTATCCACTCCTCAAAGAGGGGACTTATCGCCGCAATTGGGCCATGACCCTCTGGGCTGCACTCAACCGGCGCGCTGGGCGCAGCCTCAATGAGGGCGCCCACACCGGTAACCCGTAGAGGGCCATGGACCGCACGATCCCCGTGTAGAGCCTCCGGCAGGAGGCGTTGGGACCCCCCAGATTGGGCAGGAGCCGCTTTAAGGCAGCCCCAGCCCGCTCCAGTCTGGGAGCCAAACGTCGGAAATGCTCGACGAAGTTCCACCGGCTGTCGAGGACAAGTCCCACGTACTTCATCGTCGATTCGACGCCCCCCCTACCGTGAGTCGGGACGGCCCGCAGGTGGCACGTTCCGAGGGCCATGAAAATCCATGGCCTCGGACTTGTGCAAGGCCACCTCGAGTCCCAATTGCCGGATCCTATCGATGATTGTCGCAACCCCGCGTGTCATAATTTCGGCTGCCGCCTCGTACGACCTCCCCTGCGCCAGGACCAGCGTGTCATCAGCGTAGCAAACTACGCTGACGCTGCTAGGGAGGTCGGCGCGCAGCACCACCCAGTCGTAACCGATGTCCCACAGATGCGGCCCCAGGACCGATCCCTGTGGGACACCGCACGACATCTCTCGCCGGTTCCAGTCTCCCTGGTAACCGGGGTAGATAACGGCCCTATCCGTCAGATAGGCCTCGACCACGCGACAGAGGTAGGTCGGCATCCGGTGATACCGGAGTGCCTCCCTAATGCAACTCCAGGGAAGGGTGTTGAAGGCATTGGCGATGTCTAGAGACACCGCCAAGACGACCCCACCCCGGGTCACTGCACCCCCCATCGTGAGGGATAGCACGTGCATGATGGCGTCCACCGTAGAGCGCCCCTTGCGGAAGCCGTACTGGCCGTCCGACAAGTCCGGCCCCTCCCGCACCAGCCACCCGACGAGGCGGTCTGCAATCACTCTTTCAAAGAGCTTGCCCACCTCGTCGAGCAGCACGATGGGCCGGTAAGCGGACGGAGAGTTCGCTGGGCGCCCAGGCTTCTTAATGAGGACCAGTTTCCCTGTCTTCCAACGAAGTGGGAACTGGCCCCTTTCCAAGCATACGCTTAGGAGCCCAACGACTCATACTTCGGTGTGATTTTCAGAATTGTTTGTTTGCTAAAAATATACTTATTTCGTTTGTCATTGCACGAGCGTGGAAAATGGCAGTGTGAGATAGTAAATGTTGGTATTAGTCGTCAGTTTGATTCTTTAGTAATTATACGTGAGTTTTAACAAGCTAGGGGGCATCGGAAACATTCTGAAAGAGGACGCAAGTAACCAACACATTATCAAGCAAAGATTGATAAGAAAGATTACTCCGTGATCTAAGGTGAAGAAAGTATTGCGAAACTTGGGGATATCATACAGCGTATCGTAAATAACATGATCTACAATTGGTACCATATTCACTAAGAAAAGAGCAGTTGTTTACGGACACCGAAAAAAAAAATAGGCTTGATGTCTTTGCTTAAACAACGCTCCGTAGCGTCTAATTGAGAAAATGTCGTATTCTTTTGAATTACGAAAACAATTTTTCGTGAGAGAATACGATATTCTGATTTCATTGGATTGTTCATAAACACCAATATGACAGGATCTGGGCTTCCACTCGTCTAGGAGCTGCTGCATTTGTTTCACATCGCTAAAACCCTGAAACATTTACCTATGGTTTGGGGTGCGATTTGCGCCTCTGGCGTAACCGTTTTGTAGAAAAGGGTAACAAAATCAACCAAGAAAACTGCCGACGAGACATTTTTGAAAATATGCTGAGGCCTTGGAGTCAACAGCACTTTGGTCACCGTCCCAGGATATTTCAACAAGACTCTACTCAAGCTCACAGGGCCTAAGTGTTCAACAATAAAGACAAAGTGCAAAAACTCTTTTTCAGGTTTCATCAGCTCCAAAGAATGGCCATCCTACTCGGCTGGTTTGAATCCACAGGATTACAGTGTATGGTCTATGTTAGAAGTGAGGTCCTGTGCTACGCATCATAGAAGTGTTGATGAGCTAAAGGCAAATCTTACACGGGAGTAACGCAAAATATGAGGAGGAAGTGCGGTAAATTATAGAAAATTTTACCAAGCGTTTGTCTACCTAGATGTATCCGCACCCTTCTGCGAAGCAGTAATGCTCGCGAAGGGAGGAGGCGGGGTGCGTGAGGGAGTGGCAGTCTCTGCGCCCTCACATCCCTAGTCGCCGCAGGAGGAGACGCTCCGGGCGTCGGGAGTCAATAGCGGACTCCCGGCCACCGTAGGCGCGAGCTTGCGGGCGGCGAGCAATGGGTAGCTCGCCGCCCGGTAAAGACCAGGGTCGGGTCGACGGCGCGTAGTGTTCCACGCGCGCTTCAAAGAGATAGGATAAAGTGTATTTTTATTTTTTAAGTAAAATCTTATTAGTCTTATTTAATACAAATTTATAAAATAATTCGTAAAACTTCATGTCAACGTGGGTCGTGGGGCTTTCGGGACCGGGACCGCGGTCCCAGATTCCACCTATTTATATAATAAATATTTTTAGTAATCGTTTTGGACCACAAGTAAAATAAACAAAGGTATGTCTTGGAAAAGTACAGTCAACCAAAAAATTAGAAGTTATACAAATAAAATTATTTTTATAAAACGATATAATATTTATTTTATTTCAACAATGACAACCAAAAACTTCACTATGGAAATTAGACACGTCAGCAGTGGTCATAATCATTACAATTATTGAATATCATTACTATTTTTATAAATTAAACATAATCAATTGACATTTAAAAAAAAATGCTATATTAATATACTAGCTAAGCCAGGGAACTTTGTACTGCCTTAGAATTAATAAATGATGTGTTAACTTATTAGGCTCCTACCAAGTTATGACAACCTGGTACTTCGAAGGCATAAAGCGTTTTCTAGCTAATACATACCCACTCTTGTTAGTTGAGCTCCTACCGAGTTATGACCATCTGGTACTTCAAAGGTATAAAGCGATTTCTAGCTGACACTCCTATGTTTGGTAAGCCCATGCTAAGTCATGACAACCTGGTACTTCAAAGGCATAACGCGTTTTGTAGCTGACACACAAAATGTATGAGGAAATGAAAAATTTGTTTTGTTCACTGTACTTTAACTTCATTTTTCTTGTGGTCCCAAAATACTACTGCAAAATAATTATTGTATTTTAGGTGGAATCTAGGACCGCGGTCCCGGTCCCGATAGCCCCACGACCCACGTTATTTTGGGCCAGCCTGTACAAACTATTGATAATGGTGTGTAAGCACAAAGTTATTATTTTACCTAGCTACCTACACAACTTTAATGCCTAGGTACAAAAATCCTAGGCCTAAACAGCTCAGTAGCGTTCGTTTGAGATTCATTACCGAAAAACGTGCGAAAAACTTATATTTTAAACTATCTATAAATAACAGATTATGATACTATGATTCTAGAAGACCTTAGATCAAGAGTTCAGCTAGAGCCAGCTTTAGTAAAAAAAATATAACTAGGTAAGTACCAGTTCTAAGAATCAGGATTGTATGTTAGGTAGGTAGGTACTTTACGTGCATCGCAAGTTAACGGCCATTATTTATAGCTCATAACTATACTATAGCCCAGTGAACTAAGTAGTTAGATTCATCAGCGATCGATATTACGGCAACGAAATATTCATGTGTGGACTTAATATTCAGCACACATTCGGGACAGCGAGTTTGGCACACCACCAGTTTTATATCTGCAGCAGATAGTGATCTAGTTTATGACCATTATAGCAAAGCTACCATGTGTGGCAATAGAAGGCTCACTCAAAATTATGTTGATAGGTAATTCTCATTCACGCGGCCGTAAATCTATCGGGGTGGGAATTTTAACCGACGAAAAAATACGGAGGAGGTTCTTCGTATTTTTTTAAATGTATGACTATAGAGCAGTCTGGTTTTGATAATTCTTTTTTTATTAGTAAATATATACCTACCCCGAAGTTGATCCCATATAAATCGGGAAAACAAACTCCAACCCTAAGGGTAGGAAAACAGGGGATGAATGATTGTTCACTTATTGATTGTAATGCCACGCATAACATCTTACAGAATAATCTGATTTTGCAAGCAAATAAAATTAGTACATTATAGCCACAAAAAATTATAAAATAAAAACGTTATAACATAAAAATTAAACCGCCGAAAAAACTGAAGAGCAAAGAATAAGAAGCCTAAGTAATTTTGCGTCGCGTCGGCGCCAAACAATCAATGAACAAAGATCACTAAATTACCTTCGCGCACTAATTTTAAACTCTGTGTTGAACCGAGCATTAAGAATCCAACAGAGCCCAAGTCACGCCGCAAGTCCGTGCGTAAAGTGCGTTAAAAAAATCTCGCCGCTATTTTATTACCTACGTCCGTGGTAAGTACGTGGGCTTACTAGACAGCTAAGGTAGGTAGGTAGTGTGCAGCTTTGTGTGTTAATACTTACCTACCTACCTATATTGGACACTGTTTCGGTACCGACCGCAGGATTCAAAGACAGCATCTAAAACATCGAAACTTTAATTTATGGGGGTTGGAGTCACCGATATCCAAGAACTCTGTTTAAAAAGAAAGAAAGATACATAGGACACGCGCAAGGTATGTTTTGCGTATCTTTTTTGGTATAGGGTTATTTCTTGTTGAACTCGTCAAACCCTCCGTCTGAGGAGATCTGAGGGTTATGTCGGATGCTTACCGACCAAAACCACCACAGTTGCGGGAAACATAAGTACTCGTGGGTATCCTACTTCCTACTAATATTATTAATGCGAAAGTTTGTATGTATGGATGTGTGGATGTTTTTTACTCTTTCACGCAAAAACTACTGAACGGATTTGGATGAAATTTGGAACACAGTTAGTTTATAACCTGGATTAACACATAGGCTACTACTTTTTATCCCGGTAGTACGTACCCCCGGGATATTTTCCGACCTCCACGCGGGCGAAGCCGCTGGCAAAAGCTAGTGTATCTATATTCGTGCGAATCTCCGACCGATTATATTTTACAACTCGTTTTGCCTCCGGCCCATCCCCAGGAATCTATACTTATATTATAAAGCTGAAGAGTTTGTTTGTTTAGTTGAACGGGGTAAACTCAGGAACTACTTCTCCGAATTGAAAAAATCGTTTTGTGTTGGGTAGCCTATTTATTGAGGAAAGCTATAGGTTATATTACATAACGCTAAGATCAAAAGGAGCGGAGCAGCAACGAAAAATGGATGAAAACTGGCAGGCAATTCGTTGCGACGTAAAGGGTCAGGGGAGCAAATATTTGACGCGGACGAAGTCGTAGGCAGAAGTTAGTATGTAATAAGAGCGTTATGATGTGATAACACTCTCATACAAACTTTTAGCTACTACCACATAATTTTTGACTAATCTGAATAAGGATTGGTACAATCCTACAAACGATAGCACTACAGCAGCGCCGCGCCGTTACCGTAGGTGAAGAAAAGTATTCATGCTCGAAGTAAAACTCGTGAATAAATGTCCTTTCTTTACGGTTGGGTAATTTTAATTTACTGCGCTTTCTTGAAATGTTCAAATACCTAATTTAATTAGAAAGGCTTCTTTAGCAGCTTCAGAGTCTGCTACTAACGCCATCTGTTGACCAAGACTAAAAGTTTAAATGAAATAATGTTTACGAAGTTAGTTGTACACATTAGCGTATTTTAAAATTACTTCAACATCCCAATACAGGATGAACATAAACAAAATAATAATTGTTGTAAGTAATAAAACAAATGTTTTATGATTAATTTAGGATAATAACTTAAAGCTTATTTTGTAAATATGAAATTAAACTACATCTTGTGAACACTGGCGGTAGTAGTCGTACAAAACAAGAATTTATTGAAGACTGAATAAAAAAATACACTTTAGGGCACAAAAGAATATGATTTACAAATATCTTATATCCATAAATTCCATGAAAAAATAAAATACAGCTGTAAAAAAATCGATTGCAGAATAAGGCTTTGATGGCAGAATGAACTCCGCGAACTATGTTGTCATCTGTCAAATTTGGCCTTCAATTCGCTGGTGATCCTGGGAAACTAATGCAATTTCCAAAAGGTTTTGCAATGTATGAGTGAGGTGTTCAATAAATTCGATGGTGTGACATACGAATAAAATTATTCCCGTGTTAAAATGACATCGAGGAGTAAGAATGCTGTGCGAGGCTACGAGCAAGAAATTGAGAAAAGCCGTGAGGAGTCCAATTGGAAGAAGGCAGTGGAATTGGCTCAGCAGTTGAAGGCCAGGTCTCCACAGCATGGTCAGTGTCACACGTTACGTATTCACGGAACACTTATATCACCACGAGACGTCCTCAGTTAGGTCACTGAAGTACAGTTGTTATCATGAGAGCTTAAAAATATTAAATTGTGTTATTCTTATCAGCAGATGGTTATAACATAATGTCTGTTTGGTGATTTCCCGTTGTATGAGTGATAAACATCAGTACATTAACTCTGTATCAACTATTGGTTTATTATGATAATTATTTATTCATGTTTCCTTGAATGTCAGTTACAAAACCATTAATTTTTTATGTTTTTGTGCTATAAAAAGTAGCTGAGTTGGAAACAATCACTTTCACTAATTACATTTAAAATTAACATGAGTTCTTAGAAACTATTTCAGTAATGGTTCCAATTTAAGTTATGAAGCCACTGGCCATACCCATGATTATTTAAATACATTGAGGCATTCTTTGCCTGTTACACTACCGTGTTACTATCCTGTTCACTTTCCTCTTAGTATAGTTTCATATAACAAATAAGAATTCTCCCATTTTTGTGACATAATACCAGTCTTCCGAATGGGGAAAAAGGTATGGGTTTATGTTTATGCTGGACAAGAACCAACCAAAAACTAACTCTTTTGTCATGCATGTTGATGCAAACTTGTTGCATAAAATACATCAAATAAAATACATACCTTCTTTTATTAAGTATTTTTGACTAGTGTATGTAAAATATTTCCCCAATACAAAACCTCCCATTCATTTCTACCTGGCTTCACGGTTTCATAACTTACAAAATTTATTGTATCAACAGAAAGCCTTGCCCACTTCCTCATCGGAGAGGGTAAGCTTGAGGCACACCTTGAGGAATGGCCGCCCAGCAAGGAGAACATCGAGAGAGCACAACGGGAGCTCTCAGATGCCCGAGGCTACCTCACCCTAGCGACTGACGAAGCTGGCAAAAGGGCTGGTGTAGCGCTAGACGCACATCTGCTGCTTGGGAAGTTAAACTATGCTTGTGGAGCATACGATGATGCGTTAAAACATTACAAATTAGCTGAGCTGAATACCTTGACGGAGAAAGAGTTACCTGTGTAAGTATATTTCTATTAGTTTTATTACACATTAAACCTAAATCAATTTACTTTGAGGGTTAGAAGACAACATTAAATAAGCCAAAGTTAAATCTATACTAATATTATAAAGCTGAAGAGTTTGTTTGTTTGATTGAATGCGCTAATCTCGAGAACTACTGGTCGGAATCGAAAAATTCTTTTTGTGTTGGGTAGTCCATTTATTGAGAAAGGGTATAGGCTATATAACATCACGCTACGGTCAAAAGGAGCGGAGCAGCAAACGAAAAATGGACGAAAACTGGCAGGCAATTCGATGCAACGGGAAGGGGGGCGAAAATTTGACACGGACGAAGTCGCGGGCAGAAGCTAGTAAAACATACATCTGATCAACTGTTGAATATGATTATTATAATCAATGTAACATCAACTGTTTGTTGGCATTGCTTTGTTATTTTATATAACACTGTTTGACAATAGATCATTATTTGCAGTCTTGTTGCACACAGTGTGACGTTTGTCCTCAGCTCTCTTATCTTGCATCTCAGTAATTAACTACAATTGAATGGTGCAATCATGCAATTTAAGTACGCTAATAATGAAACAAATTAACTTTTTCCATTAATAGTTACCTTATTGTGTTGCATTACATGCCAAATTATCAAGTAATTAAAGGCATTGCGGAATCTTGTTGCAACACCCACTTTGGCTGTTAATGGATGAATACATTTGTTGAATCACACCATGTTAATGATATTGATGCTAAATACTTTTGTTAGTGTACAGAGCTATGCTCTTATACCAAAGTAGCATAACTTATAACATTATTGTGATATTAGAATATAACAACAAGTAGTAACAATGCAAAGTTAATACATTTCAAATGGGAAAAAGTTATTTCAATTCAATGTTCTGAAAACAATATGTTTCATTTGAACTTTAATAACTCTTTTATATATATTGAATATAGGGAAAACTTGATTAATTCTTTATTAACTGGAATTAAATAATATTTAAAAGGTAAGGCTCTTCTTGCAAATAATAACACTGGTCAACAAAAAACACTTTTTGTAAGTAACATGAAATGTTTTGTCTAATTATGGTTACATCAAGAATAAGTATATATAGAAAAAAAAAATGTATCAAATACGAATAGTTTTTTTGAAATTTGATTTCAAATTTCACTTTTATAGTGATTTGAGCGGTGATTGCCGAGAAAATTAAAAGCCACATTAATTAAGGCTGCTTTTTCTAAATCACTAAGCTTTTTTGAATATTACATTTTCATCAATTGCCTGATTTGAGGACCTACAAATATTTTCAAATAAGTTAAGTTGCTAATGGCGTCGAGTTTCGAAACTTATATCGCCACAATTGTAACAGAACTTGTCAGGGTCATTTTTACACTTTCTTGACATTATTTAAGAATCATTTCATTCGAAAAACAGAAAATACAACAACACTTTTCAAATAATAAATACTTTGAATGGGGAAACAAAACTTAAAAACGATTAATCTTTTATTTTCGGTTAGTAGCTGTAACACAAAAACGAGACCTGATCCAATCAATATAAATATGGTGTTAGAATGAGGGAACGTAGGTTATTCAAAATTAGTAAACTTCTTTCTTGTTACAAAATTTTGTTGACCAATGTAATCATACAATAGTGTACGAACTGTTAATCACAGCATTTACATAATGCATGACCTCATAAGACCATGAGTAAAGATTTTTTGTTAACAATCTGTGTTAAATAGATATCTGACTTAGTATAGGCTTTATAGGACACATATCTACTAGTCAAGTTGATCTGACGTAAACACTTTAGTGTAAACAAAGCACATATTTCAGGAACTGTTTAGTGATTATCTATTATCATGTGCATCTCACACGTGTTAAAGTGACGTCATCGTGCGATCATTGCGATCAAACGGTTGCACATGACAAACACTAAACAGACTGTTAATAGAAGTATGCACATAAAATATGCAGATCGTCCATAAAAGAGGCAATCAACTCTCGCGCATAACTTAACTAAGGCATTGTGCATATTTGAGTCCATAGATTCTATAATACTCATACAGAAGGGATTTTTTAAAAGAGTTCCCAAAGTAGTGTCCTTTCTGTTTTATCTTATGACATGGTACATAGGCACACATAGAGCTGAGTCACCGAGCGCCGCGCGCGCAGCTTGTGTGTCATGCTTTTGGCATAATGTCGGGGCTTTATCCTCGACATTTTTGGTGATAATTAATTATTTTGTTTACTGACTGTATATGAGCAAAATAATGTGCTTGTTAATATTGATGATAATTTGAGTGTTCACCAACGACGTAATGTGTCCATCGGTATATGATTCACGCATTTTAGATACCTTTGATGAGATTATTTAGCTCCATAAACTTGCTAATTTGCAATAGAAGATGCTAGGCAGATAAGCCACTAAAAGGTACCCTATCTTGTATAAATAAGCTTTATTGAGCAGGTTCTGTAGTGAACAGGATTATTTTAATTACAAAAAAAAAAAAAAAAATTGGTTATCTACATTCTAATGATTTTTATAGTAAAAAAAAAAAAATTAAATGGGCCTAATATTAACTTTTTATTAAATACTTCTGCCCGCGACTTCGTCCGCGTCAAATTTTTGCTCCCCTGACCCTTCCCGTCGCATCGATTTGCCTGCTAGTTTTCGTCCATTTTTCGTTGCTGCTCGCTACTTTTGAGTTATAGTGAGTCAACCTTAAAAGATAGACATATGCTCTCGCGAACTTTTTTTTAGAACTTTTTAAAAGGAACAATTCTGTCATACATGATTTTTGCGTTACTTTAGCCGTTTACGCAGCGCACGCAACGGAAACTCTCAAAAGGAATAAATCTTCCCCGTTTTTGCAACATTTTTCATTACTGCTCCGCTCCTCTTAGTTGTAGCGTGATGTTATATAGCCTATAGCCTCCCTCGATAAATACGCTACCCAACACAAAAAGAATTTTTAAATTCGGACCAGCAGTTTCTGAGATTAGCGCGTTCAATCAAACAAACAAACTCTTCAGCTTTATAATATTAGTAAGTATAGATAACAACATAGTAATATGTTCCACAGTCGAAGTCTCCGCATCGTGGCCGAGTCGTACGCCATCAAGGGGCTGTGCTTAGAACAGAACACTGTTCCCGGCTCCACTAGTAGGTTTAAACAGGCCGAGAGGGAATCTGAAATGGTGAGACCTTTATATAATCTATCTACTTACCTACTGTGCGTGTTCCCATTTCATTACGAATTTTAAATTCCTGTTCAGTTTTTATTAAGAAAAGGCAAAAAGAAGTTAAGAGCCGTTTTGAGTAGCTATGTGCAAACAAGGAATCTATAGACTTGTCTTTCACTGTCATTTCCATGAAACAGATGTTGAAATTCAAGAAAGCGCGCCAATCATTTCAATTCATACCTTCTCACAATGACATTATAGGGTAACAGAACGCGCGCTCATGAATTATACTATGAGTAGTTTTTAACACAACAACTGCTAAACATGACCTTCTCAATAACAACTGTAAAGGGTACCTAATAGCTTGTTATTTGCCAAGTGACCGACGTAGCTTTTCCATTTTCTTTATGTAATTTAATAGATGCCTTTTACCACCCCGGCGGGTGGTAGATGACTTACTTTCTATGTACATGGCGACCTCTGATTACATACAAGCTGTTAACTTATACATAACTGTGTTTGTTCATTGTTACTCTTGGTCCAGATCCGTAGCTTCGAGCTATCATCCGACCTAACGCTCCTGTACCTCCAACGCAACGGCGCGCACGCCCGCGCCGGGCCCACGCTCGAGACTGCGCTACAACGAGTGCCCATACTACACATACGAGCAGGCAGGCTGCAGAGTGCTATCGACAGGTAAATATCAACATAATGAGCCTTTTTAAAATTTCGTTGAGATTTTTACCACAGACAAGATATTTCGTTGAGATTATTACCACAGACAAGATATTTCGTTGAGATTATTACCACAGACAAGATATTTCGTTGAGATTATTACCACAGACAAGATATTTCTCGTGAATCGTACATATTTGCGTTTACAAACACCATTCTAACATTCAGTGAATTCTTTATAATTTAACCTCATTTGGTAAAAGCATTATTTACAACACATTTAACAGACGAAAAAAATACACAATAGCTTTTTATTGTTATTATTTCTTTTCTTAAAAAATATTTCCTATGACAAGAAATTTACCTTTTATCGTGGATGCATTAAACCCAATTCTCAGGTAAATTTTCCTGACACTTTGTTAAAATATAATGTTTAGGTATCTCGTAATCTACACGATTCTCTCTGCACGTTATTATGGACAGAGATGATGGAGCCATACTTTTACTAAAGCTTCATGTGCCATATTTAAGGAAAAAAAGAGAGAAGAAAAAAAAAGAGAAATCTTTTGGTAAGCAATTTACCACCCTACGTTAGTTTTCGTGTTGTAGCCATTTCGTACAACTGTCAAAGGAAAACACTTTTTTTGGGTGGGAAATAAATAAAATAAATAAATAAATATCTTAGGACAACCAACACACCGTTATCTGATCCCAAACTAGGCAGAGCCTGTACTATGGCAACCAGACAACTGATAAACATACTTATATATTTCTAAATACATACATATTATAGATAAATAACACCCAGACACAGAACAAATGATCGTGCTCATCACACAAAGATTTGTCCTGGGTGGGAATCGAACCCACGACCTCAGTCTTAGCAGTCAGGGTCACTAACCACTAGACTAACAGGCCAGTCAAATCATCAGATGACGTCTCCCGCTCTAGCGTGGAGCGGAAGGGCGTATCAGACTTTTACTGACTAAAACCCATCCGTGTTCCTTTAGTTGCCCATATGCCAGGGCCACGATATCTCGCGACCCTTGCAGTCTCGCGACCCTGGCAGATGTGAATATACTGACAATTATGTTTAACAATTCATTTCTCTTACTGACTTTACAATATTTTCTGTGTCATTGTGATGTGCAACTACTATATTATGTCTTGTCGTAACGAGCGTGAACTTAATATAGGTTGTTACCACCGCGCCGGTCGCCGGTGCTCGCTAACCGGCTTACGGCGGACAGATTGCGAGAAATCCAATTAACCTTGTGTGACATCTGTTACTATGTTACGGCGGTAGTACTACCCAAATAATGCGCGTATCGCGTTACTACTAGATTTTTTACCCAATTATCTTTATATGTTAGCATACTAAGTTAATTTACTTTTATAAATCATATACTATTGTATAATATTATACATATAATATTGTATCTCACGAAGGGACACGGACCTTACTTGTGGTTACCAAGTGTACGAACATGCTATGTGTGTGTGTAAGCGCAGGAACTTTCGGTATTTTCCGAGGCAATGGCGAAATCGGGAGTGTGCGTAAAGTATCGTAGAATTTTTCGGTAATATTCTTTTTTTAAACGTTCCGGTGTTTATCTTTACAGGTTGGCAGAGCGACAACCCGTTACTATGAATCCAGTACAGTTTCTGAACCCTTATGCTTTGAAATATTTATATTATTAAAAATAAGCAGCTGTTCAATACATTTTGACCGCCTAGGTATGAGGTGTTTGATAACCGACGAAAACGTTCTACACGTGGTTTTAGGTAACACTTTGCGCGTCGATGTCTGTGATCAAGTAGTAAAACGACTCAAATCAGATACACTAGAGTACAGTAACATTATCAAAATATGATACAATTTCTCATTGGCTATGATGGAAAAGAGTTTAACTTGTTTGGTATATCATGTGGCCAGCAAGTAACAAAATACTTGGATTCGTTCTCATGAGAAAGTTTTCATAGCATTATATTATTTTGTGCTGCTTGACTCGTTGGTCTAGTATAAGGTCCTGGGTTCGATTAGGTCTTTTTTTGTGGGAAATCATCATATGACTTCTCCCACTCTGGGTAGAGCGGAAGGGCGTGTCAGACTTTTACTGATTAAAACCCACCCGTGTTCCTTCAGTTGCCTATATGCCAGGGCCACGGTATCTCTTTCGAACAAATCTCGCGACTCTCGCAGTTCTATTAGGTCTTAGGTCGCGAAAAGTGTGATTAAATTTTTCTATCTAGAATTTATTTTCCCAGTAGCACGGAGTCGGGATTTATGCCCGGTTGATAAACTTAGCCCTCTTACAAGAGATTTAAACATAACTGGTAAAAAGTGTACAACTCTGCCCAGTCCTTCAGTGAATACAAGCGTGATGTTATCTTGATGTATGTTGCAGGTATCGAGAGATGCTGAACGCGGTGGAGTCGATATCGACACAAGCGCTGCGGCTGACGCTCACGCGACAACTAGCCGAGGTGCTGATGAGGGGCGTCACCGGACAGGTAGGAACAGGCAATCGAAACATTTTGCAGGGATTGTGTAGAACTGTCTTAGACGGGTCGGGAGATCGGGATTGGATCGATATTACTCTCTCTCTCCATTGTATCATAAACAAACCCAAGAATAAAAAGCTTCTAGAATTACCACTTTACCGTGTAGTGCTGGACGTAAAGAATAGCATATCATTTCTTCCCGTGGGTGTCATAAAAGGCGACTAAAGGACTTATAAGAGAACGGGCAGCAGCGTTCGCTATGCATTTTACCATCATACTGCGATCGCCAACACGCATGCTGAGCATAGCGATTATGGCAAATCCCCCATTTCAGGTAGGCCTATTTCCAGCAGTGGACGTCTTTGAGCTGATAATGATGAGGAATACTACCTAGAATTTAGAACTAGCCAAAATGTCTAGATAATTTCTGATACTCTTGTAAACTGGAATACAGAAAATGCTACAATGCAGATTGGCGGCATAAATAGTTACAGCAGTAATACTAACTGTAACTGTTAATCAAGGCGATCGTGGCCTTCTACCTTTATACAATTTGGAAATACTAGAGTGTATTGCTTCTAGGTGTACAAAGCCCCCGAGAAGCTGGCTGTAGCGCCGCCACAAGGAACGCTGTCGCGGCGGAGAGACGACCACGTGTCCGAAGGGCCCTGGAAGCCGAAGAAGTATGCGGCTATCAATCAGGTAGGTTTACAGTAATAGATTTAACTTGCCTTTGGGTACTTCCACTTTGATATAAGCTTTTATTTATTTATATTTATTATTTATTTATTTACACCAATAAGTACAAAACCTTACAGTAAGTGTTCCAATACGATGTTATACACATTAATTAAACTATACATTATTACATTATATTCATTTTATATTTTATTTATTTTCCACATATAAACCGTGAAAACAGTTTCGTGGGACATAGTTTCTTTACATAGTATTTTAAAACAAAGCTGTATTTCGTGTTTGTACGCTTAGATCTTCTAAACCACGCAACTGATTTTAATGCGCTTTTCGTCAATAGACAGAGTGATTCAAGAGGAAGGTTTATATTTATAACTAGCTGACCGAGCGAACTTCGTACCGCCTCAGAATCAATAAAACCCATGTTAGGTGAGCTCCTACCAAATTATGCCAACCTGGTACTTCGAAGACATAAAGCGTTTTCTAGCTATCACATACCCATGTTAGGTGAGCTCCTACCAAGTTATGACAACCTGGTACTTCGAAGACATACTAATAAGGAACTTTTTTGGATGATTTTTTACACTTTGGGTCCGAAAAACCCAAATATCTTACGGATCCCTATTTAAAAAAAAAATTAAATATGCAAACTACTCGCAAATAATGTATCTTTCTAAAGGTGAAAGAATTTTTAAAATTGGTCCAGTGGTTATTGAGTTTATCCATTACAAACAAACAAACAAAAATACAAACTTTTCCTCTTTATAATATTAGTATAGATACGCAGTCGAAGTTGCTGGTAAAAGCTAGTTAAATATAAGACGTTGTATTTTTTTTTACCAGCCACTGTCCCACTCCTGGGCAAAGGCCTCCGTCCACTCCTTCCATCTTTCGAGTGCCCGTGCGTCCTCCTTCCAGATACTGTATTGTTTTATGAATAAATCAAATCAAAATATTTTTATTTCACATAAACCTACATGGACACTTGTGAAATGTCAGAAGCTAGGTGCACGGTTCCAAATTGTTGATTCCCAAGAAACTCCATGTTTACTCTTTTAAAAATATTTGTCTTTTTCAATGGTTTCAAATTACAGTGTTAATAGGTATGGGAGAACAGTGTAGGACTGTCGACAAGTACCAAGTACTTAAGAGCCATTTTACATTTTTGCGCGAATATCTAAGATTTTAGTCGCCTTATTTACCTCTCATCTCATCATTATAAATACTCTGGGATTGACGAACACATGTAAAAATAGATCAATCTTTTGTTTTGTTACTTTTAGTAGCACATTTACAAAAACTTATTTGTTTACTTCGTAGTAATTAATCTCCCACAACTAGTTTTCTTAAAAATCAGCGCAGGGTCAATTTCAGACTCCTATTTCTATCATTAATATGTAGAAATTTGAGTAAAAAAAAATACACAAAACATCAGACATATAATCTAGTTGTTACATTTAGTACAAGAATATTGATTTTTAATAAGCTTAATTAGTAAAAATAAAATAAGTCTTATGGCAATTTTTACGATTTATTCGCAATTTTATCGCGTTTTTTTGGTTTGAATAAAGCATAATTACATTAAAAAATTCATGTCAATATAAAGTATGCTCTGTAACGAATCGAATTCTCAAGTTTTATTTAAATCCGTTTATTTAATTAGACATAATATCGTTTTTGAAATCACTCTAAATTAGAATAAATTACGATGCACAAGTGGGCAGCGTTTAGTACGGCGCAAGCGCCCAACGAGGCAGGACCTGTGCCATTTTTTCCCGCGTCTCAGTTTTCGGGTACTCGTATCGTGAACGCAAAAATATACTACGACTACAACATTTTGCTACTCTTCGCATTTTATTATTTGTATAAGATAAGATTTCCGTTTATTATCAATGTAAGCATTATTTTAATAAATTGTAGAAAAATGTTGACTAAAATAATTTATTTTAACTAAATCTGACTATTTTTAATCGCGATTAGAAAGGTGTGGAATACAACTAGTGGTCATGAACAAAAATTCACACCAACGCCTCGCCTCACGTCTAAAAACAGTACCTACTGTATTTTTTTTTTCTTTTGCTTATATCTCGAAAATGGCGTGTCCTATCGTAAAAATAATGACATTTTCGACTCCCTTTATAAAACCCCACACATATAAATCTCAACACGTGGGTAATATTTTTTTTATAGAATTCAAACAAAAATTGAATTTAAATATATAAAAGGCAAACCTGAATGACTCATCTATCAACGCACAGCCGAAACTACTGAACGAATTTCGCTGAAATTTGGCATACAGATAGTTGTAATGACGTAGGCATCCGCTAAGAAAGGATTTTTGAAAATTCGCCCCCTAAGGGGGTGAAAAAGGGATTAAAATTTTGTATGGAAGTCCGTCATTTTTAGGGCTACAAGCCTGAAACTTTGTTTTTAGGTTAACAAATAGAAATAAACAATTTTGTGTCCTAGGGTTTTTGAAAACTCAACCCCTAAGGGGGTGAAAAAGGGGTTTGAAAGTTTGTATGGGGAAACAAGATCAGTTAAACTATTTTATTCGAAACTTCCTATCAATAAATGAGTAAACACGTGTGTCAGACTCTTTCAGAATTCAACCCCTAAAAGGTAGAAAAGGGGTGACAAATTCTGAAAATCAACATGGGTATCGTTTTTATGATTTATTGGGTCGCGGATTACGAAAACAACAACTATTTCACAAAAATTGCACAAAAACATAAAACAAAATAGACAAGAAGATTTATACAAAAAATTGCACAAAATTACTCCTGAACAAAAATAATATAATTTAAAAATTAAAAAAACAATGAAAATAAACAACCAAACCAATTTTTTTTTCAAATGAATTATATGGCAAAACCAAAAGAAATACTAAGGTGAGAAATACTAACCTATTTTGTATTGATCCTGAATGATCTTCCCTTTGAATTCAAACGAAAACAGTTTCCCCTCAAAGTGCTTTGCAATGACCAGAATCACAAGGGCAGACATTAAAATTTGTGGGTATAGACTTGAGAGTAAACTGTTTTCTCACGGGCAATTCTATGTGCCTTGCTCTCGCGTAAGCTCACCCAGTAGTCTGATAATTTTGGCATACAATAATAGATTAGCAAAAAATGTGGTTTATTAAGAAGTTTTGTAGTTTACTAGCTTTTGGCCGTGACTTCGTCCGTGCAATTCTACTTCCTTTCTTAGCGCTCGCTTACGCTACGTTACGCTATGAAGTCGCTGGCAAAAGCTAGTTCCATATAAAACACGTCCACGCTGCCCCCTTGCGCGCGCCGTCGTCTCTCAACAAGTTCATTGCGTAACGCACACAAGTACCAAGTTGCGAAGCCAAAAGGAAAAAAATACCACGTTGAGTCGCGATTGTCAAATTTGATTTTAGTCGTGTCAAAATATTTTTTACATTTAGAGATTATTTCTTACAGAATAGCGTAACCATTCTCATAACTAAAAGTAAGGAATTTTAGAGATAGTTTAGTTCGGTGAACAACAGAATCGGCACCAATATGTAATTGTTTGAATTTTTTATTTTTATTGTATACTTTACATAACATATATTTGTAATTTTTTATTAGTCTAGAAATCTTTATTAGACTGACTAAATAAAAGTAAGTATTTTCATAAATCTCTAAATACCGCATTATAATTCTAACGGCTCAAGATTGTTTAGACCGGCTCGACACTCGCGTTACACTGTTTGTATTGTGCATGTGTGGATAGCTACGCACACATACATAAGATTGCCGTCTTTTACCTAAACTCGAGCATTCTAATTTTGTGAGAGGCCTCTTAATAAAATAGAAAACTGTCTACAGTCTACAAGGCTTGCAATCAATCAAAATCAAAAGTCATTTATTCAAACTAGGCATAGAGTCAGCACTTTTTGAACGTAAAAGTTACACAAGACAGTCCCCCCAAAACGCCCGCCCTTCGACACTTCCTAGTGCTTTAGCTGGGAAGAAGAAGTGGCGGAACAAACTCCCCAGCAGCACGTTGTTCACAATGTTCTCACATTCACAAAATATATAAGAATCTACAATAATCGTATTTCAGAAATAAAACATAATAACCTTTTTATTAAACCAAATGTCATTATTGCCATGACAATCAATAGTAAAGAGTTCAAATTAGAATTGTAGGTATACAATGTCAAATAATGAGTAGAGTATGGCAAAGAAGTATGTAAAATAAAAAAATATACATCGTCATTTGAGAGCAGTTAATAGACATTTACATGGTTATCCTGTTAATGAGCTGCCAGGGAAGCCACATGTGCAGAAGGAATTATTGCTAAACTTCGTTGTCTTGAACGTAGTCTTTTATCTTATAATATGCTTTTTTTTGATAAGGACACGTTTGATGTGTGATTTGAATTTTCCACAGCTAATTCAATAACCGACTTTGGCAACTTGTTATAGAAACGGATACTTTTTTATGACATGACTGAATGTTACATAAACATAACATCACGCCTTGTTTTCCCGAAGGGTTGGGCAGAGGTGTTGCTTCAGTACACCCACGTTTCGCCAGTTTTTGAGTCCCATGTTATAAGGACTTACGTTACTAGTTTTAGTTAGTTCAAAAGGTATCACAATTTCATTTTTACTACGAGTATTATGGAAAACGCTTCTTATTTTGAGAAGGCCCAAGTTTTTGCGAATATACAAAATACATTCTATGATATAAAGAGAAGGTAGAGTCAGTATATCAATTTCTGTAAATATGTTTCTAAGACACTCGCGAGGGTTCATGTTACAGATTGTGCAGATTGCCCTCTTTGGAACCCCACAGCAGAACGCCATAAGAAATAATACTGTGGAAATAAGCAAAATACACCAAAATACGCTGTAGCTATGTCGGTCAACTGCTTTATTTTTCTTGCTGCATATGCAGCTGAACTTAATCTACATGAAATAGCAGTAATGTCCAACCCTCCCAAACCCCATTGCAATTTAGAATTTAAAGTAATTCCTAGAAATACAGTGAGTTTCTCGTGAGGATCATTCCATTACGTGGAGAGAAAAAGTCTGGATAGCAAAAATAAGTCAAAAATCAAATGACTGTTTATTTTTCAGTTCGTACCTCGCAATGAGTACGAGGAGGTAGTGCTCCTGCTGCTGGTGGGCGAGGCGATGGCTGTGCGCGACGCCGTGCTGTCGCAGAGCGGAGAGTTCGAGGCGGCGCGCGCGCACGCGCTGCGCAACGCTGTCAGCATCGTGGACCTGCTGGCGCTGGCCGCCACGCGCTGGGGGCAGCTGTGTCTGGTGCTGGAGGTCAGTGCGCTGGATGCACTCATTCTAAGTTGTCCTGGCTATGCACCGGGATTATATTATAAGTCAAACTATTTATACAGAAAAAAAAATAACCAGTGCGCTAATTTTTGTTGTGGTTCAGTATCAGTAATAGAACACATTGCAACTATTTTTCCAATACTTAAAAAAAAATATCCGACCTTTAATCAGTAAACTGTGAACACCCTGCATATTTCGTAATATGATATAGACAATACGAATAGGTCAATAACCGTGTGCCGGCGTAGGTACTTCGAACTTCTTAGAATTTTGACCGATCGAACAGCTGGTAGGTACTTGCAGCTACGTTCGGTCGTTTACTTTCGCTGACGCTTCGGCGCCGCGCTCAAGTTACCATAAAAACCAGTTTCAAACGTTAACGATAACCTATTTTTTTTGTACCCAGATATATCAAAAATAATTCGTTTAAGTTTCTCATATCATTTTAAAATTCCTGAAATAATCGTGATAAGATCATTTGAAGACCATGTAGATTGGTGTTTGAAATGGTCTTTTGAGGAAGGAACCACACATTGAGTGAACCTGTCCAGTCAGTGCACGTATTTAATTAATAGTTAATCATTTTAATTTTATATGTTTTAAATAATAATGATCACGTGCTATCACATTAATTGATAAATGTATGTGATAGATAACCTAATCGCTACACTGTATAACTATTTACTTTTATATAGTTTTTCAATCTCCTGAAATGAGAATTTGTTAAAATCTGGCATATGTAAATTATTACTGAACAATATTCCTACATTTTATATTTCAATAAGTTGCTTGATATTTGTTTTCCTATGTGTGCAGTCGCTGGAGCGCGCGATGAAGTTCTCATTCGGCTGCGCGCACATCTGGCGCCAGCGCGCCCTCGCCACCGCCGCCGCGGCGCCCGCGCCCACGCGCCCCGCGCCCCCCGCGCCGCACACGCACATCGCGCCCGGTATGTATACACATGTGGCGCCACCGCCGCCGCGGCGCCCGCGCCCACGCGCCCCGCGCCCCCCGCGCCGCACACGCACATCGCGCCCGGTATGTATACACATGTGGCGCCACCGCCGCCGCGGCGCCCGCGCCCACGCGCCCCGCGCCCCCCGCGCCGCACACGCACATCGCGCCCGGTATGTATACACATGTGGCGCCACGGCGGCCGCGGCGCCCGCGCCCACGCGCCCCGCGCCCCCCGCGCCGCACACGCACATCGCGCCCGGTATGTATACACATGTGGCGCCACCGCCGCCGCGGCGCCCGCGCCCACGCGCCCCGCGCCCCCCGCGCCGCACACGCACATCGCGCCCGGTATGTATACACATGTGGCGCCACGGCGGCCGCGGCGCCCGCGCCCACGCGCCCCGCGCCCCCCGCGCCGCACACGCACATCGCGCCCGGTATGTATACACATGTGGCGCCACCGCCGCCGCGGCGCCCGCGCCCACGCGCCCCGCGCCCCCCGCGCCGCACACGCACATCGCGCCCGGTATGTATACACATGTGGCGCCACCGCCGCCGCGGCGCCCGCGCCCACGCGCCCCGCGCCCCCCGCGCCGCACACGCACATCGCGCCCGGTATGTATACACATGTGGCGCCACGGCGGCCGCGGCGCCCGCGCCCACGCGCCCCGCGCCCCCCGCGCCGCACACGCACATCGCGCCCGGTATGTATACACATGTGGCGCCACCGCCGCCGCGGCGCCCGCGCCCACGCGCCCCGCGCCCCCCGCGCCGCACACGCACATCGCGCCCGGTATGTATACACATGTGGCGCCACGGCGGCCGCGGCGCCCGCGCCCACGCGCCCCGCGCCCCCCGCGCCGCACACGCACATCGCGCCCGGTATGTATACACATGTGGCGCCACGGCGGCCGCGGATATTGGACTTACAAAGAAGTACATATCTCGAGTGATTTTTTTTTGTTGGAACTAGTACATATAAATATAAAAATATAGGGAAATATAATTGTCTTTCGTCTTTTTATTTCCGTGTTCTAATTTTTCGAAGAATGCAGTGATTAATCGTTTTGTTTAATGCTAGGGATCGCTCATTGGTCGAAATTTGATCATAATTCATTAAAATTTAAATATAAATCAACAATAATCAAAAAACATTATCTTTGTAATCCTTCTCCAAATCAACTTTAACTGTGCAAAATTTCATATACTCCTCCGTCCGCGTAATCTTTGTAAAGAGTGGTACAAAGTTTTCGCTTCACGTATTAATTTGTAGATGAGTAAAGTAAATATCCACGTGGCAGGCAGCAGCGCGTGGAGCGCGGGCGTGCGCGCGGCGGGCGTGGCGCGGCGCGCGGCGCCACTGGCGCCCGCCGACACGCCGCTGCGACTTGTAGCTGCCAACACCTGCTACAAGATGGGATGGGTACGGAACTCACTGCACTCTACTACAACTAACCTTTTTCATTGATTTTCCCTATGAAACAATGTATACTTTTTCTGTTTTTTTTTTTTATCCGACCGCGTGACAGCAAAAACAGGGGTAGGATTTTCATGCGTATCTTTTTCTGTGTATGTGGGATTGTCTGAACTGTCGAAGTATTCCGACGTCTAGATGTATTTTAATACTTGTCCAATATTGCATAATGTGGCAGTAGTCCTTATTAAACTACTCAATTAGTAGTATTTAATCGGAGCAGTGGTGGCCCAGTGGTAGCGGCCGCGACGTACGAGAAGTAAGTAGGTCGTGAGTTCAAACCCAAGCAGGCGCATTACTTTGTGTAAATTATTTCATCGCCACTGCTCTCAAAAACGGTGAAGAAAAATATCGTGAAAAAACCAAAAACCATCTTAGAACTACAAATTTGAAGACATGTGACATCTACCAACCCGTACTAGGCTGCGTGGTGGATTATGGCCCACTCCCTCTCACCGAGAGGAGGCCTGTGTCAGTGGGAACATTATAGGCTGATGATGATGAGCCATATTTAAATCTAAATTATTTATTTGTTACTTTTAACAAAGAAAACAAACAAACAACCCCACTGCAACTAAAGAGTTAAAAAAACACTCAATTTCTAAGCAGTCTGACTTAATGGTGTCCATTATAAAATTTAACTAAAATAGCGGAAACAAGACGAAAACCAAATACAATTCTAAAATGTGTGCGCACTTCGCGACAGTCGTTCAATGTCTACTGACTAACAGTTGCGTATCACCCACTGTCGTTGAAGCAGCGTATGACAAGCGTGCGCACGACGTAACTTTCTTACGGCGACAACACTACATTCAAAATGTAGTTTCCAATTTATGTGATTTGGAAAAAGTATCTTTAATGTCGCCGTGTAAAGTTTAAATTCATCATTACCGTTTATATGCCCTTTCAATAGTAACTGAAAATCGTATTAAAACATGAATATGAGTACTTTTTCCACACTGAGTTTTCTTGCGATACAATATAATATTGTGTACAGATAGAAGAAGGCATCGAGATGGCGGAGGAAGCGCTGGCGATAGAAGACAAGCGAGGAGGAGCCATGCTGGCGCGCTGTTGTCTGTACACCGGCATCGGATACCAGATGAAGGCACAGGTCTGTCAGTACCAGCTTATTACTTTAAAACTGCAGGTCAAAATGCTGTGACAATTGAAATTAATTTTATATTTATAACCTCAATTTTAGTCGATGATTTTTCATTTACTATCTTATCTTATTTTAACAATAATTATTGTCGGAGCAAGTGGTGAGATATAAAGTTGAAATCTTCTAAATACATATGAATGTGTTACTAATTCCCTTTAATGAGTGATGGCGTAAGATGTGTTTACACTTTTATCAGGTACTTTTTGAACATATTGTAGTACACGAAAATATCGTTTTTTTTCCCTAAAAGTGTCAATAAAATGTTGTTTCTCTCGCTCACAGAAAACGAATGCCCGCATCGACAAGGAGAGCGCAAACGAGACATCCTTAAAACTATTATTGCGCTCAGTAGAACTAGATGACAACGACCACCTCGCGTTCTACTACCTGGCGCTGCAGTACATGCACCTGGGCATGTTGAACGAGGCTATGGTAAGGAAGAATATGTTTCTTGTTTATCTCTTGTGTTAGGTATCAATCAATCTGCCTAACCTTTTTCCAACTATGTTGGGGTCGGCTGCTAGTCTAACCGGATGCAGCTGAATACCAGTATTTTTAACCGACTTAAAAAAAGGAGGAGGTTATCAAATAGACTGTATTTTTTTTTATGTTTGTTACCTCATAACTTTTGACTGGGAGAACCGATTTTGATGATTCTATTTTTATTGGAAAGCTGGTGCTTCCCGAATGGTCCCATTTTAATTTGGTTCCATTTGAGGAATGGGGTCCATGTGAAAACCATATATATAAGTCTTAAATTTGCATTAAGTATTTGCGCGACAAATGAACGAACTAATCTAGTCGCGTTAGCGATTAGATTAGTGCGGGGTATCTACCATAACTAAGAAGTTAAAAATAAAAACTTTTTACAGAAAAATGACAACCGACTTCCTAAAAAAACACTACAAAGTCGAAAATAACTTTAATTTCGGAAGTCGGTGGCAAAAATACCTTAAATACAGATCCTAAGAGACCGATTTCTGAAATTAAAGTTATTTTTCACTTTGTAGTGTTTTTGTTTTAGGAAGTCGGTTGTCATTTTTTTGTAAAAAGTTTTACATGGAGTGACTGCCTATCTGACCTCTACAACCCATTTACTGGGTAACACGATTTCCCTTAGTAAGACTGGTTTTCTGGCTCTGGCTTCTGATTACCCATAAAAACTGTCAAGGATCAGAAAAGACAGCTGTAACAAACGGCTTAACGAGCTTTCCAAGGCACGAAGGGATCTCAGCAAGCTTTACTTAACCTTGTAGATCGACCAGTGTGGCAATTATTTAGCCATGAGCCCCCCTGTCTCTCGTGTTAGAAGTTATCCGAAAATGAGCTTTGCTCGTGGTAAAAAGTTTAACCAGTTGGAACTCAAAATTGAAGCTGGAAAAAATTCGAAATTTCTGTTATTCGGTTCGGCTATTGTGTTCATTGTTTGTATTGGACCATACATTTACACGTGACGTGTGATGTTACAGGTAGCAACATAAACACTTGGTTTGCAATTATATGACTGAAATAATAGAGAAAATAATATCTAACTAACCACTCATTGAAAAATTTGAGACTCTTTTCGCCGAATTCACACTTTGTGAATGGATCAAAATCTATTCCTTGCATAATCATTGAAATTGCTGCTTGCTCGCACAATGTAACTAACTGTTCTGCCTGTGATTCGTAGATGTACATGGTACACGTATGGGTGCATTAAAACGAAGTTCTCTACTTGGCATCTTAAAATAAAATTTTGACAATAACTCAGGGTTTCGTCATTCCATAATAAAGGTTAACAAGGTCTCAGATAAAAAAAAATTGGCGTAAGAAGTCAAATATAACCTATTTTCATCGAAAACATTCCTATCCTTCATGTCTAGATATTTTTTAAATATTATTTTCAATATTTTGCATATTTTATGTACTTGAAAGTAATGTTAGAAAGATCATGCCATAAAGATAATTTATATGTCAATATTTGGCAACTAAAAAAAGGTAAAGAAGCTGTCAATTGGTTTCCGTTATAAGTGAGCTTTACTTATTGAATGAATTTTTACTTTTTTTACTTTACTTTACTTATTGCAGTTATTTGACTCTCGCTAAAATTATAAAAGAGTTTGTATTTACTGTTTTAAGAAGAGTTTTCCGAACTGTGGTATCAGTGTAACACCCGAAACGAAAAAGAGGTAATTATTTTAGTTGTTTAATATTTCGCCTGATTATCTTTAAACTATCACGTTTTGTTAAAGTAAGATTCTGTGGTTGATCTAATGGAATATCTGACAATGATTGCGAAAGCATGTGTTTTAATTGTATTTTTCAACGTTTGAAATTGTGTAACGCCCGAAACGATTCGGGTGTTACATAATTTGAAGTAAAAGCTTATACTGCTTTACGTATTTACTTTTCTTCTTATTTATTTTATTAATTTATTATCATCTAATTATTAATGCACGCGTGTGTTAATATGGTGTTGGTATTTCCTTTTGGTTAATTATAATGCCATCAATAACTAAAAAGCGGTTATGTAAGCTGAGAGAAACCAAGAAGAATGATCCTGAGCAGCTTGTTTAGCAGATCGTGAAAGCTCGTACTTTCTCGATCTGCTAAACAAGCAGCATAAAGAGTTGCAGCCACCGGACCTCCCACTGAATCTGGGACTAGCTGCCAGTAACACCTGAAGAAGTGGATAATGTTCCTCGCCGCATGAAAAATTGGAAGCTAGCGGAGTCGATGGAGTACCAAACGACGCCTGGAAGGCGATGGGCTCGCGTGGTGTGGGCATTTTAACTGGCCTTTACAACCGCATACTCCTCACCGACGAGATCCCTCGTCAGTGGAGACTGTGTGTTATCACTCTGGTCTTCAAAGGCAGACTGCGGCAGCTACCGCGGTATAAAGGCCATCAACCATACCATACAGCTTTTTGAGCGGATGGTTGACCCTCAGATCCATCAGGAGCGTACAGTCTCGGATGCCCAATATGGTTTCGGTCCTGGCCACGGGACCATGGACCCCGTTTTTGGCATAAGGATCCTTATGGAGAAGTACAGGTCGAAGAAGAGGCCTCTACATTTCCTATTTTTGGATATGGAGAAGGCTTTCCACTGTGTTCCTCGTGTGTTGATCTGGTGGGCACGGCGGTCCGAAGGAGTACCAGAGGCCTATGTTGACATCATCCAAGACATGTACCGCGAGTCCGATTCTATGGTTCGGACCGCTGTTGGCGACACCAAACCCTTTCTCATCACTGTAAAAGTACACCAGAGACCCGTCCTTAACCCGTTCCTATTCAGCGTAGTATTAGACGTTGTATCAGACAGCATCAGGAGCTACCAGCATACTTGAGCAGCCACGGGGGCTGATGATATTGCGCTGGTAGAGGCGGACAGGGGACGACTGGTGAGACGCGTGAAGGCGTGGAAGGGTACGCTTGAGAACGGTGTTCTAAAGCTCAATGTGGCGAATACTTAGCCTGCAATACAGCAGATCTCACATCCGTCCGCATAGGCAAACACACGGTCGAGTGCATGGACCAGTTTAAAGTACTTGGGATCTGTACTCCACGCGTCTGGTGACATCAAATGCGACGTCAAGGCAAGCGTTGCTGCAGCGTGGGCCAAATCGTGGATCTCTTCATTATTAAATAGTAATCTGTATTAGTATTTTACAATAATTCTGTAATAAACAACAGTCATAATTTTAAAAGAGAGCGTAAAATTTCTTTAATATAGCCCATAATTTCGGATATATGTATTGTAATTTCGTACTCGTAAGGCCTGAAACTGCGTTAAGCGGGCACCCGCGCGGTTTCATACAAAAGTGCTCCGTCGCGGGGACCAGCGCGGGTGTCCGTCACGGGGAGGCGCGCCCCGCACCCACGCAACGGGGCCCGCTTCCGTGCGACGGGACCCGTCGCGGGGGCACGCGCGGTGCCCGCCAGCGGTAACACGCATCGGCTTGTTCAGTCAATAACGCTAGGTGATACTCCATGTAATAATACCGCCGTGTCATCAGCATAAGTTAATATGTCACAATATGGGAGTTTAAGATTGCATAGATCATTAATATAGATTAGAAACATAGTTGGTCCCAAGATACTACCTTGAGGAACCCCGTAATTTATGGGTTCTTCATCACTCACCACCCTGCCGATACAAACAGACTGCGTCCGACCTGACAAGTAATCTTTTAAAATGCTTAGAGTTAGTCCACGTATGCCGATGCCTTCCATCTTGGAGATAAGAATGGAAATTGAGACCGTGTCAAACGCTTTCGACAAGTCTAGGAAGATTCCAAAACATTTCTGCTTTTTGTCTAGTAGTTTTATTGCCTTATTACTAAAGTCTGCAACCGCAACTATACAAGCACACCGTTAAAATTGAACTAGCGACTCTGCGTAAATCGGTCTCAATACTCAATTCTTTATTGCATTCCATATGTTAAATAAATGGTAAAAATAAAAATGGTACAAGATCCCGCGTCGGATCCCCGCGACGGGGACCGTCGCGTACCCACGGAGCCCACCCACGTGTCCACGCGCGTAGACACGCGACGGTTGCCCGCTTAACGCAGTTTCAGGCCTAACACCCAAAACTAAGCATCAGTAACACCCGAAACACCTAATTTTATTCATTAAAATTAATGAGAAATTGATTACTTACTTTTTGTTCCATGTTTAGATGGCGTACTGGATCTAGTTTGACTTACTATAAATTAAACTGGAGATAACTAGGTAATTCGCTGAATTATGCATGTTAAGACAGATGGTTAGAAGGTAGAGGCTATTTCGTGTAACACCCGAAACAACTAGTTATTCGTATTTTTTTCTTTATTGCTCAAATATTTTAAACATGCGATTTTAGGAAAACAAAATATTACCTAATAAGTGGGTGATTCAATAGTTATAATAGTCTAGTTGCTAATAATACTACTGCTAATAAAACATATTTTATGAGTTCAAATGTAACATCCGAAACGATGGAATAACTCGGTTATCAATATTCCCATTGAGGATTTTGACAGGAATAACGTAAACAGTAACTACTGTACTCATGAAACGTAAACTACGAACACCATTATTGACCGCGTTTCATCAAACATTCAAGGAGACCTTTCATATGACTTTACTTGATACACCACTATCAGACCATAAACAGATGTATTTAGAACTGAATGACCTAAAGTCACAAAAAGTTAAAACATGAATACATAGCAACAGACTACAGGATTTTATACAAATCAGCTGAAAAAGCCCAATTTAATAATGAAAAGAATGAAAAATCAAAATAAACAAAATAAAAAAGTTGAAATTCCAAACACACCTCCAGATTATTGGATTAATAAACAATGCTAATAATGTTATACACAAAAGCAATGAGGCGTGGGGTGATCACAAGAAAGACATTGATTACAATAATGGCATTAATACCTTTTTAAAAGAATCTTCACATGCTTTGGCCGAACCGATTGCGTTTCTGTGCAACTTAAGCCTAAATGCAGGTAAAGTACCTGATTGCATAAATATTGCTAATATATGCCCGATATTTAAAACTGGAGATCCAAAAATGCCTTCAAACTATCGCCCGATTTCGCTGCTAACGGCTCTCTCTAAAATCCTTGAGAAAGTTGTGAACAAACGACTACTTGCATGCCTAGAAAAGGAAAGTTTACTGTCGGATAATCAGTATGGTTTTCGCGTGGGTAGGTCCACAGAGGATGCAGTAACCAACTTAGCCGATTTTATAACCCTCAATGTAGGACAAGGACAGGCATGTACTGGCATCTTCCTGGACCTCGCCAAGGCATTCGATACAATTTATAAAAATATCTTAATTAAAAAAATTACACTTTTGGGAGTTCGTGGCACTGCCCTGGACTAGTTATCCTCTTATCTCAGCGATAGAACGCAAAAAGTAGTGCTAGGGGAATATTTGACTGACCTAAGTACAGTACAATTTGGTGTGCCCTAGGGCAGCGTGCTGGGACCTACCCTATTTATCATACATAATATCTGGATGACCGAGCTCTGCTCGGTATTTTTTGGTAAAATGTGTTTAAAATAATAAGTTTATGTTCAAGTTGATTTTCAATAAAGTTGGTCATTGAAAACACGAATAAAACGACATTTTATAAAAATGAATCCTAGCTAGATCGATTTATCGCCCCCAAAACCCCCTGTTTACTAAATTTCATGAAAACCGTTGGAGCCGTTTCCGAGATTCAGATTATATATATATATATATACAAGAATTGCTCGTTTAAAGATATAAGATATATGGACTATGCGAAATAAAAATCCTCAAGCTAAAATTTTTACATACGCTGACGTCACTGCAATCGTATTTTATGGGGAAACTTGGGATAACGTTAAATTCGCGGTTGAAAGCGGGGTTAAAGCTATTGCGAACTGGCTGCAAAACAATCTTTTGACGCTCAATATTAACAAAACGGAGGCAATCAACTTTCCTATCTCTAAACGCTCCGTACCTAACTCTGTAACGTGTATACAGCTGCACTCCTGCTCTAGCCCCGAAAACTGTACTTGCCCGTGTATCGAAGAAACAGACTCCATTGGAGACACCTTGGAGTCTTTGTAGATAGCCGTTTGTCATGGTCTACACATCTGAGTGCTGTAAGAAGTAGGGTTCGAAAGATGCTCAGTATCTTTAAGAAACTCGGTAAAATTGCAGATGACTCAGTTCTACAAATGATTAACTTCTCCCTCTGTCAATCAGTTCTGTCAATCAGTTCTTGTATAATAGCATGGGGTGCGGATGGTAAAACCTCGTTTATTAAGGTTGAAAGAGCTCAACGAGCTCTGCTTAAGAGGCATTTCACGGTCTTGCGTGAATGTCTAAGATTTTAGTCGCCTAATTTACCATCTTAGTAAATACTCTGGCATTGACGAATACATGTAAAAAATAGATCGATCCTTCGTATTGACACTTTTATTACCACATTTACAAAAAAATATTTGTTTACTTTGTAGTAATTAATCTCCCACAACTAGTTTTCTGAAAAATCAACGCAGAGTCAATTTCAGACTCCTATTTCTATCATTAATATGAGTCGGATCGTCAGGAGGAGGGAGGAGAAGGAGTGCCGAGCGGTATATATCGTCAGGATTTTGAGTTTCCATTATTGGAATAAACAATATTATTATCAAGTACAAACAGTATTATGAACAACTACCAAGTTGTATTACAATATTAATTAAATGATAAAAGAGAAACACAATCAAAAGTCATTTATTCAAACTAGGCTGAGAGTCAGCACTTTTGAACGTCAAAGTTACATAAGACAGTCCCCCCAAAACGCCCCCCTTCGACACTTCCTAGTGCTTTAGCTGGGAAGAAGAAGTGGCGCAACAAACTCCCCAGCAGCACAGCTGTCTGTTAAGTTAGAAGAACTTGAATAAAACTGTTACAAGATAAAGTAGGTAATAACAATACAGTACAACGAACAAACCCTTAAGGTTACTGTTCGTATAGAGGCCTAAGCCACCCAAACACAAAGTGTATCTTTCGCAATCAGCTAGTCAATACAGCTATGTGAATATACAGCAGCGCTGTACCAGGTAAACCGACAGTGTCGGGAGCAGAAGCTCTGTATTGAGTCTAATCCGAAGATAGACTGACTTGCTCACTGAATGCAAGCTCTTTTATAGGACAATGTCCCGCCATAATATCTATGACAACACTGTCCGATGGCGCGCGGAAGTACGCCACGTGTTTACTTGATACAAAACACTAAAGTATTATAAACAACATAAGACTTACAATATAAAGTAATCAAATAATATTAGAATAATTGTCGTAAATAAAGAAATGATGAATTCACTACGTAAATCATTTTAAAATTTAAAGTGACATGTCATTTATTGTTTTGAACAAAACAGCCGGTTACAACTATCGAAATAAGTTGCCAAAAATGAATTAGTGAGACACCAAGTACTCAATAAATTAAGTTTCGATTTATAAGACAATATCTGATAGAAACATCACGTAAATTAATGATAATAATAACAAAGAATAGCAAATTATGCGGACTACCCACAATTTGTATTTGATAGCCATCTCCGACACGGCCAGAACTGACGTTCTACACGACCTCGTGTGATACTGACAAGAAAATTCTCTTTGTGATCATCGTTCGGCCTTTCTGACAAACAAAAAGCCTTGACAAAAAGTACATCGGAAAGAAAAATACTGAATTAGTCCAATAAAATTATTACCAATAGCAGTTGCACCGCAACCATTCAAAATGATCATACTGAAACTGATAAATCCATAGCTCAAATAAAGTAGAGACATAGTCTCCCAGCCAAAATCACACCATGGGATTTGACAAGTAATTTGGAGTCGAATAGACAACCCGCATAGGCGTCAACATAGACAACCCGCATAAGCGTCAAGATCAACCTCCAAATCCAGGAGTCAACATAGACATCCAAATGTCAAAATAGACATTCCAAACAAGAGTCAACATAGACATCTTATCAATTTAGCTATAGTATGTCAGAATCAGATGAATCATTATCAGTGTCAACATTGACATCACACTAACATTATTTGGACATTCAGGCATTTTCTGTCCACGATCATGAGCACATTTGTTAATCCAGTTAGTACTCAATACAACTGGGAAAAATCACCAGTAGAATCTATTTTAACAAAGTTTCCAACCTGGAACTTTTTAAAATAGCTTTAGTCTACTCGTATCAGACTTTATCATATCGGAACCTTTAGTTATACCCAGGGCTACAAGCTCAGCTAAAAGCCAAGTATTAGACAGAGTTTTAATACCAACACGTTCCTGATTTGCTTTGTTGATTGATACATAATGTCAAAATCATAAGCCTGCAGAAAATACCATCATCTATCATGTGTTAGAATTTCTTATTCCCATTATATTGACTTCACAAGAAATAATTTTGCAAGAAAACTTCAGCAAATATTACAGCAACAAGAACATTCTGCCCCAGAGTCATAACAAAATGAAAAAGACTCACCAGATTGGTTTAGAACACCTGTAAGAGGCTAATAATAGCCCATAGGAAATCTGAGACTTTCTCTTAAGATGGAACAAGACACTCAATGTTCTAGTATGTACTTCGGTAAATAAAGAAAGAAAAATTGTTTATTCTGCACAAACAAAACGCACAAAGGTACATAAAGTGCAACGTAGCCAAAAGCCCCGTATTTAACCTCTAAGTCCCTGAGATACCACATTTGGTATAGACACAATCGTTTTTTAATTATGTCTGTAATTACGGTAATTGACTGGTTAAGTCAATAAAATTAACAGTTTAGCAATATTGACATTGCTTGTAATCTAAGACTAGTGACCAAAGACAAAACAGAATATGTTTTGACAATTACATCACATAATCAAAACAAAAACAATAATGTAGATTGCATTATTAACTACTCTTGTAACGATGAACCACAATATTAAATAACAATTAACCTGAGCGTCGCATCTGTGCAAGAACAGGTCGTTACTCAGCAATATGCTGTGACTTCAGACGAACCTAGCGTCAACAGCGCTGATTTTCAGCAACTACCTTTCGAAAATAACGTAATGACGTCTGTGTGAGCTATATAGGTAATAAATGCTAGTCGATGAGCACGTGAATCAAATTTGGAGACATGGGCCAGTATAGTAGAAACAACAAGGTGCTCGACACCTAGGCCACTCCACTCGGACGCCAGTGAAGTGAGCCGTCGATTGGCACATGCAACCAAAAACTCCGCCTCCCTTGGCTGACTATTATGAAGGTCAACTAGGGCAGCGGCAACCGCCTCCGAAACGTCACAACAAGACACAAAGAGACTCCCAAAGTCCACCCAGGCCACGCCTGCACACGACACCTGGGAGAGCCACGCGCCAGCACCGCTCCCCAACGCCCCAGTGAGGGCAACAACAAAATTGCCACCCTGAAGAGGCCCCTCCGACAGGCAAACATCAACGGCTGCACCCCAAGACTGAGCACTGGAACCGGGCAAATCCGGGTCAAAATCAAACAAACTAATTTCAGCAGATGGAGCGGAACGCGATCCAATCGCCTCAACCAACTGAGGCACATCATGGCTCTGAAGCTCCAACACCACCCGCCATGGATCACCAACACCCTGGGATTCCTGGGCTAAACCTAATCCCACTTCTGAAGTCGGATCGTCAGGAGGAGGGAGGAGAAGGAGTGCCGAGCGGTATATATCGTCAGGATTTTGAGTTTCCATTATTGGAATAAACAATATTATTATCAAGTACAAACAGTATTATGAACAACTACCAAGTTGTATTACAATATTAATTAAATGATAAAAGAGAAACACAATCAAAAGTCATTTATTCAAACTAGGCTGAGAGTCAGCACTTTTGAACGTCAAAGTTACATAAGACAGTCCCCCCAAAACGCCCCCCTTCGACACTTCCTAGTGCTTTAGCTGGGAAGAAGAAGTGGCGCAACAAACTCCCCAGCAGCACAGCTGTCTGTTAAGTTAGAAGAACTTGAATAAAACTGTTACAAGATAAAGTAGGTAATAACAATACAGTACAACGAACAAACCCTTAAGGTTACTGTTCGTATAGAGGCCTAAGCCACCCAAACACAAAGTGTATCTTTCGCAATCAGCTAGTCAATACAGCTATGTGAATATACAGCAGCGCTGTACCAGGTAAACCGACAGTGTCGGGAGCAGAAGCTCTGTATTGAGTCTAATCCGAAGATAGACTGACTTGCTCACTGAATGCAAGCTCTTTTATAGGACAATGTCCCGCCATAATATCTATGACAACACTGTCCGATGGCGCGCGGAAGTACGCCACGTGTTTACTTGATACAAAACACTAAAGTATTATAAACAACATAAGACTTACAATATAAAGTAATCAAATAATATTAGAATAATTGTCGTAAATAAAGAAATGATGAATTCACTACGTAAATCATTTTAAAATTTAAAGTGACATGTCATTTATTGTTTTGAACAAAACAGCCGGTTACAACTATCGAAATAAGTTGCCAAAAATGAATTAGTGAGACACCAAGTACTCAATAAATTAAGTTTCGATTTATAAGACAATATCTGATAGAAACATCACGTAAATTAATGATAATAATAACAAAGAATAGCAAATTATGCGGACTACCCACAATTTGTATTTGATAGCCATCTCCGACATATGTATAAATTTTACAAAAAAAAAATAAAAAAATACACAAAACATCAGACATATGATCTTGTTGACACATATTGTACTAAAATAATAAAGGAGAATGCCCACGGCACTATGGACAAATGTACTCAATTCAACCTTGTTGTGCCTTCATCAAATCATCTTTAAAATACTCGATGGCATGTCTAAATACTACCTCAAAAGGTTTAACACAAACTACAATGGCATTTCCGAGATATTTACAAAAATGAAATTACTATTTTGAGGTTATGTTCGACCAAAAATTAGTTGAAAAAAAGCTATTAAAAAGGGTCTGAATGGGTTTAAGGGTGAGCTTGGTATCTTTAAAGCATATTTGTGTAAAATCTGTAACGTTTTAGCTATGTCAGGTGGCCAGTTACTGGTGGCCACCTGTGTCTACCTCACCACGTCTCACAGTGGAACGAATGTATGGGAGCGGTTGGACGTAGACATGTCCGAAAAATAAGAGTAAAATTATGACAAACTAATGATGCCATCTTATTCGATTACTTAATGCCTTCATAAATTGTGGTGATGAATTTCTTCATAACTCCCATATTTCAGGAGTAATTTGAGAAAATGTGAAATTTTACTATGAAAATGAGTGTATCGAGCTCTCTCCCTCCTGATTCCGGGCTTGTTTCAAGTAGCGGTCTCTAATATCGTAATGCTATTACTAAGAGCTATATTTAATACTAAGACACATAGTGCGCCAAATGTGCACTTTCTGGGATAAAAGGAAATGAAAATTTAAAAAAAAAAACGTTTTTTCCCCATTTGTATTTACTTTAAACCGCAGACAGACTTATTAAGAGGTCTATAAATATATTATATATATACAGAAATATATATTAACAAAAATATTCACAAGAACTGATGAGAGTATGACTTTTAAGTAAGTTGATAATAAATTACCTAGTTTCATTAAAAGTACAATAAATAATTAAGATGTAAGCTCTAATTTACTAAGTTACACATTTTAAAACAATAACATCATTTAATTATCTTCGTCATCATCATCATCATCAATTAATTCAAATTCAGAATCGATGTCCGCTAAATCATTTATGTTAACAAATTCGATATCACTTTTCTCAGAATCCGTAAGCTCATAAAATTCCTTAAAAGAAGATTTTTTTACAAACTTATTTCCTTTTGGACGGATACTTGTAACAAGTGGATCAGAAGACAGTAAAAGATTGTGCATAATATCTTCATTGCATGAGATACTGCTATGCTTTCGAGAATGCCCCTCTCTATATTTTCTAAAATCTTTATTTCTAGCCTCAGATGCCTCTTCGGATAGAAAACCAATGGGCACAATTGACATGTTCTGAACTATGTCTGGCCCATGCATTAAAATTTTATGAAGTGAAGAAGGCATATAATACCATGGGTATAACTCCACGTAAAGCTTAGCAGTATCAAAGCAGAACTCTCGGAATTTAGTTACGTTGATCTTCTCTCCTGATGAAATACACTGCAAGATCACACAGATTTTTCTTAAAAGCATAGCATCTATTCCGGTCAGTTCAGCAGATTTAGTGTAGTTTTCAAAAAATCTCCTTGCCGAGTTGCCATTGTTGGTGGATCCACTGCCTTGTTTCACAACATCGAGAAGTAAGCCCGTTTCTCTTCTTACAGCCTCTTGAACTCTTTTCTTCCTGTCATCAACTTGCCTTTTTGCTATATCACCCCTTACTTGCCATGATTTTATGTCTAATTTGTAGGAAATGTGTAATAAGCATTCCATTGAGCGAATCCAAGCGTGAAGGGTGCTTAAGCTATATTTATACATGTCCTCGTTTGCGTGTTTATCTTTGATTAACTCTAAATTATTCATTTCTTTAGGACAAGCCTTGCATATGTCACACACTGAAGCTGCTGTATTGGATATAATGGAATGAATTTTACCATCAATCATTGTCAACAGCAGTTGGTGTTTGACACTAATTCCATCAGTGATGGTGGATGGAGTTAAGGCTTCAATCTCTGCTTCGATTTCAGCCATCTCTCTCTGCACATTTTCTTTGGTTTCCTTTATAAACTTAAACAATATTGACCGGCAAAATGAAGTGGAAGATGGTCGCTCGTTTTCCCAAATTGTTACACCTTTTGAGACGAGCCGCAGTGGTACAAGACTAATCATAAAATTACTAGCAAGATCGATTTGCTCATCTTCACTCGTCCTTTGATGATAAATGCTTTGGCTAGATGATCCGTCAAAACCCCATTTGCTGGTCAATACGAGCTGTTGATTGGGATCAACAGGGGTTTCTAACGACCTAATAAGTCTTCTTGAGGTTAAATCCATCAAGGCTTGTAATTTGATTTTTGCAGAGCTCTCTGTAACTGTGAGATCTTCTTTGGCCGGATAGCACTTAATTTTTTCTTTAACCAACATGTAGTAACTCGGGTATTGAAGAGCTCCTTCTTGAGTGTTGAAATCCCGAAGAGTGTTATAGCGCCATTTCGATAAGTTCATCGATACATAAAGAGCCAATGCCTTCAAAGGGGATATTTCCCGTACCTGAATTGATTTACCTTCAATGAAGGCTTTGATTTTTGAGGCCTCTTCTGGATTCTCCGTCAAGTATTTCATAACATAAGCTGTATCGCTTTGTCCTGCCTTTTGAAGCGCCCTTTCGGCCGAAAACATAATTTCAGCGCTGCTACTGCTGCATGAAAGACTATCTTCAGTGCGTCTTCTTTTTTGCCGGTTACTAAGGTCCTCAAAAGATTTACGAGGACTAGGATGTGTACAAGTTGAAGCATCAGATTTAGCAGGAGAAATTATGGGCTCGATGACGTCACTTATATTTTCTGTAGAAGGTTCCATATTTTCATTCTGTAATTCCGGCCATTGAATTGCAGCCTGTAGCCAAATCTCATGTTTCTTCCGAAACTTATCTGTGCTTCTTCCAGACTGTGTCCATTTTGCATAAATGCGGTAGCAAAATCGACGACACCAGTCTTTTAAACTTGTTTCAGCACTTTCACATAACTGAACACAACTGTTATCTTTTAAAACACTGAACAAATAGTTAAAGTCGCGTAAATCTTTATGTGCGCGTGCGCATAAAGCAACGTGAATATCAAGATTTGTATTAAAATTTGGAAAATACATTGCGAGATTAGCTTGGATACAACGAGGTGTAAATCAACACTGATTTTAAAGTTACTAATAGTGACCTATTTATATAAAATCCAGGTATCCCAGGTATCCTTTGTTAAATATTGCAAGGTAATTAGTTATTGTGATAATTAGTAAATGATGCATGCTAAATTAGTGTATTAAGAGCCATTTAGTAATTAAATAATAGCAATGTTCTTATCAGTAATCATTAGTGCATCAGTTTTATATGTAAACCTTAAGTCCCTAATTATATATCCTAATTAGCTTATATCTTCTCTAATTGGCTGCTCAGAAATGTTATTGTAATAAGGTAAACCTTTAGAAAAACGGTTTTAATCAACAAAATAAACAAAAAATAAAAAAATTGTGTTATAAAATAAACATCACTCTTTATCCCAGAAAGTGCACATTTGGCGCACTATGTGTCTTAGTATTAAATATAGCTCTTAGTATTAGCATTATGATATTAGAGACCGCTACTTGAAACAAGCCCGGAATCAGGAGGGAGAGAGCTCGATACACTCATTTTCATAGTAAAATTTCACATTTTCTCAAATTACTCCCGAAATATGGGAGTTATGAAGAAATTCATCACCACAAGTTATGAAGGCATTAAGTAATCGAATAAGATGGCATCATTAGTTTGGCATAATTTTACTCTTTTTTTTCGGACATGTCTACGTCCAACCGCTCCCATACATTCGTTCCACTGTGCGTCTTACTGATTTAGATTTTGCACATTTTTAAATCACATGCCCGCGTTTCATGAAATTGCAAAGCATGGAAGAAATCATTACTAAAATAGTCAATCGCTCAGTGTTATATTTAGATCCTACTCAAATCATAGATACCTATTACAGGTATCATGAAATGGTCTTTGTAAGTAAGAGAGGGAAGGAAAAACACACCAAATACAATAAATAAAAGAATGATTATTTCTTAAACTTGTATTTTATTCTTCTAAAAATATGTTATCCAAAAATAGTGCTGGAACACTAACATTGTTATAACGGGCCCAGCTCAAATACCACACTATGCACATTACATGCACACAGCAACCGACAGTTCTTTTTCCCACAAGGCAAGAACAATAGTATCCTAATATAGCGCTTAAAGTATCTCTTACATTTTCATCTTTATTTACTAAAATATAACTATAATATGTTCTACTAGACACATGCCTCGATTTTATTCTTCCTCTTACTAAAAAATTATTAGTTCCCAATACTAAAGGTAATTCCTCTTCAAACGCTTCCGATACTTCAATATGGTACATGCCATTTTGTCTTATGTGTTCGCCATAGTAGGATCTGGCTTGTTTAATTTGATACGAGCCTAAAGCAAATCTTTTAAGCTCCACTTGCCCAAGTTTTGGGAAGTCTCTTAATTGTGGTATATTACCATCTATAGCTGTAAATACAGCGCGTCTTCTATTAATGTTTTCATTAATAATGAAATCGCCTAGGAGATTTTGCAGATGAATCCTGGTTTTAGCAATTTCTAAATACTCTGTATGTTCAGGCTTATTTTCAATCAATGGGTGGAACTTGTTAGTCATTGCTCATGCAATCACAAAATCATCCATCATGTGTGATAACGCACGATTAAAATAATCTTGTCGTAGAAGTTTAAAATCTCTTTTTATTCGTCCATTAACAACTTCCACCACCCATCGACACATTGTGATACATCTAGATTTGTTACTTTTTAAGGTTGTCAGTTGATGTTCGCCCTCTGCCAGTGATTCTGGCATATAAGCCTTAAATCCTACAGCTTCCAGATTTGGCAATGCATCCCTAAAACCTCTGTCTAAAATGAAAACATCATTATTTCTAAAAAACCTTCTCAGTGCACTTAGATCATTTTCTAATTCCTGATTGATAATAGTGGAGTCATTCTTTGTGGCTTTATATGGTCCTAAGCATTCTAATATAGTACCATCGCAACAAACAATCATAAAAGGTTTTATGAGATTAGCAAACTTGTGCAAGCTGTATGTATCTTTTTGGAATTTATAATTACTGCTGCTCTGTATACAGACATATGTGCCATCACAAATTACTATGGCTGGTTTAACATCTCTCGGTAAATCTGGATTCCCAAAAAGCCCCTCGGGTATTATTCTATTTCGAGCTGCCACATCTACTACCTTTGTACTACCAAAACCTAAACATATAGGCACAAAGTCTTGTAAAAAGCAGTTTCGCGCTTTGTTCATGTACCGTTCTAACGTGCTGCGAGGCAAATTAAAAAACTGTGACAGCCGTTCATTGCTGTCTCCAGTTCTGATTTTAGCTAAATAAATGCTTAGTGCTAGACTCGCGGACGGTACTTGACCAAAGAGGGATGGTAACATTGATAGTAGTGTCTGTAACTGTTCTACTGTAAATCCTAACCAAAAATGACACATTTTACTATCCAAATTATTGAAATCTGTAAAATCTACCTTTCTCTCTACAGCTCTCTGCATTAGCGCCATCATATCATCCATCTGATGACCAGTAAAATCACTGTATGAAGCCAATAATTCGTCCCACAAGTTGGTATTCAAATGGAAATTGCAGATCTGGGCACTCAAAGGAACATATATTTTGTAGCGCTGTATCAGTAATTCTTTCACTATTGATGGTACCAATAGACGTTCATTATTGTTGCAGTTACTGAATAAGCAATGGTTTGGTGTGGCAGCAACACGTTTATAAATGTTCTTGAATTGACCTTATTAACAATCCGTAATATTGGTTGACCACGGTTAACATTCTGTTCTGGCAGAGGGGTTGGCATTAGAATGTTAAAAACTGGTTCAATATGTTCCTGCGATGGATTCTGGGTAGCAGAATCTTCCAATCGGTCAGCATCGTGAGTTTCTTGCCTTTGCATTGTTCTGGTTGCAGTCATCCAGCATGCTCGGCAAACTCTTTCCAGACGTGACACCTGTAGATCAATACAATGAATTGTTTATAATTTGACTAGCCTAAACATGTACTATCAGTGTAAAATAACATTAAACAGTGTGGACTAGTTAAGGATCCGAACCTGAGAGGCTATAAAGAGAAGCCAACATCCTCTGCTGTTGTATAAAAAAAAAATATATTACCTGATGAGATGGTATCCCTTGCAGTAATATGATTCTTTGTGGGCAGTCTAATGGCACTCTATGAGTTCTTGATCTCAGTATGGAAACCCCACAGCCGTAGCAGACGGCCTGGTGTCCTACAGCAGGTATCAAATGTCCTTGGAATGTGAGTGCATTTTGCAACATTGTAAAACACTCATGACACACAGTGCCTTCGGTTGACAGCTGAAAAAAAAAAATATATTTAAATAAATATAATTCTGTGCAACTGCAATCTTAAATGATACTACATACAATTCATATCCTCGAATACCCATAAGTGATTGAAAAAGACAATCCTAGTAAATAAGTTAGTTATTACCAACACATCAGTAGAAGGTTCCTATATAGGTTATGTTACAATCCGGTAACCCAACGGTGAGATGAGGAACTAACACACAGACATGGTTTGTACTTGTTTCCTCTAAGATTTGTAATATGGTACGTAAACATAAAGCGCAGTTCCTAACTAAAAAAAATCATACTACGTTAAAAACACAATGTGCATTCTTACCGGCGTTGGTGAGATCCATACTCGTAAAATATCCATGATGTTATTCGGAATCTCCGACAACATGTGTCTGCGCCTAAGTGGCGTTAATCTCAAAGAGCAGTTGAGACATTGCATCACAGTCGCACTCGCCATGATCACAACTCAAAAAGTCCGGCGTTTAGTAATAAACAACACACACGGTGCAGCGGCGTTAAAAGTATGTTTATTTTCAATGGGTTGGTAGCAGTAACGGAGGAACTAAAAGGCTCGACTCGAAACACAACGTACCAAAACCAGCCGAAATAACAGTATTGTATTGCAAAAATATGACAGACGCGCAATAAACGTCAAATAAGGTTGTACCCATACTGATGAAAGATCGATTTTTGATCGATTTCCGTAAATCAGCCAGTGGTATTTCACAAATACAACTTGACGCCGATGCCGCCGTTTACAACCACTGATATTGATAATGCCAACAACAACATGTGATTTAGAACTTTGTTATTACTTTACAATAATAGATTGAACAATCAATACAAAATCGATATTATTTTATTTTATGTAGGTAGGTACGCACATTACCCGCAAAAGAAAAAAAATGGACATCCCTAGTAATGACAGCCGGTAGTAAAAAATGGCGTACTATAACTTCGGAAACATAAAAGTACTAATTATTGTTCAAAAAATTATCCCATTTTAAATATCAGTCAAAGTCTTCTTAAAAATATATTTTTATTTTAGATACTTCATGCCGTTCAAGGATTTGAGACACAAGTCATTTATCAAGAGTACTGTTCCCGGGCAATCTCCTTTATAGTTTAAAAACACTAGAAAAACACGCTTTTATAATTTCACGTAAAAATCAAAAACCTTATCGTGGTCAAAGTTCATTACAAGACCTTTCTAACAAGTCCAAACACGGCTATGATACGATATTCCACCATGGAATGCCAGTGCCTATCTTCCGGCTTCATCATCAGACCTTGAAACCTAATCGTGGTCAAAGTTCATTACAAAACTTTTCTAACAAGTTCAAACCCTAATAAAAGCGTGTTAATATTGATTTTTGATACTATTAATCAGTAAAAAAATTAAGTCTTATGACAATTTTTACGATTTATTCGCAATTTTATCGCGTTTATTTTTTGGTTCAAACCAAAAAAAGCATAATTAAAAGCATAATTTAAAAAAAGCATGTAAATATAAAGTATGCTCTATAACAAATCGAATTGTAAAGTTTTTTTTTTTTAAATTCCCTTTATTCAGTGAGACATAATATCGTTTTAAAAACCACTCTAAATTAGAATAAATTACGATGCACAAGCGGGCACCGTTTAGATTAACCTTTTAGGAATCGCCGGGAAAAAGTCCGTTTAAGTAGTAATAACTTTATTTAGGTTAACTACGAGATGTCCGTCAAAAAAGGGCACCTTTTAGTACGGTGTGAGGGCCCATCGAGGAAGGATCAGTGCCACTTTTTCCCGCGTCTCAGTTTTCGGGTGCTCGCATCGGGAACGCAAAAATATACTACGACTGCAACATTTTTATACTCTTCGTATTTATTTTTTGTGTACGATAAGAGTTTCGTTTATTATCAAATATTATTTTAATAGACTGTAGAATATTTTTTTTTTTATTTTGGTTTTAATTATTTTACCAATGGGGCAATTAAGATCGTGTATATCATTGTGTCAAAAAAATGTAAAATAAACATTCTGCAGCCGTACAATAATTGCGTATTTCCAGAAATCATCGATCCTAGAAAGACAAAATCAATGCCTTTACGACAAATATTTATTTAACGAAGTGTAAGTCATTATTACTTGACAATAATGTGTAATTGTTTTTTTTTATTTTTTTATTATATACTTTTATTTGTGTTTTTTATTAGTCTAGAAACCTTTATTAGACTGGATAAATAAAAGTAAATATTTTTATAAATCTCTAAATACCGCTTTATAATTCTAACGGCTCAAGATTTTTTAGTGTTTTTAGAATTATTATGAGCTTTTATTTAAAAAACAATCTAAGATAACTAAAAAAATAATGGGGTTAAAGAGAAATCTTATTTTTTGTAAAAGTGAGGTTAATTGCATTAATGTTTGTACTTTATTAGGTTCTTTTACCTCTTTTACTATTTTAACGCATAAATGTTTATTGTATGCATAAAATTATAACTACTTGTTGAAGTAAGTTTGTTTGGTTCAGTGATTTACCCGCTGATCATGTACCTAATGACAGTTTAAGTGTACTCTGTCCGTTTTAATTAAACCCAGTAGTCAAAGAAAACTCAGCACCCTAATTGCGAAATGCACTATCTGCCAGAATCTGAATCGGATTGATTATTTCTTAACCATTGCGTTATTTGTTCGAATAAATTGTCGGCTCAGCAACATAAATAACGCAATGAATGTTGTTTAACTATCAATATGAAACCAATTCCTACTGATAGCAAGTTACACAATTACCCCTCTGGACACTTTAGACTCACCTATCGGAATCTAAGCATATAATATTATTAAGAACGTTCATTCCACGGGTTAGTGTTGCCAACAAAAATAAAATCGGAACAATTATGTTGAACAAAAAATACGTTCGATATCTTAGCTAGCTTACATCAAGTCCTCGGAAACTCTTTACATATTTTGAATTTTTAGTGATTTTATTTTATAAATTATGCACTAACAATCAAAACATTATGTAAACTAATGTATTATTTTATTTTATTTATTTATTTATAACTGCTTAAACTATCATTACAGGGTTTACCCTAATGCGACAGCTAAGAACTTAAACTAACAAACTATGTTACAAAACTAAGCACATTATAAAATTAAAAAATACATAAAACAGCATTACATAATTACTAACAAAAAACATAGGTAGTACAAAAAAAACGTTAAAATTAAGTATTATTATTTTGCCTGTAGCACAATATAGATAGTAGTACCCTTGCGAATTCACTAAAACAACATGTAAACACATCAATCTGAGTTTGAAGGTCGTTGATGGTACGGATAGCTCTGGTAAGGGGTGCCTTGGCAAGCAAGTTAGTTCTGGATATAGGTACCAGTAGCAGTGGCGGGCTGCGCCGCCTCCACACGTAGCGGTCCGGCACACACAGACTCAAACGCTGCAATACTCCCGGGTGGCTCTCCACTCCACGAAGCACCTTCACCAAGTAGGCGACCAGGGTAAACTCCCGTCGGACATACAGCTGATTATAGCCAACCATGCCCAGGACAAACAGAGTGGGCAGGGTGAGGGAGTGGGAGTGGGGATGTAATAATAATTTATTTGATTTTGTATATTTTTCAATAACAACAACAGTATGACAAGGCCAAAAAGCCTTGTATCCATGGACTTAGAAACGAAGACTATTCCGCTCTGTGTTAATCAAATCAAGTTACTGTTTTTTATCGGGATTATATCCCCATTGTCAATAATAAAGTTAATCTGGCTATAAATACATAAAAAATATGCACTTTTTTTAAAATAGATTTGAATTCTGTACCTTTTCAAAATGAATAATGCCAAAAAATGCCATCTCCTTTACGACATTATCCTTAGGTTCCGACTCTTCAATAGGGGTTATATTTGCAAGTTTTCATACTTGGGCAACCTTGAGATTATTTTTTGAGCGTAAGTGTACTGTGCTAGTATGTGTTCACACGGGACTGGATTTTTGTAAAAGTTACTAAATTATACAGAATGCCTAGATGACTCTTAGTGACGGGTATTTTGACAGATTGTACTTGTGCGCAGGACGCGACGCGGTCGTGCCTGGCGGCGCGCCCGGAGTGCGGCGGCGGACTGCGAGTGGCGGCCGCGCTGTGGTCGTGTGCGTGTGCGGGCTCCCGGGGGGCGCGCGCACTGCACGCCGCGCGCCTGGCGCGCCACCACTACCCGCACGCCGACTGGCCGCGCGCCGCGCTCGCCACGCTGCAGCTCACGTGGGAGAGCCCCGAGGTAGCTAACAGTACATAGTGTGTGCAGCCGGGGGGCGCGCCACCACTACCCGCACGCCGACTGGCCGCGCGCCGCGCTCGCCACGCTGCAGCTCACGTGGGAGAGCCCCGAGGTAGCTAACAGTACATAGTGTGTGCAGCCGGGGGGCGCGCCACCACTACCCGCACGCCGACTGGCGCCACGCTGCAGCTCACGTGGGAGAGCCCCGAGGTAGCTAACAGTACATAGTGTGTGCAGCCGGGGGGCGCGCCACCACTACCCGCACGCCGACTGGCCGCGCGCCGCGCTCGCCACGCTGCAGCTCACGTGGGAGAGCCCCGAGGTAGCTAACAGTACATAGTGTGTGCAGCCGGGGGGCGCGCCACCACTACCCGCACGCCGACTGGCGCCACGCTGCAGCTCACGTGGGAGAGCCCCGAGGTAGCTAACAGTACATAGTGTGTGCAGCCGGGGGGCGCGCCACCACTACCCGCACGCCGACTGGCGCCACGCTGCAGCTCACGTGGGAGAGCCCCGAGGTAGCTAACAGTACATAGTGTGTGCAGCCGGGGGGCGCGCCACCACTACCCGCACGCCGACTGGCGCCACGCTGCAGCTCACGTGGGAGAGCCCCGAGGTAGCTAACAGTACATAGTGTGTGCAGCCGGGGGGCGCGCCACCACTACCCGCACGCCGACTGGCGCCACGCTGCAGCTCACGTGGGAGAGCCCCGAGGTAGCTAACAGTACATAGTGTGTGCAGCCGGGGGGCGCGCCACCACTACCCGCACGCCGACTGGCCGCGCGCCGCGCTCGCCACGCTGCAGCTCACGTGGGAGAGCCCCGAGGTAGCTAACAGTACATAGTGTGTGCAGCCGGGGGGCGCGCCACCACTACCCGCACGCCGACTGGCCGCGCGCCGCGCTCGCCACGCTGCAGCTCACGTGGGAGAGCCCCGAGGTAGCTAACAGTACATAGTGTGTGCAGCCGGGGGGCGCGCCACCACTACCCGCACGCCGACTGGCGCCACGCTGCAGCTCACGTGGGAGAGCCCCGAGGTAGCTAACAGTACATAGTGTGTGCAGCCGGGGGGCGCGCCACCACTACCCGCACGCCGACTGGCGCCACGCTGCAGCTCACGTGGGAGAGCCCCGAGGTAGCTAACAGTACATAGTGTGTGCAGCCGGGGGGCGCGCCACCACTACCCGCACGCCGACTGGCCGCGCGCCGCGCTCGCCACGCTGCAGCTCACGTGGGAGAGCCCCGAGGTAGCTAACAGTACATAGTGTGTGCAGCCGGGGGGCGCGCCACCACTACCCGCACGCCGACTGGCCGCGCGCCGCGCTCGCCACGCTGCAGCTCACGTGGGAGAGCCCCGAGGTAGCTAACAGTACATAGTGTGTGCAGCCGGGGGGCGCGCCACCACTACCCGCACGCCGACTGGCCGCGCGCCGCGCTCGCCACGCTGCAGCTCACGTGGGAGAGCCCCGAGGTAGCTAACAGTACATAGTGTGTGCAGCCGGGGGGCGCGCCACCACTACCCGCACGCCGACTGGCCGCGCGCCGCGCTCGCCACGCTGCAGCTCACGTGGGAGAGCCCCGAGGTAGCTAACAGTACATAGTGTGTGCAGCCGGGGGGCGCGCCACCACTACCCGCACGCCGACTGGCGCCACGCTGCAGCTCACGTGGGAGAGCCCCGAGGTAGCTAACAGTACATAGTGTGTGCAGCCGGGGGGCGCGCCACCACTACCCGCACGCCGACTGGCCGCGCGCCGCGCTCGCCACGCTGCAGCTCACGTGGGAGAGCCCCGAGGTAGCTAACAGTACATAGTGTGTGCAGCCGGGGGGCGCGCCACCACTACCCGCACGCCGACTGGCCGCGCGCCGCGCTCGCCACGCTGCAGCTCACGTGGGAGAGCCCCGAGGTAGCTAACAGTACATAGTGTGTGCAGCCGGGGGGCGCGCCACCACTACCCGCACGCCGACTGGCGCCACGCTGCAGCTCACGTGGGAGAGCCCCGAGGTAGCTAACAGTACATAGTGTGTGCAGCCGGGGGGCGCGCCACCACTACCCGCACGCCGACTGGCCGCGCGCCGCGCTCGCCACGCTGCAGCTCACGTGGGAGAGCCCCGAGGTAGCTAACAGTACATAGTGTGTGCAGCCGGGGGGCGCGCCACCACTACCCGCACGCCGACTGGCGCCACGCTGCAGCTCACGTGGGAGAGCCCCGAGGTAGCTAACAGTACATAGTGTGTGCAGCCGGGGGGCGCGCCACCACTACCCGCACGCCGACTGGCGCCACGCTGCAGCTCACGTGGGAGAGCCCCGAGGTAGCTAACAGTACATAGTGTGTGCAGCCGGGGGGCGCGCCACCACTACCCGCACGCCGACTGGCCGCGCGCCGCGCTCGCCACGCTGCAGCTCACGTGGGAGAGCCCCGAGGTAGCTAACAGTACATAGTGTGTGCAGCCGGGGGGCGCGCCACCACTACCCGCACGCCGACTGGCGCCACGCTGCAGCTCACGTGGGAGAGCCCCGAGGTAGCTAACAGTACATAGTGTGTGCAGCCGGGGGGCGCGCCACCACTACCCGCACGCCGACTGGCGCCACGCTGCAGCTCACGTGGGAGAGCCCCGAGGTAGCTAACAGTACATAGTGTGTGCAGCCGGGGGGCGCGCCACCACTACCCGCACGCCGACTGGCCGCGCGCCGCGCTCGCCACGCTGCAGCTCACGTGGGAGAGCCCCGAGGTAGCTAACAGTACATAGTGTGTGCAGCCGGGGGGCGCGCCACCACTACCCGCACGCCGACTGGCCGCGCGCCGCGCTCGCCACGCTGCAGCTCACGTGGGAGAGCCCCGAGGTAGCTAACAGTACATAGTGTGTGCAGCCGGGGGGCGCGCCACCACTACCCGCACGCCGACTGGCCGCGCGCCGCGCTCGCCACGCTGCAGCTCACGTGGGAGAGCCCCGAGGTAGCTAACAGTACATAGTGTGTGCAGCCGGGGGGCGCGCCACCACTACCCGCACGCCGACTGGCGCCACGCTGCAGCTCACGTGGGAGAGCCCCGAGGTAGCTAACAGTACATAGTGTGTGCAGCCGGGGGGCGCGCCACCACTACCCGCACGCCGACTGGCCGCGCGCCGCGCTCGCCACGCTGCAGCTCACGTGGGAGAGCCCCGAGGTAGCTAACAGTACATAGTGTGTGCAGCCGGGGGGCGCGCCACCACTACCCGCACGCCGACTGGCCGCGCGCCGCGCTCGCCACGCTGCAGCTCACGTGGGAGAGCCCCGAGGTAGCTAACAGTACATAGTGTGTGCAGCCGGGGGGCGCGCCACCACTACCCGCACGCCGACTGGCCGCGCGCCGCGCTCGCCACGCTGCAGCTCACGTGGGAGAGCCCCGAGGTAGCTAACAGTACATAGTGTGTGCAGCCGGGGGGCGCGCCACCACTACCCGCACGCCGACTGGCCGCGCGCCGCGCTCGCCACGCTGCAGCTCACGTGGGAGAGCCCCGAGGTAGCTAACAGTACATAGTGTGTGCAGCCGGGGGGCGCGCCACCACTACCCGCACGCCGACTGGCGCCACGCTGCAGCTCACGTGGGAGAGCCCCGAGGTAGCTAACAGTACATAGTGTGTGCAGCCGGGGGGCGCGCCACCACTACCCGCACGCCGACTGGCCGCGCGCCGCGCTCGCCACGCTGCAGCTCACGTGGGAGAGCCCCGAGGTAGCTAACAGTACATAGTGTGTGCAGCCGGGGGGCGCGCCACCACTACCCGCACGCCGACTGGCGCCACGCTGCAGCTCACGTGGGAGAGCCCCGAGGTAGCTAACAGTACATAGTGTGTGCAGCCGGGGGGCGCGCCACCACTACCCGCACGCCGACTGGCGCCACGCTGCAGCTCACGTGGGAGAGCCCCGAGGTAGCTAACAGTACATAGTGTGTGCAGCCGGGGGGCGCGCCACCACTACCCGCACGCCGACTGGCCGCGCGCCGCGCTCGCCACGCTGCAGCTCACGTGGGAGAGCCCCGAGGTAGCTAACAGTACATAGTGTGTGCAGCCGGGGGGCGCGCCACCACTACCCGCACGCCGACTGGCCGCGCGCCGCGCTCGCCACGCTGCAGCTCACGTGGGAGAGCCCCGAGGTAGCTAACAGTACATAGTGTGTGCAGCCGGGGGGCGCGCCACCACTACCCGCACGCCGACTGGCCGCGCGCCGCGCTCGCCACGCTGCAGCTCACGTGGGAGAGCCCCGAGGTAGCTAACAGTACATAGTGTGTGCAGCCGGGGGGCGCGCCACCACTACCCGCACGCCGACTGGCGCCACGCTGCAGCTCACGTGGGAGAGCCCCGAGGTAGCTAACAGTACATAGTGTGTGCAGCCGGGGGGCGCGCCACCACTACCCGCACGCCGACTGGCCGCGCGCCGCGCTCGCCACGCTGCAGCTCACGTGGGAGAGCCCCGAGGTAGCTAACAGTACATAGTGTGTGCAGCCGGGGGGCGCGCCACCACTACCCGCACGCCGACTGGCGCCACGCTGCAGCTCACGTGGGAGAGCCCCGAGGTAGCTAACAGTACATAGTGTGTGCAGCCGGGGGGCGCGCCACCACTACCCGCACGCCGACTGGCGCCACGCTGCAGCTCACGTGGGAGAGCCCCGAGGTAGCTAACAGTACATAGTGTGTGCAGCCGGGGGGCGCGCCACCACTACCCGCACGCCGACTGGCCGCGCGCCGCGCTCGCCACGCTGCAGCTCACGTGGGAGAGCCCCGAGGTAGCTAACAGTACATAGTGTGTGCAGCCGGGGGGCGCGCCACCACTACCCGCACGCCGACTGGCCGCGCGCCGCGCTCGCCACGCTGCAGCTCACGTGGGAGAGCCCCGAGGTAGCTAACAGTACATAGTGTGTGCAGCCGGGGGGCGCGCCACCACTACCCGCACGCCGACTGGCCGCGCGCCGCGCTCGCCACGCTGCAGCTCACGTGGGAGAGCCCCGAGGTAGCTAACAGTACATAGTGTGTGCAGCCGGGGGGCGCGCCACCACTACCCGCACGCCGACTGGCGCCACGCTGCAGCTCACGTGGGAGAGCCCCGAGGTAGCTAACAGTACATAGTGTGTGCAGCCGGGGGGCGCGCCACCACTACCCGCACGCCGACTGGCCGCGCGCCGCGCTCGCCACGCTGCAGCTCACGTGGGAGAGCCCCGAGGTAGCTAACAGTACATAGTGTGTGCAGCCGGGGGGCGCGCCACCACTACCCGCACGCCGACTGGCCGCGCGCCGCGCTCGCCACGCTGCAGCTCACGTGGGAGAGCCCCGAGGTAGCTAACAGTACATAGTGTGTGCAGCCGGGGGGCGCGCCACCACTACCCGCACGCCGACTGGCCGCGCGCCGCGCTCGCCACGCTGCAGCTCACGTGGGAGAGCCCCGAGGTAGCTAACAGTACATAGTGTGTGCAGCCGGGGGGCGCGCCACCACTACCCGCACGCCGACTGGCGCCACGCTGCAGCTCACGTGGGAGAGCCCCGAGGTAGCTAACAGTACATAGTGTGTGCAGCCGGGGGGCGCGCCACTACTACCCGCACGCCGACTGGCCGCGCGCCGCGCTCGCCACGCTGCAGCTCACGTGGGAGAGCCCCGAGGTAGCTAACAGTACATAGTGTGTGCAGCCGGGGGGCGCGCCACCACTACCCGCACGCCGACTGGCGCCACGCTGCAGCTCACGTGGGAGAGCCCCGAGGTAGCTAACAGTACATAGTGTGTGCAGCCGGGGGGCGCGCCACCACTACCCGCACGCCGACTGGCGCCACGCTGCAGCTCACGTGGGAGAGCCCCGAGGTAGCTAACAGTACATAGTGTGTGCAGCCGGGGGGCGCGCCACCACTACCCGCACGCCGACTGGCCGCGCGCCGCGCTCGCCACGCTGCAGCTCACGTGGGAGAGCCCCGAGGTAGCTAACAGTACATAGTGTGTGCAGCCGGGGGGCGCGCCACCACTACCCGCACGCCGACTGGCGCCACGCTGCAGCTCACGTGGGAGAGCCCCGAGGTAGCTAACAGTACATAGTGTGTGCAGCCGGGGGGCGCGCCACCACTACCCGCACGCCGACTGGCCGCGCGCCGCGCTCGCCACGCTGCAGCTCACGTGGGAGAGCCCCGAGGTAGCTAACAGTACATAGTGTGTGCAGCCGGGGGGCGCGCCACCACTACCCGCACGCCGACTGGCCGCGCGCCGCGCTCGCCACGCTGCAGCTCACGTGGGAGAGCCCCGAGGTAGCTAACAGTACATAGTGTGTGCAGCCGGGGGGCGCGCCACCACTACCCGCACGCCGACTGGCCGCGCGCCGCGCTCGCCACGCTGCAGCTCACGTGGGAGAGCCCCGAGGTAGCTAACAGTACATAGTGTGTGCAGCCGGGGGGCGCGCCACCACTACCCGCACGCCGACTGGCCGCGCGCCGCGCTCGCCACGCTGCAGCTCACGTGGGAGAGCCCCGAGGTAGCTAACAGTACATAGTGTGTGCAGCCGGGGGGCGCGCCACCACTACCCGCACGCCGACTGGCCGCGCGCCGCGCTCGCCACGCTGCAGCTCACGTGGGAGAGCCCCGAGGTAGCTAACAGTACATAGTGTGTGCAGCCGGGGGGCGCGCCACCACTACCCGCACGCCGACTGGCCGCGCGCCGCGCTCGCCACGCTGCAGCTCACGTGGGAGAGCCCCGAGGTAGCTAACAGTACATAGTGTGTGCAGCCGGGGGGCGCGCCACCACTACCCGCACGCCGACTGGCGCCACGCTGCAGCTCACGTGGGAGAGCCCCGAGGTAGCTAACAGTACATAGTGTGTGCAGCCGGGGGGCGCGCCACCACTACCCGCACGCCGACTGGCCGCGCGCCGCGCTCGCCACGCTGCAGCTCACGTGGGAGAGCCCCGAGGTAGCTAACAGTACATAGTGTGTGCAGCCGGGGGGCGCGCCACCACTACCCGCACGCCGACTGGCGCCACGCTGCAGCTCACGTGGGAGAGCCCCGAGGTAGCTAACAGTACATAGTGTGTGCAGCCGGGGGGCGCGCCACCACTACCCGCACGCCGACTGGCCGCGCGCCGCGCTCGCCACGCTGCAGCTCACGTGGGAGAGCCCCGAGGTAGCTAACAGTACATAGTGTGTGCAGCCGGGGGGCGCGCCACCACTACCCGCACGCCGACTGGCCGCGCGCCGCGCTCGCCACGCTGCAGCTCACGTGGGAGAGCCCCGAGGTAGCTAACAGTACATAGTGTGTGCAGCCGGGGGGCGCGCCACCACTACCCGCACGCCGACTGGCGCCACGCTGCAGCTCACGTGGGAGAGCCCCGAGGTAGCTAACAGTACATAGTGTGTGCAGCCGGGGGCCGTATGACCATGTAAGCGGAACTGGCGCCTGCGATCAAGGGATTAGGGTGCTTCACAGAAACGCTGTGAAGGGCGTTTTATGAAGTGCTGAATGCTGGGTATTCCTAGATATAGGTGGAGATTCTCGTTTCGGACACACGCGTGCTAAAGTGAGATGGGTGCGCGTTCATTATAGATCTTTACTTTTTTGCGTTTTGGGACCTAGCGCGCTCTGATTGGTTGCCTGATATTTCTCACAGCTACAAATTGTCTCCCGCTCTGGGCGGAGCGGGAGACAATTTGTAGCTGTGAGAAATGCGTGTTCCTTCAGTTTTTCTTCTTTTTATTTATTTTTAATATCTGTTTATACCTACCGGTATTAACCTTTTGAACGCCAGAGTGTAAACGCATCGGCGCCCCTTCCACGCCAAGCCATAAATCCAGCGAAAATATCTACAAAAAAAATAGGGATTCCAAAAACTTATCGAGAAGTTATCGGTAGCCAACTAATCATTGCTTTTCGTTCCATATTGTTTAAATAAAATATAACTCGTTGCATTATTCTTTTATTTAATTTGACCCTATTTAGTATCATACTATCATTAAACACCAGTTACAAAGTTCTAAACAACCTAAAAGCAGACATTAGAACTACAAACGAATAAATCTAATAATAAAAAGGTACATCACTAATCTCGTTCGTGACGTCATCCGCTGTCGGGAAGACCCGACTCTGGCGTGGCTGGCATGACTTTTGACAACTTCCTCGCATGCGAGTAGGGATGTGACATTGTGGGACATAATAAATAATCATCATATAGTATATAAGACAATTTAATCAATTGACTTATAATTATTACTCTGATTCTTTGTAACTTGGCAAACTTATGACATCCAAGACCTTTTGCTGTCGCACATTTCCAATAACGTTTAGTAAATTGACATATGCCAGAAGAAAAACGTTCAGTAACTAACTTACTGAACGTTTTTCTTCTGGCACTCGATCCAGTTCTAAAGCGATGACTTTTCCGAACGCCGCATTTCGTGGGTAGATAGATCCTGGTTTGTAAAAATCTAACGGAGATAAATTAGAGACGTCATACCTTAATTCATTTGCGTCCCGTATGCTCCGTTGATACATGATTGCAATTGTTATATGTTCTGAAGAAACTTGTGTTTCTTTAGTTTCTTTTTTTTTTTCACAGACTTGTTCGTTTGGAAGAAAAGAAAGAAGTCGTAAAAACGACTTACACCACTGAACAAACTTGGTGAGGAAGGTTCGACTACATCCTCAGGAGAGGACATAATTATCACTAGAATTATAACGAAAATTGTAATCATGAAAACTACCCGTTATATCACTTTACTCTTTGATGAAATTATTATTATAAATATTATGCATTAGGAATATTCAGATTCGAATAGTTGTCATTAAAAAATAATTGTCGATGTAATAGTAAGCTACTTTTAATAGAATATTTCATAATTTATATACCTTACTGACCCATCACTAGTTGTCGTGTCTTGCCGACTGTGGCGTGGGGAAGAATACTTTTTTACGGATTTCGATTTGCAATTTTTGATCATTGTTTTTTCTCCTGAAATGTAACGAATGGATATATATTTGTGCCATTTTACAATATTTCATGAATGTAGTTTTAAATAATAGGAAAAAGTAACAGAAAACTTAAATTACTATATTTATTTTGTACTCTAAAAATGTCGTTTTCTTGTCGTCTATAGACGACGGTGGTGTGTTGGGCACGTTTTCATTTGTCGGCTATACACGACCGTGGCGTTCAAAAGGTTAAACAAATTAATAATTTGATTTAATTTACAGTAATATAGAGGAACCAATAGTTGTCGACGCATTCATTGATTCTAATGCACTCCGACTTGTCTAGTCGTGAGCGCTAAAACAATATCATAATGTTGTCCAGTTAACACAGTAATGCAACATTACACACCAGTCTCATAATGTATGAACTTTAATCATCAATTTCCTTACAGGAGGCGTTAGCGACAGGGAAGGAGCTGTTAGCTCTAGTGAACAGTTCCGAGTCGGAACTGGAACCGGAACACAACGGGTACGCGGACCTGGACGCCATGTCCGACTCGCAGCACGACGACACGCAGAGCAATCGAGACGGCGGTATGTATATCTGTAAAATTGTTTGCGTATACTTACCAACTTAAGAAGTAATCTATACATCTATACAAATAAATAAAATTGAAGTGTCTGTTTGTAATATTGAGAAAACCACTTTTTACTAAGTGTATATGGATGTATACACGGTACATATACCAAAACAACATTTTTTACAATTTTTGTCTGTCTGTCGGTCTGTCTGTCTATGTGTTTGTTTCGGCTAATCTCTGAAATGACTGGACCGATTTTGACGGGACTTTCACTGGCAGATAGCTGATGTAACAAGGAGTAACTTAGGCTACTTTTACTTTAGAAAAATACCTGCGTTAATTTCCGACAATCACGCGGGTGAAGCCGCGGGCAAAAGCTAGCTGTTGTAATAAAACTACCTTGTGCACATTTTTTTTTTGTTGTACTAATATTATAAAGAGAAAGAAAGAAAATATACGTTTATTTGCGGTAAACATGATGTACAAGAAGACTAGAAACATACAAAAATAAAAAGCCGGGGGAAAACATGCGTCACATCCACGCAAAACGGTCATCACTCAGCAATAATGCTGTGACCCTATGCGAAACAGCTCCAGCGCTGATTTTCAGTGACAGCCGGAGCTGACGTGATGACGTCGACCGGTGCAGCAAACAATCAGTAAAATAAATACTAATACATCATTTTTAGATGTAATAAATATAAAAAAATTTAAAAAAAATGGCAACATTCCGTCTCGACTGCAATCTGAGGCAGGCGCCGCCAGCTGTGGTAATCTGTGAGAATACTGTTACTACTGTATTAAAAACATGTTTTGTTTCGTCCCAGCGTCGATCCGCGCGGAGTCAGCGGGCGTGTACCGCATCGAGCGCGCCTTGTCCGAGGGCGCGTCGTCCCTGTCCGCGCCGCGCCCGCGCGTGCCGCTGGCGGACCATCGAGCGCACGCGTGGCTGCTGTTGGCGCAGCTGTGTCTCAGGTATGCCAGCATAGCCTCATCAGGGGCCATCCATAAATTACGTCACACTTTAAGGGGGTGGGAGGGGGTCGACGAAGTGTGACATTGTGTAACAAGTGTGGGGTGGGAGGGGTCCTAAATTTCGTGATGTCACATTTCAAAATCTATTTTAATCTAAGTGTTAAAGTTAAGTAAAACACGAACTTTAAACTTTTAACGAAAAACTCAAAAACATTTGCAACTCTTTCTGTAGATATATTAGGTTCAAATTTCCTGCAATGTTTGATTTGATGTCAATTTTATTAAAAAATCATTAAAATTAAAAAAAAAAAACTAATTTCAGAACTGCTGTTTCAATTCAATAATTATTTTAGATATGTGACGTCACACTAGGGAGGGGGAGGGTCTCATAAATGTGACCAGCTGTGACAAAGACGGGGGAGGGGGTAAAAAATCATGAAATTCGTGTGACGTAATTTATGGATGGCCCCTCATCATCATCAGCCTGTATCGTTCCTTCCCACTGCTGGGACACAGGCCTCCTCTCTGTGAGAGGGAGTGGACCGTAAACCCCCACGCGGACCCAGTACGGGTTCGTAGATGTCACATCTCTTCGAATGTTTGGTTCTTGGACATGTCTTTTTTTGAAAGGCTGGAAAAAAACTGGGCTGCATTAACTAGCTTTTTCCATGATTAAGCCACTTACCAAAGCGAATGTGAAACGGGTAACTTTTATGGAGATGACGATCCCAATATTGATAACATACCATATTTCCTTTTAAAATCAATTATTTATGTATGAGAAATATTTTTAAGTTAGCTATAAAATGATAATATTGCTAATAATAATGCTATAAATTTGGTGAATGTGACTAAGCCAGTTCTTCTCATATTAGCCCTTCATATGTCTAAACATAAGGTTTTCAATCACCTGTACATAAAATATGTATGGCTGAATCAATACAGTTCGATTATCTGAAAAAAAAAAAACGGTTTTCCGAACACTCCTGTCGCCCAATTTGTTCGGATAATCGACGCTCCACTGTATTTAGTTGGCGGTTCGTTCAAACTAAGGAACTTAAGTGGAATAGTTGTTTGTTAAAGAATAATATCTTCTGTGTTTCAGGTTAGGGCGAGTGAGTGCGGCGGCGGGCTGTGTATCAGAAGCGACGGCGCTTACGCCCTTCAGCCATCTTGTATTATATACGGTAAGAAATTAATGTTACAAATCTAGAACCTAGCATCGTCTTAAATAAAGAGTTATTCTGGCCAAAATAGTAGTCAAACATCATTGCGGACATTATATATCAAGAATAGTATGTAATTTTGACGTCCTACAATTTTTATATTTTTAAATCCGTGTTCGTAGCTTTCTGTAAACCAAGAGTTTGAAATGGTTCTTTTGGTTATGCGGCAAAAGTACTTAAACATAACAATGCCCACTTTCATCTTAAATTAAACTTGCAAATTCAATTTCGCTTTGAACAGGAATCGAGGGGTTTAAAAAAAAACTTTTATTCAGACTATGATCTATATATGATTTTAGTAATTAATACACACTATTTGTACGGTATGTTAGTACAGACGACAGAAGTCGATTTGTGGGAAAGAAGGTGGGAAATTAGTCGCCTTGTGCCGGCTAGCTTCGTAAGACACTCCAGTGACGCCTAGTCAATTCATGCGTGAATGTTACACTTGCGTGAATTACCCCGCCACTTACGCCGAGCGCTTTTAAATCGCGCTGTTACCAATTATTGACATAATTAACGCAATGTTTGATACACCCCAATTGGAGTATTGAGTTAAAACCTACAATGACAAAAACGATTTTTTTTAAGCTGAAAAAATACATTAGAAAGAAATATCCCCATTAAAAGTAACTGAAATCGATTCATCAGTCAATTATGAACAAACTAGTTGGTGGGGCTCCGACGGAAGGCGAATTAGGTACCTTCTACGCGGACCGAAAAACTGATGAACGCAAGTGTCGCGCCTAGGGCCAGGGGTGAGGGAATCGTGCACCTACCTCCTCGTGAAGCCGCTCGATCTGCCAGCAGCTCTGCTCCGGAGTCTTCAGAGTTCGGCTCACCACGTGTCGGCAAAGTCCAGAGGCACAACACAGCACTTCAGTTTTACCGTCGAAGCCACAAATAACACCACTAAAGAAACAGCGGGACTGCTATGAACTTATAATAGTCAAATTATATCGTTCTGCGATAAAAAGGTAAGCGGATAAAAAAACACGGCGGAATGCGATCACGGCGGAATCCATATTTGGACTGTTATAATGTCTTTCTCGAGCGAGCCATAAAGTGGGTGACGCTCGTCAAGGAGAAATTCACGAGGTGCACGATATAATTGGCAGATGGCAGGGAAAAGGACTAGCTTGACATCTTGCGTAATAGTTTAACAAAATAAAAATAGATGGCGCTAACATTTCCTCCCCCTTTTAAAGGGTCACCTTTAAACCCAATCATAAAGTGTAATAAAGAACTGCGAAAATATAATATTGAAACTGCGATTTATATAAGATAAACTGCGACAATCTTAAACTAACTAACTGCTAGCACTTAAACTACAAAAAAAAAAAAAAACAATCTTATTGCGTAGGTAATGGGCACAAACGTACGACCGGACGCACGTATGTACCTTTAGCTGTCCTTACAGAAACTACACGCGTTATACCATCGTTGGAAGGAAGAATCTTCTCCACTATCGCTAATGGCCACGATAAAGGAGGTGAATTGTCAGTTATAATAACAACAACCATGCCAGGCTTGATTGGCACAGACGGAGTATTCCATTTCTCTCGGGTTTGTAAACTATGTAAATATTCCATTCTCCATCTCTTCCAAAAAGATTGCACTAATTTATCAAGCAGAGAATGTCTCTGAAGCAAGTTGAGATTATCTGATTCTACTTCAGGCGCGGGCAATGAGAGTAAAGGAGCGGTATGCAAAAAATGACCTGGCGTTAACGCGGTAGGTTCTGCGGGATCGGCACTCAGGACCGTAAGAGGCCGAGAATTTAACAAACACTCGATCTGAACGAGCACTGTAACTAGCTCTTCGTAAGAGAGAAGCTGTTGACCGATGACCTTGAAAAGATGCGTCTTGACGACCTTCACCATACTCTCCCAACATCCGCCAAAATGTGGGGCGGCCGGACAGTTAAATTTCCATGTGATACGGTTTTCAGCAAGCTCTTCTTCGAAGCGAGAGCGGAACTCGACATTATTAAGAAATTTATATAAGTCGCGTAAATAAGAATTAGCGCCTACAAAATTAGTGCCTCTGTCCGAGTGCATTACTTGGAAAGGCCCCTGCGAGACAAGAACCGTTTAAGTGCATCTAAAAAACTGGCGGTGCTAAGATCAGTGGCTACTTCAATATGTAGCGCGCGAGTTGTGAGACAAGTGAACACGCAAAAATATGCTTTCAAAGCCTTTGCACCCCGACGGCGAATGGGAGTGTAAGATATAGGACCTGCGTAATCACAGCCCGTGTGAGTAAACGGCTTAATAACCTGACGCGTCCGACAGTCCGGCAAGTCAGCCATGAGCGGGAAGATGGGACGCGGTCGAACGCGGAAACAAATATTACAATCGTGAACTACCTTACGAATAGCACGACGAGCAGACAGTATCCAGTATTTCTGCCGTAATAGTGACATGAGCTGTTCAGGCCCAGCGTGTAAATATTTCTTATGATAATATTCAATTAATAAGTTAACAAAAAAGTCATGGCTTGGCAGAAGTACCGGGTGCTGCTGTGAGTAACTTAGATCAGAATGGGTGAGACGTCCACCAACTACCAACCTAACCTAACCTAACCTAACCTTTTTTTTTTTTTTTTTTTTTGATCTCGAGGTGGAAATCCTCATGGATGTCCTCTGCCCTGGGGTGGGCAGAGGGGTCTGTCAGACTCTTACTGACTAAAACCACCCCGGTGTTCCGTCCCACACCTACGTCGGGGACCACGGGAACCAATATGTCTTCCGCGATCCCCGACTAGTGCCGGCCCGCAATTGCGGGCCTCTTCACGTTGGGGGGGAGTGAGGTGTTAAACTCCCCCCCATACATCACAGAGAGGCGCGCGTGGAACACTACGCGCCACCATCTCGGGTCCTAAGGAATAGGGGGCGACGGATGTCCCCAGATCCGTCGCCCCTGGACCCATTTAGGGGGGCTGGAAGAGGGCGTTGTCCGCCCTCCGCCGACGCCCGGTGCGCCTGCTGCGGGCTGGGTGAGCGGAAGATGTCTCCCGCTCCCTTTCCGCAGCCTCCTTCTGCGACATGACTGTTTCGCAGAAGGATACCACCGCGTCCCAGGACTCCCCGCTACCGACCATGGACTCAACCACAGCCGGCAGCGATAGGTCGTTGCCTATTTTTGAGACGAGGGCACGACGCGGCTCCTCCCAAGCGGCACATTCTGCCAGCGTATGCCGCGCCGTGTCCTCCCGGCAGTCGACGCAGTGGTGACACCGGGCGTCCGGCTCCCTGTTTATGCGACACAGGTACTTCCCGAAGCAACCATGCCCCGAGAGCACCTGCGTCGTCCGAAACGACAGGGAGCCGTGCCTCCTCCCGAGCCAATGCCCGAGTACTGGCCGGACCGCCTCGACGGTGGCGAGGCCGGCGGTAGGGCGTGAAAGCCTATCCTGCCAGCTCGCCACCAGGGCTGCGCGGAGCTGCGACCGACGAAGCTCCATGTGGCGCTCCGTCAGTAGCTCGTCCCGCTCCCGCGCTTCCTCGCGCCACCGGTACAGTGACGCGAGTACTTTCGCCTCGAGGTCCCACGGTGGGGATCCAGCCAGTACACAGGCCGCCTCGTAGGAGATCGTGCGATATCCCCTGATGACTCTGACGGCCATAGCACGCTGCGGTCTTCGCAGAACAGCGATGCTGCCGGCCGTCAGGTCAGCTGCCCAAATTGGGGCCCCATACAGGGCCATGGATCGCACGATCCCCACGTAGAGCCGCCTACAGGCGACGCTCGGGCCCCCCAGATTGGGAAGCAGCGTTGACAGCGCCCCAGCCGCGCCCATCAACTTTGGCGCCAGCCGCCGGAAGTGGGGGCCGAAGTCCCACCGGCTGTCGAGCACCAATCCCAGATATTTCATGGTGGACTCGACAGCGATCCGACACCCCCCGACCACGATGTGTGATCCGGCCGGCGGCGCCCGCCGGGGGCCATGAAAGACCATGGCCTCCGACTTATTGAGGGCCACCTCCAGGCCTAGGCGCCGTATGCGGCTCACCACAAGTGAGACCGCAGCCGTCGCCAGCAACGCTGCCTCCCTGTACGAGCTCCCCCGGGCCGTGACCAGCGTGTCATCAGCATAACACGTCAGTTCCACGCCCGGCGGAAGCTCGCCCCTCAGCACCCAGTCGTACCCGATGTTCCACAGGAGCGGGCCAACGACCGAGCCCTGTGGAACACCGCACGACATGCGGCGCTGGTTTCCGCCATCACGTCCCATGTAGGTGACACCCCTATCCTCGAGATAAGCCCCAACGATGTGGCAGAGGTAGGAAGGCACCCGATGGTACAGCAGTGCCTCCCGAATGCAGCTCCAAGGCAGGGTGTTGAAGGCGTTAGATATGTCCAAGGACACCGCCACCATCACCCCGCCCCGGGACACTGCTTCCTCTGCCAGGACTCTCACCCGCGATATCGCGTGGATGGTGGAGCGCCCGTGCCGAAAGCCAAACTGACTCTCGGCCAGGTCAGGCCCCTCTCTGCATAAGTGGTGGACGAGGCGGGCAGCGATAATTCGCTCGAATAGCTTCCCGACCTCGTCCAGCAACACTATGGGCCTGTACGCAGACGGTGAGTCTGCAGGGCGCCCCGCCTTCTTGAGCAGGACCAGGCGACCTGTTTTCCACAAACTGGGAAACTGGCCCCGCTCAAGGCACGCTGTGAAGAGTCCTCTCAGTTGGGGCTCTAGCTCTTTCAGAGCGAGGGCCAACGCACAGCCGTGTATACCGTCGGGCCCCGGAGCCACGTTCTTGGCCCGGAGCCGCAACACGGCCGCCCCCATCTCTCCTTGTGTCACCCCTGGGACGCTGATGGCGTTCCCTTCTGTAGGCTCTGCAGCTGTGGGCAATGCCATCGGCGGCGGAGTGTGCTCCGCTCTTGCCGGGAAGAGGGCTGTGACGACTTCCTCCAGCAGCTCAGGTTGGAGACTCTCCGTGAGTGGAGGCGCCGCGGCTCGAAGTTTCCCTCGAACCGCTCGATAGGGGCGCCCCCACGGATCCCGTTCGAGAGTCTCCAACATCTCCTCCCTGGCTCGCGTCCTCGCTTCGCCGATGGCCAGCCACAGAGCCTCCTTTGCCGCGCGGTACACCTCGTACAGCGCGGCCTCTTCGTCAGGGACCCGACGACGTCTCCTGCGGTAATGGGTGTACCGGCGCCTGACCGACACGCATGCTACACGTAGCCGCGCGATCTCGGCAGACCACCAGTACACCTGGCGCCTCGCTGATTGCGTGTGGACGCGGGGCATGGACGCGTCGCAGATGTGCGTCATCGCCCCGCGGAACCACAGCGCCTCCTCTTCGACGTCGACGGGTCCGTCCGTTGCCGACTCCCGGCTCCAGGCCTGGACAATAGCAGCCTCCTCGAGAAGTTCCCTGTCGATGCGCTTACGCGCCCAGCGCGGGCCGTCCATTCGCGGGGCCGATGGACTACGGCCGCCCATGGTCTGGGTGGAAACGTCGAACCGGATGTATCTGTGATCCGACAACGTCTCCACCCCCACAGCGACACGCCAGTCACGGACACGGCTTGCGACAGTAGGGCTAGCGAACGAGACGTCCACAATAGAACCACCCCGCTGCCGCACGCACGTGTGGACCGAGCCCCGGTTTAGAACAACCAGGCCGGTCGTGACCGCCCACTCTTCCAGCGCCTCGCCCCTAGCGTCGGTCACCGGAGATCCCCACGCCGATGACTTGGCGTTGAGATCTCCTAGCAACAGCACAGGGCGAGGGTGGAGTCGGCCTACGACGGCGCCCAACTCGACAAGGAAGTTCTCGAAGTCGGCGAGGCTCTTGTTGGGCGAGAAATACGCCCCAACCGTGCCAATGCCGTCCGCGAGGGCGGCTACCCAGCCGTGACCTCGGGACGGGTTGACAAGAGCCCCGCCAATTATGGCCACCGAGCCATCCAGGTCTCCCACCCAGTTATCTCTGGGGGGGACAAAGTATGGCTCGGCGACCACAGCCACGTCGATCGACCACTCTGCCATGCTCTGGAGCAAGAGGTCCTGAGCTCTGGCAGCGTGGTTGATATTGCCCTGGAGGAAATGGTAAGGCGCCATTATGCGCAGTCCATTCCCTCCACAGCACCATTCCTAGGCCGGGAGTCGGCCGTTGAGCACCCAGGCTGAGGGGGGGGTAAAGAGCCCCCGGCAGCCTTGGCACCCCTTCTTCGCCTCCTCTTCTTGCCCTTTTTGGTGGGCGCACCACAGGCTTTGCCACCCGCTCTGTGCCCAGCGGGCCTCCCTGCAGTAGCACAAAGGCTGCAGTTTGGCGCGGCGGAGCACTGGGTGGCCTTGTGGCCGGGCTGACCGCAGCGATAACACAGCTCGCTGCGGTCTATTTCTGCGGTGCACCGTGCCCTGACATGCCCCATGTCCAGGCAACGGAAACACCGCAAAGCCCTGGGTTGCAGCAGCTTGACCCTCGCTGCAACCCACCCCACCAACAGACGTCCAGCGTCGGCGACCTTATTGGCCGCCGCCACCGGGCACTTCACCCAGATCGCACCGAGCCCGGAAGCGTCCGTGCGGATCTCGCCCGTACGCACATCGTCAGGCGCACACCCACCGACTCTGGCGACGGCCGCCGCGACCTCAGCCGGGGTCGTCGAGTCATCCAGGCCGTCGACGCGCAGCTCGCTCGTCTTCATGGGCCTGGACACCCGAACGTCCTCCGGGTTGAGGACTTCCCTCAGTTTGGCGGCCAAGATGTCCGCCTTTTCGCTGCTAGAGGCACCAGAGACCTGTAGCAGCCGTGCCCCCGTGATGGCCGGCCTCAGTATGAAGCCGGACGGTGTGCCAAGGTCGGGGAATGCGACTTTGGCTTTCGCCTCCGCCAGGACCGCCTTGTAAGAGACGCCCCTCTCAATGGCTCCGGGCTGCAGAGTTATAACCACAGCCGCGGAGCGTGGGGCTGTCGCTCTAGGCGGCCCCTGAGTCTTCTTCTGGGCTGGCACTGGTGTTCTTGCGGGCGCTGGAAGCGCCGTCTTCTTCTTTTTTTTCTTCTTTCTGACGACCGTCGTCCAGGCCTCCGTAGATGGTCCGGGCGCAGTCGCAGAAGCTGCCGCCTGGGATATGGGCGCGGCCTTTGCGGGCTTTCTAGCCGCATCCGTGGGCTTTGCGGCCCCCATTGCGGGCTTTTTGGCCCCCTTGCCTGGCTGTCTCGGCTCAGTCACCTTGGCCGCCACCTCCTTCCTCCGCTTGTCCGCAGCCAGTGGTGGGCGGAGGGTTTCGGCTGGAAGGAGCCTCGGCTCTATGGCCTCCAGTCGAGCCCCAACCATCTGCCCGCACTGCAACAAACAGATGCGAGCGATCTTTTGGAGTTCTGCATCCGCAAGTGCAGGGGCCGACGAGGGGGCCGACTGTGGAGCCAGCAACGGGACCAGCGTTGATCCGGTGCCCGGGGCTGCCCGCAGGACAGCATTCTCCCGCTTGAGGTCCTCCAGTTCAGACCGTTGACGGCGGTTCTCCTCCCATAACTCCGCCGCTTTCTCCGAGCCTGAACCATTAAAGAGGACCTCAGCTCCCTCCTTAATGAACTCAGCAACCTCTTTAAGGGCGCGCGTGAATGTGCCCTTCAGGTTGCCGGATTTTGTGGCAACCTTCAGGATCACATCTACGCTGTCTAAGACCTGGCGGCAATACGCCACCGGCGATAAGCCCTCTCCGGCAGCCATCCGGGCTGAGCGCCGCTCCTGCATCTGACGAGTCAGCTCGCTGACCTCGTCTTCCGCCACAGCCTTGCGCTGCGCCCGCTTTGCGGCGTTGGCTTCCGCCTTATTAAGCCCAAGCAGGGAGCCCTCGCTAGTCGGGTCACTCTCCAACATCTCTACGTGCTCCACTGGAGCCGGAGTGTCGGGCCTGGACACCGACGCGAAGCGACCCCGCTCATCGCGCTCCACCGAAGGAACAGCAGCTCTGCCAGCCACCGCTCGACCTCGTCTACTGCTGCCCGTCGGCACCTTAGGTGCCGGCAGGCTCTCCTCGCTAGAGGAGCGTGGCGAGCGCTTACCGCAGCGCCTCGCCACCCCCTCTTCCTTCCGCGAGCGCTGCGAGCTCACGCTCGCCACGCTCATCCTGTCAGACTCAGCGTCGGTATCCGACGCCGCACACGACCCCAATCGCTCGACCACAACGGTCGGCACCTTCATCACATTATTTTTGTTTTTTGTACAATCCATATGATTCCCACGAGTGTGGGGGATGTAAAAGGTCCGCCTAGGTTCACCCCCTGTCCCTAGGTAAGTGTAAATTTGTAACCCAACCAGGGGGTCCACTGGTACCCTGGCTGGAGGTGCGCTCGTGACTGATGCGCCACCTATAACTAAAGTTACAGATGACACTACTCCTCAGCCATTCATACCCTCGCCGCACACCAAAACTTGGTATTAGAGGAATTTTTTATAGAGGTTATCTTCCTCGCGATCCGGGCGGTTAAGCCAAGATCCTCGTCCCGTTCCAAGTCATAAAACATGACCATGATCTCTTCACGGATTACGATTTCGACGGATGCAGTCAGGAGGATCAGATCCCCCGCTGCTAGCCCGTTGGCAGGTGAGTGCACAACGAGCGCCGCCGTCGTCACCAAACAACCTGTCCTCTGGAAGCAGAGGGAGGAGTGGATGACGGTTGGTCGGTCCCGATGAACCAACCCAGGAGCATGAAGCTCCGCCCCCCCACGCAGAAATTCGCCACAGCCAATATTGTCACCGACATGGAGAAAATATTGACTGTACCCAGGGTGCACCGGCCCAACGGCTGCCCTTTCCCCCGAACGTATCCGAAAGGAACGAGCAGCAATCAAGGCACACGAGGAGGTTTTCTGCACGCACCCCAACCTAACCTAACCTAACCTAACCTATAACTCGATTGGCAACGAACGTTTGCCAACAATGCGGTGAACCTTTAATCCAATAGAGTGCGACTTTTGAATCGGTAAAGGCGTAAATTTTAATTGCAAAACGGTTGTCATAAGTCTCAAGAACAGTCCTAAGCAATTTTGACAGCAAAAGTGCTGCACAAAGTTCCATACGAGCAATCGTAATGGGTGAAGAAGGCGCGATCTTTGACTTGGAACATAAAAAGCGGACAATATTGCCGGAGGCAGAGCCAACGTGTAGGTATACTACGCCACCATAAGCTTCGCCACTGGCGTCAGCGAACCCGAGCAATGTCAATTCACAGTCGCTCTTCACTTCTAAACAACGCGGTATTTTAATTTCGTTTAGGGCTGGTAACTCTGAAGTAAATTGTTGCCAAGCCTTGACAATATGAGTAGGAGCAGGGACGTCCCAATCCACCTTCAACTGCCACAACTGCTTAACAAGAAGTTTAGCTACTAAAATAGAAGGAGCGACGAATCCCATGATATCCCACAGTCTCGCGACGGTTGACAGTATGGTGCGCTTAGTGCACGCGATATTCGAACTTGGCGGGTTGATTTTAAAATAGAAAATATCTTGGTCTATAGACCAGCGAAGACCCAAGATTTTATGGTCAGCGGTTTTGTCAAATTCAACCTCAGTCGTCACCTTATGAGAGGCGGGAAGCTCATTAAGAACAGACTTTGAATTACTGTTCCACTTCACAAGGTCCCATTGAGCGCCCTTAAAAAGAGCAATTAAATCTTTAGCGGTGTCCATCGCCTCGTCTTCGGTATTGACAGAAAATGCAACATCATCCATATACAGGCACGAGGTGGCGACGGCAGCAGCGCGGGGATGCTCAGCGCCATCGTCAGCGATGAGTTGCTGCACAGTGCGCAGAGCGTGGTAAGGACTGGACTTTAAGCCAAAACAAACTCTACTAAATTCATATAAGCGAAGCGGGTCGTTAGGATTAAAACGATAAAGAATTCTCTGATAACGTCGATCAGATTCGTGAATCATAATTTGTAAAAACATTTGTTTACAATCAGCGGTCATCGCTACAGAGTGTAGACGAAAATTTAAAATAATTTTGAATAAATTACCCTGTAGGTTGGGCCCACTGTGCAGCAAATCATTTAACGAAACACCGGACGATGTTTTGCAGTTGCCATCCAGCGCCAACTAGGTTGCGTCCCGTCGCAACCTAGACGAAGGCTTGTCTGGGCGGAGAACCCCATGATGTGGGATTATATAAGTAGGGTACACATCTGCAGTTTCATGCGGAAGAACTGAGACGGGCGAGATATAACCTTTAGAAAGGTAATCATTTAAAACTTCGTCATAAGCGGCGCGTAGCTCAGGTGAAGCTTCAAGCTTCCTCTCTAAGCATAAAAAACGTCTACGAGCGATATTGAATGAGTCACCCAGTGTGAACACATCCTTATCAAACGGTAGACCCACGGTATAGCGACCAGTAACTGGGTCCCGTTGCGTAGTTGAACGATAAAAATATTCACATTCAGCATCAGCAGGATGCTGAACGGGCGGGCCAGGAATTTCTTCAAGTTCCCAGAAGCGAGACATCAAATTGTTATCCATAGGCGAAGGGACTATGGCGCAGCACGATGTGACACATGCTGGGCGGTTACTGAGTGTAGGTACGACCCCCATGAGTACGTAGCCTAACACCGTATTGACAGCGGCGGGCACTGACGGGCCACCAGGAACCACGTCAGGCATAAGTAAATGCGGAAACAGCGATGCTCCAATTAAAATATCAATTTTACTTGGAATAGCGAAACTATCATCAGCGAACGGAAGTTTATTCGAGTAAGGTAGGGCCTTAATATCAACAAAAGCGGAAGGTAAGTTGTCCGTAATTTGATCAACTACTAACGAGTCAATATCAAATCGGATATTTTTATTAAAGCGTGAAAATATACGTAAATTTACTGTCCCGAACGACGTCCTCTCTGTGCCTCCAAAACCTCTTACAGTCGTAGACCGTGTATTGTTTTGACGTAAACGTAAACGTTCACAACATTCCCTAGTAATGAAGTGACTTTGCGAAGCGGAATCAAGTAAAATTCTTATTAAATGTTCACGTCCAGTATTATCGTACGCCACGACTTGCGCAGTCGCGAGTAAAACAGTAGTATGCGAATTACATTGCGGCGTCTCGCTGCAAGCGGCATTAGAGGAAACAGAACGCGGAGCGTCAACGGACATCGAACACAAAGCTACATCAGGCTGCATGGCGGATCGCACCGGCTCGGACGCGGGCACGGGTGCGAAAGGGACGACAGCAACGTTCGCTTGCGTTGACGTCACCGGATCGGGCGCCTCGCGCTGCGGCGTAGGTATAGAGGAACTCGCCGCTTCCGGGGTCCGTGGGTTCGAATCCCGAGTAAAATGTAATAGTGAATGGTGACGTTGTTTACACGTTCTACAGCCAGATGCGGATTGACAACTCGATATTTTATGTTTAATACTTAAACAATTAACGCAACCGTTAATTTTCCTAACAACCTGTAAGCGTTCATACGGAGTTGATTTATGAAAATCAGGACATTTAAATAAGTGTTGATGTGTGACATTAGTACACAAACATTTATCTGTTGAATAGGATTCGACCGTGCTTACATACGTGTTATAACGCGGGGAGGACTGCGGTTTTTTACTATCATTAGAATTGCGGGAGCGATCAGCTGATTTTGCGGAATTATGTACTTGCGCGCCGGCTGTTAAAGCGTGAGTGCGATACAATATTTTACTCTGTTTATTAACGAAATCGACTAAATCATCAAATAAAGGAATATCAGACTGATCCTGACTGTTTTCAAAGTTACGAACAGTTTCACTGTCTAACTTGGTAATAGCTATTTGTACGAAAATTAAATTCAATAAATCTGGAATTTTTAAATGTTGTAAGGCACGGACGGCGTTAACAAACTTATCATTAAAAATGTCCAAATTATCGGAAGTAACGGAAGTTAACGGTTTAAAATCTATGATCTGTTTTAAATAAGTGGCCGCTAGTGTGCGTTTGTCTTCATACCTATTCACTAGCGTATTAAAAATGAGTTCGTAATTCTCAGCGGTAGGTACAATGCCGGCGCATGCGGCTAGCGCTTTACCGGTCAATTTGCCCTGTAAATAATGTAATTTTTGATGATCCGAGAGAGATGGATTATCATGAACAGTGGATTTATAATTTGAGTAAAACAATGGCCATGAACGAATGTCACCGTTAAAACTCATTAATTCAATCGGCGGTAACTTAATGATAGAAGATTTTTTCTCTAAGATGGACAGAACGACGTCTGCATTGGTAGAAGCAACCAAACGTTTTAAGCGACTATATAACTGTTCAAACGAACCAGCGCCTTGTAATCAGCGCGCGCGGTGGGTCAGCTGTCAGTAGACAGTTATTATACTGATCCATAACTTCATGAAATTCGGAACGAATAGCGTCAATGTTTGAGCTAGCGTCCAGAAAAGCCTCTTTCGCATCATCTCCCGTGCCTATGTCTTTAGATAAATCGTAGGCAGACTGTAAACACTCGAATAAAGCATTCCGTTTGGCTTCCAACGCCAACAACGAAAACTCCGTACTATTAGACTTAATAGCTTTCTTCATTATGAAATGAGAATTTTAAATTAAAAAGTATACAAAATAATTTATTAGTGAATTTGCGAATAATATAAAAGTAACCAGCCACAAGTGGGTACTTCGACAATCGTGCGTGGCGAGCGCCGAGCGCGGCTCGACGACACGCACTGACTTGTAGGTAGACCGACGTCAGTTATGGTAGGTATCTACCAAATCTCAGCGAAAATTATCGAAATATAACCTTATTTCGCGAATACCACTGAGAATATGAATATTACAGCGAATAATAAGATGAAATATTAGTATGACAGCGGGAAATTAAGTATTTAGTGCTAAGCGGTAACAAAATGAAATAAATACCTTCGCGGTACGCAGCGAACGTAATGGCGGAGGTACGTTTTCTAGGCTAACGAAAACCTAAAAACGGCGGGTTTTAACACTAAATCTCCTATTAGGTGACTTAAAAGGGGCGGAAACTGTATCAATACGGTTCGAAGGACCACAATAATGGTGGGGCTCCGACGGAAGGCGAATTAGGTACCTTCGACGCGGACCGAAAAACTGATGAACGCAAGTGTCGCGCCTAGGGCCAGGGGTGAGGGAATCGTGCACCTACCTCCTCGTGAAGCCGCTCGATCTGCCAGCAGCTTTGCTCCGGAGTCTTCAGAGTTCGGCTCACCACGTGTCGGCAAAGTCCAGAGGCACAACACAGCACTTCAGTTTTACCGTCGAAGCCACAAATAACACCACTAAAGAAACAGCGGGACTGCTATGAACTTATAATAGTCAAATTATATCGTTCTGCGATAAAAAGGTAAGCGGATAAAAAAACACAGCGGAATGCGATCACGGCGGAATCCATATTTGGACTGTTATAATGTCTTTCTCGAGCGAGCCATAAAGTGGGTGACGCTCGTCAAGGAGAAATTCACGAGGTGCACGATATAATTGGCAGATGGCAGGGAAAAGGACTAGCTTGACATCTTGCGTAATAGTTTAACAAAATAAAAATAGATGGCGCTAACACTAGTTTCAGGACTTGCGCTAATTATGTTACACCTTGTATATTTGTTCTGTGAACCATACATCAGTTGTAACATTGGAACAATAAAACCGCCTATATTGCGATGAAATAAAGGCGCTGCGAATATCAGGTGGTTGCCATGAAAGTCCTATGACTATGCTTAATGTGACGTGAATACTAAAGAGTGTATTTCCGACAGCGTGGCCTGGTGCACGCGGCCAGCCTGGAGTGGGACGAGGCGCGCCAGTGCTTCCAGAACGCGCTCGCCATACATCCCACGCATCTCGACAGTATGGTGCAGCTGGGTGAGTCGCTCTTGGCATTACGTTATGACTGTACAGCGCGGCCTGGTGCAGGCCAGCCTGGAGTGGGATTTACTACTGGTGGAATTTACCCTTTTTATACAATGTCCCCGTGTTGGACAATAACATTTAATTTATTTGTGCTGACTTGTGTCTTATTTAATCACAAAATAATTAAGAATCTGTTGTGTTATAATACTAACGAGTACTGAATTTCGGTAGAACATTTGGTGGCTTAATTTCTTTCATTTTAACCTTACTTACTATTTATAACGTCTTGTAAGGAATACGTCGAGTTCCTGTATGAGAAATCAAGTGTACCGTTAATAAATAAAGGGTACCTAGGGTATTAGTTATTAAGTAGGTGATTCTTTCACTAGATTTCATCACAGCATCTATAATGAAGTTAATAAAGTTAAAAGGTTTCAATTGGTGAGACTTAGAAGGTTACTTTTAAAAGTAATTGGCCTTTATAAGGTTTTTAATAACTATATCAATGAATAACGGGGGATAGTGTACGCTCATTTACAAGTGCGAGGTATTTGGCTGGCCTGTTAGTTTAATGGTTAGTGACCCTGACTGCTAAGACTGAGTTCGTGGGTTCGATTCCCGCTCAGGACAAATGTTTGTGTGATGAGCACAATCATTTGTTTTGTGCCTGGGTGTAATTTATCTATAATATGTACGTATTTAAAAATATATGTTTATTAGTTATCTGGTTACCATAGTACAGGCTCTGCTGAGTTTGGGATCAGATAACGTTCTGTTGGTTGTCCTAAGACATTATAACTCCGCATGTGTGGTCTAGGCGCGGCGTACTACAACCTGGGCTGGCTGGGGCTGGCCGAGAAGTGCCTGCGCGAGGCGGCGGCGCTGCAGCCGGCGCGCGCCGACACGTGGCGCCGCCTGGCGCTCGTGCTGTGCGCCGCCGCCGAGCCGCTGGCCGCCGCCGACGCCGCCGCCGCCGCGCTGGCGCTGCACCCGCACGAGCCGGCGCTCCCACTGCCGCTCTGATGTGCCTCGCGCCCGCCGCCGCCGGGACGTTGACCCGCCACCAGTCCGCCCGACACGACGCCGGATTGTTGTGCGAGTTTGTTTCGTTCCCAGAATCAACATAAATGATTTAGACTGTTTTGTACCGTCGGCTTGTGAAAATGTTGATCATTTACCGGATATTGACGTAGTATACAAAACAAATGGTGATGTCAGAGTGTAGTATACATTCAAATCAACATATATTCGACGTTGCCTATGCCAAATCATGCTGACTTGAATGTATTTAACACCCCTGACACTTCAAAATATTCATAAATGATAAAACAATGAATACGACAAAGTCCAATAGTGACCAATATTTTCATCAGATGACTAAAAACCTCATATGACAATAGTTGCTAGTTCTAAATAATCATTTTCAATACAAAATAACAACTTACGTGTAGCAACTAAAGCTCATACTATTTAGTGACAAATACCCTTAGTAAATAAATCGTGAAACCAATATTTTAATTCAATGAAAAATTGTGTCAAACTTACGAATTCTCAAATACAACTCCATTTTCTCACTACCCTATCTCGGACTATCTTTATCTATATCTAGACACGCGGGAGCGTGTCAAGCCAAGTTCAAGTAACAGAACTGGCGAGCAGCACCGTGTGTAATTCTATTATAGCCTACGCAAGTTCTAAACCTGTTACTTGTCGGTTCTTATTTTATTATTCCTAAATTTTGGCTTGCTGGTAGAAACTAGCCATCGAACATAATAATTCGTATATGAGAACTAGCCAAATCAGACCTTAGGCTACAATATACTATCCTAAGTTATAAGAAGAAATGATAGTTATAAATAAATTTCAGGACTGACCATTGAACTTGGCACCCATTTAGATCTCACTTCTTTTGTCCCTGAAGTCAACAACTAAGGCATATGTCATAATATTGAACTTGGCTTTCATTTCACATTTATGTTTTGGGTGGGATATATGTACTAACGTATGTTATAGCGACAAAAATACTTTAAAAAACATCTTAAAGTTTGAATATTCAGAGATTTCAACCCATTCTGATTGCTACCTGAAAGCGAGACCTAAATATATCCTAAGCTACCCTACCTACCTATAGGTTGACTACGGAACACACAATCTAACCTAAACAACTTGTATACTACCGAAAGACATAAAAAAACTATACCCTAATTCGGCTTCGTCGCGGTCGGCGAAAAAGACAAAATATAATTGTGATTGTCATTCCTCAATTAGAAAGCATCGAGATAATAATACGATGTTGATCTTTGCATTATTTACAGTTGAAATCACTCCAAATAATCCTCTGATATCTACGAAAATTATTCTAAATGTAAAATCTTATCCATAATTCGCACTTTCCTCATCAAAATAAATAAATATGTTCAAAAACCACCTAATAAATGTAAAAAGAGTAAAAAATTCTTATATTAACGATACAGCTCCCTGACTACAGCTGTCTCGTTTACCTAGGACCATTAAAAAATCTACATCAATTATAGCAAAGTACATAAATAGTCATAGAACTGCCGTTAAGTACTTATAGATGTCTAAATACTTAAATGAAATAAGTATTATCTGTAAAACTTAACTTTTGTGTTACAGTAGGAAATGAAACCATTTGTGTTGTCACAACGAATCAATATCAATCGAAATATAAGCGTACATTACAACCATGAAACGAAATAGCGCATGAATGATATAACGTTAGCACAGAAAATGTGCGAAAAATATATGCGCAATGGAAGCACAGTATATGTACAACGATATGTGCACGCGATCTGTTGTGATAAAGAATATCTAACCTGTATTCGAATATCTAATATGGGACGTGAAAACCATTCCAACTTAAAAACAACAACAATCTAACAAACTTGTCAAAATAAATTACAATGACATCGACGAACAAAAATCAATCACAATGAAGTAACTCGGACAATGTAGAGATAAACAATAAATATGTTAGGCATAATGTAGCGCTGCTGACGTGTTAGAGAGCATAATATAGCCGGCGAACTGTACTTATATAGCGCTCGCTCTGTTCTAGTGGCTAGTGGCTAGTGGCTAGTGGCTACTATCCTTACGAAGTTACGACTGACTACTGTATTTAGATACGAGCCTCGGAATTGACGTAGGCACATGGTTTATTGTACATTGTGACTCATGCGATACTGGTGATATCCGTAGATTTGCAAATCCTCCGATGGAGAAATGTACACTCACGGAAATTAATACCTGTTCTGCTAATTGACACCCTACGCCGATTGGTCGTCTTACAGCCATTTCATACAATAGTGAAAGAATGTCAGTTGTGATTTGATTATACGGACAATTTAAGTTTGGTAGTCTATTTGCTCAGCAATTAATTTTCATAACTTAGGGGAGTACCCTAGGTTTACGAGTTCTACTTGAAATCGGAATTGTGTAAATTCGTGTGCTCACGTACGAGCTTCCAGCTTACCAATTAGAATGTCGTCAAGACGGAATGTTTTTGGGAACAGTAACGTACCCAGACTGTTCATTTTCTGTGTTGAATTTACTGCTTACTAATGAGTAGGTACCCAGCTTCAGACAAAATCAAGCCGTACATAAAAAGGTGAATCTGATTATTACAGTTTGTATCATTTGCGTTGTTATAAAGTCACAATGTAAAATAAACCGTTAACAGTTTCTTTCCTTCAATAGATAACGATAACTGGCGAGGGGACGCTTCTATATCATTAAAATATAATAAAACATTTATAATTCTAATGACGTTTCCTTTGCGATCGTACATTGTACATAAAACTTACATTTTCGCCATAAGTTCCTGATTACTGTGAAAGATACATTATTTACGAAAAGAAAAAAGCAATATAAAAATATATAAGTAGACAGATTTGTTCATAAATTTTATAAATAAAAATATCCAGAAAGAATAATTGTAAATAATAGTAATTGAAACTGCTATATTTCCATACATAATATATTTCAATTTTCCGGTAAACCAATGTTAATTAACGGGTTGTAGGAAATGTTTCCAACAAAGTGATCATACAGCGAAGGAGTAATAATGTTAAGACAATAGCTCGTTTGTTACATAGTCTCGTGTCGTGTCTATTTGTGTGTTATTAAATATTATTATCTAATATAAGTATGTTTATATCGTTCGTGTATTCGTGCTACTTCGTATTATCGTCGTTGCATTTTTGCTTAGAGCATGTAAACATTTTATAGAAATGGTTTCTCATACATTTCCTTTTCCATCCTGTATGCTTTGCTAAGAAAACTTATTTCGAGGAACTTGATGTCTTTAATCAACATTTGTATTTAAATAAAATACTTCTCTCAGTTTAATCATAATATCTCAGAAATATTCCATTGGTCGTCATGATGGTCGGTAATGTTTAAATGCTCTAAGTAGTTTCGAGTCCCGTCCAGTGGTTTCATATATTTTGATTGTGACTTGCGTGTATGATATTTGTATATAGTTTTTCGGGAATATCCTTTTTATTATGATTTTTTGTTCTCTATACGTGTATCATATTTATTTTATCAGAAAGAGTATCGTGTAATTATCATAGCTGAAATATTGTTAATACTTTGGAAACGTTATACTTATTATATCGCTATCAAATAATTATGGTTTAGGCAATTTAATTATTTATTATAAATTAAGACCAATTAGGGAAACATTTATGTAGTTTTAATATCCTTTATGTTTATAAGAACCTTACAGTCACGCCCTCAGAAAGTGACAAGTTTTTACAATATGGATCGCCAGAAATATGGCGCAACTATTGCCATATAACCTGAAACTTTAACAGTCTTGTACTCTTACGTTTGCCTGGGTGCACCCCGCAACTGTTGCCCGTTGCCTGGCAACATAGTTCAAGATCGTCACTAACTGGTAACGCGACTGTAAGCCTGATCGCTAACATTGCCAACCTCATTAGCTAAGACATTCATCGCCATGTTTGAGTAAGCTACAACGCGCATATCAGTATCAAACTATATTACATTTATGTTACGTTAGCAAGCTAGACTGGCACTGACAAGCTAGGCTAAAGACTAGCTACAATTAAATACATCTAACGATGTATTTAATTGTAGCTAGTCTTTTCACACGTCGCCTTACTCGCGTCTATACATATTGTAAATGGTACATAAACAACCCAAAACACATTGTAAATTCATACAATTCATTATTTGACTAATTTATTATAGTGACAGTATTATGACGGTAATCGTGTCAACGTCGAGATACAAATCAACTTAGTTTACTGCGTGATATTAAACTATAAATGCGATTATGAATTTTTTTATTGAAATTATAGTACGATTCACGTTTATTGATAACGCAAACCTCGCATGTCGCATCCTATAGAATTATAATATCGGAAAAACAAAACATGTAGTAATCAATAATAAGAAAGATATCATATTAAAAAAAAACAGCTGTTAAATTAAAATAACTACGAACATGTTTGAGAACCTCTGTAATCTGATCCATATTTTTTCTTCTTCTTAATTTTCATTTCACTTATGTAATGTAAATTTTATCTTACTATAACGATAAATAAGGCAAAGTTGATGCCTCTATCATTTACACTATGTATAATTTAAAGGTTCTATAGTTTAATTAGCTAAATGGCGCGGGTAACGACGTGTGTTGAGAGAAATGTTCACCTAGACATATTGGTGGAATGATGAGAGATTGTTATAATGGCGGTAGTATGGTTAGAGAATGGTGGCAGAACGCTGAGAGAACGGTGGTAGTATGGTGAGAGAATGGTGGGAGAACGGTGGTAGTATAGTGAGAGAACGGTGAGAGAACAGTAGTCGTATGGTGAGAGAATGGTGGCAGTACGGTGAGAAAATGGTGGTAGTACGGTGAGAGAATGATGGTAGTATGGTGAGAGAATGGTGGTAGTATGGTGAGAGAATGGTGGTATGATGGTGAATGTGGTATGTGGTGTTAGTACCTCTAGAATTCCTGGTGTGGGTGTACGTATTTAGATTAATTTATAAAGTAATCGGTACGACAAGATGTTTGTGAAATTAAGTTGAAACGACAGAGCCTTAATTTTTATTTTGACTAAATTCAAATATCTATTTAACTACTACATCGATATCAGTCGGGCCGAATTAGTGAGTAGCCAAGAAAATTAAACAGAAGGAAGTTGACACCTCGTATACAATGAAAAATTGTATTTATAAATACATACTTGTATGATACACTGTATGTTACGGTTGAGTTATCTCGCTAACAGCTTGGTTTAATGTTACGGTTACAAGTAATTACTATTTACGAACGAGGTAAACTACCAAGGCAATAACAAATGATTGGCTGAAGCTATGAAACGACCATTTTCCTATAGCAATTAACAATACATGTAATTATAGCTATCCGGACTTAAATGCATACTTCATATTGTTGACTTGTATGAGAAAAATCTTCTCGCACCGATTTTACAAAATAGTTAATGATAGTAATTAGAACTGTTAAACGAGTATATTTCTTAATATCAATAAGAGGACTTGAAAATGATATATAATCACTTTTTATTTCCGAGGAGGAACTCCATTTTTCGGTCTAGTAATAATTATAGAAAATTCCTTATGACGCTGATTGCCTGTAACAAAAATGAAAAATATGTTACTTTCAAATTGCTTCTATATTCTGTCACCTATCAAATCATACTTGTTTGAAAAATCGCTTAACCCATTGGTGGTATTTCTTTAGGAATTTCATCAAAAACATGACTTAATTAAAATCGTATCGTCAATGTGGTCGTCTTGCTCTTGTGACTTAAAACAGCCAATAATTTGTGTCACACCGTGTCAATAGTGTTTTGTATAAATAATTGTTACATGTGCCCGAAATAGTTGAACATTGGGAGTGCCAATGTCTATCTGTTATAATTTACCATATTGTTAATGTTAAAATCATATATTTTTGTAACGTGGTGTCCCATCTGTGTAATATCCCTGTAATAAACAAGTTGTGTAAAATTAAAATAAAATAGCCATTTATGTGAAAGCAATTAAGTAATATGGATATGTCAACATTTTTGTTTTCCTACCGCCACGGTAATTAGTTTTGCCATTGTTGTTTACCAACATATATTGGTTCTCAAAGTAACGAGCAATACGTTACGGTGCTTCGCATCACTTTGGTTGTGCGCACTCAGTATAGTCGGCTACACAAGTGACTTAAAGCAATGTATTTTTTATTTCTGTCGCCTCTTTTTTTTTCCGGAGTATTTGAAACCATGAAACCTTCTGTGGCCGACTGTACTATAAATGGATATAAGTTAATGCAATTTGTTGAAACGTAGCACTCTGTTATATTATAAGTAAACATGTATATTTCCCACAACGCAATAACTCGGCACCTGTTATATACAAATTAGAAGAAACTTTTTTAATATTACACTATGTATTGTAATAAAATAATTACTGTAATAACTTTCATGTCTTTTGCTCGTTTGTAGGTTACAAGAGTTGTTTTAAGGGCCTGGAACCGTTTGTTCTCGGCTCGTGTAGGGCGAAAGCTTCCGAATCACGGTATCTTAAAAAGTGATAGTATCGTGTCAGTGTTGTATATTTCTATCCCTTCCTAGTGTTCAATAATCCTTACAAAGGAAAGAGACAAAACATTTTGAAATGTTAAGTGTTCGATAGCTTTTACTGTCCAGCCGCCGCGAGCGACAGAGACGGCAATAATCATCTGTCTCTGTCGGCACGTGCGGCAGAATGTAGCCGTAATCATATGAATATTGTATAATAATCCTTTAATCTAAAGACCAATGTAATATTTATTGTTGGTCGTCACAGTTCAATAAACCTATATTGTATTGAATTTCAGAAGTTTTCTATCGTGAATGTATCGATCACTTGTTAGTATTCAAGCAGGTCGGTTTGCTGACGTTGTTTGTCAAAATTAAATAGTCTTGACATAAGTGCACATAGATGTTTGAAATATAGGCATGTGTAGATGTAGTCGTTAAAACAAGTTGTCACTGTTCACCGTATAGTCACTGCTACCATGAGGCAGTGTGCATAATAGCACTTACATGAACAATGACAAGTGAAAATCATATTTAGCAACTCACTAAGTGCCAATTTCACCAATGAAACTGAACGTGGTCAGCACATATAAACTGCGCTTAAGATCTGTTAGCATTGTTTGTCTGACAGTTCTTAAAAACGGAGTAGATGTATTGATCGCGTCCAGGTTCATTGGTGAAATCTGCCCTAAACGATCATACCTACGATGTTTGACGGCAACGTCAGCAGTCCGACGTCAGATAACGCAGTCATGCAAGTATACCGATTGTGAGGATATTACTGTAGATGTATATAATTTTATCTATACACATAATATATAAATACGTTTATAAACCTGTTGTGCTCTTGTGTACTTTACTACGTTGTAGATGTTGTTCTTGGCATTCGATGTTGACTGTATATAAAACGTTTAAGGATATTAAAAAATAATAATTATTATGTTACATAATTACTGGTTTTTATTTCGATCAATCCACAAATAATCAGGGTTATCAAATGATCCAATGTGCTGCGCCCACCCAACGTGCTGGACAATGACATAAGCCTCTCTCAAGTTGTATCACTAATATAAAAAAAAAATATTCCGATGAAAGATTCATCAAGGTTCTTACAAGGGGACGGCACGACAATTTATCTTATATATATTTCTTATATATATAAAAATCTTGTGTCACGATGTATGTTGCCAATAAACTCCAAAACTACTGAACCGATTTCAATCAAATTTCACATGTACCCGTATTTTGGTCTAACTTACTGGATAGGATAGTTATCATCTCAATTATTCGCTTATGTCGTGAATGTAAACGAATAAAATGTATCAATTCATTGTTTCTTAAGCAAGTGTTTATTTACCGTCATCTATGAGAACTTCATAAAACTAAACATAGTTTTATGGAGTTCTCATAGATGGTGGTGTACGTTGATTCATCAATAAAATTCTTCAATATTGTTTGACATCTAGGTTACAAATACACCCAATAGATGGCGCTGTGTTCTGTTTCTTAGAATGTAAACGTAATATTTATTTATGTTCACGATATAACCGTATTATTTTAATGGTTTGTGACTGATATTTTTATAATTATACTGCGTATTATGTTACAATATTATTAACATTGATAAAAAAAAAATTGTACTATTTTTGTTAGAGAATTATTAAAGTCTTGGCGCCAAATTTTAATCAAAGTTTCAAGATCTGGCCATCAAATTCTATCGAGTCGCAATCTCTGGTTTGAATGTCCAAAGCTTTGGTATCTCATTCGTTCTCAAGACCTCCTCTGAGCGTAAACAAAGCTCCCTCTCGAACCATCGAGACCCACTATTTCGAACAATCGATTCTTCTCGAAGCATGCGAACTAGAACGTTCGGGAAATTCAAGGCTCAGGTATAAATACTGGCGCCGAGTGTCACCGCAGTTCAGTTCCTTTTTAAACGAGTGAATTAATACTATCTCCCGGAAAGTGATACTCTCAGTAAAATCCTAGTACTACTCTCTGCGTCAGTCTCTACGTAAATATACCTGTGCATTTACCAAGTATATAACCTCTGCAAGTATTAATCAGTGCAAAATCATAACTTTATACACATGTAAGTATTTTTCCTTGCATTTTATTTTATTTTCTTCATGTATTTTGTAAATAAGTCATTGTTTATAAAGAATAGTTAAAGATAAGAAAAATAAAATCTACATTTAATAAATTATAGCTTGAAAAACTAAAAAAACACGCTTTTGAAATTAACTGAATTAAAAATTTAAAAATAAAACTGGAGTACTCAATTTAAAAATTCATATTGCTGTACAAAAAGTGTGGGGGGTTTGATTTTCATTGCTGTAAATATTTTAACGATAGGTTAGTATACCTGTAGTAATTATAATAAGCACCCCACGCATTTTGTACGACAATCTGAATTTTTCAATTGAGTACTCCAGTTCTATTTTCAATTTAGCTTATTCGATTTTACCGGAAGGGTTTTATTTCCTCAGTTGCGATTAGAGAAATAAAATATGGCGGTACGAAGTTTGCCGGGTCAGCTATTAGTATTATATTTTATGAAGTTCTTGAATCATCGTAAGGAAACCGGCATGTCCTAGAACCAAAAATTTGAAGACATGTGACATCTACGAACCCGCACGGGGCCCGTGTGGTATATTACGGCCCACTCCCTGTCACCGGGAGGAGGCCTGTGTCCCAGCAGTGGGAACAATATAGGCTGATTATGATGATCAAGCTCTTCTAAGTTGGGCACGCCACAATTGCGGTGGTAAGTCCCCTCTTTGAGGAGTGGATAGTGAGGCGTCACGGCGTCCTCACCTTCCGCCTGACGCAGGTTCTCACCGGGCATGGGTGCTTCGGTGGGTTCCTGTTCAGGATAAAGCGGGAGGATACGTCCGGGTGTTTCCATTGTGAGGATCGTCTGGAGGATACGGTGGAGCATACGGTGGAGGTGTGCCCTGCCTGGGCGGAGCACCGCCGTGTCCTCGGGGAGGCGATCGGCGGCGGCGACCTCTCGCGTCCGGCCCTGGTGCGAGCCATGGTACGGAGCGAGAGGGAATGGGAAGCCGTCACCTCCTTCTGCGAAGCAGTAATGCTCGCGAAGGAGGAGGCGGGGCGCGTGAGGGAGTGGCAGTCTCTGCGCCCTCACGTCCCTAGCCGCCGCAGGAGGAGACGCCCCGGGCGTCGGGAGTCGATAGCGGACTCCCCGCCACCGAGCTTGCGGGTGGCGAGTAATGGGTAGCTCGCCGCCCGGTAAGGACCAGGCTCGGGTCGACGGCGCGTAGTGTTCCACGCGCGCCTCAAAGAGATGTCAGCAGCAGTGTAGGGGTCTACTAGGACCGATGCCTGCCGGGGTCGCGTGATTGTTCGAAAGAGATACCGTGACCCTGGCACATGGGCAACTGATGGAACACGGGTGGGTTTTAGTCAGTAAAAGTCTGACACGCCCTCCCGCTCCGCCCAGAGCGGGAGAAGTCATTTGATGATTTCCCATCCTGGAAAAAAAAAAGCTCTTCTAAGTGAAGAGACAGTTGAGGTGCTGAAGAGTTTGTTGCGTCAGTTTTTCTTCCCAACTTGCCGGGGGACTACTGTCTTCTTCCCAACTAAAGCACTAGGAAGTGGTGAAGGGCGGGCATTTTGGGAACTGTCTTATGTAATTTTGTCATTCGAAAAGTGTTGACTTCAATCTGCAGTCCAATCTTCGGAACAATGAGATCGCTTCGGAAAGCCTCTGATGCTCCCAGGAAGCTTCTGCGCTTTTAGGCGGAGCTAGACTGGCTTTGTTAGCCAGAATAAAATAAATGTAAAAAAAACCCTCATTCGGGGACCCACCCGAATGAGGGTCTAAGTGCGAAAAAGGGAGTCCCATCATAATCGAAAGGGAGACAAAATCATGTTCAAAGTTTCCGTTACATAGGCACGTCTATACTTAATATTATAAAGCTGAAGAGTTTATCGAAGCGCTAATCTCAGGAACTAATGGTCCGAATTGAAAAAATATTTTTGTGTTGGGTAGCCTATTTATCGAGGAAGGCTATAGGCTATATAACATCACGCTACGGTTCAAAAGAAGCGGAGCAGCAAATGAAAAATGGACTAAAACTGGCAGGCGATTCGTTGCGACGGGAAGGAGAGCGAAAGACGCGGACGAAGTCGCGGGTAAAAGCTAGTTATTTAGTTGTTTATTTAATTATTTATATAGTTTATATAATACAAAAATTAAAAAAAAATAAGAAGAAAAAAAAGGAAAACAAAGTCAACTAGCTAGACTCGAACCTGCACAGACGGGAGTACGAGTCTAGAGCATTACCGCTTACGCCACGGTACGCTCGAGCGGAATATACCTACCTAATGTAACTTATACAATTGCGGGCTGAACTTTGTATGCGTTTTTCTCAGCTCCTACTGGGCATTGGACGGAAATATTTTACAGTGGTAGTACCCATATGGTATACTACCACTACACGAAATTTCATTCAAATCCGTTTCCCCAAAGTCGTGCCGTCCCCTTGTTAGACAACTTAGCATCGGACCATGTTGTCGGAATTGTTAAAAGAACTGTATTATATACTCAATAGTTCATTTGCATTCCACAATGTGAACTTAGGCGGCAACTTAAAATTATGCTATGCTGATTTTACTATGCTATGCTAGCTATGCATTGGGAGAGAAGACGCCTGAATAACTTTGCTTATTTGTGTTTGGTATCATAGTTACATTCGAATTTCAAAAACTAGGTGTGAACTAGTGAAAAGAAAAACGGTTTTGTAATAAAGTCGACTGTTTTCATACAAGAGCTAACAGAGCCTAGGCAGAATAGCTTTTATCTGACTAAGAATTAAGATTGTTAATCAGCGCTATGTGGTTGATCCGAATCTATGTTGATCATCACATTTTGCGTGATAATTAATAAACAATTTACGTTTTAAAAGATGAATTTATTTTAAGTTTGGAGTATCTTAAATGACCTCTGAGATAATTTTATATCGACATTTACCTCGTGCGTCACACCTGTACAGCAGATACCTGATTATCCTTATTTTTATGTTTTAGCACCGAGTAAACATGCGGTTTGTATTGAGAGAATAAGGTCACAGTTATTTCACCTTTACTACCTTACGTTTAAATGCTACGTCTTTAGCAGGTATTAAGGCTCCCACAAATAGGCGCGATGCGACTCTCGTCCAACAATTCATATGAAAACTTCATGGAAATTGTTCTACAAATGTCGCGTCGCGCCTGTCTGAAGAAGTCTTTACTATGGCATATATGGAGTCGTAATTTTCTTTCACTTCGTCAGAAAATTAAGAAATGTAAGTTTGTCCCCAAAATCTTTAAAATATAAAAGATTATTAGGTAAATATCTCGATAGGATCCACTGGACTGTATAAGTATATACCTACTTCGACCTTCGACCTACTGGAATATTTTGATAAATTCAGTCATCTTCAAATAGATTACAGATAGGAATAAAGATTGTTGTTATCAATTGTATAAAATGGAAGTTTACGCACATAAGTGGCTGCTACTCAGAATTCCGAAATAGACAAATCAATAACTTTTTAGCCCGACCCAGGATTTGGACCTGAGACGCTGTAATGTGGGCACGCCACAATTGCGGCGGTAAGTCCCCTCTTTGAGGAGTGGATAGAGAGGCGCCACGGCGTCCTCACCTTCCGCCTGACGCAGGTTCTCACCGGGCATGGGTGCTTCGGTGGGTTCCTGTTCAGGATAAAGCGGGAGGATACGTCCGGGTGTTTCCATTGCGAGGATCGTCTGGAGGACACGGTGGAGCATACGGTGGAGGTGTGCCCTGCCTGGGCGGGGCACCGCCGTGTCCTCGTGGAGGCGATCGGCGGCGGCGACCTCTCGCGTCCGGCCCTGGTGCGAGCCATGGTACGGAGTGAGAGGGAATGGGAAGCCGTCACCTCCTTCTGCGAAGCAGCAATTCTCGCGAAGCAGGAGGCGGGGCGCGTGAGGGAGTGGCAGTCTCTGCGCCCTCACATACCTAGCCGCCGCAGGAGGAGACGCCCCGGGCATCGGGAGTCGATTGCGGACTCCCGGCCACCGTAGGCGCTAGCTTGCGGGTGGCGAGCAATGGGTAGCTCGCCGCCCGGTAAGGACCAAGCTCGGGTCGACGGCGCGCAGTGTTCCACGCGCGCCTCAAAGAGATGTCAGCAGCAGTGTAGGGGTCTACTAGGACCGATGCCTGCCGGGGTCGCGTGATTGTTCGAAAGAGATACCGTGACCCTGGCACATGGGCAACTGATGGAACACGGGTGGGTTTTAGTCAGTGAAAGTCTGACACGCCCTCCCGCTCCGCCCAGAGCGGGAGAAGTCATTTGAAGATTTCCCATCCTGAAAAAAAAAAAAAAAGACGCTGTAATGCGCAGCCCTAGTAACGACTAACGAGTCAGTCTAATGCACACATGTTTAGGTTAAAAAATGACCGAGATACGCTTTAGATATTTTCACCGCTAAACGTATTTTTGTGGTGCAGGCGGGCCTTGTAGTTGATGCAAGGTTTGCTTGGGGGGTATAGCTGGCTACAGCGCAGCTTCATAGGGTATCTACCCGACAATCGTTTCCAAGCGTTGTATGCGGAGGATTGCATTACAAGGAGGAGCGACGACATCGTGCGCTTTGCATGCTCCAGGGTTACGATATCCGCGCGCAGCTAGTGCCGTAGTGGAAAGGACAGTAGAAACGATGCTCCATATACGGATCGAAACAACATACGGACGTCTCTCCTACCTAGATGCCTACATGCTAGGTAGATCAGATAATGGAAAAGCGCTTTTGATTGTTACTGATAAAGGTAAGTAGTTATGTGTAAGTACTAAATACCTACTGTATTTTAGTTATTTAATTCCAATTAAAACTATACCACTTTCCATTTAGCATTGAAGTACCTACAAGTGGGCATTTAAAAGCCATTGCTGAATAGGTGGCTTATAATCACGTTAATCCATCTTTATAAACATAGTAGGTAGGTACAGTCGTTGGTGGGAGACACGTGTGACACATTCGTGCAATCCTTTAGAAATAATCATCTTCATCGTCATTACAGCCCAATGACGTCCACTGCTGGACACAGGCAGGCAGGTTGGCGATTCGCAATATGGTAGTAAAATGCATAGAGAACGCTGCTGAACATTCTCTAGTAAGTCCCTTAGTGGCCTCTTACGACACCCACGGGAAGAATGAGATGGTGCTATTCTTTATTTCTGACACCACGCGGAACAAATAATCCTTTAGAAATAACGAAATCAATACAAACATTTATGTTATGAACAGTGTATAACGAAATCAATACAAACATTTATGTTATGAACAGTGCATAAAACCTTCATTCAAAGAGTATTTTATGATACCTTCATTGCTATCTTCAGCTGTCAGCGGTCGTAGATAAGCGTCACATTTGACAGAATTACAAACTTTCAAATAGCTACAAAATAGTAAATATTGCTTAAATTGGCATCCACAAAAGCGTTTAATGAAGAGTTGAAGTTGAGGTCAAAATTGTCATTTCGATGTTCCCGCTGCTTGTATAACTATAATTTTCACACACACCAACGCGTCTGATCAATATAGACTCAGCTGCGTGCAGCAGTGGGCCCAGGTGTGCCGATAGGCATGACGAACCGAAATGGTGTCAAGTCCCAGGAGGACCCGGTCCCGCTAGATTTAGACGCCATCCTGCCAGAGTTGGGCGATTTCGGCCGCTATCAGAAATTCGTGTTCTTCTACTTGGGAGTCGCCATCTTATTCACCAGTATGTACAACTGCCAGTACATATTTAACGCTGGAAGTGTCGAATATAGGTGATTGTTAGCATAAAGTTAATCATCATCATTCTCTCGCCCTTATCCCAATTTATTTGGGGTCGGTGCAACATGTCTTTTTTTCCTCGCTTCTCTGTTATTAGTCATCTCAGATGTCCGGCCCCTTTCTATCCATATCATAATCCACGCAGTCCATCCATCGTTACTTTGATATCCCTTGGTAGTCATCGACATTCATACCTACTCAATACTTTCCTCACGAAATTTTCCTCATTCCTACGTATCACGTGACTATGACAACCGTTTCCCAGACAACTATTCAGCCAAAAAAATCATATATCCAGATAATTCTAGAAGCCTTTGCCTGTAAAATAGACTTGTCTAGTTGCTTTGCCATAAAAACACTTGCCACAGCTGAACACTCAGACGCAGGATTAAGTTGTTACCTAGGTACTCCTAGGAGATAATAGAAATAATGTTAATAATTCAGGTACATCCATATGAAATAGTCACCAGCAGGGCTGTAGCTAGACTCGAATTTGAGGTAGGGCAGCTTTGGCTACAGGTAGGGCGAAGTAAAAAAAATATCATAATTGATCTGCTCTAAAGCACGGGCTCCTAAATCAATTACCATCACCTCTAGGTCACAGGCGCGGTCGCAACCCAAGATTTGGGAGGGGGGTCACCATAAGTGATGAGGAATATTTTGAGGAAGGTACACCTTAGTCTAGTGGTCACAAGCGCTACTACTGACCTTGAAGTTCCGGGTTCGATTTTCAGGTTGGTTAGTGTTATTGGGTTTTTCCATAAAAAAAATCTCAGAAGGAAAAAAAGCGAAAGCGAAGCGAATTTGTACCCGGTTCATGGCAGTGAGCTCGCCCATTGTGACATGGGACACATAGATAACTGGTGAAATTTTGGTTTACCATAATTATATGTATAGGTAGCTGAATAACCCTCCGGGAATAAAAAAGTGATTTTATGTACATCTTAAGTTCGTCATTAGTTAAGAAATTCAGAACACCGCTTTTACATGGGGAGTATTAAAGAATGCTGTCAAATTGGTCGCAACACTTGTTGATAAATAAATAATTGGCATTAGGACAGCAGACTACTTAGGGCGAAAATAGCGAGCGGAGCGAGCTCGAAAATTTTAACAACCGCTTCGTTCTGGTTAGGTTTTGTTATATATTATTAAACATAAAAAATAGCAGTTACACTGTCGCCTTTTTGCCAGAATATCCCTGCCAACCATGAGAATGATTAAAACTAGAGCGAGCGGAGCGAGCTCGAAAATTTTAACAGCCCGCTTCGTTCAGGTTAGGTACTTTTTTGACGTTTTCAAATAGAAATAGGAGTTACATTATCGACTTATACAAGATATCCCTGTCAACCATGAGAATGATAAATGCTAGAGTGAGCGAAGCCAGTTCGAAAATTTTAACAACCCGTTAAGGATAGGTTTTCTTTTGATGTTTTCAAACGGAAATAGGAGTGACATTGTCGACTTATACAAGATATCGCTGCCAACCAGTAGAATGATGAATACTAGAGCGAGCTAGAAAATTTTAACAACCGTTCAGGCTAGGTTTTTTTTTGATATTTTCGTACAGAAATAGGAGTTACATTGTCGACTAATGCCAGAACAGCCCTAGCAACTATGAGATTGTTAAATCAAATCAAATCAAAAATATTTATTTGCTAGAATATGGTACATAAGGTGTTACAGTAATTTAGTTTCAACATATCCTGCCATGACCCTGGCGTGCAAATGTCAATTACAATCAGCGATGTCAATTATTCTACCTAAAAAAATAAATACAAAGACGAGCGAAGTGAGCTCGAAAATTGTAATTACTCAACTCGTTTAGGTTGAGTTTTTAACCGACTTCAAAAAAAGGACAAGGTTATCAATGCGACTGTATTTTTTTAAATTATTTTTTTTTATGTTTCTTACCTCATAACTTTTGACTGGGTGAACCGATTTTGATAATTCTTTTTTTATTTGAAAGCTAGTGCTTTCCGAATGGTTCCATTTTAATTTGGTTCCATTTGGACAATGGGGTCCATGTGAAAACCATATAAGTCTTAAATTTGCATTAAGTATTTGCGGCGACAAATGAACGAATAACGAGATTAGATTAGTGCGGAGTATCTACCATAACTAAAAAGTTAAAAATAAAAACGATTTACAAAATAAAAATAACAACCGACTTCCTAAAAAAATACTACAAAGTGAAAAAACTATAAAGTCTAAAATAACTTTAATTTCGGAAGTCGGTGGCAAAAACCTTAAATACAGAGCCTAAGACACCAACTTTCGAAATTAAACTTATTTTTGACTTTGTAGTGTTTTTTTTTTAAGGAAGTCGGTTGTTTTTTTTGTTTTATATATTCAAAAAGACCTAGGAGTTACATCGTCGACTTATGCCAGGAAAATTCAGGCAACTAGGAGTATTATGAATGTAAGAGCGAGCGTAGCGAGCTCGAACATTTTTGCCCACCTCGGATAGGTTAGATTTTCTTTTGATTTTTTATAGAACCGGGAATTATTTGGTTGGTCGGTAAAGAAAAGCTCAAGTATCAAGAGAATGTAGACTGCAAGACCACAAACTTACTTAAAACTGGAATGTATCATACAGGCTCTTGACTCTTTAGGGGGGCTCATGACCCCTAGGACCCCCCCCCCCTCGGACCGCGCCTGCTAGGTCAGTGATGTACATTCAATAGCTATTCATAGACAAATAATTTCTGTGACAGAACATGAGCATGGATCTAAGGACAGCTATTAAATCCTCAATGATAAAGAACAAGCGAACAAGACGGTTGAAAATTTTCTCTGCATCGGCATATTATAATTAAATAGACCCATTGCTTCATGTGATGGCGCTTCAAATTCCATCTATACAAAGAGAAAAGAATTTTATTATTATTATATGAAATGAATGTGGTATGTTCGGAAAAGTTTAGATACCTATTGCTACAATTTTTTGTCTAAAACTATAAACATACAATCCCATTCTAATAGGTTATCTTCGTTTTTGGTATTTTTAAGGTAGGGCATTGTAATTTCAAGGTAGGGCAATGCCCCACAATGCCCCCCCCTAGCTACGGCCCTGGTCACCAGCCGTTAGCGCTGCAGGTAACTGCTTCCTGTTTATTATCCAATCTCTTGTTTAGATGCAGAGTGCCACAATGCGAGTCGTCTCCAGAAAAGTTTGAGACTAATGGCTGGGGACAGTTTGCATTACCATCGACCGGATACGACTGCCATCGAAAAGTTGCGATTGGCGATAAATGCGAGCCAGCCAGTTTCTCCAACCAGAGCATACGCTGCCACTCCTGGGTCTACGAGAATCAAAACACCATTGTTCCAGAGGTGAACGTGCCGTGTCTGTAAATTCTGTAATAACTAAATCATCATCTGCCTAGCGTTTTCTCAACTATGTTGGGGACAGCTTTGAGTCTAACCTGATGCAGTTGATCTACGAGCAAAGTTTTATGGTGATACGGCAAGATTCCCTAAGCAAGTTAACCAGACCTACACGCAGTCAATCTTTTTTGTTTCTGCTTGTGCAGTGATGGCCTTAGGGTATCAGTAAAATTATACCTACTAGTTGTTATTAAGTTAGCGTAGACAGTATCATAGTTATTGGACGACATTCTTATTCTCAGTACAATCTGGCGTGTCAGGAGTGGAAGCGCACGCTGGTGGGGACCATCCACAATGTCGGCGTGTTCATGGCGATACCCTCCACCGCCACCATCTCAGATGCGTGAGTTTTTTTCAAAGTTTTTCTTTACCGTTTTATTACGTAAATCTACGAATAATTGGTGTGCCCTTAAAACATCTGCCCCTATGATTGGCTGCTTCACATCGCAAACTATAAATGGCCATTTGTAACTTCTACGTAACCCTAGGTTTAATTCTATAATCACTACACCATAGGTTTTTATTTCTGAATTATTTGCTGCGTAAAGTTTATACGTACACTCTTGTTTTTGTTTTGTTTTTACTTTACTTACTGGTATCACTGATACATTCGCGCCCGTGTCCATTAGATACATAATTCCCGTTTTGAAGTCTTTCATACAAAGTCGGTGGTTTCCCGTGGCACAATCGTCCACCGACGCTGACTGCACCGCGTCTAGTTTTCCTGCTTCTGCTGCTTCTTGGTCCAGCTACACGGTGATTCACACGCCCGCGCGTTGTCCCTATAGCGGTAATGATGTCTGCATATCCAGTTGGGAGATTTTAGCAAAACATGTTTTGCACTATACGAATTGGAATTTAGACACATTGTGAAAAATAGAGGGTCGCGCGTATTTATTTATTTATTTTATTTCGGGATAAAAAACAGGAGTACAATTATATGTTATAAATAATATCTTACTAATAAACAAAATACTTATCATACTACTAGCAACATTATCCACTTATTACTAAATTGTTGATTATTAATACTACGTGCGATAAAAAAAAAACAGAATACATGCGTGAATGGAGTAAAAGATTAAATGATTAATTGATCGTATGTGCGTGTACACTCAGTGTCACCACATATGCATTGTTATAAATATGATCTATCTCTTGGATGCTCAACCATTACTCTAGTACAAAACACTCGATGTTATAAACGGTTGAAATATAACATGTTTTAGCCGGTCAGAAATATTGAACTCACTATCGTGTATGTATTCTTTGTTCTGTGATCGTGTAAGGCGTAACGTAGTCTGGGCACGCCACAATTGCGGCGGTAAGTCCCCTCTTTGAGGAGTGGATAGAGAGGCGTCACGGCGTCCTCACCTTCCGCCTGACGCAGGTTCTCACCGGGCATGGGTGCTTCGGTGGGTTCCTGTTCAGGATAAAGCGGGAGGATACGTCCGGGTGTTTCCATTGCGAGGATCGTCTGGAGGACACGGTGGAGCATACGGTGGAGGTGTGCCCTGCCTGGGCGGAGCACCGCCGTGTCCTCGTGGAGGCGATCGGCGGCGGCGACCTCTCGCGTCCGGCCCTGGTGCGAGGCATGGTACGGAGCGAGAGGGAATGGGAAGCCGTCACCTCCTTCTGCGAAGCAGTGATGCTCGCGAAGGAGGAGGCGGGGCGCGTGAGGGAGTGGCAGTCTCTGCGCCCTCACGTCCCTAGCCGCCGCAGGAGGAGACGCCCCGGGCATCGGGAGTCAATTGCGGATTCCCGGCCACCGTAGGCGCGAGTTTGCGGGTGGCGAGCAATGGGTGGCTCGCCGCCCGGTAAGGACCAGGCTCGGGTCGACGGCGCCCAGTGTTCCACGCGCGCCTCAAAGAGATGTCAGCAGCAGTGTAGGGGTCTACTAGGACCGATGCCTGCCGGGGTCGCGTGATTGTTCGAAAGAGATACCGTGACCCTGACACTTGGGCAACTGATGGAACACGGGTGGGTTTTAGTCAGTAAAAGTCTGACACGCCCTCCCGCTCCGCCCAGAGCGGGAGAAGTCATTTGATGATTTCCCATCCTGAAAAAAAAAAAAAAAAGGCGTAACGTAGTTCCTACATCGAGTGAAAATACGTTTTCATATCTATACTAATATTATAAAGCTGAAGAGTTTGTTTGTTTGTTTGGTTGAACGCTTTAATCTCAGGAACTACTGATTGGAATGGATACATTTTGTTAGTGTTGGGTAGCCTATTTTTCGAGGAAGGCTATACTATATAACATCACGCTACGACCAAAAGGAGCGGAGCAGCAACGAAAAATGTTGAAAAAACGGGGAAAATGTACTCCTTTAAGAGCTTCCGTTGCGTACGCACGGGCGATTCGATGCGATGGGGAGGGTCGGGGAGCAAGAAATTTAACGCGGACGAAGTCGCGGGCAGAAGCTATTAAAAAAATATAGCTAATATGAAAAATCTTCGGTCCACAACGTGCAATGCTTCCCATTATTCTTGTTTTTTTTTGTATGGGGGCATCCATTAATCACGTTATGTTTTTTTTTTGGCATTTTTTAACCCCCCTCCCCCTTGGTGATACATGGCGAGGTTTAAGACTACCAATATCACGTGTATTTTTAGTACCTACAAAGAATCTTAATTTTATTTTTTAATATTAACACTATTGGAAAAAATTAAGGGATCAAAAATAAAATTCGAAATTTTTGGGCAATTTTCAACAGGCCGTAACTGTGAGAGAAATGGTCGTAAAATAAATATAAAAAAAAGAAAATTGTAGCTCCAAGTGTCTAGTTTTTGGATTAGAACTTTAAAATTTTGTTGAGTCAGCGGATTTGGATTAATCTTAAACAGCAACAAAAAAAATTTCAATTTTTTTTTAGTTTTTTGTATTAGTCTACGGGCGTGGAACAAATTTTTTTTTTGCTTAACCACTATATGATTCGGATACGTCGTTTATTTAGCTTTTTTTTTCTGGATGGGAAATCATCAAATGACTTCTCCCGCTCTGGGCGGAGCGGGAGGGCGTGTCAGACTTTTACTGACTAAAACCCAGCCGTGTTCCTTCAGTTGCCCATGCGCCAGGGTCACGGTATCTCTTTCGAACAATCACGTGACCCCGGCAGTTCTTTTAGCTTTAATTTCTTTTTTAGGGACCACGATACCGAGATCTTCAAATGGAAAAGGATCCTTTTTTCTTTGATTATCGATATGTCAGCAACCAATGATCGCACAGAAAGTTAAAGGTGGGTTTCAAGAACTTCAATGAATTCCCTTTAACGACTAGTCATTGATTTTTCGAAAAAAAAAAATCTTTCTTTTGTGGCATGAATTTGAAAATGCAACAAAAAAAGGGCTTTTGGTGGTTTTTTGGAAAATCAAGCGCTGTATCGAAAATATTAAGGAAACCAATAAAGTTAAGTGTGCCTTTTACAGTTCAATATGTCCACAAAAACCCTACAAAGAGCCAAATTAACCCAGCCAGCCGTTTTTTTGGTTTCACTCGATCGAATTATTGAAAAAAATAAAAGATCACCTTTTCTGCTCTGAAAAGCTCATAATCTTTAAAAAATGAGAAAAATATATGTTTAACACTGGCTGGATTAATTCGGCTCTTTGTAGGGTTTTTTGGACATATTGAAAAGGCACACTTAACATTATTGGTTTCCTTAATATTTTCGATACAGCGCTTGATTTTCCAAAACACCACTTTTTTGTTTTTTGTTGCCAGCCTTTTTTGTTGCATTTTCAAATTCATGCCACAAAAGGAAGATTTTTTTTTCGAAAAATCAATTGCTATTTGTTAAAGGGAATTCATTGAAGTTCTTGAAACCCACCTTTAACTTTCTGTGCAATCATTGGTTGCTGACATATAGATAATCAAATAAAAATGGATCCTTTTCCATTTGAAGACAGATATCTCGGCGAAAAGTGAACGTATCAAGGTTTCTAAAAAAAGAAATTAAAGCTAAATGAACGAAGTATTCTATTCATATAGAGGATAAGCAAAAAAAATTTTGCCACGCCCGTAGACCAAAACAAAAAACTCAGAAAACATTGTTTTTTCTTGTTGCTGTTTTTGCTAAGATTACTTAAAAACCGCTGACCCAACAACATGTTAAAGTTCTAATCCAAAAACTAGACACTTAGCTACAATTTCCTTTTTTTATAATTTCTTTTACGACCATTTCTCTCGAAGTTACGGCCTGTTGAAAATTGCCCAAAATTTCGAATTTTATTTTTGATCGCTTAATTTTTTCCAGTAGTGTATAAAAGCCGCTTTCAATTTTGTACGCGTTTGATGAAAAAATAAATACACGTGATATATTACTACACCCCCCCTCCCCCTTGTGATATTTCGTGATTTTTTATGGATCCCCCCTTCGAGCCTCACGTGATTAATGGACAGCCCCTATGGGAAAAAAAATGGAATACAATAATGAAGATACTACTAATAATAAAGCTGAAGAGTTTGATTGTTTGTTTGAACGCACTCATCTCTGGAACGAAACCAGTCGGATTTGATATAGAAGTAGAATATTATTCTACTTCTTGAGGAAACCCAGGCTATTTAACATAACGCTGCGACTTATATCTTATTGCTCGGCTCCTAAGAACAAATAGAAAAAAGTCCGAAAATTCAGGGCTGAAATTTCACGCCAGCGTAGTTGCGGGGAGATACTAGTCAGAAATAAAAACCATAAGATTTGGAAACAAAGAAAGAAAGAAAATACTCACATTACTATATTTGCGGTAAACATGATGAAGAGAAAGATCACAAACACTACAAATAACAAGTTAGGGGAAAATATGCATCACATTCACGCAATACAGCTATCGCTCAGCATTTGCTCCATCGCACCAGGTTCGGCCGCCGCTTTGCGCTGATTGGCACGGCGGTGCTTCCGGCAATCTTCGGCATGCTGCGAGCCTTCTGTGACCACTACTTACTGTACTTGCTGTTGGAGTTCATCGAGGCTCTCGTCGGTAACGGCACTTACAGCACCGCATTTATTATAGGTACAATATTATAGTCGTCCTTTTTCTGGCTTCGTCCATAATGATCCCCAATCCAAATCCCAAATTCGCCCGGTCTAAATATATCTACATACATGTATTGCTAGAAGGTGCAAAAGTACCTACTGGTGGTAAGAAATGTGCTTGTATGGTTTGTATTTATTTTTATTAAATCATCACAAACCACAGTTTTTACAATAATTAAAGCTAACTTAAAAAAAAAACACAGTCCGTACTTACCTATATGAAATATGTAATTGAAATTATCGCCTAACAAATCATAGTTTGTCCAGTTATTAAAACTCTCTGCATAACTTGTTTACAGTTGTTTACACTTGTTTACAGTAGCGGGGAAGTACGTCCAAAATGGCATACGGTTTTGTTTTTTAATCATATATTTTTAATTAACATAGTTACAATCACTGTTTATTTTGAATAATCATCTTTGGTTAATAAGTTTTAACCTAAGTTAACTCGTAATTGAATAGGAACCATAGAAAAAATATAATTTAAATTGATCGAAGCCTCTAAGGAAATTAATTTTGTCCATATAGTACGGACAAAATGACATACATAATAAATACGAAAATTTTGAAGTACATATTTCACAAAATACGAAATATGAGCCCAAAGAGAACAATTGTTGCACCGTAGTCAGCACTCGTTGGCCTTGGAACGGGAAAAGAGGTCGTTACAGTAAACGCATGCGCAGTCATCATCATCACCGTTCGACACAGCTGGAAATCTTCTGTATTTGAGTCCTCAACGTAATGAGTCTTCTGTACCAGTGTTCACCTTTTTCTGATTGCTTTTAAGGATCATTATCGTAGTTCGATTCAATATTGAAAAGCTCATCTTTGAATAAAGGTATGTCGTTTAGCCCCGAATGTAAGTATGTCATTTTACCCCACAGGTTATGTAAACATTAACTAAGTCATAATTACTATAAACACGAGATTTATAAATTAATACTTTTAAATAATGCAGTGTAATGCTACACTTTTTGAATTTACTTCAAAAGATGTAAAAGAAACCACGAGAAACTGATCAAAAACAGGACGAAATCAATAAAAATAAAAAGCTTTTACGCGCAAAAATCGCGTTCCTGCAAGTTACTTCGCCGTGACCAAGTCAGTGGCGGTATAAACTTAACAGGTATGCTAGCATGGCCGGCGTCACATAATAATATGACAACTGTAGGATTATAGCCCACCAATTTCGAAAAAAGCCCGATGTGTCATTTTGTCCGTATATGTCATTTTGGACGTACTTCCCCTATTGGGGCAGCATTATAATGTCAAAAGGAGGGGATACTTCTTATCTTAGAGATCAAAAAATCATTTTTTCTTCTTAATAAATGAATGAGACAGAGAGAGCTTTATGTAATTACAAAAACCTGCTATAACAATAGCATTAACGAATGTCACCGACTTTTGATAAACGTCATGATGGCCAACTCTTGTTATTAAAAGATTCTACCACGTAATATTTAGTACCAATTTAGTTTTATTTTGTACCTGTACTGAAATGTTTGTACCTAACGTGGCATGAACGTAATTTCACGATAATCATAACACTGGTCTGCCATTATGATACATCATATTACAAATGTTTATTCCTAATATTCTAGTACATCATACATTGCAACATGAACGGTGATCCATATGGACGAGACTATGCCTGTACTCCAAAACTACAATGAATTACATCATTCTGATATAACCAGTGTTCAGTACTTCCAAAAATCAACAGTGGGTGACGTTTTGTTTTGTATTGTTCGGACACGTGCTGGCTTAGACTTATTGTAAAATTTCGAAAACTACCAACTTATTGACACTTAATTTATACGTGATAAGTATTTATTTTCTATATCATAGAACTTCTCCGTCAAACTGTACCCTTGCAGCTAATAGGCAAATAAAAATCGGGCGCGTTGGGCCTAGGGATCACTATGGACGAAGCCCTCACTCTTGGACTCACTGCCGTCGCTATCTGCTACTAAAATTAGGTCACAAAGTTAAACTTTGTTTAAGTTTCTATACAACATTAGTTTTTGTTTATGCGAAACCCGAAACACGGGTCTAGTATTTTTATGTAAAGAATCTATGAAAAAAATTTCAAAACTGTATCATTAATAATCACAAAGTTATAAGCTTGTTACGGTACCTGATTGTCCTCGCAAAAACATATGCAGCCTACCGGAGGGCACGCACGCCAGCCGCGCGCGCGGCTCTCACTCTCACTCATTGATAATAATTTGCCACAGTGATTGTTTATGTATTAGGTGATAAACATTTTCCATCACGCTTGCAGGCTTTGGACTGTCGTAATGGTCAAGTGTAGGTAGATATTATTATGTAATTTATTCGTAAATGCAGTAGTAAGTGGTAAAATGTAATCAATGCCATTTGTTGCACCTTATGTCAACAACTTAAAGTTCAAAATGGATGAAAATTGTTAAACATCGCATTACTGAACCACAGCAGGCTGTAAACAAATAATAAATTTGTACCCTTGACTATTTTTGCGTGTTTAAAAATGTTAATCATCACTATCTACAATAATTGGCGTAATCACTATTCACTCAAACAAACTGAAGCAACTGTTAAAAAAGGGCCCGTGTTTCTCATAAGCACTGACGCACTGCCACACCACCACAAACAGCGAGTGTACGGACGTTTGAGTACGAGAGAGACATGATAATTTTAAAATCTAAACAAAACACTTTAGCCAGGGCTCACGGCGGTCGCGCGCTCGCGATACGTATGCATCGATCGATGGCATTCGGGCGACTGAGGAGCGCCGTCGCCGCCCCGCAGCAGTGCGTACACGCCGCCTAGCCCGCGCTATGACCTGTCGTGAACTCGTGACCCGTGTGCAAACAGATGATTGCGGATACTAACTTTTAAGCGTAATTAAATATTTTTGGGACAAAATATAACATGGTGTAAAAATTATTGGAATCGATTCAGTTACTGATTCTGAACAAACTATATTCAGGTTTCGCATATACTAAAAATAATGTTGTATAAAACGATACTAAACATTGAAGTGAAAAGTCAAATATGCCAAATAAAGTTACTTACAGACTTTTTTCAGTTCCAGGTTTTCGTCGAATACAAAAAATATATCAGCTTTTTAGAACTAAAGTCGAGGTTAATTGTAGCTATGTCAAAATAAATAATAATGTTTAGGGTTAGTGAGGAGTAACTTTTTCTTACTTTGCCCTTAAATAGAGATCATGATAGTTGTAAAGTTTGAGTTTCTATCTATTCTCAATATTGTTTATTTCAGCTCTCGAGATAGTGGGCCTGAAGAAAAGAGTGATCGGCGGCAACATAATGCACAGCACATACGCGATGGGGCATGTGCTGGCCGGCGCGTCCGCCTGGGCCATGCCCTACTGGAGGACCTACACGCTAGTCATCTTCACCCCATCCTTGCTCTTTATCTTCTATTACTTCTTTGTAGAAGAGAGTGTGCGCTGGCTCATAGCCAAAGGAAACAGGGATGAAGCAGTTAGGATAATTCTCAAAATTGCAAGGACCAACAGGGTGACACTTTTACCCAATACAATGAACATGTTAACTCACGGTCCACCTAAGAAGCCTGTTATTGCTGTTAAGAGAGAGAAACCGTTTCCCGAACCAGAGAAGAAGGAACCTTCTTTGCTTACTCAAGTGTTGCGGTCAAGGACCATCCTGACCCGAATGGGCGTGGTGTCGTTCTGGTGGATATCGGTGACGATGATCTACTACGGACTGACCATTAACGCAGTGTCGCTGATGGGCAACAAGTACCTTAACTTCGTGTTGACGTCACTCGTCGAGATACCCGGCGCTTTTCTTTGTTTTGTCACGCTTGACCGATTTGGAAGGAAGACTTCAATCATGATAAGTTTTTTCGTCTGTGGATTATCGCTCCTCGTACTGCCTGTTACCAACAACCGTAAGTAGTAACTGCACTGCTAATAAGTAAAGATCATTTAAAAACTAGGCACTAGGTAACATCAGCTTGAATGAATAAAACTGTGACTCGATATTAGAACCTAAATAAAAACAAACACGTAGATCATGAAAGTGCGTCAAATACGTTGCAACCCAGCGCACATGACGTAGGCGTCGCAGCTTGTATGCATTATGAAAAGTTGTTCTTCTGGCAGGGGCGACGGAGTGTTCCTAGTACCTAATACATTAATGGACAATGTTTCTTAGGGTTGTCTAATCCTTTATTAATAATTGCCACATGACCTAGTACATTTTAATATTTTTTCACAATAATCAAAGAAGGCGGAGAGAGTAAGGACTTGCCCAGTATTTCCTGGAAGGACTTCTCCAGCAGTGCGACAGTTAAGGATAGTAAAAAAAAAAACGAATAAATAACTAAATAGCAACTGGCAAGGCTTAAGTTCTTAATTAACTTTATAATATTAGTGCACTATCGGCTCATGACCAATACTGGTCGCAAGACCGGCCACGATCTTCATGGCCAAAGTTGGTGGTCAAAAAATTCTTATTTAACATGAGCATCAATATTACAGCAACACTGATCTTATTGCTGACGCTGGTGGGCAAGATGATGATCAGCCTGATCTTCTGCGGCATCTACATCTACACCATCGAGCTGTTCCCGACGCGGGCGCGCCACATGCTGTTGGGCTTCTGCTCCATGACAGGGCGCATCGGCTCCATGACCGCGCCGCAGACGCCTCTGTTGGTTGGCCGGTCTATGACAACTTCATCATTTATTAATCATAATTTTCTGCCCGTGGTTTCGCTCGCATGGTAGGTTTAACTAAATCTTCACGAGCGTGTGCATAACTCCAAAGCATTTATTTCATTTAAAATAGTCAGAGAGCACTTTTGAACTATCAATCATGTTTAATCGCAATCGGATGAAGAGTACCTATAGGAACGCACTACGGTTAAACATAGGGTCATTGAGAAACTGTGTGGAGGTAGACTACATCGCAATACACTCATATCGGTGAACGAGGAATCTTGGCTGTGAGTTGGGTACAGGTGCCGTGATTGCATAGAAATTGGAAATAGACCAATGACCTGACGAAGGTATAAAGATTTGAGATTGAGATTGCGATTGAAGGTCGCGGGAGACCTAGGACAGATTGTTGTGGCGACGCTTGTGTGAGGCCTATGCTTAGCAGTGGACATTAATGATGATGGCGATTGCTTCATTAAATGTGTTCCTGAAACAGATGGTGTACATGAAGTCGCTACCGTACCTGTTGTTCGGCACGATGGCCGGCTGCGCGGGGCTGCTCATGCTGTTCACGCCGGAGACGTTGCACATGAAGCTGCCTGACACTATCGCGCAGGCTGAGCAGATGAACATGGCGGCCCGCACGAGGAAGACCACCAACATCATCGTCGATAAAACTGTCCACGCGCCTATATAAACATCGATATTGTGACTCAATAACGATATTCTACAAATTCAAGGTTAATTTCCTAAACTGCCACATATCTTAATTTTTTATTCGTCAGGGATGAATTCACCCCTGAACCGTGGTTTTTTTGTCGGTAGGAGTCCCTAGCGACTAAAAAACCACGGTTCCTACCACTACCCTGCGTCGGTGGCCCGGGAAATACTTGTACAATATTCTACATTAGCGCATACCCCTGCCTGTGTCAGACTGCCATGCCTAGCGGGCCGCATTACCAAGTGCGGCCTATTTCGTGACCGCAGGTCCTCCCACACAGGCGGTCAAGGAATACTGCGCGCTATCTCCATGGCCTTGACTGTTCGAGAGACGACTCAACCCCAAGTTCGCTTTCCCATTCTAAGTAGTAAGGATTTTAATAAAGACAGCAGTACATGCATTCCTGCTGTGATCCTTGAGTGCACTATTTATGATCAGCCATTCGCAGCGGTTCTTACGTAGTTTCTTAACTCCTTTAGTCCTTTATTATAGTTCGATGTAAGTACATTTGGATAATGAATTAAAGATTTTACTCCCTAACTTACGTTTGTTTGATTGCTACTGCTTTAACTGCTTATACATAGTTGGTACCGTATAGGTCAAACCGGTGCCAAACCTGCTCTCAAAACGGTGAAGGAAAACATCGTGGAAACCGGCATGTCCTCGACACAAAATTCGAAGACATGTGACATCACTAACCCGCACTTGAGCCTGCGTGGTGACGTAGGATTATGGCCCACTCCCAGCAGTGGGAACACGATATGACTGATTATGTATTTTATATGTGTATAGGTAATTACTCGTTTTTAAAAGAACGTAGATTAGCAGTGATGTTAGGACGGGCGTTATATTTATAGATATGGTTAGGTACCTGTTTAAGTCCTCTGGTATTTGTCAAGTGTCCCGAGTCCTGTAACTCTTGCTCAGTGCACGCTATTCCTAATAAACCTTTTTTTGTGGTTTGGTAAACAACAAATGACGTCTCTCGCTCTGGGCGGAGCGGAAGGGCGTGTCAGACTTTTACTGACTTACTTTTATGCCATAGCCACGGTAACTCTTTCGAACAATTCCGCGACCCTGGGAGATTCCTAATGAACCTACAATTTAAAATAACCGATAAGATTGTCTGTTTTACATCGTTATTTACACAATAAAATAAAAGTAAAGAGTCTGTTTGAAATGTCAAAATAACAGCTTTTTACACAATGCATAAGGAAATAAATATATACGGTACTTACTACAAAAAACAATTTAAAAAGGAACTGTTTGTTCTCACTTATCTCCGAAACGGTTGCACCGATTTTGGCGGGACTTTCACAGATAACTCCTGATGTTTGGTGTAATATAGACTACTTTTTGTTCCGACAATACCTTCCGTGGGATTATTAACGACATCGACGCGGGCAGTAGCTAATATTTCTATATTATATTGTATCTAATATGTAAATGTAAATAAACGAATCACGACCTTATAATTAATGCAATACGTGCATCCGCTAATATCAAAGTGGCAGGTTTGTTTAGTTTTTCTAATTGAGAACCACGTGTATCTACCTACTACTAGAGGTCCGAGTGGTCGTTATCACTACCATACATAAATATTGTTATTGTAATCTGTCAACTCGCATTAAAAAGAATGACGATTGTACTTACCTATGATAAGAACTAAGAATTTGTATAATCTCCACTTATTTCACGTTTGACTATGACGTCTCAGCGGGAGATTAGGTACATACGATTTGTCGATAATCTTTTCAGTTGATAGTCGCAAAGTCGTGAGTGCAGCGACAGCGTGCTTGCTGCGTCAGGGCATCGCGGCACGGACACGCGATAGTCGCCGGCGCGCGCGCCACACGTTTGGTGGCAGTGACGGACGAGTGTCGTGGAGTGACTCGAGACCAGTCGTGAACCCTCGTGTACCTCCGCCATGGCGGTTGTTGTGGACCTGGATGCCGTTCTCATGGAACTGGGCCAATTCGGCCGCTATCAGATCCGCAACTACTGCTTCATTCTGGTGGTGATCCTGATGAGTGCCGTCTATAACAGCCAGTACATCTTTGCTGCTGGAGATGTTCCATACAGGTAGGACTTACTTGTCTCAGTTGGGTTTAGGACTTACAGTATCGTTACACGACGAAAAAATAAGGGTTGTAACCAAGGGTAGCAATTTGCAATACAATTTAATAAATTAATGCCTACTAGAGGAAGAAGAAAGTCGTAAGAATTTCGGCTCTATCATCTCGCTTTTAAGATTACTCTTTTCGTATGGTTTGAATAGGTCTATTCCTCTTAAAAAATATGAAGAGAGCTCTCTACCTACCCTACGTACTCCTGTGTAGACCCCTGCATGATTTGATTTGAGATTACATGTCACTAAAGTGCCTGAAATTATACCATACCTTCATGTATCGAATCAAAGACCACCAACGTAAATTTAATTAATATTAAGAAAATCCAATAAATAAATAATTGATTAAACAGAATAATGAAATCAAATGAGTTTAGTTTGTAGGTTTCTAGTTGATCCTCGTACAGAGATCGCCTGTTGTATTATCATAAATTACTGCATTTTCAATTTATTTATCAACTAGCTTCTGCCCGCGACTTCGTCCGCGTCAAATTTTTGCTCCCCTGACCCTTCCCGTCGCTTCGATTTGCCTGCTAGTTATCGTCCATTTTTCGTTGCTGCTCGCTCCTTTTGAGTTATAGTGAGTCAACCTTAGAAGATAGACATATGCTCTCGCGGACTTTTTTTTAGAACTTTTTAAAAGGAACAATTCCGTTATACATAATTTTTGCGTTACTTTAACCGTTTACGCAGCGCACGCAACGGAATCTCTCAAAAGGAATAATTTTTCCCCGTTTTTGCAACATTTTTCATTACTGCTCCGCTCCTCTTAGTTGTAGCGTAATGTTATATAGCCTATAGCCTCCCTCGATAAATAAGCTACCCAACACAAAAAGAATTTTTCAATTCGGACCAGTAGTTCCTGAGATTAGCGCGTTCAATCAAACAAACAAACAAACAAACTCTTCAGCTTTATAATATTAGTATAGATAACTTGAAAATTATGTACTATCTAGGGATCTTAATTACGATAACGTCAATGTGCGTATTTTAAATTATTTATCTTACGCTTGTACGCAATATTTCGGACAATGCTATGATAACTATTGTATGGTAGTTATCATAATCCAAGTCAATCGAACCGTGCGGCGGTTTTTCTTACCTACGAGCCAAATGTATTAGTATTATAAGAGGGAGTTTGTTTTGATGAAAATGGCCGAAACAGTTGACACTATAAACGTAAGCCATTTCACCACATGTGTAGCAAGGGTTGCCAAAGGCGTCATGATATTAAGATGCAGCATCCTCTGGTCTGCGGATATCGTCATAAAGTAAAATAAAACAGTACTTATAATATGTACTTCGATCTTTTATTTTCAAAAAATCTCTGTGTGCGCACTAAGCTCGAGGCTAGAATTGCAGGGACCTCTACAAAATGTAACTTAACATAACAAATAAAGGGATACAAAAACTAGACAAAATTAATTTGGTACAAACAAAGAGGGATATACAATTGGAATAAAGAAGAGACGCATAAGAATTAGGTAGATACTTATGTGAGTAAATGTAACTTTCTTTTGATCCTTGCGATACATTCCTCGAGCTTAGTGCACAGACCACTGAAAACCGTTAGTCTATATCTTACACCGATAGTACCGATTGTACTTTTTGGAAAACAAATAAATTTATTTATTTAATCATTTAACTCGAGCAACAAGACTCATAGTGTTAGTAACAATGTGCTTACAAACTATATTAGTTACCACACTTACAAAGACAAAAACAGAAACAGATTATGATATCACTGCTGCAAGGTGACAGGCCCTAAATAAACACTCACTAAATGAATTATTGCAATTTACTTTATATCTCTTACGATCATGAATCTTTCTGCTAAGCAAGGACCTTAAATATTATTTTTCGGGTTTTCTTAGTACTTATCTATGTATGTATATTTCTTATTAGGATTACTGAAAGCACTTACAGTTTCCAAAGGAAAATTGAAAGAAAATAAATAAGGAACACATTATTAAAACGGGGAACTGTGTAATGATTGTAACGGATATATAGTAAGGATCGAAGCGAATGTGTACCGATCGAAGAGCGCGTGTAAGGATCGTAGTCGATGGCTCTGTAATTACTAAAGACCGGATTATATGCAACATAAAAAGCTTGTTATACACATGCAAATATGCATGAAAAACACTAGAAATATGCACGAAAATTGGCAGAATATATGAGATTAAATAAAAAAAATTAGGTCCCCAAAAAAAAAAAAAAATTATTTTTTTTATTTAAAAATTAGTAAATTATCTTACACACACATCATCATCATCTCTGACATAACATTAACATCGTTTAATATTTTTGTAAACGTAAACAATCATGTTTTGTTCCAAATGTTCAGTGCTAAGATTGTGTCTTCGATGATTTAGAATATTTTTGTAAGTGGTAAAGGTTCGCTCCACATCCACTGAGGTAACTGGGCAGAATTTGAACGTGGGTGCTATGTTAGCACTTATAGTTTCTGGCAAAAGTTCTGCCGTCCCATTAATGAAACTATCAACTTTCAAAACCTGGGTTATTGTTGAATATGTTTTCAAATTTTTCTTTAAGTTTATGCGGCAATGCCATTGGCAACGTGGAGTTTATTTGGCGGATTTTATTCATTGTTTGGATAGATCCATTCAATGCCAAACCGTGAGTTTCAAGCTTTTTAATAATTTCACTGCTGTAAATGTACCGATAATATGCATCATAACTAGATCTTAAGTAAAATATGCTATTACCGCTGAGAATGGCTTAAATATGCAAATGCATATCATCCGGTCCCTAGTAATTAGGTACTGTCTGCCCCAAAAAAAGTCCTGAGTGTATGTACGTACATGTGTGGAATAAAAATTATTATTATTAAAACTTTATTTTGTATCGAAAACGATAAATTATGAACATTTGACTTTTTTTTAAGTTCTTGTTTAGGAAGGAAGGAAGACGCCATAGAGCGGAAGTATTGATGACAAGGCTAATTAGTGTGTCATATTCTACATAATATGACTGTAGCGATGTATGACGCGCTCTAGAGGAATATCAATTAGTTCTGGTGGCGCTGCGGCTGCATCGGACAAGGAAAGGTCAAACATTTGAATAAATGGCTAAAAAAACCAAAACATATTTTGCAGGTAACTTAAATGATAATAGAATGACGACTTATACTATGTTTGACTTATGTTTTGGTAGATAGGATCTATGTGCAACAATCGCTCTGCAAGCGGTTTTACATCTCTTTTGTATTATCGCACAAATCCCGGATTACCTGCTGCAACAGAGAATTTTCAATTGGACAAAATCAATTTCACATGGCCCGACCCGGGTTTCCAACCCATGATCCCAGCAATTGTATATCCGGCTACAAGACCATTATATTGCCATGATGGTCTTTTTGTGTTGAAGGTAACTTTCGCTAGTGCCAGCGCTAGTACTGCGCATGCGCCCTGGGGTAGATTCATGGGTCGGGAAGTGTTATTGGGCGTTTCCATCTGGTATTTTTCAGTAACAACCCGTAGCCTGGATTGGTGCTCCGATGATGGCAATAAGCTCACCCTCTATTATCTGGGATTTAGGTTTTACGGGTAAAAATCCAGGTGGTCTGGTACACCTCTGCCTTATCCTGCGGGGAATAAACGCGCGATGTTACGTTACTTCATGTTTATTTTTAACCGACTTCAAAAAAAGGATGAGGTTATCAATTCGTCTGTATTTTTTTTATGTTTGTTATCTCATAACATAACTTTTGACTGGGTGAACCGATTTTAATGATTTTTTTTTATTTGAAAGCTGGTTCTTCCCGCATGGTCCCATGTTAATTTGGTTCCATTCCGATAGTGGAATCCATGTGAAAACGATATAAGTCTTTTTACATTAAGTATTTGCGGCGACAAATGAACGAATAACGAGATTAGATTAGTGCGGAGTATCTACCATAACTAAAAAGTTAAAAATAAAAACGATTTACAAAAAAAAAAAATAACCACCGACTTCCTAAAAAAACACTACAAAGTGAACAATAACTTTAATTTCGGAAGTCGGTGGCAAAAAAACCTTAAATACAGATTCTAAGACACCGACTTCCGAAATTAAAGTTATTTTTGACTTATTTATTTATTTATTTATCAAGCAAGGCACACAAACGACATATTTACAAAGATATTAATATAGTGACATTCACTTTGTAGTGTTTTTTTAAGGAAGCCGATTGTTTTTTTTTTTTTTTGTAAAACATATTGGCTAGTTAACCCTTTTTAAGGTAGAGGCAGTATAGATGCCACCAACTAAATTATTTGTTTTATTCAACCGTACTTATTGTTGACAACGATTTTATTTTTCATTGTTGATAACATAATATACATTTTACGCAAATATCCCATCGATTTTCCGATTTGATAAAATACTTAAAAATATCATAAATATCAAACAAATATCAAATATCACACATACTAAGAATTGATTACTGTACCATGTCTAGTTTTCTCGGCCTTATAAAGGGTTAATCTTTGACGGGAAGGACTTCATCAAAGCCACAGCTGTGACACAGGCCTTCTCTCTGTAAGAGGTAGTGTGCTATAACCCACCAAGCGGGACCAGTGCGGGTTGGTAGATATCACAAATGTTCGGTTTTTTGGGTCTGAGACATGCCGGTTTCCTCACTATGTTTGTCCCTCAACGTTTTGGTAGCAATAGTGATGAATTATTTTATACAAAGTATATTACTGGGTCGCCACTGGTCTGGGAAGGATCTGCCATAGTCTATTATACCTACAATCGTAAGTAAGATAAATGAAAGCCAAGTTTACTTCTCATCTACATCAGGAAGAGTTTCCTGTTCTGTTGAGGTTCAGTGAGTAGTTGCACTGTTATCATCACGGTCCACTTCCGAGGACCAGTTCTGCGTCAGCGCACAGTCGGTCACCAGATCAGTAGATAATCATCTCTGTCGAGATTGCTTCTCTAATTGACCGGAACCTTTTTTGTTAAGTTCTGACTTTTTGTGCACCGACTTCTTGTTAAGAAAATTTAAGTGAATAGTTTGTTGGATGATTAGTGAATATTGTGTCCTCGACACTATCGTAATTAGATTCTTTGTTTTTTATTTATTCATTTCTGTATTAACAATAACTCACATAAAGTATAATATCTGGTTGACCGAGCTTTGCTCGGCATTTTTTGGTAAATTGTGTTTAAAATAATAAGTTAATGTTCAAGTTGATTATCGATAAAGTTGGTCATTGAAAACACGAATAAAACGACATTTTTTAAAAATGAATCCTAGCTAGATCGATTTATCGCCCCCAAAACCTGTATACTAAATTTCATGAAAATCCTTGGAGCCATTTCCGAGTTTCAGATTATATATATATATATACAAGAATTGCTCGTTTAAAGATATAAGATTAATAAAACTGCAGAAATTTGTCAGCAGCTCTTCTCGTCTAACAATAGAAAATGAAAATAATTTGCTTGTGTTAATTACTTAATTATGCTAAATAAATATACTATGATAAATTTACCTACAGAGAAGATAAAAAATCTTTCATTTTAGGAACAAATAGATATATTAGCCAACATGAGGTTTCTCACAAACATATCTAAGTATGAATGAAAAAAGTCTATATGTCTCTATTTAGATAGACTAAATAAAGAGATAGAGTATTGGACTGGTCATCTAATCCAATGTGAGAACTGGTACAAGAATGATATTAGTTCAGCCAGCGGAATGAATATTGAGCAAATAGACACCCTGCGTTAATTGGCCTTGTTATATCTAACCATTTCATGCAACTGTGAAAATCTACATTTTGTGTGGATTGAATATACATACAATTAAAGGTGATTAACAGTTTACATAACAAGTAATTTCCCTGACTTTATATAAAACGAAAGTTTTTCTTTTCAATAAGTGGAACTTCACTTAACATTATCTGTGATTGGGTTCTAAATTACCTAATCTAGAACCCCATTACAGATCCAACTGTTTAGTCACTTCAACAGTTCAAACTTGATGAATATTTTATAAGCAACTTGAAAAGATGTTGCACGTGTATTCTCTACTTGATAGCTTCAGTTCGTTGTAATTATAATAACCCATAAAATTAAGTTAAGGTTTAACTATATATTTAACAACTAGCTCTTGCCAGCGGCTTCGCCCGCGTGGAGGTCGGAAATTATCCCGCGGGAACATACTACCGGGATAAAAAGTCTATGTCCTTTCTCAGGCTCTAAACTATCTGTGTACCAAATTTCATTTAAATCGGTTCAGTAGTTTTAGCAGGAAAGCGAGACAGACAGACAGAGTTACTTTTGCATTTATAATATTAAGTGTGGAAGTGTGGATGTGGATTTCAAAGGATTAATCATGGAGTAACGATGAAGGACGAAGTGTGTGAAGTGGGAGTCATGTACTTTTTATTGGTCTTTCCCAAGTGTACCTGTCATTATATTAAAGGGTAGGTAGGTATAATAATTGCTTGTCCAGCTCAGAGCAGTAATTGTGTAAAACACTAACTGTTGGAATGACTTTCATTTTTCACTTTCAGTTCAATAACATTCTTCGATGCGTTATTTACGTTGACAGACAAATATTTCGCGTATATGGAGCAATGGATTAACAATACCCTTCAAAATGATTCAGTTCTGATTTGATGCTGGTTTTACACTTAGGTAAATACTACACATACATAATATAACACCACGCGTGTTCCTCGAAGGGTTGGTCAGAGGTGTACCTACCTACCTATAGTATAACCACATTTTGCCAGTTATGTTTTTTTAACTTCATTAAACGTATACTTTAGCAACAGAAAATGTCAGTTTTACGTCATCTCTACGTCGCTTCTTCAGGCTGATTATCTTGCTGATCTTCAACAGATCAGATGAAAGCGTATTGACATATAAAACCGTTAAACTGTTGTAAGACCTAGGTTCGCGTGTTTACGCTGCGGATCGGAATCAAACGTAAGACTCTCAATAAAGTGTCCAACCATGCCTCTTGTTTCTTATCTTGAAACACGTGGATACTAGTTAATAGCTCAGAATTAACGGCTTAAGTAACAAAAAACATTCAATAATCGATCTAATAAAAACCAATCAATTAATCAACCAATCTGTGTAAGAATTTACCTTGATTTATCGTAGACTTCTTAATCTATGCATGACTGTATAAAGTTAACGAAGCGGTCATGGAAATGGGGCAGACTGGACTAATATTAAATTGACCTTCCGGTAAAACAAGTGGCCTATTTAGAGTACAAGTTTCCCCAAATGTCCCCTAAACGAAACAATTATGTTGTATTATTCTAAGTGACATATTGTAACGTCCTAGTTTATCAGAGCCCTGACTAATAATATCGTGGTACCAACAGCCCTAAAAAGCGATGTCCATCAGTAAAAGTCTTTCGGCTTAATGAAGATGGATACATAATACTCACTTCAAAAACGGTAAAGGATAGAGAATAATAGTATATTCTTCAAATAGGCACTTTTGAACGTCTACAGTAACATTAAAATAGAATTGATTCTAGTCAGCCCTCTCAAAAGGCAGATTCGTATGGAGAAGAATGGGCCAGAAACTTTACGAGATGGTAGGATATCCTAGAACTAAATATTCGAAGACAATGTTAAATTCACCAACACGCACCACTGGGAACATGGCTGATGATATAATAGTACCTCTCCATGTATGGATATTAATATTGAACGGCATCTAGTATCCACGTTCAGTGTATGAATGAACACGTGTATAATAAGCTAGCAGCACGCTACTGATTCCCTGATACGGTATCGTTCACGCGCAACCGACAGTCGATGTAAAGCTCGAGCTTTACATCGACTGTCGGTTGCGCGTGAACGATAAATAAATATACTCATAAATCATCATCATATGTTCATCATATGTTCATAAATCAAGATTATGAAGTATCGAACTATCGATAGTTCGATACTTCATAATCTTGATTTATGAACATGTGTGAGCACAAGATAATACAGACAATTTTGATGTCTGCCGTTGTTAATTACCTTTGTAAATTGCTTTTCGGGTGCTGTTTCCCGGTCTATGATGTTCCATAATCTACCGATACTTATAGGTACTATTCGAATCGTTATCATGCGTGCGAAATTTATTTATACAACCTACGATACTTTTAGGCTGTCCACAGAAGCCACTATGGGGATAACCGACATACAATATTTGAAGACTTTAATCCATTCAAAATATTTTTTGATTGATTGTATGTATTGTATGTAGCCTACACTGTCCTACTGCTGAGCAAAGGCGTAAAGATTTTGACATGCTACTATTGTATACAATCAAGTTCATCTTAACTAAACAGACAGCTGTGCTGCTGGGTGGGGAATTTGTTGCGCCACTTATTCCCAGGGAAAACAGTAGGAAGTGGTAAAGGGCGAGCGGTTTAGGGAAACTGTCTTATGTAATTTTGACGTTCAATAAGAGATGATTCTCAGCCTAAATTGATAATTGATTTTTTATTTTGAAAATATACTCAATAAATAACTTTATAATAAGTTTATTATAATAGATTTATTTGAAATAAATGCTTTGACTTCATATTGAATTTGAGTTGAGTAATCTGTACCCATTTACGTGTAACTTTTTATGGTACCTTAGTTACTTTAGTAATGGTCCTATATTTTCCATCCATTTTCCCCTCCTAGGTTCGCTTGTGACTGTATCTCATGCTGCATTGATAAACCTATTAGTAAGGTTGGTTGCAAGGCTGTCCAGTTTAGTCCTAGGTAGTGATGTCCAAGATGAATAAATTGAAATAGCGTTAGTGATGAGCGCTCTTCTAGTATATATCCATGCTTTATTCTTAATTTTAAAGCAATACTCATACAGGGCAGCAGCTTTTAATGTATTATTAACTTTACAATACGAGCACGTACTGTCCCATTGCTGGGCAAAGACCTTCCAACTCCCTTAACACTTCTCTCTACCCAGAGCTATAAAGGATCAATATTTGTTTAAGTAGTCTAGCTCATCCCACCATCTCCGTCTGGGCCTGTCACGACTCTACATTAACATCCGTTTTTTATATTTTAAATTAATACAGATTTCTCAGATGTAAAAGATGGCATTGAATGCACGAGGAATCAGTTCGCCTTCCTGTCTGCTAATAAACAGTACTTTGCATTGCCTAGAAGTATGTTTAACGACTGCATCCTGTACGTTTCTGGTGGCACATTGTTGTCCTGGCCCGGTTGTGTTTACATCCAGGTCACCAGTTCCTTGCTCTATATTTAGTGACACGAACTCTCCGTAATGTGTGATAATATGTTTTACTCCCTCGTTTTGTTCATATTCGTCATTTTCTGAAGTTCATGTCTGTTTAGTCGTATTTTTGTTTTGAGTGATCTTAGATATATAGCGATGACACATACTTGTTTTCGTAACTGAACTCTCAGATTATAATGGTATTGAGAAAGTTCATCAAAGATATGGTGTTAATGAGCGATTTATAGGTACCAACAGATCACATCAAACTATTTGAATTTTATGAACTTTTAAGGATTATAATTTTGGCCACGAATGTTGTGGCACAATTTGATAGAGCCCTAGGTAGATTCAACCATGACTTGCGATAGATAGAGCTGGTTTAATAGTCTCCATTGTACACTTTTAATCAATAGATTTGATAAAATTGAAAAGATAAAATTTGGATAATACAAAAACAAAGTTATTTGGTATTCAATACTATTGACATTGTTTTGGATACTTCAGTTATAGCTAATAAATGATAAGTGTATAGATAACGATGTTTCAAGACCACTTGTGAAAGATTTGACGATGGTAATTGTGAAATGGATTATTTATTTGGGTTAAGTAGCTACTATGATCACGTTCAAGAGCAGTATATAGCTGATTGCTCAGTTAACTGTTGAATAGATAAGTATTCTGACTGAAATTAAGCTTAAGAAACCACCTCTTCAATAAGGAGACCTTTTAACCATTTTACCCTACTTAAGGCCATACTTGACCAGCAACGAATAGCTTCGCTTAGATGGGTAAAGCTAATATACTACAGGGGGCGCCACGGTGCCCTGAGGCGGTACGTTCACGACATTATGTTACACCCTGATGCCACTCAGTCCTCAGCACAGCCTCACCTTGACTTGGGTGTTTGGAGGAATGCCTCTCAAATTTCAGCTTGAAGCTTACATGTGTCTTACAAAATACAGTTCCGGGTTTCACTTTAGAGTAATACTTCTCCTAGACAGGTTGCAAACCAATGTTGACGCCTGTCTCACCAAATAACACAAGTCAAAGACTCCAACAATTCGACCTCAATATCATAATCGAGGACTCCAAAAACCCCAGTACCTACCTACACCAAAGTTTCAGACGGATCGGAGCAACGGAGTTTAACTCGCATTCGTACTCACATTTCTCTATTTTTTTTTCTTATTTGTTTTCCTGTTATAGAGCTAACTTCAATAAGGCCCTGTTGACCTACAAAATTATTTTTTATAAAAACCTATCTCAGGCACTAGACTGTCACAAAGTTAGCACATTTCATGCACTACTGTCAAATTTAAGCACATGTTTATAACTTCTGTAGAGACAATAAATGTTTTATTTATTATTATTTACAAACAAAGGGTTAACCATTGTTTTCAAAGTTTCTTAAATTCAAAGATTTTCATAGAAATAGGCTTCTATTCCCGAGTGAAATTATTATAAGTGTACTTGGTAAATAATTCTATCTCTTCCCGCGGATGTCGTAAATAGCGACTAAAGGACTTATTAGAGAATACGCAGCAGCGTTCTCTATGCATTTTGCCACAATACTGCGAACGCCAACCATCTTGCCAAGCATTGCCCTGCTTGGCAAGATGGTTGGCGATCGCAGTGTGGCAGTTATGGCAGAGCTCTCCATTTATTGTGAGAGGTCTATATGTCCATCAGTAGACGTCCTTCGTCCTAAAATAATGATGAAGATACTTAATATCTAGCGCACCTTAGGCGGTCACCCCGCTGTGGCTGGTGCCATGGTGTTTATCGGCTATGATTGTTTAAACCAACATAAGCAGGATTGTGACACGAGAGATGCAGGTAGAAATGGGTCACTTTTCCCTTATTACTTCATGTTTAGTTTGCTTCCGTCAGCTGAACAGAGAAACTAGCCACTCAATCTTGTGTCATCGTGACCTAGAAGAACTGTTATAGTATTTTTTTAACGATTTTCCTTGTCGATATAAAAAACACGTAGTAATTACCATGAGTATCTAGTAGTTAGTAGTAACTGCTATCTATGAGATGATTCAATGAAACGAAATATTTTTTAAGAAATAATTATTGCCAAGATTGTTTCTACCAGCGGGTCCTTTGATGACCATTGATGTTATAATTGTACATATAACATAATTCCAGTATGTTTGTTAAGTATGTAGTAAGGGGTCGGGAAATTGAGATGATGTCATTGAAGTCACTATACTATATCATTGATAGGCCTGTTAGTCTAGTGGTTAGTGACCCTGACTGCTAAGACTGAGGTCGTGGGTTCGATTCCCACCCAGGACAAATGTTTGTGTGATGAGCACAATCATTTGTTCTGTGTCTGGTTGTAATTTTTCCAAAAAACTTTTTAACAAAAAATTAAACCGCCGAAAAAACTGAAAAGCATAAAATAATAAACCTTAAAATTATGAGTCGACGCTTTGAGTGATCTTTGTTCATTGATTTTTCAGCGCCGACTCAAAATTTTAAGGTTTATTATTTTATGCTTTTCAGTTTTTTCGGCGGTTTAATTTTTTGTTAAAAAGTTTTTATTTTATAATTTTTTGTCACTTTAATGTACTAATAATACTTGGCAAGGTATACCCTATCCAACAAAAAAAGAATTATCAAAATCGGACTACTCTGTATAAAGTTATGCGTGGTTATACATTACAATCAGTGAGTGAACAATCAATCATCCCCTGTTTTCCGACCCTTAGGGTTCGATTTTGTTTTCCAAATTTATATGGGACCACCTTGGAAGTATACCCTTTCCAATAAAAAAGAATTGTCACAATTGGACTACCATGTACAAAGTTATGCGTGATCATACATAATAAAAAATAAAAAAAAAATATACGCGTCGAATTGATAACCTCCTCCTTTTTTTTCGTCGGTTAATAATATGTATGTATTTAGAAATATATAAGTATGTTTATCAGGGTCTTTTTCAAGAAAAATGTTCATCAGAAAATTGCGTGTCCTACGACTTTAAGCCTCTATTCTTCAGGCAAATGCAGTTCAAACTCAGTGTTTTAATAAGAAAACGACAAAATATGTTCAAAATGTATTATTAACATATTCAGAAGTACGAAAATCTGTGTAATATTGATTAAATTTATCATTATCAGGAAGATGCAAGATGATTTTTGACGTGTCCCACGCAGGTTTTGTAAAGTTCCGAACGTAAAATATCACTGTTATCCGACCTTAGTAATTTTATGTAATTTGGCAGGATTATATGATTTAAATTGAATAATAAACTTAATTCATAAGGTGCTAGAGTACAAAATTATTTAAAATACACGTTTTAGCTTGTCCCTCAAAATAACGTTGATCTAAAATTCCAAATACGCTACACTGGTTTACTGATTTTGAGTAGAAAATTGAATAAACTAAGAGTATTTTTTTAGTGCTGAGAACATTTTAGAACGCAAATGTCCGCCATATTTGTTAAATGTCAGCAATTTTGTCTAAAAGCGAGAGTGAGCGGTCGGGCGTCACGGAGTCCTGTTCGCATTTTCCACTACGAACTTGGTTTTATTAAGTAAGTAATGTTTGTTTGACTTATAACTTTTCATAGCTTAATAGAAAAAAGTGTCTTTAATCCGAATTAAGTGGAACATTTCCTTAAATTGCTTTCGAACTGTTGGTTTCTTGAGTTTGTTTTTGTGAAGCTATCATACGTCACGTCCATTACGCTACGTATTGTACTAGTGGAACACCAAATGTGACGTAGTGGAATTTTAAAGCATGGTTTTCACATGTCGATATAGTTTTTACAATCAAAACAGTTTAACATAAAAAAAAATTGTTGAGAGATTGATTAATTATTTTTAGTCAAAAGTAATTGAGTAAAGCATTAAGGTTTAATTTAAATAATTTAATCGATCGAATAATTACAGATTTTTGTAATAATCATTATTTTCGATACTCAAAACGTAAATTATACAGCTTTAGACAAATTTTACCAGATTATGGTGTTGACGGCAGCGGAGCGGTCTAAAAAATACAGGGAAAAATAAAACAGGATCCAGTAAAGCACGAACTTCATAAAAAATGAATTATTAGATGAACGAATCACAACGAAATAATAAGACAACACTAAGAAAATAATAATGACAGTTTTATATTTTTTTTACGGTTTTAAAGACATACGGTATTAAGAACACGTATGTTACGTTACTTAAGAATTCCTCAAAATGTTATTTTAGAGTGTTTTAATGACTTTTCTTGATTGTAGATGTACGTTTTAAAATTGATTAATTCTAATTAATGTAAACTGTGCCTTATAATTCCTAAACGTGACGATTTGTTCTATTAACGTCACTTGTCCTACGTTCATGGTGATATTTAGATTTAATTTAAAAATATTCTCGTATGATTACTACTGTGATTTAAATTGTATATAATAATTATTATTTAAAAGTTTTATGAAACTTAATTTTATATAACATATTTTATAGAAAAGTGCCAAAGTAGAGGCTTGACTATGCAATGAAACGTGCCATAAAGTAACGTAGAGGAATAGTTTTCGTAGAAAATATGTTGATTTTACTTAAATAACTAATTATAAGTTTGTGATTTTGAAGACTGTTCTTGTTAGAATATATTATAATAAAAAGTAATTTTATTTCATTTACCATTGAGTTTTAATACCAATTTAAACTTTGTGACGTAACTGAACTTTTTAGTTACCATACTTCCTTAAAATATATATTTCTAGTTTAATTAGAAACATATCATATTAAATTTTATTATTTTTTAAAACATAATATAACTCGTTAGCCGATAACTTGTTGAATTTCAATATTTTTCTTTTCTTTCTGGGTGGAATTCCATTACGCAACGAAAATTTTTTTTGAAAACCACCCATCAGTTATCTGATTACCATAGTACAGGCTCTGCCTAGTTTGGGATCAGATAACGTTGTGTTGGTTGTCCTAAGATATATTATACTAGCTTCTGCCCGCGGCTTCGCCCGCGTGGATGTCTAAAAATATCCCACAGGAGCGTACTACTGGGATTAAAAGTACGAAGCACATTCATGTAAACAATGTCTTATCGCACTGCTTGCTTTATCTTATCCGACCCAGGGAATACAAAGTTTTACAGAAAATTTAACCCCCCGTTTCAACCTCTTAGGGGTGGAATTTCAAAAAACTCTTTTTTAGTGGATACTTACTCTTCCCAAAAAACACACCCTTCAAATTTCATGTCTTAAGAGCCAGTGGTTTAGGCTGTGCGTTGATAAATCAGTCAGTCACTCAGGACTTTGAATTTTATATATATAGATATTATTATGTATATTATTATTATTTATATTTCATTACTACACTCTTTCTTGTCTAATATTTAAGATCTATTATAGGTATATTCAACGGTTACCAGCACCCTGTCCTCTAATCAGAATCCGGATCATTTTGAAGCTTTTGAAGCTTAATTGTTTGCTTAACAATGTAAACAACGCCATGAATTTTGTGCCTGTCTGCCTGTCTCTCTTATGTTTCTTTTAATGTGTATAATGAACAGTAAACAATTGCAACATCGTTGTAAGTAACAGAATCCCCATATCAAAATAAAGTAGGTATTAAATATGCAAGTAGCAGTGGCAGTTAATGGGCCCATTGTACGCTAAGTTGTTTTTTCCTTCTCTCAGACAGTCAGCTTCCTTATGATCCTCGCAGGACAATTGTTCCTATAACACGATCCGTAAGTAATTCGTCTTTTATACTCTCTTGTGGTGGCGAATACACATTAATGGTGAACAATCAACAAACTATTTTCACTAATAACTGACAGGTTTGTATGAAAAACTGTTTACCTTTACAAATTATTTGTTTCACAAAACTATTATGTCGCTTGTGTGTTTATAAAAGACAATTAATGTTGTTATCGTATTAAGTAGTTTTCGAGACATTGCCAAGTATTTGGTTCACTCTTCACGTGTGTTCTTGGCCAAACAATCAGCATTGCTATTCATTTCAGCCGAAAAACTTCCACTGCCGGACAAAGCCTTTCCCAATTTAGGGGGTTTGCCATAATCGCCACGCTTGGCAGACGGGTAGGCGATCGCAGTTTGGTGGTAAAATGCATTGAGAACGCTGGTGTCCATTCTCTCGTAAATCCCTTAGTCGCCCCTTATGACACCCCCGGGAAGAACAGGGATGGTGGTATTCTTAACATCCCGCACCACACGGATGGATTGCCATACAAGGTGGCAATGCTGACAGCCTCTTGGACACTTCTCCTGTTGTTACGTATCTGCGTAATCCTGTTAGAATGAAATGATTGGATAAAGGCAGATCTATTACAATTTATTAAATGAATATTACCAGGAGATGGGAAGTACAGCTAAGTATAAAAGACCCTGCCTGGCACGCACTCTTTGTTTTATGGTTCTGTCAGGCACGTAGTTGACCTTCGATGATCGGGAGTGGAGTTCCCAGGTGGATCCTTAGCTGGATCCCCTGGGTTTCATGTTTTTCAAATCGGCTCCAAGAGTAGACCGGCTTCAAGAGTAGACTGGCTTCAGAGTGGACTGACTTCAGAATGGACTGACTTCAGAGTGGAGTAGCTTCAAGAGTGGCGTGACTTCCAGAGTGAACCCGTCAGCGGTTCAAACGCCCGTTTTTATATCAAAGTCGTCTTCCCTTTCCAAACATTTTTCCAAATATTTGGGGAAATATGGGGTTCATGCTATACTTACACTTTAATTCATGATTCCTAATACCTATTTATCATCCTTTTTATTTGTTTCTATGTTTACACTATTCATGCTTTACTTATTTTTATTTGTTTATATGTCTACACCCAGCAAATCGATCTAAATACAATTTATTCACTTAAAAATAGCTGTAATAAAATATTAACTCAAATTTTCATGTTGTGACAAGCCAAATTGTCAACTGTCAGTTACTTTTCTGCTTCTTCTTCTTTCGTGTCGATGGTACACGTACACTTTTTACTATATTGTTTGAGCCCAGTAGGTGGCCACGTTTATTGCGGCATCAGTGGCATTTTTTAGATCATCTGAGGTGCAGGTGAACGGGCACTTTTCTGCTTAGTCTATGAATGGCTACTTTTTGGTTTATATAATTTAAATTATTTTTATCAATATGTCTAGCTATTTGATTTTATTAATTATTACGATTGTTTACTAAATAACTTAACTTAAAATTATATTTATAAAATTCTTTACGCACTCATGTGGCCAGCTATACGCACTCATGGATATGTCCTGGCCGACTACACTTGTCAGATGAGATGATGGCTACAAGAAAACTAATATTTAGAAAAATGTTTGGAAAGGGAAGATAACTTTGATATAAGGGCATTTTCATTTAAAAGTGCCCCCGTTGGAAAACTAATGGGTTTTCCTAAACATACATTTTCCAATGAATTGAGGTTTTCCTAACATTCTTTATAGTCTGATGTACTGCAAATTATGCTTTGCTTCCGATAGATTGCTTAAATATTAGTAAAAATTGAAAATTAAGTGGACACTATAGCTAATTTGAGGTCAGTTTGGTGACAATAAATAACGGCTGTAAACTTAAAAACAATAAGCTTATGACTTTATTTTCGCTTTTGATTTGTTCAAAACATTTTAATTTATCAGAAAAAAGACAAGTTATACTAAAATATGATACGTAATTACTTATAATTAAGTTTTAGTTTCGGTTTTGTGACAATTGATGCCATTGCGATTACAATTTTGTTTGTAATTTTTAGTTGAGTTATCAGTTATTCAAATTATAATTTGTATTTAATATAGTAATTTATTTGAAAAAAATTCAACGAGAAAAATATGAAGTAAATGTTAAAGTAAACTAACTTACTAGAGAATGGGCAGCAGCGTTCTCTATGCATTTTATCACCATTCTGCGATCGCCAACCCGCCTGCCAAGCGTGGCGATTATGGCAAAGCCCCCCAAATTGGGGGAGGCCTAAGTCCAGCAGTGGACGTCTTACGGCTGTAATGATGATGATGATGATGATGTTAAAATAAAATCAGCAACAATAAATCAAACCGACATTCAAACTGGGACAATCACCAAACTTAAGCTTAAGCTGAGGCTACATGAGTTACTAAAATAGGAATAAAAGTCATGTTTTTTAACATTTATTTGTCCTGTTTGTGTTATTTGTAACTTCTTTTTTACTGGCTGTTACAAGACTGTTATGCTTCTCGTAAAACGTTTACATTTGTTTACAAGTTTGTTTTTTCTTCGCAGCCTTCGTATGAATTTTGTATCTATCCGACTTAGATTTACGTCTTCTTTTTGTAAAGCAATACCGGGTATTGAATTTATATCTTGAGAAATGTGTTTTTTTGTTATCTTTTGTTTCTTCCTCTTATTCCTTTTTTAATTTCTCCAATTTTCTCTTCTCATGTTTGCTCCGTCTTGTGTGAGTTCTGATTTTTTTTCTTGAACTTAACTTTAACTATATTTTGTTTTCTTTGTCTTTCAAAATCGACAAGTTTCTCTCTGTATCGTTGAAGTTTGTTAAAATTACCTGAAAAAACCAAGAGCAGATAACGATCCATGTAGACCCAGCTTCATGCGTCGGTTTACTGACATTAGCAGTCCGGCCTATACGTGACGGTTCAAAACGTCACAAACCTGACCGTCACATTTTTCTAGTTGAAATGGATAAAAATGCACTGTAATTAATTTAACTGATATATTTCTGTACTAAATAGATAAATATATTACTTAAACAATATGTTAGTCGATCAAAAATAGACGAAGAGTAAGTTACAACGTTTAATAATGTAAAAAGGCTTCAAACCTGACTGAAGAAGCTGTGACTAACCGCCGACGCCAACAAAACGCCTTTCTCACTGAAATATCTTGACGAAATGGCAGATTCCAAAACGGCAGCTAGGATCCTTTGCAGATTTTGTTTCCATTTTTAATAAACCGAATCGTTCAATTAGAAAAAATACTTCGATTTGGACCGTCACAATACTGACATGTCCGGTCGGCTCCAATTTTGATTATTTTCGAAAAATCAATTTCACGCCTATAATAATAGAGTTTTATTTACGATTTAATCTTATGTGATGAAAATAATAGTTCTACTACACGTAAACCATAACTTAACAATGTGTTCGTAAGAAATATTGCCGGAAATTCGGTTTGTTTGTAGTAAGTACGCACTGGGACAAGCGAAAAACTGCTACTTTTGGTATTTTACTTGACCATAATTTTATTAATTTAAGCTTATTATATATTTTTTTTATTAGAAAATGAACCTAATTCATTCAGATTCGAAATGTTTCATAAAAGAATAATTATGTATTCATATGAAGTCACAATACAGATTTTAAAACTTGGGACAGAGCAAAATTGAGGGGGGCACGTTTTTGTGAAAATGCCCATAAAAACGGGCGTTCGAACCGCTGACGGGTCCACTCTGGAAGCCACGCCACTCTTGAAGCTACTCCACTCTGAAGTCAGTCCATTCTGAAGTCAGTCCACTCTGAAGTCAGTATACTCTTGAAGCCGGTCTACTCTTGGAGCCGATTTGAAAAACATCAAACCCAGGGGATCCAGCTAAGGATCCACCTGGGACCTCCACTCCCGATCATCGAAGGTCAACTACGTGCCTAACAGAACCATAAAACAAAGAGTGCGTGCCAGGCAGGGTCTTTTATACTTGTACTTCCCATCTCCTGTTAATATTCATTTAATAAATTGTAATAGATTTGCCTTTATCCAATCATTTAATTCTAACAGGATTAAGCAGATACGTAACACTGTTGACAATGATGCGGACTAATTTTTTGATGCTCTGTGATACATTTCTTTTATTGAAATACTTTAGGTACTTACATAATTTAATTCTTTTTAAATAAGTAGGTAGGTGCATAGTAAGGTACTACTGTTATAAACTGTCGTCAATCTTTAGCGAAATAAAACTTGGTTTAATCGTATGTTTTAATTAATAGACAATGCAATAATAATATTCCATTTGTTGACTTACAAGTAGTTGCTGAGTACCAGTAAATAGATTGTAATGAATAAATTCCTATTTGTTATTACAGTTTTTTCATTTTTGTAAACAAAGGAAAGAATATTGTTTAAATACAAGTGTGTAAGTGCGAAAGATAGTAACAACACATATTTGCTCAGACAGCGGTTATGTTGCCGGTAGCAGCTTATCATATCATACCTAAATAATCAGCTGGTCAAAATGTTACTTTTTATAAATTAAATAAATAACGGTTATTGATAACAATCGCGAGAGATTGAGAAAGGAATTGTAATCTTGTATGTAAACAGTATCTTACAATCTAAACGACGCTAGGTATCTTCCACTTAATTATTTATTTAATTATATTAATTTAATTGAAATAATTATGGATCTTTATGCGATCAGGGGCTATTTTTACGTCAAAGAATTAGCACTGCCATCCGAAATGGCAACATTGTCACCCTATTGGGCACTTACCCCACTGACTCCGATGTGGACGGATTTTTATCAATCAATCAATCAATCAAATCATTTATTTGCAACGAATGTAGGTTACATAAAAATACAGGTGGAATAGATAAAAGTGAGCCATGTACATTCTGCTTGGAAATAGGCACGCAAAAATTTATAAACTTATATCAAATAATTAAATTACAAATTAAATTACAAATTATGGCACACTTAGAATTATTATATATAAAAAAAATGTCACAGAATTATTACAAATACACATACATTAATAATAAAAAATTTCAAATCGAAATGTTACTTTAGAATGAAATAAAAAACAAATAAATAATAAATTAGGTACATGTGATATTAAAAAGTTTTGTCCATTAAAAAATCATTAATCGAATAATAACATTTTTCTATTAGGAAGGCCACTAATTTCTTTTTAAAGTTTTTAGTATCATTTTTCATGGCATCTGGTAATTTATTGTATATGGTAGGACCCATACAAATAACACTTTTTCTCAATAACGCTGTGTTACAGGACTCAATGTGTAATAAATTTTTGTATTGGTTTCTGACAGGTCGTTTTCTTGTTTCTGTCATCGTGGGAAATAGGCTTTTATTGGTTTTTACAAACATGGCCGTTTCTAGAATATACAATGACGGAAATGTAAGCACTTTAAGGGATTTAAACCGCTGTCCAACACAGACAAGAGATCAGGGTAGTCAGATATTTTTGAAGTTTATTAAGAAAGCAATGGATGTTTTCCAATTTAATTTGATAAATTAACAGTTTCTTTTCCATTCATTTAATTTTATTTTATTCGAAAACTGCCGTGCGTTCTTACTAAACTGTAACTTTATCCGAAGACCTTTAGGTAAGTATTACTTATCCCTTTTGGTGACCGCATATAATATTTATATATATAAATATATTTAGGTGTAAAATTCTATATTTTATTTAAAATAACTTACCAAGCATATGCAAATGAAAATAGTTTGAATACGAATATACGAACCATATTAGTTTAATTCTGTCATGTGCTATGCCGTAATAATAAGGTTGTCTTGTAGCTGCTAAAATTATATAAAATTATTCTCAAAAGAAACAAGCTTGGTAGGTATCGTTGATACGTAGGTAGATACCTACTTAGGTACCACTTCTTCAAATTGTAGTGACGATGCAAAATATACCTTCTACTTAGAACGTGTTTTCAAGGACACGATGCAGGTAACGAAGTTCGCGGTTTTGGAAACAAATGCATAACATATACGTACTTATATTTTTAAACAAATTTATGTTTGTACCTAAGTGCGGCGTACTAAGTGAAGGAGTTCATACCACAACAAAAGACGGCAGTCATTGTCCTTCACGTCTTGTTCTAAGGTTTTACACCACCTTTTAATGTATAGGTTTACATATAAGTATATAAATGAATACCTAAATAAAATTTAAGTGTCTGTTTGAAATCTCAAAATATCAGCTTTTTACTAAATGCATAAGGCAGTACATATGTATATGCCGTACCCTTTTTTTTTTTGTTTTCGGGGCGAAACATTCAAAAGGCGCCCGGTCTTCGGGGATAAGACCGGGGAGTTTGGGATTTTTACCTCACTAAAACCACCCCGGTGGTCACCATCTACACATGGAAGGGGTACCGTTATCTCTCAAAAGACCAATCCGGAATCCCCTCTGTGCAACGCCTGTTAGGGCACATCTCTGGGGAGACTGTAAAGGGCCTCCCCGAAACCTAACTCAACAATTGTGCGAGGCAACACGTAACCACTGTGCGCCCTCTTCCCTGAGATCACTCAGTGGGCGGACAGAGTCCCCACTCTGAGCGCCCTTGACCTCAAACTCCCGCCTGCCTTAAATTATGCAGGCGGGGTTTCGGCGTTTGAGGCGTCGGATCGGTTAACTTATTACAAACAACACTTTTTTATTTTGTCTTTCGGTTTGTTCCGCCTAATCTCCGACACGGCTAGAGCTGGACGAACTTTTCACGGGAGTTTCACTGGCAGACTATATATATTGCCCGGTAGCACGGTAACGTGGGATAATTTTCGACATCAACGCGACCGCAGCCGCGGGCAGAAGCTAAAAGACAATAAAATAACTACACAACAGCTGTTTCCTTACACACAGACCATCTTTTTAAACATTATCCACGATGTGTTGTCCGACTACTGCTGGTTCGATTCTTGGAGGTCACCCAGTCCTAGGGTTGGCAACCGTAGTACTCGACAATAGAGTACTGTAATATTTTTCTTATGGCTGCCATTTATCTATACTAATATTATAAAGAGGAAAAGTTTGTAATTTTGTTTGTTTGTTTGTAATAAACTCAAAAACCACTGGACCGATTTTAAAAATTCTTTCATCATTAGAAAGCTACATTATCTGCAAATAACATAAGCTATATTTAATTTTTTTTAAATAGGGGTCCGTAAGATATTTGGGTTTTTCGGACCCAAGGTGTAAAAAATCATCCAAAAAAGTTCCTTATTAATATGTCTTCGAAGTACCAGGTTGTCATAACTTGGTAGGAGCTCACCTAACATGGGTGTGTGATAGCTAGAAAACGCTTTATGTCTTCGAAGTACCAGGTTGGCATAACTTGGTAGGAGCTCACCTAACATGGTTTCATTGATTCTGAGGCGGTACGAAGTTCGCTGGGTCAGCTAGTAGTTTATAACACTAATAGAGTACGCTTAAATACTCCGTTGGTTAGATTTCGTTTATCTATATTTTCCACTGTGAGACTTGATAACTAGTTGTCAGTTAAGATTGTGAAGTGGCGAGAAGAGAGGAATATGGCTTCATCTAAACTAATATTATAAAGAGGAAAGATTTGATTTTTTGTAAGTATGTTTGTAATGGATAAACTCGAAAACCACTGAAACGATTTTAAAAATTCTTTCACCTATAGAAAGATACATGATCACCAAGTTACATAGGCTACTTTTTATCCCCAAAAAAAAAACACGATTCCTGTGGGTCACGCGGACGAAATCGCGGGTGAAGTGCAACTCTTAATTAAAATGAGTGTCTGATTTTATATGACGTACAATTAGGATATTTGGGGTCCAACATTTTCGATATAATTTATAAAGATGTTATGTAACGCAAAAAGTGCTAAAAAAATCATCAATTTTTTTTTTAATAAATTGTACTCTTTATTTTCTCTTTCTGAAATCATAAAAATGTACTCTACCACTTTTAGAAAAAGTTGACAACCCTGTCCTTATCAACTTATCCCAAAATTATATTTTCCAGATGTGAAGTGCCAGAATGCGAGTCGTCTCCGCCGGAGTTCATCACTGGCAGTTGGGGAACCTGGGCCCTGCCAGACGATGGGGGTCGCTGCGAGCGCCTGCAGCCTACAGCCCAGGAGTGCGCCCCCTCCAGCTTCAGCGCCAACCATACCAAGCGCTGCAACTCCTGGGTCTATGAGAATCATAACACTATTGTTTCCGCGGTGGGTAGCCTAATCATAATACCTAATAACAATGATGTAGCTAGTATCCTTGAGGACTTTTGGGCTTCTGATCGCAAGAATAATCGTATGAATATTTATTTATTTTTGTTTCTTTTTTCTATAATGTTCTAGTACGCTAATTAACAGTGCCGTGCTTTTCTTGTAATTTAAATACTTGCAAAATCTACAAATATTATGACGAAGACTTTTGGCACAGTAAAGATAATCTATACAGTATTTTGACTCGGCCCTATCCTAGAAATAATTACCTACAGCACGCGCGGTACGTAAACACGCGGTAGACGCGGTAGGGCTGCCCGCAAAAAGTATTTTGACTTCATCTACCTACTTGAGTTTCTTTGATTGTAAATATTATATTTTTATTAAAAAAACAATTTTGGACCGTTTTTTATTAAAAGTGATAAGGGTGGAAGATGTAAATTATATCAACTTTTATTTATTTTTAATTACGATACGATCTTTGCTGGACCGATTCAAATCCTGCGATCAAGATCGTTTATCGATTCAATGATTTACGATCGAAATGATCGAATCAAATCAATAGATCGGGCACCCCAGGCTAGGAAACTACCTGCTGCTACTACGAGCGTAGTTAGGTCTCTCGTTTGTCACTTTTTTCCCCTATCCACTTACTTATTTAACCTCTAAGTCCCTGAGATACCACATTTGGTATCGACACAATGGTTTTTTAATTATGTCTGTAATTACGGTAATTGACTGGTTAATAATCCTGGTATTTTACTTGGTGTAAAAAGCAAAATACCTACCTATTAAAAAAGAAACAAATTTCGTACTAGTAGGTATATAAAAAAAATCTTGTCTTTCCTTTCGGAGTTTCCAGGGTAATTTAAAAAAAAATATCTCTGGGTGCATTATACAAGAATTCAAGCAACCAGAAACAGCAAAATATAGTTTATAAGTTCTATTTGCCATATTAAGTAATCATCTTGCACTGATTTATTATTAAATATCCACAAATCGCACGCTAACTGCTTACAAACAAAACCATTAATAACACCGCCCGCCATCCGTTTATCAAAGCGGTGCGTACGCGACTGCGTATGTACTCGGAGTGTACCAGACTCGAGGCGCGTAGGTATGAGTTGCGTTCCGAGCGTTTGTATGAAGATAGACTACTGTATAAATATCTTTACCGTGCTTTTGGTCAGTAATGTTTACCTATGTGTTTACAATAAGTTCAGTATTCATTGGTTTAGGACAGTTGGATATTATACAATTCATAACACATAACATAACATCACGCCTTGTTTCCCCGAAGGGTTGGGCAGAGGTGTACTTATAGTACACCCACATTTCGCCTGTTATGTTCAAGTCCCATGTAATAGGGGGCGAGCCTATTGCCATCAACCGGGCACAAATCCAGACTCCGGGCTGCTGCTGAGAAATTCCAGATGGAAAAACCCAATAACACTTTGCCTGACCTGGAATCTAACCCAGGACCTCATGCACAGCAGTAGCGCTTGCTACCACTAGACCAACTCGGCAGTAATCTCTCTGTAGGCAGACATGCTTTTTTTTTTTTTCAGGATGGGAAATCATCAAATGACTTCTCCCGCTCTGGGCGTGTCAGACTTTTACTGACTAAAACCCACCCGTGTTCCATCAGTTGCCCATGTGTCAGGGTCACGGTATCTCTTTCGAACAATCACGCGACTAGGCAGACATGCTTTATGTATTAAATATGCAAAGCAAGGTAAGGAAAGTAAATAGATACTTATTGTGAAGGTAGATACTTTTGTAGGACAGTTACAGAGTGATTTGGAACGAGCCACTTATCGCGTGCGTGTGCTGCCGACACTTCAATAAGTAAACTTCTTGTTTACATGAATTATTGTAAGATAATGCGAGAACGAGTTTGGCGACGACCTTATCGGTTCGATGAACGCAATTCGACAAGGTGATGTTATAGTACCTGAAGATACCATTTAAAGATAAGAGTTACTTAGGAAAAAATCGCGATTACTGAACCGATAAGTTGGTCACTTATCTCTAAACCAGATGCAACTGGACACTAATCTAAACTCATCTGGTTCACTCTAGACTGCACTTTGTCTATGTTCGTACTACAATTTCAAACTGAAACCCAGCTATGGTATTTTTCCTAGTCACCGTAAGCGCGGGCTTGTGGGCGGCGAACAGTAGGTAGCTCGCCGCCCGGTAAGGACCAGATCCAGCCGGCGTAGCATGACCAATTCTATATCTATTCTACCAAGAACAAAAAAAGTTCCTTATGTATTTTAATGCTGTAAAAATGTTTCTATCTCTTCAGAAAAATAGTCATCATACTTGACATCGTACTCTTGTCGACTGAAGAATAGAAACATCTCTTTTTTTCCAGTTTTACACAATTAATCTATCATTTTGTCTTATCTTCCGTCGACAAATTCCGTTTCTAGGCGGTCATGCTACGCGTGCTGGTCGACGGCGCCTAGTGTTCCACGCGCGCCTCAAATCGATGTCAGCAAAATCGACGGGGGCCTGATGCCTGCCAGGGTTGCGGATTTGATCGTAGCACATGCAAAAGAAGGAACACGTGTGGGTTTCAGTCAGTAGGTAATAGTCTGACACACCCTTCCGTTCTGCCCAGAGCGGGACAATTAGTAATTTTATGCTTCCCCCCCCGCCCAAAATAAAAAACCTATGGTATTAAAAAGGAAAAATAAAAAGGAATAACGACTTTGTACTATTTTAATACAATCGGAAAAAAATAATAGTTATAACATTAAAATAGTTATGAAGAAACAGACAGTTGAGTCCTTTTTTTTTTCATGATGGGAAATCATCAAATGACTTCTCCCGCTCTGGGCGGAGCGGGAGGGCGTGTCAGACTTTTACTGACTAAAACCCACCCGTGACCATCAGTTGCCCATGTGCCAGGGTCACGGTATCTCTTTCGAACAATCACGCGACCCCGGCAGGCATCGGTCCTAGTAGACCCCTTCACTGCTGCTGACATCTCTTTGAGGCGCGCGTGGACCACTACACGCTGTCGACCCGAGCCTGGTCCTTACCGGGCGGCGAGCTACCCATTGCTTGCCACCCGCAAGCTCGCGCCTACGGTGGCCGGGAGAGCGCTATCGACTCCCGACGCCCGGGGCGTCTCCTCCTGCGGCGGCTAGGGACGTGAGGGCACAGTGACTGCCACTCCCTCACGCGCCCCGCCTCCTCCTTCGCGAGCATTACTGCTTCGCAGAAGGAGGTGACGGCTTCCCATGCCCTCTCGCTCCGTACCATGGCTCGCACCAGGGCCGGACGCGAGAGGTCACCGCCGCCGATCGCCTCCACGAGGACACGGCGGTGCTCCGCCCAGGCAGGGCACATCTTCCACCGTATGCTCCACCGTGTCTCGAGACGATCCTCACAATGGAAACACCTGGGCGTATCCTCCCGCTTTATCCTGAACAGGAACCCACCGAAGCACCCATGCCCGGTGAGAACCTGCGTCAGGCGGAAGGTGAGGACGCCGTGGCGCCTCTCTATCCACTCCTCAAAGAGGGGACTTACCGCCGCAATTGTGGCGTGCCCTGCGCTGGGTTGCGACAATCGTACCCGCCATGTCGCCATGAGCTCCTGCCGGAGCTCTGTCCGCCGTGCCGCGATTTGTCGCGGCAGCGGAGTTTCGCCCCGGCGTTTTGCCTCCTCGCGCCACTCCCACATGTGCGCGAGGACCTTTGCCTCGAGATCCCATGGCGGCACTCCGGCAAGAAGGCTCGCCGCCTCGCACGAGATCGTGCGGTATCCTCGGATTAACCGGATGGTCATGACCCTGTGGGCTGCACTCAACCGGCGCGCTGGGCGCAACTTCAATGAGGGCACCCACACCGGTGCCCCATAAAGGGCCATGAACCGCACGGCCCCCGAGTAGAGCCTCCGGCAGGAGGCGTTTGGACCCCCCAGATTGGGTAGGAGCCGCTTTAAGGCAGCCCCAGCCCGCTCCAGTCTGGGAGCCAAACGTCGGAAATGCTCGACGAAGTTCCACCGGCTGTCGAGGACAAGTCCCAGGTACTTCATCGTCGACTCGACGCCGATGTGAACCCCTCCTACCGTGAGTTGGGAACCCGCAGGCGCCGCGTTCCGAGGACCATGAAAACCCATGGCCTCAGACTTGTGCAAGGCCACCTCGAGTCCCAATTGCCGGATCCTATCGACGATTGTCGCAACCCCACGTGTCATTAATTCGGCCGCTGCTTCGTGCGACCACCCCTGCGCCAGGACCAGCGTGTCGTCAGCGTGGCAAACTACGCTGACGCCGCTAGGGAGGTCGGCGCGCAGCACCCAGTCGTAACTGATGTCCCACAGATGCGGCCCCAGGACCGATTCCTGTGGGACACCGCACGACATCTCTCGCCGGTTCCACTCTCCCTGGTGACCGGGGTAGATAACGACTCTATCCGTCAGATTGGCCTCGACCATGCGACAGAGGTAGGTCGGCATCCGGTGATACCGGAGTGCCTTCCTAATGCAACTCCAGGGCAGGGTGTTGAAGGCATTGGCGATGTCTAGAGACTCCGCCAAGACGACCCCAGCCCGGGCCACTGCATCCCCCGTCGTGAGGGCTCGCACGCGCATGATGGCGTCCACCGTAGAGCGCCCCTCGCGGAAGCCGTACTGGCCGTCCGAGAAGTCCGGCCCTTCCCGCACCAGCCACCCGACGAGGCGGTCTGCAATCACTCTTTCATAGAGCTTGCCCACCTCGTCGAGCAGCACGATGGACAGTTGAGTCGTGAAAGACGACGAACGCTCCGAAGGTTTACGAGTGAAATAGACCTGTCATCTGTCACTCCTTGTATAAGCGTGTTGCTGCTCGCTATTTCAGTTCATTCCCGTTCCATCCCAACACTGCCATTTGCCAACTATCTCACCAGATGTCAAGCGATGGAAAATATCCGCAAGGAAATCCACTCATTTATAGCATTAGGTACCTGCCTGAGTTATACCTATATAACGATTGCCTGTTTCAGTTCGACCTGGCGTGTGAGGAGTGGAAGCGCACGCTGGTGGGCACTATTCACGTCGCGGGCGTCTTCGGCTCACTGCCCGTAACCGCCTACATATCAGACACGTAAGTTTCTTGTATCTACAAACTAAAATAACGAACTATAAAAAATCATTTCTATAAATCAGCTTCCACGACCCTATTGTTATAATTAAATAAAAATATGTTTTTGTGTCACGGTGTCTTCTGAGTCTTTTCACTATATTAATCTAGCCTAGTTCGTTTCATCCTGGCAGGACACAATTTTAACGTGTTAGGTGGTCATTTGTTTACCGGGAGCTTGAGCTACAAACGAATCCTCATGTCCCCAAGGTACGGCCGCCGCACGGCGCTGGTGATCACCGCGGTGTCCCCCGCCGTGGTAGGTGTCATCCGAGCCTTCTCCAACTCTTACATCATGTACATGTGCTTCGAGTTCCTGGACGCCTTCGTGGGAGCCGGCGTCTATAGTACTGCCTTCATTCTGGGTGAGTTGTTTGGTGAATGGGATCATATTGTGGGCTGAAACACTAGAATTTAAAGAGTATTAATTTAATTTTGACTGTAAATCGATCTAAAATTTACGTATGCCTAGATATTTCAGTTGTCCTAGACACCTTATGAAAAGATGTCTTTGTAGAGTGTTAGGTACGGGGCAAAAGTAGAAAAATAGCGGGCTGTAAGCGCACTAATGGTTTGGCTACGGTCTCTTTGAAATGTCAGCGAGCCGTGACGTCATAATGGACGACAAGATTCTTAAGGTTGCTAAAAAGTTCGTTGGCACTGTCGCACCTGGACGTCGCGGGCGGCTTGCGAGCGAGACCGCACGCGTGTATACGAACAAAGCATTCGGCTGTCATCGGTAACGGACGTCTATACGTCGTCGGCGTCGGTCGCGGTTGGCGCCTTTAAAACATGCGTGCGCAAGCTCGCGGGTGGCGATGGCGGCGGCACGGGATGCAATACGCGCGGCGCTGTCTGCGCAAGCAGTGTGGTCGGTGTGTCCGCGCATTGTTATACATAGGAAAAAAAAATTTGCTTGAAAATAAAACACAGCAATCGGACAGAAACTTTTTTATGGGAAATTAAAGTCTGTAATTTCCACAAGTAGCTATTTTACGCAATCTTAAAACAGAGCAGTGACTAATAATCCTTCATTTTATTTCACAGCTCTCGAGATGGTAGGCTTAGACAAACGAGTCTTGGGCGGCAACCTGATCTCCAGCACATTCGCTCTGGGGCAGGTGGTCACTGCCGGCGTGGCCTGGCTCGTCCCTTACTGGAAAACCTATACCCTCGTCCTCTACGCACCTTCAATCATCTTCATCACATACTACTGGCTTATAGAAGAGAGTGTCCGCTGGCTGCTCAGTAAAGGAAGAAATAAGGAAGCTGCCAGGATTATCTTTAAAGCTGCAAAGATGAACAGAAAGAAACTGTCTCCAGATACCATTAAACTGTTGACTGAAGAACCTGAGGAAAAGAAACTCCCACAAACGGATGATAAAGTTCCAATAGAGGAGGATGAAAGATCTATTCTGATGCAAATTTTAAGGTCAAGGACGATGATGTTACGTCTACTTGTGTGCTCATTCTGGTGGATAACCTTAACTTTCGTGTACTACGGACTGTCTATCAACTCGGTGTCTCTGGTGGGGAACAGCTACGTCAACTACATCCTGACGTCGCTGGTAGAGATCCCCGGCTACTGCCTCAGCGTGCTCACGCTCGACAGATTCGGCAGGAAGAGCTCCACCATGACAGCGTTCATCGTCTGCGCATTGTCACTCGTAGCGATGGCTTTTGTGCCAATGTGTAAGTTGACTTGTAAATTCAACAGCCCTAGAGCACCCATGCTCCATTTATTGAATACATGCTTTTAAATTGAGACTTTGTTAGTCAGAAAGTTTAACTTTTAAAGAATGGGTATGTCGTATCTTAGTGAACGTTAAGAATGCTAACGTTTGGACATTCGGTATTCAATTATTCATTTTAAATGTTCTTGCTTGCAGCGTTAGCGTGGCTGCTGACGAGCCTCAACCTGCTGGGCAAGCTGTGCATCAGCATGGCGTTCAGCAGCATCTACATCTACACGGGAGAGCTGTTCCCCACGCAGGCGCGGCATAGCTTGCTCGGCGCCTGCTCCATGGCGGGCAGGATAGGCGCGCTGGTGGCACCGCAGACTCCGTTGCTGGTCAATATTATTCAAATGATCCTTTATTTGTCAGGATAAAATGTACCAGCAGTTTTAGTAATATTATAGGAAACATACTTCATACCTATTTCAGAAATACGTATACTTGGCTATAAAAATCACCGTCTGGAACTTCTGAGAACCTGACAACGGTATTATTCACACAAATAATCTTCGGTCAAAAGAAACTAAAAAATAAATGATTTATTACGAATCCAGAAAAACACATTGCAGTTCAATCAATCAACTCAGCCCGTAGTCCACTGTTGGACATAGGCTTAGAGGACATGGTGTTGTGGCGCAACATGGGAGAGGCCTATGTTCATTGCTGTTATGCCCTCTTAATTCCAAAAACCAATATTTTTTGCTGTACCTATGTACAGACGCCACCAGGTCAAGCTACCCGAAACTGTCAATTTTTCCCAATGAACCTTGAACCTAATGCTCTAGAAATAAAGTCGAAAATCTATCAAAGAAATCTGACAGATTGTAGTAGCTTGATGTGATGGCGTCTGTACAAGTTTAATGTTCTTTTAGTGTGTGCCAAAAATTGTAACTAACGCCAACTTGATTATTTCAAAACATTTCTCAAAAAACATTTCAAATGTTTACGACTAGCGCTCCATGTTAACGTCTTTCGACGCTAAAAGAGCCTGGTAACTCTCTGCTGTTATTGTAACCTTCCTCATTCACCAGATGACGTACATGGAGGCGCTCCCGTACCTGGTGTTCGGCGTGATGGCGGGAACGTCTGGTCTGCTGATGATGCTGACCCCGGAGACGCTGAAGGCTCATCTACCTGACACTATCGAGCAGGCAGAGAACATGGACAGGAAAAAAGTTGCCGCGGAGTAGAATGCAATGTTTGTGAAGATGCTCATACTGATGGATCTTTTAGAATGACAATTAAGTTAGCATAGTGATATATACAACAGTGGGTTCTCCTCAAGTGGTGCTACAACTGTCGGATCTCCTCAAGTGGCGCTACAACAGTCAGTCTACAACTATCGGTTCTCCTCCAGTGTTGCTACAATGGTTAGTTCACCTCAAGTGGTCCTACAACTGTCACTTCTCTTTAACTGGCGCTTCTCTCTCGAAACCATAACGCGTAGCTCTGCAACATTTGCGAGGTTCATGTCCATGATTCCTACTGTTCATGAATATTACATTTTTGTTTAATAATGGTGAATGAACTGTTAACATCGTGACTTCTAAACATAAAGGAAAAATACTGTTTAAGACCACGCTACCTATTTGGGGCAACCTGTAATGCTAGTTGTCTTGGGAATATTAAATAAATAATAAATATTTCCCACAAATATGTATATATTCTACATTGGATAATAAGTTTAAATATTAGTAATATAATAATGGTACGCAAATGTAAGAGTTGATCCTGATAAAGTTATTCTTAAGGTACAATTTTTTGTTATAAGTTTGATGACCTATCCGAAATAAATAAATGTGTGTTGAAATAACATAATTAGGATGTAAATAAGAATACAAAATGGAATAAAAACAACTGCTGCACCCGTCCTTTCAGATGTCGGTGGCAGACGTGTTAGTGCTAACACACTTGTGCGGGTCGGTGTGATTATGTAGATACTTACCGTATATGTTCGGAAAGAAGCCGCTTGGCTTTGCCCCAATTGTGCCGCTCTTGCCCAAACATTGGTTGGAAGCCAGAGTAAATCTGAATGCAGTTTGCCGTACGGCATAAGCCGAATGAAGTTCGGGTTCGAGTTGGCTGTGTTGACCTACAAATACTAGGTACCGAATGGAATGTGCCGACCCGAACAAGTGTACCATGCCGTATTCTGTATAGAATATTTGTTGTGACTGTAGCCTGTGGTGGCCACTTCCCCAAGGTCAGAAAGCAACATTGACATAAGAAGTGATGCTCATGATTTTTCTAATAGTCAATTTAGGTTAAGATAATAGTATGTACTAGCAAATAATCTTTATTTATTTTTAGCTTAAATGTCCCTTGATAATCTTTCAATACCGCTTTGAGCAGTCTATAGCCTGTACTACAGACTACTCAAACCCACGCAAGATTTTCGCAACTCTCGTGTTATCACTGACATAAGGGTGATTATACAAATGTTGTACGCATAAACGCTTATCATTTGTCAATAGAAGTACAAACCGTGATTTCAACCGCGTAATGAGCATTGTAGAGCTACTTACAGAATAGTCATTGTATATAAATAAATTATTTTTTATTGTAATTTGTATAGATAAATATAGCCGTGTCAATAAAAGAGTTGTAGAGTAATGAGCGGTGATCTAAGTGATTCCTTTAGACACTTGTTCTAGGTGTTTTTTATTGTGTACTCTTAGTTAAATTTGATAAAAGTGAAGGTACAGAATAAATGGTGTAGAGAATTTATGACCTTGCATTTGGCATTTTTTTCTCGACTGTGCACTGTTTTTGAAACATTATCGAAAAATCCTAAAGAGGAAATTTTGTTCACCCACTCGTGCTCACTACCTTGACGCCAGGACGCCTCACCAGCTTGAAAAGTTTCTGAAGGAATTGCTAAAGTCCCTACTCACCTACCCACTTTACACTTTTGGGCCATTCGTTGAGTGAACTGTGAAGTAAGAATAAGTACAATAATTAGTCAATATTATTGAAGTAGTTGATAAGGATATAAATAGCAATTTAAAATAGACCATATAGGGAAGTACTCTTAAACAGTGCAATGCAGGGACAATACTGCATTATAATACTTATCCTGTTGCATCGCCAACGGATAAATTCTGGTTAGTTTATCTGGCAGATAATGTAAAATGTTGTAGGAATTCAGGTTCACTTTTAATTAATCTGGTTTTTTGAAGATTAGATAATCCGACAAGAAGTACAACAAGATGTCAATATCTTTGAAAATTTATAAAGTATAAGTTTTCAATATATGAAGCCAGTTAAATAAATGTTTTCAACAACTGTTCTGTAATTTTTAATTTTATCACCTTTGATACACTTCTTCTATTTGCTAATAAATCACTCATGGGTCCGATAAGCTTAAAGAAAAAAATAATTGTGTTGTAGGCGGACTATACCACCACTTGTTCTAAGAATTGTTCGTCCACTACCGTGGGCAGGACACATTGCTCGCAGAACAGATTGTCGATGAGGCCAATAAGTTAAAACATGGCCTTGTGATGTCCGCAGGAATCCGCTGCATGCGGAGCACAGAAGTACAGAACCGGTTGAAATGGCGGAGATTGGGGGAGACCTATGTCCAGCAGTGGACGTTTTTTGGCTGAAATTATGATGATAATGATGATATTACAGGTAGGTACTGCTTAGGGAAACGATCGATCAAATTTTCTGTTAAAGGTGATAAGCTATTAATTTGGTTAACAATTCGTCCTGATTATTCCTGACTTTATACAATGTTCGTATGTACATTATACCAGAACTATCTAGGGATTAATCACGTTTTTGGTAGTTACTAAGAATCTGTTTTTTAAATTATATTTTGCGCGCAGGATTAACTAAGGTGCAAAATCCGTTATAAACAACAATTGCGATATCTTTATTAATGCAAAAACAGAAAGTCGATCTACACATACGATTACATTTTATTTAATAAATATAAATAGATATATTTATTGAATTTCTATAGGGCATATTTTTTAAAATACCTGGATTCCTTGCCATTTGTGATGTGTTTACCTATGTCATTTATTTCAGCTTAGCTAATATACGTACTGAGCTTCACACAAGCCAGTATCTTAAAAACAATTATAGGTAAAAAACTCGTACAATAAATAATGCTATCGGTGACGCATGAATTAATTGGAAAGTACATTATGAAGTTTTTCTTAAGCTTCCTTTAAGGTAATTAAACATTTAAATATACATAACATACATTTTATTGTTTTCGAGAGAAAAACTTTAAAGGCATTTAGATAGGGATAAGACCGCAGAGGGTGAAATTTTTACCTTACTAGAACTACCTCGGTGGTCCCCATCTGAATTTGGAACCTTTTTGGGTGCCTCCCTGAGGCCTTTTTCTCCGAGCTGGATCAGCCCTCTCACGATCCCAATCCGCAGCCTCCTTCGGGACCATCACTTCCCTGTTCTTATCCCCAAATGGGGCGCCCATCGCAAAAGTCCGATGTTATGGACTCTGCCCCGTGTCTGCCTTTATGAGTGACTCTACCGCCTCCTCCTATATCATTAGACGTGCAAGTTTAACAACGACGACAGTGTGAAGACACCTTCGGTGGGGTAATATGTATCTATGTACATAATCAAAGATCGATTATTATCTTAATATTATTCTTTATCGTCGATACATACCTTTCGAGTGATTATTAGAGATTAAGATACAGAAGTAGATTAAATAATTATGATAAAAGTCCAACAATTTATAGATAAGCGTCTTGATAACCCTGGCGTGGCGTCATACATATAACAAGCGCCGTTACAATACATAGGAACGAAACTGTCACACAGAAATGTGAGTGACAACCGACTCCCGACTCCTCTACATTTCCATGTGCCTTATAAGTATTAACGACCGCGTGGGAAGGTACTATAGGAGTATCTGTCAACATGACTGGCCTGTTAGTCTAGTGGTTAGTGACCCTGACTGCAAAGACTGAGGTCGTGGGTTCGATTCCCACCCAGCACAAATGTTTGTGTGATGAGCACAATCATTTGTTCTGTGTCTGGGTGTAATTTATCTATAATATGTATGTATTTAGAAATATATAAGTATATTTATCAGTTGTCTGGTTGCCATACTACAGGCTCTGCCTAGTTTGTAATCAGATATAAACGGTGTGTTAGTTGTCCTAAGATATTTGTCCTAAGATATTTATAACAATCAATCAATCAACTCAGCCTCTCGCAGTCCTCCGCTGGACATAGGCTTCTCAAAGTCTGCGCCACTACACCCTGTCTTCCGCCTTCTGCATCCAGTCTGTCCCAGCCACTTTCTGAAGGTCGTCGGTCCATCTAACTGGGGGGCGTCCCACACTACGCTTGCCGATACGCGGTCTCCACTCCAGGACGCGTCTGTTCCATCGGACATTGGTATTTTGACAGACTAGCACTTCTGTTTTCTTATTCTGCAAGCTATGTCGTTAACTCCGAATAATGTTATTTCTGATCCCACAAAGAAACTAAGTGACAGTATGAGATGTGCTCGTCGTTCACGTTGATACTCTGTCCAGATCAGTCCAGCGTCTAGAAAACGTCCTGAAAGCGCGTCGTTATTCCGACATCCCCAGGTGCCTTGTTGTTCTGTAGCTGCTCGCGAGCTGTCCTAATAACGCACTGGTTGACATCCGGGATGGCCTCTGTCAACAATATTCCTACATTATTTCTTTATAGCTTCTTATTTTACTTCATTCTATATTTTGTATTGTATACGGTCTCAACAGTGTTGTGTTAGATTTTTAAGGGAAGTAGCGAGACAGCCCCAACACAAGTACTTCGGTAACTTACTGGGGCTGCCTCAATTTATGTTATGAATGCAATGTTTGTAGATGTAAAAAATCTTTTTTTTTATAGCGTTACCGGTGGAGATTGCCAACATTCAGATACGGCAGATAATATCTACACCTACATACATATAAACTGATTCAGGAATTGAGTAGACAGATTAAATATCTCCAATGTTTTTGAAACATACGCATCAGCTAATCAGCTGCTAGTGTGTCTAACCAAATATATAATAATACCTATATTCCGCACTTCGGGATGATTTGACTTATAACCGCCGAGATGAGACAGATTTTGAACGTTTTTAATTACAAGAATTTGCCTACTGATGTCTTATCATGACTTCTTTACAGCTCGCAACAATTTGCGTGCCTCAATGTCACATCCTTGATATTAGAATATTATCAATCTATTAATTGAACGCATGCGCACTATCTTGATAATCCCAAATATCCATGAATTGGTATCGCAAGGAAGCACTATCAATATTTACACTAAAGCTTTAGCAGATGATAACAATAATCCGTAATAACCCTCACAATCATTCACCAAAATTTACAATTTACAGCCTTCTTGAGTAGCGAAATTAGTGAATTAAGATTCACCATCTATCGAAGAATGCTCCATATGATCGAACCGAATTTCAAGATTGTTACAATTGTTGTTGCTATAAAAAAGACCATGTTAAAATGTTTACAAAACTAGCCTGCCACGTCCCGCGGGGTAATCGCACACTATTAGTAGGCAGGGCTTGAATTTTGACAATACAACAACATTCACTCCTTTATTTATGTGGTTGAACAGAGGAATTTTTCGAATAGGTGAAGCAAAAACCTTCAAAATGATTCAGATTCTATTCTAATTAATATAATGTTACGGTGCTGGTATTAAAAGCATTGAGGAAGCAATCAATTTCAATTTACCGGATATTGTAATAAAACCCGGCCTTATAATTCATGATAAGATCATTGCATGCGCTCGTCGCATGGCTAGCTAATCTAAGTTAGCCTACAGCGTACTGAAATGTATCAGCTGAGCAAACCAATATAAGTTAATATCTGGTGACGCTCTTCAGAAGGGTCAGGTGCGTAGCACGAGTAACCGGCGTGCGTGTATGACCAGATGTATGAACTTACACGAGGCAAAAGGAGTATGTATGGATCGTAGCAGATGACTTCCTGTAGTTTCTGCCTACCCCCCATGGGAAAAAGGCGTGATTTTGTGTATGTAAGAGCCACGCTGAAAATGGCTAAACTTTTCATATCGAACTAGGCTGCACTTTTTAAGACAGGATTATAAAACAGTCCCAGAAACGCCCGTCATTTTTTTTATTTTTTTTCTGGATGGGAAATCATCAAATGACTTCTCCCGTTCTGGGCGGAGCGGGAGGGCGTGTCAGACTTTTACTGACTAAAATCCACCCGTGTTCCTTCAGTTGCCCATGTGCCGGGGCCATGGTATCTCTTTCGAACAATAACGCGACCGCGGCAGGCTTCGGTCCTAGCAGACCCCTTCAGCGCTGCTGACATCTCTTTGAGGCGCGCGTGGAACACTACGCGCCGTCGACCCGAGCTTGGTCCTTACCGGGCGGCGAGCTACCCATTGCTCGCCACCCGCAAGCTCGCGCCTACGGTGACCGGGAGTCCGCTATTGACTCCCGACGCCCGGGGCGTCTCCTCCTGCGGCGGCTAGGGACGTGAGGGCGCAGTGACTACCACTCCGTCATGCGCCCCGCCTCCTCACACTTAGAATTAAATGTCACCAGTCTTCGACCTGAGTTACTCCTTTCTTTTAATGCCGAGACATGAAATGTATTGCGTTATTACTATCAGCAACAAGAACTAATAATGAAAATCTCCTCAGTCTCGATAGATGGCGCTAACATTCTCAAAAACTCAAATTCATCAAACTTGTGCAAAACTGCGTACGTGAGTAATAGTGAGTTCGCACTAGTCCTACCGATGTGTTGCTGTTTATAACCCGGCGGAGCTGATTACCACTATCTTCAAGATTTGGCCAATTGACATTTTTATTGACTTCAGCGAAGACATAAAACTTTTATCTTTTTATTTAAATTCGATCAGATGCACTGTTCACGTAGATAATATCTATTTTCGTTGTATAGGTAGGTATTGCACTACTGGTACTTCTGGTATGCGCACGAACTGTGTTGGTATGAGACAACAGTAGCGAGTGGCTTGGTTGGTAGGTACTTGTCCTTACTAGTTACAACCGGAAAGAAAATAAGTTTGGTTCGCTGTCACCGCACACGGTGAAGAGGACTCATTTGTATTTTCAAAAATAAGACAATCAGCAAGATGGGTATAAATGATAAACTTACCTATAGGAAAAAAAATACATCTAAACGCCACGTTGGTAATAACAGCTATTAGAAAACTGGATAGATGATGTTCTCATTGAATAACGACCACCCAGGCGGATTAGTGATCTCAGAATGCCTTAAGAACTGCTTGTCATACAATTTACAAAACTTCAGCAATTTGTACGGAAACTAGGTCCACAAATTGTATCGCAAGTCAATTATCTTACCCTATATACTTAATCATCATGATGACTTTTCAATTGATAATTTATTATTTCTTTTGTTTATCAACTTATAATAAGTAGGTATGTATACAAATAAATATACATGCAATATAAACAGGTACATCGATAATTGAAGACATGAGTGGATGAAGGTGATATGTCGCAAAATTCTAATTTCGAGAAAATTGAGTTCAAAGTTTCGCATAAACATTTTAAAATATTACAAAACGCCTTACATGTATTTATTCAATAAGGGTGTCTGGCGGTGGCGCCAAACGTTTAATATTTTTAAAGTTTAAAATTGTTTGTATGCACATAACACCACCATTCATGCATAGAACAGCTAAAATCTGAAAAAGCGACATATTACCTTCATCCACTCATGTCTTCAATTGTGAGGCAAATGCCCTGTACCTACTCCTTGTTAACACAGTATTTATACAAAGAGATAAAATAATAATTCCTTTACTGATGGGAACCTTTCACTTGACCGATACAATAATAGATTACTTAGGTAGGTTATAGATAGATAGATTACTCTTCATGATAGGTACATCAAATAAAGTAAAAACAAATGAACGCATCATCAGCCACCCCCAGACAGACAGCAGAAGGTCGAGTGTAGCTCGATAGCAGACTTAAGTTACCTGTAAAGGAAAGACTAATTCTTTTTCCCCTTGAAATCTTTTTTCAGGTTAGCTTAAGGTACCAGTCACTCGTAACGCAGCGACAACATATGAACGGGCGCTAAATTGTAGGACATTGAATTGTTCACACGGACCAAAGACCGTCCAAATCAACCGTATGGACAATTCCGACATGTTGCAGTCACAACGCAAACATCAGCGAGACCATGCACTAGCGGTCGCTCACATCGCAAACTAAACGTAGCGTCGACGCAACGACACCGTCACAGCAGGAGTCAATGTGCCCGTTTGCAAACTAGCAGCAAAACCACATTGCAATGCCTAGCGGCACCGCAGCCACAGCGTCATTTTGTTGTTACCACAACTGCAATAAGTTGCAGCAACACTAGTCACACGTAACCACTGCTGGCTCAGATATGCGATGTGGTGTGGTTTTATGATCGGGCCCAAACAAGCCTAGCACACCGGTGCATTTTACTGAAGATCCCGAAAATATTCAAGAAAAGACCGGAAATGTAATAAAGGTGAAAATTATTAGACATTTAGGCTCACAGGCGTACAATGATAATAACCGTTTTTGCCAAATGTTTAAAAGCATAAGTAGAAGCGCGTACGAACTTATTGAATACGAATAAGTAGTACTCAGGTAAGTAAGTACAGAAGCTCAGCCTCAGAACATTTAAATGTAAATTATTTAACTTTCTCTTAAGCAAATGTTATTACTCGACTGAAGATTTTATGAATGAAAAGTTTACCTAAAGATTTGACATTATTTTTAGAATGACATCAATAATTGAATACATGACATTATAAAGTGGCTACATAATAATAATTTAGTAATAAACCTGACTAAGACTAAAGTTATGCACTTTCATCAACGCTGCGAAACTCCAAACGTTAGTATTGCCTACCAAGGCTGTGAAATTGAAGAAGCAAACAAAACTAAGTTCTTAGGTATAGTAATTGACGATAAACTCACCTGGAAACCTCATGTTGAAGATATCTGCAAAAAACTGAGTAAATCCGCATTTGCCCTCTTTCAACTTTCCAAGAAAGTCAACAGCCAGGCTCTTTTGACAGCATACCATGGACTAGTTGCGTCTGTTTTGCGGTATGGTGTTATTTTTTGGGGGCAATCTACTGATAAGGAGCTTGTATTTAGGATGCAAAAGCGATGCATTAGATCAATGTGCGGTCTTAAGACCACGGATAGCTGTCTTCCTTATTTTAAATCCTTGCAAATACTAACATTTCCATCTTTATACATTTTAGAAACGGCTTTATTTGTGAAAAGTAATCCAGATCTATTTAAAAAATTGTCGGCAGTCAGAAGGAATCCAATACGGACTCAATATATAAATCAGTTGTGTCAAGTTAAATGTAAAACAGCACTAATGGAAAAGTTTTTTTGGCATAGCCCCTCGCATCTACAATAAAGTACCTAATATTATTAAAACTATGACTGTTTTCAAATTTAAAAGGGCACTAAACAAATTATTAATTGATAAAAGTTATTACTCAATTGACGACTTTCTTAATGATGCATCACTGACTGATTGACATGATACTATACCTATTTACATTGTTTTTTATTATTTATATTACTGTATCCTTGATGACCGTTGACATTTTTTGTATTTATTTTTATTTTTATTGTAACTTTATTGACATTTGACATTTTTCGTTTTATTGTGACATTTTTACTAATTTGACATTAATTTATATCATGGATTATTTTATTTTTCTTAATGTTTGTTTGTGTAAATTCAATAATAATACTTAAATATAATGTGATTTGCATGTCCATGTGACGGTAGGACATGGAGGACTCATAAACTTAAACACCTATGTATTGTATTACCCATGTTTGCAAACAAATAAATGATTTGATTTGATTTGATTTGATTATTCTGTAAAAATCATATTTTCTCTCGATTCATGCACTTTTGACATTTAATTAATATCTTTTACATTTAAAAAAATGTTTCGTAATTTAAATAATTCTATTGATTAATAACTAAATCTTAATGTAATGGTGACATATAATTTTAATGATTAATAACTAAATTTGAATGTAATGATGACCCATAATTTCAAAACCATATTTGTACGCCGGAAACGGCAGAATATTTTGAGCGTAATAATCCACATAACAACTTTGTACAATATTCTGACAAATAAATGCTTTCTTTCTTTCTTTACATACGCTACCAGATAATTGTGTTTGTGTAATTTAGGTAGGTACTTATTTTCGGCTATCAAGTTCACGTGCCAGTCATTAGGTAGATATATACTTAAGTGTTAACAGTAAAATGATAAACGAAATTATTACTTCGATGATTATAATCACTTTACACATCAAGAACGTATTTGTTTTGTCTTTTGCTCATTAACATAGAGTAGACACACGCAGTATATAATTGTAAGCTTCGTAACAAAAGGTACCAGACTACAAGTATCGTTTACACTTTGACTGGTGTGTGCATATTTTGACAATTCCCGACCAGTCCGGTGCGGTCTTGTGGAGTTACTGCTTCAGTGGTACCGATGGCTCGGCTCTCCTTACAGATCCGTTTGATTTAATTAAAATCCGTAGCGTGAGTTTCTCTGAAGTACTCAAGCAGATTGGAAACGAATTGTTGAAACTTTTTCTTCTTAAAGTGTTAATGGTTATTTGCTTTTATTTTGTTTGAGTAGGTGGTCAACCGGCTGAAATGATGATGATGAGGTGGTCACATTGATTGCGGCATCAGTGGTATTCTTTAGGTCACCAATAGTGCAGGTGTTTTTGGGACACTCCAGTGAGTGAGACATGGACAGATCAGAAACTAAACAGTCTCATCGTTTTATATGTTATACATATTATGCGTTCGCATCCAGTCATTTGGCACAGGTTGGTAAAGTCAGATTGATTTTTTCCATGCCTTGAGCTGCGTATTTCCTTGCTTCTTACTGCATGTACGCACGCCACACTCTTCAGATAACTAAAGTGCCCGATTACAGATGTCTTGCCATCATCTCATGTTAATCTGCTAGACAGTGAGCTGTAATTTTAGTACCTAAATACAGCATGAACGTACATACTAAATGCATAATATCTATTCATAAGAAACCTTACATGACAAGGTTTTCTTATTTATTTATTTTATTTATTTTTTTATTTATTATTGATAACCAACTTATATTAACAGTTTGCACCACACATACAAGTTATAGGTCAATATTAGTTATTACATACAATCAGACATCTTATTAAATTACAAAATTGGATAACATGTGGTAAAATTAAAAGATTACAAAAATTAATATTAAAGGTATAAAAAAAGGGTAAAATTATATAACAATTATATAAAATTAGATAACAATTAGATAAAATTACATAAGAAAAAAAAAATTGTCATAAAAATTGTGCAATAAAATATTCAATAATATGGTACAGTTCAATTTAATTTATTTAGTCCATGGAAATTGTACTGGGAGTGGCAATGGACTCCAGGTATCGAGTAGCAGTGTTTAGGAATCTCAGTTCAGTACCCTCGAAAATATCGGATGATTCGTCATACAGCAAAATGTTGTTAATATGGGTGAGGGCTAGGTAGAGTGGACTAGTCTTAAGGGTCACGGAACTGGTTTGTGGTATCAAGAGCAGGGGACGCTGGCGAGGGCGAAGTGCGTGTATAATGGGTGGTGGGATGTTAAAGGAGATATCCTGTAATAACGAGAAGTGTGTACCACGAATAAGGCGGATGAAATAGGTAACCAGACCAAGATTTCTCCCAACTTCCAAACTTTGGTACCCCACCATACCCAGAACAAATGGTGTTGGGTACATGTACGGGTAATAACCATAAAGTTTTAAGTGGAGGTAGCGGACAAAAGACTTTTGAACCTTTTCGACAGCCAGTGTATAGACTTTTTCATGAGGGTTCCAGATAGTATTGTTAGTCTCTAGCAAACTGCGGATAAAGGAGTTGAACAGTATGGTTATTGCTTGACGATTGGTAAAAATCTTGGCCTGACGCAAGACAAAACCTAAGTTTTTACGGGATTTGTTGCATTTCTGTATAATGTGCTGGTTAAATGTGAGGTGTGGATCAAAATGAGCACCCAAATCGCGTACAGTCAAAACGCGTTTCAGGGGCTTATTATTCAAAGTGTAGATGTTGTGTATAGGTTGTTTGGCTTTTGTGTAGGACATAACCGAGCACTTACTAATGTTAAGATCGAGGTTACTAGCAGTGCTCCAAGTGTGAAGGTTGTCGATGTCGAGTTGAAGTGTGGCAGCATCACTAGAGTTAGCCACTGGAAGTGCAATTTTGACATCGTCAGCATACATTAAGACTGTGGAATGCTTTAGATATGTGGGAAGATCATTAATAACTATTAGAAAAAGAAGGGGCCCGACGTTAGTGCCCTGCCCTATGCCAGACGTCACCGAGTAGCGCTCCGATTTGGCATTTTTGTACAATACAAATTGCTTGCGGTCCTGCAGATAGTTTGCGAAAAATTTTAGCAATGCCATTGAGAAACCAGCCAATGCCAGTTTACTAAGCAGTATGTCGTTGTCAACTCGGTCAAAAGCCTTCTGGAAGTCAAAATAGGCTACGTCGATCTGCTTTTTTTCATTCAAATTTTTGGCTAAAAGTGTAGTAATGTGAAGTAAGTTAGACGTGGTTGAGCGATTCGGAAGAAAACCGTGCTGTTCATCCGCGAACCACCGTTGCAGTTTATTAAATATTTTTTTATATATTACCGATTCAAATACTTTGCCAAATATAGATAAGACAGCTATTGGTCTGTAATTTTTTATGTCACTTTTTGGGCCACTTTTATGTACCGGGAGCACTTTAGACGTTTTCCACTCCGTTGGATAGACGTTCGCGTTAATGGATAGGTTGAAAATATATTGCAAGGGCAATTTAAAAATGTCGCAGCAATCCTTAACTAAGTATTGTGGTATACCATCAGGACCTTGTGTTGATTTTGGAGGAAGCCGAGCCATAGCACTGCGAACTTTAGATTCTTGAACGTAATCGATATTGATAATATTGGATAAATTATTAGGAGACGCATTTGCGGTAGCGATAGCATGCTCGGGATCTAATGATGGTGAGTCCGAAGGGAAAACGCTACTAAAATATTTAGAAAACGCATCTACCACTTGTGCTGGCGACATGTCACCAAAGGTAGCGTGCTCATTATCTTGTCTGTTACCTTTCACATAGGCCCAGAAGGTTTTAGGGTCACATTTTATATTTGACTGAATACGATTAGTGTAAGTAACGAAATCTGCCTCCGTACTTCTTTTTAATAAGCGCCTATAGTATGTAAAGAAAGCATAATGCAGCTGGTCGTCATTATTCTGCTTGTAGAGCTTGTGATAATGGTTTTTAAGGTTATTTAGTTCAATAGATACAGACGTAAACCATTTGGGGTAATTCAGTCGCAACATTTTTCTCTTTTTTAAAGGAACAGTTAGACCAACAACTTTGTCAATTAAGCCATAAAAGGTCTCAACAGCAAAGTCAACATCATCGCATGAGTACACGGGCTCCCAGTCTATACCAGCCAGTTCAGAGTATAACACTAAAAAGTCTGCCTTACAGAAGTTACGCTCTAAAGTTATACTAGTGGTCGAGTCATTGGGGCAGCTGGTGTTATTTATGTTCAGGCTTGCGTATGGTGTGTTAATATGGATAGAAATATCTAACGGCTTGTGATGTGATTCAGATGAGACAACGCCGGAACACGCTGAAACTGAGATTCCCGCCACACATGAGTTAACCAAAATCAAATCCAGCATTCTGCCAAGATCATTTAAAACTGTGATTCCTGTACCAGATCACACTCAGAAAGAAACAGGTCAAAATCATGGCGTATAGTTACACTATTATACAGTTTCTTATTGGAATGTAGTAAGTAATTGTTTTACTGAAAATGGAATGCCCGAACATCTATAAACCAAATTAGTCCGGATAACAAATCAAAGTATTTGTCCACGTTGATAATTGGCGTCCATTATCTACGTTAAACATTAATTAAAACACTTTATGTTGACAAATAGTATCAAGTGTTAACAGCGTATTACGATTATGGTTATTTTTTGCAAAAGATATAAATGCGACTCAAAAATATACGGTACTACAAAATAAAACAAAGAAAGAAGAAACGGTACTACAAACAGGAACTTAACAAAGACGTATAATTAAGGTGCACCAATCTTGAGCTGGTCTCTCTTCTACAATGTCCTTGTACTCCGCATGAGGGTCGCGACTATCCATGATAAACATTGTACTATCGCTAAATCTAAACAGCTTATCGTTAAATTAATATTTTATTATAATCCTCTACATTTATCTGATAAGACTTCCTCTTGTTTCGCTGCGATGAGCTGCGTTTCACTTCTTCGGGGTACATGGCTCGGGACGCCGCGTGCTCCTAAGGAAAAAAAGAAGTCAGAAGTGGAAATCTACAATTGTTAGCCATGGCGGATGAGCGGAGGGACAGCAAAGATGAGACCCCGGGCAGCAGGAAAGGCAGCACATTCGACCGCAAGGGCAGCGTGTTCAAGAGGCCCTTGGACCTGGACGATGTGCTGGTAAACGAGCTGGGCCAATTCGGCCGCTACCAAATGCTGAACCTGCTGCTCGTCTCAGTTCCTATCATCATGTCAGCGTTCATGAGCGAGTACATCTTCTCAGCCGCCGCCATCCCGCACAGGTAAGTGTTACGGCAATCAGAAACAGAAAACACGATATGTCTAGTCACTATTGTTTATTTTCATTAAGAATCACTCTGCATTAACCCAGTAGGGAGCTGTATTTACTTAACTGTACACCCACATGCTGTAAAATTTCTAGTTAAATATATTTAAGAGAATTTAATAATAATTTGCACGAAGACGACTGATGACTTTGCATACGGTGCATAAAATCATCATAATCAGCCTATATTGTTCCCACTGCTGGGACATAGGCATCCATCCTCTTGGAGAGGGGGAGTACGATACGGAAAATTTCGTTCATTATTCAAAAACTGTGACCATATGCTTTTTTTTATTCTCAGATGTCAGGTTCCCGAGTGTGGTGAAACAGGCAAGAGTGAGGTTTTTAGCCCAGAATGGATCACCAACGCGATACCAGCTGCCGAAAACACGAACGGATTCGTATCCTGCGCTCGATACGAGCCGGCCGGCGGCAACGGCACACTGGACATCTGCCCGATTGACATTTTCAACAACAACAGGCAACAGGACTGTGAAGGTTTCGTCTACGCTAGAGAAAACTCCTGCGTCTACGATGTTAGTATCACATACTCCTATGCTTGCACGATCATGAAAATTGTTCTTTATATCAATCACAAAGTTTTAAACACATTTAATTTTCAGTTCGACCTGGGTTGTCAAGATTGGCTTCGTGCTTTAGCTGGTACTCTTAGCAGCGTGGGTACTTTGCTGGTACTGCCTTTTGTCGGCTATATCTCTGACACATTCGGAAGACGTGTAGCCCTCGTCATCAGTATCACAAACCTGGCCATCTTCGGTATCATCAGAGCTTTCTCCGTCAATTACCCCATGTACCTGACCCTGCAACTGCTGCAGACTACATTTGGTGCCGGAACCTTCAGTACTTCTTACATCTTTGGTAAGCAATTTTTGGTGGTCTCCAATAACTTATTTTTTATGGGTTCAATTATTTTATTTGTACACATATTCATGTTATTAGTAAATCTTTCCACTATACAAGTAGTCTTTGTAATTTTTTAAATTGTTCATCGTTATTAAACACTTATGGATAATTCGATTAATGTTACAATCATGTCTTTTTTTCAGCTACTGAGTTCGTCGGCCCGAAGTACCGCGTGTTGACCAGTGCCACATGCTCTTCCATGTTTTCCGTCGGTCAGGTCATCCTCGGTGGAGTAGCCTGGCTCATAGAACCCTGGAGATACATGATCTTAGCCCTGCACATCCCATGCCTCCTCATCATTACCTACTACTGGATCTTGTCGGAAAGCGTGAGGTGGCTACTGTCGCAGAAGAAGTACGACAGAGCCAGGACAGTGCTGGACCGCGTGGCCAAAAGGAACAGGACGCAAATCAGTGAGAAGTCTATGAATGCGCTGTGTAACCCGCCAGAGCTGGTCAAGGTTAGTATCAAGATGTAGATTATTATTTCGATACCGACACTAATAAATTTATTAAGGTTTAGCATAATTAGTCAATAACGTTCTCACTGCTGGGACACATCCACCACACGGGCCCAGTGCGGTTTGCAGTATATGTCCATGAATCATGAATAGATAGATCATGACACAGAAATCTTTGATTTTTTGGTTCTAGAGCATGCCAGTTCACTCACGATGTTTTTATTCACCGTTTTGAGACAGTGGTGTTGAACAATAGTAAGTGCCTGCCTGAACTCGAACGTACGACCTACAACTAGTAGGTCGGGGCCGTTACCACTGGACAACCACTGCTAGGTAATAATATCACATTTTAGCAAAGCACGCAGTCACAGAGACTATTTTTCAGGTGGTCGATGACGCGGATGTGCCGAACCTCTTCACCGCCATTTCTCGCTCGCGAGTGTTGCTGCGCCGCATCTGCACCACTCCCATCTGGTGGATCACCACCACCTTTGTGTACTATGGGCTGTCCATCAACGCCACCAGCCTGTCTGACACCATGCACCTGAACTACATCCTGACGTGCGCCATCGAAATCCCTGGCTTCTACACAGCTGTGCTCATCCTCGACAGGATAGGCAGGAAGCCTACACTGTCCGGAGGATATTTATTCAGTGCTGCCTGCAACATCGCCTTTGCTTTCATTCCGGATGGTAAGTCTCCTTTTATTATCACGTCATCTTTTGTTGTGTTAGTTAGGACTTTTTTTAAACATCACGATAACTGCGCTTTGATTATTGGCCAATTCGAAAATTGAGGAAACGGTGTATAGTCGAACTGTAGATTCGGTAAAGTCTATTACATTAAATACTAGCTATTGCCATCGGCTTCACCCGCATATTATATATATAAATCATTCTCTTGAATCACTCTATCTATTAAAAAAAACCACATCAAAATCCGTTGCGTAGTTTTAAAGATCTAAGCATACGTAGGGACAGAGAGCGGGAAGCGACTTTGTTTTATACTATGTAGTGATTGTATGATTGACGCCAGCACAAGTAGCATGACCAACAGGTTTGGTAAACGATAGATCAGACAAAATGGCAGATTGTAAAAAGATTTCTACCGTCTTATGCACGACGATGTTAAAACTGAAGAGAAGAAATAATTATATTCTTCAGTCGCCAAAAGTCTACGAAGTCATCAGAAACATTTTTGCAGAATTATAATCACGCTTTCGTCTTCGCCTTCGCCTTTGTTGCCTTGTGGTCGAGATTCAATCTTAAGGTTATAATTATAATCCCTATTTAATGAAAAAATCTAATAACATAGCGCATCCATCGCGTTTTAGTCTTCATAGAATCTCGAGTATACAGGTCGTCCCGTACTCGGACGAAAGAGATGTCAAGTTAGGCGGGAAGAAGTTTGTCTATTTTTGGTCAAAAAGAGATAGAATTGGTCATGCTACGCCTGCCGGGGATTGTTAATCTAGTTTTATCTAATAATTAACTAGCTGATCATAGGCAAAGTATTAATTTCATTTGATTCCTGAAAGGATAGATCGGGCTTTTATTCTATCTAGTCCTCACCTAGGGCTATATATGGGTAAACGATTTTAAAAATAAAATATCCATAAAGAAATTTAAATAGTTGGTTGTCGGTGTGTATTGTCAAGTGTTTACCAAATAGAGAGGCGTCACGGCGTCCTCACCTTCCGCCTGACGCAGGTTCTCACCGGGCATGGGTGCTTCGGTGGGTTCCTGTTCAGGATAATGCGGGAGGAAACGCCCGGGTGTTTCCATTGTGAGGATCATCTAGAGGACACGGTGGAGGTGTGCCCTGCCTGGGTGGAGCACCACCGTGTCCTCGTGGAGGCGATCGGTGGCGGCGACCTCTCGCGTCCGGCCCTGGTGCGAGCCATGGTACGGAGCGAGAGGGAATGGGAAGCTGTCACCTCCTTCTGCGAAGCAGTAATGCTCGCGAAGGAGGAGGCGGGGCGCGTGAGGGAGTGGCAGTCTCTGCGCCCTCACGTCCCTAGCCGCCGCAGGAGAAGACGCCCCGGGCGTCGGGAGTCGATAGCGGACTCCCGGCCACCGTAGGCGCGAGCTTGCGGGTGGTGAGCAATGGGTAGCTCGCCGCCCGGTAAGGACCAAGCTCGGGTCGACGGCGCGTAGTGTTCCACGCGCGCCTCAAAGAGATGTCAGCAGCAGTGTAGGGGTCTACTAGGACCGATGCCTGCCGGGGTCGCGTGATTGTTCGAAAGAGATACCGTGACCCTGGCACATGGGCAACTGATGGAACACGGGAGGGTTTTAGTCAGTAAAAGTCTGACACGCCCTCCCGCTCCGCCCAGAGTGGGAGAAGTCATTGGATGATTTCCCATCCTGAAAAAAAAAAAAAGTGTTTACCAAACAATTCATATTATCGTACACGTTAATCCAAAGAAACCGGTAAATGCGTCAGTAATTCATAATCGTGCGACTCAGATCTATTGTTAAAGCATTATCACAATCTTGTTGATTGATATTACTATAATGTTATCGTTTACGATTATTTGAATCGGTAATCTATAAATTAGGAGATAGTATATACACCTAAACATTATAATTCCTTAATGCTCACGTGTGCATTGCCTAATAATAAAGATTGGTTAATCTTTTAAATGACGTTATACAGAAAATATTCATAACAGAAATCAATACAGTATTCATTATCACACATTAATACGTGTATTTAAAATATTTTATAATGCTTTGCCTAAGACTTACATTCAAACAAATAATATTAAAGAATAAATAATTAAAAGTTATAAATTAAACTGATTATTGCTGATCCTCTGTACAGTCAGTGCTCTACATTACCTGGCCCCTTTTCCTCATTTTTTCTGTGTAGGAGGGTCAGTTAATGCAGGGCACTGGCTGTACGAATATAAACAGCGTTTTAAAAAAAATATACCGACCGACTTGACATTTTTAAGATTGTAATCTATTTTGTATTAAATAGACTTCCGATAAAATCCATACTTAATAAAGATATCGACTGAATAATAAATATGTTATGTTGGATAAATATCTATGTATTTAAAATTAAGATATCGGATGTATCATCCCCGATATGATCATTTTAATAAATACCTAGATATGTCACGAACGAAGAACACAGGGGGGTGTACCTAATGCAAGGCTTACAACCTTATATCTTTGTGTTTTAGATCTGACGACGCTGCGTCTGATTGTTTACCTGCTGGGCAAGTTCGGCATCTCCGTGGTGTTCACGTCGCTGTATCTGTACACGTCGGAACTATACCCGACGCAGTACCGCCACCGACTGCTCGCCTTCTCCTCCATGATCGGTCGCATCGGGTCCGTCACCGCGCCCCTCACGCCTGTACTGGTGAGTGTCACTACCAGCTGTGCTTGATGTAGCACCTTAATTCATGGCGCACCTTTTAACGATCTCATTTGTAAGATACACCATAATAGAACTGAGCCACGAATTAAGCCTTGTGGTACGCCTATTTTATTTAAAACGCTGAGTGATATTATGTTTTTGCTGTATTATGGGACGATCGACTACAAGTCAATCGATCAAGTAGCTACAAATGGGTTTTGTGTAGTCCAAGCTTTTGAAAAAAGACAGGAGATGCTAACGCCTTGTAGGCGTCTAAAATATTAACATCGATTGCTTGAGTAGCTCTAGATAATTCTGTATTGAAGCACTGAAACGCGAATTAAACTAACGTATCCAAATCTCTGTGCACCAGGCGGACTACTGGCCCGGACTGCCGTCGGTGATGTTCGGCACCATGGGCATCATATCCGGGATCCTGGTGCTCACGCAGCCCGAGACCCTGGGCACTAGGATGCCTGACACCCTAGAGGAGGCGGAAGCTATCGGCAAACCAGAGTCTAAAATACAAAGAAACTGAAAATATTGTAAATAGTATAATTAATTACTCATTGTAAATAGCATTTAGGATTAATTTTGCACTACATTGTGACCTTATTGGAGTTACCTATTTCTTTTCGGTGTCTGAAAATCGATGTCGAAAGTGTAAAATTTGGAACCAGAGTTTCCTGTCGAAAGGTTTTCATTAGTTGATATATTTTTTTTTGAATCAGGGTAATAATTTATATTAGGTAAGTATTTGAATGGAGCGAAAAGTAATCAACATCATAAAATAAAAATAAAAAGATAAAAACAGTAGCGCGTAGCGTTGGAAGGCTTCCCACAAGATGGACCGATGACCTGGTGAAGGCCGCAGGAATCCACTGGATGCGAGAAGCACAGAACAATTCGAAGTGGCGGTGCTTGGGGGAGGCCTGTGTCCAGCAGTGGACGTCTTTTGGTCGAAATGATGATGATGAAGCACTAACGCTATTTAGTTAACTTAGTTTAAGTATATTGAATTAACATTATTGTATTGCTCTCTTAGTATTGTACAATGTACTCATTTATGTATCTAGTTTATAATTTGTAATATAAAAAGAGCAGGCTTAGCTCTGTCGCCTTTTGTTTATAAGTTGATATTAAAAGACTTTGAATTATTTATGTTTCGTTTTTATTGTTGTATGACATTTAATTTAGCATCCTGTGTAGTCTGAGTGCGAGTAGCTGTTACGACAACTGAATAACATTTATTATATTTATGCAAATAGCATAATCTCAGTATTATAATGTCTCCGGAGCTAGACAAATAGTGAATTGTTACATTGTTCGTACTTCTGTAATTTTACTATCTCATAGTGAAATTAAAGTTATTCACTGTGTCTCAACGTGAGCTATGGGCCTCAGTTTTAGGGGTAATGGAATTAGTGTGCTCATGTTCTGACAAATATTTTATGATGGTAGACACCACCATCATCAGTAAGTAGCATGTGATCGGCTCTTTGCTCAGTGGAAATTAGTAGGTACGCTACACACTAGAATGTGAAGACATCCTTAGAGGAAGTCTATGAAATTCTTGAACAGAAGGATATAAAATTATTGCATGTTGAGCATTACCCAGGATTAAGGCGCAAATTCAGAGCGAAAAGGCATTTTTAGAAAGATAGATTGAAACATAAATGAAACAAACACATTTTTGTATATAAATTATTATGAACACTTATAAAATTACTAGATAGCTAGACAATACTTTCCTATGCGAGAATCACAACATTAGCATAATCGCGCCACGAAACGACGGGGACGTCTCACTGAAGAACCAACGCGCACGCGCTTCTTTAGATACAAAATAGAGACATACTCGTAGTACCTACCTACAAAAGTTCTTTACACACATCAGTAGGTAATGAGGATGGACGAAACAAGAAATAGATAAACTGCAGGTATGCTGCATGCGAAAATATATGAATGGTTAAAATTTACAGAACAATCAGAAAAAAGCGGTGGTTGGATTTAATGTGTATCAATGCCGTTACGGGTCCTCAGAATTCCAAAACTTTGACGGTCTAAACAAAGGGTATTAATTACCCAATAACTGGGTGGTGGAGGTCAGATAGGCAGTCGCTACATGTTCAATGTGTAAACTTAGATTCAAGTGGAAACAGTAAGTTTTCTGTTCTGTTCTGTGTTGAAAAGCCGAGACGTAAAAGCAATAAATACATATCTAATAGTAAATCACACGTTATGTTCATCAGCGCATGAATTTATATGTTGGCGGAAACATATTCAGGTTACGTACATTGCCTTAAAAAAAACTGCAGTAGGTACTGAAGTCGCTACAAAATAAGCTCGCCCTAGGGTACAATGTAAAGAACACGGCATGAATGTTGAGTTTACAGAATATTTAAGGTAATACAAGACTTACCTATACATATTTATGAAATGGGTTAGATTTTACTTACAGGTAACGTAAGGTATCATTATGTAGACACACACAAATAAGATCGGATAAGAAATAATAAACTATATCAGAAATATATATGACATTAGCGCAAGAGTCTTAACTGTCTAGACTCTAATCTGAACTAAGATCTTTATCAGATATATGCACTGTTTTGCCTAGCGAGAAAAGTGATATGCAAAAGGTTAACAAGTTGGGTTACCAATATTAGGTAAACTTTCATGAGACGAATAAAAACATTATTTTAAACTAGCTTCTGCTCGCGTCTTCGTCTTCGTAAATGTCGTTTATCGCGGCCCAGAAAAACTCACGGAATAAAAAGTAGCCTATGTCCTTTCGCAGGCTCTAAACTATCTGTGCACCAAATTCCATTTAAATCGGTCCAGTAGTTTTAGCAGGAAAGCGAGACAGACAGACAGAGTTACTTTTGCATTTATAATATTAGTGTGGACAGTGTGGATTTGGAAGTGTGGATGTGGAAGTGTGGATATGTTAAAATTGCAAATGTATTTCCAACCGATGAAAAAAAAACGGAAGAGGTTCTCAATTCGACGCGTATATATTTTTTTATGTATGACCACGCGTAACGTTTTACATAGCGGTCCAATTGTAATCATTCTTCTTTTATTGGAAAGGGTATACTCCGAAGGTGGTCCCGTATAAATTTGGAAAACAAAATCGAACCCGAAGGGTTGGAAAACAGGGAATGATTGATTGTTCACTCACTGATTGTAATGTATAACCACGCATAACTTAATACACAGTAGTCCGATTTTGATAATTCTTTTTTTTATTGGATAGGGTATACCTTGCCAAGTATTATTAGTACATAAAGCCACAAAAAAACTTAAAAAAAAAATTAAACCGCCGAAAAAACTGAGAAGCAAAAAATAATAAACCTTAAAATTTTGAGTCGGCGCTGAAAAATCAATGAACAAAGATCACTCAAAGCGCCGACTCATAATTTTAAGGTTTATTATTTTTTGCTTTTCAGTTTTTTCGGCGGTTTAATTTTTTGTTAAAAAGTTTTAGCGACTTAATTAAGATGTCATTAAATAGGTAAACATATATATAGAATTTACATGGATGGTCAAATATTATGATATGGATATATGTACTATTAGACGTACAGCAAGCTAGTAAGAACGAACGCTGAATATGTTTCACATAGACTTCGCACAACACAGAGATCTTATCCTCGCATGGAGTTCAGGAGAGCTTATTATATTGTAACAATCACTAGTACAACACTATTGTATAAATATTAATTACTTAATAATTACGTTTTGATTTTTATTAAAATTATCATACTGAGCCAATAGTCGGTGTTAGAAAATAAATGCAAATAGGTACACTCTCTTGACTGATGATTCCTTTATTGGAATAATAGAATTAAGCATTTATTTAATAACACCTATTATTTTATATACAGTCTATCCAGTTAGCAGTTTAACACACGCAAGCATATATAAAGTGGCAAAAGTCACTCTCGAATAAGTCCAAAGTTTGCGAGTATCTAATGACTCTTCTGCGACTTCTACAACATCTTGTCCCAATAACCAAATATCACAAAAGCCTATAAATCTATGTAGTATACGCAATATCACACAGTAACCATCAGTAACAGTCACTAAAAACCCTGTCTTTATAAAACTGGATAACCTCACGAAAAGAGTCCTTTATACAACTAGATGAACTAGCGAAAATAATCCTTTACTCCTACTATTATTCGGTACACTTCAAGCGAAGCTAGCAAGGGTAACATGACGTCAGCAGCTTCCTTCGGCTGATCGAGATTCACAAAAATATCCTTTAGACTAAATCACTGCACTTTTAGCTTATCGACTAATTTCATAAATTATTCTAAATGGTTCGACACACATCACTTAGTTTACTTTTCTCCGGTGACACTAACAGAAAGTCTTGGTACTTCGACATGTGTGCTATTATTTAGCGTGTGTTCATCTTCGTGTGGGTTGTCCAAGTTCTCAGCATCCATGACGTCATCAGGAAGCGCTGATTGGCTAGTGTCGGGCAGCAAAAGTGATAACATTGCGGGGCCCAGAGCGACCAGACCAAACACTACGCTCGGAAGACCGGCCATGTATTTCTCCTGCAAGAAACAATATGATTAGATTGATATTTTAATAGACGAAATACCCGGCTAAACAATATTGCATGCAGGTATATGCAGATCTAAAGATAAACCATAGCTGGACTGGGCAAATTTCTCTTTTCAGTACACCACAGGTCTGACTCAGGAAAGAGACATTCAGTGCCTTAGCACCAAACCATAACCGGAATAAATGACTAATTAGATAGGTCAATATACTCAGCAGTGGAGGACCCATGATATAGAAGCAGTGGCGAAATTTAACAATAAAAGAACTTCAACGAATAATACATGTATTTACCAGTAGTGGCGCTTGTGGAGCGAGCACGGAGCCGAGCCTGCCGACAGTGTTGGCGATGTTGGTAAGGGAGTTCCTGGAGGTGGTGGGGAACACCTCCATGGCCACCACGTACATGGAGAACACGCCGTAGCTGCTGCACATCTTGCCAAACAGATAGAATAGGACAGACGCCCACCAGATCGCTGGAAAATGTAACAGATTTCGTTAATTTGTGACTAAGGATTTGAGAAATATAGGGAAACAGTTTGCAATTCAACAATCAAAGAGTGCAATACAATAACACTTGGTGTTTTTTTCAAAACGCCCGCCGCCATCGGCGCCTTTGGCATCGCACAGAAAACGAATAATTATCTATAACAAAAAATTGGTTGCCTGTAAAGTCGGTATACGGGCGAAAGTTTTACGTGACAACGACTTTGAAGGGACGCGTGCCTTTCACTTTTTATGTCTGTCTCTCTCGCTCTTAGGCGGGCTAACCATGCCCGAGTGGAAGGGACGCGTGCCTCTCACTCGCTCTCATTGTGAGCGCATAACGTGAGCGGAGCGTAACGCAGTTTCTTGAAGTGTCACCCGGCAAACCAATTTATAAGACGTTGTCACGTCAAAATTTCAATATCTCTAAATCGAAATAGGGAACAAGCCGTTCACATATAAAAATATTGAAAGTTTAGATACAAGTCGTAAAGCCATGTGTCTAATATTTTATGTTGTATTTTACTATATAAATTCGTTGTAGGTATAATATTTTTGAAGCTCACGTCTGTTGACCTTACAGAGCAAGATTCGTTACAAGTAACTTTATAAAGCGGCAGATACTATTGTCATTGATTGTAATATAGCAAATGCGGCACATTTATGAATGAAATCCTACATATTCAACAAGAGTAAATAAATTTCCTACTTCTTTTCGATGAGAAACAGTGCGTATATAAACACTAGAAGATTTACTTTTAGACTGGTATTTTGTGGACTTAACTCTTAATACAATGAAAACAAAAAATATTCACAAATAACCATAAATGCCAATAAGGAAATGAACAAAAACACAACAAAATAGCGTACTTACACTTAGGTATAAAAGCGGATGAAATGAAGAACACACAACACAGAGTATACGCAACACAGATGGGGGCCTTCCTGCCAAACCTCGTGAGCGTAAGTGCCGTGATGATTCTCGTAGGTACTTGCACGAGGAGTAGAGCGGAGAAGTTGAGGTACTTGTTACCAGACACGCTGGTGGAGTTGATGATGGTGCCGTTGTACACAAAGGTGCAACAGATGAAGCAAGCCGCGATCAAGAGGACGCGGAGTAAGATCTTTCTTGAACGAAGGACTGAGAGGAGATGAAGACGCTCTGGAGGGTTTTCTCCTGCCTGTTAAGAGAAAGGATTACTTGATTATGATTGTTCTGAATATTCTGTTTAATGATTTTGGGATTTATTCCGAACTATTGTGAAACGATTTGGTAGGAAATTAAATGTATATGTGTTGTTAGTCTCCAATTGGTTACAGCATTCAGTAAAGAACTTTTCGGTTGAACGCTCTGAATTTTCAGTCAGAAAGTTCAGTGAACCTGCTCAGTAAATGACACTATTGATGTTATGTAATCCTCAAACGATTTTACCTGACGATTATCAAGCTACCTACATTATTGATTAAAATTGGAACTGAATACAAAGTACACAATACTACAAAGAAAATCACTTTGTGCCGTCGGAAACTTGTATATATAGATTTAGTGTAGGTACTCTATTTACAAATTTTCATGTTATCCGATATCATGGTTATCCAGATATTTTTATAAATGTGTCTTACTTTATCTATATTAGGGTTTGTTGTGTTACTTTCAAGTGTATATAAGTCATCGTGAGTTGGTCACTACGCTAGCGTTATATTTATAGAATAATATTTGACGTGATACGACCCAATAACGAGTGTATCCGATTCTAATAAATAATTAAATACCGACAGCATATAAGTTTAAGTATTATAATCCTAGATGCGTAATTTTGACATAATATCTTTGGTTCCCGACGGATAAAGTATCATTCGATAAATTGAAATTACAACTTAATTTTTAGTAAGAAATTTCAATCTATTTTACTAAGAAAATGAGGTGGTAGCTAAGCCTTACCTCTTGAGACTTGCTATCGCCAGCCATCTTCGTTAACATCTGCTGTGCCTTCTTCGACAACTGTATCTTGTTAATCTTGGCTACTTTATTCAGCACTCTGGCGGCTTCGTGATTCTTGTTATGAGCTAGAAGCCACCTCACTCCTTCATCTACGAGGAAGATGTAGAAGACGACGATGAGGAGGGGGGCGTAGATGGCCCACATCAGATGTCGCCAGTAGGGAACCTTCCACGCGATGAGACCGAAAAACGCACTTCCGATACTCGCGAGAAGATCAGCTATGCAGGAGAACATCACTCGCTGGTTTTGACTCACTGATTCTAGAGCTGAAAAAAAGAAAGGATTTAGTTAGACTACAGCTGTACCTCGTTGAAAAACACAATATAAATAAAATAAATAAACAAAATCTCCAAGCAACTATAAGTCACAAGTAATTATTTAGAAAACTGAAGACAATACAAACATAAAACATGACATTATACTATCTTCAATCTCATCTATGATACATACTCTTCAATTAACTAAAGTAAGCAATTGTAATGACAATGCACTCTGAATGCATCGGGCACGTGCCGGCAATGCGAATCTATTAACTGTGGCACATGATTAAGTTTAATATAATGAATGAAGACACTATGCAGAGGAAGATTATTGTTTGCAAGTATAAAGTGCACGTGTACATGTAACATGTGACACAATATGTATTTTTTTTAAATTTGTAAAGAAATGCTTCGTTTTTAATTTGCAACATGAAGATGAATTAATTAATTGGTTAAGTAATTATTACTTCTAAAGAGTCTTTAAAAGAAAGATCATGACAATAATAAACATGGTGTTATGAAACATTTGCATCCGAAAATCGCAGTATAAAAAGTTGAACATGATCTGGTGGTGTCCCCCCTCAATAATTTGACGTCATATGACACGTGCACAACCTGCCACTCTCATGGCGACAATACAATCTTGTGACTTCCACATTGACGTACTGTAATGGGTCAAGCAAGGTGTAGGACATAAGGAAAGTTGATAGAGGAAATAAATTAGTAGGACAAATGCATTTCAGTGCAGTAATTTAAATTATTATAATGCAGCAATATCATAAAATATTGAATAATGATGGTTAATAGAACCCTCAAATATGTAACAATTATACGACATTTCTGCTTAAAATAACAAGAATAACTATCCAGTAAACACTAGTACTCACATAGCACCATAGAAGCGTTCCCGTATCCGAGTGCCGTCTCGAGGAACTCGAAGACCAGCAGCATCCAGTAGTTGACGGAGAAGGACTTGATGAGGCCGGCCACGCCCACCACCAGCGGCGTGCCCACGATGATCACCTTGCGACCATATCTGAGGATACGACAAGAATTAGCAATATTTATATGGGAGGTACAAACATTTTATAATAAGTCCCTTAGCACGTCTAATCTTTTCGATCAAACAAATAAGTATGATCCTAGAAAAGGACATTGAAGAGATATGCCATTCTGAGCTTGAAAGTGAAACTGATGACAGATTTTGGTGATCTCAGAATAGGTACTTAGATCAAGACAAATACCATAAGCTATCCTATTCGAGATCTACGTTTATCGAAGGTTGGCTTACTGTCCATAAACTTACTTGTCTGAAATGAGTCCTGAGATGACGAAGGAGAACACAAGCCCCAGATTGTGAACGGTGCCGATCAGCGTCCTCTTCCACGGCTGACAGCCCAGGTCAAACTGAAAATGCAACGTTGTAATTTACTTAGTCCATTATTTAGAAGGCTAGTGGGGAAGGACAACAGTATGTTCCTACGTCGTAAGGTCTTGTAAGTGGGTTATTATGGATTATTGCAAAGTCATGTGGAAATTAATGGTTGTAGGTAATGTAGGTACATGCATAATGTTATGAATATAGTTAGGCATTATCGAGGACTTAATAAGAATCAAAATCTACGCTTAAGGATTGCTGTTAACGTTTTTTTTTTCTGGCTGGGAAATCATCAAATGACTTCTCCCGCTCTGGGCGGAGCGGGAGGGCGTGTCAGACTTTTATTGACTAAAATCCACCCGTGTTCCCTCAGTTGCCCATAAGCCGGGGCCTCGGTATCTCTTTCGAACAATCACGCGATCCCGGCAGTGCTGTTAACGTTATGCATGATTTATAAAAACGAACTTGTATTCAAAGTCTGCTAATCTTATTACATTTAAGTAACATTAGCTAACAATCCTCTAGTACGTCTCTTACTGGAGATTGAGGCATTCTCTATTCATGTTACCACCGTAATGCGACCGCCAAGCCGCCTGTCCTTCAAACATCACAAGACGGCCAACGCCGAACGCAGCTATATTTTACATTTTTATCTTTCTGTAACGGATTTTAAAACAACTTCCTGCCATCCGTAAAGTACTAAGCCTATGCTATGTACTTTTGGGCTTGAATTCGCGGATATGTGCTCTGTATGATAACTCTGCAGTCATCATAGCGGCACATGTTCGCTAAACACTATAATGTGCGGTGTTTACATGACAGCGGCGCGCCCCCGTGCGTGACGCGGCCGTGAACTTGACGTGACAATGACCATCATTTGGACGGTCACCGCGGACGGGTTACAGAACTGATATAATTTTATGAGGATCTAATGTGTTGTGATAACTGTAAGTAAACAAATTGGTAACTAAAACTATTGAACCATTCGTTTGCTAGCTCATAACGAGATTGCTAAAGATTGACTCAAACCTTGGCATCATTGCATGAGTCGATACGACTGTTTCATTGACGGAGTACTTCCTAAGAAAATCTCCGGAACAGCAGACTTACTTGGATAGGCTAGGATCACCGGATAGGTTTAACAAAAATATGCCAAAAGCGTCACAGGAACAGTGTGTACATCGTATAACCCGGTGCCTCATGATGAAGATGCCATGTATTTTAATTCGATAAGACTCCCTTACCTTCCCAATTCATGAGGATTAAAACACGAAATAGCGACAATCATACTCACTTCAGCCACAATACTGTTGTAGTCCTCATAGATGACCTTCTCGCAGGGCATGGTCCTGTTCCAGGCGAAGTTGTCGGGCGCACACGTGTACGTGAACTCACGACTGAGCAGCGAGCCGTTGTGGACCTCCTCGTAGGGGGACATCCGGTGGCACGTGCTTGTCTCGTTGGTGAGAGCGTACGATATCCACGAAGCATTGAATCGGGAGTCGGAGGATTCACACTCTGGGACTTGACACCTAGAAGGTAAGATGAGGTTGAGGATCTTAGTAATTAAACCTAAATGACTTGAAAATTGATCGTACATAATTTATCGCCAGGTTCTGGGTAGCAGGAATTTCGCGTTTTGTAAACAATTATTGTTATTGACACGATTTTATAAGCTTGCGATGTATGTATCTATGTAACGAAATCTTTGAACGTGGTTTTCACCCTCTTCAAAACGTCGAATTCATTTGATACTTTGCACAGTTAACAAGGACCGATGACAAAACAATAATTTTATCAAATATCATTTCATCAAACTTGTGGCATTATCCCGGCCAAGATTTCCAGGATGGCAAACAAAAACGAAAAACCCGCTTCTACCAAAATATAAAATAAATAATAGTTTAAAAAGCTTAAAAATACGATTTAATTGAAAACCAAACTAAAAAGTAGAAAATAATGGAAAAAAGCGTTGGTGCTTGGTATCATTTAAAAATAACTCAAAAGGAACTCAACGCTTTTTTCCATAAACAATTTTCTTTTTTTTTAATAATAGCAATATTTCCAGTCGATGTCTTGATAGAGCACATAGAGCATTTATACAGGCGTTATCAGTGGCCTGCCCTTGGTTGAGAAATTTCTAAACATATTTTAACATGTTAACTGCCATGGGTAAAATCAGAAAAACTCAAAAAACTTAGTATTATTTCACTTTAAATAGATTATTTATTCCATAAATACATTATTTATTCCAAAAATATGGCCGCCAGGCAGCAACGACATGTTCAGTTTTTGTACGTGTTGTCGGTAATATAGTCTGACAAGGCCTGAATGGAACAAAAAGTGTCGGACACATAGTCCGACATGGCAGTTAGCGTGTTAACCATCATAAGGAGGCCAGCGAGGAACTCCTATAAGCTATATGTATAGGATAACGATGCTGATGGTGACGGCAATTTTACTTATGAGTATTTTCTATAGAGAGCGTGTCGATACACTCATTTAATGTAGCGAGTATGTAAAAAAAATTAAATCTTTTTTAGGGTGGTAACAGATCTTCATAACAATGTTAATTTGTTTAGCAGGTGTTGGCAACTGCTCTATATTTAACAACAGACTGATTTTCATGGTGTGTTCGACATTGTGTCGCTTCCTGCTCACGACTTGTTTGTGTGCGCGGTATAGTAGTGCATAGAGAGCTGTCCTCTGACGATGGACTAATAGCATACGCAGTGTGTACTACTGGCCCGAGGCGGAAACTGATCGTACTATGTCTTGCTTCATGCTGGTTAGACGCAAGAGTTTACCTGAATTCTCTAAGGGATAAGGGATTTGATGCACTATTCAGTCACATATGAGACCTTCTGTGGTTAAAGTGTCCCTTCCAAATCTAATAATGTAAACCAAAAAGAGTGGTGCCCTATTCCAGAACTTTCCAAACAATAGGAGTATATAGAAAAATGTGGGGTAGCTTTATGTAGCTATTTGGGGATTTAAAAAAAAAACGAATAATATTATAATTTAACTTAAAACACAAACATTTTATGTTTTTCATTGGCGTTCCATTATGTGATAGATCACCTGTTTTTATTATGTTATGACAGATGTTTGAGGTGTTGTGTAGACAGAGGCCAGCGACTGGCAGGACTACTTCATACAAGCTATTTCTTTGTCGCGTAGTGTTGGTAAAGTAATATTTATCGCTGTAAAATACTCATTTATATTAAAAGCTTATGTTTTGTTAGTAAAATAGCGAATGGATGCTTTAGAAATATGTGAATAATCCATCCTTCTAATATATTAAGACAACCAACACACGGTTACCTGATCGCAAACTAGGCAGAGTCTCTACTATGGTAACCAGACAGCTGATAAATATCTTTATATATATAATTATACTGTACGTGTGTATGTCACTGAACTCTTCCTAAACGGCTGGACCGATTTGAATGATTTTTTTGTTCTAGGAAACAGGACAACGTCTAAACGGTCAGCTAGTTACTTATATATTTCTAAATACATACATCTATATATATATAAGAAAGTTGTGTTAGTTACACTATTTATAACTCAAAAACGGCTGAACCGATTTGGCTGAAAATTGGTGGGGAGGTACCTTAGAACCAGGAAATAGACATAGGATACTGTTTTTAATCCCGTTCGACTATAAAGAGGAAACATTTGATTGTTTGTTTGTATTGAATAGGCTCCGAAACTACTGGTCTGAAATGAAAAAATATTTATGGGTTGGGTAGCCTATTTATTGAGGAAGACTAAAAGTTATATAACATCACGCTACAATCAATAGGAGCGGAGCAGCAACGAAAACTGGCAGGCAATTCGATGCGACGGGAAGGGTTACGGGAGCAAAAATTTGACGGACGAAGTCGCGGACAGTAGCTAGTTATAGATAAATTACACCCATACACAGAACAAATGATTGTGGTCATCACAGAAAGATTTGTCCTGGGTGGGAATCGAACCCACGACCTCAGTCTTAGCAGTCAGGGTCACTAACTACTAGACTAACAGGCCTGTCGAATTCTAGTAATGCCATCAAACTAATTTGACGTGATCACATTATCAAGTACCGGAGGAAGAGAGCGCATATAAAATTTTCAGGCCATTTATTATACTTAAAATGATTCCTTCTTTGGAACAACCAATCGAAACAGTTATTAAATATGATCACTTCTCTAAAGGCATGCTCACGTACCCAGCCACTGTACCATGGATGTGCCTGAACCGCAAGCGCACATGGAGCGTTGCACAAATCTCGCCATAAACATATCAACAACCTCTGAGTCCGCGCACGTTACGCGATTACTTCATACATTATGTTTGTAATAATGCAGAAGAATTTATATAAAGCGGTACTTTTACATAGTGTGATGCATGTTTCTCAAGGTTGAGCCACCAGATGGACGGCCACTGTACAATAATATGGATTTTTTACTACTTTATGTAAATTGCTAGTTTTACAGCTGTTCCTAGGAGCCGGAGAAAGTGGTTTTGATGACGTAATGTCAAGTGGTATATGGATGATACGGTAGGTACCTACCTACACTCCATTTGAGGATGTGTCTAGTCTGTACATTGGTTTTATCAATAGTTTTCCGTCCTGTTCTATGATCATGATCAGGTAATATCTTAGATTTCCCTTAGTGTGGTAGGTAAACGATGTTGTAATGATAGATTTACCTACTAAATATCTGATGTGAATCATCGTTGTTGGATGTATTATTATATTTATCTCTTAATACTGGGAATCAAAGCACAACCTGTTACCCCTATGGATTCAGTATATGATTCTGGCTGGAATAAAATAAAAATCTATTGTTTTCTATGAAAATACATGATCAAAATGTATGGAACAACATATTTTTTTCAGCGACGTCCCTGCTACATGGAACCACATATAACAATCACTTTTGATCGTAGTTTTATATTTCCGTTTTGTGTGTGTGACATGTTTATCTCAAATATGAAAACCTAAAAGGTAATTTTCTGGAAAAGACTATCGATCCAGGTAAACGAGACCTCGGTACCTACAAGAGATACGTTAACGGGGAAGTGAAAGAGTGAGTGTGACCGGTTGTGTGGATGACGTACCTATGTATGGGGGAATAATCAATACGTAGGTGGGGACGGGAGAGCACGAGAGATGCTCTCCATAGTGGTCATCATCTCATGTGGGCTATAATATATTTGTCTTAGGCAAAACTGATGATGACTAACAAATACTAATGTCCGTAGAAATTCTCATTAGAAACTAGAGTGACTGGGAGCTTGGGATAATGAATTGAATTTATAGAACTAATAGAGTAAGGTCCAGTATTTGTAGTGTGTGAGTAGTTAAAAAGTAAGTTTCTATGAGTCATCACTGCGACGATACCGATAATATGTTTTAATTAAAACATGTCGCCGCTTATCACTTGCGACAAATCGTGAAAGAAAACATCTTGAGGAAACCACCACACGTTTTCAACCATAATGACTGTAGGCTAGAAGATGTACCTTATATATATGTGTAATATATGTATAAGGTACATCTTCTATCCTACAGTCATTTAGGTTACCTCGTAGATCAGACTGAAACATTTTGGTGCAGCCGTGAGGCACACTTAAATGCTAGTTTCTGACTCAAAGGCACATAATACAGACCAAAAAAAAAAAATTAAAAAATAAACAGTGTAAAGTAATCGCACTTTACACTTTTCGTTAGTTAGTTTGTGCTAAATAAATGTATTTTCTTTCTCTCCTTAGATCTTTTACTTAGAGTAGAAGCAAGTTGTCCAGAAATATATTAATTTTTGAGGGATGAATTCGACACTGAATGAAAAACGTGTGCAAGTAGATTTTCACAAACAGTTTTATGCGTCAATCATGTTTCAAAAACTAGCTGTGGTCGGCGTTTCCTATCGACTACTCTGAGAAGGAAGGCCGAAACAAACACAGAGATCACAGTCTCTTTTAAAATCCGGACATAATGTTGGTCAGACCTACCTATGGGAATTTTCTGCGATCATCTGGCTATGCTAACAAATGTCACCTTGTGACAACTTAATGGTTGCTGTCATCCATTATTTTAGTATTTTATTGAAAAAGGTGAAATTATAATAAAAGTGAAGTGACGTGGGTGAGCGTGCGTGTGTGCACGATACCTTGATTATTTGTTTGTTATTTTATCCGACCAACGCGACATTTTGTAAGATTAGTATTTGCTGATGTAATTTCTAAAACAAACTTAATTAAAGCATTACCTGAAGTCAACTTCAGCGGCGGTGAAGACGTAGTTAAAGTTGCACATGGCGAGGAAGGAGTCCCGGAAGGCGAGCAGTAGAAGCAGCAGCAGCTGGTACTTGCCAAAGCTGCCCAGCTCGCTCAGGATGCCGTCCAGGTTGAACTGGCCCTCCCTACTGTCTTCTGACACCTAGGTGAAATAAAGAAGAGAAGATATTTACGATTGTCACTAGAAGAGGCAAGAGACAAACGATTAAATATCTTTGTCCTAGTCTTTGTCAAGAAAAGACGCAAGGATTGTGCAGAAAATCAGGAAGGAAATCTATTTCCTTCCTGATTTTTAGAAGAATAGTTCAAATATTCATTCATTCATTGCAATGTCGGCTGTTATATTTCTGTGGACGAAAAGACTATCCAAATTAATTTGGATAAAGGTAGGAGGGTGATTATAAAGTAATGGTAAGTTGGTGAGTGTCTAAACATTGATGCTTTGTCAAAATTCTCGTAAACATATAATAATTTCGGGAAAAAACCCCAAATAAAAACAAAAAGTGTCATGATGCTTACTGGGTATTTAAAACAATAGACGATGGATGGAAATAAAATAAATTCGTGTTGTTGCTAAGTTATCATAACGTAACGTACATCTATTAATACGTGAAGCAAAACTTTGTACCCCTTTATACACAAATTCCGCAGAATTTAGAACAGTTTAAGTTTATATGGAGAAGGGGAGCAGAAAGCGAATGTTATAGTCGATTAAAATTTAAATGAATCATGGTCAAATTTCGACCACTGGGCGATCACTAGTTATGATAATTTAGCAATGAAATAATCAGCTTCTTTTAATTTGATACCGGTTTAGGTACCAGATGTCTTAATGTTGCGAAATTGTCAATAAATTGGAATATTCGACGTTGACAAAACCAAACCTATACATAGATGTTTTTTTTTTACAGTTATGTAGTACGAATTACGGTTTAAAAATACCCAATAAATAAATAAATATCTTAGGACAACCAACACACCGTTATCTGATCCCAAACTAGGCAGAGCCTGTACTATGGCAACCAGACAACTGATAAACATACTTATATATTTCTAAATATATACATATTATAGATAAATTACACCCAGACACAGAACAAATGATCGTGCTCATCACACAAAGATTAATAGCGAGGCGGCGGAATAGCGAGGTAATCTAAATAATCTGTGTGAAATATTCATAGTACAGTCAAGGAAATTAATTTGACGTGTACATTACATTACATTTCCCAGAACTGTCAAAAAATTACAATTGTGATTCGAACTCACGGGCTATTTACGACGGTAATCAATTAAATTCCCTGACTTTGTAAGTATTTCAGCATGTTAGTCAACTATGCACTAGTTAAATACAGTAAACTTACCCTGACACTAGTTTCCTTGGACACCATGTTGTCTGCTGCAAGTTACTCGACACTACTGACACTACTGACTCTGCTGAGCATCATCCCTGTAACAATCATTAAAATATATGAATTTATTGCTCTATTCATAGTTTTATAGATTAGAATAGGTATTCAACAAATTTTCCTTACATTACTAAAATTAAACAATGAAACTTCGAACAAGTAGATAATTATTTTGCAAAAAAAATCTAAAATAATAGTTTAAAAAAACTAAAAAACACGCTTCCATAGAAAACCAAACTAAAAAGTAGAAAATAATGGAAAGAAAACGTGGGGTGCCTGATCAATAAAAAATACCTTAAAAAGCACTTATTATTATTATAAACTATTATTTATTTTCTATTTTTAGGGTGTTTCGAATTTTGAGACGTATGTCAGCGTAGTTTTATTGCATGTTTGATTATTTTTGTACGCCCTAGAGGCAAAACATAGCGCCCGCAATGTTTACCAAATAAGAACTAATAATGTACACACCTATGTTTTACAATAAATAAATGAATTGAATTGAATTGAATAGTTTGTGACGTATGTCAGCGTAGTTTTAGAAGACAGTTTTTTGCTGTCATGGTAACTCTGGCATGGATAATGGCACAAATTTATGAAATTATTGCATTGTCATCGGTTTTTGACAGGTGTGCATAGTTTGAATGAAATCTGGTCATTTAAAGTGGGTCAAAATCGCGCTATAAGGAGTCGGCTACAAACAAACATACTAACATACAAACATACAAGAGAAGCTAATATAAAGCGTGTAAAAATCTAAATCTAGGTATATAGAATACTTCATAAAAAAATACGTTAAAGATGACAAGTGCGGATAAAGAAAAAATAATAACAGATAGGCGAACCCCTGGTCAAATATTATATTATAATTAAAATAAGTACATATATTGCCTGTGCAGTATGTCATACGAAAAATTAAGTTTCCTGTTTTTTAATATTTGTTGATTAGGCGTGTAGCACACATTTTGCTGGATCGGCTTGATAGGGCAACGCCGGCGGAAAAGTAAACATTTGATGTTTTTTCACACATACTAACACACCATACCACACAAGAGCAAGAATGCACAACATTTTATTGCGCAAATTCTTCCACAACCGGGCGAAGACACTGACTCCTGTAACACTGGTATCACCTAGGATAGGGAGTCAGGGCTTCAATAAAAATGCCTTTATGTCAATTTTTATTATTATTCTTGTCCGGCCTGTGGAAAAGTCCTTGTATGTGACAGAAAATGTTTGACGTTTTACAATAAGCAACGTCACTACGACCCGTTACGCTTTGGTACAGGAGAACTTACTATTCATATCATATTTATTAGCCAACGCAGTTTTTCCTTAGCAGCCCACTGCTGGGTTAAACAGAAACGACACATACATTTATATAAGTCACACTCTTGGAAACCATTTACCTGCTCTTCTAACGTTTCATCTATTTAATGTTACCTACATGCTGTATATTATTCAAAAATCCGACAAAACGCATAAGAAATCTACAGAATTATCATGTAGGACGGTTCAATTAAGCTATGCGATAAATAAACTTGAATTAATACGATTAACGTTACACTGTTCCCGATGGGTTCCCGGCTATACGTCAAACTATCATCATATTGCGCAGGGCTATCCGTTGCTCTCATAGTCACAAATGATACTGATGAGCATGTTCTGGGTTCGATTCCCCGCTCGAGCAGTGTTATTAGGTGTTTCTATCTGGTAGAAGCTCGGAGTCTGGAGCTGTGTCTGCTTGATGTTAATAAGCTCGCCCCCTATTACATGAAACTTAAATATATCCGGCGAAAAGTCAAAGTAAAAGCATTTATTTCAAAAAGGCACATACAAGGCAACATTTTTTAAATTTTCGAAAATAAACCTAGGTACTTCCAAAATAACACTACAAAGTGAAAAATTACTGTATTTTCTGCAGTCGGTGTCTTTTGTTCTGTATATTGGTTTTCTGCCACCGACTTAAACCTAAAATTAATGCGGTATCTAACCCGCACTAAAACGTATACCACTACTAGCAGTGACAGGAAGTATTATAATATCATCACGATAAACAAAGTGGATTAAATACGCATTATCGAAGTCAACGCAAAAACTACTAAAGCAAAGTGAATTAAAATCATATGGTACCACCCCTGAAACATAACCTATCCCTTAAACCAATTTTTAAATCGGTTCACACTTCGTGAAAATACATAAAAAGTACGTAGTAAGTAGGAAGTAAATAGATTTGTATGGAGAAGAATGAGCAAGGAACTCCACCGTTACTCTGTTAAAATGTTTTCAATATTAGTATACAATACTTATATATGTTACGTGAAGACGATGCACCTAGAATATAATTACCATCAACAACAGGTTCAAGAATTGAAAATAAAGCAATGAGAGACAAATTATTTATATGTAAAGATACATGATGCTCACATATTTACAAAAATTGTAAAGGCCAGTATACGAATTTCATAACATTTTAACAAGTTATAGGTCAGTGTGTGAGTTAAAGTTATCACAGAATGTAAATAAGTGTCATAAAAACTATACAATTAAATTAGCAACCTGTTTGATAGATTCTAGATTGTCCTATGGTGCAAGACCTGCATGATTCCAAGCATTCTTATCTTGGATGTAATCCTCTAATTTTTAATACGCTTGTATACAAAGTGATAATACGCTTGTATACTTATAAAATGACTTTTAAACTTTCTTTCAATAAATTACAATATACTTATCACAAGAGATTTTATTGTTACATTTATCACCCAGTACCACATAAAAGATGTATATACTATTGCTAATCTGAAAAATAGTTGATCTGTCTTGTCTTTATTTTTCGTATTAAAATTATGTCTATCACTGATTTTACTAAAAAAAAAAACATATTTATTTTAATAAAAAATTTTGGCCAGGTACCGTCATAATATTATCACATTGCATAGCATCGTCACATATTAACTTATTTTTTTGTAATATAAGTATTACGCCTGAAATAAATGAATTTTATTTTTTATTTTCATTAATCCTTTTAAATAGTTCCCTGAGAGTTTAGCGGTGACTTAGATTATAAATGGCTCCGACAGCTCTCTTTTGCAAAATAAAAATGGATTCAATGTCAGCAGCCCTACCCCACAGTAAAATGGCATACGACATAATGCTGTTGAAGTAACTAAAGTAGGTAAAAACAAATGTTTACAAAACAATCGCTCAAATACTTACCAACAGCGCCCCCCTGTCAACGTCATTGGAGCGCCAAAAGATCCTGTGATGATGATGATAAGGTATGCGTTCACATAAGTTTTGTCTAGAAATATTTACAATCCTCGGAAATCGACGTCAGGGGTACTTGCACGATGGCCAGATGCGATAAACAAAGCATTTGGAGGCAGCATGTACTGAACGGCCCACACTGAAGAAGATCGGAAAACTTGGAGACGAGTCGTATGTAGTCGCAATCCTCAGCAGGTAAGACGATGACAAATCGAAGAATTTCATCAATCGCTCAATGTAAAATACTGAAATCACTGAAGCCGGTTTGCTTAACCGTCTGAAAGCCTTCTACATCAAAGTTAGGATAAGGCTAGACAGATTACGACTTATGTAGCATTTCACGTTGCACGTTACAATAGTTGAAGCACTCCCATAAATAAGACAAGCACACGTCGACACTGTTTTACTTCAATAAACACTTAACAAGATCATTCGTCCGTCACAAGTATTTAAGATTTTAATTATTGTTCTATCGAACGTAGGTACTTCTCTATCGGTTCATAGTTTGTTACGCAAGGAAACCATGACACACGTTAGAAGTGTTTAAACAAGTACCTATAATAAGAAGGTGGTAAAAATCCTGACGCGTTAGATGTAGAAGCCAAAATTTTAACGAGAACTAAGTTTCGATAACACACGCACACTCTTTAAAAAGTCCACACAACTAAACCAAATAAAATTCGTTCAACAAATGTAGATTTTAAAAGAAAACGAAGCTATGTTGATCTTCATCTTATATTACATCATATGATGTTATTTCAAATGGCACGCGACACTTAATCAGAACGAATCAAATTATAATTTCCTTTATTTATTCAAGTTATTTTATACATGTAGATAGATGTCTAATAATAACTTGAATAAATAATCAACTAGATATAAAACACTCTGTATGCGTTTTTATTTTGGGAATGTTCGAGAACAGCCGAATCCATAGGAGTTTCGGGGAAACTGTCTTTTTCAAAAGTCGAGGGTTTAAATATAATGATGTAATTTAACTTAAGGGGTAAAAACAGAACTCAAGCCCGTAGAACGCACACCAGAATACAGGTAGGTACTTAAAAAAACAAATTCAAATTAAAACCAACAGGAATTACAGGAACAATTTTGAGGTAAATCTTAATTATTTTTCCAATGCAAAAAATATTAAATTTTTCTAAGTCGCTGACCCTTAATTTAAATGATATCATTATTAATAAATGATAAATTATAACATTCGGTGCTAACGGAACTGGTTGTGAACAATATTGTATATATTTAAGTAACCGGTTGCTTTCTCATCTTTGGTACAGCGTGGTGTGATCGTATTTCAAAGAGTAGCACACATGGGCCATGAATTTCTTTCTTTCAAATAATTACTTACCTAACTGTCCATACAATACAATCCTTTTTTTATCCTTTTTGTCCTTTCACGGTCCAAACATTTGGGTGGAGTAGGTATAGTATTTCTGTATAGGACAGTTGATCACATTTATTAAGATGTTGGTCCCGTAGAGAAGCTTGTTTAGTTGGACCACACCTAAAAATATTTACCATGGGAAGTTTAATGCCTATATCACATGCCATATCACATTTCCCTAACGTACCTATAATATAGCCACTTTAAAAAATATTAGCATTAAAAACCATATTAAATGATTATTAGTAACGAGGAAAAGATTTACCAATTATACCTACCTATTACATTTTTTTTAAAATATGTATTGAGCGTATATTTATAAGAATGTTCTATGGGTAGGGTAGGATCAAACGTCAAAGTCAAGTAGGTACTAAATTATTCGAGGCAATGCTTTTCTGCATTCCAAGTATTAGCTAAGTGTAAACACTTACTCTTAAAATGTTACAGGCATCAGTACAAATGTTTATTATTCTTTTAACAGTATTGAGAAGATTCTGTTCTTTGTAGGGGCTAACTAATTAGACCACGCTTAACAGCTGTCGGAGGATATGAGTGTGAACGCCTTTATTGTTATGGTAATTAGATTTTTTCACAATAAACTGTGTCATAGCTTGAGTCACTTTACTTATGATAAATATCTTCAGATATTTGTTGCCCAAAGTGATGGCTCTTTACATAGCTGGTGAGTGACGCGTGTCTTTGTTTATCTCGGGATTTTTCAGAAAACGCAATCTAAGGCACTGCCTCCGTGTGTCCTACTCAAGGTTTCTGAATAATTTGGTATGATTTTACATAATACTTCACATGTTTTCTCCAAAAGGTTAAGCAGAGGACCTATAATAAATAATACTACGCCAACATTAAGCTAATTATGTTAAAGTCCCAAAATGTACATATAGGTAAATGTTAATGTAAATGTACCAAATTGAGGTCGAGCCTTTTGCCACCAACCGGGTCTAAATCCAGACTCCAGGCTGCTACTGATACATTTCTGATAGACTGCTTTGCTCGACCCTATAATGGAACCTAGGAGGACTGCAAGCTAAGCAGCACGCGCTTGCGCCAACTAGACCCATGAAGCTGTCAAGTTAGGACTCCATTTATTTATTTAAACACTTAAGACACAGGATTAACAAAAAATCTTCGCCATAATATAGATCTCGGATGGATCTAAATTACAGGAAAGCACCACATTATCTAGCTCTAACCTAACCTAACCTGTTCGGTCGGGGTGCCCTGGCTAAGTCATCATTTCAGCCACAACACCTCCACTGCTTAACAGAGGCCTCCCCAATTTGGATGGTAACTGCGACCAATTCGGCTACCACCAAGATCGACAAATCAGGGACGGTTCACAATTCAACGGGTGATAAAATCGGACAGATTGTGAACCGAGTCGGTAAGTGCAGGTTCGTTAACATTTTGACGGTTTGTCATGGATATATTATAAACTATCGAAAATTGACAACGAGACATTGCAAGCAGTATAGTTCAGTTTACAATTTATCGTCAATTTACAATCTCGCGAGGTAGATTATAATTATCTAACAGTATTTACAATGTTACGGTATCATTTTACCCTTACTAGGTTTTTTTTTTCATAATAACACCGTAAGAAGATACTGATTACTGTCCATTTCCTCAAACTATTGCGTTCTCGCTAGTACGGTAATGACATTATTTCTTTAGCTCTTGGTAATGGTGCGAGTTTACGTCGTTAACATAATTTGTTTAATGTTATTTGCTGAAATTACGGACCAGAAGCATACCACTTCTTATGGCAACTGTTCCACCGCTGACGAGGAACTGAATATAACTTACTTATCAACGATTATCTCGGTCTAGTATCGTACAAAAAATTGAAGGTCCCGTGTAAGGAAAAGAGCTACATATATGCATAACTATAGTTGATCGCTGACTGTTCACGCCACCTGAGAGTGCTCATTCCTCGCAGCGACAAACACTCTCGCACTTGTAATACTGCTGGAAGAAGAGGTGTCAGAGAACAATCTGAATAGTTTATAATCAAAGTAAATAAACAATATCATTATTTGAGTAAGTACGTACAATATATAACGACTGTTGTCCAAACAAAAGTGTTCCGTCTGGAAGCGCGAAGTAACGAGAACAAACATTATTTTGTACTACACAAACACTGGACACTTGTTCAAACTATTAACAGTAATGCGACAAATTTCACGCCAAAATAACTTAAATGCTTAATGGTTCTGTTTGCAAACCTAACAATTGAACACTTTTTTGAGTGCAAGTGTAACGAGTTGACCGATTTTATATACTACATTGGTATGTATTATCAGTCGTATACTAAATCCAAAGCGTATGCTACGAGATAATGTAGACAGGGCTCTCTACTACGACTGGTATTTGAAAGCCTTTGCCTGTCTGATACTATCTTAAACCCGATTGAACTACCAGTGCTACTGAATTGTTTCAAGTCAACGATGGATGCGGGGCAAACGTATCATTTTGCTAAGAATTAATTATATTACAACAGACATGACGCCGGTGTAAAACACAGAGTTTTAGTAGCATTACCTATGTTTATATGTACATACCAATATCCAAAATTAAACTTAATATTAATCGTATAAAGTCACCGCTAGTAAAGGTCTGTATTACTTCAAATAATATAAGTAAATTCTTGGCTATCAAACCTGAAACTTTTCCACGTATTCAAAAGAAAACTCAAACACGTCGCACACAACCTTTAAGTACACCAAAATCACAATTGAGAAAAACAATCGAAACAATCACAAGTAAACTCATTCCCGCTCATAATTTCACTCAAAACTTTAAAAGACGTTGTTAATTAGCAAGTTCGGAAACAGTAGTGATTGGTAAGCAACGTTATCTAGGCTCAGTAACCCACTTCTTATTGTTTAGAGCAACACAAGAAAAGCAACCACTTAAACAGAACGGTTTCTGAATGGACCGTCCGATAAGAGGGGGTGGTGCTTGCGCACACGCCGGTATTCTTGGTTCAAGTTGGTTTGTGAATGAAATTATTTGACTAAATAGGTTTAGAAACTTTACTCTCCGTGTAAAGAAAAAAAAATGGTATTAAATTATATTATTCAAGTTACTAATTGGAACAAATATTCTCAATAAAATTATTTGTCTGTCTTCAAAATAAATGTACGTACTGAGTAAGTTCATTTTAATTTATGAAAATCTGCAAACCATGTAATTTATGCTCGTCTCCAATAACGGTTTATTTTTAAACTCAGATTTAAATTCGAAGAATTTTAAAATTATGAAATCATAAAGATGTTCCACCTTTTAAGAACTCATTACTTCATATTGACTACATTTAAATTATTTTTGTACTCCAGTACTACCAGTACACGCTATTTTAAAACATTATCGTCAATCGTTTTAAAATATTTGTCATTGAATCGTCATCTCATCATGATCTAATAATCATAATTTTAGTTTTAATTATTTTTAATCTTAAGTTTATCATGATGTTAATTTATATATCCATAAAGTTATACTATGAAGTGCTAGCGAGCGCTAATATTCATTTGAACGGAGAACGTACAACATTTGGGCAGAACTTGTAATGCTGTTACAGACGCAAAGTATAGTTATTTCACATGTTCACATCACTCACAATTGAATATAAATAAATAAAAAAAGACACAAAATGAAAATCGATCCCTATTTAAGAAGACAGTTTTCCCGAATCGCGGAAATATAAGAACTACTTACACAACACGGGCACTGAATGTAAGCTCGTTACGTAAAGCTGTTACAACACGAGAGCAACTGAAAGCCACGGAGCATTTCCCTACGTTTATATATACAATGGAACATACAACTTACGCGTCGGTGATTACCTACTTACACAAACCACAACAATTGTAACCATGCATCACACACCGAGGCGATCGCGCCCACGAAAACCTTCCCGGTTAGTCATGAACCTCGGAAATTGGAGACAAAAGGAAACCGGTACCATCTGCGTGAAACTTGCAACACGCTGCTTGGTTTCAATAAAAATGTATGAAAATAGCTGCACTTTCTCAGACATTTTTTAAACATACACATTTTGTTTTAAACTCTGTCCGTCCTTTAAAATATTATATTTTAAAGTAACATTATATCAATATTTCATCAAGTTTACCCGCCATTATGCGTCACGGATAAAATGTGTGTTACTGTATTACTAATAGCAGCCCCTATTGTTGTATTGAATCAAATAAATATAGATAAGAATAATGAGGATATAATCGGGACGTATTTACCAAGTCGTGTCAATATTTCATAGTAGGTAATTGCCAATCACAACCTTTGTGATTCATTGGAATCAGGTCACACAAATCTATATTACCTTGATCTAGGATGGCATTGCAGAGATCACCGTCTTTCTGCCTTTTCCCTCGCATATACATTATATTATTTAATTGTGGCATTTTATTTCATACATGTCCCTCAACTATTAACTCAGTAATCCCTTCATATTCGGGACCCAATCATTTGCGTCTAAATATAGTTTTTTTTTTTCTGTGACAGCTATTGTCAGCTAAATGTTCGGCATTTATCAAGATGATACCTGACTGACATCAGAGGGCCAATTTCAGAACGTTAATATTTTGCAGAACGTTCACAGTCTGATCTCAGTCGCAATCTGTCAAAAATTCCTTTAATTAAATTATATAAGTATTTGTCAATATTTCCAGTCAATTTATTGAATGAGATATTAGACGGGCTGATCTCAAGATGCGGGGACAAGAAATGGCCTAAAAGATCATGTACATGGCATGATACACGGGCAAATCACCCCGTTTTTTTTGGATGGGAAATCATCAAATGACTTCTCCCGCTCTGGGTGGAGCGGGAGGGCGAGTCAGACTTTTACTGACTAAAACCCACCCGTGTTCCTTCAGTTGCCCGTGTGCCAGAGCCACGGTATCTCTTTCGAACAATCACGCGACCCCGGCAGGCATCGGTCCTAGCAGACCCCTTCAGTGCTGCTGACATCTCTTTGAGGCGCGCGTGGAACACTACGCGCCGTCGATCCGAGCCTGGTCCTTACCGGGCGGCGAGCTACCCATTGCTCGCCACCCGCAAGCTCGCGCCTACGGTGGCCGGGAGTCCGCAATCGATTCCCGACGCCCGGGGCGTCTCCTCCTGCGGCGGCTAGGGACGTGAGGGCGCAGAGACTGCCACTCCCTCACGCACCCCGCCATCTCCTTCGCGAGCATTACTGCTTCGCAGAAGGAGGTGACGGCTTCCCATGCCCTCTCGCTCCGTACCATGGCTCGCACCAGGGCCGGACGCGAGAGATCGCCGTTGCCGATCGCCTCCACGAGGACACGGCGGTGCTCCGCCCAGGCAGGGCACATTTCCACCGTATGCTCCACCGTGTCCTCCAGACGATCCTCACAATGGAAACACCCGGGCGTTTCCTCTCGCTTTATCCTGAACAGGAACCCACCGAAGCACCCATGCCCGGTGAAAACCTGCGTCAGGCGGAAGCTGAGGACGCCGTGGCGCCTCTCTATCCACTCCTCAAAGAGGGGACTTACCGCCGCAATTGTGGCGTGCCCAGCACTGGGTTGCGACAATCGTACCCGCCATTTCGCCATGAGATCCTGCCGGAGCTCTGTCCGCCGTGCCGCGATTTGTCGCGGCAGCGGAGTTTCGCCCCGGCGTTTTGCTTCCTCGCGCGACTCCCACATGTGGGCGAGGACCTTTGCCTTCAGATCCCATGGCGGCACTCCGGCAAGGAGGCTCGCCGCCTCGCAGGAGACCGTGCGGTGGCAAATCACCCCTTCATTATCACTGGTGTACGCAAACAAGCCAAGAAGTGTCTGACCTAAAATGGAACATCACATGCATCATCTATGAGATAGGGGTGTTCTTATGTCAAAAAGTGATGGATAATTAGACCTCTCGTATTCACGTTGAATGATAATGATATGGAATTCCATACATAGTGCTAAAAAGTAAACCTTCAATAAAAGAAAATAATATAATGTAATTGTAAGCAATCTATATGTTTTTATTTCAATTCAAATATATCCGGACTATATTGAAAAACCCTGTATTCTGCCATGTCTGGCTCGCCATGACGTCAATTATTCCTCGTCTAGTCAATCGAAATGCGAAGACAATTAATTTCAATACCTACTATAAGCGTAGTTTATGGCTTCACTTAATCCTAAGGGTCGTTGAGCCTTTTTTGATGTTGGCAACAAAGAAAATAATACATGATTGGGACAAACCCCCGATAAAAACTACTACCGATAAAAATAACCAACGTCCAGCTCTGAGAATGTGTGGAAAATCCAACGTAAACTATGATACGGTGAACTTGGCGCGGCGGCAAAACAAGTGATGTGGCCGCTTATCTACTGAACCTGCTGCTTGTGGGTTAAGTCATTTTACCGTTGTTGATCTTACGACTACGCTTTGAAACATAGATGCCAAATCTAATCATGAGCCCAAATATCAGATATCGGTTAATTTTTATACCAGGGTGGACGAATCAATTCCCATAGCTATAGTCCGAGTAGGAATTAGTGACTTTCGATCCTTGTAAAACATGTTTACACTTCTAGTTTTTATTTTGAATATGGAGAAAGTAAAAAAAGTTGTAGTTTTCTAAAATATTCATTAATAAGTAATAATAACATGAGTAGTACCCGTAAAAAGTTTCGTAGCCGACTACCTAATCAAACTGAGTACTGTATTTAGCGGCCTGATGTTATTGTTGGGAAAACTTGTGAGTTTATCCCCTATATGTTAAAAATTTACTAATTCAATCTGAGAGATCATTTAGAAATGCTAAATAGCTATGAAAAGATTTCAGTCAAACGTCCCAGTGGAAGTTTGACTGAAATCTTTTGAACTTCTTCATCCATGTACATCACGGATCATCATCAGATTCGCCACGGTTCATTATTAACCTGTATGTGTCCCGACCCTAGCGGGCGGCTGTGGGTCACAGTTGACGATGCCGTCTCAAGCAAAGCGAGGCTAAGACGTTTCTGTACACAGTTGTAAAACGGCGCCTTGGGGCAGTTTTCACGTGGTTTGCACCATCAATCAGTAATATGCGTTTAGCGATAAACATAATTTAAAACATTGGCAATGATTTTTTGAAACAGAAAGATGTATCAAATTCGTTAACAATAACTAGAAGGCTATTCTCATAGGAACATAAGCCGTCGTAAAAGATTAAAAGCGTAAAATCATGTGTTATTAGGTACTAAAATATGCTAACTTATTCCACAACAATAACAATATTGTTGTTGTTCAAACTGTTTACTAGATCCTCAATCACGATTTGAGATAAATAATACGATGAGACGCACTCATACGCACGAACTTCACGTTCAACTCTAGTCACTGTCAGTAGCTATTCATACTATTAGCGGATTGTCACGTTACATAAGAGTTTTAACAAGTTTTCTTTAAATAGAATATATAAATTGCTTTCATGTACAGTCACTAATGGACTGATTCTAGTTGCATGTAGGTACGGATGCAACCCATTCATAATTCGGTCTATTGATGAAACCACGGCATTCAAGAAAAGTGTACATATATTGGACTTCTGGTTCACAACCGACGCAGTGCCCTCCACTTAAGTACCTATACCGGTAAAAGATTTCAGGTAGTTTTTAGGGAAACTACTTTAAAAAAAAAAAAACCGGTCAACTACGTGTCGAACTACGAACAATAAAGGTTTTTGTTTAAGGGATACAAATGAAGTATTTTCAGACTTTCTCTTTACTTGAACTGTGAGACCTTGCTCCTTGCCAAGAAGGTACCCTATAGATCTAATTTAATTGCGAGAATCAAAGAGTTGAACCTAATATAAACTACGACACGTTGTTGAGAAAAAGGGTCTCAACAAAGCAACAGATACATGGATAAAGAAGAAACGATAAGAGTTCCGTTTTATCCTTTTGAGGTACGGAACCTTTATAAGATCACTTTTGTCCGTCCGTCACAGAGTTTATAATATCACGCCTTGTTTCCCTGAAGGGTTTTAGCAGAGGTATACTTATAGTACACCCACATTTTGCCTGTTATGTTTAAGTCCCATGTAATAAGGAGCGAGCCTATTGCCATCAACCGGGCACAAATCCAGACTCCGGGCTGCTACTGAGAAATTCCAGATGGAAAAACCCAATAACACTGCCCGACCTGGGAATCGAACCCAGGACCTCATGTTCAGCAGTAGCATTTGCTGCCACTAGACTAGGGAATGCAATCTCGAGACGAGATCGCCAAGACGAGATCTCGAGGTATTACAAATTCGATCTCGGCGAGATCTCGCCGAGATCGAGATCTCGAGTGGATTTCAAAATGTATGGTTTTAATTAAATAAGTGAAACATGGTTGAAACTGGTTAGTTGTGATTAGGAGACGAGAAAGATAAACAATATAAATAATTGAAAAAAAAAAAAAAAAAGTCTTTCATTTTCAAATTATTCAGACCCGTAAAATCTTTTATAAACAAAGTACTTATTTAAACAAAAATTTACGTAATAACAGAAATTAACATTTTTTTTTTATTGTAATGTGTGATTATGTGTGTGACTAAATTAGGAGTGGTTTTGAAAATAGCTTCTTAAAAAACAAATATTACTAAGAGTGCTATCTGATAAACGGCAGCGTATGTCAGTCGCTATGTAGCCAGCGGCTGAAAAAGCTCTCTCAGATTCAACGCTAGTTGGTATCAGCGTGAGCAAGCTGTTGTACGCGAATTGCAATAAAATACCCCTCGACCCGCCACATTCGAAGAGATCCATCTCTTTTTTTATCACGGATTCCAGCCGGTCTGTAATCGTAGCAACTCGCGTGAAAGAACTTTTACAGGCTTTCAGAGTATCTTCGAGTTCCTCTTGAAGGCTTTTACTTGAACTTGCAGCAGCAGTACGCAAATTAATATCCTCAGCAATCATTGAAAGCGGCAAGTCATCCTCGTTTGCCAAGTCTCCTGCAGAACTAGTATTTAGTTCATTACCAGTAGCTGAGGCTTGAGAAAGAGTGTCTAATTGTGTAGGGCTGCTGCGATGTAATCTTTTAATTATATTCTTAATTTCCTTTCTTATAACATACTTGCTAGGTAATTGAAAAGTTTCGTCGCCCTTCAATAATTCTAAATCATGCTGATAATTAGCTGGATTTTTTAAATACAACAATGCACCGGTTGCATTTATACGACGCTCAGAGATCCGCTTTTTCATCGACTCAGCTAGTTTTTCTGATAGTGGAGTCTTTAGATCCTCTAACTTGCGAAGCATGAATCGCAACGTATACTCAGCACTTACTAAATCTGTATCGCGGCGACACAATACCTCGACGGTCAATTTTATCGGCTGGAATGTATTTTCGAAGTCGCTAAGGACTGCATGTTCTCCATCCGTGAAAGAGTAATCGGAATTAGAACTGAGAGAGAGATCGATTAACGCCTTGGCCACACATTGTTTTACTTTGTTGTATGTACTTATCATATTGCAAAGGCTAGACCAACGGGTTTTACAATCAAGAACCAGCTGAATCGTCTTACCACCAAACTCCTGCTGAATGTAATTCTGAAGGATATCATTCTTGGTGGGAGAGTTCTTAAAGAGCTTGACACATTTTCTTAATTTAGCTACAATCGATTGGTATTCCGAAGCCAGATCAGGTTGTTCCACAGGTAAAGAAAAGTGTAAACCATCGTAACTATCTGGGTTATCTTCCAACTCTTCCTCCTCTTCTATACTGCGGTTTGTGTTTTCTTCAGTGTCTTCAATTTCTTGTTCAGAATTAGCTTCTTGTTTTTTTTTATAAATGATGTCTGTTATACCTAACTGTATCCCGTGCGCGTAGCAAAGCTGTTGAAGTGGTTCTATTAGACGTCCTATTTTCTTCATGATACTGGCTCCGTCTGTGGTTATACCGACTATGTCATTGTCTAGGGATAAATCATATTTTAATAGATTTTCTTTGAGAAGCTGAACACAAGATTCTGAGGACATACTTCCAAATATGCGTGCCAGTCCTAGATTCCAGAAAGAAGGTTGGTTGTTAACAGTGGTATGAACATTAATATTCAGAAAGCGCCGACTCGTTCCAGACGTCCATTCATCAAAGGAGAGTGTAAATCTATAGCCTTCGTTCTTTAACTTTTGAAGATCTTCTTTCACCTTCATTTTGAGTGTCAGACCATAATTCATCACAATTAGTTTAATAGTGTTTGGTGAAGAAGGCAATTTATAATTGTTACCTTTTGAAGCAAAAAGATTCTTTATGTCCTCGGATGTGCAGAAAACTCTAAAAGGCAATCCGTCTTTCGCTACCATTCGAGAAATCATTTTTTCTTTACTCACGTCACAGTTGGATTGAAAGTAATCACTGATTTTCTTTCTTTTCTGAGGCGTTTGGCATTCGCTATTTTCTTCAAATATAGGCAATGGTGGCACTGCCAAAACTGTAGTAGACGCTGACGAGGATGACGGCAGAGACGACGACGACGAAGCATCAAGTTGCAGAGTGGTCGATGTCCTTCTGACTTCCGTATTCAGTATTTTTGTGTCAATTTTATGGATTGCCTTCATATGTACATGTAATCCTTTTGTGTTACTGTTTGTAGTTTTCAGAATAGCTTTACAAAGTTTGCATTGGGCTGTCAAATTATTCACTGCTTTCTTAAAATACCTCCATACCGCTAACGTACTATTAAACTCCACGTAAGGTTCATTTTGATTATTTATCGACATTTTAAAAGTATTAACTTCACAGTCTTGCACTTGTGTGATAAAAATATTCAAGTTTTCATTTAATTAATCAATAAAAAACACGTAATTTCAGCACTTTATGACAATAACTGCACAACTAAAACAATTGTAAACAAACAAGTGCCTATGTCGAATATATCTCGCTTACTTACTCTAGTCAAAACTACATCATTTGTCCTTTTCATTTCGCTCGCCCATAATCGTAAATACTCGGGAATCGGCGGGATAGTTTGCTTATGCCGTCTGCCGCCAGTCAGCGACTCGCTCGCGTGCCGACAGCACACGTCGTGCGTCGCTGGCTACGGCCGCTCAATCTCGTCAATCTCGACTGGGATCTCGCCATTTTATGCCTCGAGATTGATCTCGAAAAATGAGGCGAGATCTTGCGAGATTGGGATCTCGCGAGATCGAGATTGCATTCCCTACACTAGACCAACGAGGCAGTTAAAGTTTTTTTCTGATGTTATGCAACATTAGAGCTGAACAATTGTACTTTCATTCCTTATAAGTTAGCACGTTTGGAAGTACAGCGGTACAGTTACCGGAAAACAATCTTCACTTTACTTATACGAATGATAAGTTAGTTAATAAACTTCCAATTACTTATAACATTTTAGTAATTTGATTACCAACTGATCAACAAGTGCACAATGTGCAGTTACGTAAGACAAGGTAACTATATATTATCACTTGTTGATCAACTCGCCTACAATACTGAGAACCTTTCAGATCACATGTGGCAATTTTGTAAATATTAAATTGTTCCGCCTCCATTTCTAAACATTAACATCTTAGATTCCCATGAAAATATTACCTGAGATATCAATAACATTATTGTATATATTATTATGGTTAAGATCAAGTCACGTTTTTGTTAGCGTTTACCAAGATGGCTCGTTGATATCGCATAAAAACGACTACCTAATATTATAAATATTTGCATTCTATCATTATGTTATTCTGTTGGACGACCGAAAAATATTCTCCGATACAGGAGGACTGGTTTCCTAAATATCTACGACATCGAGCCTCTACACAGTGTCTACGACAGCGTAGCACCGCGTAGCCGTAGTCAAGTGAATGGCCTACGAAATTTTGGTACAAAAAGTAGTGGAGCGCCTGGGGCGTTAAAAACATGAAAACCTCGGATTTCCGTTACAGTAAATGAAATTTTATAATTCAAAGTGGAATGTTTAGCTTATAATATACATAAAAAAGTTTACTTATTAAAAAAATATGATCTCGATTTAAAAAAAAAAATGCAGTAATTATAATTTTGATAGTTTAAATGATACAATGCCTCATAATATTAGGCTGTAAAACATTTTTCTACACTAAAATTAAGTTAATTTATATATTCACTAGCTTCTGCTCGCGACTTCGCCCGCGTCAAATTTTCGCTCCCCTTCCCGTCGCATTGAATTGCCTGCCAGTTTTCGTGCATTTTCGTTTGCTGCTCCACTCCTTTTAATTGTAGCGCGATGTTATATAGCCTATAGCCTTTCTCAATAAATGAGCTACTCAACACAAAAAGAATTTTTCAATTCGAACCAGTAATTCCTGACATTAGCGCGTTCAACCAAACAAACTCTTCAGCTTTATAATATTAGTATAGATAGTATACATAGATTCTACTAGAACAACTAGAACTTCTGTCACTGAACTCCTCCTAAACGGTTGGACCGATTTGAATGATTTTTTTTTTGTATGTGTTTGGGTGGCACCCTGGATGGTACTATTGGACCCGATAGGTGGCGCTGCTATCGAGTTCTAGGAAACAGGACAACGTCTGTACGGTCAGCTAGTATACTTGTATATTTGCTCCATTGCTGCATCTATCATCGAAATTATCGAACCAACTTTCTTCTCAGCAGAGCTTACATGAATGGAATTTTTAAGAGAATTATAACAATCAGAATGATATTTTGCTTGGAGTGTTTGTAAATCTGCTATACTAGAAATTCTTTTATGAATTTCTCGATAATAATCATTTTTCTGTACAACTATAAAGTTTACAATGGAGTCACTTAAAGTTGGAGTATATGAGATTTGTCTTCGTCGTTTTTTTATTTAATTTTGTTTCTTTTTCTTTATTAGCTTCTTGGCCACAGATGAAACAGTTTTTTTCCCACTCAAAGCTCGATAAATCAGTGTCTAATCTCTTCTTATATGCTTCAGTATATTTTTGGCGACAACCTGTATGAGCGTAAATGAACTCAGTTTGAAGATGAGGTAACAAGCCATCCTTTCGTACACCTAAATCTGGATTGGTTTCGGAAGATGAACCCAATTTTTCGCAGATAATGCAGCTGTACTCATTAGTTGTACTACTGGTCCTTGATTCATCCATTGTTAGAAAACTGTGATAGAAAACAACTGAATACATTATTATGATTAATTTATTACATTTTTTTCCTTTTACTTGAATTAATCTTTGATTATCTATGTACAGACGCCATCACATCAAGCTACTACAATCTGTCAGATTTCTTTGATAGATTTTCGACTTTATTTCTAGAGCATTAGGTTCAAGGTTCATTGGGAAAAATTGACAGTTTCGGGTAGCTTGACCTGGTGGCGTCTGTACTTACTATTTCATTTATTATCTAATAATCATTATGGTCATATTATAACTATCATGATCATATAATAAACTGTAGATTTTTAATGAGATTACTTACCAAATGAACAAATAAAAAATCTTACATAGAAATTCAATAGAAAAAAAAAACGACTTCAATAAAACTTTTGTCAGAAATAAAGAAAAAAAAACACAACTTTTACTCTTAAATATATACAACATGCGCACAACACGTGTCATTTATAACTAAAAAGTAGCTAGAAAATTTTGTTTAGTTTTGGAGCAGCTGCTGTTGCCGTTCCCCCCTCTCCACGTTGTACTACCTGTCCAAGGTCGTTATGACCCATCATACGCTCCAAAATTTAAAAAAAAAACTCTTATGTCTATTTAGGTATTATTCAACGTAAAGATACAATACAAAATAAAATAAAATTACATGCTCAAGTATTATTTTTTTATAATTTTTGTTTAAATAATAAAAAAATCAAAAGCACAAAAAAATTTTGGGTAAACTTTATACCTTATAGTATAAAAAAGAAAACCTCCCCTCGACCATTTAAATTCATTCACTGTAACAAAAGTCTTAGGTCAAAACCCCCAGACACTCCACTAAAGTATGAGGCTCTCAGGGCGTTTGTTTTTGTTGTAAGTAAATTCGCCAACTATGAGTCGATTTCGATTTTTTTTTATTCATAGGGTATCTGGTGTGCCCAAAATAACTTTTGGGGACACCAAAGAGAGAGACACCAGAGAGACTTTAATTTCGGAAATCGTAAATTATATGAAAAAAAAAACTAAATTACATGTCCAAAGGATTAACCACCTTTTTTTTCCTGGGTAGGAAATCATGAAATGACTTCTCCCGCTCTGGGCGGAGCGGGAGGGCGTGTCAGACTTTTACTGACTGAAACCCACCCGTGTCCCTTGATTCGCAGTAACTCTTTCGAACAAATCTCCGACCCTGGCAGGAATTTAGCGACCTTAGCGATACGAACGTAGCGCTAGCGTGCGGCTCGCCAGTCGCTTACATACCACCGCCCTACCGTGTCATACCTTAGCGATACGAACGTAGCGCTAGCGTGCGGCTCGCCAGTCGCTTACATACCACCGCCCTGCCGCGTCATACCTTACTGTAATAATTATACGAATCATTGTCAAACAAGAATTAACGATTAGTATCTCCATCCCGAGTTTATTTGCAGCTCTATTCATCAGGACTTGAAATACTAGTAGTAGCAAGCGCTACCGCTAAGCTTGAGGTCCTGGGTTCGATTCCCAGATCGGGCAAAATGTTATTGGGTTTTATCTGGAACTTCTCAGTAGCATCCCGGAGTCTGGATCAGTGCCCGGTGGATGGCAATATGCTCGCCCCCTATTACATGGGACTTAAACATAACAGGCGAAATGTGGGTGTACTGTAGGTACACCTCTGCCCAATCCTTCGGGGAAACAAGGCGTGATGTTATGTTATGTAAGTGAGTAAATATCATATAAGGATTGTACTTCAAAAGTAGTTTAGCTTGTTTTAAATTTGACTAACGAACGAGTAAATAGAAAGATCTCGAGAAAGTATTATGTGAGGCGCTTATCACCAGTTTGTGCAGTGATATTGCAGCACAATCGCCGGTCGTAGTTTACAACAAACGTTTACGATTGTGAGATGAAATATATCGCTTGCAGATCTGCTAATTTAATGTAACGAGAAGCAGCCAAGGTACGGCGTACTGTTGATCACACACAAAAACAAAAGAGTAGCCAAGAACTCATGAGTCGTGACAAATAGCATCTAGTACGACGCGTTACTGTGCCATGAAGGGTACAGACACATTTATTGCCAAAAACTGTAAAAAATATCATATTTTTCCATATTATTATAAAACTGAAAAAAATCATTTTAAAAAATCTAATAAAACGTTGGAAAGTTTTTTTTTTTTAGATTCAACATTACTACCGATGTTATATACTATATACGCTTCGCATTAGAATACCGTCAATGGTCTTGTTTACAATATTTAGCAAATTGGCTGGAGACGCACGACAAGGTTCGTGAATGTTGCGTGAAAAGGAAGTTCTATTCTCTGAAGTTTCAGATAAAATGTTGCAAATGTCTAATTTATACTAATACGGATAGCACTCACTAATAAATAGCGCAGCTGTTAATCATTCAGTGACCTTTCACGCTTTTTTTTCATTATTTTCTACTTTTTAGTTTGATTTTCTATGAAAGCGTGTTTTTTGGTTTTTTTAAACTAGTATTTATTTTCTATCTTTTAGGGTGTTTCGAATTTTGAGACGTATGTCAGCGTAGTTTGTGACGTATGTCAGCAGAAATTTTAGAAGACAGTTTTTTTGCTGTCCTGGTAACCCTGGCAAGGATAATGGCACAAATTTATGAAATTATTGCATTGTCACCGGTCTTTGACAGGTGTGCAAAGTATGAACGAAATCTGGTCGTTTAAAGTGGGTCAAAATCGCGCTATAAGGAGTCGGTTACAAACAAACATACTAACATACGAACATACAAGTGGAGCTAATATAAAGCGTGTAAAAAAAATGATGCATATATTTAACCTTGCGCTAGTACATATTTAAAGTAATGTAGGCATCAAGAAGCCGGTAAGAACCCTAAACAATAAAAACCCAATAAATATACTACTTAGCAACAATAATAGTAATTACATTATTTAATCAATATAATTACGTCTTATCAGTGTTTGAACGAGTTTCTTGTGACGCGTGTCGGTTGTCTATACAGTGCGAAATATGCTTTTTGTAATTACCATCGTAGGAGGAAAATTAATATATTAATTAATACATTTACTAGTATTTAATAATTAGGTATTTTAGCGAAATATTCACATAAGGTTTGTGACTAACTTGGAAATACAGTAACATTCATAGTAGAAACAGTTTTACATACAAATTCTATGAAATTGTTAGACGTACCTGCCGTACGTAGGTAGGTAGGTCATGTGACACAAACATGGCTTCCCTAAATGGCAACTACAAAGATCGATCAAAGAAAAAATTACCCGCAATTTGTCAGCGTGGTGGTCGGAAATTTCATACGGAAACATAACCACCAGGAATCCTATGTTCTAACTAACATCATGGTTTACCTGTGTACCAAATCATTTCATCGAGACTGATCAGCCGTTAAGGCGTAAAGGCTCGTTCAGACTACGGCGACGCGACGGTCGCGAGCGATTCGGCGATTTATATCCATTGAACAATTTCTATTAAAACGCGCGCAACCGTTCACACAGGTCGGTCATGGAAATTGTTCTACGGATATAAATCACCGAAACGCGCGCGACCACCGCGTCAAGCTAGTCTGCACGAGCCTTTAAAAGGTAACAGACAGAAAGATAGAGTTTCTTTCATATTAAGAAGCTCATAACCATTTTTTACCTACCATGCATTTACAATTGTATGGGAGTGTGAATGTGGCGTATCAGTGAACTTCTACCTATGACAAAATAGCGTCAGTTTATACATACAATGTAAATTAATGAAGACAAAAATAATTAAATTCACAGTTACTAATTGAAGTGTACCTTCTAGGTAAATATTTAAAAACCTACCGTACTCGGCCGTGACATTGACCACGTCACTATGACGCGTGATGTCGCCATCCTACTAATTAAGGATCATCCTATAAAAGACAAAACTCTGACGTCATATTGTGTGAAATAGTGATGTGCTTCATGACTCCAAGTTACGTAGCAACTCGCTACGTCACAGGAAAGTAAAGCAGCTGATATGAACGCATACGTTTGGGTTTATTGTTTGTTACAATGTATCCAACATTAAGAATAATTCATAGCTAAAATAATCAGAATTTAAAGTTGCATGTTTCTAAACACTTATAAATTAAAATTGAATTACCTAGTATGCATAAGCAGGCAAACTGAAACGGTTTACCAACAGTCGATTGATCCACAAACCGTTGGTCAAAATAATCTTTAAACCATTATCTTTTCATCCAAAGGACTTTTCATCCACGAACGTTTCGCCAGCATAACTCTACGTCAGTGAATGCTTATCCAACAGAATGTTTTGACCAATAATTTTTCACTCTAAGAACAATTGGCCCATGGACTGTTCCCCAACAGAACGGTACGTCAATGAGTGTTTAGATAACCTCTAGAAGCAATAATACCTTGAAATACCCTTCGGGGCAGATCCGACATGGTTTAGGCCAGGTTAAAACTGTGACCTCTTACGCCAGAAACGATTTTATCTCATAAAACAACGTTTTTAATATAAGTCATTCATTGAATATCGTACGTACCGTTCTGTTGGGGAACAGTCCATGGGCCAATTCGTACCACCTACAGCCTTTTTTCATCCAATGACGTGTCCCGCTCTGTGAGGAGCGGGAGGGCGCATCAAACTTATTTTCGATAAATCTAGCGTAACTCGCTAGATTTCCCACCAATAATTTTAGTTAAACCACGGGACTCACAGCATATTTCTACATATTTACATGTCAGTTCTTATAATCAGGAGAGCCGATAATGCCGAACAACTCAGGCGCTGGTAGGTACCTACATCTAACGCAACCTTACCCTAGATGAATTGAAAGGTTATAGAGGAAAGAGAATGAAGGCGAAGCAATAGGTTTGATGACTAACACAGATGAGAAGGAAACAGGAAGCTCTCACACGTGTCCAGCATTTTAAAATGATAAATATGCGTACCTAATGTGAAAACCCATGAGAGATCTTATGTTGTTCTCAATCTATTAGTTTATCTAACTTGTTTAAAGTTTCAAAAATCAAACCAGAACTGATTTTTTAAATTCTTCGTTCAATTGTTTTTCCAAAAATAAAAAACAACCGACTTTCGAAAATAACACTACAAACTCAAAAATAACTATCGACGATTTGATTAATTCCTCCTTTTTAAATTTGGTAAAAAAGGATGATCTGTAAACAGGCAGACACAAAGGATAGATTAACCCAACAGATCGGCAGACACGTGCGGTTATCACAAGCCGATGACGTCACTAACACATCCAAATGCGGTCAAGAAAGCTTTACGTCAACCTGACAGTTACACACGTGTCATCTGCCTATTGTACGTCAAAAGAAAGCGGGAAATACTGAGAAGTGCGTACAAGTGGGAGGACATGCCAGTTATGTCACATTTTATTTAATAGGCCAAGTGTGCAAATGACTAACAAAATTGTAGACAGATAAATATTTATTGCTTAAGTAGGTATTGTTCTTAAAATTCTACCACTTTGGTCTCACTTGATGTTATATCGAAGCGATTCTTATCGGAGCATTTTAAACCCGTCACACGTTGTTTGATAATATTTTAGTAAATAAATAATTCAAACTAATAATCTATGTATGTCTTATTGACATAGATTACTTAATTATTAGTCTAAATACGACTTTTGTTGATATTTGAGCTTGATTTATCATCTAAACATGCTTTGATTGTACACGTAAGTAAAATCAATATAGGTTTATAATATACTAGCTTTTGCCAGCGGCTTCGCCCGCGTGGAGGTTGGAAAATATCCCGCGGGAACATACTACCGGGATAAAAAGTACGCTGTGTGTTAATCCAGGTTATATACTAACTGTGTTCCAAATTTTATCCAAATCCGTTCTGTAGTTTGTACGTGAAAGAGTAACAAACATCCACAAATCCATACATCCATACATACAAACTTTCGCATTTATAATATTAGTAGGATTCTTGGTTCAAAAGTATTGAGCCATTTTCTTGAAAAGTCTAAATTTTTCTAGAACTTTCCGGTTCGTGGTGGGAGAAAGAGTATATAAAGTAATAATAATATAATAATATTCCACAACTATCACACAACGCCATCTAGTCCCAAGCTAAGCAGAGCTTGTGTCAACAGGCCTGTCAATGTCAAAAAAAGTGCACACTTCGGTGTATCAGTACAGTTAATCTGAGAGCGAAATACAATTTCAGTAATCTAAAAATGACAGAAGTTTTGATTGAGATACAATATGATCTATTTTATGAGTTCGGTATGCGCGGCTGAATTACGTCGAAACACAGTGATTGTATTCGGTGATGGTGCCCCCAGTGCAGGAACATGCAAGAGGTGGTTTGTTTGATTTCTTTTGGAAGACGACAACGTTGAGGATAAGCAGAGGTCAGGTAGACCACCTGAACTAGATCTTGATCTGCATTTATTTAAATTATGAGTAGCAAATAAAATTAAATATTACCTTGATTCAAAGTATTGAGCCACTCTGAGTGGATTTGGAATTCAATTCCCGTTTTTTATTTTCCTACTGTGCTAAGTCGGCGAACGACAGAGGCCTGACTGCAGATAGTTCATCTGCAGTCAGGCTTACTTTCGTGCGTGTTCGAAAATGGGTTAGCGTCGACAAATACACGTAATCACTTACATGATTTTTACAGTATAATAAGAAACATTTAAAAATAAAATAATATAGTAATATGCTTGTTCCATTCGATTATCAATTATCAAAAGTTAGTGAAAATTTATGATTTGAAACTTTTATTTTTATCTCTTTTATTTTAATTTTTCGAACGAAGTTCCTAACGTTTTATACAAATGAGAGAGAGAGAAAGAGACTTCGAAAAATCGTATTCTTGAACAAAATAAGTGTGTTATTATGTGACAGAGGGCGGCCGAGGGCGGCGGGTCATTGTATCAACTGCATGCACTCCTAGCGATTACCGATGTAATCTATATTTACATAATCCTGCTGTTTACAGTAGCCATACAATAACACTGTGTCGCTCACACGTGGACCGATATTATACATAACGAGACATTTCTTGCACTTAATGTTTCAAGATTCCTGCAGACAAGCGCATTGCAACAGCGTCACGCGACTCTACTAGGTACGAACAATTTCCGTGAAAACTTCATGGAAATTCTTCTACTAGTGTCGCGAAACGCATCGCGTTTGTCAGCGGGAGTCCTAAATCAATTCATTTTCGTATTTGGCAGTTAAGGTCTTGCCACGGAAACAAGAACCAGGTCCAAGGCTTTGAATAGAGAGATTTAGTCGAAAGAGTTACTGTGGCCCTGACATATAGGCAACTGAAGGAACACGGGTGGGCTTTAGTCCGTAAAAGTCTGACACGCCCTCCCGCTCCGCCCAGAGCGGGAGACGTCATTTGATGATTTTCCACCTACAAAAAAAAGGCTTCGGATGAATCGTTAGTAGGTACTTGTTACTCGCGTATATATTACGATCATACCTAACTACTTTTCAAGTTTAATAGTAAATAATAGGTAATAGGTAGACCTAGGTGGTAACCAAACAAGTTTATTTGCTTGGATCTTCTGTACGACGATCTTATACAAATTCTATGTGTAAAAACACAAAATTCTCAATCAATTTCTGTCTACAATCTGCACTGACATTGGTCACCAGGTTTATTTACATACGTCACGTTAATCCTTGTTCTATAATATATTTGTTATCCTTAAGGAATTTCCGAGACATGCACGGACTTCGCACGTTGACTTTCATCATAGAAACGTCACAACTACTTATATGAGTGTACTGCCTACACCGTGATTCATATAAACATACCTATGAAGTTAAATGAAGGCGTCAAAGCGGCTCACGAACATTCTGGGTCACGATAGAACAAAGGTCTACAGCAGGTGCTTTCTATAGGTATCTAGAACTACCTCGCATAGATATAAAAAATATATTAAAACACTGAGTCTTCTTATGAGTCACCAGAGCTTTGCATATAAAAACCCAGGATTAAAATAAAAAGAGCTCTATGTTAGGTTCATGACTTCGTTAAAAAAATGATTGGCGTGTAAAACTGCTTCTACAAATCTACTTACAGAAATCAAATCATTTATCATGGTCACAGTAATCTACAGTTATCAATGCAAGCAGTGGCCTGTGACGGTAGAGATGTCTAGGTACCTATATGGAAAACTGCTGAGAAGACAGGGGAAAGTCCAGAATCTCTAGGCAGGCCCAATTTGATGCTCACAAAGGTTAGCCCATCATAATTATCTAAGAAACTATTCTAAGATATTCAAAAGAGTCTGCGTTCAAGCTGATTCTAAATTAATAAGTAAGAAAATTAGTACTTTCAACAATAAAATAAAAGTTGTGTGGCAGGTTACTAATAAAGAAACTAGAAACATAAAACAGCGAGATCAGAATGAGTTCTCTATAAAAATTGATAATAAACTTAAAAATTTAATATAAGTTAAAAGTTGCTGGTTCGCTAGAAAATTTCTTTATCATCCCTACAACGGTTACAAAACTTCTGCCCTCATCAGCTATATTACATGAACACCTTCTCAAAAAAAAAAAAAAAAATGAGTAAGGACATTCCAAGACCATTTATTGGAATGTCTTAACACAACTGGACACCACAATTAGAAAAACATAATAAAAAAACACTGAAGACTTTTGATTTTGGATTGGATTTCCGTTAAGGTTCTTGTCGATATCACTGACATTATCCCCGTCCTAAACGGCATATTTAATCAATATTTACGTTTCCTGATTTAATTAAACATCGCAAAGTCCTCCCAAACCTATTTATACTGTAATTTAAAAACATTATACAAGCCAATTATTTTTAAAATAGCAACCGTGGATTTTCTTTGCCGGCTCTTCTCTATAGGAAACGACCAACTGAACCCTACACCTAGCTTTTGACGTTTCTTATTTGGCCATGTAGGTTTGTGTGAAATAAAATTAAATGATTTTGATTTTTAAAACCTGGTTGTTTAGGTACTCTTTGCCGACTTTACTCACCGAATAGAGTCAAACCCCTTCGGTTTTCTATTGTGTTCCATTCTAACCTCAAATTATGAGCATCCGAGTTTTATCTCATTACCAAATGACGACATATTTATCATAATAATGTCATTATAGTATCTATGTTGTCGTAAATAGTAAATCAAAAATATTAACTAAATGTCAACTCTACAGCGAATTTATCATAAACAAAAACACAATGTACAAAGTTTTCAGTCTTTAAAAGAGGTGCTAATTTTAACGGTGTGATAGACACCGTCGCGGGCGCTTTCCTTCTGTTACTTTAAGTATCAAGCTAAACTGAGAATGCTTTAGTATAATTTAGTATGCTGAACTGCTTTAATATAATGATAGAAATATTTCTGACACAAATTGAATTTAATTGAATATAATTCGATTAAAAATATGTTTATGCAATGACGTGCCATCATTGATTTTATGTATAACAACAAGGATCACCGACACGACTGCGAAACTCGTGCCTTGACTCTGTCTAGTGACTATGTAGAGATATAAAAACAAATATATATATCATCATGTAAGTTGCGGCATGTTTGTACCAACGTGAATTAATGGCAATGTATGTCAATAAAGATGTATGTAAATGCAATCTAGTTTCCGACATGACAAAACAACTCCTAATTGCCTACTTAAAGAGAAAATAGGTATTTTTTTTTTTTTCCACACAACTTCTGGGCGGAGCTGTTGAGTACAGGCGAAAACCAGAGCCCATGATTTGGGAAGTGGACATTCACTCATCCTTCGTTACTTTGTATCATCATCATCATCATCATCATCATTTCAGCCGGAAGATGTCTACTGCTGCACATAGGCCTCCCTCAAGCACCGCCACCTCGACCGGTTCTGTGCTTGTCGCATCCAGCAGATTCCTGCGGCCTTCACCAGGCCATCGAGATGGACTCTTGTGGCAGGCCTTTCAACGCTACGTATTCCTTTCTTTTGAATGAAATATAAAAAATAAAATGTGCAGTATCGCAGTGATTATACAATACAACTACGTACGTAGAAATAGGTCGTGACATATAGTCGCCTGGATCCGTCGCCTGCGCAGATATATCTACTTACTGTACTTATGTATGTACACACAGGGTGAACTCTGCCCGTCTTTATTTACATACGATTTATAGCCCGGTGCGGACTGTCCAATAAAAACTAGATAATGCTAATTACGTCTGCAAAGCTAGTATTGTTACGATAAAGTATATCTGTACAAATAATTGTGTAAATATCGTTTGTGTTGTGTGTATTACTGGGTGATAATGTGACAGGCAAAGTAACTCAGTACTAAGTTATTATACCCAACGCAATATCACGTGCAAGCTACTATACGAACTTAAATATGGAAAGTTAAAAGAATTTACTGAGCGAACGGAATAAATATTTATAAATGTATGATTCAAACATTTAAAACAATACCAAGAACTGAGAAATAAATTAAAAAGAACAAATATTATGTACAATAATTCATAAAAAAAGAATGCAACTAACATCTAACAAACAAACTAATAAGAGACCATGACTAGATTGTCACAAGCAGTCATTCACATGGTGTAACAGCTGTGACAATACACGTGACTCCATTCATGTTTTATAATGGTCGAGTTAACATTTTACATTTTCAGTTATTCTTTTAAGGTTGCTCATATAACGTTAAAACGCGAATAGGGCCAAGTTTCACAACAATATTATCGTTGAGTAGTTACGTAGAAGTCAGCCAGTGACCGTTATAACGTTTATATATAAGTTAAGAACAAGCACAAAGGCCGATATTACGGTCCAATACTGGTCGTGATGAGACCACTAATGTAACCGCGCAGTAGTAATTTGTAATTCAATGGTTTTCGTTATTTATTCAAAATTTGTTGTTATAATAAAGCTCCAACGATCTTGTCAAATGACAAAGCTCTCAGAAAACAAACATAAAAAATACAAACTAGTTGAAAACCGCCTCCATTTTTAAATCCGTTTAAAAAGAAACCGACGACGGTTGTCTTACCAAAACCTTGTGCTTAACCGAAACATTTATATGACCTATACATTGTCCAATGAACGTCATGGTGGCAGTTGTACAACGTCGTATAGAATAGTCTTGAAAACATTTACTGAAACATCATAAGACTAACGTCTTTATAACGTAATAGTTAGTTTTAAACGATGTTTTTGCTCGCAAGAGATACAGAGCTTTGTTAGCAAGTGGCCGGTAGTGCGAGCTGCTCACTTATAGCAGGCGTCAGTCAGTAAGTACCCGCTCCGAAAAGCAACTTGGTATAACTTGCAAATGTGACAAGCTGGAGTAATATCTGTTGTTTTATTTGTGTATTTTCTTTTGTTTTCCACCAAACAACTGCCCTATTTGTCTATCTATCTAAGCTGATTATTTTTTTTTAAATCAATCGGTTAGTTGCACCATAGAGACAGATTTTGATGAAGGCATAGAACCGGAATTTTGAATTGTATTATTGAACCAGTAATGAAGAGTTCAGCTGTCTTGAACCTCAATCAACCAATTAATAATTTCGGCCGAAAAACATCTACTACTTGACGTAGGTCTCCCACATAAATGACCACGCTTTGTAGGTGGGTTGGGATCGCAGTATAGTGATAAAGTGCATAGAGAACGTTTCTGTCCATTTTCAAGAAAGACCCTTAGTTTGCCATCTATGCCATCTACGAGAGAAATGAGATCATGTTATTCTTTTCGTCTGACACCAAACGGTCTTGAACCTACAAAGACAAAACCTAAACCTGAGCAGTTTCGTGTCAGAAGAATATATTACAATCACGCAGGTTTGTAATCGGTAATTAAATTGTCCAGATGTTATGGGCTCGTAACTGTTAAGTGCCGAGGCTGCAATTTCAGAATCCTTCTGATTTATCGCAGCAGGCACCTTGAAAGTACACGTGTAGAGAGAACTCGTAAAACATGCGTACGCGTACCGTAGCTCATGACGCAACTGTTACAGGTTACCTATATAAGAACGCACAGGGTAGCTCTGAGGCTTCTCGATACCCGTATAGTTACTGCCTCAGCAATTATCACAATATTTGTTTGACTACGGGAGACTGATTTTGCTAAAAACTGTACAGACACGGGGGCTTACGGCGATCGAAGTAAAGAAAACGAATATTATCTTGACTTATCAGACCAACACATCTATATGGGTGATGACCGTTAGATTCATTAGTATGTATTACTAGCTTCTGCCCGCGACTTCGTCCGCGTTAAATTTCTTGTGACCCCGACCCTTCCCGTCGCGTCGAATCGCCTACCCGTGCGATTTTCCCTGTTTTTGCAACATTTTTCATTACTGTTCCGCTCTACTTGGTTGTACCGTGATGTTATATATCCTATAGCCTTTCTCGATAAATAGGCTATCCAACGCAAAAAGATTTTTTCAATTCGTACCAGTATTTCAGTATTATAATATTATATAAGTATATATAAGTATATAGATTCACACCAATTTAGGTATCAACCTTTATAAAACCCATTCACATAACAACACGTCATGTCTGTATTCCCTAAAGTGTTAGGCAGAGGTTGCACCCATACTTAGCACTCTAACATTTCGCCTGTTATGTTTAAGACCCATGTAATATGGGACGAGCCTATTGCCATCAACTGGGTACAAATCTAGACTCCGACCTGCTACACAGAAATTCCTGATTAAAAACCCAAAAACACTTTGCCCGACCTAGGAATCGAATCCAGGACCTCATGCTCAGCAGTAGCGCTTGCGACCACTAAAGCAATTTATCAAACGACCTTCATATTATGAAGAAATTAGTATCATCATAACAAGATCAGGCGTGCCCTGTCAGGTCATATTAAACAATGATGAACTGCCTCGTAAGATAACATGCAACTGTTACCTAACCGATACAAATAATACAATATCACTCAATATAAGATAAATAATTAGCTCATCGACCATGTGGACTACAAAGTTTATGCCTCTTTTCACGTTTAAAAACACTGAACCACAACGGAACCTTTACAAATAGAAATGTTTAAAAACATAATATATTGGCAGTAAAAAAAAAACTGATGAGGCGCATACGACGTCATAAACAAAACATTTCGCGTCACAAAATCGAGGCGATTAAGAAACAATAATAATCATATAGAGCAGTCATTGCCCCCATTTTTATATCATTCTTTGAGGTCATTGCGTTGGAGTCACCGCTGGTCTAGTATCAGTGAACGCGCGTCAGAATCAGCGGGCGGGTCGCGATCTCGTGTCAACGTGGACCCGATAGCACTACGCTCAAGATGTATCGGCAAGTTATAGAGATACGTTGATGCCAAAAGCTTCTAACATATTAGGCTAATTGATAGTAAAGGTTCCCGACTAGCGTGGCGTGGCATAACGCGACGTGACTCTAGTACGTATATCAATTTCTATGAAGTTTTTACATAATTTGTTTTATTAGAGTCGCTTCGCAGTATGAAAAATACCAGATTTGTTTATTGTAAAACGGAACAAAAAATATAGTAAAAATGATATCCGTGAGTTTCAATATTTTAGAGACCAACGTTATGATTCTTGACATCATTACAATTATCACAGAAACTGAAGAGACAATTCATACAATATTACATGGATAAAATCATAAAAAGATAAGATTTTTGCAGATAGTTACGGATTTAACCTTTTAAGTGATTATTAACACTCTTCACCTTTATAATGCGGAACACAACCCGATTTATGGGCCGCATAACGCGCTAGCCCATTCTTCTTTCAATGTGGCTCTAGAGTTTATGGTGAAAAGACGCATTCCAACGTTGCTATCCACCCCCTTTAGTCCCGATATCACCCCATGTAACTTTTTCATACTCATCTAGGTACTTCACCTCAAGGAAACTCATCAAGGCGGCGTAAAGGTGGGAAGGGCTGTAACTGTGATGATGAACGGATTAATTTCGGAGGATTGCCAAAAGTGCTTCTTATCGTAGGAGCAACATTGGAATCGTTGCTTAGAGTTAGAGGTAGACTATTGTGAAAGTCGACAGTACAGTTTTGCCCGTAACTTAATTTGCTTGTGTTTCATTGACCAATTCCCGGAAATTAATTGCCACACCTCGTAAGACCTCATTTCATCAAAGCAAAGAGGTTAGCGGTGTGACGGTGGCTTTGAAAACCTATGATGGTATGTAAGTTCGATTATTTATTACTTTAAAAATATTTAGATGAACTAAGAAAGAACATGTTTATTTTTCTTTGTGCATTCTGCGACATATCATATAACTAGCTTCTGCCCGCGACTTCGTCCGCGTCAAATTTTTGCTCCCCTGACCCTTCCCGTCGCATCGATTTGCCTGCTCGCTCCTTTTGAGTTACAGTGAGTCAACCTTAAAAGATAGACATATGCTCTCGCGGACTTTTTTTTAGAACTTTTTAAAAGGAACAATTCCGTCATACATGATTTTTACGTTACTTTAACCATTTACGCAGCGCACGCAACGGAAACTCTCAAAAGGAATAAATTTTCCCCGTTTTTGCAAAATTTTTCATTACTGCTCCGCTACTCTTAGTTGTAGCGTGATGTTATATAGCCTATAGCCTCCCTCAATAAATAGGCTATCCAACACAAAAAGAATTTTTCAATTCGGACCAGTTCCTGAGATTAGCGCGTTCAATCAAACAAACAAACAAACAAACAAACTCTTCAGCTTTATAATATTATAGTATAGATAGTAGGCCAGTCACCATATACACAAAGTTCGCGTTAGTTCGCAAAAAATTGCACTGCACTGATTTTATGGAATGTTGTTAAGATAAATACCAGTAGTGTTAAACCAAGTTTGCAGGTTAGAAAGAACTGTGCTAACTGCGTGGTGTTTCTAAAGCTCCAAAGTGTCGGCTGCTGGTATCGACCTCAGGACAAGCTGCTTTTCACACTGAAGCCTACGCGACACCGAACGTCGCTAACGCCCGTTTTTCCAGTAATAACTCTCTGCATATTTTGGTTGCTAAGACCAAAACTAGAAACGTAGTACACAGATAAATTTTGTGAAAATGCTGCTGTTTGTTTAGTACTCGTATACTGTGGTGTCTCATAACTTCCATCGCAAACGAAGACTCAGAAGAAGTTAGTTTAAAAATATATTCAAAGCTGTGCGTCATGTTTGCACCTTTGAGGCAAGAGTTCATTCGTTTTTCTACAAATTAGTTTTCATTGAAGAATATTGTTCGTATCTATTCCACCCTATTTTTTTTAGATAAGTGATTGTAACTGTAGGTTTAGCCTTCTGTAAGCATATTATCAGCTCACAATTTGTATAAGTACTGGCGATACGATAAATGAAGGTTTAAGCCACTCCATATGCATAGATAGTGCACATGCGCTAAACTGCAGCGTCATATGGTAATGCGTGTGTAGTGGGCATGAATATGCGGTAGTCGAGTGAAACTTACATTATTTACATGAAGTACTGCGTGACAACTGCTACCATACAAAAAAAACACGAAACAGAAAGAGTTGAACGTATAACTCGTGCGTTGCTACGTAGGTACATATGTAACAGCTGACTGACAAAAACTTTTGTGATGCATGTACACATAATAAATTAAATAAATCTGTATATTACACACAGATTAAAGAGATTGTACAAATTACAGATTTGATCAGTTGGGTTGACATTTTCTACTCAAGTGCCCGTATTTTCAGCGAAATACTATGGAATGCTACAAGGTGTGGCAAATTGTAATAACTAGGTACTTTCGCTTCACTTATATTCATAATATGCGAGCCAGTTGCTTGTAAGTAGGTACATAGCATTATGGACCTACATAATGATGATGAAAATGGAAATAGTAATTTGCTTTGTATGGGTATGAGATAATGAGGGGGGGGGATAAGGTGACTAATGGAGAAATGAATCCATTGATGGATGGAAAGGGAGGCCAAAGAAAATATGGATGAACTGCGCAAGGACTAAGGAATTATATGAAAGAAAATGGAGTGAGTGATAGCGTGACTATGGCAGAAGAACATGTGTTGCGCCGACCCATCTGCTTCTTAGCGTGTCGATAGCAATCTAAATATAGCTAGCCCAGAGGTTGGCTACGAGCTTAGCACTTCCAGTAGCGTCCATCAAATCCTGTAGCGTGCAAACAACAGGACCCGCTGGACAAGATATCAAGTGCAGCATTGTTTGTGGGACAACACCACATAGTCTTACCCGACCGACCCATAGAAACATGGGACTATGGCAGGAAGATGATCATGACATAGATTTGCGCACGCCTTAGACGAAACATTACTCCGGCGGGCATTGCGATAATTAATGTACAGAGAAAGTGTTAACTCGACTAATGCAGTTACATTGTCTCGTGGGTCATGGAGGGCACTTGGTTTATCGATTCAAAGTCAAACCTACTATTGCCGACTAAGTATACAAATCATCATCATCATTTCAGCCGTAAGATGTCCACTGCTGGACTCAGGCCTCCCCCAATTTGGGGGGCTTTGCCATAATCGCCACGCTTGGCAGGCGGGTTGGCGATCGCAGTATGATGGTAAAATGCATAGAGAACGCTGCTGCCCATGCTGTAGTAAGTCCCTTAGTCGCCTTTTACGACACCCACGGGAAGAAATGGGGTGGTGTTATTCTTTACGTCCGGCACCACACGGTAGTATACAAATGTTTATGTGCTATAGATGTAGTGACAAAACTAAAATGAAAATTAAGTCAAAATGTATTCTTTAATATGACAAGGGGTATCGTATTACCCAGTAACTGGGTGGTGGAGGTCAGATAGGCAGTCGCTACATGTAAAATACTGGTATTCAGCATCCGGTTAGACTTGAAGCCGAACCCAGAAGGAAGGAAAAGGCTAGTCAGATGATATCTATACATCTATACTCTGTACAAATAAATAAAATTGGAGTGTCTGTTTGTAATATTAAGATAACCACTTTTTACTAAGTGTATATGGATGTATACACGGTACATATACCAAAACAACATATTTTACAATTTTTGTCTGTCTGTCTGTTTGTTCCAGCTAATCTCTGAAATGGCTGGACCGATTTTGACGGGACTTTCACTGACAGATAGCTGATGCAACAAGGAGTAACTTGGGCTACTTTTATTTTAGAAAAAATCTTTTATTTTAGAAAAATACCAACGTTAATTTCCAACATCCACGCGGGTGAAACCGCGGGCAAAAGCTAGTATAAATATTGTATATAATCAGCCTGTATTGTCCCACTGCTGGGCAAGGGCCTCCCTTTCCTTTTCTCACCCAACTCTATCCTGAGCCAATAAGGATGATGATATAGTCTATAATATGTTAGTTACATTTTCAATACATCTGGGAAGCCATTAGAACGGCTATTAAAGCTGTTAGCTCTTTTCAACCGATTTTAGCGACATTTTATGCACAAACTCGTATAATATGGACGACTAATGTCGACTCAATTATGCATCCACACGCCGCGTGCAGTGCTATAAAAATATTGGACACTGATTTTAATATTGATATTATGTAACTTTTGTTTACCCACTGTAACCTGCGTAATAACTATAAACACAAGTACAACCGTCTCTAACAGCTGTTCCAATAAATTGTCAACGGGGACGTAAGCGAAGTTGCCTAATTCGGCTTAATTTTGTGTGATTCTTTGGTCCTATTATTTAGACGCCCTGAAGTTTTGACTGAATCAGGTAATACCTGGATCGTTAACGTGCGTTTCAAATGTAGGCATTGTATGAAGGTATCTGTAGTGACATATTAGTGAAGGTGGAAGCTCAGTGGGTGATCTGATACGGGTTACAATAATCAAGTAACCATATTAAGTTGTTTGGTAGAATTGCTATCAATTTAAGAGTTATACAAAATAACACAATATCAGGCGAGTGTATGCTTAAAATCTTTATTTTATATCAAGTTTTCTTTTAAGTATCAGGCTAGTAAAGGTTCAGTTGTATCAAACCGTTTGTAATCGCTTGCGGAAGCGGATATAGACGCACTTTATTGCCAAAACATTTCAGCATTAATCATTAAGCCATAGAAAAGCGTTAAGTACATTTTCAAACACAATTGAACTTATAAATCATAGAAATAATCATTTTTTTATTGGAATTACACCAGTTTATAATATTAACTAGTATAAAGTGAAGCACCGCACCAAAGAAATGCAGTTACATATAAACTCGAGCATTACTCACCAATAATTCGTCAACAGAACTTCACAATCACTGCACTATTTTTTCAACAATATTCGCACGATATTCAGGCTCTTGTGAACGAAACTACGTCGTGTGTGTGTGTGTGTGTGCGTGGTGTCGCGTGTGCGGACGGCGCGCGCGCCTCGCTCCGCTAATAGACGCGTCTGCCGCCTGCGCGCGCACCGCGCCACACGACCACGAATGCACCTCATTATTATGATTTTCGCATAATAATTCTATTATATTAATATGATAAAATTATGCTTTCTATACAGATAATAATTGATAAAATACACCATAGAAGTTGTTTGGGTAGCTAGCACAAAAAACTTCTATGGTGCATTTCAATGTCAATACTTAGGCAGGATCATCCGGAATTGTGCAGTGACTGTTGATTTCTGTGTTCGAATTCGAGTATGCATTAAATGTTTTTATTCAGGTTTGATAACATTTACGTGTTGAAAGAAAAGTAGCCAGATATTTCTAGATATTTACAGGAAACCATAATAGAGAGGGTGTATGAAACGGAGACCTGAAATAAAAGGCTTCAGCTTATTCAGCTTAGCTTGGCTTCCAGTTTTCCACAGTTTCCTTTAAGCTGGACAATATTGTTATTTGTTATTTTTTCATAAGAACACTGTAATAAAAAAAATGAATAAATAATTAAATTACTTAAACAAAAAGATTTAGGTACGGTCTGGTGCATAGAAGTGTTTGACAAGGTTAGCTACCCAGCCTGCAGCACCTGTGCTTCAATAGATCGACCGTCATATTAAAGAAAACAATAGCTGCAACAGCACCTATTCAAACAAGCGCACAATTCATAGATTTACAAAACAATATGACTGTTCCATAAACCACTTACGAATAGTTTAAAAAAACATAACCAATAAGTATTATATAAAATCTACTAGCTTCCATTTTCTTCTATCCTTTCTTCTAAGAATATGCTTAGATGGTTTGGTCATGTTGAGAGGATGAATGAAGGGCGGCCGACAAAACATATTTAGAAGGCAGACGTGACTGTACATGCCGAAAGGGGACGCCCTAAGAGACCATATATGACCGTTTTATGTTTTTCAGAAGGGTCAGGTGCGTAGTACTAGTAACCGGCGTGCTTGTATGACCAGATGTATGAACTTAAACGGGAAAGGACCTAACTAGCAAAAAGTGGTTTTTAAACTATCCTAGAACCATCATTTATCGAGGATTATATGAGGCTTTTATCCGCATATAAGTTGCGAAAAGGGCCCACTTTATAAGTCTACTTTTACCTATAACATATTTATATTAGACCGCTGAAATGCCATATATGCCTATATTGCTCTTATAATTGAATTACGTCAATACAATTACTCCTATAAATCTCACTATAAGTAAATTATAGTAAAAAAATAGATTAATACGCGCCTAGAAATGTTTCTATAAGCTCATATGTTCTGAACAGTCGAAGTGAGTGTATCGCGCATTGTTGTGCTCTGTAAAAATATTTTTAACATCTTGAGGAAGTGTATTTATACTATTCATGTCAACCATAGTAGAAAAACAAACTTATTGTTGTCAAATTGTTAGTCTTACTTATAGCTTATTCGTAGGGGAACTTGAATTTTCTGTGAAATCTATCATGGTTTCGATAAAAAATTTAAAGCGCCTCTTGAAATTTGCCTTATTTACATTAATTAATATTTAATAAATATTATGAAGGCAGCTGCCATTTTCTTGGTGAACATTTCCAAGTGTGACATAGTGCTAAAATAAGTATTTTTAGCATTTCCAAGTGTGACATACTACCAATATAAGTATATTGGTTCTATATTGCGTTATCTCAAAACCGAAGAAGATTCGCCATTGTTACCGATTAGGGTTCCGAATGCCCGATGAAAATCGATTGATATTTATAGATAAGTAAGTTAAAGGAATATTTTAAGGGTTTGTTCTACGTGCTAGGTTAAACATTAGTTTAAACATTGTTTTTATTTAACTTAATTATATAACAGGTTGCCGACGATTTAAACAAGACTGCCGACGTTCCTGGATATCAATCAATTTTAAACCAAAAAATAATTTCCGATCCTTAAAGAACTTAAAATGGCTTTGGAGTGTTACACATTTCTTGCTATCGGAGATATGTCCCGGTAGTCACAGCGTGGTTTCTATTAACACTAGAGATTTACATTTTACTCAGAATCAAGAGCACATCAGATCATTGCTTTATCAAGATTGGTTTTGATGTGAGAATTGTTCTACTTACGCAGTTTATGATCACTTCCCAAGAGACGAATGTGAAATTTTTAACTAGTCTAATCTCATGTCTGGGCAATATTACACAAATGTTTATGGATCTTCTACAATAACACAATAGGTACGGGCACAGTCTTCTCTATTTTCTTACAAGCCATGCTGATAAATGTGGCAACGTCGTCGGTAAACCGAACAATAGTGCCCTGGGGGTGAAATACTGGTGTGTAGGTTTTCTCTATTGGTATCTACTAATGTTCGTGCGTCTTGAGGCAAAACATTCTCATATTTATTTAAATAAAGAGTTTAAAGTAGCATGAGGAATATTTAAGTCTAAAGCCCAGTTTTTTATAGAATAACGCAGTTCTAAATTTTTGTTATAATCGCGAAAGTTCTTTCTTATTATCGCTTTCAATATCGCTCAAAGATTTGCTACTTTCGTTGTCCGAACCTCTTCCATCTAAAGTAGTACTACAATTATCTTGTCCGGAACCCTCGCTAGAATTCGCGATACGGTCTTCACCAGTTTTTAAAAAATCGGTGCTCACTGTGGTTAACATTTCTTTATATGTTTTTTAACTTTTCTTTTATAAGATCCACTTTTTTAAACCGCTTCCACTTATATAAATCCATTTTCAATATTTTTAGACAAAAAAATTGTACGCCAAAATGGCTGATGTCAAATCCTACAATAGAATTTGCTAAACTATATAAAGCGTGTTTTCGCCTGTACTGGTCGTTACAAGCAAACGTGGCTTCTTAAGAGTTTAACAAGGATTCTTTGAGATTTCTTGAACAATAACACTACTGTGGAATGCCTATACCGGGTGTAAGGGACAGCCCTCCACAAACTGACAGAGTGCATTCAGCTCTTTATTTTGAATCATAATTCACCGGAATTTTTCTCCGGATTTTTAATTTTTTTTTACTTTTTTTTCAGCTTTTTCAGTTTTATTTTAATGTAAAATTACACTGTCTGAAAGCAGCACTCCATTTATGTAAACAATACGGCTAAAATCAAAAAAGCAGCAATGGATGTTGAAATAATGTAACGAACGACGCGTAAAATCAGTTGTTCACTTCCCGTCTAACTACAGAGTTCATCGAACTCGTCGTCGGCGATTGCACAAAGGCGGCTTTCCGAAGTGATCCGAGATACATTGCGTGTGAGAAAATAAAACAAATCAGGTTTATTGGATTCCCATAACGGTCCTGAAATAATTTCTTGTACTGGTCATCTTAGTATGATATACTGAATCCACCCCTTTAGTTTGTGGAGGGCTGTCCCTAACACCCAGTATAAATATGTCTAGGTTTAAAACGGCACACGATAAATCGATATAGAGAACAATTTATCCTACCGAGTGCTGCATGCTGTGTAATGTTGGTGATTTATTGTTTTTAAAACATGGATATGAAATTAATTTAACACTTACTTTTAAGCATATGTAAAATCAAACCATAAATGATTTACAGTAATTTAACTTTAATTTACTTATATTGGCCATAAATATTAGCTTATATGAGGTTATAAGTAAAAATAACAAGAGTAATTGCTCCTCAGTGCATATATTCCTGGTACATGCTCCTACAGGAGTATTAGGATTTAAATGGTCCGCAGATGTAATCTTATAGGCGCATATAAGTCCGAGTTACCAGAGTTATTACTCTTGAGTGCAATTACTCTTGTTTCATGCTGTCATAGGAGTCTTGATCCTATGTTTGCCAGGAAATATGATCCCATATACCGATATAAGTACAAATTATAGGATTAAGCATACTTGAGTAAAAACAGCATGTATTTATGCTGTTAAAAGCGTAGTAGCAACCATCAAAACCATCATCGGAGCTTTGTAAGTCCACGTAGCATTATAAAATCGCCATCATGGATTATTTTGCTAGTTGGGGAGTATATAAGGATCGTAGCAGATGACTCCCTGTAGTTTCTGCCTACCCCCATGAGAAAAAGGCGTGTTTATGTATCATGTATGTATTAGTTCTTATCTGCCAGCGACTTCCTCCGCATGACAGACAGGGAGCCGAAACCGCCGCCCCAACGTATCGCATCCTTTCGCTCGCCGCGCTTTCAACTTCGTTTTCTTACTTTCTTTTCTTTTTGACATGCTCTTTCCAGCGCAGTCTTGCATTCAGAATCATGCTGAGATACTTAGCAGTATTCGCGTATGGAATTTGTCGATCATACATAAATACCAGGAAGTATTGTGGCTTTATATTCGTTAAGACAATATAAATGCTCATTTTTGTAAGAGTCAAGTGTGTGTGTCCCTGCCAGTTCAATGATTGTTTTGGTTAGGTATGTTAAAAAATTCACGACAATAGTATGTAAACGAAGTTCAATGGATAACTATCACAGCTAAGTAAGCTATACATGTTAACGAGTAATAGCCGACCAACTTACATTTGCAGATAAAATGTATACCAAGTTTTTTCAACCAAAATCATACGTTTATTCTTGAGATAAATTCATACCTGCCACGCAGCCATTTTTGTTATGATACGAATCTAAAGTTTAGATTTATTTTGCTTTGCTCCCTGCTTCATTCATTTATCATCACACGCTCCCATGGTTTGTAGGTTGTCAAGGAATTTAATAAAACTAAAGTTACAAAATATTTCCTTTATGGTGAAAAAAACCTCATTACCTTATCTTAAACTTTATCACACAGGTCTCCAACTTTTGTATCGTTTTCAGGGCATCGACATATTTATGGGCTTGCAAAATTGGATTTCATAACCACAACTAAGGGCAAATTTCACAAATGAAGCTGAAGGCGATGCAAATCTAACCTCAAGTGCTTTCAATGTATTAATTACTATAACTATTGTAGAGTTATGCTGTCGCTGCTGTCAGTCAGCTCTTGAACGTGGTTTATATTATTATGTGTTGACCGCGATCATTTTCAATAGTGAAATCCACCTTAATTTATAAACTGAGACCTTTATGTTGTGTACTTCTCCTGTTTGGAAGTGCCAAGGTTGTTAGCCTGTTCCAAGGTGTCCGGCAACTTAGTTCCGAGGGTCTCCGGCGTCAGCAGTACCAGGAACCCTGACGTGAACGCCAGGACCGCGAACATGATGAACGGCAGGTCGTCGAAAGTCGCAGCACCCTGGGCAAAAGATGTTGTGTTTTGACAGACATTTTGAAATCAATTACACTTGGACCCTCACCCGATCTATACTTATAATAGAGCTGAAGAGCTTGTTTGTCTCTGTACATATAATGGAATTTGAACTATTTTCTATTCACGTTAAGAAAGTAGTGAGTCATGACTAGTTATCAGTGCAACCGCAAAGTAAAGGCGTATTCATACTGGAGTAAAACGTAAACTATTAAAATTAAAGAAAACTTTTATTATAAATTCGTTTCCTTCTGTTCTTCAATAATAATTTTGTAAACGGTATTTTGAGCAACACCGGATGCACTCGCTGCGTTCACTAGTATACTCTCTATGGAGAGTATAGTACTGAAAACGGTTAATTCTTGTACTCTCCTTGGTCGCATTTTGATCACCACACTGTTTAAAGTAATTAAAAACTTTGTTTTACCCCCGACACCCAACGAGAGGTGTCCTAAGTCTAACAACTATGTCTGTAGGCCTAACCTAATATCGAAGCTCTTAAACATGTGAACCGATATGGGTACGGGTTTTTGATTAAAAATAAGATTTTCTAGCGGTGATTCTTAGACATGACATCAACATCGGTTCCGCCGTTTTAACATGACGATCCTTAGATCATTTTTTTACTTCTCGAAGTATTTGATTTGCCAGGGGTTTTTAAACGCCGTATATTAGCTTCACTTGTATGTTTGTATGTTTGTTTGTAACCGACTCCTTATAGCGCGATTTTGACCCACTTTAAACGACCAGATTTCATTCAAACTTTGCACACCTGTCAAAGACCGATGACAAAGCAAAAATTTCATAAATTTGTGCCATTATCCTTGCCAGGGTTACCGGGACAGCAAAAAACTGTCTTCTAAAACTACGCTGACATACGTCACAAACTACGCTGACATACGTCACAAACTACGCTGACATACGTCTCAAAATTCGAAACACCCTAAAAATAGAAAATAAATAATAGTTTAAAAAACTAAAAAACACGCTTCCATAGAAAACCAAACTAAAAAGTAGAAAATAATGGAAAAAAAGCGTGGGGTGCTTGTTAAGTTATTTCTTTTTAAGTATTATTTTTAAATTTAATTTTTAAATCACTCGTCTTTCTGTGCTATGAATTATTGATGCACTTTTGTTTTAACTAAAAGGTGAGGTATACATTTTTAAAATTGATAAAAGACGCGTCTGTACTGTCTGAAGGGTTTACTTCAACTGGTCAATGTGAACGCGGCTTTCTAATTAACTATGATCTTGGTCAAGGGGCGCGGCTAAGTTGAGTGACAACGATGACTCAGTATTTTCTTACCGTAGTGCACGTGTGATATTTTTCATTCGAGTTTGTGTTGACATGTACTACTTCATAATTATCTGAGATTCTAAATTCAAATAGGTGTACTTTATTGTAGCTTATCACAGTTAACTGTTTAGTTAAGACTTTTACATTTAGGGCAATAAAATCAAGTTTGTCATTGTCAATATCAAGGAACGTGTCGGGTCCTAATCCCATACAATTGGATGAAAGATTTTATTTAATAACGTGATCTCACACAACATACCTAACTATCCTACGGTTCGTAAATAAAAGATCTCCACTCTGCAATCGGCATTTTGTTTTTTTTCTGTTCGTTTGTTGTTAATCTAAGTGTCGTGTTGTTATGTAATGTGTATTGTCCGATCTATGGTGTTGGTCGGTGTGACCATTAGATTGTGACCCACCCTGACATGAAGCAATAGACAGTACAATAAAACTTTTTAAAAGATTTATGTTTATTTGTAGTTGTGTGTTGCCGGACGTTAAGAATTAAGCACTACCCTATTTCTTCCCACGGGTGCCGTAAAAGGCGACTAAGGGACTTACTAAAGAATGGGCAACAGTTTTCTCTATGCATTTTACGACCATACTGCAATGGGCAACTCGCCTGCCAAGTGTGCCGATTATGGCGAACACCCTCTTTGAGGAGACGCCTATGTCCAGCAGTGGACATCTTTTGGCTGAAATAATGATGATGATTTATTTGTTGAATACGAGGCGATTGGCATGTTCCATTATTTTATACATGCGTAAAGTAATACCTAAATGTAGGTAATGTCATTTGTGCGTCTTACTTGTACAGAATAAACAATTATTCTTTCTCCCTTTTCCATATACTTACGATAGCTGGAGTGAGAGGTGCGGTGATGGACCCGATCCTGCCCACCATGGAGGAGTAGGCGAACAGGTTGTGTCGGCACTCCGTGGGGTACAGCTCGGCGGTGTACATGTACAGTGACGTCACCACTGCCGAGATGCTGCTCTTGCCGATCAGGTACACCGCCAGGGATAGACCGAACATGTCTGGAATAGAAATGTTTATTTCATTTATCATAAGTGCGTTTCCGTACCACGTTTTCAGTCACCTTTTAAGCAAGGAATTGCTATAGGACGCCTACGCATCTTACACGTGGAGTTGTCCAACAATAAAAAATGGAGCAGACAAATAAACATTCTACTTGTATATTGTGTTCTTGATGTGGAAATAAAGACAATCGATTTAGACGCGACTAAACTAAGATTCAGATTCCTTTGTTTGCTCAAACACGTATGGTTGGAAGAAAAAATTATATTAAACTCACCACTAGGCATGAGAATATAAGCTACTTGACATGCAGCACAAAGCCAGAACCCGGCTATTAGCACCGGCTTCCTCCCGGCGATTGGCAGGAACAGCACCGCTATCCAGAACCCTGGGATCTCAGCGGCCGACACTGCCATGTAGTTGACGTAAGCGTTCCCCGACATGTTGACGGCGTTGATGGAAAGCCCGTAGTAGATGAGCGTCATGCTGATCCACCACAGAGGCGCCACGAGGCAGCGGAACAGCACCCGCCGGTACCGGAACACCTTCACGATCAGCCACGGCTCGTTGACGTTCTGCGCCCTCTCCCACGCCTTACGTTCTTTCTCTAACTCTGCAGTTCTCCTCAATGCGTCCAGTGACTTCTCCGATAGCTGCTTCCTATTCACTCTGGCTACTTCTTTAAGCAGAGCCTCTGACTCTTCGTATCGCCCTTTGCTCATGAGCCAGCGCACAGACTCCGGCACGATCCAGAAGTATGCGAGAGTAAACAGCTGCGGGATGTACAGCGCCAGAGTGAGCGGCCTCCACGCCGGCACGCCCCACGCTATGAGCCCCATGATCACTTGGCCCACCGCGAAGAACGTGTTCAGGGTGGCTCCGGCGATCACACGGTATTTGGGACCCACAAGCTCCAGAACTGGAAGTTAACAATTAGGTATCGCAATATCGGGAACAAAAAAAAAACAGAACATATTTCCTTAAAATAGTGTTGTTTGTATTTACCTAAGATATAAATACATGAGAAGACTCCGGCGCCGAAGGTCGCCTCAACGAACTGTGACACCATGAAGCCCATGTAGGTGCCGGCGAAGTACCGCGTGAGACCGATCCAGCCGGTGTTGAAGGCGTTGATGCAGAGTGCGACCCGGCGGCCGAACCGGTCCGACACGTAGCCGGTGATGGGCAGCGCAGCGAGCGTGCCGAACGTGCGCACGAAACCGATCAGCGTACGACGCCATTCATCGCACGCTAAGTCGTACTGCGAGTAAATGAGTTATTACAAACATCAAACAATTAAGACAAAAAATAACCCTCTGAGCAACAGTTACTTTGTGCCATTTAAAATTTTTGTAAAATTACTACAACCAAGCTTTTCACAGTAGCTAACGGTGAAAGCACAAGTAAGTCATACATACAGAATATTACTGGTACCAAGCGTGGTGCTTTTCATGCTCCGCTACGGCGTAGCAAAGCTCGAGCTACGCCGTAGCAAGACCGACCAAGGTCCCCATAACTATTAATTATTTATATAAAACAAAGTCGGGGTGTTACAACACTTATAACTCGAGAACTGCTGGACAGATTTTCATGGTTTATGAATTTTTGGATTTGTCTCTGCCTCAAATAGCAGAAAAAAAAATTCAAAGTACCAGGTTGTAAAACTTGGTAGGTTTATTAAAACATTTATTGATTCTGAGGCGGTACGAAGTTCGCTGGGTCAGCTATTACGTATAAGTGTATCCTTCAGATTTTATACATATCAAAGTTGGATGTTTAGATGTTTTGCAGGCGTTCTTTCCCATGCGTTATTTGTATCAATTATTTTGTGAAGTACGTGCAAACAAGGATTCGAGTGCACATATTTCGAATATTTCGAGACTGAAGAAATATGAAACCTGTTACCTACATCATAGACGACAGTCAGCTGGTTCTCATACACGTACTGCTCGCACGGCAGGAGGGTGTTCCTGTCGAATAGTTCTGCGGGGCAGGTGTCAGCTCGCAGCGCTGATACGTTGCCGAACCGCTGGCAGTTGTCGAAGGAGTCGGGCGTGGTCGGCACAGCGTTGCCGAGCCAAGCTGGAGAGAATTCCGGGTGTTCGCCATCGCATTCGGGAATCAGACACCTATAACATGTCATATTGATAATATTTTCCAAATAAAATACAAACACAACTGTAACTAAACACAATCCCTTCCCGCCAGCAAAAACTTTTCGCCTGTCGATTTGAATTAAAATCTTCGGTTGCATGTAAGTATAGTAGATATCGAGAAAATTTTAGTATTTTGCGTTTCTATTCCACAAAAAGTTTGGAAATATCATGTAGTTACTATTTTTGCTGTAGTATGTTTAAATCTTGTCAGTTTCATGAAAAATCTAATTTAAAATTGCCCCCGAAAGATACAGTCCTCCTAGTTTAACCCTGTCTGGGTTCATATTTTTGTTCAAGTATATCGATTTTTCTAACTGGATGCGGAAAGCGGAGGACAGGATGTTGTGGCGCAGCATGGGAGAGGCCTATGTCCAGCAGTGGACTGCGATAGGCTGAGTTGATTGATATAGATTTTTGTAGCGTAACTTTTGTACAAGGAAATATATTATGTGACGCATTTTAGTAAATCTACCACTGTGCTCAACCTGTGCTCACGTATTACTAAAGAATAAAATATATATATATATATTTGTTTTTTATGATAGCGATATCACAAGCAAAAATTGACATTAAATTATGACTTATGATACAATACCAAGGTCAACGTCATATTATCAACTACATAAGTTACATGTTTATTATAAAGTTTAACATTGATGACCGTTCCCTAAAGGTGATTGAGTGATTATTTCTTAGCTCTGAAATTCTAGTGACATGACTCAGAATATAGAAAAGCAATACGACCTAGTCTTTTTGCACGCAAACTGGAGATAGACAGAACAGTTGTACTGGTACTAGTAAGTAAATTGCTTTTAACCACTTCTCTGTTGTTCTGTTTTGTGGTTTAAGACATCAGCAAAATTTCCAAAGTAGTTAACAATTGTTTTAAAACCATTTTAGGTTAGGCTAGCAGCCTAATCGGATATAGCCAATATTTTACGACACCTGTCTGACTTCCACTGTAGAAATACTAGATAAGACTAGTTGCAGACTTTCAGGCTTCTGACGAATCGTAACGACTTTGGACGGTCCACGAATGACTGCCGGAACTAACGGCATAACGTGCTTTCCGAGGCACGGAGGGTTAAAAATGGTCACCCATTCACAGACCAACCACGGCAAGTGTAGCTCAACCTGATCGACCAAACCGCGCGGCTGTTATTACTTGGCCACAAAACCCTTCATCTCTCTTATAGTATCTTACAAAAATTAAGAATTCAACCACTTACCTCGACTCGATTCTAGCCGTCGTGAACACATATTCGGCATGGAAGGCGGCGAAGATAACAACGATAAGAGTCAGCAGCAGCGTTCGAAGCTGGAACCTGCCAAACTGCCCGATCTCCTCCACCAGAATAGTGTCTAAATCGACGCCATCTTTGCCGTCGCGCGCAGTCATCGCGCCGTGCAACTGCCGCGGGCCGAATTATCTCACAAATACCAGTACCTACCGTTGATAATGTTTATTATATCTAAATTTTGTGTAAGCAATAAAATTGTTTCGCTTGCGATATGCAGTTTAGTGTTCCGTGAAAAAAAAAAACAAGTTTGATATTAAGTAAAGAAGTCGATTTGGGACTCTGAAAGTAACGATACACTTTGCCCCTAATAATAATGGCTTCAAGAATTCACCAGCAGAGACTGCTGGCAAGTGATACCTATTTTCAGTAATCAAACTAATTGTTGACGTAGATATAGAGGAACTAACTCAAAACTCAAATCTCATTAAAGACATTATAGTTGCTATGGAGATACGGAACCATAAACATGAACTTCTTGAAACTACATAGATTGCTTGCCCCAGCATTATTTACACTGTATTATGCAGATGTAGGAGCAGTGGTGGCTCAGCGCTAACGGCCGCGACTTTAGAACTATAGGGTGTGGGTTCGTACCCAGGCAAATGCAAGTACTTTGTGTTAAGAATTTCATTACCATTGCTCTTAAAACGGTGGTAGAAAACATGGTGAGTAATACATGTTCAAGAACCAAAAACCTCTCTCAGCATGTGTGTCATAGAATACAAAATAATGTACACGTCGATTCCCGGTCGCTGATCGCGTAATATCAAAGTAGTAAGTATTTAATGAATGAATGAATATAATTTATTTCAATCCACATCGAGATCATAGTTTTTACAATTTAATTACAATAAATGTATTTAAAAATAATTAATTAAATAATAAAATAAAATCAGAATTCAAATTAATACAATTAAATTAAAATTATCAGTAAAATTAAATAAATTACAGTAAAATAAAATAATCAATAACGCTGCCTCTGAGTCATTTGTTTGTTTTTCAGTACATTAATCATATAACAATGGTTAATGTACTGACAGTCAAACCTATTCGCAAATACACTCAGGATGGTGTTGGAGGTGGTCCGGAGCCTGCGCCCCAGAGATGTGCACCGCTTTCGCATCGTCGCGTAGAAACAATCGACACGGGCGTCGGCGAACATCCCCGACGCGCTGCAGTACCGGGGCAGTCCCAACAACACCCTGAACGCATTATTATACTGGACACGGAGAGCGTTGTACTGCTTCTGGGTATATGAAACCCACAGGCTGGCTGTGTACAGGGACGTACAAAATGCTCTGAAAAGAGTTACTTTGACGGCCCCCGAGCAACATAACACATCCTCTATACATGGCTATACCTCACTGTAATCTTTGACCACTACTGAAAACGTCGTAAGTATATCATTGTAATCTTTGATCCCTTGATCTTATCGTATCTTATCCCTTCAGACATTGTAATCTTTTACAAAAACTATCTAATGCTTGATGCATTAAAGTGCCAAAAGATTATCGTAGGTAATCTGCACTGTTCCTTATCTTGGTTGGTAGGTATATTTACATTATATCCTTGGTGCAAATTATCATTTATCTCTACTGCAAGGTCTAACACTGTTATCTGGAGCATACACAAGTAGACGTGCCGGTAATCTAGCTGTGTGTCTGTCTAATACGTTTTCTCTTGTCTATATTTGTATCTTTCATTAATCATCAAATGACGTCTCCCGCTCTTGGGCGGAGCGGAGGGGCGTGTCAGACTTTTACTGACTAAAACCCACCCGTGTTCCTTCAGTTGCCCATGTGACCCTGAGATCAGACTGTGAATGTTTTTAAAATAAGGAGAAGTGCCCCCCTGTTATATCTCTGTTTGCACGAATTTCGGTAGTAGGTAGTGGGAAATAGGCATTACACGACGAACACCTATCCATACGTTAATATTATAAATAGTTTTTCACGCCCCACTTTTTATGGCAAGAGTACGTTGTGGAGGGATTATTTTATCACCAACGCGGAGTAAGCCGCGTGGTAAAGCTAGGATAAATAAAAACTTAAGAGAAAATACAGCTTATCTAATTCACGTGGGTTCAGTAGATACAGATGTAGCAACAGGTGTGATCATTTGTGAGTGTTGAACTGTTTGCAGCCAATCTGCTCTGCCTGCTCGAGGGTGTCGGGCAGCGTGGTGCCGAGCGTCTCCGGAGTGAGGAAGATCAGCGCGCCTGACAGCAGCGCCAGAGAACCGAACAACACGAATGGCAGCTCGGGGAAGAATTGCGCGCCCTGCAAACAAAACACTATCATTTCTGACCATTCACAAATAAATCAAAATAAAAAAAAAATCAATCAATCAAATCAATGTGAACCACGGCGAACGATCAACCAATAGCATTTTATATTATACTAGCTGACCCGACAGACGTTGTTCTGTCTTAACGATAACTATTTAATTCGAATTGGTATCTATATGTATAAAAATGAATCCCTATTTCCCTTAGTCACGCCATCACGCGTGAACGGGTGGACCGATTTCACTTTTTTTTTTCTTTCATAAGGACCTTCTCCTGACAATAACAAACACAACAAAAAAAAAGAAAATATATAAGGTGTGTAAAAAAGCGGTAAAGAAGCTACAGCAACGAAAAAAAAATTCTAAATGTATTTTTTCAAAATTTAATATTTATAAATTATTTGACGCACATAAGAAATACTGGCTCCTTCTTATTTTTTACGGCCCGAGACACCACGGCCATGCTCGTGCCGGCCAGTCGCCGCCCTCACAGCGTCAGGCGGGCCATTCATATAATTTGGAGTAAAGGTTTTATGCAAAATGTCTCAAGCAGTTTTAAAATTATAATAGTTACGAAAATTCAAAAACGCTTAGATAAAAACTTTTTGCTTCTATAGCTTCTTTACCACCTGCAGGTGTACCTCTTAAAATATTTCGTATATGAATAGATACACCTTATATATAAGATAGATCCAGGTTTTGATGCAGAATACAGCACCGCAATGCCTTATAAAGGTGAACTTCTATCACCTTTATTACCTTAAAACGGTGTGTTTTGCGGGTAGATCGACACCGACCACATAACAAACGACAAATCGTGGCGGTATATAAAGGGACGCGATATGCAGCCGATTCTTTAATTCTATTAAAGTCAAATCATATCCAGCCTATCTCTTGCTGCCCTCTCTCTCTGCAACGCCAAGCAAAGGTGTGTAGGTACCCCAAAGGGCATACCATAAGCGTGTAGTTGCTTAGTTTATAAGTTGGGAATAAAATTGTAAACGAAGCGTTACATACTTGGCTGGAGGCCTTTTTTAACCGACTTCAAAAAAAGGAGAAGGTTCTCAATTTGACTGTATTTCTTTAAAGTTCTGAGGTAACAAACATAAAAAATGTTTGTTACCTCAGAACTTTCGACTGGTTAAACCGATTTTGATGATTCTTTTTGAATAACTTTAATTTCGGAAGTCGGTGGCACAAAAATACAGATCCTAAGACACCGACTTCCGAAATTAAAGTTATTTTTCACTTTGTAGTGTTGTTAAGGAAGTCGGTTGTTATTTTTTTGAAAAATGTTTTTATTTTTAAGTTATGGTATCTACCCCAAGCTAATTCTTATACCACTGCTGGCCAGGTGACAGGACTATTTAGAATATTAAACAAAGTGGAATAAATTCGTGTTATCGAAGCTGACGCAAAAACTATCAAAGCAAAGTCAATAAAACTGAAAAGGGACCACGCGGAAGGCACCAGCTTACAAATAAAAAAGAATGATCAAAATCAGTTCACCCAGACAAAAGGTCTCAGGTAACAAACATTAAAAAAATACAGTCGAATTAAGAACTTCCTCCTTTTTTGAAGTCGGTTAAAAAAGGCACGCGCTATGCGGCGTATTTATTCACCTCCAAGCGGTTGGCGATTCGAGCGATATACATAAGTTATGGTTGTATGTTGCATCATATAACCGCTTTTCACATAAATGCTAATGCAGTCGGGATGACGGTACTGCATACTGCACCCAAGCCTGGGTCTAGTAACTGCTGAATAATCTAATCTAAAGTTGAAAAGTCTTACAAAAGCTGGAGTGAGTGGCGCCAGCATGGACCCGATGCGGCCGATCATGGAGGAGAAGGCGAACAGGCTGTGTCGGTGTCTGGTGGGGTACAGCTCCGCCGTGTACGTGTACACTGAAGTCGCCACCATGGCGATGCAGAACTTGGCGATTAGGTACACCACCAGCGACGCCACGTACTGACCTGGTAGATTACGTCACAAATTAGGATCAACTTAAGGTGTAGTTCTTAATTTACATAAAACGTCAATACTTTAAAACATACCTTGAGGCATGAAAATATATGCAACCTGACATGCGGCACACAACCAAAAAGCTCCAGTAAGTACTGGCTTCCTTCCAATCTTATCCATCAGGAAATATGCAGTCCAAAAGCCGGGGATCTCCACTGCCGCCACAGCTATAAAGTTCAAGTACTTGTTGCCGGACATGTTCACCGCGTTGAGCGACAGGCCGTAGTAGATGAACGTGGCTGTGATCCACCACACGGGCGACACGATGCACCGTAATAGAAGTCGCTTGTGCCGGAACACTTGCACCACCAGCCAAGGTTCACCACCGCGTCGCTCTGCCTCCAACTCTGTGACCCGGATCTTCTCCTGCGCAGTGTTACGTAATGCTTCCAGTGATTTGTCAGATAACTGTCTTCCGTTGACATTTGCAACCCTTTTAAGCAGAGCTTCAGATTCTTTAAAGCGTCCCTTACTCATGTACCACCGCACAGACTCACTGATAATCCAAAAGTATATGATGGTAATGAACTGCGGGATGTAGAGCGTGAGCGTCAGGGTCCTCCAGTCAGGCACACACCACGCGATTAGCCCTAATGTCATCTGTCCCAACGCAAAGCAAGTCTTAAGAGCTGCACCGATAGCGACGCGATACTCCGGACCCACCAGCTCCGTTACTGCAACAATATTCATAATATACTTTACTAACTTAACCAAATGACCTACGATTCAAACGCAAAAATCAACCGCTAGGAAAATACTCACGTAAAATATAGACACTAGAATATGAACCGTATCCAAAATTAGTCTCCGCAAACTGAGACAGTGTGAATCCTAGGTAGGTGCCAGCCCAGTAGCGCGTGAGACCGATCCACGCCGGGTTGAACGCGTTGAGAACGAGCGCCACCCGGCGCCCCCAGCGGTCCGACACGAAGCCGGTGAGGGGCAGCGCCGTCAGCGTGCCGAACGTGGTCGCCGTGCCGATCAGCGTCCGCCGCCATTCGTCGCACGCCAGCCCATACTTATGTTGACAAAAAAACATCGATCACGCATCGTTCTTACTTAATATTTGACACCGTGACAGCAGCTCATGAACTCACATCGTAGACAACAGTATGCGTGTTCTCGTACACGTAGGTATCGCAGGGCAGGCGCGTGTCATGGTCGAAGAGCGTGGCGGGGCAGGTGTCGCTGGTGACCACCCGTGGCGCCGCCGTCGTGTTCCCGAAGCGCTGGCAGTTATCGAACGAGTCCTGACTGGCGCCCACCGGCACCGCGTTCTCCAACCAATATGGAGAGAACTCCACCGGCTCACCTTCACATTCCGGGATCAGACATCTATAATAAATGTGTTAGTGCATAATCATAAAATAAACAGAAGATGAAACTAAGTACCTACCTGAATAGAATTTTTTTCTCAATTACGAAAAACAAATGGTGGCATTTATTTAAATAAAACATGCATGCCAAATAGAAAGCTCTAGATAACACCAACAGGACCCAAGGACCAAAGACCCAGGTAATCATGCCGTCGCAAATATTACTGGATAAAATTTTACATTTTATTAAAACTACTCTACCTTACCTTTGCATATGTGAATTGGATGCATATTGTTTCTCAGAATGCAAGATTGATTAATCCTAGAGAAATCGTAAGCCTTGTTCCTATAACGTTGTGTGTGTACACAATATCGTCGGCTTAGTGCAAGAACTCATTAACTGCAAAAAATCACTAAATACGTTTTTATCTATAATGGACTCCTTTGGACACATTCTACAAAATGCAAAAACACTCATTTCTATCCAGTCAATTTTAGGCGTTACGGCCTTGCCATAAAATCAATATGCATCTTTGGAAGTCAGGCATTTACAAAGAATCACTAACCTGCACTATTTATTTTTATTAAATACATAATTATTCAAAAAATAACATACATGTTATACAGAACTCATTTTCACTAATAGCTATTCCCTTAAAAAAGCATATTTACCAGGAAGCTTCCATTTACAAAAGCAAAGAAAAAAGATTGAATAAAAATGTGCAACGAAAGAGTTATACCTGCAGAACTACAACCATTGGTATAATAATTTACCTGACGAAGAAGGTCCGGATTATATATATACAGAAAATGTTTAGTAATTTTTTCTAATGTTTTTATATTTTTGTACGGTTTATACCTTTGTTCCTACTTTTTATTTAAAAAAAAAAATAACTGATAGCAATAGGGAGAAGAAAAATAATTTAAGTTTAATATTATTATGGATAACTTTTGAGACCATATGTTATGTCGTCAGTATTTGCATTAGGTACCTACTAGCTATTACAAGTGCTTACGACAACTGTTAAGATAGAATTATTTTGTTTATTTTTCCGAATTTATTTCGTTTTGATTATTAAACTTCCAATTGCTTATTCATTTGAATTAGTCTATAGGTAAACTAAAAATCGATCAGAAATATATTAACATAATAAAGAACGTATATGAGAACAGCACAAGCAAAGTAAAACTTGAGACCAGTGGAAAACCCTTCAAAATTGAACGAGGTGTAAGACAGGGCGACCCCCTGTCACCTAAACTTTTTATAGCGATTCTTCAAGACATATTTGGCAAAATAAATTGGGCACAAAAAGGCATACTCATAAACGGCAAGTACCTTAATCATATAAGATTTGCATATGACATTGCGATACTGGCTGAAACACCTAAAGACTTAGAGGAAATGGTAACGACACTTGATCAGGAAAGTAAAAAAGTTGGACTTCATATGAACACAAATAAAACAAAAATAATGACCAACAATTACAAAAGACCTATACAAGTAAATAGACACGTAATAGAATATGTTGACAACTACATATATCTGGGAAAACAAGTCTCATTTGATCCAAATAGTAACTTAGAAGAAGTATCAAGAAGAATAACGTTAACCTGGAAAAAATTTTGGTCGTTAAAAGAAATACTAAAAGGCAACTATAGCCTACACATGAAAAAAACTGTGATGGATACCTGTATTATGCCATGCCTACTATATGGCTGTCAAACCTGGGTATACACGAAGAGTATCAAACAAAAAATAGCGAACATACAAAAAGCAATGGAGAGAAGCATACTGCGTATCAGATAAATACATAAAGTACGAAGCGAGGAGATAAGGCAGAAAACAAAGGTTACGGATGCACTGAGACATGCACTAACACTAAAGTGGCAATGGGCTGGTCATATCGCACGCTGCACAGATAGAAGATGGACAATAGAAACCACCAAATGGAAGGGACCATCAGGCAAAAGAAAAGCCGGCAGACCAAAGCAGCGATGGGCAGACGATATCGTGCAGGCGGTGGGGAAAGACTGGGTTGACCAGGGCAAGGATAGAGAAAGGTGGAAAAGGTTGGAGGAGGCCTATGCCCAGAATGGGGTCCATATCCTAAATAAATAGTTAGATTTAATTTAAATACTCTTATTGTAACTAACACTAGATATTAAGCACATCTATAAATACTAACAACATTTGAAATGTGAAAATAAGGGGCTATGGAATAAACGGTTTATTATTATTATTATAGGTAAACTACTTAAGTAAGAGCTCTGTTAATTACCTGTTTATTCGAAGACTGACTTACATGGGAAGTTTTTTTGTGATAAAAAATTGATATTTTGTTTGTTTTGAAGAATTTGTTTTAATGACCAGCACAGTATTGTTCATTATAATATTGGTTATCCCTTTTTTGATAAACGTTTGATTGAGTTTCGTTGTTTGTTTACAATTGAAGAAATAATTAATTCACATACCGAACAGACTTAGGTACAACGGCCAGAAGTCATTAACTTTTAATTTTGCTTTAAAAAATACATAACTTTATAGGACTAGCGACTCTCATTTGTTTTTATTAATATACATATTAAGCTAATTGAAAACATTTAATTTTTCACCACCGTAATTATATTTAGGATAATATGGGCAAATCAACATAACCACTAACTAATTCGAACTAAAATACCGTTTATCTCAGAATAGTGAATATGTCACGTAATGACTACTTGCAATAAGCCGATGATATACAATGCAGATGTTGTATGTGAGTGTTGGTTAGTTTACCTGGTGCTAATCCGAGCCGTACTGAAGATATACCCCAAGTTGCTCCACGCCGAGAATATGACCAGCACCATAGCCAGTAGGAATGTGCGCAGTTGGTACCAGCCGAACTGACCGATCTCCTCGACCAGGAGTGTATCCAGCTCCACCTGCGTCCTGCCACTCGCCTTAGAGACCGCGTCCTTGTCCAGAGCTGCCATATTGTCCACCAAACAGCAGCACACAGCCGCTACCGACGTCTCTAAATATTCTTTCCATATTTTATTTCAAAAATATTCATTATCTTTAACACGTTTATCTATTTTGTTGACTTATGACTGATATTTGATACCTTTAATGCCCTCGGAATGTTTTCGAAAACGTTTTTCTTATACTTAGTTACGTTGCCGAATGACAAAATAGAACTCGTATAATTTGTTATGTCTGTCCGTCTCTCTCACCGTCTAAAAATTTTATAGTAAACGGTATTTTTTTGCAATAATATTAGATTAAATTGTATGGTCTCTACATAGAGTCGCTTCCTGCGTCTGTACGCTTACATCTGTTAAACTACGTAACGTATTTAATGCGGTTTTCATCAACAGAGTGATACAAGGGGAAGGTCAATATGTACAATACGCGGGCGAGGCCACTGGCAAAAGCTAGTTGGGGCGTTCTACTTTTCTACCGACAATCTGAGAGATAAATTTATAGATTTTCAAAGAAAATAAAAGTGTTTTTCTTTTACAAAATGTATTTTTAAATTATTGTCCAGTTATCGAAGATTTTAGAAACGTAAAATGCATCGAAGTTTTATTTTATACCTTTTATTAATTTTAAGTTTTATTGGAAAAGTAAGAAAAAATAAACATCTCGGTCACAAACATATGTAATAGTTGTTTTAACTAGAATACAAGCATTTATTTTTATGTAACTCGATTTATCGGAACTATTATTACAAAGATATAAAAAATTACATTTAATGCCACTCTGTCACATTTTTGCTCTTTAAGACAACACATTTTGAATTATTTTGCAAATAATTGACATCAAAATAGCTGAAATTCTGTTAATACCTTGTGTAGTCGATAAGTAATAATGTAATACGTTAATTTTATACACAAATGTTTTCAGTAAACCGAATCATATGCTACTTTGACGTTTAATTACAAGAGGGACAACATTATGACAGAGTGGTAGATATTAATATGCCAACATTTGAACTGAAGAATCTTTTAACATTTTATAAGTTTTTAAAACGATAACAAAACATAATGCTTCTCTTATAATCATTATCATCATCATTTTACCCGAAATATGTCCACTGCTGGACATAGGCATCCCCCAAGCACAGCCACTTCCACCAGTTCTATGCTTCTCACATCCAACGGATTCCTGCGGCCTTCATCAGATCATCGATCCATCTTGTGGGAGGCCTTCCAGCGCTAAGTTTTCCAGTACGCAGTCGCCACTCCAGAACCTTCCAACCCCATTGGCCATCTGTTGTGCGAGCAATGTGCCCTGCCCACTGCCACTTAAGTTCGGCAATTCTTCGGGCTATGTCGGTTACCTTGGTCTTCCTACGGATCTCCTAATTTCTGATTCGATCGCGTAGGGAAACTCCAAGCATAGCTCTCTCTATTGCCCTTTGGGCGTCTTTTCAAATACTATATTTTCTTCTTCTTCGGCGCCTTTATTACCTTATTTTTTTTTCTAGTTTTGGTTATATTATGTAATAAGTTGTCTTTTTAGGGTTCCGTTGCCAAATGGCAAAAAACGGAACCCTTATAGATTCGTCATGTCTGTCTGTCTGTCCGTCCGTCCGTATGTCACAGCCACTTTTTTCCGAAATTATAAATATAAATATCTTAGGACAACCAACACACTGTTATCTGATCCCAAACTAGGCTGTACTATGGTAACCAGACAACTGATAAATCTTATATATATATAAAAATCTTGTGTCACGATGTATGTTGCCAATAAACTCCAAAACTACATAACAGACTGTTACCAAAGTTTTTAATTATTTGTAATTTGGTCCAACTAAAAAGATAGGATAGTTTTTATCTCAATTGTTGATCTCAATATTTGAATATTTATTTGTATAATACGCACGGCTACAGGTCAAGCTATATATTTCCAGTATAAACTGACATCTGATTGTACGAAGAGCCTATATAATGTGAGGTCAGCTAAAACTGGAATTAATATAGCTTGACCTATAGGTCAAGGCTGGCTGGATTGGCTATAGCCGTGTGTAGTATGTGCGTATTCATTGGTTAATTCCAAGAATCCCTAATCGGTGGCGGTGTAATTCATCGTACCGTTTGACACCAAAGTTGCGTAGACATCCACTGGATGGCGTTTTTTTTTTTCTAGATATCCTTTGCATAATATTAACCCGTTGAATGCCGTTAATTAGAGACACAATTAAAAACCATTGTGTCTATACCAAATGTGGTATCTCAGGGACTTAGAGGTTAAAGTCGCTTGCTGCGTCTTTACGCTTAGAATTAGATCTTTTAAACTACGCAACGGATTTTAATGCGTTTTTCATCAATAGACAGAGTGATTTAGAGGAAGGTTTAAAAGTAGTTTGTTACATACATATTATAGTAGAGAAAAGCTGAGAAATTCAAACATTTCTAATGTGATGTCGTAACAAACATATTTTTTGTGCGCTTAAATCGCAAACGCTGGCTTAACCTTACGAGATAGATCAAATTAATGTACCACGGAATTATATATTTTAAAAATATCGATGAATAAATCTATGATAGTCTATGTTTATTTCCTAAGGATACCCTAGAAAAACCACTTTTATCTGTTATATATTACAAAAAAAATCTGGGTCATTAACCAAGCTATTTTAAACAATACCGTATCGTTCTTTATCCAATTAAATACATAAGATACGTTGTACATTTCATGTCAATCAAAATTGCACTTTGCAGCATATCATTAAAGTTAATATTTTAGAAGATATCAGAGATTATATAAAATAGACGCAGAGCGGCTAGCGGGCCGTCCGTCCGTCCCGGTTGGTAGCAGTAGGTTAGTGCAGGATTAGTAGGATTGTAATTCATATTACTTTGGCTTCATAGTAAATGCGAATATCATGTGTGTTCGAAGTACTCAAAATAAACCTATCCATTATATTATTCCAAGTAAGAGACCGCGAAATAAGGCTTAGATGTTTAGATTTTTGGATGGATTTGGATTTTTGGTTATCCTGGATACTTATCATATAGGATACTTTATCCCGGTAGTAGGTTCCTGGGTGATATTTTCCGACAGCTTTACGGGTGAAGACACTGGCCAAAGTACCATTCCTATAAGTATGTTCGATTTGGTGTCTGGTAAATAATTGTCTGTGTAGGTAAAATAGGAGCGTTAAGAAAAACTAGGAAGACTTATATTTAATTCAATCCAGCTCTATGTCGCAGTCTTCTTACTTTGAATACTATTAGTTTTATTAAGTATGTACATCAAACTCACATACATGATACTCTGATAAAGAATAGAGAAGTAGTATGAAGTAGTATTTAAGAAGTAATATGAATTATAAACGTACTTAGGTACTCCTAATTATTATAAATTTGAACATTTGTATGATTGGATGTTTGTTTCTCAACCCGTACCTAACGGTATATCTATACTCTATACAAATAAATAAAATTGGAGAGTTGGTTTTTAATATTAAAATAACCGCTTTTTTCTAAGTGTATATGGTTGTATACACGGTACATATACCAAAACAACATTTTTTACAATTTTTGTCTGTCTGTCTGTCTGTCTACTGTCTGTCTACTGTCTGTCTGCCTGTCTGTTTGTTCCGGCTAATCTCTGAAATGGCTGGACCAATTTTGACGGAACTTTTATTGGCAGGTAGCTGATTTAATAAGGAGTAAGTTAGGCTACTTTTATTTTAGAAAAATTATTTTATTTTACGAAAATACCTGCGTTAATTTCCGACATCCAAGCGGGCGAAGCCGCGGGCAAAAGCTAGTATACGTATATATTTCTAAATACATACATATTATAGATAAATTACACCCAGACACAGAACAAATAATTGTGCTCATCACACAAACATTTGTCCTGGGTGAGAATCGAACCCACGACCTCAGTCTTAGTCAGGGTCACTAACCACTAGACTAACAGGCCAGTCAGGAGCTAGGACACTATAAGAGCTAGGCTGTTGAAACTTGGTAAGTAGATGTATTCTGTGAACCGCACTAAGATTTGCACACTAAAATAGAAAAAAAAACAATAAATTTTGGGGTTCCCCATACATAGAACTGAAACTCAAAAATTTTTTTTTTCATCAAACCCATACGTGTGGGGTATTTATGAATAGGTCTTCAAAAATGGTATTGAGGTTTCTAACATCATTTTTTTCTAAACTGAATAGTTTGTGCGAGAGACACTTCCAAAGTGCTAAAATGTGTGTCCCCCCCCGTAACTTCTAAATTAAGAGAATGATAAAACTAAAAAAAATATATGATGTAAACTACCACCGAAAATTGGTTTTAACGAGATCGTCGAGTAAGTAGTTTTTTTTTAAAACGTCATAAATCGTAAACCGCAATTTACCTTTCATTCAATCAACTGAAATATAAAAATTAAAAAAAAAAAACACTTATTTTCATAAACATAAACCTTATGCATAAACCGAGAATACCTACAGGTTTGTTTGGAACCCTCGGTGCGCGAGTCCGACTCGCACTTGGCCGGTATTTTTTTTGTCTTGTCGTATTTTTTTCTTTAATTCTTTTGCGACCATCTTGAAGTTTCTTAGTTTGCTTATAAATTTTCGATTTATCTCGTCTAAGTTTTTTCCTTTGCTCTAGCAGCGGATGAGGTTGGAGTTAGTGAACGAGATCTTAAGGAAAAATCGAGAGGAATTAAAGGAAATAACCTGGAGCTTGAAGAAACAGGTGTGGCAGCCGGAGTATTCATTAGAACGTTCTGCAAAGCTTTCTGTTATTCTCTTCTCTTCTTATTTCTAACTTTCCGTTTTCTTTTCATTTGTCTGTATTCTCTTGGTGTTCTATCTTTGTCTAGTTTATAGCAAGCATGGTATCTTTCTAAATCTTTTCGCTTTACTTCTGCAACGTTTTCGTGATCTTGGTTTCTTTTTTACGACAACGTCGCTGCCTTTCCGCCGCAGATAATGCCATTTTGAATTACCCGATAATAATACCTTAAATTAATAAAATAATTGATAATTAAATACATAGAACACAAAAAATGTTAATTAACTGTTGTGAAAATCAATCAAGGCAAAGTTCCAGGAAGCCAATTCTCGCGCAATTCGGATTCGTTATTGTCGCTCGATTCGTACTTTTCACTCGTTAAAATCGAGTCGAGCTATTCTCGCCACGTCGATTCGAGCATATCTCAGAGGAAAGCCATGCGATTTGCACTCGTTTACATGCGACATGCAAAGAGTGGTGGAGACCAGTCGAAACGGCCATGACGTCATTTCGAGGGGCGTTCGAACGTCAAACAGTCAGTCAGTCATGATTGTGTCAATTGCGAAAGAAATTTATAAATATTTTTAACAAAATGTTTTACGTGTTCATAAACATCACAGAAGACGCTGCGATCGCCATGACAAGGAAAACACATACGAAGAAATCTTCAGGCCTCGTAGAAAGGTCTATCGCGTGGCAATCATTACATACGCGGTACCACTCCAAGCGAGGATTTTTGAGCTGCAGTGCTCACCATCCTTCTGCATATTTCCCGATTTCACCCACACATAGATAGAGAAGAAGCCAAAGCCAAATGAGTACTATTGGAAGGACGTTGCTGTAGCTGTCGCGGATGAAGTCGAGCACTACTACACACTTTAAGTTCTTCATCATTGAGGTTCCTGCGCTGCAAAAGTCCATCGTCCTTAGCCCAGAATTGTTCTCGGCTTGTGTTGAGTTTACATGTTACAGTGAAGCATGACTAAACCCAAGTGTGGTGTGATAATAATTCTGTTTTTGTGGTTTATTCTGAATTTAAGTAAACTAGTCTGTGGTTTATTTTTGTATAGGCTCTTTTGTCACCTATTATTATTATCTTTCAACAGGGCCAAAACCGTGGAGAATATTAAAGACATTTCAAACAATAATTATTTCTTTATTGTATTTTTTTATATTAAACTTATAAATAGGAACAATACTGTGCATAAACAATACATTATAAGAATCACTAGGTTACATGATTAGTCGGCATCATGTGTGGTATGCTGTTCAGTAGCCCGCTTAAGAATCGCTGAATCTGTACACCCCTTGCCCAAAGTCTACGTGAATGTGGACACATGGTCGTCCAGCAGTTTCACCACAAACAAATTGAATTTTGTGTTCGACAAGACTCCTACCGCTTGTCCTTCAGGCAGGAAATTTGGTTACACAAATATTAACAATATTTTCAGACTTCGTAGAGTAATGTAGCTGAAACACATATGTATATAGATACAACTGTGTCGTTGGAACGGTTGGACGCAAAAGCTATACTGAGAGCCAGTGATTCGTTCCGGTCTTTACGACAATCACGCTTCGTCTTCTCCATCGTGTTAGGCTTTAATGTTATTTAGTAGTTATCAGTTTACTCATTGGCAGACTTTCTGTTTAAATTACATTACATGTATAGGTAGATAACCAATGTAAACAATAAAATATGACTTTAATTTGACGTGATAAAACTCATGACATTTACAAATCAGCATCTTTCTATAGGCGGCCATGCATTCTGTTGTAACAAATACAAAGGAGAATTTATTTGAATATTTGTAATTTAATAAAAATTGATTAACGCAATCAAGCTTGTATTATAAGTAACTAGCTTTTTCCAGCGGCTTCGCCCGCGTATTATAGTTAAAACCTCTGGATTCACCCTATCTATTGGTGAAAACCGTGTTAAATCCTTTGCGCAGTTTAAAAATCTAAGCATGTAAAGATGATTGTCTAGAAAATGAAACCCACGCCATCTATTAGGAATTTATAGGACTAACCAATGAACACACATTGTCCTATAAAAAAACATTTAATTTGCAAATATTGAGATCAGTTATTGAGATCAAAACTATCCTATCTTTTAAGTTGGATCAAACTGCACGCGGTCTGCAAATTTTATTAAAATCGGTTTAGTAGTTTAGGAGTCCATCCCGGACAAAAAACGTGAAACGTAATTTATACATTTCAGATAAGATATATATTACTTTTGTACCTTGCACATGTTATTATTTAAAGAAAGTTAGCTTTTAAATTTGGTATTTATAAATAAATAAACTAGGTACTTATTATAAATTAAAAACACAGCTAGTATACATGCAAAATTTATATTACTAACAACAATAGGTATTTTACGTAAACAATACATTATAAAAATCACTAGTTATTACGAATAGTCGGAGTCATGATCGCGGGCTATCCTCGAGTTTAGAAATCGCCGGTTCATTTCACCTCTTGGGCAAATTCTTTATGAATGTCGAAAAATGATCGTCTGGCACTCGTGTTTGATGAGACTCCTAACGCGACCCGCAGGGCGAAGTTTGTTTTCGCAAGAATTTCCCAACGTTCGTTTGGGCCTTTGTATAGTAATTTCATGGATCACAGGTATACAGCTGCGTCATTGGAACAGCAGGACAGTCCGGTTGGAGCACAACCGCATCGCACTTGATATTATTGACCACAATAAACCGGTTACTACCTATAATCTGTTTACTTAGAATATCATTGGCAGTCATTCTGTTTTATTTAATTATTAATTTGATCAAATTTGACCGATGTAAACAAACAATCAAATGATGGCTTTAATTTGACGTGACGAATATCGGTTGACATTGACAAAATGGCAGCAGAGATGCGTTCCGTTGCAGCAAATACTAAGAAGAACTTATTTTAATGTTAATATTGAAAATAAAAATGGAGTTACGAAATTAAGAATGATGATATTGATAAATGTTTATAAAATACGTATCCAATGCTGCTCAATACATTTTTCTGACTTGAAAATCATTTTTGAAGTTGGTCGAAAGTAAAATAACGATTGCGTTATAACAATAGCATCGTTATGTAAAATGGATTACATGGTGTGACGCATAATGGCAAAATTTTTGTCCCTAAATTCGTAATTAACGATCGACTTGTACTGAGAATAGCTGATTTCAGATAATCTCACCATTTTATAAGCGACTTAGAACGCGAGCGAAAACAACGAATGTGAGATTTACGAGTGAAAACGCGAGAATTGCCTTCCAGTCCTCATTAAGAAGCATGGGCGCCCAGCGGACTCTCCGTCCGCTTACCGGCCCATCGTGCTGCTCGACGAGGTGGGCAAGCTCTTTGAAAGAGTAATTGCAGACCGCCTCGTTGGGTGGCTGGTGCGGGAGGGGCCGGATTTGGCGGACATCCAGTTCGGTTTCCGCAAGGGGCGCTCTACGGTGGACGCCATCATGCGCGTGCGAGCCCTCACGACGGGGGATGCAGTGGCCCGGGGTGGGGTCGTCTTGGCGGTGTCTCTAGACATCGCCAACGCCTTTAATACCCTGCCCTGGAGTTGCATTAGGGAGGCACTCCGGTATCACCGGATGCCGACCTACCTCTGTCACGTGGTCGAGGCTTACTTGACGGATAGAGCCGTCATCTACCCCGGTCACCAGGGAGACTGGAACCGGCGAGAGATGTCGTGCGGTGTCCCACAGGGATCGGTCTTGGGGCCGCATCTGTGGGACATCGGTTACGACTGGGTGCTGCGCGCTGACCTCCCTAGCGGCGTCAGCGTAGTTTGCTACGCTGACGACACGCTGGTCCTGGCGCAGGGGAGGTCGCACGAGGCGGCGGCCGAACTGATGACACGCGGGGTTGCGACAATCGTCGATAGGATCCGGCAACTGGGACTCGAGGTGGCATTGCACAAGTCCAAGGCCATGGGTTTTCATGGTCCTCGGAACGCGCCACCTGCGGGTTCCCAACTCACGGTGGGAGGGGTTCACATCGGCGTCGAGTCGACGATGAAATACCTGGGACTTGTCCTCGACAGCCGGTGGAACTTCGTCGAGCACTTCCGACGTTTGGCTCCCAGACTGGAGCGGGCTGGGGCTGCCTTAAAGCGGCTCCTGCCCAATCTGGGGGGCCCAAACGCCTCCTGCCGGAGGCTCTACACGGGGGTCGTGCGGTCCATGGCCCTCTACGGGGCACCGGTGTGGGCGCCCTCATTGAGGCTGCGCCCAGCGCGCCGGTTGAGTGCGGCCCAGAGGGTCATGGCCATCCGGTTAATCCGGGGATACCGCACGGTCTCCTGCGAGGCAGCGAGCCTCCTTGCCGGAGTGCCGCCATGGGATCTGGAGGCAAAGGTCCTCGCCCACATGTGGGAGTGGCGCGAGGAGGCGAAACGCCGGGGCGAAACTCCGCTGCCGCGACAAATCGCGGCACGGCGGACAGAGCTCCGGTGTGATCTCATGGCGACATGGCGGGTATGATTGTCGCAACCCAGTGCTGGGCACGCCACAATTGCGGCGGTAAGTCCTCTCTTTGAGGAGTGGATAGAGAGGCGTCACGGCGTCCTCACCTTCCGCCTGACGCAGGTTCTCACCGGGCATGGGTGCTTCGGGGGGTTCCTGTTCAGGATAAAGCGGGAGGATACGTCCGGGTGTTTCCATTGCGAGGATCGTCTGGAGGACACGGTGGAGCATACGGTGGAGGTGTGCCCTGCCTGGGCGGAGCACCGTCGTGTCCTCGTGGAGGCGATTGGCGGCGGCGACCTCTCGCGTCCGGCCCTGGTGCGAGCCATGGTACGGAGCGAGAGGGAATGAGAAGCCGTCACCTCCTTCTGCGAAGCAGTAATGCTCGTGAAGGAGGAGGCGGGGCGCGTGAGGGAGTGGCAGTCTCTGCGCCCTCACGTCCCTAGCCGCCGCAGGAGGAGACGCCCCGGGCGTCGGGAGTCAATAGCGGACTCCCGGCCACCGTAGGCGCGAGCTTGCGGGTGGCGAGCAATGAGTAGCTCGCCGCCCGGTAAGGACCAAGCTCGGGTCGACGGCGCGCAGTGTTCCACGCGCGCCTTAAAGAGATGTCAGCAGCAGTGTAGGGGTCTACTAGGACCGATGCCTGCCGGGGTCGCGTGATTGTTCGAAAGAGATACCGTGACCCTGGCACATGGGCAACTGATGGAACACGGGTGGGTTTTAGTCAGTAAAAGTCTGACACGCCCTCCCGCTCCGCCCAGAGCGGGAGAAGTCATTCGATGATTTCCCATCCTGAAAAAAAAAGAAAAAAAAGGCAAAGTTCCAGACAAAAATTACCACTCCGTCACGAGTTATACCTACCACTCCGTCACAGATTTTTGTGACAGAGGTGCCTCGTGACAGAGGTGTAAAACAACAGTGTTCGAGGCATTCGGCGTTCCCAAAATTACGAATTGTTCGTTAAAGTGTGTGAATATGACAGATTTCCTGGGTAATATTAATATTACTTAAATAAATGGGTATCACAATAAGATTTCAAAGTAGTAACTTACGTGACAGAGTGGTCGCCGAATAAACACACGCACCTCTGCTCACTCCCTGTTGGTGACTTACTCGGCTCGCACCCTGGTGGGTCCTCAAGGCGTGAGGCCAAGGGGGAAGAGGAAACCGTATTGTTGCTATGTGCTGAAGGTCAATCAGCTAAGGCGCGTTTTTTGTTTTGGGAAAAGCGTGACGGAAGATAGCAAGAAAAAATATGTACAGCCGAACCCAACGATAAAATATGTTTTTGTTTAATACTATGAACCTTTACGTTTATTATATTCTTATTCATTTAATGATAATATATGAGAAGTTCAATAAATAATTTTATATTAGGGTCATACTTAGAAAAAGTGTACATTTGGTATCTTTTCTTGTCCCGCTAATTCATAATTATGTAAATATCTTATATTGTGATATTTTGTCTTTTTTCCCGCGTTTTTGCTATATTCGTCTATTAATACGAAGAGTTTTCTAGTATTTGAGCTTTAGTTTTCATTAAAAGAGTATATTTTTTGAATGTCAAAACATTGTTCCCCATGCATTTTTTTAGTGTCACAATGACCATTTCACATTCTCAGAGATAAATTGTTACGAATATACATCGCTTTATTAATCATTGACTGTGGTTATATTATTCTTGATGAATCAATTACCTAAGTAAGACCAATTTTATTCGTAAATCATTCACAGATTTTTTTATTTAATTAAACAAATTTTGTCCCAATATTATGATGTTTCGTTAGTTCAGGTTAGTAATACGCAATAAAATTATAAACGCAATTATTTAAAGTGGTAGAAACCTTTTCCTAGAAGATTTTTTTCCTATTCTGGCATCAATATTACTTACGTTAAAATCACTGTCGCGACAGCCACTATGTTTTCGCCGTAGTCGTGAAGTCAAGACATATATCAAGTGAATATTTACAAAAAAAAACCTCAGGGTGATAAACGACTAGTATTGTGATAAGTTTATATATTTTTTGTTTACTTACTGTTTTCTTTTCTTATTTTTTGTATTATTTCAACGAATACGCTCAATGCTTGCGTTTTAAACACGTGGTTTACATAAAAATATTTTTAGAGTTTATAATATCTCATATTTCATTCTCATTTTCGTTATATTGCGTTACACTACGAAACTGAGAAATTGTTAAGCTTAGTACACATCATCAAAAAGTACCTAAGTAATTATAATCACGGGTACGTAAGTTGGCGAATGATTTTGTAGTGAGGGTGGAAATATACCTACATATTTATTTATAGGTGTATCAGTGTAGTGATCACAAATACTTAAGTTTTCTGTCTTACCTTTACTTAAAAAAAAAATAACAAATACAATAGTAAATATTATTTGTAACACAAGTCAAAAAACTTAAATGCGTTTCAGTAAAATACCATGATTCCTGTGTCAAATGACGAAAGACAAAGAAGATAGCAGCCATCGACACCTTCTGAATTTGAAATTCTTTCCGAGTCTATCAGCTAAGTATACGGAGATTCGACACATAAGGAAAAAGAAGTTATAAAAAACAAACGATTTGTTACAAAGTTTGTTTGAATCATCCACACTAATATTATAAATGCAAAAGTAACTCTGTCTGTCTGTCGGTCTGTCTGTCTGTCTGTCGGTCTGTCTGTCTGTCTGTCTGTCTCGCTTTCCTGCTAAAACTACAGAACCGATTTAAATGAAATTTGGTACACAGATAGTTTAGAGCCTGTAGTATGTTCCCGCGGGATAATTTCCGACCTCCACGCGGGCGAAGCCGCTGGCAAAAGCTAGTTCTAAATAAATCTGAGAAGCCAGATATAATCACTTGTTTTATTTCTTTCAATCCATGTGTACTATACCTTATACATCAGATTCGTGACGGAAACTATCAGTATCGTAGCCTATCAGTTTAGTTACAAAATTAAATCTACACTTTTTCTGAGTATGACCCATTAAAGGGTTCTCTATGTTTTTTTAAGCGAGATCATTTTGTTACATTAGGCAGCGCAAAGTGACACATTTTATTTATATGTAAAACACCTCTGTCACAAATTTCAAATACTATGTCACAATGATTTTGTAAAAAGCAAAAACAATAAAAATGGGATTTTAGTATTATTATGATGACTATATGGTCCAAAGAAATGTTGTGAACTTTTTTTTTTAGGTTCTGGAATTTTGGACGAATACTGATTTTTTTTCCTGAGGGGACACGTCATTGTCGGTAGAAAAGTAGAACGACCCAGTTGCAAATAAGTAGTAAAAATCAAATGTAAGAATAAACAACAACAAACAATTATATTCTAACAAACTTTAATAAAATGGTAAGCAATTACTAAACAGAATGAACGAAATGCCGATTTTTATATTAATACTTGATTTACCCATTATTATCGATGCATGTGAATTAATGCGTAAAAAATTAATAAAAATCATCCACCACCTCACCTATAATAATAAAAATTACAGAAGCAAGTTATTTATTAAGAATTGTTGCATAGTTTTCCAAGTTAAAATAATGTAATAGGTATGTGTTGCCGTGTGGCATATAACACTATGATTTTTAAGTTTAATTAAGTTTCTTTTAGAAGATTACTATATTCTAGCACTACATTTACACGCCATATGTTGTGGAAAAATGTACAGAACCTAAAAAATACATCACACTATACAATCAATAAATAAGAATGTTGTCTATAAGTCACCTGTACTTGTGAGTCGCTCTGCGGGGTGATTGCGTCAAACACTAACAGTGGGAATGGCAAAATGAAATTTAACAGTACAGCAACATTCATTGCGTTATTTACGATTTTGAACAGACGCTTTTTTGAACAAATGACGCAATGGATTAGGAGTTTCATTCCAATTGGTTCAGATTGTAATTAGTAGTTGTACGCTGCCAGGCTAGACTAGACCCCTACCATAGGATTTCAATGCGCAGTGGAAGTGTGATAATCGTGGGGCTCTAGAGACAAGAAGTGGCGAGCGCAACTAGTCCGCCGTACGCGGAGCAGACAATCAAATCAAACACTTACAATACAACAAAAGAACTTACCTCATGGTTGAAGGAAACTGCTTCTGGTGCCAACCTGGAGTGATGTATGTAAGTGAGTGTATTTGTATCGTGTTGTGACGTTACGAGTATTCTTCAGGTTAGAATCCGCTTCAACCCAGCTGGAGGCAATCACAGCATGCGGTCTTCAAATCACTCGTCCCAACAGCGTCACACTTTGCTTAACCTTCAAACTATTTCAACAAGATATGTCCAAACCCGTGTTATTACGTCAAATTAGGGGTTAGCTACATTCACCTCAACTGGGTCATGACAGATTGTCCACAAAACGACCGGGGTAAGGGATAACTTTCCAAAAAGATCGCGAAATACAACCGGCCACGTGTTCCCCCTTTTCCCACCGAAAATCCAAGAGAGATGTCAAGTGTCAAAATCAAACTGTCAAGAGAGATGTCACTCTGTTACTCGTTTAGAAACGTAGGCGCATAGAGTAAACAAATCGTTCGGGACTAAACAGTAGTGTTTCGCAATTATGGTGCTATTTGCCCCATTTAGAGTTTTTTTTTTAACTTCAAGTCCAACTTGGTCGATGTCTGCTCATCTTTTAGCTTTGAGTCCGAGTCGTTCTGCCTGTTCGAAGGTATCCGGTAGAATGGTGCCGTACGCAGTGCCGGATTAGCCATGTAGCAGGAGGCAGCAAATGCTACGGGCCCCGCGCCTTGGGGGGCCCCGCGCCTGTGCAAAAAAAAAACTACAAATTAAAGAAATTGTAAGCCACCCACTAAGCCACACACATAGTAGCAATTCTCAGTGAGCGTTCGTCATACTGTAATTATTGTACAGATACAATAGCTCAGTAGCTGGAGCCCTAAAACAAATACCTATATATAAAAAATTGTATATTATTATGCCGCAAGTTGGCAACTCCAAAATACTTATAAAGGGAATTCCCTAATATTAATTGGATTCGATTCGAGCTGTATGTATGTATGTATAACCCGACCACGAAAAATCGTTTTTAAATGATAACCAATAAGAAAATAGCAAAATGCATACTTCATTTGATAAGCCTAATTCAACAATGACACGACTTTATTTTCTTTTAAGAGTGTTTTTATTACTGGACTGTTTACATCGTGTTAAAGTTTCTTAGTTATTATGTGCTTGCTTATATGTTAGGTATTACTTCTGTTTTGCCGATCCCCGTAGACTTATACAAACTCATTATAATATTACTGTTTCTTAACAGTAAAATTGTACTAGATTTTATATTACGTTCGTTGCATCTCTGTACACGATAAAATATCCAAGATTTATGGTTGTTTGGCATACAGTATTCAATTTGACAGAATTTTGAATTACGTCGTTATTCTCGCAAACCAGCGATATGTCATTTTGCAAAAGTTTTGGAGCAACCTAAGTAATCAAAACCCCCTCTCAGGAGTGGATTGAGACGCGCCACGGCGTCCTCACCTTCCGCCTAGCGCAGGTCCTCACCGGGCATGGGTGCTTTAGGGAGTTCTTGTTCAGGATAAAGCGGGAGGAAACGCCCGGGGTTTTCATTGTGAGGATCGTCTGGAGGACACGGTGGAGCACACGGTGGAGGTGTGCCCTGCTTTTTTTTTGTTTGTGGGTGGGAAATCATCATATGACGTCACCCGCTCTTGGGCGGAGTGGCCCTCCCACTCCGCCCAAGAGCGGTGAGAGGTGTCACACTTTTACTGACAAAACCCACCCGTGTTCCTTCAGTTGCCCATGTGCCAGGGACATGGTATCTCTTTTGAACACGACATCTCACGACCCTGGCAGGCATCGGTCCTAGCAGACCCCTTTAGTACTGCTGACATCTCTTTGAGGCGCGCGTGGAACACTACATGCCATCGACACGGCCCTGGTCCTTACCGGGCGGTGAGCTACCCATTGCTCGCCGCCCGCAAGCCCGCGCCTGTGGTGGCCGGGAGTCCGCAATCGACTCCCGACGCCCGGGGCGTCTTCTCCTGCGGTGGCTAGAGACGTGAGGGCGCAATGACTGGCTCGTCCTCACGCACCCCACCTTCTCCTTCACGAGCATTACTGCTTCGCAGAAGGAGGTGACGGCTTCCCATGCACTCTCGCTCCGTATCATGGGTCGCACCATGGCCGGACGCGAGAGGTCGCTGCCGCCGATCACCTCCACGAGGACACGGCGGTGCTCCGCCCAAGCAGGGCACACCACACGGTGGTGGCAAGCTATGCGCCCTCACGCCCCTAGCCGCCGCAGGAGGAGAAGCCCCGGGCGTCGGGAGTCGATTGCGGACTCCCGGCCACTAGTAATGTCAGTTAATGCGATTTCGCATAAATTTCATTAGCATGTGAATTCTTGAGTCTTAGCATGCTAAGTGCTATTGCTATGCTATTTGCTAATATGACGATAATTCATAATAATGAAGTATGTGAATTTTGTTAATATGCGAATTAAAAAGCGCGTCTCCTAGCGTGTGTTTAGTTTACTCGCTGATAACGTTTTATTAATGCTGGTACACATACATATTTAATGTGATCCGTTCAACAGTTTACACTAATGTATTTATAAACAAAAATTAAAATGATTATTTATACTTGTTCGACGCCAGGCCAAGGCATTTACCATAGGATTTAACAGTTATGTGGAAGCGTGATGATGGGCCCTGGGTCAAGAGTGGCATAGCGAACTGTCCGCCATGCGCGGAGCTGAACAATAATATATTCAAATACTCACCTCATGGTTGAGGAACACCTGCTCTGGAGCCTACCTGGATTTATGTATGTAAATGAGTATATATTGTATTGTGTAGTGACGTTATAAGTGGTATCCAGGACAACAGGCCGCTGCAATAGCCCAGAGATTTTCTCCAACATGCGGTTCACTGTCACTTCAAACTATTTCAACTAAAGTTCAAACTAAACCCGCATTACTTCGCCAAACGGGGTTGATTACACAAACAAACAATTGGATCACGGCAAATTGCCACAAACGGATCGATTTAAAGGGATTAATTTACAAACGGGGTCGGAACGCCAAGAGGACCCCCCATCCCTTTCCAGATCAAAAAACAAAGAGAAACGTCAAACTGACAGATGTCACTCCGTTTCACGTCATGGTGTGTTCACAGAGTAACCAATTTAAACGGGACGGAACAATACTTTTATACATGACCACTTCTCACTATTTTTACTTCCTCCTATTACACTATGTTCACACTATGATCTATTTAAGTACAGTAATAAGCACAAGACGAAACAATTTAATTACTGTAAGTTCGAATACGTAAACTAAACTCTCACTATCACTTGCCAAAACGTACTGAAATTTGACACAAAAAGACGCGCGCCACGCACCTGCCAAACAAAATATTATTAAATAAACAATCACGCATTCATTCAATCAAAACACGACCCTAAGTATGAGCAAGTCAAAGACAATAAGGTAATAATTGCTAAACATCATTCTTCGCACCACCCTGCTAATGCTAATAATTTAGATAAATTAAACAATCACAAGCGTTCATTCAATATACAACCCTAAGTACGCGCAAATCAAAGTTAGTAAGATAACAATTGCTCAACCCATTCTTCGCAAGTTCGCAGGACCTGCTAATAATTTTCACTCGCGAAGTCTCGTTCACATGAAACCGATAGATTTAGTATTCCGGACTTCCCGTCGGTGCGACGGAGAGCGAACACTACCGCTGCGTGCGTCGACGCTTTGACGTAATATGATAGTATGAAAATACGAAGCGATAAATTCACTTCGCACTTCACAGAATTTCACAACTACATTTAATTTGCTAAATGCTAAATGAGCATTCGCATGCTAACAATGAATGCGAATGCTAATTAATCCATCACTACCGGCCACCACAGGCGCGGCCTTGCGGAAAGGACCAGGGCCGTGTCGACAGCGCGTAGTGTTCCACGCGCGCCTCAAAGAGATGTCAGCCAACTGAAGGGGTCTGGTACGACCGATGTCTGCCAGGGTCACGAGATTAGTTCAAAAGAGATACCATGGCCCTGGCATATGGGCAACTGAAGGAACACGGATGGGTTTTAGTCAGTAAAAGAATCCTGTTTTCCAAATGTCCAAATATTGTTACGCTTTTTACTTGAGTTTGATGATCACAAACTGCAGCGGAGAACGTTCTTTTTCAACATTAAAACGAGTTAAAAATGTGTGAAGCAACACAATGGGACAAGAACGTTTGAATGACCTCACTATAAAGAGCATAGAAAATGATTTACTCAGAAATATTGATTTGGCGAGTGTTATTTCTAAAGTTGCTTACATTAAATCACGAAAAGCGTTTTTCAAAATATTTTGTTTTATTTATATCCTTTTTAATAGGTAATGCAACTCAAGGGGCCCTCATCCTGCCAGGGTCGCGAAATCTGTTCGAAAGAGTTACCGTGGCCTTGGTATATGGGCAACTGAAGGAACACGGGTGGGTTTTAGTCAGAAAAAATCTAACACGCCTTTCCGCTCCACTCTAGTGCGCAAGACGCCATGACGTCGTGATTTCCCATCCACAAAAAAGGGCCCCCATCACAATTTTGCTACGGGCCCCGCGCTGACTTAATCCGGCATTGGCCGTACGTCTCCGGCGTGAGGAAGATCAGCGCACCTGACAGCAGCGCCATGCTGCCGAACAGCACGAACGGCAGATCAGAAAACCATTGCGCAGCCTGCTGACACAGAATTGTTTTATGTGAAGACTTAATCGTTGCTTCATTCAAATGATGTCAAGCTACAAAATCGTGAAATAAATTATCATTACAATAAATTGTAAAGAAGCAGAGGAATAAAACTGAACGTGTATCTTATACCTTTAAACGAGCAATTCTTGTATATATATATAATAATAATAATAATAAACCCGCAGGGCAGCATGTGGCGTGCTGTTGGGCAGTAGCGACCCCACGGACCCTATCTACCGGGAGAATTCTTGTTCCTCATCTCTGGCTTGCCTTTATTGGCCGGCTGGAGTGAACACTCAAGAGGTTCAGAGCTCCCAACTCATTCTTGCCTTCATTGGCTGGCTTGAGTGGAGATTCGCAAGAGCAAACGTGCTCGGGGAAAGGAAGTATTCCAGTAAGTGCTCGTAGGGACTTGACCATCTTCCGGGCTCTGGGATAGTTCTGAAAGCCGTGGAATACCTCTCCACTTCTCAAGCACCTCAGGAAGTGTTGCCCCCTTGTCGCTGCGTCACTATGTGCCAGTGGCGGTTTCCGGGGGCCCATTATTGAGTGTGCAAATCACCCCCTGCCATTTAATCCGTGTATTTAGAAAACATTGATGCGGCAGGGGCCATAGGCCTTCCATAGTTCGTGGTATCCAGTCCATTTTAGCCATCCATATACATAGACCAACATCTTAGTTTCCATATCCTGCAATAGTCCAACATCACCAAACGGAGGTTGTCCTTGGATGCACTTGCACAGTGTATACAGGGATAATCGTCGGTTGGTGCCTCACTCCATCTAAATTGTCTAAGGGGCCTCTGCGAGTTGGCTTCGGCCCCTCGTACGCCTTCCAAAAGACCGGGATCCCAGAATCCCGAGATTATGTTAACATATATAAAATAATAATAATATTCCACAACTATCACACAACGCCATCTAGTCCCAAGCTAAGCAGAGCTTGTGTTATGGGTACTAGACAACTGATAAACATACTTATATATTTCTAAATACATACATATTATAGATAAATTACATATATATATATATATATATATATATATATATATATATATATATATATAATCTGAATCTCGGAAACGGCTCCGACGATTTTCATGAAATTTTGTATACAAGGGGTTTCGGGGGCGATAAATCGATCTAGCTAGAATTCATTTTTATATAATGTCGTTTTATTCATGTTTTCACTGACCAACTTTATCGATAATCAACTTGAACATAAACTTATTATTTTAAACACAATTTACCAATAAATATCGAGCAAAGCTCGGTCAACCAGATATTTAACATTATCGAGCATGATAACGTCAATGAAGTAAACTCTAATGTTAGCTCCTTGCATATGAAATTGGCGTTTTATATGGATAAAGCAAACAATTACTTATTTACAATTTAAATAAAATTAAATAAAAAAAACCTTTTTTAAAAACAAAGCTTTTATTATTTGTTAATAAAATGAACTAAAAAGTTAAAAATAAATTAACTCTAATAAGAAATATAACACTTTGTAAGTTCATTGTAAGCTTAAACGATAGTAATTAAGCTTCTTCCTTTATAAATAAAAGCGTGTTACATTTTGATAGCAAGAGGGAAAAAAACGTGCTAAATGTTCTTAATTATAACATTAAAATCGCTTTATAAAGGAAGAAGCTTAATTACTATCGTTTAAGCTTACAATAAACTTACAAAGTGTTATATTTCTTATTAGAGTTAATTTATTTTTAACTTTTTAGTTCATTTTATTAACAAATAATAAAAGCTTGTTTTTAAAAAAGGTTTTTTTGATTTAATTTTATTTTTAACTTTTTAGTATTTTTAATTATTTCCCAAAGTTGAAGTTGCATATTCACGCCAACCAAGGTACTCGTCAAGACGAATCAAACCAGCCTAAACTCGATGGGGTTGCGGTTTTTAATTACAGAGATATGCCCACCTTCCAGCTCCATCATCAGACCCTGGTTACCATACAGTAGGTAATAGGTAATAGATAGAACGGGCTGGTGTCCGCAACTCCACGTCTGAGCGCGTATTTTGCGTACGGGTAGGAAATCGGTTATTCGACCCACCCCAGCTCCTCGAGAAAGGCCAGCAACGCCTTGATGTTGCTGACTATCTCACGTAGGGTATCTGGGTTACCGAAGTACTTGGCCCTGTATCTGGCGATCGCCGGGCAGTTTAGAAGCACGTGCGCTGCTGTCTCGTCGTCCTCAATGCAGGCCCTGCACAGCGGACTGCCTGTAACTCCTATGACAAATAGATGTTTATTAAACGACACATGGCCAGTTATTGCTGCTGTAACCATACGTAGCTGTCGTTTGTCTAGCCGGAGGACCTGTTTTGTGAGGCGGGCATCGATGGTAGGAAGTGCTTCCTTGGCCTGCCTGCATTTACTTTCGTCCACCCATAGCTTACAGTGTAGATCCCTGGTACGTTTTCTTACCAGAGGGCGTAGGAACCCAAAGAGGAGTGGCGCGATGGGTTCTGGTCCCACCGGTGTCATGCTCGATCCTCTTGTGGCAAGTTCATCGGTGGCATCGTTACCTAGCGAACCACTGTTTCATTTTATCCATTAAATGGTTATATTATTGAGGCTACCTACCTGGTTGAGGCGCTGGTGGCACTCGTATATTAGCCCAGAGTCAATCAAGTGACTATCCAGCGCTTGCAGAACAGCCATACTATCTGATAGTATGCGGATCGAGTGGTCTTTAACTGCTCTGGCCATAATGGCTGAAGCAGCAAGTGATCCCAATGCATTCAGCCTGGAACACTGTGTTGTGGAGTCTTAACGGTGTGACTATATGTATGTTGAAGTCCTGCGAGAAGACTCCTGCACCTGTGCCACTGTCTGTTTTTGATCCATCCGTGAAGATGCGCAGCTCAGTGGGGCGCAAACCCTCACACCGGTGATCTTCGTGAAGCTGGATTCGGTATATTTTATCAAATATGAACTGTTTGGGTACCCGGTCAGTTATTAGCCTTGGTGATGGGGAACTCATTGTTGAGTTCCTTAAGCAGCACGATGTGTTGTGTGTCTCTCTTTCTCCAGAGGTTAGTTGCGTCCAGACGCGCTGCCGCTATCGTGGCCATAGGAAGGGGCCTAATGCTCGTTTATGGGTGAACATGACTAGCTCAGTTTTAGTGGGGATCACTGAGAGGTCATATTCTTTGCACCATCTCTCTACGATACGTAGTGCTTGTTGGGTGAGGTTAAAGATCATGCTCGTCACTTTCCCTGAGATAAGGATGGCGAGGTCGTCCACATAACCTATTGTGTAGTAGTGATTGGCATTGAGTGTGGCGATTAATTCATTAATCACCAAATTCCATAGAAGAGGTGACAGCACCCTTCCTGGGGGCAGCCACTGGCAATCATGGCCAGTTGCTGCTCGTTCTCTAGGCAAACCACGCGCTTGCTTAGCATGTTTTTGATCCAGTCTATACCATATAGTATCATAGTACAAGACGAATTAAATGAGCCCAAACTCGATGGGTTGCGTCGTTTAATTATGGAGTTCTTATGGCCACCATCCAGCTCCATTATCAGACTCTGGTTACCATATAGTATCATAGTACTCGCCAAGACAAATTGAACGAGCTCAAACTCGATGGGGTTGCTTCGAGTAATTGCGGAGTTCCTATGGCCACCTTCCAGCTCCATCATCAGACCCTGGTTAACATATAGTATCATAGTACTCGTCAAGACGAATTAAACGAGCTCAAACTCGATGGGGTTGCGTCGTTTAATTACAGAGTTCCTATAGCCACCTTCCAGCTCCATCATCAGACCCTGGTTACCATATAGTATCAAAGTACTCGTCAAGACAAAGCAAAGGAGCCCAAACTCGATGGGGTTGCAACGTTTAATTAAGGAGTTCCTATGGTCACCTTCCTGCTCCATCATCAGACCCTGGTTACCATATAGTATCATAGTACTGGTCAAAACGAATTAAACGAGCCCAAACTCGATGAGGTTGCGTCGTTTAATTACGGAGTTCCTATGGCCACCTTCCAGCTCCATCATCAGACCCTGGTTACCATATAGTATCATAGTACTCGTCAAGACAAATTAAACGACCCCAAACTCGATGGGGTTACGTCGTTTAGTTACGGAGTTCCTATGGGCACCTTCCAGCTCCATCATCAGAACCTGGTTACCATATAGTATCATAGTACTCGTCAAGATGAATTAAACGAGCTCAAACTCGATGGGGTTGCGTCGATTAATTGCGGAGTTCCTATGGCCACCTTCCAGCTCCATCATCAAACCCTGGTAACCATATAGTATCAAAGTGCTCGTCAAAACGAATCAAAGGAGCCCAAACTCGATGGGGTTACGTCGTTTAAACACGAAGTTACTATGGCCACCTTCCAGCTCCATCATCAGACCCTGGTTACCATTTAGTATCAAACTACTCGTCAAGATGAATTAAACGAGCTCAAACTCGATGGGGTTGCGTCGATTAATTACGGAGTTCCTATGGCCACCTTCCAGCTCCATCATCAAACCCTGGTAACCATATAGTATCAAAGTACTCGTCAAAACGAATCAAAGGAGCCCAAACTCGATGGGGTTACGTTGTTTAATTGCGGAGTTCCTATGGCCACCTTCCAGCTTCATCATCAAACCCTGGTAACCATATAGTATCAAAGTACTCGTCAAAACGAATCAAAGGAGCCCAAACTCGATGGGGTTACGTCGTTTAAACACGAAGTTACTATGGCCACCTTCCAGCTCCATCATCAGACCCTGGTTACCATTTAGTATCAAACTACTCGTCAAGACAAATCAAATGAGTCCAAACTTGATGGGTTTGCGTCGTTTAATTACGCAGTTCCTATGGCCACCTTCCAGCTCCATCATCAGTTCAGCTCCATGGTGTAATAATATTGCATTGTCATCCGATTTATACATGCGTGCAAAATTTCAGCTTAATCAGAAACCGGGAAGTGGATCAAATTTAACTTGCAAGATTTGATTACAGACAACGGGACAGGTGAAAGTAAATAAAAGCTTGTAAAAAAAATATTAATTGAATCAAATTATGTACTATAGTTAGGTATCTACTTTAGTTAATTTCGCCATTTTATAGGTAGTTCTATGATTCCTTTGCCGGAAAAAGTGTGGGAGCGAGAATCGATAAAATCTTTGAAGGCGGTTTTGATTGCCTTGGGATTGTTATTTTTTTCCTTGCATAAGTGTCTAAATTCCAGAAATAGTAGTAATCAGCGGAGCGCGCCGGAGAGTATGGGTGGTATCGCAGACGATCCAATTGCAGCTGCTGTAACTTAGCGACTGTCTGTTGTGCAGTGTGTCGTCTAGCGCTGTCCTGAAGCAGCAGTGGAACAGAGCAATTTACCAGTCTCGGTTGTTTTACGGCTAGCTTTTCATTGTGGTTTGCAATTGTTGACAATACAGATCTATCGTGATCATCTGGCCAGATCTTAGGAAGCTGTAGTGCATGACACTAGCACTAGACCACCAGACATTTACCAGTATTTTCTCCAGAGTCAACTTTCGTTTGGGGCAGGATTTGGCCGGTTCTTCTGGGTTCAACCTTTGTGATGAGCGTTCCCGATTATCGTACAGGATCCATTTTTCTTCCAAGTAACGATCCGATTCAAAATCCCTTCGTTACGGAGACGCTTGTTTATTGCAACATTCGACGCATGTTTGTGGGAATGCGTGAGTTATTCAATTCATGCGTTGCCCCTTTTTCAAGCGAGTGAATTAAAATTGTTTCAACACTCAAACCGAAGCCTGCCGCTAACTCTGATATAGTTCACATTTGATCCGCTTCCATGATCACTTTTAATTCTTCATTGTCAACTAGGGACTCTGGCTGCCATCGTGTTGTTTTTCTGTAGGTCAAAGTTTCTAGAAGGAAAACGTTGGAGCCAAAAACAAATCGTGTTTGCCTTTACAGTAGCTTCCCCATACACACCATTAATCCTTCGAGGTCTTTCCGCAGAACTTGTATTCGTAAATAACGGGATATTTTAAGTTTCCTAATTTTTGTACAGAACGACGTCAAAGAAAATTTAAGTGTGTGAAAGCAAATGAATCACTAAATTCGAAACACAAGCCAACATTCGAAATAAAATTTAATTTGGAATTTCTAACCAATATTTGAGATCAAACTGGCCAATTCGAAAAAACGCCAATTTCACACGTAAGGACCAAATTTTACACAATGCATTGATTGAACCTTCCAAAGGCAAGGGTAAGCGGAGCCAGTATGGCGCCTTGTGTCGGTTGTTGGTGGGGTACAGCTCCGCCGTGTAAACGTACACTGACGTCATCACCATCGCTATCGCACACTTTCCCACCAGGTATATTGCCAGCGCCATCATAAACAAACCTGCATATTAATGTTGATATGATAAAAATCCTGGCAAAGTGCAAGCCATAAGTACTAACCACTTAAATGCTTAATCGAGCGAAATACAATATATTGCAAAAGTCACAATACTAACCCTAGGGCATGGGCGTACCCAGGGGGGGGCAGAGGGGGGCAGCTGCCCCCCCCCTGGAGTTTCCTACTAACTGTCTACTATTGTCGATAAAAATTAATAAAATAACTTTTTGCTATTTATAATACAGTATACAAAATTAAAAATCGTGCGACGCGCCCGTTCTACCTACTCGCTAGCAGGCAGCGCTGCAAGCAAAAATAACTTTAATTTCGGAAGTTCTTTGGATCTGTATTTTAGATTTTTGCCCCTTACTTCCGAAATAAAAGTTATTTTGCACTTTGTAGTGTTTTTTTTAAGGTCGGTTGTTTCTTTTTTGCAAAAACGTTTACCATTACTCGCCAAGTCAATAGCAGTGACAGGAAGTATTACAATCTCATCACGATGAACAAAGTGGATTTTTGTATCATCAAAGCTAACGCAAAAACACCTGAAGCATAACCTATCCATAAAAAAAAAATCGGTCTAAAACTGGCGGAGAAATAGGTTAGAAAAAAAATACAGTGGAACAAAGAACCAACTACTTTTTTTAAGTCGGTAAACAAATACAATTCCCTGCTGCAACCCGTCGCAAACATATAACGTCTATTATAATACGTCGTAAGTCGAAAACGCTGGCAATAATAAAATGTGCAGAACATATAAAAACCATAACTACTGCAGTTGCAGAACACAGCCGTTCCGCGGACCCTCGGCGACCTCTTACGTCCGGCCCTGGTGCAGGTCATGGTACGGAGCGAGAGGGCATGGGAATCCGTCACCTCCTTCTGCGAAGCGCAAGCCGGAGCGCGTAAGGGAGTGGCGATTTATGTGCCCTCACGCTCCTAGCCGCCGCAGAAGGAGACGCCCCGGGCGTCGGGAGTCCATAGCAGACTCCCGGCCACCGTTAGGCGCGAGCTTGCGAGCGGCGAGCTATGGGTAGCTCGCTGCCCGGTAAGGATCAGGCTTGTGTCGACGGCGTGTTGTGATCCACGCACGCCTCAAAGAGATGTCAGAAAAACTGAAGGGGTCCGCTGGGACCGATGCCTGCCAAGGTCGCGGAATTGTTCGAAAGTGATTACCGTGGCCCTGGCATATGCAACTGAAGGATGATACGAGTGGATTTTAGTCAGTAAAAGTCTGACACGCCCTTCCGCTTTACTTCCGCTTCCGCTCCAGAGCGGAAGACGTCTTTTGATGATTTCCCACCAAAAACAGGCGTTCCGCGGAAGAAGGGATTGAAAGTTTTATCAAATTAGCTGAAGAAATTGCTGCTGCTTTGAACCATGAGCTTCGTTGGCCTAAGACAACAAGCCGCCAACAACAGAGGGCAAATTAAGTAGCTGCCTACTGTAACGCTAGCGACCCCCGTAACGATTATTTTTGTCGCTCGTTATGCGTGTCCTATTTGGATTCGTTATCATCTTCATTACAGGCGAGATTAGGCAAAGACCATTCACTAGCGTTTACTCTTTCAATGTTGCACCCTACTCAGATAAATTAAAATTACAGTTCCAAAATTACAAAAATGTGTGGAGGAAGTAACTAAATTGTATGAATTAGAAGGGATCACATCTGAAGCCGAATTATGGCGCACATTTTGGGTGAATAAGCAGCAGAAGGACTTTGAAAGTATTGAAATAACAGAGTTAACAACTGAGTAGCTGAATCTTTTTACCCAAAGGTGAAGACAGCCACGCTATGGGCGATTTTTTCACGAAAGACGTCATAAACCGTTTTCCTGAAGACCCTCGAAAGTTACTTTTAAAATAGATAATGTATATTTAAAGAATTAAAAAAAAACCAAACACACATAATATACTATTTTAATTAATGTTTATTTATTTGACTGTTTATAAAAAATCTGATTTTGCCCCCCCCCTGGCCCAGAACCTGGGTACGCCCATGCCCTAGGGCATGAATATATATGCTACCTGGCATGCGGCGCATACCCAAAAACCTCCCGTTAGAACTAGCTTTCGGCCAATCCTGTCCAACAGGACATAAGCGATCCAGAAGCCGGGCACTTCAACAGCCGCCACAGCTATGAAGTTGAAGTATCTATTGCCGGACAAGCTTAAAGCGTTGATAGCTAGTCCGTAGTAGATGAAGGTAGTGGTGATCCACCAGATGGGCGAGACGAGCCCGCGCAGCAGCACGCGCTTGTGGCGCCACACCTGCACGAACAGGCCGGGCTTAGAGCCGCGCTGCGCCGCGCCGCACGCCTCTTGCGCCAGCTTCTCTTGTGCGGTGCGGCGCAAGCCTTCCAACGTCGAGTCTGATATCTAGCGTCCGTTTACCCTACCTATCTTTTTAAGTAAAGCTTCGGATTCTTCGAAGCGTCCCTTGCTCATGTACCATCACGCAGACTCGCTGATGAGCCAATAGCTGAAGAATGAGAAGACCTACGGGAGGTAAAGTGCAAGCGTCAGGCTCCTCCAGTGGGGCACGCACCACGCGATCATCCCCAATATCATCTGTCCAACCGCAAAGGCGGTGTTGATGCATGCTCCGGAAGCCACGCGGTGCTTGGGGCCAAGCAACTCCACCACTGCAGCAATATAAACAATTAGAAAGGAATAACAGGTCATCAATCAAAATACTTTACCTAGAGATACTAATCAAAGAAGTAGGTAGTATACAAGGTGCAGTTTTGGATCTGCAAAACCTTTTAAGAGGTAATATATGTTAGTGATTCTCGACCCGAATCACCAATAAAATGGGCAGGTACTTTTTTTTCATTTTAAGGTCACAGCTCATTAGAGCCACCCGGCACCCACCCCGCACCGCCTCGTCGCTCTGGAGCCGAGTTGGCTCTTTCAGAGCCCACCACAGAAAGAGAAAGGGTTGCCTGGGAAGTATGTAGAGTTAATTCGTGCTATGTTCAGTCAATCTCGTACCTACTTCCGGTCGGCTGCTGGCAATACTGACGAGTTCAATGTGGCTGTAGGCTTGCACCAGGGATCGGCTCTAAATCCATACCTCTTCCTGTTGATCATAGACGCCCTGACGTCGGACATACAGGAAGAGGCACTCTGGTGCATGCTGTTTGCCGATGACATTGTTCTTTTCGGTGAAGATGTGTCTGAGATCCAGAGCAGATTGGTGACGTGGCAACAGAAGCTGGAGAATGTTGGCTTTAAAATCAGCAGAACTAAAACTAAATATATGTTCTGCGATTTCGGCGGTCTCTCCAGCTCTGGAGCCATAGCGCTGGATGGTGTGATTCTACCGGTCTGCTCCGACTTTCGGTATCTCGGTTCACTCGTGCAAAGCGATGGCTAAGGAGATTGGACGATTAAGCACAGAATAAACACGGGGTGGATGAAATGGCGGCAGGTCACAGGAACAATCTGCGACTCCCACATCCCCCTAAAACTTAAGGGAAGATATATAAAACCATGGTTAGACCTGCTGTTTTGTATGGGTCGGGTCAGTATGTTGGGCCACAAAAGGGATTGAATGAAAGGTAATTGCATGCAGTTGAGATGAGAATGTTAAGAGGGATGTGTGGTGTTACGATACACGAATGGATAGAATATAAGAAATGAGTACGTAAGAGGAAGTCTGAAAGTGGCACCAATAACTGAAAAGTTGTGTGGGCATTGGTTGTCATGGTATGGCCACGTTATACGGAGGAATGAGGAAAATGTCGTGAGGAAAGTATTGAGAATGAATGTCGATGGCTTTAAGAGTAGAGGGAGGCCAAAGAGACGAAGGATGGACTGTGTGAATTATGATATGGATAAAAAGGGGGTGACTACTGAGATGACGACTTATAAAGAATTGTGGAAGAAATATATATGTTGCACCGACCACAAATAAATTGGGATAAGGGCAGGAGAACGATCTATGGTCCAGAGTATGGGCTCCACTTCCACGTTGGGCTATAATAGTACGTGACGAGACAAAAAAAGACCAAACCAAAGACGACGATGCGATCTTGTTTTTTTGAAGAGCTCCTGTGACCTTTCAGTTCCATTGCATGCCATGAAGCACGTTCAATTATTGTCATTTAAGAATCGTATGAAGGTTTACATGCATGCGATTTCCATTAAATAACACGACGCTTGAAAGGCGAAATTGACTAAGCGACATAGGGCCACAATGTCGCTTAGTCAATTTGGCCTTTCAAGCGTCGCGACATATTATACAGATATAATAATAGAACAAAAGTTTTGCCCTTCAATTATTTGATTCTACTTCTGGTAACAGGAAGACAATTCAAGTTTAGCTAACTATAGAGTTGTACGTGTTTGGACCATTTCATGACGCGTTCATTCAAACATTATTACACCTATTACCTTTACCTTTACTTTTTTATTATATCTATTGCTCTACCAAATACTTCATTCTCAGGTTATTTTATCTCGCATGGTTCATATATGTATGTCTTCAAGCACACTCCAGCATCCCATTGAACCAATCCGAGGCATACCTATGTAGCCTCGGTGCCACTGAAATTATTTGTACCATGGAGCTGGTCTGATGCTGCCACCAGAAGTTAACAAAAGGAACTCCTCAACTAAACAAAACAGCTTCGTCGTGATGAGCTCATTTCTCTTTTTTTCTAAGGTCTATTAATGGAGTTGGAAGGTGGTCATAGGGATTATTTTTTTTTAATAATAGCTTCGTATTTAAATGCTAGTTCAAAAATGGTTTTTCGTATTTATTTACGGGAGCAAGTGCACGAGTCCTCTTTAAGGAAACTCGCCAACTGGTCAACATCTCACCTGACCAGAGGGCTCTGCACCAGAGGCACCTGCCGGGGTCGCGTGATTGTTCGAAAGAGATACCGTGACCCTGGCACATGGGCAATTGAAGGAACACGGGTGGGTTTTAGTCAGTAAAAGTCTGACATGCCCTCCCGCTCCGCCCAGAGCGGGAGAAGTCATTTGATGATTTCCCATCCAAAAAAAAAAAAAAAAAAAAAAAAAAAAAAAAAAAAAAAAAAAAAAAAAAAAAAAAAAAGGGCTGAATCAACGCTGGCAACGCTGTCAGTCTTCTGGGCACGTTTCCTGATGCCAGGGATGCTAATGAATACTTCGACAATTATGTGTCCTTTTGTTTTTGTATTTATTTGTGTAGCAAGTTAGTAATATTTATTTAAGCACTTAGTGTACCTATAGAAATTTACTTATTTATAATTTTAATTAAAGAACACTGTTCCATCCCGTTTGACTTTTTACTCTATGCGCCTACGTTTCTAAACGTACCTAACGGAGTGACATCTGTCACTTGTCAATTTGACCGTTCACACTTGGTTTTTGGTCTTGGAAAAAGGGAAAAATGTCGCCGCTTGGATTTCGCGACCTTTTGAAAGTAATCCCTTAGAATCGATCCGTTTGTGGCAATTTGCCGTGATCCAATTGTTTGTTTGAGTAAATAACCCCCCTTGACGAAATAGAATGGGTTTTAGTTTGAACTTTGGTTGAAACAGTTTGAGGTTAATGTGATAGTGATTGGGACCGCATGTCTCGGTAGCAGATCATCTTGGAGCGGCCTTGTATCCTGAGAATACCTACTTACAACGTCACTACACAATACAATATACACTCATTTACATACATAAATCCAGGTAGGCTCCAGAAGTAGTTTCCTTCTACCATCAGGTGAGTTATTTGAATATTATATTGTATTGTTCAGCTCTGCGCACGGTGGACAGTTCGCTACGCCACTCTTGTCTCCAGGGCCCCACCATCATAACTTCCACTGCGCTATTTGAATTCTATGGTGAGCCCTTGGCCTGGCGTCGAACAAACACACTAAATACATTTTGTTCCTACAAACTACAAGAACTGCATAAGCAATGTTATTGTCCGTGCTGTTTACACCAATACTAGCACTGAACGGTAACTGGCCCGTATTGAGCAACAAATTGTACGTGTTGTATAAACGGCGCCAGTCAATTGTTGCTTCAGTTTTAAGGTTTTCCCACAGGCGCTGTGTAAATGGACCTTCACGATGGGCCGTCTGCGCCTATAACTCAAGAATAACTCGATTCCTTACGGTCAGCACAGACAGAACCGTCACCAATAGTTCATCATCCTCAGCCTATATTGTTCCCGCTGCTGGGACACAGGCCTCCTCTCAGAGAGAGGGAGTGGGCCGTAATCTACCACGCGGGCTCAGTGCGGTTTGGTAGATGTCACATGTTTTCAAATGATTGGTTCTAGGACATGCCGGTTTCCTCTTGATGTTTTCCTTCACCGTTTTGAGAGCAGTGGTGATGAAAATATATGCCGTTCATTAAATAAAAAACATACGCATTGCAACAAACAATTTATTAACAGGATGGCTTACGAACTATAATGAGTAGGTATGTACATGTTATCGAGATCACGTAGGTTTGGTCTTGCCGAGCTGCTCCGCATCGTCAAAGGTGTCGGGCAGCTTGGTGCCCAGCGTCTCCGGCGTCGTGAAGATCAGCAGGCCCGACAGACACGCGAAGCTGCCGAACAGCACCGACGGGAATGGCTCCCATACTTCCTGAGCCTAGAAACATAATGAAGGTGATCGGCAAGGAGTCAAAGTCACTTCAGCAGTGAGATATATGTAGGTATATGGGTATTCTTTAGGTACTGTTGGATAGAATAGTTTGTAGTGACATTGGAATCACGTAACTAGCTATCGAACTACATGCCGCGGATAACGCTGACCCGACGTTACTAAATCCCACATCAGGCAAGCCAGTGGGATGTTGGATTGACCATGAGACCGAAGTTGTTTAAAGCAAACCAAAAGACATACATATTTATTACTTTAATTGTTTAGTCCCGTTTAAAGTAGTTTCGGAGCGCGCCATCGAACGGAATGACATCTGACTTGACAGTTTGATTTTGACACTTGACACTCCTCTTGAATTTGGTGCTGGAACCAGGGAACACGTCGCCGGTTGTATTTCGCGATCTTTTGTAAAGTAATCCCTTACCCCGGTCGTTTTGGTGACAATAGGTCATGACCCAGTAGTTTGTGTTAATAACCCCTATCTTGGTGAATTAATACGGGTTGAATTTAGATATTACTTGACATTGAAGAACCTTGAAGGTTAAGTGCAAGTGACGCTATTGGGAACGAGTGATTTGAAGACCGCATGCTGTGATTGCCTCCAGCCTTATTGCAGCGGATTCTAACCTGAAGAATACTCGTAACGTCACAACACGATACATATACACTCACTTACATACATAACTCCAGGTTGGCACCAGAGCAGTGTCCTTCAACCAACAGGTAAGTTCTTTTGTTGTATTGTAGGTGAGTTGTTCTCTTATATATTGTCTGCTCCGCGTACGGCGGACTAGTTTCGCTCGCCACTCTTGTCTCCTGGACCCCACCATAATATCTTCCACTGCGCTATTGAAATGCTATTGTAGGGGTCTAGTCTGGCAGCGTACATTTTTGGTATTCAGAGCGCGGTTATAAGACATATAACCAACAAATTGGTAATTTACAGTAGGCTAATTACTTGGCAGTCTCTATAAGGGAAGTAGTAATACGCTGTAAATATTTGTTAACTATGATTGCTTGTTTATTTGAAATAATTTGGAATTTATTGAGTTGAGTAACTCATATTGCCGGGGTCAACCAGGTTTGCATATGCTAACGGAGTTGGTTAGATTGAGCTATGTTATAACCTCTTGTTGTTGTTATTTGACCTCTGTGTTGTATTGAATGTCAGGAAGACATTAAAATATTGAGTTTTGTATCATCAATATGGTAGTTTTGTTGAAATTGGCATTTTTTAGTATTACCATTGTTTTAAATTGGAATAAAGGTTCATTATTGTTGTACCACACAGTGGTTTGTGAACTTAACATTTGGAATTGGATTAGAATTTGAATATTTGAATTGAATATGAAATAGAATTTTGAACGTTGATATTGATTTTGAAAAATAAAAGTTTATTGTTGAATTGAATTGAAACCAAAATATTGTTATTTCTTGAGTTGCTGATTAGTCAGTTTGGTAGTTTGATTGTTTGCTTGTAGTTATTTTGTAATTGATTGTTTGAACTTTGTTACTTAATTATCTTTTGCTTGGTTTCTTTGAATTGTATTGTTTGTGCAATGGCACACAAAGCGGTGAGAGAGGCAATCAGTGGATTGACCACACAGCTTCGGTGGTTCACTTCAGCTGCAGCAACCGCTGAGCGCCCGGATCTTGAAGCGGTCACTCTGGCTCGGCTCGAGCAGTTGAACGTGAGACTCGGCAACGTTGATGCTCTGCTTACTCGCTATAACGAGTACATTTGTGATGTGGCTCTGGAAGTGCTGGATCTGGCAGCACGTGACAAGGTCCTTGCTGACTATGACCAGATCTTGGACCTGGGGGATGTCATTGGTCAACGTGCTCGGGAAATATTGGAGAGCCGGACACCTGTCCAGGTCAAACCGGAGACCTCGGTTGTTTCAGGTCCCGGACTATTGAGTAGACTGCCTATTTTGGAACTGCCACACTTTGACGGTCGTCTGGACCACTGGTTAGGTTTCCAAAACCTGTTTGAAAGTTTGGTTGATGCACGCTCGGACCTCAGACCCGCCCAAAAGTTGGCCTATTTGTTGTCTGTCCTAGAAGGTGAGGCCCGAGCCTTGGTACAGCATCTGTCGTTGACTGACTCAGCCTACCCTACCGCTGTGGAGCTACTCACCCGGCGGTACCAAAATAAACGTTGTTTGGCTGACGTTCATATTGAATTGATTTTGGGGTTACCGGTCATTACTGGATTGTCAGCATTGCGTACTGACCTGTTGAACCCGTTGGTGGCAGCGACCAACGCTTTAAAGCAATTGGACTTGCCGGTGGACCATTGGTCTTACCTTTTGGTGCACGTTGTGCTGCAACGGCTTCCTGCCGATTTGAGGGCTCGTTTCGAGCAAAAGTATGGTGGGGATAGTGTCACACATCTCCCCCCATTTGATGACCTCGTCCAATTTTTGGAGGATGAGTGTCGGTTTGTGGACAACTCTGGCGTTGCCACTGAGTCATGCCAGCCGTCTTCCCGGCCACGAGACCAGCACCCCTAGCCAAGTTGATAATCTGCAATCGTTAACGCTAGTCGCTCAACGTTAAGTCACGTGGTTAGAACAAACGAACAGAAAATTCGTAGCCAAATTCACATCGTTCAAAATGATAGAATTATTTTTTATCGTTTCTACAATGTTCAACGCTAAATCCTTTGTTATAAGGTGTTGTTTTCTAAAGACATTGTAGAACGAGCGGCCGACTCAGGTGCTTCAACATGGCTACCAACTTATCGTTTTCTACAATTGCTGACACTGAGGCGTTATCGATTGTAGAACGGTAAACGTTTGTGACTTGGCTAGGGGGGCAGGGACGGACTAGGCCTCGCGGGCCTGTTGATGGTCGCCCCGCCGCTCGTTTTGCTGGCACCCAGAGTCGTCCTGGTTGTGAGTTTTGTAGAGACACGGGGCATGGCATGGCAACTTGCGCGGCCTTTTTGAAGTTGCACGTGAGTGCCCGCCGCCGAATTGCCAATGCACGCCGCATGTGCTTCTCTTGTTTGGGGGCTCACTTCCATCGGGACTGCCCCAACCCCCGCCCTTGTAGAATTTGTGGGGGGTCCCATTTGGACATATTGTGCGGTAACGCGAACCACGCTGGTAGACCAGCCTCTGATGAAGGTTCGCGTACGGGGGGGTACCATGGAGTTGGTCACCGGGCTTCTGCCTCGCCGGTTCAAAACCGGGGAGAGGCCCGCAATTTTGAGCGCCGCACTCCACCCCCCGCGCAAGTTGATCGGGAGCCGCGCGACCGCCATTTGGTCTCCCCGCGTAAAGGTGATTACGCAGTTGTTGCTAGGCAGCGCTGGCCAGACCAGCACCGCCTTCCCTCCCCTCCTTTGGCGGAACGTCCCCGGTTGGAGTCACGCCCCCCGCCATTCAGGCCTCCGGTGGGATCTGCCCATCCAGCGATGGCGCGTGGCTCGGGACACCGCGCGTACGAGGAATTTGAATTCCATCCTCGTCGGGAAAGACTTGGGCCTGGGTGCGGCGATCGGTCGCCGCCCAGGCATTGTTAGGACATTGGCGCCTGCCCCGCTAAGGTACCCGTCAGATCGACAGGGTTTGTTGCCAACGGCATCGGTTAGGTCTGGGGGCCCACGGGGGACTCTGTTGTGGTCCGTGTCATTATGGACATAGGAGCCCAGGGTTGCCTTTTGTCTATTGTTTTGTTGTTTGTTTGTATTGTTTTGGGCAAAATTGTTTTCTTGAGCGCCTTTGGACTGCGGGACTTGGCTGGGACGAGCCAATTCGGGAAACCCTGTTGGAAGATTGGCTCCAATTTGTATCCGCACTCCCTGCAGTCAACGAGGTCGTGTTACCCCGCGCTATCCTCCCCTCTGGGAGCTACACTGCTACCCTTGTTTGTGATGCGTCTTCGCACGGTTATGCAGCTGTTGTTTGTCTGCGCACCGTTTGCGCGACAGGCCAGGTGAAGTTGTCACTGGTCTTGGCCAAGAGCAAGGTGGCCCCCCTCCGGACGGCACTGACCATCCCTAAGTTGAATTGTCAGGGGCGGCACGTCTTGTGCGTCTATTGAACCACGTTGCTCACACTTTGGGTGGAACTGTGGACATTCGGTTTTCTTACGCCTGGACGGACAGTCAAATTGTTTTGTGTTGGTTGAAGACGTCCGTCCACTCTTTGGAGGTCTTTGTTGCGTACCGAGTGTCCCAGATTCAAAATTCTGAAACGCCTTTGATTTGGAGGCACGTGCCTGGAGATTTGAACCCAAGCGCCGTGGCCTCACGTGGGTGCATGGCACCCCGCTTGTTTGCTTACCCCCTATGGTGGGGACCAGACTGGCTGACTCATCCCCGGGATGATTGGCCTCGATCGCCAGTCTTGATGTCGGGTCCTTTGCCCGGGCTCAAGGTGCTCGCTGTTGGAACGAAGGACCCTGATTTTTTGTTGAGTCGATACAGCTCCTCGACAAATTGTTGAATTGTTGGTGACTGATCGTCACATTATGAACTCGCATGCCGGTTGCAATGCGCTGTTGGCCATTCTGCAGCGAGAGTTTTGGATATTGTCGGGAGCCGTTAGTAAGTTGAACCCCGTTTTGGACGATACGGGTCTTTTGTTGTTTGTTGTTGACGGTTGAGGCACTCTAGCCTTCCTTATGGGGCCGTCACCCCCTTTTGTTGCCTAAGGAGGGCCATTTGGTTAAATTGTTGTTGTTGTTTGGTTGTTGTTGTTGTTTGGTTGTTTTGTTGTTTGTTACTGTTTCGTTCCGCCGGCCTGCCCCCATTGGGGGGGTATTTTTGAGGCCGCGGTGAAAGTGGCACAGGGACTCTGGCGCAGATTGTTGGGAGACACCGTTCTCACCTTTAAGGAGTTAGCTACGGTATTTTGCCGTTTTGAAGCTGTATTGAACTCGCGTCCATTGTGCCCGCTGTCTTCGGACTCGAACGACTTGGAGGCCCTGACCCCGGGCCATTTTTTTTTGATTTGACAGCCACTTGTCGCCCTGCCGGAGCACCCTTTTGTCGATGTGAGCCAAAATTGGCTATCGCGGTTTCAGTTGGTGCAGCAGCTCGCTCAGAGTTTTTGGAAGCGTTGGAGCTTGGAGTATTTGCACATCCTCCGGCAGCGCGTCAGGTGGACTGATAAAACGCAACCTTGTCGGGATTGCCAAGTGATTAGCGGACGGGAAGGCCCGTCCGGGGGGGGGGGGGGTAGATGTTTAGTCCCGTTTAAAGTAGTTTCGGAACGCGCCATCGAACGGAATGACATCTGACTTGACAGTTTGATTTTGACACTTGACACTCCTCTTGAATTTGGTGCTGGAACCAGGGAACACGTCGCCGGTTGTATTTCGCGATCTTTTGTAAAGTAATCCCTTACCCCGGTCGTTTTGGTGACAATAGGTCATGACCCAGTAGTTTGTGTTAATAACCCCTATCTTGGTGAATTAATACGGGTTGAATTTAGATATTACTTGACATTGAAGAACCTTGAAGGTTAAGTGCAAGTGACGCTATTGGGAACGAGTGATTTGAAGACCGCATGCTGTGATTGCCTCCAGCCTTATTGCAGTGGATTCTAACCTGAAGAATACTCGTAACGTCACAACACGATACATATACACTCACTTACATACATAACTCCAGGTTGGCACCAGAGCAGTGTCCTTCAACCAACAGGTAAGTTATTTTGTTGTATTGTAGGTGAGTTGTTCTCTTATATATTGTCTGCTCCGCGTACGGCGGACTAGTTTCGTTCGCCACTCTTGTCTCCTGGACCCCACCATAATATCTTCCACTGCGCTATTGAAATGCTATTGTAGGGGTCTAGTCTGGCAGTGAACATTAATTATATCCATATTTATATAAGTAATATTGTGCATGACGAATTAACTCTGTCTGTTATCTTTTCACGCCGCAACAGCTGTACGGAGTTCTACCCTCCACACAAGTGAAACGAGGGCAAAACCTAGTAAGAAAAGAAGAGAAACTTACGAGCGCGGGCGTGAGCGGCGCCGTGATGGAGCCGAGGCGGCCCACCATGGAGGAGAAGGCGAACAGGTTGTGGCGGTACTTGGTGGGGTACAGCTCCGCCGTGTACACGTACACTGACGTCATCACGATGGCGATGCAGTACTTGCCAAACAGATACAGGAACAGCCGCGTGCCGTCGTTACCTGAAACATTAACATTTCTTTATAATACATAGTTCTTTGCTCAAGATTAAATGATATCACGTCTGTTTTCTACAAAGTTACTGTATTATTATCTCAGGAAGCGACGCGCGCTTTACTTGTGGTATCCAAGCGTACAAACAGCACAGTCAGCATAACGAAGCACGCACTCACACGCTTCCGACTTCGCCCGTGTCTTGAACGATGCCAAAAGCTCCTGCGCTTACAAACACATTCACAGATTGTTTGCACTCTTGTTTACCACAAGTAAAGCGCGTGTCGCTTCGTCAGATAATAATACGGTAAGAAGAGTTGTATACCTATAGTAATCTCACTTTTCGCTATTTGTTTCTCTCATGTGATAGTCACAACCACGTCTCACTCACAACCTATTGCCATTAACTGACCAAAAATTCAGTCTATGGGGAAAATTAAAAATATAACAATACTTACCGTCAGGCATAAATGCGAACGCGAACTGGCAGGCAGCGCACAGCCAGTAGGCGCAGATGAGCACAGGCTTGCGGCCGACGCGGTCCAGCAGCAGGATGGCCGTCCAGTAGCCCGGGATCTCGATGGCAGCCACCGCCACGTAGTTCAGGTACCCATTGCCGGTCATGTTCACGGAGTTGATGTTCATTCCGTAGTACACCAGCGTGTTCGTGATCCACCAGATCGGCGACACCAGGCAGCGTGACAAAATCACGCGAGATCTGAACACGAGCACAACTAGCCAGGGCTCTTTCTGCTTCACAGTGTTCTTCTCTGCTTCAGCTGTAGCACGTAAGGCTTCCAGACTCTTGTCCGAGAGCACTGTCTTATTAGCTTTGGCGACTTTCTTAAGAATCTGTTCTGACTCTGCGTAACGGCCCTTACTCATAAGCCACCGGACGGATTCTGAGAGGATCCAGAAGTAGCTGACGACGAGGATCTGAGGCGCGTACAGCACCTGGGTGAGGGGGCGCCAGGCCGGAATGCCCCACGCTATGAACCCGAGTATCACCTGCCCCAGGGCGAACAGGGTAGAGATGGTGGCTCCCGCTATCACACGGTACTTGGGACCTACCAGCTCCGTCACTGTAATTAAACATAATTAATTAGTGTAGCCAATTTAATATTTGTTATAGTTCAAATCCATAGAAAATTGGATATTCTATAGTTACAAGATAAACTTTTAACCAGTGCGCAAACTGTACCCATGAAATCACCATATGATTTTAACCGTGAAAAAATTATGTTCATACATTTTGACCGCGTAGGTTTTGCACTTTTCTATTAAACGACGAAATTACTACTAACTGTTATTCAACGGTACCGTGCGGTGCCGGACGTAAAGAATAACATCACCCCATTTCTTCCCGTGGGTGTCGTAAGAGGCGACTACGGGACTTACTAGAGAATGGGCAGCAGCGTTCTCTATGCATTTTACCACCATACTGCGATCGCCAATCCGCCTGCCAAGCGTGGCGATTATGGCAAAGCCCCCCAAATTGGGGGAGGTCATGTCCAGCAGTGGACGTATTACGGCTGACATGATGATGATGATGATTATTCAACGAAAAATAGTATGCTAAGAGGTCTAGAATCACGTGCTAAAACTATGGTCACAGTTTACGCTCTGGTTTAAATTGTATACTACAGTGCCGTCCAAAAGTTAGTTGAAATTATCAATAATGTAATAAATGTGAGGAAATTATAATAAAAGCAAATAAAATCATGGCCAAAGGAACTATTTATTAAAATATAATTAATTTAGAATATGTCGATCAATAAGAGAACCATTACAACTTTATTAATTATAATTTATGTCCAACGACGTCAGTGAAATCACGGTCCCAAAAGTTAGTTGAAATTGTTTTAAGTAAATGTATCCGAACATAAATAGTTAGCAGTTCATTCATTGAAACTGCGTATTTTGGAAATGTGACATCATTGATATGGTGAATTCATTTCAACTAACTTTTGGAGGGTACTGTATATTTTAAGTGTTGCATTCTTTTATATGTACAATAGCTTACCTACTCTTGAGACACTGAGTCCGGATTACAGAACCCCACTCAAGACTCAAGCGTTAGGTACTTAAAACTACTTTCAACCAATTAAATGACTCTAAACTAACTTTAAGCAATGCTTGAGTCTAGACTGAGGTTCTGTAATACGGGCCTGAATGTCTGGAGAGCTGGTTGGTTAATAAAACGAAGAAAATGTTGATGCTGAGCAATGATTTACTCCTAATAATCATTTTTATCATAAATAATAGGTCTTTACCTATAAAAATGCCGTTTTGTATGAAAAAAAAATAAACGATTTTTTTTCATGTATTTTTTATTTGTATTAATCGAAATAATCACCCATGCAATCAATGCATCTTTGCCAACGCAGTGGCAGTTTATTGATGCCCTTCTTAAAAAAATCAGCTGGACGGGAGGCAACAAATTCTTCAAAGGCATTTTGTACTGCCTCTCGGGTATTGAATTTTTTTCTCGCCAAGAAGTTATTATCCAAATTCTGGAAAAAGTAGTAGTCTGTAGGCGCAAGGTCTGGTGAGTAGGGCGGATGACGGAAAGCTTCCAACCCCAGTTCTTGCAACTTGGAGACCGTCTGCTGTGCAGTATGAGGTCGCGCGTTGTCGTGCAGGAGCAGCGGAGACGAGCGATTGACCAATGCTGGTTGGAGATGTGCCAGCTTCTCCATCATTGAGTTCAGTTCTTCACAGTACACATCTGCAGTAATGCTCACCCCGTTTGGTAAGAAGCTGTGATGAATCACACCGGCGCTAGACCACCAAACAGTGACCATCACTTTTCTAGGGGTAAGTTTTCGTTTAGGGCATTGTTTAGGTGCTGAACCAGGATCCAACCAACTTGCTGAGCGCTTGCGGTTATCAAACAGAATCCATTTTTCATCGCAGGTAACAATGCGATTCAAAATTCCTTCATTTGTGTGTCTGTTGAGCAGTGCAAGGCACGTCTCGACGCGTACTTCGCGCTGGCGATCATTGAGTTCGTGGGGCACCCATTTGTCAAGCTTTTTTACCTTGCCAATTTGACGCAAAAGGACCAATATTGTTTTGACGCTAACGTCGAAAGCTGCTGCTAATTCAGCCGTAGATTGTGTATCATCAGCTTCCACAATCGCCTTTAATTCGTTATTGTCGGCCAAAGTCTTCGGACGACCGCGAGGTTCATTTTTCGTGTTAGCTCCGTAAACGTCGTTGATGTTGCGTGCCGCTTGTGCCGCGTTGCTGCCACGATGGTATAACTCATATTCCATAATTACTCGAATTTTTAACGTATCCATGATGACGAAAAAGATTGAAATGCGATGAAAATGTAACACTAATCAATAAACAAATGACTACTTTTGGAAAAGGAATTCCACGTTTTTAAAATAAAATTAATTTGAAATTAGAATTCTTACAAACAAAAATTATTTTGATTTGAAATGGCCAGTACTGCAGAACGGCATTTCATAGGTAAAGACCTAATATAACACATCCTCTACACATGACTATATACCTCACTGTAATCTTTGACGACTACTGAAAACGTCGTAAGTATATGATTGTAATTTTTGATCCCTTGATCTTATCGTATCTTATCCCTTCAGACATTGTTATCTTTTACAAAAACGATCTAATGCTTTATGCAATAAAGTGCCAAAAGATTATCGGAATCTGCACTGTTCCTTATCTTGGTTGGTAGGTATATTTACATTATATCCTTGGTGCAAATTATCATTTATCTCTATTGCAAGGTCTAACATTGTTATCTGGAGCATATACAAGTAGACGTGCCAATAATCTAGCTGTGTGTCTGTTTATTACGTTTTCTCTTGTCTATATTTGCATCTTTCATTAATCCTCAAATGACGTCTCCCGCTCTTGGGCGGAGCGAAAGGGCGTGTCAGATTTTTACTGACTAAAACCCACCCGTGTTTTTTCAGTTGCCCATGTGCCAGGGTCACGGTGTCTCTTTCAAACAAATCACGCGACCCTGAGACCAGACTGTAAACGTTTTTAAAATGAGGAGAAGTGCCCCCCTGTTATATCTCTGTTTGCACGAATTTCGGTATTAACATGGTAGAGGAAAATAAGCATTACTCGACGAACACCTATCCATACGTTAATATTATAAATAGTTTTTCACGCCCCACTTTTTATGACAATAGTACGTTGTGGAGGGATAATTTTATCACCAACGCGGAGTAAGCCGCGGGGTAAAGCTAGGATAAATAAAAACTTAAGAGAAAATACATCTTGTCTAATTCACGTGGGTTCAGTAGATACAGATGTAGCAACAGGTATGTGAAACGGTGGTAGTCAGGATGGTCACAATAAACGATGGACTTGCACTATAATTCTTTTATTATTTTAAAATCGGACAGAGTTTCTACTTACAACTTTTATACTTGGTGACGGTTACAAAGCAAATGATTCGAACTGCCTAACACACCTGTATTTATAGGTTTTGCTAATAACTTAATATTAAGATTGAATTAATTTCTATAACGAGTAAATTTAAATAACAATTATTAACAAATAAATAAATGAAATAAAGTATTTAAATCAATCAATTTAAGCAACCATTAATTTAAACTTAACACTTGGCGCGCCGGAAGCTGTCAAACTGAAGGCGCCATATTGAATATTCAATAATTCTGATTATTTTAAATCACCAAGAATAAATCAAACATTTGGCTAAACAATTTTATAGCAATTACCTTTTAAAATACTAAAAAAATGATTTAAAGAACGATTATTTAATATACAAAGTCTAGCTGGTTTATGCAGGACCGGAAGTCGATAACACTCGGCCATCCTGCGTTTGACGTGTCCCACGGCGATCAGCATTACCAGTTGCGCCTGGTCTGTCGCTGGTATTCGGCGTCTGGAATAGTAAATAGTATGCGCAGTATATTTATACTTCAAATTAACAAATGTAAAGGTGCAGTAATTGCAGTTCATATACCATGCAGCTTTTTTTATTTCGTGTTGTTCATAAGGCTTCACGTAGCTTATTTCATGTCGCTCAGTTTGTACTTGTAATTAAGTTATATCTATCTCACACAGCTATAATATTAACTCACATCTAAGATAGCTTTAACAACTCCTATGCCACACAGCTTTAATAAGGTACTCTTTTCTCACACAGCATTAATTACTCACACAACTTTAATTATTCACACAGCTTTAATTATTCACACAGCTTTAATTGTTCACATAGCTTTAATTATGATAAGCTTTTATGCAGCTGTAATTTATGGAAGAGTATAACATACGTTTATAATAAATAAATCGGTAAATCAAATTTAAACACGTGTTTTATTTTGCTTATAGTTTAGTGCTTAATTTGTATTAAACTAATGATTCTACTAATTTATTAACCTACGTGTATTTTTTAGTACAATGCAAATACAACCACATAGTAGTTAAACTTTAATTAGCTTTCTAACAGGTCTATCAGATCATCCCTATCGACTTCATGGTCACTACCACTACTGTCATCAGATATAGACGATTTATAAGGTCGGAGGACTTCACCCCGTACAACTGCTGTAAATTTTCTATATCCTTTCATACCCTTTATACTACTTATCGTGTAACAATCTAAAGAGTGATCAGCTTTGCATATTATTATTTTATAGGGGCCTGTGTACAAACCGTTAAGTTTCCTGGTTACGTTCGCACTTTCCCCAGTAATTCCTCCTTTCCATAACACTAATTGCCCTACTGAGTACTTAACGCATTGCTAATTAGATCTGTCAAATCTATTCTTCATGAGGGTCATATTTTTATCAATACGGAATTTAGACGTACCTCGCCTTTCCTCAAGAGCTTGTGCTTGACCTTCAAAATCGTTAGGTTCCCCGTTCGGATAAGCCAGTAACCGTGAATTGGAATGCCCGAACAATAGCTTAAAGGGGTTCCCCCCTTTTGTTGCATGAGGAGTATTATTTATACCCCAAACTATATCACTTAAGTGGTCATCCCAGGTGCACTCGCTGTCAGACTTGGTGTTGAAACCGTTAATCAAAGTTCGATTTACACGTTCTACTTGGTCATTTGATCTAGGGCTTGCAATAGCGTTTAAGAAATGTTTGAATTGCATTTCTTCAGCAAATTGTTTAAAATACCTACTTGTAAATGCTTTTCCCCTAACCGTAATGATCCTACTAGGGTTTCCAAACTGAGAAATAATATCTTTCAAATGCTTTATGGTTTCAATGGAACTACAGCTTTTACAAGGTTTTAAAAATACAAATTTTGTAAATGAGTCTATAATAACGAGTACATAAGAGTTTCCTTTACGAGTCTTAACGAACGGACCTAAATGGTCAACATGTAGTGTGTGCATGGGAACAGCCGCCTTTTGAATTGGGTGTAGCTCTCCTTGCAATTTACCATGATCCCCTTTTCTGCAAGCACATCGAAGACATGATTTGATATATTTACGAATAAACCTAGTCATGCCTCGAACCAAAATTGTGCTTTAATGGTCTTTTCACACTTATCAAAGCCAACATGTCCTATTTGATCATGGAATTTTTGTAGCAAGCCCCATTTTGCTAATTTAGGTTTAACAAAACGATGTCCGTTGATTGTTTGTCTATAGAGAAGGTCGTCTTTTATTACGTAATTACTAGTTATATCATTATTGTTTGTGCCATTACGCAACTGTGTCAGGATCGACTGAATGTTTTCATCCTGCAACTGTAACGTTACCAACCAGTCGGAATCCTCAATTAATAAAACTGGATTCTGTACTGGATTCCTACTCAAACCATCTACGTGTCTCATACGATCACCAGATCGATACTGGATTTGCAGATCGTAGTCTTGGATTGAAAGCCACCAGCGGGCTATGCGAGGAATCAGATCTTTTTTAACTAAGGTAGTTCGCAACGCGGCACAATCTGTCACTACAGTGACAGGAATACCTACGAGATAAATTCGAAATCGTTTGAGAGATTCTACGACTGCTAATGTCTCCAGCTCATAGCTATGATAAAATTGTTCTTCTTTACTTGTGGCCCTACATAAATACGCAGTCGGTTTCAGGACACCACTAGTTTGATATTGCAAGAGTATACCACCTAGTCCTAATTTACTGGCGTCGGTATGGAGCTCAGTACGTGCATTTCTGTCGTAAATGCCTAAAACCGGTCTTTCGATGAGTCGTTCTTTTAGAGTCTGAAAAGCAGTTTCTTGGGTTGAACCCCAAGTCCATTCTACGTCCTTTTTTGTTAACTGTTTGAGGGGTCTAGCTATTTCTGCAAATCCGCGAATAAATTTCCTAAAATACGATGTCAAACCAATAAGTTGTCGGATTTCATGCACATTACGGGGTTTTTTGTATTCAGCTACGCATCGAATTTTAGCTTGGCCCGGTTGTATTATACCTGTGGTAATCTTATGTCCCAAATAATTTACGCTTTTCTTCAAAAACGAACATTTACTTAAATTTAGTTTTAAATTGGCTTCTGACAAAAATTGCAGGACATCGCCTAATAATCTGAGTCCGTCATCGACCGAGAGTGTCAGAAGCATTACGTCATCTAAATATGAAGCTACGTGATTGCCCAGCCTACCCAAAACTACTTTGATGGGACGTGAGAACACATCGGCGCATTGGCCAGACCAAATGGCATTTTCAAAAACTCGTATTGCCCTGAAGGTGTCACAAACGCGGTTTTATGAACGGAGTCTTCAGCTATTCTAACTTGGGCCTTGTGCAAGGTCTAAAGTAGTGAAAAACGATTTTCCAGATAAACGAGTAACCTGGTCATCTATGTGACGCAACGGATAGCGGTCTTTGATAATACGTGCGTTGAGTGCTCTGTAATCGATGCATAATCTATAATCACCGCCTTTTTTCTTTACAAGGACTACTGGACTTGCATAGTCAGACATAGATTCCCTTACAATACCAGCATCAATAAGATCCTGAACTTTTTTGTTAACGATCTCATTTTCCTTATAAGAAAGTCGATAAGGTTTGCAGTAAACAGGTTGCTCGGTTGTTGTCTGGATATGCATCTCCAGCACATCGGTACATCCTAAATCTTTGGTATTGTCCGCAAACAAGTGACTGAATTTATTTAATAGTTGAAGCAATCGATTGCTATCATTAGTTTCTAAATCGCCTATATCTAAATCAGATAACTGTAACTCTCTGTTAGTAGATTGATAAGTCGTCATTATATTCGAATACGTACTATTATTTATATCACCAACTATTAGGTATAGTTCCGCACGCACTATGAGTCCATTTGGTTGCCAGTCTATAATAAATCATCCCCGATGTTCACTACTTTTAAAAAACAATATATAGCTAGTATTAACATCTACATAAACTTGTACAAAACCGGAACTTCGTGGTGGTAATACACTATAATATTTTAAATAGACAGGGTATTTTGAAATGAAATCTATTTCATTCAGCTTAAAGAGATTTAAGACAAATAGAGAGGCCATCTGAAGAAATGTCAAAGAAAAATTGTGATCCCATGACTCAGTAACGCCATCTAGCATAGTATAGCAAAATTAGAACGGCTGTGAAATACATTTTTGTACAAAATGTTACTCTCCAGCGTCAGTAACGCCATCTAGCTTTGAATAGCAAACATTCAAATACAAAAACTTGATTAAGGCTGATTTCATCAATTCTCTATCGATATAATATATCGATAATATTGAAAAGTGACTACATTTTTTTTTTCACATTTGAAAATTCCAAACAATTTGGAATGGTTACAAGATTCAATGTTTACAAGTTATTTATTTATAAAAATCTTTTTATAGACTAATTATTAAATTATCATTATTATGGGCACTTAACACGTCTTAAAACTTTTACACGTCAATCTTATTTTTTTTTAAATTACATGAGGTCGGCGTTTCCTAACTGACTACTCTGAGAAGAAATGCCGAAACAAACTCAGAAAAGAGTCTGTGACCTCACAGACTCTTTCACCGATCACTAATGTTAATGTGACAAATTAAAATTAAGGCAAAATAAACAAAACTGGTTTTATTTCATGGGAATTTCGTCCCATCAAATAAAATCAGTTTTGTTAACATTACATTTGCATTAACTGGTGGAGTAAGTCGGGTGGCTTCGGGATTTATTTCATCATCCTGAAATTACAAAAAAAAAGTCTGAGTGTGATTCGTACTCACTCTAAACTGTACTAAGAACGTTGTACTGAATCGGTATTATTTTTGTTGGTAACAACATAAAAACTGAGATTTGCCTTTTCCTTCGTACCTTCTTTAGTTGAAAACTGGTTGCTAATGTGGCCGAAAATAATATTTGAACATTTTATTTTTTTTCTTGAGGAAATGGCCTAAAATATTCGAGCAGACAGATATCAAAAGTCGAGTGAGTAGTGGGAATTATAGGCAGTGTTCTAGTTTACCATACATACATAAAGAACGACTACGAAAAATTTATAAACGAGCTACTAACTTCTCTTGTAGTACAAGGTACCAAACCTTTTAAATTTGATGGACCCGTCTTTCCAAAGTAAATGTTTTTGCGGGTTTTTTTAATAGATAGAGTGATTCAACAGGAAGGTTTATATGTATATAACATGTATAATATAGTAAAGAAACGCTGATAATTTTAGAGGTTTCTAATGTGATGTCATAAATAAACTCATTTTTTTGCGCTTACATTGCGAACGCTGGCTGAACTCTACGAATTAGATCAAAATAATGTACTACAGTATTGTACACCTTAAAAAGTTCTACAAAAAAGTCCGCGATGGTATATGTCTAACTCTTAGGGATCTGTTTGCATCTGTTTGTAAATGTGCGTACGTAAAATTCCACAATATTCCACAACTATCACACAACGCCATCTAGTCCCAAGCTAAGCAGAGCTTGTGTTATGGGTACTAGACAACTGATAAACATACTTATATATTTCTAAATACATACATATTATAGATAAACTAGCTTTTGCCCGCGGCTTCGCCCGCGTGGTTGTCGGAAATTATCGCAAGAGGACGTACTACCGCGGTAAGAATGTATTAATCCATGTTATACATACATAAAATTACGCCTGTTTCCCATGGGGGTAGGCAGAAACTACGGAACGCCACCTGCTACGATCCTTACATATCATGTGTGTTTGATGTACTTAAAATAAAACTAATAGTATTCAGAGTAAGAAGACTGCGACATAGGGTTGGATTGAATTGAATATAAGTCTTACTGGTTTTTCTTAATGCTCCTATTCTACCTATACAAACACTCAATTATTTACCAGACACCAAATTAAACATAGTTATAAGAATAGTACTTTGGCCAGTGGCTTCGCCCGTACAGCTGTCGGAAAATATCTCCCGGGAACGTATATGGTAAGTATCCAGGATAACCAAAAAACCAAATCCATCCAAAAATCTAAACATCTGAGCCATATTTCGCGGTCTCTTACTTGGAATAATACACTTGGGTTTATTTTGAGTACTTCGAACACACATGATATTCGCATTTACTATGAAGCCAAAGTAATATGAATTACAATATTACAATCCTACTAATCCTGCAGTACCCGACCGCTACCAAGCGAGATGGCCGGACGTGGGACGGCCCGCTAGCCGCTCTGCGGCAATTTTATTATAATCTCTGATATCTTCTAAAATATTCATTTTAATGATATGCTGTAAAGGGAAATTTTGATGTACATGAAATGCACAATTTATTTAAGGTACTTAATTGGATAAGGATTAATGCTGTATTGCTTAAAATCGCATTCATAAATAAGCCATTATTTCTCGTAACAAGTAAAGGATAAAAATGGTTATTGTGGGTTATCCCTAAGAGTTAGACATATACCATTGCGGATTTTTTTGTAGAACTTTTTAAGGTGTACAATACTGTAGTACATTATTTTGATCTAATTCGTAGAGTTCAGCCAGCGTTCGCAATGTAAGCGCAAAAAAATGAGTTTATTTATGACATCACATTAGAAACCTCTAAAATTATCAGCGTTTCTTTACTATATTATACATGTTATATACATATAAGCCTTCCTGTTGAATCACTCTATCTATTAAAAAAACCCGCAACAAAATCCGTTGCGCAGTTTTAAAGATATAAGCATACATAGGGACAGACAGACAGCGAAGTGACTTTATTTTATAATATGTAATGATGATTTAAATTACATAAATAAGTTCAAATAGTTTTGAATTTTACTAACCTAATTAAATATTATCGATAATAAAGTCAATAAGCATCATAACCTCTCTGAAAGGCAGTAGTATTAAAGCTACTCAGCAATAGAGGGCGTTTATTACAAAATTACCGTATGTTCTAGAACTATCCATGAATATTATTTAATTAAAATTACTGAGAAATATTAAAAAATAGTTACGAAAATAAACCGAAGTTAGGTCCAGACGTTTTACCATAGCGTGATTTGCAATATCGTAAAGCGCAACTCGGCGCATCTTTATATAAGAAGTTTTTTCTTTTCTTGTCAAACGGACACAAATGCGTGTTCGTGTTGACATGCAAACTTGCCATCCTAGACTAAACGCCATATGACCACGAGGACACAAGTATTGGATTACGAGTTTGTTCGTTATGTCCCGTCTATATAAGTGTATTTCGTGTTAGATTCTTATAACAAGTGTAATTATTTTACACTTGTTTAAATATTTCAAAGTAAATCGGTGACAGTTGCCGGCAGAAGCGAACTTTTGCATTGTCATCTTGATATCAGGTACAATACTTTGTATTTAACGTGCTGTTAGCTTGTTTGCGTTCTCTTGTTTTACCAACTATAACATTGTTCACTTTTAATACGGCTACTAATGCCAGTGAACTTTGTACGTAAGCATAACCTTACTTTGGTTTGGTGACAGAACTCCTTCCTAACTAAATTTCATTTTTCACTTACAATAATAATTTTTTAGACTGCTGGCTCAACTACCTTCTCACTTTCCATTTCTTGTCGCTTCCTTATTATTTTTCATCATGATCATGACTCGCAGCGCCCGTGCTCGCCTCGAAGAGTTAAAACTCAATCAGGCTTTGAGTGAATTACAGGCGTCAAAGAAGTTCTGTGACCAACTCAGTAAGGAAATAGATGACAATGAAAGGGTGCTCTTTGAAGCCCATGAAAAGAATAGGAAGTTGAAAATTGAAATGGCTCAGATATACTATACTCAATTCACTGATGCCATAGAAGAACGCGATAGACTTCAACTTGTTGTGGACGGATTCAGCCAGTGTAGCATAGAGTATGAACAAGCTCTTAGTCATAAGCATTTACTACAACAGCAGCTACATGAGGCTCATAGTCAAATAACAGAATTACAGACTACAAATCATAACATCACCGCCTCGCTGAATCAAAGTCTATTCAATGAGTTGATTTGCCGATTGCTCCCTCAATGCTTTCCACCATAAACCCCTCTTAGACTATAGATTTGACAGGTGATAATGATTCAAAGTCATGTAACTCAATGAGGGTAGGAACCAGTAAAAATAAACTTAAAAAATATATATAAATGAATAAATACATTGTCAAAACAAAAAAGTTAGTTAAAAAACATAAATTCTTATAACATTGACATTGACATTGAGGTATAACATTGACACAGAGTGCTTACAATCTGAACTTGATCACCTACAAGAGAAACTTAGTTCAATGACCAACAAATATAATGCCTCAGAAGATCTTATGAGGGAATATGTGTTGGCAATGAATGAGCTGGTAAACAAACAACCAACTGTGAGCAGTGTCAAAAATCATCAAATTTACCTACACCAGAACATTCATTGACAACTTGCAACACCACCCTACTGCAACCCTGTGTTGATTTTACATCTCCTGTTACTAATAGTACTGATAGTTCCAATAAACAGTGTAAGCAAATTGGAAAAAGTGATGTAGTGTTATTTTGCGATAAAATTGGAAAAGAATTAGGCAACTTGTTGACAGATGAATGTCCAGGTCTATCAATAATAAATTACTGTACCTTATTTAATAGTATGAAGGAAATTATTAAATGTAATTTTAACCAGGACACCACATTATTAATTTTTATGGGTAATAGGGGAAATTTGAACAAAGGGGAATTGCTCCAATACTATCAAACATTGAGTAATCTTAGTTTAAAAAAAAAATATTATTTACATTCCCATATAGTAACAGTTTGCCATAGGAGGAAAATAGGTTAAGATTTGAAATCAACATGACATTGCACAATTTGACATTAAATAATAATTTGTTTCATTTAGTTGATACTAACAATTATGTTAGCAATAATTGGTATTTGACAAAAGATAGGTATAATAGTATTAGGTACTATCTTTCTAACTTTCATAAAAGACAGATAGCTGTGTCGCTATCATATTTTTTTTCTATTTCAGCCAAGAATTTGGCTAAAAACTACTTTCTTTTGAGCAATGCAATGACATGTTGAACCGTTCTGCCAATAATTTGGTAACAATTCAAAACATTGTTTTTAATTTAAATTAGAAATTAAGACAATAGAGGCCACCTCTAGCAAAAATGTATGGATGGCAAATGTATGTGTAAAAGACTTACATAGTATCAACCTGGTGCATCAAAATATTGAAGGATTTTTGAACAAAAATTTGGAAATAGATTTATTCATGAATTGTAAAAATATAGATATTCTTTGTATGACAGAACGTTGGCTTAAAAGCCACCAGTTCATGTTCAGTTTTAATAATCACCAGGTTGGTAGTTTGTTCAGCAGAGTAAATGCCATACAAGGTGGCTCACTAATTTTAGTACATAACCAGCTAAAATTTAAAGACCGTAAGGATATTGTGAGCCTCTCTGTTGAGCGGACAGTAGAAATTGCCTGTATAGAATTGGAGCAGATTATTGTATTAAGTGTGCACAGACCACCTTCAGGATTGTATGACTGTTTTGAACAGGTCATGGATGAAGTATTACACAAGATTAGTAACTCAAACAAGTCTATTATTGTTTGCGGGGATTTTAATGTTAATTTATTGGAAAACTCTGGTTCTTGTAGTAAAATAATAAGTCTATTTCAGTCCTAAAACCTTGTAAACCTATTTATGGAGCCCACAAGAATAACCCCTACTAGTGCCACATGCCTTGATAATATTTATACTGATGTTATACCAAGCCACAAATAAATTATTAATTTACTAGATTCTGATCATTGCGGGCAACAGATTACTATTCAAAATCAAAACAAAAATGTGGGCAAAAAAGATATCACTATAAACCCCAAAACTGCAGTTCGCCTAGAAGCCTATAAAATTAAACTAGTTCAGAAATTGCCACTTTTATCTATTAATGGTGGTCCCAATAATTTATATGATGATTTTTTTAAGATATATTGTAATGATTTTAATTCCACTTTTATTCCCCGGACTATCTCAGTTAACAGTAACGTATCTTTCAGTGATTGGGCTACCATTGGTATTCATAAAAGTAGAACACGGCTTTATGAGCTGTACAATGAAAGGATTTTTGTCAACACTGCTGAATTTAATTTGTATGTTAGAAATTATTCGAAATTATTTAAAAAAGTTTGTTGGATGGCCAAGTCGCGTTACTTGAGTTCAAAGATTAAAAACAGTAATAATGTTATTAAAAGGACTTGGAATATTATTAGTAGTGAAACGGGAAGGTCTAGTAAACGAAATAATGACTCCAGCCTGTCTATCAATGACAACATAGTAAAATCAGACTCACAAGTCGCGGCGGTTTTTGAAAATTTCTTTTCAGATATTCCTGTTTCAACTATAAAATCCCTAAACTCGTCACCTTCTGTTGCTGAGTCTTTGCTTATTGAAAATGTTAATGTTTGCGATTCGGAATTTCATTTTGAACATATTACTTGTAAAGATATAATTAAAACCTTCCACACTTTAAATGTAAAAAAGACTGCAGATCTGTGGGGTAATTCTGTAGAAGTCGCCAAGTCTATTATTGACATTGTAGCACCTACTTTAGCTCTTATATTTAATAATTGTATCGACTGTGGGGAGTTTCCTGACCTTATGAAGAATAGTAAAATAATACCTTTGTTTAAATCTGGTAGTACATCAGACCCCTCTAACTATAGACCTATTTCAGTACTACCTACCTTCAGTAACATTTTTGAGAAATTAATTTTAGACCAATTGCAACGATTTTTTAATAAACATAAATTATTACATACCAACCAGTTCGGTTTCACAAAGGGGTCGTTCAACTACCGATGCCGATGTTGAACTCCTAGGGCATATTTATAATGCATGGGAAGATAAATGCAATGCTTTGGGCATCTTTTGTGATTTATCTAAAGCATTCGATTGCGTTCTTCATGAAACTTTAATCAGGAAACTCCGCCACTACGGGATCCGGAACAGCGCTCTGGATCTTCTTACTTCATATTTGAGTAATAGAATTCAGAGTGTCGATGTCAATGGAAAAAGGTCTCCCGGATCTATCGTAACAATGGGCGTCACACAGGGCTCAATTCTTGGTCCTTTTTTGTTTCTTATTTATATTAATGACTTGCCTTACCTCATTACAGATAATCATAATATACTTTTGTTTGCGGATGACACCTCACTTTTGTTTAAACTTAAACGTCAGCAGTTGTTTACTGACGATGTTAATAGCGCAATCTCAAAAGTAGTTCACTGGTTCAATGTAAATAATTTGCTTCTTAATGAAAAAAAAACCAAATGTATTAAGTTTACGCTACCTCACGTTAGGCAAGTGAAAACGAATGTCTTGATAAAGGGCGAAGAATTGAATCCTGAAGATAGCACTGTATTCTTGGACTTAACTTTGGATTCCAAGCTTCAGTTCACATATAGATAAATTGTCGAAAAAGCTAAGCTCCGCTGCATATGCTGTTAGAAAAATTCGGAATTTAACTGACATAGAGACAGCCCGTTTAGTGTACTTTGCCTATTTTCATAGTGTAATGTCGTACGGTATTCTGTTGTGGGGAAATGCCGCCGACATTCAGACTATCTTTGTCTTGCAAAAAAGGGCTATTCGATCAATTTATAAATTAAGCCCGAGACACACACTCAGAAAGAAATTTAAAGAAATTAATGTAATGACTGTGCCTTCACAGTATATTTTTGAAAATCTTTTATATGCTCATAAGAATATTAAATTGTTTAAAAAATACAGTGATATCCATAGTATAAATACTAGGAACAAACACAAATTTGTTGTACCTTCAACAAGGCTCAAGAAAATAGGTGGCTCATTCAGAAGTCAATGTATACGCTTTTATAATAAACTTCCAAGCCATGTTCAAGATCTAAGTCTCAATAAATTTAAGTCATTCATTTAACGTAAGTTGTGCCAGAAAGCCTTTTACACTGTTAAAGATTATATTGAGGACAAAAAAGCTTGGGATTAAGCTGCTCCAATTTTTATTTTTAAATTATTATTGTACTGAATGATATTTTTTTTATTTATATTATTAATTACTTTCCTTTTTTTTATTAATTATTTATTGGGAATATACACTTTGACATTTTGATTATTGGTTATACACTTTGACATTTTGATTATTGCTTATACACTTTGACATTTTGATTATTGCTTAATTGTGACATGAATATATACTCTGAGGAGTATACTATTATTATTATTTTAATAATTTTGAATGTGAGGACTATGTAGATGTCTGGTTTTTTTTTATATATCCCTCTTACTCATTTCATTTTAATGATAATCTGGCAGTTTGAGTACTTAATGCGGCCTACCAAAATGTCCTTTCTTTGGTATTGTTCGTCGAATCGTTGTGCTCCTTATGTTCTGAGTTGAGCTGAAAGATTACTGACAAATGCGTGCATTGACTGGACAGGTCCACTCAATCTGTATGGTTCTTTCCTCAAAAGACCATTTCAGGCACATCCATGTACATGATCCTCAAATGGTCAGACAGCGACTATCTCCTGATTTTATATACACATTGACATTGATGAATTTTACCTATACAATGACATTAATATTTACTTTTAAAGTATTGTATTGTTTTAATTATTGTAAATGTGAAGATTAAGTGGGTGTTATTTTTTTTTTCTCTAGGTTCCTTTTCTTCTCATTTATTTTTTATCACAGTCTGGCAGTTTGAGTAATTTATGCGACCTACACAAATGTCCTTTCTTTGGTATTGTTCGTTGAATCATTGACCTCCTTAAGTTCTCAGTTGAGCTGCATGATTACTGACAAATGCGTGCACTGATTGGACAGGTCCACTCAATCTGTGTGGTTCTTTCCTTAAAAGACCACTTCAGACACCAATCCACATGGTCTTCACATGATCTAACCAAATTATGTCTGGACTTTAAAAGAGACTGTGACCTCTGAGTTTGTTTCGGCCTTTCTTCTCAGAGTAGTCAGATAGGAAACGCCGACTTCATCTAGTTTTAAAAAATATGATTGACGTGTAAAAGTGTTTGTACGAACCTACTTGCAAAAATAAAGTCATTTATCATTTATAATTTAATGTCTTTGATTCAGCTGCATATGACGTAGTTCATTTTAAATCAAAATGAGAATCAAGAGAACTGTGTTAAGTTTGTGTGTACACAAACTTAACACAGTTCTCTGAAGTAACTAAGGTTATGTTTTTTTTTATTTATCATTGATTGGCCGATTATTAAGTCTATATCAGCTAGATTATTACTAGTTAGTTCAACAAAACCACTTAAAATTATGTTATCTATTTTAACATCAACATGAGATGTTCCCAAAGAATTTGAGTATGCACCACCAAAACCTTTCATTGTAATTACAGAAGGCATGATTTTTAACTTTAAACTATTAGCTTGTGATATTGTGAGAATATTTAACTTACTGCCGGTATCGATATATGCAATTAGATTATGTCCATTGATTACCACCGCTGTTCCGTCCCGTTTGACTTGTTTAATCTGTGCGCGTAACGGAGCGTACCAAATGGAGTGACATCTGTCACTTGTCAGTTTGAGTTTGACGCAATTTCTCTTTTGGTTTGGTCTTTGAAAACGTCGGTCGAATTTTGCTTGCGCGACCTTTGTTAATATATTAGGTTGGGGAAAAAGTCTTTTCGCATTATAGTATGTATGAACTTGTAATAAAATCTCTTTGGCTATACTATTTGTATCTGGCTGGTTTTGGTATCATTGAAAGTTTAAATTTTAAAGAACATAATTCCAAATTCAAATTAGGAAAATGTGTGATTTTCATTTGTTTTTCGTACCGTCAAGATGAGTGAACCTAATGAAGAAATTCGATACATTTTAAAACTTTACTACGAAAAAGGTAAAAATCCAACGCAAGCCGCGAAAAAAAATTGCGATGTTTATGAACCTAGTGTAGTGTATGTGAGAGTAGCACAAATTTAGTTTAAGCGTTTTCAATCCGGAAATTTTGATGTCAAAGATGCACGTCCGTCGCTCTGGTTGCCCTATTACGGATAAAATGGATGCCATTTTTGAAAAAGTGGAGCAAGATCGGCATACCAGTAGTTACGACGTAGCTGAAGAACTGGAAATAGACCACAAAACAGTTTTGGCGCATTTGAAAAAAACTGGGTACACAATAAAGCTCGACATTTGGGTACTTCACGAGCTCACTGAAAGAAACCTAATGTACCGTGTACTCATTTGTGATTCTTTATTACGATGTAATGAAACCGAACCATTTTTGAAGAAGCTGATAACTGGTGATGAAAAGTGGATCACGTATGACAAGAACGTGCGAAAACGGTCGTGGTCAAAGGCCGGTCAGGCTTCACAGACTGTGGCGAAACCCGGGTTAACTCGCAACAAGGTGATGCTGTGTGTGTGGTGGGATTGGAAGGGCATTATTCATTATGAGCTGTTACCACCAGGCAGGACCATCGATTCTGAACTCTACTGCGAACAACTGATGAGATTAAAGCAAGAAGTTGAGAGAAAGCGGCCGGAATTAATCAACAGAAGGGGTGTGGTTTTTCATCATGATAACGCTAGACCTCACACATCTTTAGCCACCCAACAAAAATTAAGAGAGTTTGGCTGGGAGGTGTTAATGCATCCGCCGTATAGTCCTGATCTTGCACCTTCAGATTTCCACCTGTTTCGGTCTCTTCAGAATTCTTTAGGCAGTGTCAGGTTAACATCACGAGAGGACTGCCAAAACCACTTGTAGCGGTATTTTGACCAAAAGTCCCAAAATTTCTATAGCAATGGGATCATGTCCCTACCTACAAGATGGCAAAAAGTTATCGAACAAAATGGTACCTACATACTTTACTTAAATGTAAATAAACTTTATTAAAAAATGTTTTGAATTTTCTTAAAAAATGCGAAGAAACTTTTTCCCCAACCTATTATTAATCTTTTTGAATCGATCGTTTTGTGGACAATTTGTCGTGATCCAATTGTTTTTGTGTGTAACCAACCCCTTTTGACGAAATAATACGGGTTTAGTGTGGGTATATTTTTGTTTGAAAACTTTGAGGTTAAGTGATTGAACCGCGTGTTGGAGAAAATCTCTGGCGTATTGCAGCGGCCTGATATCCTGAATACCTACTTACAACGTCACTACACAATACAATATACACTCATTTACATTCATAAATCCAGGTAGGCTCCAGAGCAGGTGTTCTTCAACCAGGTGAGTCTTTTGAATATTGTATTGATCAGCTCCGCGCACGGCGGACAGTTCGCTCGCCACTCTTGACCCAAGGCCCACCATCGCGCTTCCACATAATAATTAAATCCTATGGCCAGGGCCCTGGCCTGGCGTCGAACAACTGCCTTCTTGTACAAGTCTATGAAAATATTGTAGGTTGTAAACATAACGTTACTAACCTTTTGCGGCTGTTGTTGTGAAGAGCTGGCCGCAAACCAGCAGCTGGCGGCAGTGTGGCCCGGACGATGACACACCTCGCAGCGTGGAGTCCTGCAGTCCTTTGCCTCGTGCCCTTGTCTTCTGCAGGCGTAGCATTTCTTCGGCAGCAATTCGGTTTCTTTAGAATTTGGAGCAATGTTGCTCCCTCTCTTCCATGTTGAAGTCGGCCGCTTGGAGTTACTAGTTTCCACTTGCTTGTGGTTTTCAAGGGATGATAAATATCCATAGTACAGCTGCGTTGGGGTTTCGCATTGATACGCTTTAGCGTTGGCTCTTATTTCCACTGGTAAACCTTTTATATTTATTATAATGCATGAAATTGCAGCATTTCTGGAGTAGGTACGCTTTGTCGTGAAAATATTTTGTCATAGTTTCTGAGTCAGTTTTTTTTCGAGCGAGCATAGTCTCTAGTAAATAAATAAATAAAAAGCCTTATATTTCTTGCCAACCTTAACTAGTTTACACAATAAAAAAATAAAATAAAAACTTAAACTAAATGTTAGTAATTATATTCTAAGCTAAGTTAAAGTACATTATATTGTTTATTTCTAAGCATGCTAAATTAATACTTTTTTATTCTGCAAGAACCCCTCTACAGGTGAAGGCCTCTCCAAAGCTATCCAGTCTTCTCTAGACTGGGCTGTTTTTATCCAGTTTATACCACCTATCTTTTTTATATCATCTACCCATCTAGCGTAGGGTCTCCCCTTCTTACGTGTTCCTTTTGGGCCCTGCCACTCCGTTACCTTTTTTGTCCATCTCTGGTCTTGTAGACGCACTACGTGCCCGGCCCATCTCCATTTTAGAGTTAGGGCTTGCACTAGCCCATATCTAGATTTTGTAATGTTTCTGATTTTAGTGTGCCTTATTTTTTGAATTTTCTTAATGTTCAGCATGCTGCGCTCAATTCCTCGTTGAAATGTCATTATTTTGCTTTTAATTTTGTAAGTAAATTTCCATGTTTGACATGCATATAATAGGCACGGCAGAAGACAAGTGTTCAGGAGTTTCGTTTTTATGTCGATTGGCATTGTACTTTTAAATATTTCTTTTAAGCCCCAATACTTGTTCCAAGTTAGTTGTACCCTGCGCTCTATCTCTAGGTCATTATTTGTTCGATCGAAGCCAATTTGTTTCCCAAGATATATGTACTGTTCTGTATATTTAAGAGGCACATTGCCTGCTGTTATTTCCTGTTTCGACCTGTTCGTCATTACCATTGTATTGGATATATTCATTTCCAGCCCGACTCCCTTACTTGCTATGTTTAGTGATTCGATCATAGATTGTAGTTCTGGTCCTGACTCAGATAGCAGTACTAGGTCGTCTGCGAATCGTAGGTGACTTAAGTACTCGTTATGGATCCTTATCCCGCATTCCTGCCAATCGAGTTGATTGATAATAGATTCTAGTATAGCTATGAACAGCTTAGGGGATAGAGGGTCTCCCTGCCTTACGCCTCTTTTGATGGGATGCCATGGGCTAGCTGACTCTAGTTTGACTCTGCTCTTACAGTCGTTATATATACTTTTAATAACTTGTATGTATTTTGCTTCCACCTTCTGGGTTGTTAACGAGTTCCATATGCTGTTATGTGACACGGAGTCGAAGGCTTTCTGGTAGTCAATAAAGGCAATGTAGAGTGGTTTCCTCATTTCTTGATATTTCTCTATGATAATCTCTAACGTATAGATGTGGTCGATTGTAGAGTAACCTTTTCTGAAGCCCGCTTGTTCTACTGGTTGACTCGCCTCTAATGTCTTGCTGATTCTTTGATTTATTATAGAAGAAAAGAGCTTGTAAATACATGGCAGCAACCTTATTGGCCTATAATTTCCAATGTCATTCGGGTCGCCTTTTTTGTATATTAAAATGATGTCGGATTCGAACCACTGAGTGGGCGTCTCTCCAGTTTCTATAAACTTGTCAGAGGTGTAGCGAGCATTTTGGAACCTATTATTAAAGCTTCCTTTGTTATGTTGTCTGAGCCTGGGCTTTTTTCTGTTTTTAGTCTCGACAATGCTCTTGAGACTTCGCTTTCTTCAATCTGAGCTATAAAGTTTGTGTTGTTTACCTCGGGAGTACTTTGGTTTTCGTTAGTGTTAGTGTAATTCGTCGCCGCCCTTGCGCAGTATAAGTTTTTATAGAAATCAGTTGCTATTGAAATTATATCTCTGCGGTTGTGTGATTTCATACCGTTACTGTTTAGTCCGTCAATCCATGTTTTGTTAGTTCTCAACTCTTTATAAGCTTTTTTTGCACTTCCTATGCGGTTCAAATGTTTGTTGATAGTGTTAGATCTGTGGTTTGCATAATCACTCTTTATATATTTACTTAAGTAAGTTTGTAAAGGGCGGAGAGTTCGTTTCTCGTTGCTCGGGTCTTATTTTTTACTTTTTGAAGCTCTTGTCTCCTTTGCAATAATCTTGATGTACGCTCTGATAACATTTTTGGTTTGTTACAGGTTCTTCCTTGAACATTTCGGGCGGTCTGTAGGCTTTTGGTGATGATTTCAATTAGGTTGTTATAGTAGTTCTGTATTGGTGATTTTTCTTGCCAGTCCAGTACACCTTGAGATTGGTAAGAGATGAGACATTCTTTATATTTAATTATTTCTTCTTCGTTTTTTAATGATGTGGTTTGGTTTTTAAATTGACTACGACTCTTCTTTGAGTGTGTTAGCGTTAGGGTTGCTCTTACTGGTCTGTGGTCGGAAGAATAATTTACGTTCAATACTTCCATATTTTGAAATATTTGTGGTCTGTTTGATAGTATGAAGTCGATTTCATTTTTAGGGTTCCGTTGCCAAATGGCAAAAAACGGAACCCTTATAGATTCGTCATGTCTGTCTGTCTGTCTGTCTGTCTGTCCGTCCGTCCGTATGTCACAGCCACTTTTTTCAGAAACTATAAGAGCTATGCTGTTGAAACTTGGTAAGTAGATGTATTCTGTGAACCGCATTAAGATTTTCACACTAAAATAGAAAAAAAAAACAATAAATTTTGGGGTTCCCCATACATAGAACTGAAACTCAAAAATGGTTTTTTTCATCAAACCCGTATGTGTGGGGTATCTATGAATAGGTCTTCAAAAATGGTAATGAGGTTTCTAATATCATTTTTTTCTAAACTGAATAGTTTGCGCGAGAGACACTTCCAAAGTGGTAAAATGTGTGTCCCCCCCCCCTCCGTAACTTCTAAAATAAGAGAATGATAAAACTAAAAAAAATATATGATGTACATTACTATGTAAACTACCACTGAAAATTGGTTTGAACGAGATCGAGTGAGTAGTTTTTTTTTAAAACGTCATAAATCGTAAACCGCAATTTACCTTACATTCAATCAACTGAAATATAAAAATTTAAAAAAAAACATTTATTTTTAAACCGAGAATACCTGCAGGTTTGTAAGGTCGGACTCGCACTTGGCCGGTTTTTTTTATAGTTTCCATCTGGGGATTTCCATGTCCATTTGTTTTTGTTTTTTTCTTGTAGAAAGTATTTAAAATTGCAAGTTTGTGTTGTACGGCAAAATCTATAAGTCTTTGCCCTCTTTTGTTTCTCACTCCGTACCCGTTTTGTTTCATAATAAGATGTTCTTCTTGTCTAGGCTGTCCTACTTTTGCATTTAGGTCTCCCATCACAATGTATATTTTGTGCGCTGCGTTTACTGCTTTGTTAACCGTTATATAGAAGCTTTCTATTTCTTCCTTGCTTGCTTTTTCTGTAGGTGCGTAGACTTGTATGATGGACATGAGAACGTCTTCAAATTTGACGTTCAGCAATGCTACTCTTTCTGTAAAGCCAATGTAGCTTTCAATATTGTTTTTGTGACATTTATTAATTAAAAAACCTATACAATACATTCCAGGCGTGTTTCCTGTATGGAAGAGAATGAAATTATTATATTCTTCAATTTTATTTCCCGTGCGCCTTATCTCGCATAAGCCTATTGTATCATATTTTACTTCTTTTAGTGCTTCGTTTAATTCTAGTAGACGTTCATAAGACGAGAGTGATCTGACATTGTATGTCATTATTAGCTTATTTGTTGGGGTGATTTGTAGTTCCTTTGGAGGGTTTTGGTCGTAATCTTCCACGGTGACCGGCCGGATTGGAAGATTTGTTTCGTTTATAATTGGTAATGTTAAATTATTTTTTTCCATGTGAGAGGGGGGTGTTGGTTGCTATATGTTGTTGTTAGTATTTTCATGATTTTTCGGCGTGTTATTTGGATTTTTCGGACTAAAAAAGTTCAATAATCCTGGTTTTACAGGTCCTTCAGACAGACTGGAAGATCTATGTAAGTGAGTCCCAGTTTCATTCTTCTTATTGACCTGCGTTTTGTTTCCATCGCCAGGGCTGTTTTCTGGAGAATTTGAGAGCATTCTTTTATTACTGAATGGATAAGTGTTTTTGTTAAGAATTCTTAATTTATCATATTTAATTATTACTGAGTTCCCTTTCTCTTTTTCAATCCTCACTTGTTCTTGTAACTCTTTCCTTTTCTTCAGGACATACTCTGGGTAGTCTTCTTTAATATAATACGGAGTGTCCTTTAATCCTTTCTTTTGTTTAAATATATCTATTTTAATACCAAGCGTTAACACTGTGATGATAATTGGTTTTTCACCCTTTTGCCTATTCTTTTAGCCTCCTGTATGTCCCTGCGATCTATCTGTACAGTAAAGTACTCATGAAGCTGACTAGGGTATTTTCTAAGTTAGCAATTGACGTCTCGGTTTCCTCTAGTCCGAAAAGGACAATATTCCTCTGCCTTGCCTGTTTCTCTAGGAAATATAGCCTTTTTTCTTGGTTTTCCAGTTTATCCTTGAGGATTTCGTACTTATCGTCCCAAGTTTTGAACTTCTCGTCCAATATGCTAATAATATTTTTTGTGACCTGCTCTGTCACATTTTCTCCGAGTTTTTGGATCATTGTTTTTTGTTCATCTAGTTCGTAGTCTCTAGTAGTTCAACATAATCAGTAGAACGTGGAAAAGCGGTCTCTAATGCATCTTTCCATTCCTTCCAAGTGAGATTAATTTTCTAAGTCGTCATACCAATCACGTGCGGATCCACGAAGACGAATTTGCATGATGAACTGCCGATCCTTGTTGTCCTAACCATATACATCGCCAAAGTGGTCGATCTTGAGCAACCACCCTTTGACGTTACTTGATTTTTCATCCGGCTGGAACTTTGGAATAACTTCAGCATCGGTTTGGGTAACACGGTGCCTTTTACGTCGACGATATCTTCTATCGGTCTCCTCTTGATCGGAAGAAAAAAAAATCTGTGCTTTCGTCATTTTCTGACGACGCTGTTTGATAATGTTTCCTCTTCTTGGCGCCAATACCATCAATATATGGGCCTGACATAATCCCACTTCTGACTGTGAAACGGTGGTAGTCAGGATGGTCACAATAAAAGATGGACTTGCACTATTATTCCTTTATTATTTTAAAATCGGACAGAGTTTCCACTTACAACTTTTACACTTGGTGACGGTTACAAAGCGACCGATTCGAACTGCCTAACACCTGCATTTATAGGTTTTGCTAATAACTTAATATTTAGATTGAGTTACTTACTATAACGAGTAAATTTAAATAACAATTATTAACAAATAAATAAATGAAATAAAGTATATAAATCAATCATTTTAAGCAACCATTAACTTAAACTTAACACTTGGCGCGCCGGAAGTTGTCAAACTGAAGGCGCCATATTGAATATTCAATAATTCTGATTATTTTAAATCACCAAGAATAAATCAAACATTTGGCTAAACAATTTTATAGCAATTACCTTTTAAAATACTAAAACATTGATTTAAAGAACGATTATTTAATATACAAAGTCTAGCTGGTTTATGCAGGACCGGAAGTCGATAACAGGTGTGATCATTGGTGAGTGTTGAACTGTTTGCAGCCAATCTGCTCTGCCTGCTCGAGGGTGTCGGGCAGCGTGGTGCCGAGCGTCTCCGGAGTGAGGAAGATCAGCGCGCCTGACAGAAGCGCCAGAGAACCAAACAACACGAATGGCAGCTCGGGGAAGAATTGCGCGCCCTGCAAACAATACACTATCATTTCTGACCATTCACAAATCAATGTGAACCACGGCGAACGATCAATGAAATGCATTTTATATTATATAGATCCAGGTTTTGATGCAGAATGCAGCACGGCAATGCCTTATAAAGGTGAACTTCTATCACCTTTATTATCTACACCGTTTTGCGGGTAGATCGACACCGACCACATAACAAACGACAAATCGTGACGGTATATAAAGAGACGCGATATGCAGCCGATTCTTTAATTCTATTAAACTAAAATCTTATCCAGCCTATGTCTTGCTGCCCTCTCTCTCTGCAACGCCAAGCCAAGGTCTGTAGGTACCCCAAAGGGGAAGGGCATACCATTTTTTTTTTTTTTTCTGGATGGGAAATCATCAAATGACTTCTCCCGCTCTGGGCGGAGCGGGAGGGCGTGTCAGACTTTTACTGACTAAAACCCACCCGTGTTCCATCAGTTGCCCATGTGCCAGGGTCACGTTATCTCTTTCGAACAATCACGCGACCCCGGCAGGCATCGGTCCTAGTAGACCCCTACACTGCTGCTGACATCTCTTTGAGGCGCGCGTGGAACACTGCGCGCCGTCGACCCGAGCTTGGTCCTTACCGGGTGGCGAGCTACCCATTGCTCGCCACCCGCAAGCTCGCGCCTACGGTGGCCGGGAGTCCGCAATCGACTCCCGACGCCCGGGGCGTCTCCTCCTGCGGCGGCTAGGGACGTGAGGGCGCAGAGACTGCCACTCCCTCACGCGCCCCGCCTCCTCCTTCGCGAGCATTACTGCTTCGCAGAAGGAGGTGACGGCTTCCCATTCCCTCTCGCTCCGTACCGTGGCTCGCACCAGGGCCGGACGCGAAAGGTCGCCGCCGCCGATCGCCTTCACGAGGACACGGCGGTGCTCCGCCCAGGCAGGGCACACCTCCACCGTATGCTCCACCGTGTCCTCCAGACGATCCTCGCAATGGAAACACCCGGACGTATCCTCCCGCTTTATTCTGAACAGGAACCCACCGAAGCATCCATGCCCGGTGAGAACCTGCGTCAGGCGGAAGGTGAGGACGCCGTGACGCCTCTCTATCCACTCCTCAAAGAGGGGACTTACCGCCGCAATTGTGGCGTGCCCAACACTGGGTTGCGACAATCGTACCCGCCATGTCGCCATGAGATCACACCGGAGCTCTGTCCGCCGTGCCGCGATTTGTCGCGGCAGCGGAGTTTCGCCTCGGCGTTTCGCCTCCTCGTGCCACTCCCACATGTGGGCGAGGACCTTTGCCTCCAGATCCCATGGCGGCACTCCGGCAAGGAGGCTCGCCGCCTCGCAGGAGACCGAAGGGCATACCATAAGCGTGTAGTTACTTAGTTTATAAGTTGGGAATAAACTTGTAAACGAAGCGTTACATACTTGGCTGGAGGCCTTTTTTAACCGACTTCAAAAAAAGGAGGAGGTTCTCAATTCGACTGTATTTCTTTAAAGTTCTGAGGTAACAAACATAAAAAATGTTTGTTACCTCAGAACTTTCGACTGGATAAACGGATTTTGATGATTCTTTTTAAATAACTTTAATTTCGGAAGTCGGTGGCAAAAAACTTAAATACAGATCCTAAGACACCAACTTCCGAAATTAAAGTTATTTTTCACTTTGTAGTGTTGTTAAGGAAGTCGGTAGTTATTTTTTTGAAAAATGTTTTTATTTTTAAGTTATGGTATCTACCCCACGCTAATTCTTATACCACTGCTGGCCAGGCGGATAGCAGCGACAGGACTATTTAGAATATTAAACAAAGTGGAATAAATTCGTGTTATCGAAGCTAACGCAAAAACTACCAAAGCAAAGTCAATAAAACTGAAATGGGACCACGCGGAAGGCACCAGCTTACAAATAAAAAAGAATCATCAAAATCGGTTCACCCAGACAAAAGGTCTGAGGTAACAAACATTAAAAAAAATACAGTCGAATTGAGAACTTCTTCTTTTTTGAAGTCGGTTAAAAAACGCACGCGCTACGCGGCCTATTTATTCACGTCCGAGCGGTCGGCGATTCGAGCAATATACATAGGTTATGGCTGTATGTTGCATCATATAACCGCTTTTCACATAAATGCTAATGCAGTTGGGATGACGATACTGCATACTGCACCCAAGCCTGGGTCTAATTACTGCTGAATTATAACACAATGCCTATTCCATAACTTATCTAAAGTTGAAAAGTCTTACAAAAGCTGGAGTGAGTGGCGCCAGCATGGACCCGATGCGGCCGATCATGGAGGAGAAGGCGAACAGGCTGTGTCGGTGTCTGGTGGGGTACAGCTCCGCCGTGTACGTGTACACTGAAGTCGCCACCATGGCGATGCAGAACTTGGCGATTAGGTACACCACCAGCGACGCCACGTACTGATCTGATAGATTACGTCACAAATTAGGATCAACTTAAGGTGTAGTTCTTAATTTACATAAAACGACCATACTTTAAAACATACCTTGAGGCATGAAAATATATGCAACCTGACATGCGGCGCACAACCAAAAAGCTCCAGTGAGTACTGGCTTCCTTCCAACCTTATCCATCAAGAAATATGCAGTCCAAAAGCCGGGGATCTCCACTGCCGCCACAGCTATAAAGTTCAAGTACTTGTTGCCGGACATGTTCACCGCGTTGAGCGACAGGCCGTAGTAGATGAACGTGGTTGTGATCCACCACACGGGCGACACGATGCACCGTAATAGAATTCGCTTGTGCCGGAACACTTGCACCACCAGCCAAGGTTCACCACCGCGTCGCTCTGCCTCCAACTCTGTGATCCGGATCTTCTCCTGCGCAGTGTTACGTAATGCTTCCAGTGATTTGTCAGATAACTGTCTTCCGTTGACATTTGCAACCCTTTTAAGCAGAGCTTCAGATTCTTTAAAGTGTCCCTTACTCATGTACCACCGCACAGACTCACTGATAATCCAGAAGTATGTGATGGTAATGAACTGCGGGATGTAGAGCGTGAGCGTCAGGGTCCTCCAGTCAGGCACACACCACGCAATTAGCCCTAATGTCATCTGTCCCAACGCAAAGCAAGTCTTAAGAGCCGCACCGATAGCGACGCGATACTCCGGACCCACCAGCTCCGTTACTGCAACAATATTCATAATATACTTTACTAACTTAACCAAACGACCTACGATTCAAACGCAAAAATCAACCGCTAGGAAAATACTCACGTAAAATATAGACACTAGAATATGAACCGTATCCAAAATTAGTCTCCGCAAACTGAGACAGTGTGAATCCTAGGTAGGTGCCAGCCCAGTAGCGCGTGACACCGATCCACGCCGTGTTGAACGCGTTAAGCACGAGCGCCACCCGGCGCCCCCAGCGGTCCGACACGAAGCCGGTGACGGGCAGCGCCGTCAGCGTGCCGAACGTGGTCACCGTGCCGATCAGCGTCCGCCGCCATTCGTCGCACGCCAGCCCATACTTATGTTGACAAAAAAACATCGATCACGCATCGTTCTTACTTAATATTTGACACAGTGACAGCAGCTCATGAACTCACGTCGTAGACAACAGTATGCGTGTTCTCGTACACGTAGGTATCGCAGGGCAGGCGCGTGTCGTGGTCGAAGAGCGCGGCGGGGCAGGTGTCGCTGGTGACTACCCGTGGCGCCGCCGTCGCGTTCCCGAAGCGCTGGCAGTTGTCGAACGAATCCTGACTGGCGCCCGCCGGCACCGCGTTCTCCAACCAATATGGAGAGAACTCCACCGGCTCACCTTCACATTCCGGGATCAGACATCTATAATAAATGTGTTAGTGCATAATCATAAAATAAACAGAAGATGAAACTAAGTACGTACCTGAATAGAACTTTTTTGCAAATTACGAAAACGGAAAACAAATGGTGGCATGCCAAGTAGAAAGCTCTAGATAACACCAACAGGACCCAGGGACCAAAGACCCAGGTAATTATTCCGTCGTAAATATTACTGGATGAAATTTACCTTTGCATATGTGAACTGGATGCATATTGTTACACAGAATGCAAGATTTAATTAATCCTAGAGAAATCGTAAGCCTGTTCCTGTAACGTTGTGTGTGTACACAATACACAATGCACGTGTTGTATATGAGTGTTGGTTAGTTTACCTGGTGCTAATCCGAGCCGTGCTGAAGACATACTCCAAGTTGCTCCACGCCGCGAATATGACCAGCACCATAGCCAGTAGGAACGTGCGCAGTTGGTACCAGCCGAACTGACCGATCTCCTCGACCAGGAGTGTATCCAGCTCCACCTGCGTCCTGCCACTCGCCTTAGAGGCCGCGTCCTTGTCCAGAGCTGCCATATTGTCCACCAAACAGCAGCACACAGCCGCTACCGACGTCTCTAAATATTCTTTCCATATTTTATTTCAAAAATATTCATTATCTTTAACATGTTTATCTATTTTGTTGACTTATGACTGATATTTGAACTGAAGTACCTTTAATGCCCTCGGAATGTTTTCGAAAACGTTTTTCTTATACTTAGTTACGTTGCCGAATGACAAAATAGAACTCGTATAATTTGTTATGTCTGTCCGTCTCTCTCACCGTCTAAAAATTTTATAGTAAACGGTATTTTTTTGCAATAATATTAGATTAAATTGTATGGTCTCTACATAGAGTCGCTTCCTGCGTCTGTACGCTTACATCTGTTAAAGTACGTAACGTATTTAATGCGGTTTTCATCAACAGAGTGATACAAGGGGAAGGTCAATATGTACAATACGCGGGCGAGGCCACTGGCAAAAGCTAGTTGGGGCGTTCTACTTTTCTACCGACAATCTGAGAGATAAATTTATAGATTTTCAAAGAAAATAAAAGTGTTTTTCTTTTACAAAATGTATTTTTAAATTATTGTCCAGTTATCGAAGATTTTAGAAACGTAAAATGCATCGAAGTTTTATTTTATACCTTTTATTAATTTTAAGTTTTATTGGAAAAGTAAGAAAAAATAAACATCTCGGTCACAAACATATGTAATAGTTGTTTTAACTAGAATACAAGCATTTATTTTTATGTAACTCGATTTATCGGAACTATCATTACAAAGATATAAAAAATTACATTTAATGCCACTCTGTCACATTTTTGCTCTTTAAGACAACACATTTTGAATTATTTTGCAAATAATTGACATCAAAATAGCTGAAATTCTGTTAATACCTTGTGTAGTCGATAAGTAATAATGTAATACGTTAATTTTATACACAAATGTTTTCAGTAAACCGAATCATATTATTATGCTACTTTGACGTTTAATTACAAGAGGGACAACATTATGACAGAGTGGTAGATATTAATATGCCAACATTTGAACTGAAGAATCTTTTTACATTTTATAAGTTTTTAAAACGATAACAAAACATAATGCTTCTCTTATAATCATTATCATCATCATTTTACCCGAAACATGTCCACTGCTGGACATAGGCATCCCCCAAGCACAGCCACTTCCACCAGTTCTATGCTTCTCGCATCCAACGGATTCCTGCGGCCTTCATCAGATCATCGATCCATCTTGTGGGAGGCCTTCCAGCGCTAAGTTTTCCAGTACGCGGTCGCCACTCCAGAACCTTCCAACCCTATTGGCCATCTGTTGTGCGAGCAATGTGCCCTGCCCACTGCCACTTAAGTTCGGCAATTCTTCGGGCTATGTCGGTTACCTTGGTCTTCCTACGGATCTCCTAATTTCTGATTCGATCGCGTAGGGAAACTCCAAGCATAGCTCTCTCTATTGCCCTTTGGGCGTCTTTTCAAATACTATATTTTCTTCTTCTTCGGCGCCTTTTTTACCTTATTTTTTTTCTAGTTTTGGTTATATTATGTAATAAGTTGTCTTTTTAGGGTTCCGTTGCCAAATGGCAAAAAACGGAACCCTTATAGATTCGTCATGTCTGTCTGTCTGTCTGTCTGTCCGTCCGTCCGTATGTCACAGCCACTTTTTTCCGAAACTTTAAATATAAATATCTTAGGACAACCAACACACTGTTATCTGATCCCAAACTAGGCAGAGCCTGTACTATGGTAACCAGACAACTGATAAATATACTTATACCGGATGACATTTTTCACCGTCTCGACCTTCATATGGTGTGTTGTGTAACTAGAATAGAACGCAGGAAGGCCTTCAGATTCATCGTAGGTGACTAAATGAGCGCGGGACGCGGACGGACGGGGTTGAATATACGGCTCGTGCGCCTGCGAAAGATCAATGAGGCCGCCTATCAGCCGGCTTCAAAGGGTAGGACCGCGCTACGAAATCATTGATACATGCTACGCATTGAGTAGGGTGCATATGATTTGAGTTTCGAAAGATTTTAATTGATTTTATTTTTAATTTTTTTCCAAATTTCTGTTTCTGTTGTTCTCGTATGAAAATGTTGCTTTAAATGTGTAGTATTTATTGCTAGATCAATTTTATTACATGTTATTAAAAAATATAAAAAATAAAAATTTCTATGCCAAAGGCTTCTACTCCGTTCACCTATTACACCTATTTTTTTTCAAGACGTTATAAAATGTCACCCAGTATATTTCTAAATACATACATATTATAGATAAATTACACCCAGACACAGAACAAATAATTGTGCTCATCAAACAAACATTTGTCCTGGGTGAGAATCGAACCCACGACCTCAGTCTTAGCAGTCAGGGTCACTAACCACTAGACTAACAGGCCAGTCAAGAGCTAGGACACTATAAGAGCTAGGCTGTTGAAACTTGGTAAGTAGATGTATTCTGTGAACCGCACTAAGATTTGCACACTAAAATAGAAAAAAAACAATAAATTTTGGGGTTCCCCATACATAGAACTGAAACTCAAATTTTTTTTTTCATCAAACCCATACGTGTGGGGTATCTATGAATAGGTCTTTAAAAATGGTATTGAGGTTTCTAACATCATTTTTTTCTAAACTGAATAGTTTGTGCGAGAGACACTTCTAAAGTGCTAAAATGTGTGTGTCCCCCCCGTAACTTCTAAATTAAGAGAGTGAATGATGTACATGTTGATATAACAACTGATATGTTATATCTATCTACACGAACATAATAATAATATGTATACAATATAATTATATACCAAATGAAAGACAGTAAATGAGAATACTGATTTAATTAAATTGTAACTCAGCCCTCTTCCTCTCTCCTAATTTTTGCGTGCCCGACAGGGTCCATATTTGATCTTTTACCATTTTATTTTTAACCATCTATGTAACATATGGAATGCAATAAAGAATTGAGTATTGAGTATTGAGTACATTACTATGTAAACTACCACCGAAAATTGGTTTGAACGAGATCGAGTGAGTAGTTTTTTTTTAAAACGTCATAAATCGTAAACCGCAATTTACCTTTCATTCAATCAACTGAAATATAAAAATTAAAAAAAAACATTTATTTTCATAAACATAAACCTTATGCATAAATCGAGAATACCTACAGGTTTGTTCGGAACCCTCGGTGCGCGAGTCCGACTCGCACTTGGCCGGTTTTTTTTTTTTTGTCTTGTCGTATTTTTTTCTTTAATTCTTTTGCGACCATCTTGAAGTTTCTTAGTTTGCCTATAAATTTTCGATTTATCTCGTCTAAGTTTTTTCCTTTGCTCTAGCAGCGGATGAGGTTGGAGTTAGTGAACGAGATCTTAAGGAAAGATCGAGAGGAATTAAAGGAAATAACCTGGAGCTTGAAGAAACAGGTGTGGAAGTCGGAGTATTCATTAGAACGTTCTTCAAAGCTTTCTGTTATTCTCTTCTCTTCTTATTTCTAACTTTCCGTTTTCTTTTCATTTGTCTGTATTCTCTTGGTGTTCTATCTTTGTCTAGTTTATAGCAAGCATGATATCTTTCTAAATCTTTTCGCTTTACTTCTGCAACGTTTTCGTGATCTTGGTTTCTTTTTTACGACAACGTCACTGCCTTTCCGCCGCAGATAATGCCATTTTGAATTACCCGATAATAATACGTTAAATTAATAAAATAATTGATAATTAAATACATAGAACACAAAAAATATTAATTAAATGTTGTGAAAATCAATCAAGGCAAAGTTCCAGACAAAAATTACCACTCCGTCACGAGTTATACCTACCACTCCGTCACAGATTTTTGTGACAGAGGTGCCTCGTGACAGAGGTGTAAAATAACAATGTTCGAGGCATTCGGCGTTCCCAAAATTACGAATTGTTCGTTAAAGTGTGTAAATATGACAGATTTCCTGGGTAATAATAATATTACTTAATATTAATGAGCTGGCAACACTGTGTTGACAAGACGTCTTGTATTCCTTATTTTAGAAAAAAATATATATTTAACGCAAATTAGGAAAAACTGTACAATAGAAAAGAAATCCTCGACCTTTAAAACCTTCCGGAATTATAAAACTACAAAAATCACCATAATGTAAAAAAAACACAAGTTAAAACAGCCGAATCGGGGGTGACATCTGTCATGTCACCCCCGGTAAAATCACAATGAAATGAAAAAATCAAAAGGAATGTGAAGACTACGAGTATGTTGACCCGATCAGCAGCACGAAGAGCACGCCCACCACCTCCGGACTCGTCTCTCAGCTCCGCCTCGCCGCCGCCGGTACCCAGCCCCACTGCGGGCGCTGTGACGACACCGGCCGTGGCAGTTGCGTCGAGCTCGAGCGACGAGTACTTCTCCCCGCCCACGACGCCACCACCTGCTCGTCGACGGGGAGGACGCCGGCCGCCGGACGGTTTAGGACCTCGACGCCCACCGGCCTCTGATAGGGTCCCAGCTCCCGGCGGAAGTGTGCAGCGCATGAGATGGACAAGATCCATCAATGAGAATGTCATGCGCTCATACTATGGGGCTACAGAGGGGGGAAACAATCTGACCGCGTACCGTGTTCGGATGCTCTCTCTTTTTCAGGTGCTTGAGCCAGCTGTCAACGTCTCAACCCAACGACTATCGGATCAGGTGCGGGTCATCCAGCGTAATCATATGCTGGATGACACTGTACTTGATCGCCTACGAAATGAAATGCAGAGTAGCCATGTCATCGCACCCCCGTTGCAGACTGCTGTGGTCCCACCACAGTACTTGACAAGTCAAGCTGATGAGGGGAATGATGACAGGGCTACAAACGTAAGTACCCAGTGCAATGAGGAATTGAGGAGTGCTTTGGAGGATGCGATTCGAGAATATCGGTCCATATCACCCGAACTTAGACCACGCTTACCTCGTTTGCCCATGCATAACAAAAATAGGGCGCTGGTGGCGGCTCTGGATTCGCAGTTGTCAAACTATTTTGATGACTGCGAAGACCTCACTGATACTCATGCAATTCTGTACTGCGCGGCTGTAGCGGCATGTCGTGTAGCTCACGTCAAATTTGCTAGTGACTCTAGAGCTACACGACCAAAACCAGCCGTACCAGCCTGGCAGTGCAGAATTGAGCGACGTATTAGTGGGGCCAGAGCGCTCATCGGCAAACTAATCTGCTTCAGGGAGGGCAATACTCGCCCTAGAGTGATGCGCTTTGTGAGACGGGCGTTCTCAGGGACTGATACCAGCCCTCAGGATTTTATGTCCCGTGTCACAGAGCGCATAGACTTCCTGAAGCAGAAAGTTTATGCATGGGCAAGCCGTATTCGTAGGTATAAGCGGCGAGTGGACCGATACACTCAGAATCGCGCCTTCCAGAGTGATGAAAGGTGGGTTTATAGGGCTTGGGAGCGACCGATCCAAGGTGTGGCTGACACGCATCTGCCGGATAATGATGCCATGTGTTCTTTTTGGCGCAGTATCTGGTCGGTGCCTGTGAGTCACACCGAAGGTGATTAGGCTAGAGAAGTCGAGCGAACCTGCGATCCTATACCAGAAATGGGGGCTATTACTATCTGCCCCCAGGATGTTGCTCGTGCAGTTCGTCCGTTGCCCAACTGGAAGTCTCCAGGGCCGGACGGGCTGCACAACTTCTGGATAAAATGGTTTGTAGGATCGCACGCTCGCTTGGCGACTCAGTACCAGACTGCTTTGGAGTCTGGTTCGCTACCCCAGTTTCTTACAACAGGAGTTACCCACCTGCTCCATAAATCAGGTAGCACCGCGGAACCCAAAAATTATAGGCCGATCACGTGTTTACCGACGGTCTATAAAGTTCTTACATCCATTTTGAGAACTAAAATTTACAATCATATAGACACTAACTCTATCATGTCTGTCTCTCAAAATGGATGTAGGAACGGGTCCCGCGGTACTAAGGAGCTGCTCCTCATTGATATGGCCATTAGCCAACAGGTTCGTCGTTCCCGAAAGGATCTGTCGACATGTTGGATAGATTACAAGAAGGCCTATGACTCGGTGCCACATACATGGCTCATGAGGGTGCTGGAGTTGTATAAAATTGATGCAACTCTGCGCACCTTCCTGATTTCATGTATGGGGCAGTGGAGAACGGTCCTTCGCTATCCAGGATGTCGAAATATCCAAAGGAACAGCGAACCGATAAGGATCGAGCGAGGCATATTTCAGGGTGATAGTTTGAGTCCACTTTGGTTCTGCTTAGCCCTGAATCCTCTGAGCACACTGCTTGAGGATTCAGGTATAGGCTATCGGTTGAGGAGAGGTGGTCAGGTTATATCTCACCTCCTTTACATGGATGACCTTAAACTCTTTGCCCCCAACAATTTTCAACTGATGGAGTTACTGAAAGTAACTGAAACCTTCAGTAGCGCCATCAGGATGGAATTTGGTGTGGACAAATGTGCGGTCATGCATGTAAAGCGAGGGGAGATTGTGGAATCCGCGGGAACCCAACTCTCGGATTCCATAAACCTCCGAGCCCTCTCCGCATCCGAAACCTATAAGTATTTGGGTATGTCGGAAGCGTTGGGCATCAATGTTACTGACATGAAGCAATCGTTGAAGGAGCGCTTCTTTGGCCGCCTGAAGAAAGTACTTAATAGTCTTTTATCAGGCGGAAACAAGGTGCGCGCCTTCAACGGTTGGGTCATGCCGGTTTTGATGTACTCTTTCGGCATACTCAAATGGACTCAAACCGAACTCGACGCCGTGGATAGGAGGGTCCGTACGCTGCTGACTGCATATCGAATGCATCACCCACGGTCATCGGTAATGAGGCTGTATATCCCGCGAAAGTGTGGAGGTCGAGGCTTTTTAAACGCTAAGACTCTCCACAATCGCGAGATATACAGTCTCAGGGAATATTTCCTAGAAACCGACGTGGGGATGCATCGAGATGTGGTCGCGGTTGACAAGGGCCTCACCCCGCTCTCCTTGGCTAACGAGAACTGGCGCAAACCTGTAATACTTGACACTAATGACCGCATGGAAGTATGGCAGAGTAAGGAGCTCCACGGACGCTTTTTCCGGGCCCTACATGGACCCGATGTAGATACACTAGCGTCCGTAGCCTGGCTGCGTTTCGGTGACCTCTTTGGGGAAACCGAAGGTTTTGTCTGTGCAATTATGGACGAAGTTATGATGACGAACAATTACCGGAGATTTATTGTGAAAGACGGCACGGTTGACATCTGTCGGGCATGCCACCGTCCAGGAGAATCAATCAGACACATAATCTCCGGATGTTCTCGTCTAGCTAACGAAGAATACTTGCATAGACACAACCTAGTAGCCAGGATTATCCATCAGCAACTTGCTCTTAAATACAGCCTTGTGGAATCGGAAGTGCCGTACTACAGGTATGTGCCCGATCCAGTTCTCGAAAATGGAAATATCACATTGTACTGGGATCGATCCATCATCACTGACAGGACTATTACCGCAAATAAGCCTGATATAGTGGTGGTGGATCGAGTAGAGCGGCGCACAATGATTGTTGACATAACGGTCCCACATGACGAGAACCTCGTGAAAGCTGAGAAAGATAAACAGATCAAATATCTTGACTTGGCTCGCGAGGTTGTCGACATGTGGGATGTGGATTCAGCGATCATTGTGCCGATAGTCGTCACAGCCAATGGGTTGATAGCCAAGAGCCTCGACCAACACCTAAGGAGGCTCTCGTTAGGCAGCTGGGTCAAGGGCTTGATTCAGAAAGCGGTACTTCTGGACACGGCTCGCATCGTCAGGAGGTTCCTCTCTCTGGAGCCCTGACCGCCGGTAGCTTGGACCCTGTTCCCGATACCGGTGGGCTACTATTTTTTATATTTTTAAATGTTTTATTTATATTCTAATATTTAAAAATATAATTTATATGTTTATATACTGAAATAAAGGAAATAATATTACTTAAATAAATGGGTATCACAATAAGATTTCAAAGTAGTAACTTACGTGACAGAGTGGTCGCCGAATAAACACACGCACCTCTGCTCACTCCCTGTTGGTGACTTACTCGGCTCGCACCCTGGTGGGTCCTCAAGGCGTGAGGCCAAGGGGGAAGAGGAAACCGTATTGTTGCTAAGTGCTGAAGGTCAATCAGCTAAGGCGCGTTTTTTGTTTTGGGAAAAGCGTGACGGAAGATAGCAAGAAAAAATATGTACAGCCGAACCCAACGATAAAATATGTTTTTGTTTAATACTATGAACCTTTACGTTTATTATATTCTTATTCATTTAATGATAATATATGAGAAGTTCAATAAATAATTTTATATTAGGGTCATACTTAGAAAAAGTGTACATTTGGTATCTTTTCTTGTCCCGCTAATTCATAATTATGTAAATATCTTATATTGTGATATTTTGTCTTTTTTCCTGCGTTTTTGCTATATTCGTCTATTAATACGAAGAGTTTTCTAGTATTTGAGCTTAGTTTTCATTAAAAGAGTATATTTTTTGAATGTCAAAACATTGTTCTCCATGCATTTTTTTAGTGTCACAATGACCATTTCACATTTTCAGAGATAAATTGTTACGAATATACATCGCTTTATTAATCATTGACTGTGGTTATATTATTCTTGATGAATCAATTAACTTAGTAGGACCAATATTATTCGTAAATCATTCACAGATTTTTTTATTTAATTAAACAAATTTTGTCCCAAAATTATGAAGTTTCGTTACTCAGGTTAGTAATACGCAATAAAATTATAAACGCAATTATTTAAAGTGGTAGAAACCTTTTCCTAGAAGATTTTTTTCATATTCTGGCATCAATATTATTATACTTACGTTAAAATCACTGTCGCGACAGCCACTATGTTTTCGCCATAGTCGTGAAGTCAAGACATATATCAAGTGAATATTTACAAAAAAAAAAAACTTCAGGGTGATAAACGACTAGTATTGTGATAAGTTTATATATTTTTTGTTTACTTACTGTTTTCTTTTCTTATTTTTTGTATTATTTCAACGAATACGCTCAATGCTTGCGTTTTAAACACGTGGTTTACTTAAAAATATTTTTAGAGTTTATAATTTCTCATATTTCATTCTTATTTTCGTTATATTGCGTTACACTACGAATCTGAGAAATTGTTAAGCTTAGTACACATCATCAATAAGTACCTAAGTAATTATAATCACGGGTACGTAAGTTGGCGAATGATTTTGTAGTGAGGGTGGAAATATACCTACATATTTATTTATAGGTGTATCAGTGTAGTGATCACAAATACTTAAGTTTTCTGTCTTACCTTTACTTTAAAAAAAAAAACTAATAGTATAATAAATATTTGTAACACAAGTCAAAAAACTTAAATGCGTTTCAGTTAAATACCATGGCTCCTGTGTCAAATGCCGAAAGACAAAGAAGATAGCAGCCATCGAATTTGAAATTCTTTCCGAGTCTATCAGCTAAGTATACGGAGATTCGACACATAAGGAAAAAGAAGTTATAAAAAACAAACGATTTGTTACAAAGTTTGTTTGAATCATTCTAAATAAATCTGAAAAGCCAGATATAATCACTTGTTTTATTTCTTTCAATTCATGTGTACTATACCTTATACATCAGATTCGTGACGGAAACTATCAGTATCGTAGCCTATCAGTTTAGTTACAAAATTAAATCTACACTTTTTCTGAGTATGACCCATTAAAGGATTCTCTATGTTTTTTTTAAGCGAGATCATTTTGTTACATTAGGCGGCGCAAAGAGACACATTTTATTTGTATGTCACAAATTTCAAATACTATGTCACAATGATTTTGTAAAAAGCAAAAACAATAAAAATGGGATTTTAATATTAATATGATGACTATACCGTATGACTTTTTATACCGTCTTGAAAAAAATTGGGTGTAACAGGTGAACGATGTAGAAGCCTATGGCATAGGAATTTGTATTATTTTTATTTTTCAGTAACATGTAATGAAATTGATCTAGCAATAAATACCACACATTTAAAGTAACCTTTTCATACTAGAACAAAAAAAACGAAAATTTTGAAAAAAAAATAAAAATCTATAAAAATCTATCGAAACTGAAATCATACGCACCCTACTCAATGCGCGGAATTTATCAATGATTTCGAAACCCGGTCTTACCCTTTGAAGCCGGCCGATAGGCGGCCTCTTTGATCTTTCACAGGCGCACGAGCCGCACAGGCATTCCCGGCAGCCCGCGTCCCGCGCTTCCTCAGTCACCTGCGATGAGTCACGGCGTGACGTCACGTTGCGTTCGTTTCCGCGTGTGCATCGGTCAATGATTTTTAACGTAAACATGTACGAATATTCTAATGTGGAGTACCTAGCAATGGTACGATTTTATATCCTGTCTGGTGATAACTTAGACGGTGCGCGGCAAATGTACGCTGAGGAAGAACACCTGCAGTCGTTGCGAAGGGCCGGGATCCCGGTTATGGAAGCTACTCCATTCAATGAACATGCATCCATACCACTTCCTACGAGTGCAAGCTTTGGGTCGGGTCGGGAGTCCAGCTCACTACGAGCGATCAGTGCGCGAGTATTTAAACAGTGAATTCGGTGATGAGTGGATCGGTAGCGGTGGACCTGTGAACTGGCCGGCGCGGTCACCAGACCTAACGCCGTTAGACTTTAATTTGTGAGCCGAACTAAAACGCTTACCTAGTGTGTGAAGAAGCTAGCAGTGTGGATCAGTTAAAACAGCGAACAATAGACACTTTTAACACTCTAAAAAGTGACAGAGACACGCTTAGAAGTCTAACAAACAATCTGCAAATGTGCTATTTTGTGTTTGAAAAGAAACAGTGGACACTTCGAACACTTACTGCGGTATCATTGAAAAGGTACTTTTGTAAATAATAACTTAGTGTAATTTTGTAAATATTAATCAATGTAATTATTTGTAAATAAGTTGATTACGATCGTTTAAATACGCCTAGTAAGTTGTAGAATCAGATTTACGTAAAACAACTTTGTTAGATTTTTTAATTTATTAATTTGTACAAACAAAGTAAACATATGACGTGTATGTACCTATCCAACTACAATCGGACAAAAAATAGGTAATAAGGTTTCAGGCGCGTTGCTAGAAGATTCTTGAAAGTGATTATAACGGCATTATGGTACAAGTAAGCCCTTTGTTAAATCTTTAAAAACTGCATAAAATTTCCTAATGATAGGGTCATTTTTCATTATCATTACACATCAAGTTAAAAATTGCTTTTAGTACCTATGTAATATCAACAGGTTTGTAGTTCTCGATATCGCAAACTGACGTAATGTAGGTACACTCGCAAATGTGTGCGTGAGTGTGTAGGGATTAGGCGGTTTTGAGTGCGCAGCCACAAAGACGTAAGGAGACATTAATGCTAGTGTCTCGCTCACACTTTCATTCATGCGCGATCGCAACCTACGCCGTTTACTATTCCCTATTTGGGTATTATTCGTTTTACGCAAACGCCGTAGGAAGTATTAATTTCCATGTATTTTGAGGATATTCCGAACTTTAATTTCTCTAATGGTACCATGCAAATATTGGCGTATATGGCTTCTATTCTAGTTACACAACACACCATATGAAGGTCGAGACGGTAAAAAATGTCATCCGGTATATGGTCCAAAGAAATGTTGTGAACTTTTTTTTTAGGTTCTGGAATTTTGGACTAATACTGATTTTTTTTCCTGAGGGGACACGTCATTGTCGGAAGAAAAGTAGAACGACCCAGTTGCAAATAAGTAGTAAAAATCAAATGTAAGAATAAACAACAATAAAAAACAACAACAAAGAATTATATTCTAACAAACTTTAATAAAATTGGTAGGCAATTACTAAACAGAATGAACGAAATGCCGATTTTTATATTAATACTTGATTTACCCATTATTATCGATGCATGTGAATTAATGCGTAAAAAATTAATAAAAATCTACCACCACCTCACCTATAATAATAAAAATTACAGAAGCAAGTTATTTATTAAGAATTGTTGCATATTTTTCAAAGTTAAAATAATGTAATAGGTATGTGTTGCCGTATGGCATATAACACTATGATTTTTAAGTTTAATTAAGTTTCTTTTAGAAGATTACTATTATTCTAGCACTACATTTACACGACATATGTTGTGGAAAAATGTACAGAACTTAAAAAATACATCACACTATACAAGTATACAATCAATAAATAAGAATGTTGTCTATAAGTCACCTGTACTTGTGAGTCGCTCGGCGGGGTGATTGCGTCAAACACTAACAGTGGGACTGGCAAAATGAAATTTAACAGTACAACAACATTCATTGCGTTATTTACGCTTTTGAACAGACGCTTTTTTGAACAAATGACGCAATGGATTAGGAGTTTCATTCCAATTGGTTCAGATTGTAATTAGTAGTGTTTCGCAATTATGGTGCTATTTGCCCCATTTAGGGTCTTTTTTTTAACTTCAAGTCCAAGTTAGTCGATGTCTGCTCATCTTTTAGCTTTGAGTCGGAGTCGTTCTGCCTGTTCGAAGGTGTCCGGTAGAATGGTGCCATACGTGTCCGGCGTGAGGAAGATCAGCGCACCGGACAGCAGCGCCATGCTGCCGAACAGCACGAACGGCAGGTCAGCAAACCATTGCGCAGCCTGCAGACACAGAATTGTTTTATGTGAAGACTTAATCGTTGCTTCATTCAAATGATGTCAAGCTACAAAATCGTGAAATAAATTATCATTACAATAAATTATAAAGAAGCAGAGGAATAAAACTCAACGTGTATTAACATTCTCGAGCATGATAACATCAATGAAGTAAACTCTAATGTTAGCTCCTTACATATGAAATGTGTGTTTTATATGGATAAAGCGAACAATTACTTATTTACGATTTAAAAAAAAAAAATATGAATAAAATTATGGTTAGGTATCTACTATAGTTAATTTCGCCATTTTATAGGTAGTTCTATGATTCCTTTGCCGGAAAAAGTATGAGAAGACCTACGGGAGGTAAAGTGTAAGCGTCAGGCTCGTCCAGTGGGGCACGCACCACGCGATCATCCCCAATATCATCTGTCCAACCGCAAAGGCGGTGTTGATGCATGCTCCGGAAGCCACGCGGTGCTTGGCGCCAAGCAACTCCACCACTGCAGCAATATAAACAATTAGAAAGGAATAACAGGTCATCAATCAAAATACTTTACCTAGAGATACTAATCAAAAAAGTAGGTAGTATACAAGGTGCAGTTTTGGATCTGCAAAACATTTTAAGAGGTAATTTATGTTAGTGATTCTCGACCCGAATCACCAATAAAATGGGCAAGTATTTTGTTTTTTCATTTTAAGGTCACAGCTCATTAGAGCCACCCGGCACCCACCACGCACCGCCTCGTCGCTCTGGAGCCGAGTTGGCTCTTTCAGAGCCCACCACAGAAAGAGAAAGGGTTGCCTGGGAAGTATATAGAGTTAATTCGTGCTATGTTCAGTCAATCTCGTACCTTCGTCCGGTCGGTTGCTGGCAATACTGACGAGTTAAATGTGGCTGTAGGCTTGCACCAGGGATCGGCTCTAAGTCCTTACCTCTTCCTGTTGATCATGGACGCCCTGACGTCGGACATACAGGAAGAGGCACTCTGGTGCATGCTGTTTGCCGATGACATTGTTCTTTTCGGTGAAGATGTGTCTGAGATCCAGAGCAGATTGGTGACGTGGCAACAGAAGCTGGAGAATGTTGGCTTGAGAATCAGCAGAACTAATACTGAATATAACATATATTCAGTATTAGTTCTGCTGATTTTGCGATTTCGGTGGTCTCTCCAGCTCTGGAACCATAGCGCTGGATGGTGTGATTCTCCCGGTCTGCTCCGACTTTCGGTATCTCGGTTCACTCGTGCAAAGCGATGGCGAAGGAGATTGGACGATTAAGCACACAATAAACACTCGGTGGATGAAATGGCGGCAGGTCACAGGAACAATCCGCGACTCCCACATCCCCCTTAAACTTAAGGGGAAGATATGTAAAACCATGGTTAGACCTGCTGTTTTGTATGGGTCGGGTCAGTATATTGGGCCACAAAAGGGATGAATGAAAGGCAATTGCATGCAGTTGAGATGAGAATGTTAAGAGGGATGTGTGGTGTTACGATACACGAATGGATAGAATAAGAAATGAGTACATAAGAGGAAGTCTGAAAGTGGCACCAATAACTGAAAAGTTGTGTGGGCATCGATTGTCATAGTATGGTCACGTTATACGGAGGAATGAGAAAAATGTCGTGAGGAAAGTATTGAAAATGAATGTCGATGGCTTTAAGAGTAGAGGGAGGCCAAAGAGACGAAGGATGGACTGTGTGAATTATGATATGGATAAAAAGGGGGTGACTACTGAGATGACGACTTATAAAGAAGTGTGGAAGAAATATATATGTTGCACCGACCACAAATAAATTGGGATAAGGGCAGGAGAACGATCTATGGTCCAGAGTATGGGCTCCACTTCCACCTTGGGCTATAATAGTACGTGACGAGACAAAAAAAAGACCAAACCAAAGACGACGATGCGATCTTGTTTTGTTTGAAGAGCTCCTGTGACCTTTCAGTTCCATTGCATGCCATGAAGCACGTTCAATTATTGTCATTTAAGAATCGTATGCAGGTTTACATGCATGCGATTTCCATTAAGGGGAGGCAGAGCAAAATCATTCACAAAAGTCGTCACTGTTAAAGTAAATTAATCAATACTTTTACCACAACTACCATAAAAAATATGTAATATACACCACAATGAATGTGTTAACCGATTATAGTTGGCAAAAACTAAAAATATTGTATAGCTTAATAAACAAAAATTCGTAAAGTTGAACAAAAATCTTAAAAAGCATGCTCGGGTTTAGTTGAATTTTGATAGTAAACTGTTAAATGTTTTCACTAACTTTATTTATTTATTTGGAGTTCTGCAATACGGCACCCTTATAATTTGTTAGGAATTTTTACTATTGTAAAATAAATAACTAACTATACAAATAAATACAAAAACAAAGGACACTTAGGCGTCGAAGTACTCGTCCGCATCACTGTCATCTGGAAACGTGCCCAGAAGACTGGCAGCATTGCCACGTTGAATGGCAATGCTAATTCTTTGGCCAAAGAATGACCCAGCCCTCTGGTCACGTGAAGTGTCGACCAGCCGATGAGAAATTTCCTTAAAAAGGAGGTGCGCAGTCGGGCCCCATGACCCGAGCGTTTCAACCCCAAACGGCTCAAAACTGTAGTTACCTATAAGGTTACAGTATTTGCGCCGCTTGAGGGTCTCAGCAGCCACAGCAGCGGCGCCAGCACAGCCCGCCGTGCTAGGCACATGAGATGGCGCAAGGGTGACAGTGACAGCGGTGCGGAGCAACACAAGGTGCGCCCAAGCGGAGACACGTAGCGAGCCGAAACGATGAGTCATCCATCATAGTACCTATGGTGGATGATGGGAGCGCCTGAAGCCACAAGCCCGACTCCCATTCTCCCACAGCCAGCAGACGGGCACGCTCGACAGTATTAGGTGACGTGTTTATTAGGGTATTCCGTATAATACTGCAGAGTGGCACGTCCCACTGTCTCTGCGAGGACGGGTTGTCGGGCAAAACCGTATTTGGACAAGCCATTTTCCAAGCATTCAACGCATCGGTCAAACACGGTACTTCTAAATCGACCAGTGTGGAAGATAAAATATTCCTGGTTAATTTATCGGTACTGTGGACCGAGGAGAGGAAGGCCGGTAAACTTATACTTGAAATTTTGCGGACGCCGAGACCACCCAGGCGAATGGGAAGTGTGGCTTGCTGCCATGCTCGGTCGTCCAGGGCCACATTTAGGACCGAAGTCAGAGTGTTTCTAATAATTTGGTCTACTTTTTCTAAAAGTTGTGGGTGCTTCCATAGATGGGAGGAGCGAAGGCTATATGTTAATTTTGGTCTAAAAGAACAGTACCGAATCAGTGTGAAGGCTGAATGAATGTTAATTTTGAAAAGTCTTTCCGAGATATCATAAAAATTCTGTATTTTCTCCTCAATGAACGTTGGAAAGGATTCGTCAAAAATTGGGGACCCTAGGAGGTGAAGAGAATTTCTTTCCGTTATTTTGATATCTGGTGCTATTGTATTAAACTTTGCTATAGTAGTCTGTCTGTCAGTGGTTTGGGGAAGATAAATTTCATATTTTGATAAGTTAAGGTCTAGGCCAATGGAACTAAATTTTTTCTTTTAAAAAAAGTTAAATCTTTTAAGACTGTGTCTACATCACCTCCTAGGGTTCCGTCATCCAAATACCAAACGTTGAATTTAGAATTTAGTTGTCGAATAACACTAACTCGAATTCATATTAATCTCTTGTTATCATACTACAATTTATAGCTTTTACATTTTCGAAATGTCACTTATTTATTTTATTATTAATTTTTGTTTTGATTCCCACCCTGTTTTGAGTCGTACGCAACGTACACGAGTCGAAAATTCAGTCGTCCACGAGAACTCGGAGAGTGGTCACGTCGCATCGTGGAGCGACGCGCCGGTACAGTGGTACCCAACTAATAAGGCGCGTCGTGAATCTTCGTTCGCGCAGAAAAGAAAGTATGGCCCCGAAGATTAACGAAAGAATGCATAAAACTTAAAATCAACCTTAGACCACTACTATAAGGTTCATAATACACTGCATCTGTTAATTCCGTCTCACTCGCAAGTCACGCCCCTCCGCACAGTTACACTTCGTGCCAATTTTATCGGCCCACCAGTTTTCATCAAATATATGTATATTTAATTATAAATACAGGTTATTTAAAATGTAAGATTTATTTAATAAAGAAATATATATTTATTTAGTAAACAATCAAAAAAATTGTGTTGCTTCGGCCGATCGATCAATAATTTTCAAAAATCGATCTTTTAGAAATGTTGTATTCTTAGACTCCTGAGCTTCTATCTTCATAAACTCGTGCACATTGAAAATTATTTCCCGAGCTTGACTTTTAAGTGGTTGCCCCCTTTTTAAAGACCTCATTTTAAATAATAAAAAGAAAACACTTTTGTTGTCACTACGTGTACTTTTGCCTGCTGCGCGTGCACTCATTGAGAAGTATGGCGGCTAACTAACATGCCACGCGGCGCGCGCTAACATGGCGGTAGCTGTCGACCAATAGCGGTACAGGAAAACGAAGCGCGGTGCGTGGAGCGTGCCGATTGGTCAATATCATTTCCCGCGCTTTGAAAATTCATCTTCTGCGCAGGTACATCGGTAAGCCATATCAGTTGGGTACTACTGTAACGATAATTCGCGATCTGTTGTGTACGTATACGTTGCCGCAAAGAGTGAAATAAGGTAAGTCACATTTGTGTTTTTTTGAGTATGACTTATATTTAGTAGGCATAACTAAATTTTACTTTTTGTTGTTTTTTTTTTTGCTTCCATATTACTATAACATTTTTCTTAAATATTTGTTTTAGTAAATATGGGAAAGCGTAAGGACAGCTATTGTAAGAAAAAAGTTGGCGCTCATTTCCGTAAAAAAAGCCGTTATCATAAAATACGTAGATTGTTCATAAAATACGTATATTGTTCGACGCCAAGCCAAGTCCCCGACCATAGGATTTTATAAGCGCAGTGGAAGGTATGGGGCCCTGGAGCAAGAGTGGTGAGCGAAACTGTCCGCCGTGCACGGAGCTGATTAATACGATATTCAAAAGACTTACCTGATGGTAGGAACCTGGTTCTGGAGCCTACCTGGATTTATGTATGTAAATGAGTGTTGATGTGATTAAGGTTCAGGATTGCTTGTAGGACTTCGTAGAAAATTAAACACGTCTTTACTGTATGCTGATTTATTCCGAACTACTTTCATGAGCGAGACAGACAACTATATATTTGGGCCGAACATACCGCCCACCAAAAGGGCATTTTAATTACTTTTACAATAACATTTTGAAATTATAATTACAACAAAATCAGTTAACAAACAAATAATGCATTATGACACTAAACAATAACAATAGGTTCATCAAATTTTAGTTAATGTATAATTTACAGATAAACAAATGACGTTCCAGATAGACTACACATAAGTTTTATATTACAAACAAATTGAGAGTCTTTAAAACAACTGTTATTATAGTCTGCATTGATCAAATCTAGACACGCGGTAGCGTGTCAAGCCAAGTTCAAGTAATAGAACTGGCGAGCAGCACCGTGTGTAATATTACACGAACCATTTGGAGCCACTTTTGACGCCCTCATAACTCAAAAACTGTTTCACATAAACGTGTCAAATTTGGCTCATATATTGAGATTTGCAAGATACATATGTGCTCCAAATTTCATAAACACATCTCAAACGGTTATTTAGTAAATAGTGTCCAAAAATCGTCATTTTTATCACTGACTGACCTATAGATCAAAACTCTAACCCAGTTCCAGGTGACCTAGAAAGTTGAAATTTGGCATGCAGATAGGTAATTAAGTGAATACAAAGGAATAAATCAGAAACTAGTAAATTTTTATCATTTTATTATAATTTTTCACTTATTTGATTCTATTAGGAACACTTGTAACAAAAACCATTTGGTAATTTTGTTATAAATAAGTACCTACTAATCATTTTAGTACAAAAAGAAATGATATCCCACCAAAAACATAAATGTGAAATGAGAGCCAAGTTCAATATGCCTTGGTTGTTGACTTCAACGACAAAAGAAGTGAGATCTAAATGGGTGCCAAGTTCAATGGTCAGTCCTGAAATTTATTTATAACTTTATAAAATATCACTTCGTCTTATAACTTAGGATAATATATCGTAGCCTAAGGTCTGACTTGGCTAGTTTTCATATACGAATTATATTATAGTCTTCGCAAGTTCTAAACCTGTTAGTGTCGGTTCTTATTTTATTATTCCAAAAATTTGGCTTGCTGATAGAAACTAGCCATCGAACTTAATAATTCGTATATGAGAACTAGCCAAGTCAGACCTTAGGCTACGATATATTATCCTTAGTTATAAGACGAAGTGATATTTTATACAGTTATAAATAAATTTCAGGACTGACCATTGAACTTGGCACCCATTTAGATCTCACTTCTTTTGTCGTTGAAGTCAACAACCAAGGCATATTGAACTTGGCTCTCATTTCACATTTATGTTTTTGGTGGGATAGATTAGACAGTAAACTATACGAAATTTAAAAGAAACTTTAACATAATTATTGTTCTAGAAATTATACTCAAGGACTGTTGTCGCTAATATTATTGATTGGTAGAAAACAGAGTTTGGAGATTGATTTTCTTACAGTATTTGTACCCATCTTTACGCTATAAACCCTCGTGATACCATCAGATCCTGGGTGCTTTTCCACAATCCGTCCTAAAGGCCACTTGCCAGGTGGTAACCCTTCTGTTTTGATAAGAACAATCTGGCCAATGTCAAACTCTTCTTGTCTTCTCTGCAGGGCCGTAGCTAGGGGGGGGGCATTGTGGGGCAATGCCCTACCTTGAAATCACAATGCCCTACCTTAAAAATACTAAAAACGAAGATAACTTATTAGAATGGGATTGTATGTTTATAGTTTTAGATAAAAAATTGTAGCAATAGGTATTTAATCTTTTCCGAACATACCACAGTTTGAGACATTCATTTCATATTATAATAATTCTTTTCTGTGTATAGATGGCATTTGAAGCGCCATCACATGAAGCAATGGGTCTATTTAATTATAATATGCCGGATGCAGAGAAAAAATTCAACCGTCTTGTTCACTTGTTCTTCATCATTGAGGATTTAATAGCTGTCCTTAGATCCATGCTCATGTTCTGTCACAGAAATTATTTGTCTATGAATAGCTATTGAATGTACATCACTGACCTAGCAGGCGCGGTCCGAGGGGGGGTCCTAGGGGTCATGACCCCCCCCCCCCAAAGAGTCAAGAGCCTGTATGATACATCCAGTTTCATGTAAGTTTGTGGTCTTGCAGTCTACATTCTCTTGATACTTGAGCTTTTCTTTATAGACCGACCAACCAAATAATTCCCGGTTCTTTTGGAATAATCAAAAGAAAATTAACCTATCCGAGGTGGGCAAAAATGTTCGAGCTCGCTACGCTCGCTCTTACCTTCATAATACTCCTAGTTGCCTGAATTTTCTTGGCATTAGTCGACGATGTAACTCCTAGGTCTTTTTGAATATATAAAACAAAACTGAACCTAAACGAGTTGAGTTATTACAATTTTCGAGCTCACTTCGCTCGCCTTTGTATTCAACAATCTCATATTTGCTAGGGCTGTTTTGGCATTACTTGACAATGTAACTCCTGTTTCTGTTCGAAAATATCAAAAAAAAAACCTAACCTGAACGAAGGGGGTTGTTAAAATTTCTAGCTCACTTCGCTCGCTCTAGTATTCATCATTCTCCTGGTTGGCAGCGATATCTATACTTATAATAAAATTGTAGAGAGGTCAATTCTGTACATTGAATATACATTCAAAATTAATATTGGAGGATGATTGGTGATCGATACTGATGCCAAAAATACAATCAGTAAATTTTTTGTCTGTCTGTCCGTCTGTCTGTATGTGCACGCATGGGTCAAAAACTACTAAAGGGATTTTAACCAAACTTGGTACGATTGTAGTCCATACTCCTGGGCAGGTTATAGGCTATATAACATAACGCTTAGACACATAGGAGTTGAGCAGTGACGATACCCGCGGGATATTTTCCGACCTCCACGCGGGCGAAGCCGCTGGCAAAAGCTAGTACTTATAATAAAACTGTAGAGAGGTCAATTCTGTACATTGAATATACATTCAAAATTATTGTAATATAGGAGGATGAATGGTGATCGATACTGATGCCAAAAATGCAATCAGTAAATTTTTTGTATGTCTGCCTGTCTGTCTGTATGTGCACGCATGGGTCAAAAACTACTTAAGGGATTTTAACCAAACTTAGTACGATTGTAGTCCATACTCCTGGGCAGGTTATAGGTAAATATGTATTACAAAGATGATGGTCTTCAAAAGATCTACAATAAAAGTCCTCAATAGTATATATCTATCCTACTAAATTCGGAACACAGTTAGTTTATAACCTGGATTAACACATAGGGTACTTTTTATCCCGGTAGTATGTTCCCGCGGAATATTTTCCGACCTCCACGCGAGCGAAGCCGCAAGCAAAAGCTAGTCCTGTATAAGTCGACAATGTCACTCCTATTTCCGTATGAAAACATCAAAAAAAAAAACTTATCCTTAACAGGTTGTTAAAATTTTCGAACTGGCTTCGCTCACTCTAGCATTTATCATTCTCATGGTTGACAGGGATATCCTGTATAAGTCGATAATGTAACTCCTATTTCTATTTGAAAACGTCAAAAAAGTACCTAACCTGAACGAAGCGGGCTGTTAAAATTTTCGAGGTCGCTTCGCTCGCTCTTGCATTAATCATTCTCATGGTTGGCAGGGATATCCTAGCAAAAAGGCGACAGTGTAACTGCTATTTTTTATATTTAAAAATATATAACAAAACCTAATCAGAACGAAGCGGTTGTTAAAATTTTCGAGCTCGCTCCGCTCGCTATTTTCGCCCTAAGTAGTCTACTGTCCTAATGCCAATTATTTATTTATCAACAAGTGCTGCGACCAATATGACAGCATTCTTTAATACCCCCCATGTAAAAGCGGTGTCCCTGAATACCTTAACTAATGACGAACTTAAGATGTACAATATCTGGATGACCGAGCTTTGCTCGGTATTTTTTGGTAAATTGAGTTTAAAATAATAAGTTTATGTTCAAGTTGATTATCGATAAACTTGGTCATAGAAAACACGAATAAAACGACATTTTATAAAAATGAATCCTAGCTAGATCTATTTATCGCCCCCAAAACCCCCCGTATGCAAAATTTCATGAAAATTGTTGGAGCCGTTTCCGAGATTCAGATTATATATATATACAAGAATTGCTCGTTTAAAGATATAAGATAACATCATTTTTTTATTCCCGGTTATTCAGCTACCTTTATATACACATACATACAATCACGCCTTTTTCCCATGGGGGTAGGCAGAAACGACGGAACGCCACCTGCTACGATCTCTACACACTCCTTTTGCCTCTTTAAGGTTCATACAATTAATTGGTTATACACACACGCCGGTTGCGAGTACTACGCACCTGACCTTTCTGAAGAACATCACCAATAAGGTCACTATATGTCTTCCTAGGGCGTCCCCTCCCGGTGTTTCCACTCACATCTGCCTTGTAAATACCTTTTGTGAGTCGTCCTTCATTCATCCTCTCAACATGACCAAACCATCTAAGCATACTTTTTTCAATTTTTGTCACTACATCTTCTTTTAAACCACACCGTTCTCTTATCACATCATTCCTCAGCCTATCATTCATAGTCACACCACACATGCTTCGCAAGGAACGCATTTCGACAGCATTTATTCTACTTTCATGCTTCTTTTGCCACACCCAACATTCACTGCCATACATAAGCATAATAGGCACCGTGCTACCTTTATATGGTAAACCAAAATTTCACCATTTATGTGTCACAATGGGCGAGCTCACTGCCGTGAACCGGGTACAAATTCAGACTCCGGGTTGCTTCTAACAAATTTCTTATGGAAAAACCCAATAACACTAACCGACCTGAAAACCGAACCCGGAACTTTAAGGTCAGTAGTAGCGATTGTGACCACTAGACCAAGGTGTATCTTCCTCAAAATATTCCTCATCACTTATGGTGACCCCCCTCCCCCCCAAAATCTTGAGCTGCGACCGCGCCTGTGACCTAGAGGTGATGTTGATTGATTTAGGAGCCCGTGCTTCAGAGCAGATCAATTATGATATATTTTTTACTTCCGCCCTACCTGTAACCAATGCTGCCCTACCTCAAATTCGAGTCTAGCTACAGCCCTGCTTCTCTGCCACTTTGGTCTTTGCTGAAGTCTGGAGAGATACTCACATTGCCAGCGATGCCAAAAGTTAGAAAGTACCTTTTGACAGTGTTGCCATCGCGATAAGGTTGATTGCGAGATATCTTTCAGGCTTGGGGATGGTATAGTAATCGGAGACTCCCCAATAAGGAAGTAGCCAGGTGTAAGTACATCCAAATTGTTTAAGTCTGACTCAATAACTGCGCAAAGAGGACGGGAATTTAGACATGCTTCAACTTGACTTAATACGGTGGTCATTTCTTCATATGTCAGATGTGTATTCATTATGCGTTTGAGATGGAACTTCATCGATTTTACTCCGGCTTCCCAGAGGCCTCCAAAATTTGGGCTATATGCAAGTATGAAATGCCACTGAGTGCCGTCCGCTGCCAGTAGATTGGACACATGGTCTCCAAATTCAAAGTTTGCTTCCTTGAACGCCTCTGCCAGTAATTTGTTCGCTCCCATGAAATTTATTCCTTGGTCACTCCACAAATCACTACATCTTCCACGACGTGATACAAAGCGTCGAAAAGCTGCGATAAATGCTTCCGAGGTCAAATCTCCCACAAGCTCTAAATGAATCGCCTTTGTCGACATGCATATGAGATGGCGATGTAGGATTTGTTGGTTTTGGCACCTCTGCCTTTAGACATAAGGACATCATAAGGGCCAGTAAATTCAACGCCACTGTGAAGGAATGGCCGTGCGGGGGTTACTCGCACCTTCGGTAACTCGCCCATTAATTGTGTGCGAGATCTGGCGCTCAGCCTTGCGCAAACAAAACATTTATGAATGTATGTTTTTACTAAACTCTTAACTTTCAAAATCCAGTATCTTGACCTTGATAATTTAGCATCAGTTGCACTCCTCCATGCAGCGTCTGCTTGTGAGCATCAGCAATGAGTAAGGCGGTGAGTGGATTTTGTGATCTAAGACTATCGGATGCAGACGATCGTGTTCTAAATAATAAGCATTTTGTAGTCTTCCACCCACCCTGAGTACCTGCTTAGCATCCAGATACGGATGATGGGTCTTCAAACGGCTTGTATTTTTTACTTGATTCCTGTCTAATAAGTCTCAAATTTCTTCTTCAAATATAACATTTTGTATAATTTTTATGCAGGTCTGCAATGAGTTTTCCAGTTCATCAGTAGTGATAGGTGAATGTACAGGTTGACTTTACCTTACCCTCAGAAATCGTTTACAATACGTGATAGTCTTCAGTAATTCTGGTAAGTCTTCGAAAGTTTCCATTTTGCTGTACAAGGAATTTTCTTCACTTTCCATTGTAAGGTAAGTATTCATGGATTTTTTCCTTTCTAGATCAGTTTCTTTATTAATTAATGTTTCCATGTGTATATTTTTCTGTTTCAGGTGTTCCGGACCATGCCAACCAGAGTGTGTATTTTCTCAATTCAGGAGCCAACATTCCTCTCGAGGCTACATCAGCTGGATTTTGTTGTGACTGTATGGGTTACCTATCATAAGTTCGAAAAATATTTGACCGAATTTCATTTCCCCTAAAACTTTTCAACTATTATCGTTTCGTTTTTTTTTTACTTCATCGAAGTCACGTCTGCCACTGTATCAGTTGACCTATTATCAATTCTACTTTTTTCGTTACTCCGACGTTTCATTTGGTCGATAAACTCTTTACCGAAGTTACACTTAGCCGAAATAACATTTGTTCGAAGTATTATGTTTCCAGACATTAATTATACCTATGTTAAGATTAACCTACTCTTTGGTTTAATTAATTATTTATTTAAATGTAATGGCACTTAATAAAACAGTTTATTATGAACAAAAGTGTTTTTAAAGGGTCCCAGTAAGAAGCATGCAAACAATGCTGCTTGCTACAAGCATGCAACATGCAACCATGCATGCAGCGTGCAAGCAGGCAAGCAGCAAGCAAGCATGCAGCATGCAAGCAAGCATGCAGCGTGCAAACAAGCATGCAACATGCAAGCAGGCATGCAACATGCAAGCAGGCATGCAACATGCAGTAAGCATTGTTTCTGTCACGGCTCCGGCGCTGCGGGGTTTGGGCGGCCCCACGCGAGCTTATCGTTGCAGATGGTTTTATTGCTCACCACCGCAGCTTCGGCTTGCTGGCCGGCTTCGCCGGCCAGCCTCAGCCACGGCGGCGGGGCTTCAGACCACCTGCTCCTCAGCTCGCGGGCCGCCCTACCCCTCCGCGCCTGCGCGGGCTTAAATTACACTCTAGGGGTAGGGCAGACAAGACTACGTAAAGTCGGTTTTACAGCGATTCGTTTCTCACTAAATTTTGTAGCATAATATATTGACTTTTGATGACACTACATATATTTAATTCAATATTGAAAACGCTACCAAGTAACCGGCTATATATTTGTGACCAAATAATATTCCCTAAAATTTTGTTTCACTGTGGTGAAAATATGGCAAACAAATCATTTGGCAAATGAAAAAAGTTCAAAAGAGGCTTCGGCCAGTAGCAAAAAGTTATTTCGTAAATCGGCGAAACATAATTCGGTAAAATAATACCTATGACACATGATACTTCGATGATTTAAAAATATGTCAAATGATGCATATTGCAAAAAAGACGTCGGCCAATAGTTTTCGGTAAAATGAAATTCGAACAAAAAAAATTCGGAAAAGTAATCGGTTCCCGACTGTATGTGGTACCATTTGTTTCCAATATTGTCAAGTATGGTTATTACTCTATTTCTTACAAATGTTTGCCATCTGTTAGGATCTCCATGCAGCCATGACAACACTATCGTTGAATCAGTCCAACAAACTATCTGACTCTTTGGAATGCGTGTCGCCTCACAGATATGCTTTAGTAATCTTGACAGGAGAACTGCACCGCACAATTCCAGCCCTGGAACAGATAATGCCTTGACTGGAGCGACTTTTGTCTTGGCAGCGATATTCCCCGTCTGATAGTCTCCGTTGACTCCTCGAACCCTCAGGTAAGCAACAGCTCCATACGCCTTAGTTGAAGCGTCACAATAACCATGAATAGTAACATCTTTCAACGTTTCTTTAGTAGTTAACAGCCATCTCTTTAATTTCACGAATTTAATATCTTCAAAACTGTGTCTAATATTTAACCATTCGGTTTTTGTTTCAGGTGAAAGTTCTTCATCCCAGTGGACCCCGCGAATACATAATTTCTGGATCATTATCTTTGCAGGTACCAGTGCTGGAGCCAACCACCCCAGAGGATCAAAAAGTCTTTGAACCTCGGCCAATATTTTCCTCTTGGTGACTGTTTCTGATAAGGTTGGTAGTTTAAGGTTGTATTTAAGTACATCTTCTCCCATATTCCAGGATAAGCCCAGTGTTTTTATCAAGCCGTCTAACTTGATATCGATGTTAACATGAGAGCTGAGCTCAGCTGGATGAAATTCCTTAAGGAAGACTGAATTGTTCGAGGCCCATTTTTGTAGGATAAAGCCCCCTCTCTCCAGAATTGCCTTCACGTCTTAGCTACACCAACTGCCTCGGGTACCGTATCTTGACCAGACATTAAGTCATCCATGTAGAAGTCTTGTCTTATAGTATCTGCTGCTTCAGGATGATTCTCGCCTTCATCGTTCGCCACCTGATGCAGAGTCTTGAATGCGAGGTATGGTGCACATGCCGTGCCAAAGGTGACTCGCAGAAGTCGGTATTCCTTTACAGGTTCATTAGGGTTGTTACGCCAGACAATTCTTTGATAATCTGTGTCTTCTTTAGAAACGAGTATTTGACGATACATCTTCTGAATATCGGCTACATATGCTATCTTTTTCAGGCGCCATCTCATGACGAGCGATCTCATATCTTCCTGAAGTTGTGGTCCAACAAGTAACTCATCGTTGAGTGATATGTTTTTTGAGCCTCTGTGAGACGCGTCAAACACTGGCCTGACCTTTGTAGTCCCGCTTTCTTCTTTCACCACTGCATGGTGGGGCAGATAAACAGCTGGCTTATCAAGTCCATCACTTAGGACTTCCTCTATGTGTTTCAATTCATTGTATTCATGACTGGCTTTTGTGTATTCTTTTTTCAGATCATCATTCGTCATAAAACGTCTTTCTAAGTGAAATAATCTATTTATAGCTCCTTTTTTCGTCTTACTATGTGGTGATTGTGGGTTGTCTGTTTTAAAAGGCAGCTTGACTATATAACGCCCTTCACTATTTCGTTTGTAGGTCTCTTTATAGATTCTCTCGCACTCTTCTTTTTCTTTGGTGAGTTTTCCCTTTGTATCTGTTTCAACCTCCCACATAGATTTCAACATTTCATCTAGATCAAGCTTATGATGCATTACTAGTATTTGTTGTTCTGAAGTTTGTACTTGTATCTTTCCAAATAAGATCCAACCCAAGCTTGTATTTTGGGCACATGGAGAGCCGGGTGGACCTTTGATAATCTCAGCCTTTAAAATTTGAGCACAAACTTCTACGCCTAACAGCATGTCTACTCGCCCTGGTGAATGGAAGTTCGGATCTGCCAGGGTGAGTCCTTTTAAGTGCGGTCAGGTGTGCATTGTACCAGTAATTGTGCTAGATGGCAAGTGTGCAGTTAATCGCGTTGGCATGACATATGCATTGATAGTAATCTTGACATCCTTATCATATCTCGAGTGAAGCTCAACTTGTATCACGTGAGTGATACTGTAGTCTGTGTTGTCCCAACACCAGTGATTGTTCCCTTTATATGCGATCTCTTGACTTTCAACAGTTGTGCTGCTCGCTCGCTGATAAGGTTTACTTGTGAGCCCTGGTCTATCAGCGCTCGCAATATTGTGGTACGTCCATCTTCATCTCTCACATGCACTAATGCTGTGGCGAGCAACGCTGTTGACTTCTCCGACACAAAGTGCGTAGATATCGCTAATTCAGGGTTGTCATTGTGTTCCGCATTCGGTTGTTCTTCCTCTATTTGACTATCATGTTTTTTCACATTGTTTGACTGATCGCTGCTGGGTTGATGTAACAATGTATGATGGCGGCGGTTGCATCTTCTGCAGGACATTCGATTGCGGCATCTCTTGACAGAATGTCCTGACGTCAGACAATTGAAACATAAATTGTTTTTCTTAATAAACTTATTGCGTTCATTCGGTTGTAACTTACTAAATTCCTTGCAGTGACACAAGTGCTCAGCTTTACACATACTGCATAACTTGGTTGGTGATGTAACTGATTTGTCTTCTGGTGACGTGGAATGGAATGATTTCGCCTTAATATTCGTCTGCTCCTTTTTAGCTGTAGGGTTCACCATCTCCAGTGTCCGGTATTTTGTTTCCAGGAAAGTCTTTAATTCTTCCCAAGATGGTAATTTATCGGTCTTTTCCTTGTAAGAATCTTGTTCCCAGGCCGTGTGTGTATCGATATCTAACTTCTGTACAACTATGTATATAATCAGCTGATCCCAAGACTCGACGGGTATTTCCTGATTTTTCAAGTTATTTATGCACTGAGAGGTTGTATCTAATAAATTTTTAATTTGGACAGCTGATGGAGTGGTAATTTTCTTTTGAGTGAACAACTTCTGGAGTAAAGTATGAACTATTAAACGTTTGTTTCCATACCGTTGTGCAAGTGTGTCCCACGCCGGTTCGTAATTAATATCAGTGATGTTAATATGCTTTAACAACTCTTTAGGTTCACCAACCAGGCTCAACTTCAGATAATGTAACCTTTCGACATTACATAAAGACGTGTTGTTGTGTACCAACGACGTGAACATATCTCGAAACATAGGCCAGTCATCATAACTCCCGTTGAAGGTAGGTAACTTGATGCGTGGTAAGTTAACACGAGGCGGCGACGCGACTTCATGAGCTTGTAACTGATTGTCTGTAGATTTGGAAGGCGTTGGCAACATATCCTTCAAATCGCCCAACAAACATGAGTATAAGTCTTCTACCAGAAAGTAATCTTCGTTCAGGAAATACGGAACTTCATTTCTGTTACACTTAGGTGTACACTTCACCAAAGCTTGATGTGTAGCATTAAATGTTCGCCAATATCCTTCGATACTTTGTAACTTCGTTTCAATATAACCTCTTGATAATATTTGCTTCGGACATTTCTTTAAATTACTTTGTGTCTTTTGTAATAGCAAAAAAGTATCTTCTAATGAGTTCACTAGCTGCTGCTGTTCACTAGTTAACGTAACACTCATTGTTTGTATAGTTATTACGATATTCTTCCACTTATTATAGTTTCGAAACACAATTCACTATTTTAGGTCAATCGTTAACTTGTTTACAAGTTTTATCGCACGTAGCACTAATGACTTGCAAAAAATATCTGCAGAAAATGGCTCAGGAATGCGGCCTTTTGTTCTCCGATCGCCGGGTCATCCTTATCTATTTCTTCTAATTATTCGGCTCGTTTGGACCATATGTTGATGTGATTAAGGTTCAGGATTGCTTGTAGGACTTCGTAGAAAATTAAACACGTCTTTACTGTATGCTGATTTATTCCGAACTACTTTAATGAGCGAGACAGACAACTATATATTTGGGCCGAACAATGAGTGTATATTGTATTGTGTAGTGACGCTGTCAGTATTCCAGGACAGACAACAAGGGGCTCCAAGAGGCTCTGCTACCAAGGCATGCGGTCCATGGGTCACTATAACCTCAAACAATTTCAAACAAAAGATATATCCAAACTAAACCCGTATTATTTCGTCAAAAGGGTTGGTTACATACAAAACAATTGGGTCACGACAAATTGTCCACAAAACGACCGGTTCAAAGGGATTAATTCAACAACACGGGTCGCACAAGCAAAAATCGACCGACATTTTTCAAAGACCAAACCAAAAAGCAACGTCAAACTGACAAGTGACAGTTGTCACTTTGTTACACGCGCATTCCGTTAGGCGCACAGATTAATCAAGTCAAACGGGACGGAACATATACCGGATGACATTTTTTACCGTCTCGACCTTCATACGGTGTGTTGTGTAACTAGAATAGAAGACAGGAAGGCCTTCAGATTCATCGCAGGTGACTAAACGAGCGCGGGACGCGGGCTGACGGGGATGCGTGTGCGGCTCGTGCGCCTGCGAAAGATCAATTTGGCCGCCTATCGGCCGGCTTCAAAGGGTAAAACCACGCTACAAAATCATTGATACATGCTGCGCATTGAGTAGTGTGCGTATGATTTGAGTTTCGATAGATTTTAATTGATTTTTTTATTTTATTTTTTCCAAATTTCTGTTTTTGTTGTTCTTGTATGAAAATGTTACTTTAAATGTGTAGTATTTATTGCTTGATCAATTTCATTACATGTTATTCAAAAATAAAAATAATAAAAATTTCCATGCCAAAGGCTTCTACTCCGTTCACCTATTACACCCATTTTTTTTTCAAGACGTTAAAAAAAGTCACCCGGTATTTTATGATATTAGTTCCAGTTATTTTTTTTCTCTCTAACATATATGTACATATATGAGTGTCGTGGCTTTTGGGGTGGCGTTTGCAAAACTGGCATTCAATTTGAAATCCAAAATGGTGGATGTAGCTTTTTCTCAAATGTTCGATATGGGTGTCGTGTAATGGGTTTTGTCGGGTGGCGATTGCAAATCTGGCCTTCATTTTAAAATTCAAGATAGCGGATTTAACTTCAACTTTTCCGTTATACTCTATATATTATATATACCACATTTACCTATGATTTTCGCATGCTTTTTGTAAATTAAGCAAGGTTTCTATTACATTAGGTAATTAAACATTTTTTATCACAGACTGGTTTTATTATTACAATACCTACCTCTTACCCATCTACCCTGTCTACCTACTTTACCGAGTAAAATTCCCGGGCGTGCAAGTAAAATTCATAATGCCAAAATTTCATAGCAATCGGATGAGTAGTAACTGATAATGTAGGTAATTTCCTAAATTGTACTATATTTATACCTACATTATCCGCTCTATAAACTACAAACGTTAATTTTTATATAATACAGATTATTAGATTTAATTTCTGGATTTATGTAGGTACCTACATAAAATCATCGAAATAATCAATATGCGTATTTTCAAGTCAACACAACGAATCAAATTTTATAAATCCTAGGTTACCACCTTTTGTCGTGCAACTGCATGCGGGCTGCGAGCAAACTTGTCAATGTGTGCGTGGCGACGCACACAACTAGCGCGCTGTAGTAAATACCTATTTGCCGCGCGCCTTGTACGGTCGGCGCAGTCTTAAATGACACGACGCTTGAACCAATCCGCGGCATACCTATGTAGCCTCGGTGCCACTGAAATTATTTGTACAATGGAAACGGAAGGGACTCCTCAACTAAACAAAACAGCTTCGTCTTGATGAGCTCGTTTCTCTTTTTTTCTAAGGTCTGTTAATGTTAAAAAAAAAAACAATCCATATTGACCTTCCAACTCGGAAGGTCAATATGGATTGTTTTTTTTTTTAACCTCGTATTTAAATTCTTGTATAAAAATGTTTTTCGAATTTATTTACAGAACCAAGTGCACGACTCCTCTTTAAGGAAATTTCTCGCTAACTGGTCGACATCTCACCTGACCAGAGGGCTGGGTCGTTCTTTGGCCTAAGAATTTTATTAGTATTGCCATCCAGCGTGGCAATGCTGCCAGTCTTCTGGGCACGTTTTCTGATGACAGGGACGCCAATGAATACTTCGACAATGATGTGTCCTTTTGTTTTTGTGTAGTAAGTTAGTAATATTTATTTAGGCACTTAGTGTGTAGATATTTACGTATTTATAATTTTAAATAAAGACCACACTAAATACATCTTGTTCCTACAACCTACAAGAACTGCATAAGCAATGTTATTGTCCATGCTGTTTACACCAATACTAGCACTAAACGGTAACTGGCTCGTATTGAGGAACAAATTGTACGTGTTGTTTAGATGGCGCCAGTCAATTGTTGCTTCAGTTTTATGGTTTTGCCACAGGCGCTGTGTAAATGGAGCTTCACGATGGGCCGTCTGCGCCTATAACTGAAGAATAACTCGATTCCTTACGGTCAGCACAGACAGAACCGTCACCAATAGTTCACACAGGCCTCCTCTCAGAGAGAGGGAGTGGGCCGTAATCTACCACGCGGGCTCAGTGCGGTTTGGTAGATGTCACATGTTTTTAAATGATTGGTTCTAGGACATGCCGGTTTCCTCTTGATGTTTTCCTTCACCGTTTTGAGTGCAGTGGTGATGAAAATATATGCCGTACATTAAATAAAAAACATACGCATTGCAACAAACAATTTATTAACAGGATGGCTTACGAACTATAATGAGTAGGTATGTACATGCTATCGAGATCACGTAGGTTTGGTCTTGCCGAGCTGCTCCGCATCGTCGAAGGTGTCGGGCAGCTTGGTGCCCAGCGTCTCCGGCGTCGTGAAGATCAGCAGGCCCGACAGACACGCGAAGCTGCCGAACAGCACCGACGGGAATGGCTCCCATACTTCCTGAGCCTAGAAACATAATGAAGGTGATCGGCAAGGAGTCAAAGTCACTTCAGCAGTAAGATATATGTAGGTATATGGGTATTCTTTAGGTACTGTTGGATAGAATAGTTTGTAGTGACATTGGAATCACGTAACTAGCTATCGAACTACATGCCGCGGATAACGCTGACCCGACGTTACTAAATCCCACATCAGGCAAGCCAGTGGGATGTTGGATTGACCATGAGACCGAAGTTGTTTAAAGCAATCCAAAAGACATACATATTTATTACTTTTATTATATCCATACTTATATAAGTAATATTGTGCATGACGAATTAACTCTGTCTGTTATCTTTTCACGCCGCAACAGCTGTACGGAGTTCTACCCTCCACACAAGTGAAACGAGGGCAAAACCTAGTAAGAAAAGAAGAGAAACTTACGAGCGCGGGCGTGAGCGGCGCCGTGATGGAGCCGAGGCGGCCCACCATGGAGGAGAAGGCGAACAGGTTGTGGCGGTACTTGGTGGGGTACAGCTCCGCCGTGTACACGTACACTGACGTCATCACGATGGCGATGCAGTACTTGCCGAACAGGTACAGGAACAGCCGCGCGCCGTCGTTACCTGAAACATTAACATTTCTTTATAATACATAGTTCATTGCTCAACGGGGTAACAAGATTAATGATAATGATAAATGATAAATGACTTTATTTTTGCAAGTAGGTTTGTACAAACACTTTTACACGTCAATCATATTTTTTTTTTAAACTAGATGAGTTCGGCATTTCCTATCTGACTACTCTGAGAAGAAACGCCGAAACAAACTCAGAGGTCACAGTCTCTTTTAAAGTCCAGACATAATCTTGATCAGATCATGTGAAGACCATGTGGATTGGTGTCTGAAGTGGTCTTTTAAGGAAAGAACACACAGCTTGAGTGGACCTGTCCAATCAGTGCACGCATTTGTCAGTAATCATGCAGCCCCACTCAGAACTTAAGGAGGTCAATGATTCGACGAACAATACCAAAGAAAGGACATTTGTGAAGGTCGCACAAATTACTCAAACTGCCAGACAATGTAAAAAATTAAATTAGAAGAAAAGGAAACCAAAAAAAAAAAAAAAAAAAAAAAAGAACACCCACTTCGTCTTCACATTTACAATGGGTAATTAAAACAATATAATACTTAAAAGTAAATATTCATGTCATTGTATAAGTAAAATTCACCAATGTCAATGTGTATATAAAATCAGGAAATAGTCCCGGTCTGATCATTTGAGGACCATGTACATGGGGGTGTCTGAAATGGTCTTTTGAGGAAAGAACCATACAGATTGAGTGGACCTGTCCAGTCAATGCACGCATTTGTCAGTAATCTTGCAGCTCAACTCAGAACATAAGGAGCACAAAGATTCGACGAACAATACCAAAGAATGGACATTTTGGTAGGCCGCATTAAGTACTCAAACTGCCAGATTATCATTAAAATGGAATGAGTAAGAGAGATATAAAAAAACAAACATCACCTACATAGTCCTCACATTCAAAATCACTTAAATAATAATAATAATATTATACTTCTGAAAGTATATATTCATGTCATAGTGTAAACAATAATCAAATGTCAAAGTGTATAAGCAATAATCAAAATGTCAAAGTGTATAAGCAATAATCAAAATGTCAAAGTGTATATTCCCAATAAAAAAATAATAAAAAAAGGCAAGTAATTAATAATAAAAATAAAAAATATCATTCAGTACAATAATAATTTAAAAATAAAAATCAAAAATTGGAGCAGCTTAATCCCAAGCTTTTTTGTCCTCAATATAATCTTTGACAGTGTAAAAGGCTTTCTGGCACAACTTACGTTTAATGAATGATTTAAATTTATTGAGACTTAGATCTTGAACATGGCTTGGAAGTTTATTATAAAAGCGTATACATTGACATCTGAATGAGCCACCTATTTTCTTGAGCCTTGTTGAAGGTACAATAAATTTGTGTTTATTCCTAGTATTTATATTATGGATATCACTGAATTTTTTAAACAATTTAATATTCTTATGGGCATATAAAAGATTTTCAAAAATATACTGTGAAGGCACAGTCATTATATTAATTTCTTTAAATTTCTCTCTGAGTGAGTGTCTCGGGCTTAATTTATAAATTGATCGAACAGCCCTTTTCTGCAAGACAAAGATAGTCTGAATGTCGGCGGCATTTCCCCACAACAGAATACCGTACGACATTACACTATGAAAGTAGGCAAAATACACTAAACGGGCTGTCTCTATGTCAGTTAAATTCCGAATTTTTCTAACAGCGTATGCAGCGGAGCTTAGCTTTTTCGACAATTTATCTATATGCGGGCCCCACTGAAGCTTGGTATCCAAAGTTAGGCCCAAGAATACAGTGCTATCTTCAGGATTCAATTCTTCGCCCTTCACCAACACATTCGTTTTCACTTGCCTAACGTGAGGTAGCGTAAACTTAATGCATTTGGTTTTTTTTTCATTAAGAAGCAAATTATTTACATTGAACCAGTGAACTACTTTTGAGATCGCGCTATTAACATCGTCAGTATCCACTTGCTGACGTTTAAGTTTAAACAAAAGTGAAGTATCATCCGCAAACAAAACTATATTATGATTATCTTTTATAAGGTAAGGCAAGTCATTAATATAAATAAGAAACAAAAAAGGACCAAGAATTGAGCCCTGTGGGACTCCCATTGTTACGATAGATCCGGGAGACCTTTTTCCATTGACATCGACACTCTGAATCCTATTACTCAAATATGAAGTAAGAAGATCCAGAGCTCTGTTCCGGATCCCGTAGTGGCGGAGTTTCCTGATTAAAGTTTCATGAAGAACGCAATCGAATGCTTTAGATAAATCACAAAAGATGCCCAAAGCATCGCATTTATCTTCCCATGCATTATAAATATGTCCTAGGAGTTCAACACCGGCATCGGTAGTTGAACGACCCCTTGTAAAACCGAACTGTTTGGTATGTAATAATTTATGTTTATTAAAAAATCGTTGCAACTGATCTAAAATTAATTTCTCAAAAATTTTACTGAACGTAGGTAGTACTGAAATAGGTCTATAGTTAGTGGGGTCTGATGTACTACCAGATTTAAATAAAGGTATTATTTTACTATTCTTCATAAGATCAGGAAACTCCCCACACTCAATACAATTATTAAATATAAGAGCTAAAGTAGGTGCTACAATGTCAATAATAGACTTGGCGACTTCTACAGAATTACCCCACAGATCTGCAGTCTTTTTTACATTTAAAGTGTGGAAGGTTTTAATTATATCTTTACAAGTAATATGTTCAAAATGAAATTCCGAATCGCAAACATTAACATTTTCAATAAGCAAAGACTCAGCAACAGAAGGTGATGAGTTTAGGGATTTTGTAGTTGAAACAGGAATATCTGAAAAGAAATTTTCAAAAGCCGCAGCGACTTGTGAGTCTGATTTTATTATGTTGTCGTTGATAGACAGGCTGTAGTCATTATTTCGTTTACTAGACCTTCCCGTTTCATTATTAATAATATTCCAAGTCGTTTTAATAACATTACTACTATTTTTAATCTTAGAACTCAAATAACGCGACTTGGCCATCCAACAGACTTTTTTAAATAATTTCGAATAATTTCTAACATACAAATTAAATTCAGCAGTGTTGACAAAAGCCCTTTCATTGTACAGCTCATAAAGCCGTGTTCTACTTTTATGAATACCAATGGTCATTAAATAACATCACGTCTGTTTTCTACAAAGTTACTGTATTATTATCTCAGGAAGCGACGCGCGCTTTATTTGTGGTATCCAAGCGTACAAACAGCCCAGTCAGCATAACGAAGCACGCACTCACACGCTTCCGACTTCGCCCGTGTCTTGAACGATGCCAAAAGCTCCTGCGCTTACAAACACATTCACAGATTGTTTGCACTCTTGGTTACCACAAGTAAAGCGCGTGTCGCTTCGTCAGATAATAATACGGTAAAAAGAGTTTTATAACTATAGTAATCCCACTTTTCGCTATTTATGTTTCTCTCATGTGATAGTTACAATCACAACCACGTCACACTCACAACATTTGCCATTAACTAACCAAAAATTCAGTCTACGGGGAAATGTAAAAATATAACAATACTTACCGTCAGGCATAAATGCGAACGCGAACTGGCAGGCAGCGCACAGCCAGTAGGCGCAGATGAGCACAGGCTTGCGGCCGACGCGGTCCAGCAGCAGGATGGCCGTCCAGTAGCCCGGGATCTCGATGGCAGCCACCGCCACGTAGTTCAGGTACCCATTGCCGGTCATGTTCACGGAGTTGATGTTCATTCCGTAGTACACCAGCGTGTTCGTGATCCACCAGATCGGCGACACCAGGCAGCGTGACAAAATCACACGAGATCTGAACACGAGCACAACTAGCCAGGGCTCTTTCTGCTTCACAGTGTTCTTCTCTGCTTCAGCTGTAGCACGTAAGGCTTCCAAACTCTTGTCCGAGAGCACTGTCTTATTAGCTTTGGCGACTTTCTTAAGAATCTGTTCTGACTCTGCGTAACGGCCCTTACTCATAAGCCACCGGACGGATTCTGAGAGGATCCAGAAGTAGCTGACGACGAGGATCTGAGGCGCGTACAGCACCTGGGTGAGGGGGCGCCAGGCCGGAATGCCCCACGCTATGAACCCGAGTATCACCTGCCCCAAGGCGAACAGGGTGGAGATGGTGGCTCCTGCTATCACACGGTACTTGGGACCTACCAGCTCCGTCACTGTAATTAAACATAATCAATTAGTATAGCCAACTTAAAATTTGTTTTAGTTCAAATTCATAGAAAATTGGATATTCTATAGTTACAAGATAAACTTTTAACCAGTGCGCAAACTGTACCCATGAAATCACCATATGATTTTAACCGTGAAAAACTTATGTTCATACATTTTGACCGCGTAGGTTTTGCACTTTTCTATTAAACGACGAAATTACTACTAACTGTTATTCAACGGTACCGTGCGGTGCCGGACGTAAAGAATAACATCACCCCATTTCTTCCCGTGGGTGTCGTAAGAGGCGACTACGGGACTTACTAGAGAATGGGCAGCAGCGTTCTCTATGTATTTTACCACCATACTGCGATCGCCAATCCGCCTGCCAAGCGTGGCGATTATGGCAAAGCCCCCCAAATTGGGGGAGGTCATGTCCAGCAGTGGACGTATTACGGCTGACATGATGATGATGATGATTATTCAACGAAAAATAGTATGCTAAGAGGTCTAGAATCACGTGCTAAAACCATGGTTACACTTTACGCTTTGGTTTAAATTGTATACTACAGTGCCCTTCAAAAGTTAGTTAAAATGATCAATAATGTAATAAATGTGAGGAAATTATAATAAAAGCAAATAAAATCATGGCCTAAGGAACTATTTATTCAAATACAATTAATTTCGAATATGTCTATCAATAAAAGAACCATTACAACATTATTAATTATAATTTATGTCCAATGACGTCAGTGAAATCACGGTCCCAAAAGTTAGTTGAAATTGTTTTAAGTAAATGTATCCGAACATAAATAGTTAGCAGTTCATTCATTGAAACTGCGTATTTTGGAAATTATGTGACATCATTGATAAGGTGAATTCATTTCAACTAACTTTTGGAGGGTACTGTATATGTTATGTGTTGCATTCTTTTATATGTACAATAGCTTACCTACTCTTGAGACACTGAGTCCGGATTACAGAACCCCACTCAAGACTCAAGCGTTAGGTACTTAAAACTACTTTCAACCAATTAAATGACTCTAAACTAACTTTAAGCAATGCTTGAGTCTAGACTGAGGTTCTGTAATACGGGCCTGAATGTCTGGAGAGCTGGTTGGTTAATAAAACGAAGAGAATGTTGATGCTGAGCAATGATTTACTCCTAATAATCATTTTTAGTACCGAAATATGTGCGGACCGATGTTCGTCCTTTCGAAGAAAGTAGGTAACACATTACTTAGTTATAATGAAATTGAGTTAAGAAGTTTTCCTTGAGTTTGTGGAATAAAGTGCACCGTCAGTTATTTGCGTCTGAGAAAGACGCCATACCAATTAGTTGCCTATATGCATGATGAGGAGAACACAAAGATTGCAGGCGCCGACACCTACCTACTGTGTTTACGAAATATTGGGTCTACCGGAAAGTTCTGTCGGTTTTTGTAAATAAAATTCGTGATTAATTTTTAAAGCAGTTATCTATATTTTAGTAAATTACATACTGTCCTTGATTTACTACTACCTTCTTCCATCTATCTACTAGCATATAAATGCCATTCCTGTAAAAATTTATATCTTATGATGCCAAAAAACTTTCAACTGCTGCTGAAACCTCTCCTTCATTTTTAAATGTTTTTCCTTTTAAATTTGCGCTTAGCGACCGAAATAAATAAAAATCTGATGGTGCAATATCTGGGGAGCACGGAGGATGAGTGAAGACTTCCCACCCTAGTTCAGATATGTTAAGTTGTGTTGTCTTTGAAACATGTGGCCTCGCATTGTCGTGGTGTAAGATCACACCCTTTCTATTGGCCATATAAGGTCGCTGATTTTTAATTGATTCATTTAATTTACTTAAATGATTTCAATATTTTTCAGTGGTAATAGTTTCCTGTGGCCGTAGCAATTCAAAATACAAAGGTCCCTTGTGATCCCACCAGATACATAACAGCTGTTTTATTTAGTGTGAATCTGATTTCGGCGTAGGAGATGCAGGTTCTTCTGGTTTTAAATAAACTTTCCTTCTTGATACGTTATCTTAGACAATGTACTTTTCATCGCCTGTAACTAATCTATCCAAAAATGGTTTAGTTTTGTAACGATTAAGATGTGAAGAATATACCGTTATTCTCTCTGCCAAGTTTTTTCCGATAGTTCCGATGGTACCCACTGGGAATATTTAAGTTTATATATCCTAACCTACGAATATGGTCAGAAACTGTTTGCTGTGCTACGCCTAGTCTCAATGCAATATCTGATGATGTAAGAAATGGATCTTCTTTTAATATCGCTTCTAAAACGTCGTCATCAATTAAGGATGGTCTTCCAGAACGAGGTTCATCATTAAGACTTAAATCCCCTTTTTTGAAACTCTCAAACCATCTTTGACATGTACGTTCAGAGACACTGTCGAGCCCAAAAACACTACACAAATTCCTACAGGCGGCAGCAGCGTTATTGCCTTTCTGGAACTTTTTGAATGCCTTAGATGAACTTTATTGTTGACACTCGTCTTGACACCGCGGCTACTCTAGAGTAAATAATAAATTATTGCGCAACACGTCTATTTATACTACATATTGTAGAAATTGTGACGCAATATAATTCAATGTTTTTAACCCATTGCATCAAGAAATAAATAGACAAACTTTTATTTACTGCCAGAACCGACAGAACTTTCCGGTAGACCCAATAGTAGGGAACTCGGTACTAAATGTATCGGGTTTTTTTAGTACACCATGACTACATTACCTACATTATAAGCAAAAAAATCATTTTTATTTCTGTTGTTTTGCTCAATCAGGTTCAGGAAACGTCTAGGCCCATCAAATCCTTACCTAAAATATAGCAAGACGAGTAAGCGCCTGCGCCGACCGAGGACTCCAGCACTTCGAGAGTGAGGAACCACTCGTAGGAGTTGACGAAGGAGCGCACGAGGCCGATCCAGCCGGTGTTGAAGGCGTTAATGGTGAGCGCCACGCGCCGCCCCCAGCGGTCCGAGATGTAGCCGGTGATGGGCAGCACCAGCAGCGTGCCGATGGTGCGGATGGAGCCGATCTGGGAGCGCCGCCACTCGTCGCACGCCATGTCGAACTAAAAGGAGAAATATATACGTACATAACTATTATTACTACCTATGTATGTGCGTCGAAACTCTGCCCCCGTTGTTATAATTACCTACAGTAAGTCCTGTTACTGGTGTTATGACTTGTTTTTACAGTACTATGAATCTTAAATCAAGTCCTACATGAAATATTATTCTTTTTAATCGCAAAACCTTTTGTGTTCTGTTTAAATATCTGAGATATCTGCTATACACCATTTTAAAAATGTTGAAACAAAAATGCGTTTACCGGTTTTTTTTTTGACTTACTGTGATTACAATAACAGGATTACTGAGACGGAATTTGTTTCCTGAGGTGAAAAGGGGGAAGTTTGTATGTAAAATTTTATTTAAAAAGTTAGTGAACTTGTCATTTGGAACGTTAACTTCTATAAGTAAATTTGAAATTTGAAATTTTTGGTTTTTCTAAGATTGGGTTATAGTATCCAAGTTTGTATATCTAGAACTAGCTGACCCAGCGAACTTCGTACCGCCTCAGAATCAATAAAACCCATGTTAGGTGAGCTCCTACCAAATTATGCCAACCTTGTACTTCGAAGACATAAAGCGTTTTCTAGCTATCACACATCCATGTTAGGTGAGCTCCTACCAAGGTATGACAACCTGGTACTTCGAATACATATTCATAAGGAACTTTTTTGGACGATTTTTTACAACTTGGGTCCGAAAACCCCAAATATCTTACAGAAAAAATATATAGGCTATGTTACTCGCAGATAATGTAGCTTTCTAATGGTGAAAGAATTTTTAAAATTGGTCCAATGGTTATTGAGTTTATCCATTACAAACAAACAAACAAAAATTCAAACTTTTCATCTTTATAATATTAGTATAGACAAATTCAACAAGCAATCCGTTTTACTCGAAACTCAGGTGTATTCATACACGTTACGCTATACATAATATTACGCATCCCTATGACTCGGCCCCACAAAAGTTGAACTAGTTATTCCTCCTCCTACCGGGACGAACTATATGAAAACCTTAAAATATTAGTGCGTATATGAAGGCCCCCCCAGACAGGCGCGACGCGACTATTGGAGAACAATTTCCATGAAGTTTTATATAAGTGGTTCTCTTATAGACGTGTTGCGCTGTAGCGTCGCTTCTGTCTGCGGAAGGCTTTATTCGGGCTAACAGTTCAGGGTGAGTAAATCAAGGCCATAAGATTCATGAGCACGCGCTAGGTATGTCCTACGAGAGAATCATCGATAGCAGCTCCGAATTAATAAACTAAGACTGATTATTTGATAGATTAGATGCTTTGACGGTGGATTACGATAACTTGCTCGATTCCTCGTCATTATCAGCGCTATCAGGAGTTAATTAGCTCATTTAAATAATAAATTACGTACGCACACCAGCATTCCCAAACAAAGCTTTTTACAACTTGATTGATGCTATAAAATATACACAAATATGAATGGGTAGGTATTTTCGGGTATTCATATCGCACCTTTATTCATTTATCTACCTACGTAAGGTCACCAAAACAGATAAGTAACCAGGGTCGTCAGTAGTGTTGCAGAGGACTTGAGTCCTCGAGTCGTTATTTTATAGACTAGACTCAATTATGCAAGAATCAGTGTGCTCAAAAGGCTCTAGAGTCAAGCACTCGAGTCTTAAAAAGGACTCAAGTCTTAAAAAGGACTCGAGTCCTAAAAAGACTCGAATCTTAAAATGAACTAGGGTCTTAAAGAAAAACTCGGAACATGAAGATGAAACTTGTAGCTCATCATTCGAAAAGACTCTAATCGGTGACCGTAGATAAATCTTAATTAGATACTTCTAGGTAGAGATCAAATTCTTAAAAAATCGTACGTACTATGCTATTTTTTTGATTAACGTTGGTAATTTTTATTTCAATCAGGTAAATGAATCACAGCAGTCCTTTCATCTTGCATATTTAGTGGAAGTAGGCTCTGTAGGTATATATCTTCACATGAGCCGTAGATGGGTCACATATTGCTTCCCGTTAGATAATTATCGCTTTAAATGATCAACAAACATAATCAACGGTTTCACACAATAATTATTAAAAAAAAAATTAAAAAAATTAAAAATTGTTTATTTTGTAACCATATTCAAATAAACCTGTTAGTGATTGGAGCCTCCTGTTAAGCAAACAATGCCTGTATTAGGAGACTCCGCTCTTCCATATCAAGGTAAGTACAAAATATACAAATTAAAAGTTGATGTTAAACAATAATTATACAAGTGCGTGTGTGTGTGTGTGTGTTTGTGTGTGTGTGCGCGTGTGCGTGTGCGTGTGCGTGTGTGTGTGTGTGTGTGTGTTTATGAGAGTGGGTTTGTATATGATCGTGTGTGTGTGAGTAAGTGAGGATGTGTGTTGAGAGAAACGAGTGAGTTAACTTATTGTTTGCAGTAGTGCCTCAGTATCTTCATAGGGAAGTGGTTTTATCCAATTTGTTAAGACTTTTTTACATACATGTGCTGGTTTAGTGTATATGTATATCTCCTTGTTCACCCTATTATATAATTGAGCAGAACTTATGTTCTATTGTATGGCCAGAGGCGGCGTAAGGCGTGGGCGACGTGGGCGACCGCCTACGGCCTCGCGGTGCAAGGGGCCTCGCGACTCGAAGGCACGCGAACACAAATCATCATCGTTCTCCTGCTCTTATTCCAATTTATTTGTGGTCGGCGCAACATATCTTTTTCTTCCACACTTCTCTACTAGTCATCATCTCATTAGTCACCCCCTTTCTATCCAAATCATAATTCACACAGTCCATCCATCGTTGCTTTGGTCTCCATCTACTCTTAAAGCCATCGACATTCATACTTAATACTTTACTCATGACTTTTACCTCCTTCCTCCGTAACGCGTGACCATACCATGACAACCGATTCCCACACAACTTTTCAATTATTGGTGCCACTTTCAGACATCCTCTTATGTACTCATTTCTTATTCTATCCATTCGTGTAACACCACACATCCCTCTTAACATTCTGAGCTCAGCTGCATGCAATTTCCCTTTCATTCATCCCTTTTGTGGCCCAATATTCTGACCCATACAAGACAGCAGGTCTGACTACGCGAAAGCAAATATAGATATAATTACTCATTTAGCAATGAATAATAAAAACACCGGCTAGCAAGTATCTGGCAATACTAACCTACCACATTCGTTTAAAAAAAAAAACTGGCAATATTGTTTTGAACGAAATTTTCACTTTAAAATTTATCATATCTATACTAAATTACTAATCTATACTAATATTAATATTATAAAGCTGCAGCGTTTGTTTGTTTGGTTGAACGCGCTAATCTCAAGAACTACTAGTCCAAATTGAAAAAAAAAACACTTTGTTTTGGTTAGCCTATTTATTGACAAAGGCTAGGCTATATAACATCACGCTACAATTAAAAGGGGCGGAGCACCAACGAAAACTGGCAGGCAATTCGATGCGACGGGAAGGGTCAGGGGGCGTCCATTAATTACGTGAGGCAATTTGGCGACCACCCAAGTGAAATGTCGTCGTGAGATTCGGCTCAACACTTCGCTCTATAATCTCACGTGAGATTTTTCAAAATGCTTATTTTTAGTGTCAATACGTTAATCAGAGCTTATTTGCGTTGAATTTATGCGCTGCGTTTGGCTGGCTTGGCTGTTCGGTGACGGAATTGAGGTGCTACTGTGCTTCTTCGTGGCGTTTGCATGACCACGAAAAGTATTATTTTGTAGGGTTTAGCCATATTTTAGCGGAAAAACATGTTTTGCTTAACCCGGTTTTCTCACAATTTCAACTTGTTTCCAGCGAAAAATGAACGATTATTCCGAACCTGACTCGAAATCTTAACCCAGTCGGGGTTAGGTTACTGGTTAGGAACTCGAAAAAACAATGATATTTGTTCCGGACGAAACCCTCTTCCTAACCGAACCCGAAGTATCGATCCTATCATAACCCGAATTGCGGTATAGATAGAATTCCCCTATAGAGAAGAAGGGAAATAGTATCTATGCAGCAGGCAAGGTTTCTGTCACGGCTCTGGCGCTTCGGGTTTCCGGCGGTCTCACGCGAGCTTATCGTCGCAGACAGCTTTAACGCTCACCACTGCAGCTTCGGCTCCACAGCCTCAGCCGCCTGCTCCTCAGTTCGCGGGTCGCCGCCCCCATACGCACCTTCGCGGGCTTAAAATACACTCTCGGAGTAGGGCAGACAAGACTGCATGGAGTCGGTTCTGCATTTTGCCATCTTCATAGTATATCGGAATTTGGGTTATGATATGAACGATACGTCGGGTAAGGTTAGGAGGAGGGTCCCCCCCCCCAGTGGGTTCCCGCATTGACGAGGCGGGGGGGCTCAGTAGCTGTGGTTTTGAGCTCCACGGTGAAGCTAAGAGGAACCCGAGGAGGGGCCGATCGTCAGGGCTTTTGCGCTCGAAGCCGACGATGTAGCGGCCAACGCGGTGTCGTTTGGCGACATCGCAAATGAGGTGGGCCGCGATGTCCTAGTATCTGGGGCATCGCGGCTGAGGGTTGGAGGCCGCGGTGGGAGAGGAGTGCCGGTATTGAGGTGCGCCGCTCTCCCTACCTTCCGTGGCCTGAACGGGGTCGCCACCGTCCGATGGCGGACGCGGTGGGGCCGCAGGGGAAGAGGAGTGTTGGTATAGCGTTGGCCACTCTCCCTATCGTCTGCGGCCGAAAAGTGGTAGGCGGCGGGGCCACTGTCCTGACCCGTCGCAGGGGGACCAAGGGTGCCATTCACGGGGTCGTGTGGTGCCCATTTGCTAATTGGTCCCCGGGGTGGTCACGGCGTGGTATGTATTAATGCGCGCCGTGAATGGGGTTATCCCCAGAGGTGGGTCCGTGGTAGCGGAGAATGCATGAGCATTTCTCCACGAAAAAAAAAGCAGTTTAGGAGGAGGGTTTTTTTTTCTGGATGGGAAATCAGCGGGAGGGCGTGTCAGACTTTTACTGACTAAAACCCACCCGTGTTCCTTCAGTTGCCCATGTGCCAGGGTCATGGTATCTCTTTCGAACAATCACGCGACCCCGGCAGGAGGAGGAGGGTAACGTTTGGAACAGATTTTTTTTTTCAATTTCCTATCTTAATCCGCGACCGGGTTAGGATTTCGGGTCAGGTTCGGAATATTCGTTTATCAGGGGGCCTCGCGAAATGTATCTTGCCCACATCAAATTTAGGTCTTGCCCCGCCACTGTGTATGGCAGCAAACCTTGTTCTTGTTTGTGGGATATGGGCAATCATGTCCTTTCGTCTTTTAGATATTATGTTTGCATCGTAAGGAAGTGTATTGTGCTTTTTTAAGACCGTATGTCCGTATGTTGGTCTAGTGGTTAGTGACCCTGACTGCTATGCCGGAGGTCGTGGGTTCGATTCCCACCCAGGACAAATGTTTGTGTGATGTGCACGATCATTTGTTCTGTGTCTGGGTGTAATTTATCTATAATATGTATGTATTTAGAAATATATAAGTATGTTTATCAGTTGTCTAGTACCCATAACACAAGCTCTGCTTAGCTTGGGACTAGATGGCGTTGTGTGATAGTTGTAGAATATTATTATTATTATTATTATTATTATTATTAATGTACAGTTTTCTAACAGAAAGTAGGCCACTAATCTGGTAAAGACTCTCAGTAGGATATCTTATCTTTTTAAAGTACATAATTTTTATTAGTGCTCGTTGTCCTCTCTCAACGTCTATAAATCTCGACTTAGCGGCACCGCCCCATATGGGGATACAGTAAACTATAACTGATTGCACAAGTGCTACATAAACTTCGTTAAGGAGGTTTCTATGAGGCCCTACTTTTTTATTTATATTTGTAGGGATGACATGTCGTAATGTTTTAAATATCCATCCCAGTTTCCTAACTCTTCCCGTCACATGCTCAAGATGAGCGTACCATGATAATTTTTGGTCAATCATGACGCCTAAATATTTGGTCTGTGAAACTTTACTAATTGTAGGGTACCCACAGTTATTTTTTGGAACTTTATCACATGGGTGTACTTTGATGTTAAAAGCATCGTTTGGTTGTGAACGATTCGAGATGGTAAAGCAAATGAAGTTAGTTTTTACAGTATTTAGTGTGAGAAGGTTATCGTTGAGCCAGTTGGATATTTTGACCATGCCCATCTCTGCCTTAAGTTTAACATCGGACCAGTCATTTCCGCAATTAATCCACAATTATTAAATAAAGGTTACCTAGATTAGACAACAGATTGTAACTATTGTGCCCGCAGGAAGGCAATATCACTATTATCTATGTAGATATCTATGTTCATAAGTATATAGGTACATAATTATGTGTTTTCATTAATTAACATAATTGAAGACATGAGTGAATGAAGGGGATATGTCGCAAAATTCTAATTTCGAGAAAATTGAGTTCAAAGTTTCGCATAAACATTTTAGGATATTTCAAAACGCCTTACATTTATCCAGGGTGTCTAGCGGCGCCAACCGTTTAATATTTTTAAGGTTTAAAATTGTTTGTATGCACATAACACCATCATTCATGCATAGAACAGCGAACATTTGAAAATGCGACATATCCCTTTCATCCACTCATGTCTTCAATATTCTACGTACCTACCTACTTACGTAGAATTATGTTTAGAACATCTAGGAAGGATGCCATTACCGACCTAAATATAAAATATAGGTAATAACAAAATAAAAATGCGGAACTGATTTATTTACTTACTTTTATCCAATAGGCTTTGACTGGCCATTATTATTTATTCCACGGCCTGTATTAGCTATGCTTTTCAAAACTCAAAATATTCTATTTCTCATAAACTTACATGGGTACTTATGAAACTTCAGAATTGGTACGGTTACCATTGGTCGTTTCCGGTTAGTCTTTTAAAAATCATTGGATTTTACAATATCTATTTTCAAACTAACGGTAATTAGTGGTAATGGGTATGGGGCACAATGTTAGCCTGTCAACTTACCAGGTAGTTAACAAAATAGAAATAGTCGACATGACATCCTCTCATTCATCCTACTAATATTATAAATGTGAAAGTTTGTGAGTATGGATGTATGTTTGTTACAATTTCACGCAAAAACTACTGGTCTGATTTAGATGAAATTTGGCACGCAGATAGTTTATAACCTGAATTAACACTGATTAACACATAGGGTACTTTTATACCAGTAGTACGTTCTCGCGAGATAATTTCCAAACTCCACGCGGGCGAAGCCCCTGGCAAAAGCTAGTAAAATATAAAATAATTTAAACGCTGACTATAGCAGCATGTCGCGGCTTGCTAAGAATACCGTAGCAACGTTGCCGCCAGTTGGCACTTGCATGTAGTGATGTTGAAGGATCCCCTGTCGCGCCGCGCCTCCACGGCCAGTGGGCGCAAGCTGTGGATCCGATACTAGACCAAGGAAGCCTCATCATGGGGCATTGCACTTACATCATAGACCACGCTGAGTTTATTCTCGTACACATAGTCGTCGCAGTTCTGTGTCCTGGTGGAGTCGAACAGCGTGGCGGGACAGGTGGGCTCGGGCACCGCTGGACTACTGACGTTCACGAAACGCTCGCAGGCCTCGAAGGAGCTGCCACTGGCCGGGATGGCATTCAGCACCCAGGACGGGGAGAACTCCGGGTTGGGGCCGTCGCATTCCGGGACCAGGCATCTGGGGATGGCCATGAGTTCATTAATCTGGTTTTACACATCGCCTTCGGAATCACAGGCGAGATGTTATGTTATGATGTATTTCGTACAGTCGGCAAACTTGGGTGTTCAGTTGGTGTTGACATAATAAACAAAAGTCTATTATAATCTTGGTTGTTGAGCAGATTGATCTGCAACTTAAATTTTCTGTGTGGACAATTTGCTTATTTATCAAGTCCTTCAACTTTACAGACAATATTCTGCATTGTAAATCACAGCTCCCGCGTGGCCTGCTTAACTTCATAAATACCTTACTTCTGTACCTACAGCAACAGAAGTAATAATAATAATACCTAATATGTACTGCATATAGTATGATGTAGTATAGGGTACATAGATACACAGTTCCGTACAGCTAGCTACAACGGAATCTCCGAAAACGGCGACCGGAGGTCGACCGCGCCGGAAACCGGAAGCGCCCGGAGCCCGGGACAGCTCCCGTGCGCTTCATACTTATTAAGTTACATTACGTTATACTATGCATCTAGGATAGGTGCTACATTTATGACCATTGTGGTACTTATTTCACTTAGTATAAATTTCTTTCAGAAACGACCCCAAAATCTAGCTTTAAAACCAAAATGTTAAGTAAATGTATTGAAAAATTTTTTTGGAGTAAAGGCTCTTTCAACCCTATGCTTGATCTACTCTTCTCTCTCACTTTCTATCTACCAATCAGGCAGTAAAACGTGACATTTATTAAAACATGTATGGTACTTAATTCTTACCTTGTATTTATTCTAGCGGTTGTGAAAATATATTCTCCGGAGGCAAAAGCAGAGAATATGACAGGGAAGGCAGCGAGCAGCAGAGTGACGATCTGATACTTGCCAAACTGGCCCACCTCCTCCACCAAGATGGTGTCCAGGTCCACGGGCTTGGACGACCCCGTCGCTTGTCCTTTCTCGTCAGCCGCCATGATGCCTGCTCCTCCGGCGCCGGATCCTTCGGTCCGAACGTGCGCAGCGCGCTGCCGCCACAGTAATGCGAGTGTTGCCACCTACCACCATCTAAGCTAGGAGTAATCAGCACCGCGTCACCTCAAGTTATCATTATTATAATCAAGCGACCCGCCCCGGCTCGCACGGTTTTTACGACATGACAAAACTTTGAGTTTTTTTTTTAATTTGAGTTTAATTTACTTTTTTAACACTCCGGTATAAATTGTTTAAATGGTGGTGAGAACCGCATCAAAATCCGTTGCATAGTTTAGAAGAGCTATACAATCACGCAAACGGAAAAAAATCATAATTTAATATGTGCATAGATTAACCAAATCATGCAAATATTTTTTTATCGCTATTTTACTAAGAACAATAATAAAAAGATAATCCAATTGCTATCTACTTGAAAAACTGCATGCTATTTGAGTAAATATAACTTTATAATAAGGGGTAAAATTGCTTGAAAACATGAAAACTTTTCTTATAATCCTTTATAAGATAGATACACGTGAGTTAAGATATGAGTGGTTATCATATTTTTCATTGTTTACCAATTATCGATAATGTAGAAAAATATTCGCTTCCGATAGCCTTGTAGTCATGTTTGTTGTAATCGCCGATGTCCTTCATTATTCTCTTGTCCGTACCTATCCTTTGCATTCTGGTCACTTCATTTTGATTAAGTATTGAGTATTACTACCTAATATTACATATAGTAGGTAGTAAAAAGGATCGCAATAAATAGGAAGCTGTTCCTTAAAATTATTTAATATATACATAATACAACTAGGCATAACAATCAATCACTCGCTATCAGAGTCCACATTAGAAGTCCTTTCTCTTTTCAGTTTCACCAATTGTCGATCTCTGATCTTCAAACTGTTGATGAGCTTCATGACTTGTATCCTGAACTCAAACTTGGAGGATTCGGAGAGCTTCTTGACGGACGGTGTGATGGACTTGAAGAACGATCTGTCCTCGTCTTCTTCTTTCTGTATGAGGTTAGCGAGCACTGTGATTATGTTTTCCTCGCTTTCGTCTTTAGTACTACCGTATTCGAGTTTGGGTCGTTTGGTTGGACAACCGGCCGCCTGCGTGTCTGTGCCCTCATCGATGTCTACGAACACTTCTTGTAGCCAGTTGTGCGAGTTGTCGTTGTCTCCCTCGTCATCGTTGTCCATCCGCTCTTCTATGAAGCTCTTGTCGATGATGCTCTTCCTGTCACTTCCCCCTAGGTAGATAGGGTCCAGGAACGATAGGTCGTCTGCGTACACGTACGGTCTTCGTACTCCAGGTTTTCGTGACTTCACGTATGAGTCTCTAACATTGTACCATTTTCTTGTGATTATATTACCTGCGAATTAATAAAAATAAAGCACATTAGTACCTAATGTTAGCGTTACTCTTCGTCTCCGCAACACGAATTATAATCTGAATCTGTTCTGTGGTCTGAACGTTACACATCAAGTACCTAGCTACTAACGGTGTTTTGTAATTAATTACCATAATGACTCATTATTAGCTACAGTAAGTCCGAAGTGACACACTGACAATGACTAATTGTTTCGCAAATTATATTATTTTGTAAGTTGTTCGAAGTTACTTTTACATCGCAAATATTGTTATTGACATTTTATGTTCAGTCCATGGTTGCCTGAAAGAGATCGCAGAAAGCGATAAGGCCGCCTATTGTATATTTTGTAGTATTCATTGTTTTTTCGATGGGGTTTTTTTTTTGGTGCACATTAAAGTACATATAAATAAATTGTTTTAAAACTTAAAAGTTTGGATTTAGCACTGAACTTTGCCCAAATAAAGTCTACAGATACTATAAGATATTATATCACCTATAAGATTCTTCTTGTGGTCGTCGAGCGTGTCGTAGGAGGGCTCGAACTCGAGGTAGATCTCGTGCCAGGACTTGTCCTTGCTGACCTTGTCGCGGTAGGAGGGGTGGCAGCGGTCCCACAGGCACTGCTTCTGCCGCACCAGCCGGATCAGCTCGCGAGTCGCGATCATCTTCTTCGAGAAGTGCTGGACCGACATGCTGCACAACATTAGGACCAAGTGTTATATCAACATTCCGTACAGGCTGCTATTATGCACAAAGTCCTTACTCGTTACTTATTTTGTACGCTGGTGACTAGGTACCTACTATTGAATGCACCATTATACCTATATTGACTACCCATTGCCCCATTAGTATATATAATTATATGGCCCCAATCCCTATGGACGTTGGGGTAAGGTCATTAAACTAGGGCACCGTGGAGTGGCGCCTTGACTTTCGTGTCTTTGTCATACTATTGTGTATGCCAATAAAGAAACTTGACAAATAGGTACTCAACCCAGAAAAAAAGCTGAACTTAAACAATTGCATTACGTTCCCAGAACATTGACTGTCTATTAAAATATGCCTCTTAACTCTTAGACAGTTGGAGCACATTCGTTTGGTAGACCAACAGACACCTCGGCTAAAAGAGATTTGTACAGTGCTGATGCTCCGACCGCAAAAAAAGAAACGTTTAGTTGTGCACTGATACGGTATCAATTAACACAAGAAAGTAGGTAAATGCACGCTAAATATGTGGATCACCACCTCCCAGAGAATCTTGAACCAACTTAATTAATTTTATAACTTTAAATTTTGCTTTTAGTAAAATTAAATAAACAGTCTAAAAACTAAATCACATTTTGCATCAAATTAAAAAACCTCGACGAATGTGACAGTAGTTCATGGAGAACAAGAACTCAAATATGGGTAAACACCGGTGACCTTGAACCAGTTTGTCGAATATTGAACCGAGTTTCGCGCCAAATGCACGTCAAGCGACCTTACTCCCGCGGCATAAAGACCAAAATAGAATGTCAGCGGTCCTAAGTGCAGGCAAAGTTCACTACGACAACGTTAGTGTCACATTTACTAAATATCCTCTATTTGTACTTTGTTTATGTCGAATTGCTTCAAATGCATATCTATACCAATACATTTAGGTATTGTGAGCCAGCGTCAGACACTAGACTGCAGACAGTCACCCACCTTGTATCCGAGTCCGACATTATCGATGTCTTCAAACTGCTCCTATCCGGTTTCAAGATGGCGGTTTCCCTTGAAATTTTACACGAAAATCACAACACACTACACGAAATACATTATACGTATGAAAAGGTCACGGGATTATTATAATGGATGAATATTTTGAGGTAAACGTTGTGCAAAAATGCGTATATTCCCCTAGCGAGTTTACACAATACTGTCGGCGGCGGAGCGGAGCGGCAGCCGCGCGCCGGACGGCCGCTATCCGGTCCGAGGAACGGCAACGCCGCGCACCGGAGTTGGAAGTGTCGCAACATTGCGCGCCGTGTTGTGTTGTGGTTACCTACAGACTGTACTCCATACTCACAATGATGTTTAACTTGTTCACATACATTAGTGTTTTGATTTTTCAATGTTTTCAGTGGCGGGGTCTTTCGTAGTCTCAATCTTCAATATTTTTCTATTTCATGGCAGATATTTTACCTCATGTCAATACAAATAGTTTAATTGGTTAGTCATGAAGACCAATGTAGGTACCAACTTTTTAAGGTTTTTCACGAATTTCAGGTTCGTAAAAAACCGTGGAAAAGGTATAAGTCCTTTGATACAGTTGACCACACGTACGCCGTATGCATCACTTTAAGCTGGCCTAGCGTAGTACAGAGTATCAATTGAATGAGAGGCCAGCTCGTACTGGTTATTGTTAATACTAACAACTGATGTGAGACCTACATACCGTACGAGTTGCAGTGTTATATTTACCGACTTTAAAAAAAAGAAGTTGTACATTAGGCGAGTTATATTTTTAAGTGAAACTTTTTAGGTTGGTTTTTCAGTTCAAGCTTCCGCAGACAGGCGCAACGCGACTGTAGTAGAACAGTTTCTTTGAAAACTTCATAAATATTCTTCTACATCAATGGCGTCGCACTGCCTCGCCGACACGCCTGTCTGCGGGAGCCATTACCTTCAATAATAACTATTTTTTCAACTTAGTGTAGGTACTGTAAAATTGTGATGATCACGAACCTAAATCCGTGACAGTGTTGCCAGGTCTCCTGTTTTCATACGAGATATAGGGTAAATACGCTAAACGTCGGCCCCCCTAACGGATTTTCTAATTGCATCGCTCTGGCTCCATCAGTTTGCAACAAAAGTATAGCTTGTGATACGGTTCTAGACAGGTTGATAATTCAATTTTATGTTTATAAGCAAAAGGTTGACTTTTCTGCTAAAAGAAAAAAGTAATAAGGTTTAAATGCGTCGAGATCGGAAAAACCCTAAAGTCGGCCTTTCACGGCCCATGGTCGGTCGCATTTTTCCCAAATGTCGGCCGGGTACAGGGCGTTTTAAATTAAGACACTTAAAAATATTATTAACAATAGAAATATAAATAGAAATAGAAAGACGACCCGAATGGCGCAGCGGTAGTGAGGCTGCCTTACGTTCTTAGGGTCCCGGGTTCGAATCCCGGTAGGAGCAAATCTTTGTGTGATGAGCATGGACATTTGTTTCCTAGTCATGGATGTTTATATGTATAATAAGTATGTATTTACAAACAAAAAAGTATCTATGTAGTATATCAACTATCTGGTGTCCACGACACAAGCCTCGTTGCTTAGTGTGGCACTAGATGGCGCTGTGTGTAATGTCCAGCGATATTTATTTTAATAATATGATTTATTTTAGCAGGAGTTTAATATCACACTGAGTTTAAATTTATAATTATAACAAAGTTAAACATCACAATAAAATTAAATAAAAATTAATAATTATGTGATAGAAATAATAGTTCTAGCAAAAGTGATTGTTTGCTAAACTTTTAACGTCTTCGAACAATTAAAAAAGGGTTAAAGAAAATAAGTTTAATAAATAAAAAAATAGTACTCACACTTAGCAATGAAAAAATACAAAAGTAATCAGCCTGTATAGTGATGCTCGAATTCGAGACTGGCCGACATTACGATCTTTAATATTTCTAAAGTCGGCCCCTGCTTTGTGTACCTTATTTCTCGAGATTCAACTAATATCACCCCGGCCGGTATTTGGCGATTATACGTACAATATATTTATTTACCTATATTCTTTGCAAATTCTCCTATTAAGCCAATGGCATGGGTAGAATTGGAATTTATAAACTAGACTGCATTTACTTTACAGTCGGCCCCGGCCGAGAATCCGGTATTAAGTCGAAACTGGTATTCTAATGGCGGCCCCCTATTTTTCCCATAAAGCAATACACAAAACATTGAAAAAACTATCTCAAAATATAGTAAAAATATTTTTTTAATGTTATCAAAGCTTAAAATAAAAATAATAAACGTCTTATCGTTGTAATATCAATCCCCGGAGCGTGGGTATGCACAGCAAGTAAGCTACTTTAACCACGAACTTGGCTCTTCAACGGCGCCATCGCTGCTGATGCTCAGTGTGCGAAGAGCGAGTGACATAATCGGATAGTAACGGTTTGTACGTATAGATTATGAACTAAAGTTGCAATTCGAGTGATAAAATTGCCACTTAATTACCTTTTGAATGAACCCAAGCTGAAAATGTGCAGACGGCCGAAGATTGGGGGGAGGCCGATGTTTGGCGTATTTACCCTACTGGTTTCAGGCTATATCTACTGTTATACTGATTTTGCAAGAGAATCTACTGGATTTTATGAGTTTACTCCTGGTTACATAAATATTTGCCTGATTTTCAAATAGCTTCAACAAATGAGCAAACCAATTGGAAGCGTAAGCCAAGCTTAAACGAAATTTACATGTGAAACGAAATCTTTATTACTTGTTTTCTGAAAAAAAAAAAAAACAATACAATAATACAAGTGATACTTCAAACGATTGTAATTCTGTTAAATGTAGGTATACTACGTTTCTGCGGACTCCAGTGGACTATCAGAGCTCTTATTGGTTTAGAATAAAGTATTTTTTTACGTAAATAAGAACTTTGACAGTTTACAAAAACAATATTTTAGATCGTTTAAGTATCGAATCGAGACGTTCGTTGGCGCTTGCCTACATATAGTTAATGATGTAAATAAAATAAAACGTTTAATGGAATGAAATGAGCCTCTTTAAATGGAGATCATAGAGCCATATGAGGGATAATAGAATTATGACATTATGAAATTATGACATTATGAAATTATGACATTATGAAATTATGACATTATGAAATTATGACATTATGAAATTATGACATTATGAAATTATGACATTATGAAATTATGACATTATGAAATTATGACATTATGAAATTATGACATTATGAAATTATGACTGAAATGGCATGCACGGATATAGGTATGTATAAGGGTCGGTTCACATCTGACGGAAGATGCGTCAGCGTATCATCGGTCGCGTAACGCCAGAACAGACAATTATATGAGAAAACATTCAACCTTTCACACTTAACCGATGATGCGTTAGTGCGTCGAGCGTACAGCGTCTGTTCCGTTTCCGTCAACGCATTGTCGGCCGACGTAAAGGGCAGCACCGTCGTGCCACGCGTATATTGACTCATTCAGACTAGACGTGACATCTGCGGAGATATTTGTGTACTGACCGTTCGAAGTTTTCTTGCATTGAACATGTTTGATACAGAACGATTTATCACGGAAATGCAAAATTACGCCCGACGCATCTTCCGTCAGATATGAAAACACACTATTTGACCGAATAGACGCGACCGATGATACGCTGACGCATCTTCCGTCAGATGTGAACCGACCCTAAAGGTGTTTTCTTTCTTTCTGTGACAAAACTTAAATCTACTGTTTTTTTTTCAATCTCCTGATTTTTTGGGTACATTTCTTCCGACTTTTTCAGATTGGACCTTGCAACACTGATCCGTGACTATGATGATCTTATGATCATTTCCTGTTACCGAAATTTGCATAAGTACTATACTAAAAAAACTAAACTAACTACTAAATTTGTGTGGGATAGGGACCGCCAGTACCACCACTACAAAGTGAAAAATATAATATTTTATACCCCACGTCCGCACGGAGGTAAAAATGTCGCGACGGAATTTTTATAGCGCGCTGGACTTTTAACTCTCGGTGTGAAGCCGAGCGTTGATAATCCAATAGACTATGTCGCAGCGCGTTGTAAAAATACACTGTTCGATTAAAGGCTTATTCAGACCAGCGCGACGCGACAGCGCGACGCGATTCTTGTAGAACAATTTCCATGAAGTTCACATAAAAATTGTTCTACGAGTGTCGCGTCGCGCTGCCGCGTCGCGCCGGTTTGTAGGAGACTTTAAGGCTCGTGCAGACTAGCGCGACGCGACGGTCGCGCGCGATTGGGTGCTTTATACAATTTCTATGAAAACGCGCGCACACAGGGGTGATCTGTCGCGCCGCGACATGGTCATAGAAATTGTTCTACGGATATAAATAGACGAATCGCGCGCGACCGTCGCGTCGCGCTTGTCCGCACGAGCCTTTACTTCTCTCGAAACTAAGCAGTTCAAGATCCAGTGCGAGAAATGTGGACTGAAGGCTCGTATAGACTAGCGCGACGCGACGGTCACGCGCGATTCGGCGATTTATATCCGTAGAACAATTTTTTTACCGCGCTGTATCTTCAATCTACTGCTTCGCGCCGTGAGCTGATAATCAATAACACTGTGTTTTTGAGCGCAAGACACACTCGTGTTGCACTCTGTCGCTTGGTTGATTCTCAATGCGCTGAAAATTCCATTCGTGAGAGAAAATTTCCTGCCACGATTTTATTACGTCCGTGGTATCCGGCTCGTTGGTGTAGCTGTAGTGGTTGCAGGCGCTACTGCTGAACATGAGAGCATGGGTTCGAATCTTCACTAAACAAAACTTCATGAAAATTTATCTCAGAACAATAGTAGCATAGCGCTGTCACGTCGCGCCGGTCTGCGGTAGCCTTTATACAACAACTTCAATTCTACACTTTATTTTTTTGGACGTGGGAGGATGGAAAGGAAATAATTAGGGAATTTTTATATTATCGCATGACACATAAGTCCTGCACCCTAATTACGTAACACACTATTAATCAGAATAAAATTTATTTTGAAGGTCATTGCTATTCCATTCTTTCATATTATGTTCGAAGTTGTCTGCTTAGCAACGTAAACAACGCCATGAATTTTGTGGCACTGTCAAAATGAAAGCGATTCCTACTGATTGTGTATTATACAATTATCCCTCTGGAATATAATTATTAAAATAAAACTCAAACTGTGATTTGCAACTTATTAAGTTAAACAAAAACAACTTTAATAACTACCAGACACAAATAAATAAATACATACTTAATTTAAAAAAAAAAACGATTATGAACAGGTAGGTACTGAGGAAGTAGGTAGGTACCTAATGAAGTCCCATAGGTACCATTACAGTCACCGTCACAACACCGCATGTCGTAAATACACTCCATAACACCCACTTGCCTAGGCGCTCCGCCCACTGCACCGCGCCCCGTCGCGTAGCGCGGGATGGCAGATTTTACCACTGTATGCAAGTATCTCAATTTATATAGAAATCACGCCTAGCACAACACACTGCCGTCGCGGAAATGCGCGGGAAGGCGCCCCGCGTGCGTTATACGTCGCTCCTCGCACCGCGGCGGGACGCATCTTCAATGGGTGAACCGCCTAACACTACTATATCATCATCATCACCATTCAGCCGAAAGAAGTCCACTATTAGACATGTATAGGCCTCCCCCAAGTACCACCGCGCCACTTCGACCGGTTCTGTGCTCCTCGCTATCCAGTCCGATGTCTACCCAGTCGATTCGCATCAACTCACCGTTCTATCACCAGTTCGCTACCTCATCATTACTACACAGAATTCCTAATTGCTAGTAGTTTTTAAAACACCTTAATAGCAGTCATGAGTCCATGGTTATTGTTTTATATGACCAACGGTCGGACAACGGGTGGCCAACGTCCCGTACGGGTGGATATTTTGAAAATATACATAGGTACCTATATGGTATATTTGCACAGGCACAGGGAAAGACTAAATAAAACGAAGAATAATTTGCGTGCAAAATGATATTAGGTCTAGAACTGGGGTGGCATATGAGACGAGGTCATACAATACATGAAAAACAAGATTACGTACCACCGGTACCACAGTACAATATTATACTACACTACATAAAAAAAAACGTTTCTTGTATGGGATCCCCCTTTTATTTAAACTTTTTTTTAATAGGCATTTATTACATACTAGCTTCTGCCCGCGACTTCGTCCGCGTTAAATTTCTTGTTCCCCGAACCTTCCCGTCGCGTCGAATCGCCTACCCGTGCGATATTCCCCGTTTTTGCAACATTTTTCATTACTGCTCCTCTCCTCTTAGTTTTATCGTGATGTTATATAGCCTATAACCTTCCTCGATAAATAGGCTATTCAATACAAAAAAAAAATCAATTCGGACCAGTAGTTCCTGAGAATAGCGCGTTCAATCAAACAAACAAACATACAAACAAACAAACAAACTCTTCAGCTTTATAATATTAGTATAGATAGGTGCAAGTCTGAGATCGCCAACACGCCTTAAGCCAGCGTGATGATCAATACTCCAGCCTTCTCTGTTTGAGAAGAGTCGTTTGCCCCGCAATGGGACAGTGATAGGCTGGTGTAATATTAGTAGTCCGTGTCGGAGTCGTGGTGCGTATCCCTGGGCTTGATGATGCCGAGCTTGGTGGCGAGCGCGGCCACGTTGGCGCGCACCTCCTCCTGCACCAGGTTGAAGGACATGGCCAGCAGCGCGATGCCGAACAGCAGGTACAGCGAGCACAGGGCGATGGAGTGCACGGCGGCCACGCGGTCGTCAGAATTCTGACCCTGGCGAAGGACAGGTTTATTGCATTAAATCTTGATCAGGATTTACTGAGAATTCTGCCAGTTTATTCTGAAAAACCGGCCAAGTGTATGTCGAACCACGCATAATGAGGATTCATGTATGTTTGTTTGTACATACGCAAAATAATGAGATATAGAAAGCATAGAGCATAGAGAGCATAAAGCATAGAGAGCATAGAGCATAGAGAGCATAGAGCATAGAGAGCATAGAGCATAGAGAGCATAGAGCATAGAGAGCATAGAGCATAGAGAGCATAGAGCATAGAGAGCATAGAGCATAGAGATAGATATAAAGATATTTTCCTTTTTTTTTTCATTTTTAGGGTTCCGTTGCCAAATGGCAAAAAACGGAACCCTTATAGATTCGTCATGTCTGTCTGTCTGTCTGTCTGTCTGTCTGTCTGTCTGTCTGTCTGTCTGTCTGTCTGTCCGTCCGTATGTCACAGCCATTTTATTCCGAAACTATAAGAGCTATGCTGTTGAAACTGGGTAAGTAGGTGTATTCTGTGAACCGCATTAAGATTTTCACACTAAAATAGAAAAAAAACAATAAATTTTGGGGTTCCCCATACATAGAACTGAAACTCAAAAATGTTTTTTTTTCATCAAACCCATACGTGTGGGGTATCTATGAATAGGTCTTCAAAAATGGTAATGAGGTTTCTATTATAATTTTTTTCTAAACTGAATAGTTTGCGCGAGAGACACTTCCAAAGTGGTAAAATGTGTGTCCCCCCCCCGTAACTTCTAAAATAAGAGAATGACAAAACTAAAAAAAATATATGATGTACATCACCATGTAAACTACCAACGAAAATTGGTTTGAACGAAATCGAGTGAGTAGTTTTTTTTTTAAAACGTCATAAATCGTAAACCGCAATTTACCTTACATTCAATCAACTGAAATATAAAAATTAAAAAATATATATATTTTTAAACCAAAAATACCTACAGGTTTGTACGGAACCCTCGGTGCGCAAGTCCGACTCGCACTTGGCCGGTTTTTAATGTTGTAGGCTTAGTATTTTCGGAGCTTATGGGGATGCGAACGAATTTCGTATTTTCTAAATGTATTTGAGACACTCACAGTGAACCCTTCATGAAATAATCATTTATGAATTTTCTTATTCACCTTCTAAAAGTAAGCCATACTCAAAATTCAATTAACTATTTACGTTACACGTCCGTGTTTGATTTTATTCAAACCTCTGTGGCCTTTAAATCGATGTAAATACACGAAAATTTGAAACCTAGGTTATTTTTTTAACTCAAAAAAAGGGGAGGTGGTGCGCTACTTCACCTTCAAAGGGGGCTCTACAACTACAACCACTCATCCCCACCCCTTACATCGGTGTATGTTAAAGTCGCTGTTCCAATTTATCTTGATTTTGACTGTTGGAAAGTGAACCGTACGTTGAGTAAAACCGTAAGTACAGCTGCAGCAGGAGGTAGATTTATTAAAGGATTATTAACGACGTCTCTTCAAAGTTGTGTCTCACCTGCGCAGGTACAAAGTCCCCGAAGCCGATGGTGGTGAGCGTGATGAAGCAGAAGTAGGCGGCATCCAGGTACGCCCAGCTCTCCCAGCTCTTGAAGAGGAAGGTGCCCGCCACGATGTAGGACGCCACCAGGAACACGCACAGCCAAATCGGTACCGGCTTTATCTGGATCGAAAACAAATATCAAGACCGAATAGGTAAAGATTGATAGGTGGCCTGAACACGTCGTTACAGTGCTCAGAATCACATTCCTAATTATACATTTATTAATAATATATACTTTAATATACATGTATTAAAAACGGAAACTGAATAACCGACTGACATATTAACGCACCGCTGAAGCCTATACCTACTCACCTCGTCTTTATTAACCACATCGGAAGGCGGGTGGTATATTTCCGACGCCCGGGAGCCCCATGCTGTAACAGCAAATTGTCACTTTAATTTATCGGAAATAATCATAATTATTTAGTAAGTCAGGTCACGTAGCGGTTACCTGCAGGCGGCCTACCGCGGCGCGGCACCACTACCACCTCGTCGTCACTCCAGTCATCTCTTTCCACGGAGGGCGTCTACAAAGAACAGAAATTAAACTATTTTGTTCCTTCTACGCAAGTACATTCTTTAGTAAAATATGATCGTCACCATAGGGCTATTTTCAACCGACGAAAAAAAAAGGAGGAGGTTATCAATTCGACGCGTATATTTTATTTTTTTTTATTTTATGTATGACCACGCATAACTTCTTACATAGTAGTCCGATTGTGATAATTCTTTTTTTATTGGAAAGGGTATACTCCCAAGGTGGTCCCATATAAATTTGGAAAACAAAATCGAACCCTAAGGGTCGGAAAACAGGGGATGATTGATTGATCACTCACTGATTCTAATGTATAACCACGCATAACTTTATACAGAGTAGTCCGATTTTGATTATTCTTTTTTATTGGATAGGGTATACCTTGCCAAGTATTATAAGTACATTAAAGCCACAAAAAATAATAAAATAAAAACTTTTTAACAAAAAATTAAACCGCCGAAAAAACTGAAAAGCAAAAAATAATAAACATTAAAATTTTGAGTCGGCGCTGAAAAATCAATGAACAAAGCGCACAGTGAGAATGAAAGTGACCGAACTCAAAATTTCGGCGAATTGAGTTAAGTACTTGTAACTACTCCTAATAACATGGTCCATCATCTAATGAATCAAAATGTGACCATTTCGTGCTAGAAATGGACAAACATAAACATTGCGTCTCTTTCTTTTCCGCGCGTCTCACCCCTCCACCCGCAACGACAGTGACCGATTCAGTGTTTCGTCCGCAGTGTTTCTGGTTGGATGTTATTTTTTTAATTTGAAAGTGACCTAAACCTGAGTGCGCCGTTACTTTACGCAAAAGTGAGTACCCATTTTGTTAAAATTCTAATCGTAAAGTGACCCAGTTTGTATTAGGTCATTTTTGTACTATAAACAAAGCTTTTTGTAGTGACTCAAGTCTAGTTTGGTCATTTCATTATTAAAAAAACCGGCCAAGTGCGAGTCGGACTCGCGCACCGAGGGTTCCGTACAAACCTGTAGGTATTTTCGGTTTAAAAATATAAATATTTTTTAATTTTTATATTTCAGTTGATTGAATGTAAGGTAAATTGCGGTTTACGATTTATGACGTTTTAAAAAAAAACTACTCACTCGATCTCGTTCAAACCAATTTTCGTTGGTAGTTTACATGGTAATTTACATCATATATTTTTTTTAGTTTTGTCATTCTCTTATTTTAGAAGTTACGGGGGGGGGACACACATTTTACCACTTTGGAAGTGTCTCTCGCGCAAACTATTCAGTTTAGAAAAAACCGGCCAAGTGCGAGTTGGACTCGCGCACAAAGGGTTCCGTACAAACCTGTAGGTATTCTCGGTTTATGCAGAAGGTTCATGTTTATGAAAATAAATGTTTTTTTTTTAATTTTTTGTTGCGTACCGTTTATTATCTGTGCGCCTAATGGAATGCGCGTGTAACGAAGTGACATCTCTCTTGACAGTTTGACGTTGACACTTGACAGCTTCTCTTAATTTTGCCGCTAAAAGAAGCGTGGGTTCGCCTGTTGAGTTCCGCGACGCGTTTGTTGAAATCAATCTCTTAACCGGTCGTTTTTGGTGGACAATGGACCATGACCCAGTTGTTTGAGTTAATAACCCCTATCTTGGTGTAATATCACGGGTTCATTTGTTGGAAATACCACGTATAAATAGTTGAAAGTCAAAGTGACGCTATTGTGAATGAGTGATTTGAAGACCGCATGCTGTGATCGTCTCCAGCCTAATTGGAAGCGGAATCTAACCTGAAGAATACTCGTAACGTCACGACACGATACACATACACTCACTTACACACAGAACTCCAGGTTGGCACCAGAGCAGTGTCCTTCAACCATGAGGTAAGTGCCTTTGTTTGTATATTGTACCTTGTACTTGTATTGTCTGCTCCGCGTACGGCGGACAGTACGCTAGCCACTCTTGTCTCTAGAGCCCCACGATTATAACTCTTCCACTGCGCACTTGAAATCGTATTGTACGGGGTCTAGTCTGGCAGCGTACATTTTTATATTTCTGTTGATTAAATGAAAGGTAAATTGCGGTTTACGATTTATGACGTTTTAAAAAAAAACTACTCACTCGATCTCGTTCAAACCAATTTTCCTTGGTAGTTTGCATGGTATTGTACATCATATATTTTTTTTAGTTTTGTCATTCTCTTATTTTAGAAGTTACGGGGGGGGGACACACATTTTACCACTTTGGAAGTGTCTCTCGCGCAAACTATTCAGTTTAGAAAAAAATGATATTAGAAACCTCAATACCATTTTTGAAGACCTATTCATAGATACCCCACACGTATGGGTTAGATGAAAAAAACCATTTTTGAGTTTCAGTTTTATGTATGGGGAACCCCACGATTTATTGTTTTTTTTCTATTTTTGTATGAAAATCTTAATGCGGTTCACAGAATACATCTACTTACCAAGTTTCAACAGCATAGCTCTTGTAGTTTTGGAGAAAAGTGGCTGTGACATACGGACGGACAGACAGACAGACAGACAGACAGACAGACAGACAGACAGACAGACAGACAGACAGACATGACGAATCTATAAGGGTTCCGTTTTTTGCCATTTGGCAACGGAACCCTAAAAATGATAATAGAAACCTCATTACCATTTTTGAAGACCTATTCATAGATACCCCACACGTATGGGTTTGATGAAAAAAAGCATTTTTGAGTTTCAGTTCTATGTATGGGGAACCCCAAAATTTATTGTTTTTTTTCTATTTTAGTGTGAAAATCTTAATGCGGTTCACAGAATACACCTACTTACCAAGTTTCAACAGCATAGCTCTTATAGTTTCGGAATAAAATGGCTGTGACATACGGACGGACAGACAGACAGACAGACAGACAGACAGACAGACAGACAGACAGACATGACGAATCTATAAGGGTTCCGTTTTTTGCCATTTGGCAACGGAACCCTAAAAAACTAAGCTAAATGCAGTGACTTATTTATAGATAAGTCTATATTCTATTGAATAATTTACCCCTGTAACTGTACTATTTGTAATACGGTCATTTTATGAATAATTAATTGAAGTAACTCTAAGCCTTATTAAGGAGTACGTCACTATCGTATGTAACGTGTGCGCATATTTCTGTTTAGGTCCTTTTATGAAAACGAGAAGATGAAACGAAGAGTGGATTACATTTTTCAAATGCTACCAACGGACCGAGGAAACGAGGTAGGAATATTAGTAATTTTAGGTTTCAATTAGTAGTTAAGTATTTGTCATTTATTTTATTGATTTTCGATACTACGTAGGTATGTAATTTGTTGTTATAAAATTTACATGCCATTCATAACTTATTTTTTTTACAGCATGATGAAGAAACAAACGATGAATTTATAACAAATTCTCTGCAAAACAAGCACCAAGAATTACAAGTTACTCAAACTAGTCACCTAACTGATTTAGAGATAACGGTATTATTTTAAATACTTTTTTTTATAAAAGCTCCTCGATTATATTCACGATAAAAAAATAACCATGATTTTATTTTCTAGAATCTTCAATCAGATGAGAGTACATCTTTTATTGAAAACACACCGGAAAGAGAAATAAAAATGACACAAACACTTAATAAGGAACCAATTGAGGTAGTATTTTTAGTTAACTTCATTTTCATTTTTATGTTTTTTTAGAATATCCTTCTTATTTGTTTTTGTTTGTAACTTCTAGATGTCAAAGATGGATGACAATGAGATGGATGTTGATCAAGCTTCTAATAGTCCAACGCTTCTTAACAGTACTGAAAATCTGACTGAGGTAGTATGTCGAATCATCTAAAGTTTAATCTGATTACTGTTTAAGTGGGTTTATTAAGAAATAAGTTGACTTTTGCCTTTTTATGATTTCAGGTAACAGTAACGAAGCCTGCTGTAACAATTAGAAACGAACCATTAACATCATTTCAAAGAAAACATAAAGCTTCCAGAGAATCGAGCTCGTCTTCATCCACTTCATCGAGGTCCTCATCATCGAGTTCTACTTCATCTAGCTCGTCGTCAAAGATACCGAATTCAGTTTTACGTGTTCGAAGTAATCCAAATTATCAGATATCTCCAGTAAATACTGATGAAAGCGACGTTGACTTGAGTGACTCTGATCCAACTTATTTGAATAATGCCGGGGCAAAATATATTTCTTCATCAAGCAAATCCTTGTCCTCACGGCGTTCATTAATGCCATCGTCTTCATGTCCTAGGTCTGATCTGAATACTGGCAATAATAATTTAACCGAAGATAATCCTGGCAGATCTAGGAAACGTTTGAGAAACCCTTCTAGTTGGAAACAAAACAAAACCAAATATCTCAGAAATAGTGGAAAACCGTATGTTTCCTTGTCAAAAACTAAAAAAGTTATTCCCGCTCGTCAGATTAAGGAGGTGTGTAATTGTAGGTTGAAATGTTTTGATAAGATTCAGGATACAGATAGAATCGATCTGTTCAATCATTACTGGCAGATGAATAATATTGAATTACAACGTGCGTATATTCGATCTTGTATGCTTGAAGTTAAACCCAAATACAAATATTCTAATGCTCAAAGACCTAGACAACCTAATAACGCCTTTTACTTTACGGTAAATAAAAATAAAATACGTGTGTGCAAGACCTTTTTCATCAATACCTTAGACGTGACAGATAGACTACTAAGAACAGTCAAGAAAAAAACAAATAATCAGGGTTTTGTAGATTCAGACATGCGAGGAAAGCATACAAATAGAAAAATAATTGATCCGACACTTCTACAAGATATAAAAGACCATATCAATTTAATACCCAGAATAGAATCCCATTATTTAAGAGCACAGACTAATAGAGAAGTTATTTCCAACAGCAAAACTATTACAGATCTTTGGAGGGACTTTAATAATCTTCAAAAGGAAAAAAATAGACCGGAATGTGAATACTGGTTGTATCGTAACATATTTAATAAAGATTTTAATATTGGATTTTATGAACCAAAGAAAGATAGGTGTGAAACTTGTTTAGCTTATGAACTTGCCCCCGCAGACATAAAAATTGAACTAAAAACTAACTACGACAACCATATTATTGAAAAAAACAAGTGTCGTGAAGAAAAACAGAGAGACCGCGAGAATATAAACCAAACTCATATTTGTGCTGTGTACAATTTGCAATCTGTAATGCTTTGTCCAAGTCCATCTTATTTTTACTATTGCTCAAAAATTAACTGTCTTAACTTCACGATAACCGAATTAAATAATAAAGGTAATCAAGACACTAATGTTTCTGCTTACGGTGATGTTTACTGCTATTTTTGGGATGAAACCCAGGCTAAAAGAGGAGTAAACGAAATAGAATCTTGTGTTTTTGATTACTTAAAACAATTGAGCCTTCAGCACCCAAATAAAAAGTTGCACATCACTTTTTATTCCGATAACTGTACTGGGCAAAATAAAAATAAATCTATGGCAGCATTGTACTCTTTTGCAGTAACAAATTTAGAAAATATAGAGACCATAACGCACAAATATTTGATAAAGGGTCATACCCACAACGAAGCCGACAACGTTCATAGTTTAGTCGAAAAAGAGATAAACAAAAATGAAAGAGCAGGTCCCATTTATATACCCTGTCAATACGCAACTCTTATAAAAAGTGCTCGAAAAACGGGTAAACCTTTCATAGTTAAGGAACTCGATTACACTTTTTTTTACAATATTAAAGCCATGCAAGACCAATGGGGATACAATTTTAATGAAGACACTGACAAAGTAACAGTATTATGGAATGATATTAAAATGCTAAGTTTTAGGAAAGGAAACGAATTTCAAATGCACTTTAAAACTTCTTATTTAGAGACAGAATATCGAACTATGAATATGCGCAACAAAAGGAAGAAGATGAAAAATTACGAAGAAATAAGATTAGATAAATTATATGCACAAGCGCTTAACTTAAAAGAAACTAAGAAAAAAGATCTGAAAGACTTGGTCAGAAAAAACCTAATTCCGATGTATTATACAAATTATTACAATAATTTGTAATATTGGCTGAACAGAAATATTATGTTGATTCTTCTTTAGTACCTAGCTGATGTTGTCATTTTAAAATCCTAAGGTTAATTATAGATACTTCCAGTAATCCACCGTGTTTTCTGAGCACTAAATAGGTACTCCGTAAACACAGTGGATCGGTGAAAGGCGTTCTTTTAGGACTGATGATTGTACCTAACAACTAGTAAAAGTCTTACCTACTTAAGTTCAAATATTATAATTATTTAGGATAAGTAAACAAAAGAGAGCTATTTATTAAATAATTTTATAATAATATACCTACTATGTTAATTTCAAATAGCTCTACTAAGATTTTGTGTAATATGAAAACATACAGACTGCTATGAATAATCCGTAAGACTGATTAAAGAATAATGTTAATATTCATGTGGGTACTTCTAAATGTTTTTATTTGTTAAAATAAATACAAAATATTAATTATGTTTAATTATTAAAGAAATGCTGAAATAGCTTTTGTAAGTTAACTTTTTAAGACTTTAAGTCAATTTTAGGATAAGTTTTTTTTTCTTCTTTAATTTGATTTGATCTCAAGTTTTATTAACATGTTTCGGTAATAAATATAATTTCATACTTACATTTTCTCGTCTTATTGACCAACTTTTCATCAATATCACAGAACCAAAGTGACATAATTTTAATTAAGTTGTAATACATGCTTTTATTTTAAAAATTAAACTGACCTATAACTGAATAAGTCAATGATATTTAAAAAATTATAGTACTAAAATGACACATTTTTGGAAGGTTTTTTTAATGATTATTTTATAAACTCTTAAGCTCTTATTTTTTAATGCATTTTGGGTTCAACCAATTGAAAATAGTCTAAACAATATATTGGCATCATAAATATGTAAATAGCTTTCCATTTGAAAAAGTTATGACATATTTTATTGGAAACTCCCTAAAATACGAAGTCAATTTTGTGATTTCCCACAAAATGCAAATTTCGTGTTAGGTCACTTTTATTCTCATGTGCTTTGAGTGACCTTTAAGGTCACTCAAAGCGCCGACTCATAACTTTAATGTTTATTATTTTTTGCTTTTCAGTTTTTTCGGCGGTTTAATTTTTTGTTAAAAAGTTTTTTTTTCTGCCCAGTGCACGATAGAACCACAAGTTGATAACGTAGATAAACGATATGACTAACACGCGTGCGGTATCTGGTGTCGTCCACGGTGTGCAGTCTCCGCAGCGGGCGGCGCGCTGGCTCGGGCGGTGGCGGCCGCTCCTCGTCCCAGCGCTGCTCGTTGTCGTAGATGGCTGAGCGTGCTCGGCGTTGGCGCCGATTGGGGCGATCCCACGGCTCCTCGCGCTCCACGTACTCTGACCTGCCGCGATCTGACCTGATAAAGAATAAAGATTTTCATTAATAGCTTATTATCTACTTACCGTTTATATTAAACATCATCTTCTTCGAAAGATATTATGATAAATCCCGACTCTGGGAACGTAAAATTACAACAAGGCAAAAATAAAATGGGAACACCCAAATACTCCGAAATATTTTTTCCGAATTTCGATGTTCCGATTTTTAAAAGTCCGAATTTCATAATACCTAAGAATTATAATGTCTATTATTAAAAATCAAGAAATTTATTTTACCGAAAGTCGTAAATGCGATTTGTTACTTTTCCGATTTTCATACGTTCGAAGAATCAAATGCTCGATGGGTTCTCGGTCCGAAAAACGACATTCCGATTTTCAATGCTCCGAATAAACTAAAAGTCAACATGTTGTGCTACAAAATTTAGTGACAGAAACGAATAGCTGCAAAACCGACTTCGCGTAGTCTTGTCTGCCCTACCCCTACAGTGTAATTTAAACCCGTGTAGGTGCGGAGGGGTGGGACGGCCCGCGAGCTGAGGAGCAGGTGGTTTGAAGGCCCGCCGCCGCGGCTGAGGCTGGCCGGCGCAGCCGGCCAGCAAGCCGAAGTGCGGTGGTGAGCGTTAAGACCATCTGCGACGATAAGCATGCGTGGGGCTGCCCAAACCCCGCAGCGCCGGAGCCGTGACAGAAACAATGCTTGCTGCATGCGTGCTGCATGCCTGCTTGCTTGCTGCTTGCCTGCTTGCATGCTGCATGCCTGCTTGCATGTTGCATGCCTGCTTGCATGTTGCATGCCTGCTTGTATGTTGCATGCTGCATGTCTGCTTGCACGCTGCATGCCTGCTTGCATGTTGCATGCTTGCTTGCATGTTTTTTAATTCTACCTCCTCATACTAAACATAATATTATACTTCTCTCTGACGAGCAATTATTCTATTCGGTTTTAAAAGGCGTTTTTATTTCGGAATTGTATTAACCGGTATTTTAATAATCGGAATTCGTATTTTTGATGTTTCGAATGATCATTAAGTCGGACTTTTTATTTTATTCGATCTATTGAAATTCGGTATATTGAGAATAGTAATTATAAACGTTAGGAATATTGAAATTTAGGAATTATAAAAATAGAAGTAATGATAAGTCGGAGTTGTTATATTCGGAATTTTGAATCATTCGGAATTATGAAAATCGGTGTTTTGGAATTCGTATTTGTGGCTGTCGGAATAAAGTTTTTCGTATTTATGTAGTGTACCCAAATAAAATACCTCAAATCACGCCTGGACCTTCTGCTCTTCGGATAATCAAACTCGTAGTCTTCATCTTCCGGGTCATACCCGCGGTCTCGGTGAGCGTACAGATCCTCTCGCTCTCTCCGCCGCTCCCTCTCCAGCGCCTGCCTCTCCTTGTAGTTCTCATAGTCTACGTCATGCAGGTCGTGCATCTCGAACATGTCCTTAGGATCATCGTCGAAGTGTCTCTGCTCGTCAAGATCCCGTCTCGGTCCATATTCAGGCTTTGGTTTAGCCGGTCGAGGCAGAGATTTGCTGCGTAGCTCAGGTTTGGAAGATATCTTCATGTGGTGACTGTTTAAGTCTTGTAACGCTGCTTCCAGATCTTGTAGTGGTAGCGAAATCTTGGGAAACTCCTCTGCAAAGAATTTCAGTTTATTGATCCGAGTGAAAGCATTAGGCCTTGTTTAAGACAAGTTATTCGATATTACCATCTGCATCTTCATCGTACGGGTCCCGAGCTTCTCGTCCGTATTTCTCAAAACGCACTGGTGACGGTTCTTCTATTTCATAGTCTCTTACGGCTTGAACTAAAACAGATGCAATTCTAATTGCCAGTATACTTGAAATTGTGCTATATAAATCCAAATACTGTCACTGCATAGATGCCATGCTGGTGAATACTTTGGATGTGATGCTCACCCTGTGGTCGTCCATGTAGCGGTGGCTGTGACCTGGTGCGCGGCAGGGAGGTGGCGTGCGCGGCTGGCGGCGGCCGCGGGCGGCGCACGCGACCGCTGCTGTACCCGCTGTCACGATATCTGGTACCAACATGGCCATGAGAGACTACTTATTATTTACTGACAACCTGTGTGTCGGAAAGGATTTTCCCGCGTTAGTTTTGGCCTATGGAAATAAATGTTTTGCATGGGTGTATTGACGGAAAGGCTCGCTGCGTTTGTTCGACAGACCAAAGTAATATAAGTAATAATCATTTATTATCTCTTCACAAAGCTGCCTTAAAGTTAGTGTGTACAAAAATAAAGTCTCAGCTGTATTCCACCTTTGTGAGAGACTGGTGTCTGATACAGGTTTTTAGAAAAAAAACCTGTGGTACAGGTCACCAGGCCCCGTCCACGGCTAGAATTAACTTCAAAAGTAACAGTTACCCACTTATAGAACGTCAAACATGAATATTCTAAGACGCTAATCATTCGTTTATAAACAGTTGGGTAGGTACTAAGGGGATACATTGTGGAAGCTAAGAATTGTCTGCTAAAAAGCGAATGGTGACCCTCTTGATCATTCGAAAATTATGACAAAAACTAAAATCTATTTCTAACAATATAGATAGAAGCTGTTAAAAGGGGTTGTGTTTTTTCTGCGTTGGGGTTGGTATTGTAAGCAGGTATAATGTTGCAGTGTCACGCTAGCTACCTGCAGTCGGTGTCGGAGTGCGCCCGCTCGAGGGGCCGCACGCGGCGCCGCGTGGAGCCGCGCGCGCTGCCGCCGCGCACCGACCGTCTGCACACACGGACACAACAGTCATATAACTTGTAGACTCAACATTCAGATAAATATAACGAAACGCGCGTACCAAAACGAGATAGGTAATTACGAACAAAAGGGATGTTCTCAACTAATACTTCAGGTACGTTAGTTATTTTCTTTACCTGCGATCATTAAACCAATAAAAACACCCACACGTTATATTGTTTTGTTTTAGCTATGTAAGTACCTGAGAGTAACCTAAGATATCAAAAACCCTCACGTTTGCGGTGTATTTCAGATATTCAATACAAATAAATAAAATTGTAGTGTCTGTTTGTAATGTCAAAATAATGTGTGACTTGAATAAACGGACAAAGGTTGTAAATGTTTGAGATTCATGTTGGTAACCAATCTGTATCCCCGGCTAACGGCTGTGCGCACCTGGTGGAGGCGTGGTGTCGGTGGCGGCGCTTGGGCGGCCGCGTGCACACGTAGCAGCACACCCGCCAGTACAGGAACCTGCGAGTTACACACACTATGGGAATATTTAGGAATCATGGAATAGCAAAACACCAGATACAGTTTTCCAAATTAAAAACATATGTTTTCTTCTAACAAAAACGTATGAAGAACGAAAATTAGAAGAAACAATAATTATATAGATAAATAATTTAATTCAAATATTAATAATACATTCTCTTCACAGATTAAAACAAAAATCCTTTTTAAAAACATTTGACCGCCGAAAAAATTAACTAAAAACAGCAAAAAAATAACTTATTAGTCTTACTAAACTCCTAATTTATAATAAATTTATAGTTTAAAAAATCACTAGAAAAACACGCTTTTATAAATGTACGTAAAAACCAAAAACCTTATCGTGGTCAAAGTTCATTACAAGACCTTTCTAACAAGTCCAAACACGGCTATGATACGATATTCCATCATGGAATGCCAGTGCCTATCTTCCGGTTTCATCATCAGACCTTGAAACCTAATCGTGGTCAAAGTTCATTACAAAACTTTTCTAACAAATTCAAACACAGTTATGATACGATGTTCCATCATGAAGTTCCAGTTCATATCTTCCGGCATCATCAAATCATTTCGACAGTACCATATTATTGTATTGTCATCAGAACTACATACAGCTGCCAATTTTCATGACGCTACGATCCTTGGAAGATGGTTAAATTAGTTACCTTAGATTCCATTACATAGTTAGTTACATACAGGTCGACCTAATAAAAGCGTGTTAAAAATGACAAATTTTGAGTGGGCGCCAGATTAACAATCAACGCAGATCAATAAGCTGCCAGTATTTATTACTTGGCTCCTTTTTATTTGACTATTTTGGATAACTTGCATAGTAATGACTATGCAAGTTATCCTTAGTTCCTTTTAATAATAAAAAATCATTTATTTCCAAAAGTAAATTATTGTTAGGGCATAGCTCGTGGTCAAACGATTTAGGGACAAAAGAAATAAACATACACGAGAAAACAGTAGCGCTATAGTTGTAGAGATATGCATGACGTTACTACGCGCCTCTGCCAGGGTCGCGAAATTGTTCGAAAGGGACACCGTGGCCCTGGCACATGGGCAATGGAAGGAACTCTGGTGGGTTTTAGTCAGTAAACGTCTGACACGCCCTCCCGCTCCGCCCAAGAGCGGGAGACGTCATTTGATGATTTCTAATCCACAAAAAAAAAACTACGCGCCTACTGATATAATACGAGCAACATATTCACGCGCGGCGTTTTGCAAGTACAATCAATTAACGCTTGTGTACACAATACAGGGTATTATACTTATTATGTGTGTGACGCACCTGAAGGAGGAAGCCATGACGTCACCGATGTTGGACAGACACAGCAGCATGAGGGGGATGCCCAGGATGGCGTAGAATATTGTCACCACCTTGCCAGTCTGGGTCTTCGGTGCTATGTGCCCATAACCTGGATAGACAGAATAATGCAGTAGGTGTTTGATTATTAATATTACTTACACATTAAACTAATGTGTTCGAAAAAAATATATGTCAAAATATGTTTTTTTTTCACATTATCTTCGAAAAATAAGTATGTAAAACATAAAAGAAGTCAAACGAAAAATGTTAAAGAAAAAACCGCTCTTAGATAACTAGAACACGAACTCACGACCACTCTCACTTGTCAAACAAGAATGTGACGCCATAATAATTATTTTACTGTTGTTAGGATTTTGAACTGTTAGTTTAACTATTCTAATAGAAGCATCGGTGGTTCAGTGGTAGAATGCTCGCCTGCCACGCGGGCGGCCCGGGTTCGATTCCCGGCCGATGCATGCTCTTTTTGCAACTTCTAGATATTTTACACATTAAAAATATTTATTGTACTTGTTAACTATAATATTACAAAATGAATTAGATCTTACAACACTTAACGTTTGAAAGCATATTACATATTATTACTTTCTAAGTCGGTGTGGGCAACAACTGGGTGTCGAGTTTAGCAACACCTTTTAGGTATACTAGCGGTAAAGTAATTCAGTATCGCAACCACTTGGGAATTCCAACGTTTGTGCTCGACTAGTCACTTGCCGAGCGAGTTGCTGGGACACAACGGAAATACGTCATCACATCACGCGTGGACAAACAACGAACGTTTGTATGATACTCACGAATTACATTAATTATGACTATTTTATGAATTTTGTCGCCTTGACATCTCTAAATAAAATAAACTAATGTTTCATAAAAGGATTGCTGACTCTATCTCTTAGGAATTGGCCAATTTCATTCTGAATGCAGAATAATTTAATATTTAGTTACTGTGGTATGAACGAAGTTTTAACTGTTCAATTTACAAGTATTCGAAATTATTGGCAATACTATGGCTATAAAATTACAAGGTTAGTATACTAAAGTAGGTAAACACAGGTAAATACATATAATCAGGGTGGCAGGGATACCGATTCTAAGACCTGCCTTGAAATTTTTCTTCATGAATTTAACACATAATTCTAATTTTCTATGAAATAGTAGATCTATTTCTTAATTGCCAACGAAAAATATGTAGGGTGATTTGAACAGTTTGCGAGTCGTTGTCCCTGCCGTCCTGTAGAATCTAAAATTTTCGTTAAAATACTGAAATCATTAAAAAATATATTGTTAGTTAAAACTATAGTTTCAACCAGTGACTCAACTATTTATCGTTGTGTCTTAATTTACGCCAAATTGATTAGATATGTACCTATCTGAATCTTCCGTGTGCCCACAAATAGGTAGTACGTACCTTACCTACATCCTAAACAACATGTTATTAGTGTAACGTGACCGACAAATCGCAGAAACCAAATTATAATATGATTATCTATGATCAATAACACAAGATAATGTTTTTTTGTGAAATCGATCTGTTTCCGTCGTTGTTTGGAGCGGATACCACCGAGGCCGACTTCTTGCGACCTCCTCCTCTCCAAATTGTACCTCTATATCATACATGGTATATAGTGAGGCTGAGGGCGTGGAGCCATTTTGGAAATTACTATGAGTATATGAGTGACTTTGATCAGCAACGCTGTACGATCCGACTGTAAGAAACATTGAAGTGTAAACAAGCTAAACGGTTATCTGGGTGTCCGTGGAGTTTCTTCCCGTCCTTCTCCATACGTAGGTACCTACTACGCTTTGGGATGGGCAATTAGCTTCATCTTTCTGAGTAACCGACCAATTGAAAATTCAAAAATATCTGTGATTGGTTTATCCACACTTCCACACTCATATTATAAATGCGAAAGTAACTCTGTCTGTATGTCTCTCTGTCTGTCTCGCTTTCCTGCTAAAGCTACTGAACCGATTTAAATGAAATTTGGTACACAGATAGTTTAGAGCCTGGGAAAGGACATAGGCTACTTTTTATCCCGGTAGTATGTTCCCGCGGGATAATTTCCGACCTCCACGCGGGCGAAGCCGCTGGCAAAAGCTAGTTTGAAATAAATGATTTGAGTTTCAGTTCTTGCAGCTCTGTAAACTGAGCAAACAACGCGAATAAAAAAAAATGCAGCATTAGACGTCGATAGGCTAAAACTATACTATAAAAACCGGCCAAGTGCGAGTCGGACTCGCGCACCGAGGGTTCCGTACAAACCTGTAGGTATTCTCGGTTTAAAAATATTTTTTTTTTAATTTTTATATTTCAGTTGATTGAATGTAAGGTAAATTGCGGTTTACGATTTCTGACGTTTTAAAAAAAAACTACTCACTCGATCTCGTTCAAACCAATTTTCGGTGGTAGTTTACATGGTAATGTACATCATATATTTTTTTTAGTTTTATCATTCTCTTATTTTAGAAGTTACGGGGGGGGGGACACACCACTTTGGAAGTCTCTCGCGCAAACTATTCAGTTTACAAAAAAATGATAATAGTAACCTCATTACCATTTTTGAAGACCTATTCATAGATACCCCACACGTATGGGTTTGATGAAAAAAAACATTTTTGAGTTTCAGTTCTATGTATGGGGAACCCCAAAATTTATTGTTTTTTTTTTCTATTTTAGTGTGAAAATCTTAATGCGGTTCACAGAATACATCTACTTACCAAGTTTCAACAGCATAGCTCTTATAGTTTCGGAATAAAATGGCTGTGACATACGGACGGACAGACAGACAGACAGACAGACAGACAGACAGACAGACATGACGAATCTATAAGGGTTCCGTTTTTTGCCATTTGGCAACGGAACCCTAATAAAAAATGACGACGAAGGCGAAAGGTCCCTGTCTCTTAGGAGTGTTGCAACCATAGATATCAACATGTGGTCGCAACCAAGAACGAGACTAGCCCCTATGGAATCATCATCATTTCAGCCGAAAGACGTCCACTGCTGGACATAAGTCTCGCCAATTTGGACGGGCTTGCCATAATCGCCACGCTTGGAAAACGGGTTAGCCATCGCAGTATGGTCGTAAAATGCATAGAGAACGCTGCTGCTCATTTTGTGGTAAGTCCCTTAGTCGCCTTTTACGACACCCATAGAAAGAAATGGGGTGGTACTATTCTTTAAGACCGACATCACACGGAACTACTATGGGATCGTTGCATTATAACTCTTAGATATAGAGGTGTAGATATTGTCACCTACTTGCGTCTGTCTACTGGCAATGCACCAGTCGCCGCTGTCGCGCCCGCTACCTGCTCATCTCAGCACACGGCTACTGTTAGATCACTAATAAGAGTAATATCAGTAACAATGCACGTCCGATGTACCACATATATAATTGGGTCATCGATAGCAGCACAATGCAGGGCGTCGGCGTCGTTAGCGCTGACCTCCGTGCTTCCCCACTGGCCAGTGAGATGGTACGCGGGGGCACCACGCGACACAGCTCCATTTGGGACACTCTCACTTTTTAAACGCATCATAACTCAAAGCATTTAAACCATTTAAAAGCACTTTTGAATTTTTAAGGAGTTGGTCAGTCAAAAAAATAAATTATGTTATCTATTCCATTCATTTCTATTCGATTTAATCTAAGCGTACTAGATTCATATGGAGAAGAACGGACAAGAATCTGCAAAGACACTCGATAATGCAAAGGAAATCTACATAGGAAGGACGAAATTCAGGAGACTGTATGAACTATGAATTTGTTGATGGATATGGAAAGACCGAAACCGATGTTCGACTTCACTAGAGCTAACCATTAATGATGCATGAATATTATGATCATAGAACTAAAAAGCTCATTCAGAAGTAGAAATTACGCAGAAAGCTTCCCAAATTAAAAAGTAATGTCTCAACATCGCCGCGAGAGATGGTGTCAGTCAGTCCTGCGCGAGAGCACGGCCTTCAACTTACGACTCGCGACGTCATAGTACTCTGCTGCGCCGCTAAAACGGCGCTTCACTTCGAGACACTAGGGGGTTGAAAATGAAAAAAAAAACTGTACCTTATCAGAACCCAGTGTTCTTCAATTTACACGCTTGCTCGCAAGCAGAATACAATTATTCTAAGGTTATAAGATCTCACCTTCACTAACAATGTATTTCTTGCAAATAAACATTTGATTTGATATGATTTTCTCCTCTCTCCTACAAGATCTTGCTCTTCCAAACAGGGTCCATAATTGTGACTTAAATATAATTATTTTCCTTCCCTATGTATATACATTATGATACGCAATAAAAAATTGAGAATTGAATTCGTACCAGAGATAACATATAGGTTGGGGCACACCACCATGTATTCAGTACATAATATAATTATCAGGACGCTTCTAAAAGAAAAAATATGTACCTGTTTCATCAAACATGGTTCCACGCTAAACCTTCTGGTTTTAACACCTTTCAAAGAAACACAGGTTTTTTATAAGGCGACGAAAAAAACCTCTGGAGGAGCTAGAATCATATGCCATAAACTTATAAGATCATGTTACCATTCATACAAACAAAAAATTGAGTCTGACATACTTGAAAACCCGAAGGCTTTTTGGGGTTTTATAAAGGACAAACGTAAGGAACAATCAAAGTTTCCCTCCAGTATGCGTTTGGATGGATCAATTGCGGAAACTGGGCCAGAAATCACCAATTTGTTTGCCCAGCAGTTTTCCTCAGTCTATAGCTCCAACCATGTAGGTAAAACTGAGCTATCCTCTACCGTACAACAAGTAATCAGTAAAATACAGTTCACAGAAAGAGAAGTTCTTACAAAGCTAAAGAAGTTAGACTCCTCGAAAGGTCCCGGCCCTGATTGCATCCCTCCCATTTTTATAAAGCGATGTTGTAATACATTGGCATTTCCTTTATGCATTATCTTTAATCGCTCATTGGCTGATGGCGTATTTCCTGAGGTATGGAAACAGGCAAAAATTGTTCCTATCTATAAAAAAGATGATCCTGCAGACGTAAAGAACTATCGTCCAATTTCAATACTGTCATGCTTTCCTAAGATATTTGAATCGCTTATCTGTCCCATAATCACACATCACTTCGACTCAACCATTTCACCTTGCCAACATGGTTTCAAAGCAGGACGTTCAGTTGAAAGTAATCTGATTCAGTTTGTGTCAGATATATCTGAAGCTTTAGACAAACGACTAGAGGTAGATGCAGTATACACAGACTTCAGTAGCGCTTTTGATAAAGTGAGTCACTCACTACTTTTGTCAAAACTAGCAGCCCACGGCGTGCACGGATCACTACTGAGGTGGTTTTCATCTTACCTAAAACAACGGTCACAGACTGTGGTTTTGAATGGTTACACATCACAACCATATGTTTCTATCTCTGGGGTACCGCAAGGATCGCATCTAGCACCAATTTTGTTCTCGCTGTTCATTAATGATATAGCACATCAAATTAAAAACTGCAAGTTTTTAATGTTCGCGGACGATTTAAAGATCTATAAGACAATAAAGACACCGAACGACTTGAACGCGATTCAAAGTGACTTAGACCGAATACAAGATTGGTGCAATGAAAATGGTATGGCTCTAAACGTCAAAAAATGTTTCCACATTACATTCACAAAAAAGAAACAAGCTAGTGTTACATCATATAAAATCAATAGTGTAACACTCGCTAAGGTTGATGAAATTCGGGATCTCGGAGTGATCATGGATAAAAAATTGACATTTAAGCAACACGTAGACAGTTGTGTTAAAAAAGCTGCCCAATTGTTAGGTTTTCTTAAACGTAATACGCAAGAATTTAGATCTGCTAGAACTAAAATGGTCCTGTACAATGCCTTAGTGCGCAGCAGGCTGGAATATGCCAGTGTTGCCTGGGACCCCCTTTACGCAATACATTCTCAGCGTCTGGAGAGCATACAACGGTCTTTCACCAAACACCTTGCATTTATATCCCCTGGCATATCCCATAGGTGTCCGTATCAACAGCGTCTGAGTTTTTTTAAAATGACCTCACTACGGCAACGGAGAATTATGCACAGTCTTATGTTCCTTTACAAACTAGTAAACGGTTGCATGGATTGTTGCGAATTGTTATCGCGCATTTCAGTAAAAGTTCCGCCTAGAATTCCACGCTATCCCATAACGACGATATTACAGCGCCCTACTACCTCTACAAATATAGGTCTCAACTCACCACTAATTAAGATGTGTGAGAACCTTAATTCATTTAGTAAGTCCATACCCGAAGCAGATATATATAACGACTCTAAGGTGAAGTTTAAATCAAGAATCTTGGCCTCCCTACAAACCAATACAACTTAGTTGAAATGTCAAACTAATAGTTCAAAATAATCTTATCATATTTACTCTGTTTTTATTTTATTTTTGTTTTTTTATTTTATCTTTGTAAATTGCTATTTCATTTCTCTTATTTAACTGTACACCTAGACTTAAGTTAGCAATTAAGCGGTAATCTGGCGTCTTTGTAGTCAATGCTGTGTTTACCTGTAATTGGCATATATATTAGAATATTGCCTTATGATTTAATGTTTGTATGTATATGTATGTGCTGTGGGTGAACCTTTAAGTAAATAAATAAATAAATAAATAAATAAATATGCTGAATTCATGGTTTAAGTGTGCGCATGTCCTTGCCTTCCTGTGTATTTTAACCTATTTGCTACTGTCTTTTACAGGCTTAAATTATAGTCAGGCTATTTTAATTACATTTAAGAGTTATCTCGTAATAATATGGACAAAAAAATCGTGAAAAAGTGCATTGTAGGATAGTAGATAGATTCGACGTTTAATGAACAATGAAGCAATTTGGCATAGAGCAGTGCAATTCTGCAACATGCGCCATTTTAGCGGCACGGCCTGCGCAAGTGCAGCTGAAATCAGCCGCGGGCACCACCAGCACGCTCAGTTACATAACGTGGGGCCAGCAGAGCAGTCGCTCACAGAGTGTAGTATAGTACAGTGACTGACGTATCATTTATACAAATTATATGGTCCACATCGGAAACGACGAAATTAAGTGCGAAATATGAATTCATCACAAATTAACTTTGGTTAGTATTTTTTTTTTTAAGTTTTATTATTCATTATAATTATTAATTAGCAATGCTAAATTTCTAGTTATAAACGATGCATTAGTTAAATCGGGTAGGTTATTATAATTGTCTACCCCAGCTCTAGTCTAATTAACAATTTAAATAATTATGAGCTACTCCAAAATCTTTTAAGTTTTACAATTTCTTACATTACATTCATTTTTTTTTAATATAAAGGCTTAATTAGGCTTTTAAAATCATTGATTCAGATAGTAATGACTTTTAACCCATTGAATGCCGTAATTACAGACACAATTAAAAAACCATTGTGTCTATACCAAATGTGGTATCTCAGGAACTTAGAGGTTAATAAAACGTCTTTTAAAGCTTACTTAACTACTTTAAAGTAACTAAAAACATACACAGTCCCACAATCTTTGTAGTAGGTAATAATCATAGGTGTCACAAATATGTAAGTAACAAAATTAAAGGAACCGAAATAGATAAATTATTGTGCCTCACTCACTAATTAACACAGAATTTACTCAATATTTATTATGTAGTGTTAATAAACTAACTAGACCATTAGGTATTCCCAAAAGGTTCTTGTTGGTCGGCGAATCCTTGACGTTTGCGCAACCCTCTAAACCGCCCGCCCACGCCCTACCATCACATCACACTCGTTTGATTATCTCACTGCCTTTTATTTACATCGCTGGATATATACGAAGGTGCAAAACGTGTTCCATCTGGAAACAGGCATTGGATACAAAACTAGTTTTTCAAAACCAAATATTCATATTAAAGTTGCGGTTGCAATAGTTACCCACCATCTTTCTTATTATGGTTGGTAAGTTAGATTTACATTTTATGATGGAAAATAATTTTGTTGCAATGAAACTGTTATTAAACTTATTGACAAATCAAGAAATTCCAATACATAATTAATTCAATAAAATATTTCATTACGTACTTGTTAGCTGTATTCGAAAACAGTCTTTAAGCACAATATTAGATCATCATTTTCATCATCATCATTTCAGCTGTAAGACGTCCACTGCTGGACATAGGCCTCCCCCAAGCACCGCCGTTTCTACCGGTTACGGGCTTCTCGCATCCGATAGGTTAGACAATCAAAGACAAAGACTTTCAACACGAAACTATTGCTTGATGTCATTGTTGAAATATTAATCGCATAAATGATATGGATTCTAAAGTTAACAACAATACCTACGTTAGTAGGAATGTGTGTTGTATTTCTTCTCCAGATACCATAATTGTAGGTACCTATACATATAATACAATCATAGTTTTGTTTAGTTTAGAATCTTCACCAGTTTGTAAAAAACTCGGGAAACAATCTCGTAATTGTCATCGATTCCGCGATTGATATTTCAACAATAATATCAGTCAATAGTTTCTTGTTGAATGTATTTTGTTGTTGTTTGTTTAACCTATGCTTACTCTTTTTGAATATAAATAGAAGTCAAACATTATATTATAAACATCTTTAAGAAATACCTATCTTGTGTAGTTCCCTTGTTTACTTTTCTACATCATTTCATTATTATTTGTTTACTCACTGTACCTGTGTTAATTGACTGGTTTAAAAATAAATCCACTAACTTGAATTACAGGCACTTACGTACTTTACTTAACGAAGTACGCTCCAATTACTTCCATGCAAGTTTCATTCAGCTCTAACCCTATTATGGCAGCTCTTGAAAGGCCTATATCTCTAGTCCTATTCTTGTTTCTCATGTAGATAACTCTTGTACCTTTCCAAGTGTACCCTCGATTTCAAACTCCCATCTTCGTTTTACGTTTTTCGGATTTCCGATTCCTGTTTTTGCACATTACGTAATTACAATAATAGTGTTAGCGGCAAGTAACAGTGGATATTTGTAAACTGTCGCACGTCACATACCTTCGTACTTCCCTATGTATGTACGCAGTCGCCGTGTTTTCAATCGTCTGCTAATGAATCATCGCTCCTCAATAAACTAGGTAAAAGATTATGTTAACCAGCATCTAGTAGATAATAACACAATGCCCTTTAATTATTCATGTAATTATTGCCAGCGACTGATGCACTGTGATTGTTATTAACGTTTAGCAATGGACTATGGTTTATTTGTACTCGCATCATATCGCTGGTAAATGCGCTAAATATATGGTTCTATAACATTCCATATTTATTACACACACATCATATATATTCTATAATATTCCATATACATATTCCAGTAGTATTCCAACAATTCCATCTTTTTTGGAAGAATTAACATTATTTGATTTAATTAAGAAATCAATTGTGTGTTGTTTTGTTCCTTTTTGATATGTATCATTTGAATTATCCCTTTTTTTTCCATCAACTCAACAGAAGTTACATAGTTTAAATCTTCTCTTGCTCTGTGTAAGTTCCACTAATTATATTTTCCGTTAATTATATTCATAACGTCATCTGTCCATCCTTGGCACGTATAATTAATTTCACTATCTTCTTAATCATACTTTTCAGTAGACGGTCCATTCTCGTAATGCCGCATTCTGTGCGACTACTCATTATATTGCCATTAGACGTAAATCTCCAAGATGTCATTGTGGTACTGCTTCACGTGTTGGTCTTTGTTTCATTTCATCTTCATCCGTTACTTCAGCAATTATAGATCTCCTTGAGTTGTGATTCATTCAGCACATCTATTGTGGAAATTATAACTAGCATAATTGTATCTATTTAGTTATTATAATCACGCGATTTAGATATTGAAAATAGTGAGTCATTCCACTTAAAAAAATTAAACGGTCCTAAAAAACGGATTCGTTTCCTCGGACCAGTAGGTTCTAATTAAATATCGTCGGTTTTTGTTTTTTTGTACGATTGTAAAAACTCCTGCACCCTTTTTAGGGTTCCGTTGCCAAATGGCAAAAAACGGAACCCTTATAGATTCGTCATGTCTGTCTGTCTGTCTGTCTGTCTGTCCGTCCGTCCGTATGTCACAGCCACTTTTTTCCGAAACTATAAGAGCTATGCTGTTGAAACTTGGTAAGTAGATGTATTCTGTGAACCGCATTAAGATTTTCACACTAAAATAGAAAAAAAAACTATAAATTTTGGGGTTCCCCATACATAGAACTAAAACTCAAAAATGGTTTTTTTCATCAAACCCATACGTGTGGGGTATCTATGAATAGGTCTTCAAAAATGATGATGAGGTTTCTATTATCATTTTTTTCTAAACTGAATAGTTTGCGCGAGAGATACTTCCAAAGTGGTAAAATGTGTGTCCCCCCCCCCCGTAACTTCTAAAATAATAGAATGATAAAACTAAAAAAAATATATGATGTACATTACCATGTAAACTACCACCGAAAATTGGTTTGAACGAGATCGAGTGAGTAGTTTTTTTTAAAACGTCATAAATCGTAAACCGGAATTTACCTTACATTCAATCAACAGAAATATAAAATAAAAAAAAACATTTATTTTTAAACCGAGAATACCTACAGGTTTGTACGGAACCCTCGGTGCGCGAGTCCGACTCGCACTTGGCCGGTTTTTTTTGTTTTGCTTTGGTTTGTGAGCGAAAACAAAAACTACCTCCGATTTATTCTTTGGGGTGCAAAAAGCGGTTTTTGTTATATTTTCCTTCTAAAGTATCAACGTTTCTAACTCTTGCTGTAGATAGCCTTCTTAACTTACCACTATGTCCATATCCCATCTCGGTTTTTCTTTCGACGGTGAATATTTAGGTAATTGTAATCATACCACTCATCTATCTGGCGTTGTATATTGCAGGAGTCCTGTGGTGTGTCCTGCTGCTGGCGTCGTCGTGCGCGGGCACTAAGTGGCGCTGGCCGGACGGTGAGACAGCCGCGTCCGTCCGCATCGACACCAAAGTACGGTTCATCGACAACGACGATGCCAAGTAAGTGAACTTGAATCTTCTACAACCTACACTGACTAAGATCCTCTTCCGGTCTCATATGTACCGAGTCCGGAACTTCAAGATCCGACGTAAGACTGCACCCTGCATATCGCATTTCGAGCTGGGTCCTAGCGGCTGTGAAATACAAAATAAGGCAAGTCATGGTGCTGGCAGCTAGGGCAGTTCCCGGTACTACAAAAGGGAGAAGGGCTAAACGGCTTAGTAGGTATAGGTACTGTGCCTGTACTCAAGAGTAGGTGGCACAAGGCTCCCAGTGATGATGATCCACCATCGCTTACCCAGAGCCGGGAACTCGGCAGCTGGAGCGAGTGAAAAGGGACTTCTTGTAACCACTACGAGGATCTGTGCTAATACTGACACAATGCCTTAACATTGACTCAGTTCGTTGCACAATTGTACGTGGAGGTTTCCCCAGTTTCACTCTTATTATTGGAATTTGAAATTGGAATACAATGAAACTTTTTGTGTCCCTGCTGCTGAGTAATCATAATACAGAAATGCGAACATTAGGAAGAAATATAGGTAGTAGATGATGTTGGCAACACCGATCAAGTCAATTTATTTTAGCGAACCCTGTAAATGGTTTCTTCATGTAGTTAACACGTAATTTAGATAGGCTGTCATATTCTATGATATATATTTTATGTGATTGAGTTTAGACTTTGCTTCTGTTGTGACACCTAACCCATTACTTACTAAGTAACGCCTTACTTAATAGTTCTGTATGAGTGTGTAATGCTTATTGTATGTAATCTTACGACATGGACCCTAAAATATAACGAGTGTATTCTAACCAGTTCTAAGTAAGGCCTGCGGCGAAGTAACAATTACGTAGGCAGGTATATATGAGCTGAATGTACCTATGACATAAATTGTGACGAATAAGTTTTCAAATACTAGATATCTGTTACTGTTACTTCTTTAACGAAATAGTTGTAACAAGTATTTTTTTTTAACGTTTCAATCACTGTAGTTACTTACGTAGCCTTGTTCGTTCTTACCCCACTTGAGGAACTAGACAGTGAGTTATTAATACGGCTATGCACTAAACTCATTCATGCTTGACCAGTAGTATTGTGCTGCCTGAATCGTAGTTAGAACTAGTCAGAAGTAATGATCATATTTTGTGTGTAATAGGTTGGTAAACAGGCCGACTGCCTACAAAGTTGTGACCACCGACCGAAACACCTGCAATATTTAGGATTGCAGGTTGAGAGAGAACAGCCCCGAGTGGCAATGCACCAACCCCATCGTACTTAACAACACGCCGTGTGCTCAATGGGATATCCCATCAGCAGAAATAATGACCACCCATACAACAACCCCTATATTATTTTATCACTTTAATAACAGCATCGTTCCAATGCAAGATTAAAATATAATAATATTTACTTACTAATAAACGTGGTAAAATAAAATAACAAGAGCATATATGTTTTTACTCAACAATTACTGCAGCGTACTTTCACATGCATATTTAGCATTTATAATCTAAGAACTCTTTGACACTATAAAAACTATGACTACACAGCCATTCATGCAGTTTATTTTTTAATAATCTAATATTTAAAATCTTAAGATTATTTGGTATCTTATTACTTATTATATATACGTTCACACATATATATACAACTTTTATTATATTTAGCTAGTCACGGAAGGAGATCCAGTACGAGCCTGAGACAATTCTACTGCAGAGCGATATGACAATATCTTCTATTGAATCAAAACTCTAATTAAATTGATTCATTCACTCAGTGGCAGATAACACAAACCCGCTATATAAATATGTCGGCGTTTGTTTTTGTTATTGACATATACATTTTATGGTTATGACCTAGATGACTAATTGGGCTGGCAGAGGTTGCCTTGGCCTACGGTTCTCTGATTTTATCAAATTTCGTATTTAAATACACCTTTTATAGTAAATCCTCGATTCATACGTAAATGTTCAATGCCATTCATCTAAAAAGATGTAATATGTCCTTATACTATTTTTAACATATTCATCTTGAAGTGTGGGCAGGAAAACCTATGAGCGATATTTCGAAGGTCTGACTATCTTTAACAACCGGAGGGTTATAGATTTTCCCATATATCAGGATTTATTTAAACCCGATAAAGGCAAGCAACTTTTGTTTTATTTATTTATATAAGTAGATCTCATAAGACACTTTTACACATCAGTATTATTTTGGTTAATATTTTAAAAACTAGCTGACGTCGGCATTTCCCAGCTGACTGTTCCCTGGCAAGAAATGCCGAAACAAACTCAGAGGTCATGGTCTCTGTTATAGTCCAAACATTATATAATTAGAATATAACATTTGGACTTTAATTTGTGCGTCTAACAATGCAGGGCCATGTCTGGAAGGGTCTTTTGAATAAAAAGCCATTGCAGCTTTAAGCTGACCTGTCCCAACAGACGGCAATGTATGTATCAGTCATCGTTTAGCTCAATCCTATTTTAGGGAGCCCAACTACCAGACGCTACCAGATTTGCAGGACATTTGCGTAGGTCATATACAAAATACTTAAACCGCCAGACAATTATAAAGTCATGTAATCGATCTCAAACCAACACAAGTATATATTTGGGTACAAAAGTCATGTAGTCTAGGTAAGAGCTTTAGGGTTTCTGTCATTAGTTTTACACAGCTTATAAAATGTGGCCCTATCTTCTTAAAAATATTGTTTGGAAGACAACAGACATTTTATATGTTCGGAGATAATGTTACAGAAATAAATTATGTCCATTCATTTGACAGTTTGTTTCGTAATGGTTAACCTTGGAACAGCTCATGTTTTGGCATTCAAGCGTTCACGTTCAAGGAAAGCTTTCCCTTGGCACCAAAGCTTTGAGGAAAAAAATACAAGTAAATAGTAGATAGTGTTGGTACGTTCTGATTCCAGTCGGCTGTCGGTACCTTGGCCGACATTGGAGCAGGTACCACATACAATGGCTCCCACGGCTAAGAATACCTTGCGTCATCCTGCACGGGTTTTATTTCGCTAATTTTGCGGTAATTTGCTGTAGGACACAGTAATTGGTAATACTATTAGCACAATAATGGTCGTGAAGTGGTAATACTGGTAATGCAATCAGAGGCGGGCGGCGTGCGCGCGTGTGACGTATGTCGCGGCACTGCGCGGATGTGTGCCGATAATTGAAGAGGCTGCTGACGTATTTTTATTCAAAAGGCTGCGAATCAATGATTGCCCATAAGGTAGGACGCCCTCAGCCGACGCAGCAGCTGGATATGAGTTGTTGAGAATCGAGCTGAATGTTGTGCATTTGGAGATGCCAATGTCCAGCAGTGGACTGCTGTAGGCTGATGATGATGCCGATGATGAATTGTGATTTTCATTTTTCAATTCAATTTCATTCGAAAACTATAATCACTGATCAACACTAGTTTTGGTGCCGAGCAACTGTATTTTTTTATTAACTTAGGACCGTGTCTAATTACATTCATACTAAAAATTTGACTTCCTACGTGTAGTTTTCTAGATATGACTTTTACAAAAAAAAAAAACAAATCTACGCGAAAAACAGCATTTATTAATTTGTTATGTTCATAAAAACTTTATTTTTCACGAATTTCGTGAATTAGGTGTATTGGGACAATCACGTTGCATACCCCACCAGTAGTCAGCCGTCATATGCCGATCCTAACAGCCTTGGTACCTCTCCTCTATCGTTTTTAGGTCCTGTTGAAACCATTTCCCTTGTTATCGCTATAGAATCTAAGATTCTCTGGAAATTGATCAAGACGCCTCTGGCGGTAGTGCACTTTGATGAACATATTACATCCTAAGTTCTTGGAGTTCTCTACAAGGGGAAAAATGCCATTTTGCGAATGAAAAAAAGGTAGCAGGACTTGCTACCTTGTACGATAGAACGTCACTTTTGTGTCTGTCGCCAACAAGTTTTTTCTTTTAATCTGGAAGCCAATACTTCCACAGATGCTTTAAGTAGCTCAATAATCCTTATCAAATCATTCAATTCTTCTTGAGTAAGAGGTTTTAGTCCTGTAGACGCTATGCTTTCGAAATCACTGCTCGCTACTCACGCTATTAATGATTTCGTCGAACGATGGTTCACGGGTAGGACAAAATGTTGGAACAGGTACTTCCTCTGAATGCGGCAAAGGTCTTCTAGCCAATTTTAAGTCCCAGACTTAAACGATTTTTTTACGTTAACACCACGCATATCAACACAGCAGAAGTAAAAATCATTTATGTGATTATTTTGTTCTTTTCATTGCATAAGCACTCCGAATGTCATAGGTAGGTACGGCTTCTTTTACTACTGACCCATTGTCGCAAGTGTCCACAGCCAATTTAAGGTATCCACCCACGGCTTGTATTCATCCACAATTTTTGAATTAAAGTTAGAAAAATAAGATCTTTTATGAAATCTTTCATAGATTTTCTGTACTTTTAAACTGTGTATGTAACAATACACATATTGTTAATTGAGACAACTTTTTTACGATGAAGACATAATATTAAAATCAATTTATTTATAGAAATGAACCGAGAAGTTAGCAAACCGAGCGCATGAAAGTACTGATTACAGCCAATATACAAAACTGAAGGTAAATCCAAAACTACACGTAAGAAAAAAAAAATAAAAAAAATGTTTTTAGTGTTATCAATGGTTACTTAATAAAATCCATTATCACTAACTCTGCACCAAAAAAAAGAAAATTTGTTGACCTGTGATCGGTTGCTTTCTAACCTTCAACTATATCCGATACCCCGGGTTACTGATCTCATTTGGTGACTGTACATACATAGATAAAGAGCTTTTACAACACCATTTTTTCATACCAGTTTGTAGTGTCATCCTGAATTTCGAGTGTCATCCTGAATGTAATTATTATTAATTTAATTATTATATTATAATTTAGATCAGCTCAAAATGTGCGTAAGTTAAACCTGATATAGAGGTTATCTCTTAATTTGAGTTATTTCAAGTCTCAGGATACATAAATCACACATTCGGGTTTCCCTGCGCACACGCAACCTTAACTGAAGTTGCCTCATTAAATATTGAACTAAGTATAATTGCAAGACCCAAATCAGACACGCTAGAGTAATTATCGACTTTAAATCTAATACAAAGCATGAATCACTTCGGGAGATATTTAAAAATCTAGAGGTTGCAGAAAAAACCAATCGCGAAATCTATAAAAAAGGTAACCTATAAGAAGTTTTTATTGCCAAACACTTAAACAAAAGTTTGAGTGGAGTAGTTTGGCATGATGTAAGTAATGACGGTTACATTACGTTTAGCAACGATGGCGGATCTATCGAGAGTGTTGCAAAGTTCTACTTTTAGTATTGTTACTGATCGCTTGTGATGAAGTCTCATTACGTGTTATTCTTTGGAACAATGGAAGTCTCCCTTGCTAATGAGAGCTACTCGTTACAAGATATGACTTTACATCCACGTTGCGCAGCACAGAAGTTCCATCATTGATTCAGATTTTCGCAATCATTATAATCATCATCATTTCAGCCGAATGTTGTCCACTGGTGGACATAGGCTTCCCCCAGTTTGAAGGATTTTGCCATAAATGCCACGCTTGGCATGCGGGTTTGCGATCGCAGTATGGTGGTTAAATTGATAAAGGACGCTGCTGCCCGTTCTCTAGAAAGTCCCTTAGTCGCCTCTTACGTCACCCACAGGAAGAAATGTGTTTCGCAATGTGGTCGCAAAAACCTTGTCATCATCACGTTTGTTCTGTTTTGAACGTTTTAGCAGAAACGGGCTTCTCAATATTAATTTTTATTTTATTAATTTAGGGACAATAAACAACTACAACATAAAATTTTAACATAATATCGAAGACTAAATATTAAAATCTTCAAACATTAAGTATGAAGAGAAATGATTAAGCTGAAGAGTATATTTGTTTTAACGACGGATTTCCTAGAACTGCCAGTCGGGTTGCGTTTGATAGCCCAATTTTTGAGCAAGGTTATGAACATATATGAACAAGGCTATTTAAAGTGGCGTAGCAACCCTTAGGAGCCGAGCAAAATGTCATAAAGGGCTATAAACGAAAACGAATAAATAGCGCCGACACGCGATGGGATGTGACAGAAGCCAGTAAACTATTATACACTAGCTTTTGCCGGTGGCTTCGCCCGCGTGGAGGTCGGAAATTATCCCGCGGGCACATACTACTGGGATAAAAAGTAGCCTATGTCCTTTCTCAGGCTCTAAACTATCTGTGTACCAAATTTCATTTAAATCGGTTCAGCAGTTTTAGCAGGAAAGCGAGACAGACAGACAGACAGACCGACAGACAGACAGAGTTACTTTTGCATTTATAATATTATAATATATATAATATAATAATATATAATATATAGTAATATAGTATATATAGTAAGTATAAGTAAGTAAGTATGGATAATATGTAAGTATTTTGCATTATTATTGTAGGTATTGGTACCTAAGGTTCATAGAACTCGTTCATTAGTCAAACATCGAAAGTTATTGTCTCGAGAAAGTTGAGAGCGCCACAAAATTAAACACCCATAAACATGTACAAGGAGTAGTTTCGTGCAGAACTACCTCCTCCTAAGTACCGTACTCAGTACGTCACGTGGTCAAATAAACAGCTGTTACAGCGAGTATATGCCAACTTATCCACTTCTTCTTTTGTGGTATCGGTACGAGCTAATTGGTTATCCTAATGTAAACACACTATTCTTCAGAATTTTAATATTTTTTACTGTGACGTCGTATGTTCGAATGTGTCTGCTCAACAACGTTAATAAAGCAATGGATGTTCACCGAATCTACAGTTCACCGAATATCTGATTGACTACTATGTTTTCCAAGGTACAGTAACCGCACGTTAGTTACACTTGGATCCTTAGCTGGCCTAGCGAAGTTTATATAGAAATTGAAACCAGCTCATACTGAATCAGTTATTATCACAGAGGTGAGGCATACTCTACAGCAGTGTCGCGCCCTACAGGCCCTAGACACACACCTCTCTGATGAAATGAAATAAAAATTATTTTTGCAAGAATTGTAGTACATTACAGATGGTCGGGTTATTTTACAGTATCTAAGTAATACAATTCGCTAAACCTAGCATGCAAAGCAATTGAAAATATTAATTAAATAAATGAAGATATAAAATTCGAACATAAATCATAGTTATTAAGAATAACAAAGTCAATCATTTGTCAAATTTTAATAGCAATAAATGAAATAGAGGGTGAATAGGAGGTTATTTCAAATGTATGTTCAGAATCTTTTGTTTCTTTTCAGAGAGAGTCAAACGAAGCCCGAACGCGTGCAGGCCGACGAGGTGCCGTTCAGAGAACCGGAGGACACGGACGGCTTCTACAACCGGCCGCCCGGCGCCGGACGCTACCCGGTGCGCGTGGAGGCGCACCGCGCGCCCTACCGCGTCAACGGGCACGGCATCTTCCACGTCAACAAGTATGTATGCACTGGGCCACCGCCTTGTCTTGTTGGTCTAATGACTGCAGTGGTCAATAAGAGCCGCAAGACATGGACATCTTTTACAACCGGCCGCCCGACGCTGGACTCTGCCGCGTCGACAGGCACGGCATCTTCTGCCCAACAAGTATGCATTGGGCAGTGCTTTAAGGATCTATTGATGGCTGCTGATAGTGAGTCAGCCGTTGTTGAACATTTTTATGAAATTGTTCCGTGAAATTTGTTAAAAGAAAATGAAATGGTGCCGTTTGTTCTGACTTTGGCAAATATTCGCCAAAATCAGAACAAACGCCGTCAACAATTTATTATTAGTTATACCAACTTGCCTTGTCTCAAACGAAGACGACGTGTTTGGGATCCTGAGTTCGATTCCCCGGTGGAGAGTTTCCCATTCCGACTTAGTATAACGCGAAATCTGAATTTGTAGGTAGCAATACGCTTGCAGGGCTTGCCGTATGTCATTTAAAAAAATAAATCAGCTGTTCTGTCATTTTGATCGTGTTCTTGCAGTATTTTTTTATGAAACAGCACATTTTGTAATGTATGTGTGTGAATATTTGCACACCATTTGTAATGTTAGAATGTAAAGGGGCTGTTATATGTACCTAGTTTTAAGATCAGACAATGTGAACCAACATTCTGGCAAATAAATGTGTTTGAATTTGTAATAATATTATATTTCTGTTATTTCAGCCAACAGCCGCAGAATGCGATATCCGACGGAACGCTCGACTCGCTGCAGTACTGCAAGTGTGTCTCTAAGCCGGACTGCAACCCACGAGCTGACTCTGCGGTAAGCAGTACACAAGTACCCATTTCTTAAACAAATCTTTTAACGCAACACTATTGCGCAAAACATAGCATTACCAAAGCGGTTTTTTGGTTTGCTATATGTATTCTCATACAACGGCACTATGTACACATATTCTGTTTTTACCTTATCGCCTATTTAACCAGCGCTGTTATTTCCAGAACGCGTGCGGTCTCGGCAAGTTCCTGTGCTGCTACCCACGCCACAACAACAACGGTACGCCATACAATATCATTTTTTCTCTACTGTCCAGTCTGCCCACCACTGTCAACATTTTATATCGATAGATTCTTGCTATGATATGATAGTTCCTTTAAATTTAAACACAAGTCATTCGCGACGACTCCAAAGTTGGGTTACCTAAATTGTAATAGTGGTTTTGTTGGACAAGCGTTGCTAAAATCCTCAATTTTGTTTTAATTGACAGAGTACTTCAATGAAGTAGAAGACCAGCGTCGCGAAAACTATCCGTACGCCCCACAGTTCGGCTCCGGTTCCAGCGGCTCCTTCGACAATCGCGGAGTACTGGTCGGGCCCGGGGGACCCACAGGCCTCATCGGTCCACAGGACAAGCAAAAGCAACCCGCTGTGCTCGTCGGGCCCGGCGGACCTACCGGTATCATCGGACCGGCACAACAGGGCGACGGACTAGGGAGCCCAACGGCGCAGAGGGGGGTCTACTTCGGTCAGTCAGGATTCGGGTCGTATGGCCGACGACCAGTACTAGTGGGGCCCGGTGGACCCACGGGCATCATCGGGCCTGGCAGAGGTGGCCGACCTAACGTGCTAGTAGGACCGGGCGGGCCTACTGGCATCATCGGCCCTGGATACGGCAGGCAACCTGGACTGCTCGTTGGCCCTGGCGGCCCCACCGGCTCCATCGGGCCGGGCCGCCCGATCCTAGTGGGTCCCGGTGGCCCCACCGGTCAGATAGGGCCCCAGGGATTCTACGGTAAATAAAATGTGCCCTGTGTCGTGTGGTGACTAATACAAATACAGAACTAACCAGTTACATGTTTTTGTTGTTTACGTTTGTATAAGACTGTGAAGTGTACCGTAACCATCAGTGCATGTGGATGTAAATATTTTGATTAATTAGTAACGAACGTGCGCCGTCAGTGTTAACTGCGATAAACCATCAGCTTTGTATTGATGTTCAGTTGTTCGCACCTCGCGTGCTGGCGAGTAGTGACGGGTGAGACTCTTGCAGGCTGTGCGCGCTCCAGGTGGAGGAAAGCCAAGCCGGACGACCTGCCTGCGCCCGCGCCGACAGACACGGTACACACACACAAGCACAGGCGAAACAATACCAAGGAAACGGAGTTATGTTACTGCAAAATATAGATCGTGGAAAATTCCTTGTTTTCTTTTGATATATCTGGGTAATGTCTATTAATACTTTCAGTCCCAAAAAAAAATACCTAAAAGGATTTCTTAAGAACTCACTTGTTAGTTAGGAATAAATCTAATTCTAAATATTTTTTCCTATTTATAAGAAGCTAAAACTGATCGATAAGGGTCATAATATGACCGAACTTCACCGTACAGAGGTGTTTGAACTCTCCAGGTGAAGTGCCAGTAAAATGGCGATATAAACAAGCCGACATTCCTCGAGTCAGATGTGTCGAATTTATAATGAAAATAAGCCAACGTATGCGATAGAGGATAAAAAATGTGACGGATGGCGGGCTGGCGGCGCGCCAGGCGCCGGCGCACCTCGCACGATACAACGGATCATGGAGAATAGAAGGCACACCAGCGAGGTAATACTTTGGAACCATCCAAATAGTCTCCACAATGTAGTTGTTGTCAACAAGTCAGTGTAGCCAAGGAAACAAGGTTGACGAATGTACTCACTCGCAATGACAGTTCATATATATACCCATAGAATAGATAGCCTGTAGGTATGTCTTTCTAGCACTAGACCTTATAATAATGAGTGACGTGTATCACATTGGCATTTTGTAAATGATCGCCTTACCAGAAACACGCTCGCAAATGCTCCTAAATGATAAAAGCAAGCGTTCGTTTTTCAAAATTGACCTTCTCTGTTTCTTGTCTCCTCCAGCGCGCGCGCACGTAAATCTAACGCACTTACCCACATTGTGCTGTAAATCTCCATTTCTGAAATTCTATTGCGAAAGCATTTGGTCGTTATTTCGGAACCAGTTTTCGAGTATCGTACCTACAATGATTTTTGCAATTGTTGATCTGAATGTATGCGGTCTCAGCTAGGAAGAATACATAAACATAATCAATCATTGCTAAACTGCAATCCGAATCCCCGTAAGGAGGACTGGCAACAACTTACCGATAGTAGTGATGACGATGATGGAGTAAAACAGCGCGCCGGTGAAGGTCCACTGGATGTGGTCAGTGCTCTCGTTGCCATCCCAGCCGCGCACCTTCATCTCCAGCAGGATCGCGTTCTCAAAGTCCTGCAAACACATACCTCATTTTACTTTCACATGTCCAGATTCAAAGTGTGTACCTACAGTTCTGCTACAGACAATAGTTGAAATATAAGTTTTCCAAACACAACACGAATCGAACCCAAGGCTTATAGTAGCTCCGACCAAGTCGCCAATAATGAGACTGGTATACAGTCTCATTATTGGCGACTTGGTCGGAGCTATCGTGAAAAATGTAAACGTATAATTTGAAAACAGAAATAAATCAAAGAAAACATCATCAAATCGTAAAGCATACGCATATAAAAACGTTCATAATAGTATCTGAGAGCTTCACCGTGGCACACTGCTAATAAATATGATCATTCGTTCCCAAGTAGTTCTCTATCAGGTGCGTAAAAGTGGAATCAATATTTTGTTTAACCTTGGATGTTTCGGCTGTCTGTGACTGGCCTCTTCGTTACGTCTAAAGAAATAAAAATACGTGACAGCTTACCATTTTTCACCTTACGTTTCTAAAAATCACCAACTTCCCAAGAAGTTGCGTATCCTGGTATCCGTTAACTAAATCTATTGTTCTACCTAATGTACTTATATGTTGGTATACTTCAATACATAGTATAAAACAAAGTCACTTCCCTCTGTCTGTCCCTATGTATACTTAGATCTTTAAAGCAACGCGACGGATTTTGATGCAGTTTTTTTTAAAATAGATAAAGTGATTCAAGAGGAAGGTGTAGGTATACGTATAATACGCTGGCGAAGCCGCTGGCAACAGCTAGTATTAAATACATAAACTAGATTAGACAACAACAGATGTCGTCACTCATTAAATTATAAACTTACAACAAGACACTGCAACTAATTATCCTTTTGTCTAACTGAGTAGTTGATCCAACCAATATGCACGATCTTTCACCGTACCGTTCTTTATGAAGTCCGCTATTTCTATGACAAGGAGCTGAAATACGGTAAAACCCATAATATGGTTACCTTGAGCATGTCGACGACCTCGGAGGTCCAGTTGGTCTGGTTGAAGAGCGGCACGGTGCGCGTCATCGTCCAGATACTCTGCGTCGTGTTGCTGCGGATCTGCGATATGTTCTGCTTCACCTGCACCAATACAAATAAACACAGTTATCGACAGATATGTGGCTTCCGTCTTCTAAGGAGCTCATTCCTCATTATACTTCCTTTGATGATCAGAAATAATTAAACTTACCATTGCCCACGCGTATGTGACTATTTAGGATATATGAAAGAAGTTAAGTTTACTGGCTAAACAGACTAGGAAAAAACATAAATATAGAAAGTATACCGAACATCATACGTATATGTGGGTCGATGAAAATCGACTTCATAATTGAAGACAGCTAGACATGCAGATGTGTTCGTAAACATTCTGGTTCCCGCTGAATATCATGAAGCAGATGTAAGCGACCTATATACTCTTCGATTGCTAATATTACATTGTTAGGATTGAATACACATACCTATACAACGATGGTTTTAACAACATTACTGCTATCTCAATTTAAAAACCATTCATTTTTATTTCGGACGAAGTACCCTTCACTTGGATTTACAACCATAGATTCTAAGAAAGCTCTAATCCTACGCCAAGTTTATGAGCATTGTTTAATTAGCGTGTAGCTGTCGGCTACCTGGCGTGCGGCCGCGCCGACGTGACGTGTTTGCTCGGACCACCTGCACAGATTGATGGAAATACACTTTCCAGTCTAAATGAAAATGTAATCGCTAAATTCCAAAACCCTATGACGGTTTTGCCAGAAAAGACAATGAAATAAGACTTAAAATCAGTAGGAGAGACAAACATATAAATCAATCAAAATCAAAAGTCATTTATTCAAACTAGGCTGAGAGTCAGCACTTTTTGAACGTCAAAGTTACAAAAGACAGTCCCCCCATAACGCCCACCCTTCGACTGTTCCTAGTGCTGTAGCTGGGAAGAAGAAGTGGCGGAACAAACTCCCCAGCAGCACAGCTGTCTGTTAAGTTAGAAGAACTTGATTCTATACAATATTGTGTAAGTAATTAATATTATAAAACAAAACATACATTATTCGCCATATGTCAGCTAGCACACGCCATAATGAATTTAACAAGATCGACTGCTACACCTGCACTGAAAATGTTAACTGATATTTTTTATTATAATTGGCTAGACATGCTGCTACTGCTGAAGATGAAATTAGAACAGTATTGAAGTCACATTGATGTCCAAATCCAATTGTCATCATTATTCTTGACAAAATTTTACGTTTAATTGAACAAACATTATTTTCGTCATCCACAACCCCGTGTGTTTCATGTTTTTACACTAGTCGTGTTCGGCGACGTTTACTAGTGTTATTGACTGGATCGTTAATCAGCTCGGCTTCAGTACTTTGTGGCAGCGTGCCATTCTTTGATAAAACAAAATTTATAGTCTCCAAAGTAGCACGATTGAAAATAGATTTCATAATAAATTAGTAAGTATTTTGGTTGTCTTGAAGAAATCTATTTATTATTTTAATATCCAAATCACAATATGGCGGCAAAAAAGTGATAACTATCACTTTTTTGCCGATCGCTACTTTGAAATAATACAAAAAATAAAGCAGTATACACAGAGACGCTTAATGGCAAGAGAAATCGCGGCAGGGCCAGACGGAGATGGCGGATGAGCTGGGCTCTTTTAATAAAGATTGGTCCTTGGCAGCTCTGGACAGAGAGACGTGGGAAGAGAGTAAGAAGGCCTTAGTCCAGCAGTGGGACAGCAAGGGCTAATAAAAAAAGACACAAAGACAGTATACTACTATGGCTAATTAACATAGACGAAAGAAATTACTGCTTCTGTAAAGTCCGATAGATGTCTAATTTATATCAACTGCGCACTTCAGCGATTCAATACATGCCTATGATTTAGATACAGATTGCAGTTACATAATTGATATTGCCAACATACGAATTCTCTCAGTTTACTCGTGATAAATCCTACCTAAATATAACGGCTTTAGCAGCTCTATTGCATAATGGAACGTTGGATAGGGAGAAATCCAAAGATCATACAGCATGGTTCGCACACGGTACGAGTCGTTATCAGTTCCACCAAAGGCCGTCGATATGGCACTATCGAATTTTCGGAAAAGCTTGACACTGTAGGGGTCCTCTCTGGCACTCATGTCACGGCTATATGATAGTATCATTTAATCGCTCAGGAACTGAAGTTTTCTAAGTATTATTTATAGCAATCTTTGAGTTCATACTTTAATAAGTTAGATTGACCTTACTGTGGATATAAGAATATACCTCTATCTCGTGCTCCGCCTCCAGCTTCTCGAAGGTGACGGCTCCGAGGATGCAGTAGGCCACCACCAGGCTGATCATCACGAAGTGTGAGAACACCACCGAGCACAGCTTCCATGTGTAGTACAGCACCTGGTCACGTCAGCACACGTTACACACCACATTGGCAAAAAGACGTGACCCCTCGTTTGGGGGAAGCATATGTCCAGCCGTAGACGTGTTTCGGCTGAATAGATGATGATGACTACGAAATGAAAACAATGAATACCATGTACTTACAGCACTACCATAACTACCTCGTTGGTCTTTTGGTAGCAAGCGCTACTGCTGAGCATGAGGTCCTTCGATTTCCGGGTCGGGCAGTGTTATTGGGTTTTTCCATCTGGAATTTCTCAGTAGCAGCCCGGAGTCTGGATTTGTGCCCGGTTGATGGCAAAAGGCTCGCCTTCTATTACATGGGACTTAAACATAACTGGCGAAATGTGGATGTAAGTACTGTAGGTACTTAACTCTCTGCTTAGCCCTTCGGGAAAACAAGGCGTGATGTTATGTTATGTTACAGCAATACATCCATTGCAAGTACGGATTACATCATTTTTTAAATCTGTGTTTCTAGAGGTATGTGTGCCTGTATTGTGTACGTTGAGTTGTTTCTAACTTTGTAAGGGCTTAGATCATCTCAGGGTTCGTTTGGCACGTAATAATTACTGTCTTGAAATCAATGATAAATCTTTGTAGCGTCCAAGCAATTGTACTATGCCCTTCTACCACATGCTCTACTCATTAACACGAAGCTCTAGAGATACCATGCATCGAAAGCTGTAGGATTACATTTCAACCTAATTTATAAAAGTTTTATTAACACAGTGATGATATTCATCGATCTCCCACTCCACTCGGCTCAGCCACAAAGAACGCAGAACGCGAGGAACATTGCGAAAAACCCACAATGCAAAAGAGATTGTTTGTTTGTTTTCACTATATGTAGAGCTTCTGCCAAATTATAGACTAGAACAATTTTCATGAATTAAATCTACAAATTCATGTTCACTGGTTATTCTTTTCAAACATTGATGTACCTACATATATCAATGTTTCAAAACTATATTACGAAATTAGTAACATGAAATTACATGAAGTTAAAGGGCGATTTTAGTTATTGGTGACAGTACCATGGTTCACGCGGTTGACTAACGCTCCCGGCAGACGGACCCGCTGCCTGCACTCTTGTACGAAAAAGTAGCCCTTTGGTTTTTAGTCACTAATTTTGTAATGTTATTTAGGTTTTTTACAAATATAACCGATGTTGCACACACTTTGATATCGAATGGTATATAGATTGTTGTTGATGAACACTTGAACAGAACAAGGCGTCGATGCTTATTAGCTAATTTAATACTGCTTGTTTGAGAAACGCTAATGTGCAATAAACCTCATTGAAACGTTTTATAAACTACTTAGTAACCACAAAAACTAGATTTTAATGCACCAACACGGAGCTTTCAAATGTCCTTAACGTACACCGTATATGGGACCGTACGTAGGTACACCGTAGGTATATGGGACCGTACGTACATCGTATATGGGACCGTACGTATACCGTATATGGGACCGTACGTAACGTACCTTATAACAGACTCATTAGGTATCATCTGCCTAGCCTTTTCTTAAGGTCAGCTACTAGCTAACCGCTTTTTGAGATTAGTCACTGTTACCTTAATATAACAAATTATTGTAGTGAAATCGAGATCTGCAATATTATGTTATGTTATGATGACATCATAAACAACGTGGCCTAATAAATATATATTTTGTAGCTTGTTCCAAGAGCACTCAAACACGCGCGTGTTTATTGTAATGTGTCAAAACAAGAAATTCACCGAGTGTATTACTTGGCATGAACTGTTGCTAATAACACTTTACAAGGAGCCTCAATAAATCACCACCACATAGCGCCACGAGTGATAAAAACTGGGGTTGATTGAATCTAGCAAGTGATTTTAGATTCTTTATGGCTACATATATTATCGTTTATCTTTTGTGAAATCATGAAATCGCGAGCGCCAATACACATTGGGTCTCATATGGGTATACATATTGTGTAGGTAGTAAATAAAATTCTGCGTAGAGCTACAATGTACGTAAATTGCAGTATTATAGCTGAGAGTCACTTTGTTCTAGTGATTTAAGAACAAGGGTTCCATTTGTACCTTTAAATTACATGCTTTTATATCAAAGCCTATCTCAGTTGTCCATTTAACAGCTCCAGTTCATCACGACTACTTACTTTGGCACACTTACTGGGAGGCGGCAGGGGGTACTCCCCCCGCTCCACGCGGACTTCCCGACGAGACATGTTCACTGGTCACCGCCCTGTGTCACTGCTCATGAACAGCATGAGACTTTACAGCCAGCACTTCACTTCATCCATGACGCGAAAACGTGAACAGACACACTCGCGGTTGTTACTTGTTTCACAAAGACCTGCGCTTAACAAGTACCACAGGTGAGCTCCTTAGGGCACAGCAGCAACAGCACATAAATCTCAATGTTTACGCTTCGTCCACCGCCGGCACTGATGCCAGTAACAGATCAAACGGCGTTGATCCCACAATATAGCATTTAATTTATACTTTGGCAATAAATCTCGCATAGACAACGTTATGATATGTGCTGCTAATATTTACGAGTTATGTTTATTGGGTTAGCGGATACAGCAGTACGCGTGCCGAGGGCGGGCGCTGGAACACTGCACGCGGGATATATCGGGAGCCGCGAGCTGCCACCGCCAACGAATCCGCGACCGCTCGGTTTACGATCAAACCCGCCGGTTATTTGGGTCGTTATGCATAAACCCATTCACAAGCCGGCTAGTTACGTCGGCCACGTGTCAGGTGAGCGCCACACGTGTCTGGAGCACACTATTGCGAAATGGCGGTATCGAAGAACGTCACCACTAATTGGTTTCAACTGTGAGGATATCAATTCGTACTGATGGCGATGGTGCCTATAGAAACGATAAGAACGATTTTCGCATACTGGGTGATAGCAGTTGGAAGTTGGGAGGTTGTATTATGTCTAGCAGGCGGGCAGGCATATACTGATGATAAAGAACATGAAGAAGTCAGAAACATGTCACCACAGTGGTCACCCAACAAGGTGACTAATATGGTTCTGAGAACTTATCCAGAAAGATTGTATAATGGCCATCTTATTTTACAACTCAATCAGCTTCTGTACAGCTCTAACCATGAAGGCAAAAAGAGCTCGAAACCTACATTTATCTTTGCTTAGTTACCTTTATGACAATAGTTTCGATTAGCCTCTGCTGTAACCGTGAAAATTTATTATAATTATTCGATTGACTAGATTTGAAGAACAGAAAAGCGTTATTTTATTGGGAAAATAACACTCCGCCATCGCCATTATATTTTTATATCTCGAGCGACTTTAACTAATGATGCAACGACAGGCTGTCTCCCGCCGGCCCGCGGCCACTCGCACGACGGACTCGGACTCAATCATTTAAATAAATGGTCAGCGACGAATAATTGACAGTTGTACGTTTCTACTGGGACACTTGTTCCGTGTGGTGCCGGACATAAACAATAACACCATCCCAATTCTTCCCGTGGGTGTCGTTAGAGGCGACTAAGGGACTTACTAGAGAATGGGCAGTAGGGTTCTCTATGCATTTTACCACCATACTGCGATCGCCAATCCACCTGCCAAGCGTGGCGATTATGGCAAAACTCCCCCAAATTGAAGAAGGCCTATGCCAGCTCTGCACGAATTTCGGCTGAAATGGTGACTGACTGGGACTCTAAGAAACGAAACATCAAAGCACAGTTGTGCAAAGAAGACTTCCACATTGGTGTTCGATGGCTTCCTCATCCTCATAGTCGTATTATACACAAGACTCATATCATTACACTAGCTTCTGCCCGCCACTTCGTCCGCGTTAAATTTCTTGTTCCCCGACCCTTCCCGTCGCGTCGAATCGCCTACCCGTGCGATTTTCCCCGTTTTTGAAACATTTTTCATTACCGTTCCGCTCCTCTTGGTTGTATCGTGATGTTATATAGCCTATAGCCTTCCTCGATAAATAGGCTACCCAACACAAAAATATTTTTTTCAATTCGGACCAGTAGTTCCTAAGATTAGCGCGTTCAATCAAACAAACAAACTCTACAGCTTTATAATATTAGTATAGTATAGTAAGTATAGTATAGATTACGATACAGGCACACACAAATATGGCATCAAATATGACGTTGCGGTTGACACTTGAATTAAAACACAATTTACGTAATTAATTAATTCTTATTATGTTTACAAAAAAATATTATAAAAATGTTTATCACACGTTGCGTGGAGCTGCTTGTTTACTTATAGATACATGCTTACGTCTACATAAACACATCATTTATTACAATAAATATAATTTATTTACTTATATCAGGGAACAGTAGTTATATACAGGGCGTCCCACGGATACGCCACATGGAGGGAAAGTACCTTGAATATTGTAGATGGAACATTTTACTGAAAGAAGACATTATTTCAATTTTAAAAACAATTTGAACTGCATTCATAGATATTTAAATAATTGCATGGTTAACCCGGGAATCGAACCCGTTACACGAGAAAAATAATCATCCTGTAGTTTTATCATACCAATCCAAAAGGCTTTATGATAAGGATTATTTTTTGCTAAATAACATAGTGTCAAAAATAAAAGGAAGACCATGAATTTTAACATTTGATGTGAAATTTTGTTCAGAAAAAATAAAAGCTGACATTGCCGTAAGGACATACAACTGAAATTATCATAAGTACCTATTACCAATAAATGTATCCACTTGAGAAGTACGCATCATTTCCCTATTATAATTTAAGTGCATGATAAAATGATAAAGAGATACGTAATTAGTACCTACTAATTACGTATCTCTTTATCATTTACCTACCTGGTCCAGGTTGTATGCAACAAATCGAGCCGCATCCTGAGCCGAAAGACGCGTAAATTATTTTGTCCATCGCAATGCGGCTGGTTGATTATAAAAAAAATAATATAAAACATATCCACCACGACAAGATAAAAAAATCGACAGGGAGCGAAATAATCAAAAGAGTGCGACTTTGTGTTCAACAGGAATGGACTCATTTTGAGCTTTTGATAAATTGATTAATTTTGTATTAAAAATGTTAAAATCCATGGTCTTCCTTTTATTTTTGACACTATGTTATTTAGCAAAAAAATAATCCTTATGATGAAGCCTTTCGATCGGTGTGATAAAACTACAGGGTGATTATTTTTCTCGTGTAACGGGTTCGATTCCCGGTTCAACCATACAATTATTTAAATATCTATGAATGCAGTTTAAATTGTTTTTTAAATTCAAATAATATCTTCCTTCAGTAAAATGTTCCACCTACAATATTCAAGGTACTTTCCCTCCATGTGGCATATCCGTGGGACGCCCTGTATAGGTACAATGGTTCTAAGTCATTATCTAAATCTAATATATCATTATATATATTCTATGTATAGATATACTTGTTGGTGGTAAGATTTTCTTATAATTATGACAATAACTAGCTGGCAACGTTTAATTTAAGTTTTACAAAATATTAACAAAACATAAATAATCTTATAAATATAATAATATCTTGATTTAAAGTAGGGTCATCAAATCACATTGCAAACTGGCAGGACACCCACAATCTACCTACAGGGTTTATGCTGATTGTACATATGTATTCAAATCGCAATAATATCATCCAACAAACCTGACCATTCTAATTAATATTTAAGTATGAATACTTGATGAATTTCAATCATAAGAGCTGATTCTTGTAAGCAAGTGGCCCCGTTTGTCGTACCAGTAACTCACCGCATTACGGCCCAGTGTGTGCTACTGCCAGTTAGCAAACCGCCCGAAATACACACTCTGTCTAACTTGATGACACGGTTGCTGCCACTGAAATGGGTAACCATGGCAACAGCAAATACGAACTATCCATACTAATATTATATAAATGGGAAAGTGTGTGTGTCTGTTTGTCCGTCTTTCACGGCAAAACGGAGCGACGAATTAACGTGATTTTTTAAGTGGAGATAGTTGAAGGGATGGAAAATGACATAGGCTACTTTTTATCTCTTACTAACCCCCCACTTCCCTAAAATGGAGGGTGGAACGCGCTAATCTCAAGAACCACTGGTTCGAATTGAACAATTCTTTTTGAGTGGGGTAGCCAATTTATTGATGAAGGCTTTATAACATCACGCTACAATCAAAAGGAGCGGAGCAGCAATAAAAAAATGGACGAAAATTGGCAGGCTGCGATGCGACGGGAAGGGTCAGGGGAGCAAATATTTCACGCGGACGAACTCGTGGGCAGAAGCTAGTATTATATAAGCATATTATTGCCAAGGTAACCCAATTTAGCATTTACCGAAAACCTGAGGAACTTAAAACTAGCACAACGTGGTTTTATTCTATTGTAACTAAATGCTTAGTAACCGGTGACACCTAGCGGTTGTCAAGTGTACTATTGGCAACGTTATACGGCTACAGATTGTTTCAACAGAGAAGAATACATTAACAATTATCACATTAAAAGCTTTACTTATTGTCTCTAACTTACATCATCACCTAAAAATAAGTTAAAATTAAGAGTCATTTAGTTTGTACGCAGCGGCTACACCAAATGCAGAAAATTGTACTCTATATCATCTCTATTGTTCTTGTAAACTGTGAACCTATTAAATGCTTGACTTGAACTTAACAATTTAGCATACAATAACTTTTGAAAAACAACACCTAGCTGAGCCGTATGTTGTTTCAACGTCCCATCATTTTCACATAGTGCAGAAGCCTACACAAGCTTTATGTGCTCACTGCTATATGAGAGAATCATGGTACTTCGATACTTTTATATAAAAGGTCGAATTGCATTACTTTTTTAAACATTGATCAAGAATACCTATTACTTCTTAAATTATTTTGTCAACTTAATGCGGCCACGTCGAGAAGCCCCGAGAGCACCCGCGAAACGTGAATGTAAATACTTAGTTTCTCGTGTCCTGTCATCTCCTTATTGTCATTGTCTTCTCACGAGACTTCTCGTTTACTACTACTACTATAATAAGACTCTACTATAATAAGATACTATAATAAGACTCGATTAAAATAACGCTTAAATCAAGTCTTATTATCTTGGTAACTAAGTTAGTCGGAAGGACTTTCACAAGGTGGATTCAGGAATCCACTGAAGCGAGAAACACAGGACCGCTCGATTTGGTGATACTTGGAGGAGGCCCATGTCCAGTGGTGTCCGTTCTTCGGCTGAAAATAAAATAATGATGAACCATTTCGTGGTGGACGGTCACGCTCTGGTAGTCATCTGCACGTCCTCCTTGTGGAGCGCGGGTAAGGGTGCGGGTCGCTGCGAGATCTGCTCGGCCTCGCGGATGGTGTCGGGCAGGCGCGTGTTCAGCGTCTCCGGCGTGGTCAGCATCAGCGCGCCCGCCACCAGCGCCGTCAGCCCGAACAGCACCGACGGCAGCCACTCCACGTAGATCGCCTGGAATGGAGCACGAATATGGTCAACTATGAAACATAATTGATTCTCGTATATAGTTTGGTTTTGTGTTTTTTCCGTGTTAGATTATTATTTTTATTTTCTTACTATTGTACACTCAAGAGGTATGTTACGGACACACCTTTTAGATAAGAAATTAAAAAAAAAGTGTCTCTGCAGCAATTGCATATCTCGTGCAATAATAACTTATATTCTACAAAATGGATCATTTATTTACAATTATGATGGGCTAAAACGATGTGTTTCCTAAATTTACATTAAAAATGACCAAACAATGGTAATCTTTATCTAAATCACACGCAGTCATGCCTAATATATTAACTGTAGTTTTGTAAGCTTTATGACACAGATTTACATGAAACTTTTGAGAACATCTAAGTAATTGTATTGTAGCATCGGATCATAACACAATTCGCATGGTTCACATGTCAAAGTGTGACCTTCAACTATTGTTATACAATGAGTACAAAACAACAGAATCTAATACGGCGGAGGATGGCATGGGAATTTGCGATTATATGCAATATGGTAAACTTGGAATTAGAATATCTTAAGAGGAGTTTGACAGAGGCGTCAGGGACATTATATTCCAAATAATCTTAGTATGTTTACTAGTAATCATGTATGACAAAAAACAGTGATGCATTTAAATGTTGATGGATGGGAGAAAATATGGACTAATTGTGTTAGGTACTTATGAGATGGTAAAAAAGAAGAGTACACGAAAGAAACAGGGTGGCAGGGCATTAATGCACAACTTGTTAAGTACCAAGAATTCAGATCATCACAGCACATGATTCTATCCCTAGAGTTGAACATTTTGTTCAGTTATTTAAAAATAAATTGAAGTGTTTTGTGGTAATATGTATAACAATACTGACCAACAGTGGCATCTGCGGCGCCACGATGGAGCCGATCCTGCCCACCATGGAGCAGAAGCCCAGCAACGAGTGGCGCGCGTGTGTGGGGAACAGCTCCGACGTGTACATGTAGATGCCGCTGAACGCCTGCGTGATGGCTATCTTGCCGATCAGGTACAGCAGGGTGGCCAGCCATGGCAAAGCTGGAATGAACAGGAGACCAGAGTTTTAGAGTGATAATGATGACAACATGGAACATATTATTATATGTGATTTTAGTATCAGTTGCAATACAATGCGTACATTACCATATCTAATTATAAATAGTATGATAATCATGTAGAATGAAAAGAATAATGTTAGACAAATATTTATCTTTTTACTGGTCATGATTTTGAATGAATGTTTATGTTTAACTAGCTTCTGCCCACGACTTCGTCCGCGTTAAATTTCTTGTTCCCCCGACCCTTCTCGTCGCGTCGAATCGCCTACCCGTGCGATTTTCCCAGTTTTGCAACATTTTTCATTACTGCTCCGCTCGTCTTGGTTATATCGTGATGTTATACTATAACCTATAGCCTTCCTCGATAAAACGGCTACCCAACACAAAAATATTTTTTCAATTCGGACCAGTAGCTCCTGAGATTAGCGCGGTCAATCAAAAAAACAAACTCTTCAGCTTTATAATATTAAGTACTAGCTTCTGCCCGCGACTTCGTTCGCGTCAAATTTTTCTCCCGTGACCCTTCCCGTCGCATCGAATTGCCTGCCAATTTTCGTTGCTGCTCGGCTCCTTTTAATTGTAGCGTGAAGTTATATAGCCTGAAGCCTTTCTCAATAAATAGGCTACCAAACACAAAAAGATTTTTTCAATTCAGACCAGTAGTTTCTGAGATTAGCGCGTTCAACCAAACAAACAAACAAACTCTTCAGCTTTATAATATTATAGTATAGATAATATAGTATATAGTATAGATACATTCAATGATAAAATTAAATATATAACTAGGACTGCGAATAACTCAAAGCAAGTATTGCCAGAATACTCACTTTTAGGAACAAACGGTATAGTGACACAAGCAATGCCGCACACGGTGTAAGCACACAGCAGAGTCCTCTTCCTGCCGAACCGGTCGAGCACCAGCGCGTTGGTGACCACCGCCACCACCTCCACGCTCACCACCAGCATGTAGTTGGTGTACTTGTCGCCCGCCAGCGACACCGAGTTGATGGCCAGCCCGTAGAACACGAACGTGCACGTGATCCACCACCACGAGCAGATCGCCAGGCGCTTCATGATGATCGGTGAGTGGAACACCTGCATCCACAGCCCCTCTTCAGGTTTGTCGTCCTTCTTCTCCAGTGGCTTCACTTTCTCCTCTGACAACTGCTTCATCGTCTCGTCGGATAACGTCACTTTGTTCATTTTCGCTGCTCTCATTATAATTTCAACCGCCTCTTCCTTTCGTCCTTTCGACAGCAACCACCGGATGCTTTCTGGTAGTAGATATATGTATAGAATGAACAGCAGAGAGGGAGGATATGCCACAAGGATGAAGGTTCGCCAATACTGGAAGGTTTTTGCAAGGAGAGCGAAACTGAGTCCTCCTAACACCAACATAATGCCTAGAAAGGCGGTTGTGATAACTCGCTTATCCTGGCCAAGTAATTCGATGGCTGAAAAGAGCAAAAGGAACTGTTAACATCAAATAACGTGCCAGTTTTCGCAGCTTTGCTAGTATTGAATCGTAAGCAACTTACTTAGAATGTACGCTGCTGGGAAAGCACTCGCTCCAGCGACGGTCTCTAAGAACTCCACCACGATGTACATCTCGTATGAGATTGAGAATGCTTTTAAGGAACCGATGGCACCAACCAATGTGCAACTCAGAATCAGTGCTCGCTTCCTGCCCCAACTGAAAATGTGCAAAAAATTGTTGTTAATAATAATTTAAATGTATAATATAGCAGTTTGTATTTATAGCTAGTCACTTTGTATTTTATGAGGCTATCAATAGGTCGACAGGTATTGCAGGACAGGAAGCCAACGTTTTGCCTCGATTAACGTAAGGTTTTGAGTAACATACGGAAGACATACGCAAACAATGCTTACCGATCGGAAATATATCCGATTATGGGCAGCGAGACCAACATGCCGATGTTGTGCACCGTGCCCACCAGGGTGCGCTTCCACTCCTGACACGCCAGGTTGAACTGTAAATAACAATAATATAAGTACCATTAAGTACAATTTAAACTCTCCATTTATATATTCTAAAGAATTTGTATCTTAAAAGATATGATCGCGAGAACCGTACAAGAAATTATAATAATTCTGAAAAAAACTTTTAGCAAAAAATTAAACCGCCGAAAAACTGAAAGCATGAAATAATACTTAAACCTTAAAATTATGAGTCGGCGTTTTGAGTGATCCTTGTTCATTGATTTTTCAGCGCCGACTCAAAATTTTAAGGTTTAAGTATTATTTTATGCTTTTCAGTTTTTCGGCGGTTTAATTTTTGTTAAAAGTTTTTATTTTATATTTTTTTTGTGGCTTTAATGTACTAATAATACTTGGCAAGGTATACCCTATCCAACACAAAAAGAATGATCAAAATCGGACTACTCTGTATAAAGTTATGCGTGTTTATACATTACAATCAGTGAGTGAACAATCAATCATCCCCTGTTTTCCGACCCTTAGAGTTCGATTTTGTTTTCCAAATTGATATGGGACCACGTTGGGAGTATACCCTTTCCAATAGAAGAATTGTCACAATCGGACCACTATGTAAAAAGTTATGCGTGGTCATACATAAAAAAAAAAATATACGCGTCGAATTGATAACCTCCTCCGTTTTTTTCGTCGGTTGAAAATAGAACATACTGGTCAACTGATGGTTAACACGAAAACCAGCCAAGTTTGTATCGGACTACAGACAATGGAGCGTTCTGTTGTTGGCATGAATTGTTTAATCCCAAGAACAAACTTAACATAACAGTGGAATAACATTTTTTCCAATACATTCCTATTGCAAGTGTAAGTTGGTCGACTATTACTTGTGAACTTGTAAAGCCTACTTAGCTGTGATAGTTTTTATTTCAGCTTCTTTACATTGTACTAAATAATATCGTGAATGTTTTCACGTATTCTAAAACAAGCTTTTGGCTGGCACTGGGGTGTCACTTGACTCTGTCAATGCACTTAAAAGCTTCATATTTCACAAACGGATTGTTTAATCTTTTTTTTTTTGTGCAAACTCAAAATATTTTGAAAGCCAAAACCAAACGCCAAGGACGCCGGCTGACTAGGGTTGACGAGAAAATAAAAACATTTTCACTTTACGTGTATTTAGGGAGGTACCAGTTCAAGATGTAATTTTACCACTTTGTCGGTGTGACTAATATGTATTTGCCTATGCCAAATTACAGTTAAATTTGTTGGTACAGTCAGTTCCCTAAATTACCTGACCCCTTTTCCTTAATTCTTCTGTGTAGCAGGGGTCAGATAATGCGGGGCACTGACTGTACTAATAGTCTTTGAGCTTAGCTGTGGACGGACATAATTAAACTATATGGGTTCCTTTTTGACTATGGAACCCTAAAATAACTATGGCTGTCCAACTACTGTCTACAACATCAACATCATCATTCAGATGCTAAGCATGACCAAAGGGACCGATCCGCTGACTTCATCCACGGATTTCCACGACTTTCACAAGCCATCGGTCGATAGATAGTTCGGTACGATCATACGATGATATAGATGACTATTTAGTGAGCAGCAGCGGTGATGCTGCCACTACCACTGCAGGTAGGGTTGCCAGGTCATATAACCGAAAAGCCGGACAGACCTACCAGTTTAGCCGGACATTTGGGTAAAAACGCCGGACATCTTTAATTGTCTCAAAAAAAAAACTATACATAAGACTGATGAACGAAATACACTTTAAAATCTTTGTAACATAAACTAATTAATATATTTGGTTGGCAGACACCTGCCAACTAAACATTTTAAAAGCTGATTTTCCTTTAAAATTGAGTAGTATGTAATAACGCGAGGACGGCAGGGCTAGTTCGCTCACTTGCGCTAGCAATACAAGGTGGGGTGAAGACAAAAATCATCATATTTTAAAAAGCCTACCAAAAAGCCAGACAGGCCGGACACCATCTAATTTAGCCGGACGTGCAACTAAAAAGCCGGACAGAGTCGGCTGTATCCGGACGCCTAGCAACCCTAACTGCAGGGCATGTGCGTGGAGGCGCGACGCCGTGAAGGGCAACAGCGGCAGTGATCCGCGACCGCGCGCCCAATTTCCAGCATTATCAGAGCGCGATCAGCCAGCCACTGCAGCGATCAGCTCTCAATACCCGCGACCAATGCAGATAGCCGTGATTTAACAACACGTGGTTTAGCGTGACCAAATAAAAATTATCACGTGTTTTTTTATGAAATAATATTAATTAGTATTGTCGTAGTTCTTTTCGTAAATCTGAACACGTAGGTGTGTATAAAATGCAAAATATTAGTTCTAACTGTTAATTAGAACTTACAAATTGCATTTATAAATATCTACTTTGTATGATGGTAAACACATACGAGAACGACACACATAATATGACTATGAGCTGTTATTATAATTAAAATATGATACATCAGTTCGTTCATTGAGATCTAAACAATATTTTGGTTCGCACGATTCCATGTTTGATAATGCCCCGCTGCGCCCCTAGCTGTCGCGCAGCCCCATTTGTTCGGCTACGCATCCGATTACCTGATGTGTGGCATCCATAGATGAGTTATTATTATATTTCTATAGTAACACCCGTGTACTTAGTAAGTACTTTATAGTGATGCTATAAATGATACAGCTACGAAGAAAGAGAACTGGCGGACTTCGTTTTCCGACAGCTTTATGAAAGGGCAAAAGAAGTAGCTGAGCAACTACATAGAAATAGCGTCTAGACAAACTAAATTAAATTAAAATTTATTTTCTCAAAACTCCACGGGGACCGTGGGTTCTGAGAGCCCCCTAAGTTTTAAGAAGTAGTTTTTAATCAAATCCCAAACATAGCCACATATTCGCTTAGGAGCATTAAGGAGTTATAGGTCCTATGGAAAATATAAATGAAGGGTGCTCATATTTTCGAATACTTGCTCTTGCAGTCTACATTCTCAAACTTTCTGCGTAAGTCGACAAAATAACTCTTACTTAGAAAACCTTACCTACACACACTAGGCAGTGTGCGAAAATTTTCGAGCTCGCTATGCTCGCTCTTGTATTCTATATTTTTCCGCATATGTAAGTCGAGAAAACAACTTCTACTTCCGTCAGAATGTTCAACGGAACCTAACCAACAATTCCGAGACCGCATGCAAAAAATTTCGCAGTCTTGCGTTCTTGTTTTTTGTAAATATCGAGGAGATGAACATGCTCCTCCCTGAAAATTAAAATATATCCTACCGAGTGCCCATGGTGAAAGTAGACCGAGTGCCCATAGTGAAGGTAGACCGAGTGCCAATGGTGAAGGTAGAGTATAATTACTTAAGGACGTCATGCTTGCATCTTTTTTGAAATTACTAATTTTTGCAAAATGTTATCTGAAATACCTACATAAACTGAGAAGACCTGACCTAAGTTTGTTTGTTTTACTGCCCTGCCCCCCGACAGACTTAGTCCGCTACAGATTGGAGCCTGTCCTGACTGGACTTCCACTATGTGACCCCATATGGTGACCTCCCACGGTACTCGAAAACTGGATCTCTTAATTCCCGTCCCTTTAAAATTGCCACACTGCATCGTGAACCAGCATCACGGTAACATGATGAAAAATTATTTAAGTGTGATGAGAAGCCATGACAGTAAAACAACCCTTCATGATGTTTCATACTCTACCCATCTACAACACTTAAAGTATCTCAAGCAGCCGGAGGTCGTCGTGAATATACTTATGTATGAGGAGTGCTTGTTCTCAAAAGTAATAGTTTCCGACGGAGTGCTGAAGTGCTCGACCTCGTGAGGATATCACTGCTGGCCTACTTTACAATGCCAATACTTAAACGTACTACGTAATGAGGCTAACATTTAACGGTGCTAAACAGGTCCGGTCCAATTGACTTTTTTAAAGTTCAGAATACTAAAACAACTTTAGAAAACTTTCATATAAAAATCATGCCTTGTCTTCAGATTCTTCTGCCAATCTTCCAATTAGTAAAGATTTTTTTATTGATTATTTATCAAATAGCTCAAAATTTCACTTTCAATTATTCAGTACTCTACTTACATAGTAATTACAAACGAAACTGAAAACATAATATTTCCAAATGAGTTTGGTAATATTATGTAAATGGAGTCATTGTCCGACGCATTTACAATAGCACTACGCGCGATTGATCTGATCAATACACCTGCGCACGAGACCGATGTCGTTGCACAGCACACACAGAAGACCCAGTCGCTTACTAGCATTACATGTGACACGGCTGTATTAAGGCTCCTACAAACAGAGCGCGATACTACTCTCGTAGAACAATTTTTATGAAAACTTCCTCCAATTTATCCTACAAAAGTCACGTCGCGCTTGTCTGAAGAAGCCTTTACAGTTAACGAACATTCTGCCAGTTATTGTAGGCGAGCCAATTGCTTATTTTCAGACATCGGGGCTCTGCTGAAAGCGAATAACCCTTAAGCCCGATCTGATAGTTGAACCTAGGATCCCTTGCTCAGCAGACGCGCTAACGATACCGTCGAGACAGCGGAAGACATTCAAATAAACTATAATAAAAATTGAGAGCTAGAAGAAGATTATGTTAGTGCTTTGATGGTTTTATTTTATTCGTTCTCCAGTGAGCCTTCTGTGTGATCTGTGTCCTGTGTGTATGCATATTATGTAAGTGTCAAGCTAAGGCCGTCTGATAGTTCAATATCACCAGCGCTAGATTCCCTTTCGCTTTGTGTTGTTATCGGCGTGTACATGTCTGTCCACACGCCCACCATCCTTTATCTTGCACTGGTATGCGCTGGCGCTGACTCTCACACAACTAGCCACTGTACTATGCGTCTAGGATCATGATGAGATTATAAACAATGTTAGTCTTAGAATATTTTTCTTCATCTTCCCATTTTTTTTACAAACCTTAATATACGTGAGCATTTGATAAGGTCGACGTTGTCAAATAGATTTAGACACTTAAGTCAATCTCATTGAAGTGCTGAATTTCAATGAGCTTCTGTTAAAAAAGCCTCTATTATATTCCACGGTATAATAAACTGTAAATGGTGATGATATTTTGTGCACGAGCGTAATATTTAACTTCCGGCGTGACGCTGACGATACGGTCGTGTCACGTGTTCTTAATAGTATGTACCTAGGAAACTGATTAAAATAAAATAACAATAATAATGATGCCTACAAACCGATTCAAGAACTACTTTCACCTCAATACAAGGCACACAGCACTTTTAACTGAAGAAGAGTTTGCACTTTTAAGTCTGAATACACCTTTAAGTCTCTCACTGGATTACTTACTGACTAATCATATCTCCGGTCTGGAATTCTCTTTAATATACATAGTAACAGCGGAAGTACATACCTCAGTGACAATAGTGTTGTTAGACTGGTACAGCCACTTGCCACAGGTCATGAGTTCCTCCCCGAAGGTGGTGCCGTCCTGGCAGGGCAGCTGCGGGTCGAGGGGCGCGCGGCGGGAGCATCGCGACTCGATGCTGCCTGATGGGAGCGCTCCCTCCAGCCAGGGAGTGCTGTAGAGGGTGCTGTTCGACGCCTCGCATTCTGGGACCACGCATCTGAGAAGGAAGGTGGATGGTTAGTTGCTGAACCTGTTTGCATACGACTGCTGCCCTTAGACTGCTTTTAGAAACTCTAGCTAAAGAAAAAAACACAACAACATTATGTCATACGACTGTCGATGAATGAAGAAGTTAACAAAGCTAAGCTAGAACTAGGATGCAACATTGTGGACATAAAATATGCAACAGTAGATTCGAAGGCTGATTGAAGCACACGCTGGCGACACGGCCGATCACGACCAACTCGTAATGTTGCCGATAACATGGCTACGTACGTGCCGCCGTCGTCGCTCCGACAGTGTTTAGCTGATCTTGCACACTGCTGTAATATTGAATCATGACGATATTGATATTACAAGTAATGAATACGAGTTGATAATCGGGTGTGACCCAGAACCACAGTGTCGTGCTATGTTTGTGATCGCTGACCATAACTGTCGAGGCACTACGTAGTAACGAAGATCCAAGGAAGGTTTTTCATCTTGACGGCACCTTCTCAATATATTTATGAAAACCTTATGTATGTTCGAAAATATCTACATCTTTTCGTAAGATAAGTGACGGGCTTAATTTCAAAACTAGAAGAATTAGGAACAAATTAGATCAACCACGTTTCAAATTGTCTAAAGAACACAGTTCTTTTATGGAGTAAGTACCTACAGTGTTAAGTGTTATTACAAAATTCTTCAACTCAATAACTTCTTCACTCAATATTTTTCAACTAAACGAGAAAATATTTAAAACATTCATTAAACGCCATAGTATGCGTTTAATGAATGTTTTAAATATTTTCTCGTTTAGACAAGCATATCTAAGTTAGAGACAAGCATATCTAAGTTGGATGATTATATCATTGACTAGCTTCTGCCCGCGACTTCGTCCGCGTCAAATTTTTGCTCCCCTGACCCTTCCCGTCGCATCGATTTGCCTGCTAATTTTCGTCCATTTTGCTGCTCCGCTCCTTTTGAGTTATAGTGAGTCAACCTTAAAAGATAGACATATGCTCTCGCGGACTTTTTTTTGAACTTTTTAAGAGGAACAATTCCGTCATACATGATTTTTACGTTACTTTAACCGTTTACGCAGCGCACGCAACGGAAACTCTCAAAAGGAATACATTTTCCCCGTTTTTGCAACATTATTCATTGATGCTCCGCTCCTTTTGATTGTGGCGTGATGATATATAGCCTATAGCCTTTCTCGATAAATGGGCTACTCAACACAAAAAGATTTTTTCAATTCGAATCAGTAGTTCCTGAGATTAGCGCGTTCAATCAAACAAACAAACAAACAAACAAACATACAAACAAACAAACTCTTCAGCTTTATAATATTAGTATAGAAGTATAGATTAAAATGCTTGGCTTAATGCTGCGCGTCCTCCATAGCCACTTGGGCGTACTATGTAGTTATAAGTTTTATTATTGGAAGAGATCATTCCTTTTTTTCTGAGCTTTAGGATTTTTTTTTTTCAACATCATCAGCTAATAGTTTTCTTTCTTTTTGGTACCAACATTTTTTTTTTCATCTCCCAAATACATTGTAATTTGCAAACTATAGTTTTGTATAATTTACTTAAGTAAGTTTAAGTTGAAAGTATGTCATGCTCACTCAAATGTCTCTCGCTGATGGTGGGTGTGTGTTGGATCATTGCCATCCCTACAAAATGGTTGACCTGAATGATGCTGATCCATGCGACATGTATGCGCCTTAACTGTAACGGCTTATTTTTAACCGACTTTATTAAAGGAGGAGTTTCTATGCTCCACTGTATATGTAGGTATGTATATTTATGATGTATGTTCACTGACGGGACCGATTTTAAAAATTGTTATTCAAAAATATTTCATTAAAAAAGAATAACATGATAAAACAATTGTATAACTACTAATTTGCTTCTAACCGCGCCATAATAAGCGTTGTGTTGCCGTCACGAGTGAGTGCGCCCGCGCCGCGCGCCGGTCGTCAGTGATGGCCGTCACTAGGTTGGTACAGCGAGTGATAACAGCCGTGAATGTTACGAACTTATGACCAAAGACACACGTAATTGTTAATCACCCACGAGAAACAATATGAATAAATTAAATGCAACATCAAAGATACGAATTGATTTTAAAACATTACCACTGCAATTTCGAACTACAGGAAACAATATTTATATGTTAGGCTAAAATAAGATCAGTCTACAAGTTCACAAACATTAAGGTTCAAAATGAAAAGTGATTTACTCAAAATAGCAGAGAACCAGCACTTTTTGAACGTAAGATTACGTGAGACAGTCCCCCAAAACGCCCGCCCTTCACCACTCCCTAGTGCGTATATTTAAGTATCTAATTATTTGTGCTTATATTTAATTAGGTATACCATATTTATTGTTGGTAATAGTAATACCGTATATATTTAAAATTAAATAAATATTTATTACTCGACGTTCGTAACTGCATCTACCACTGTGTGTCTCTGCATCACCCAAAGGTTGACTGGAAGAAAATGGTCCGCCTCTCTACATTTCAAGGCGTATTCAATAAATAAATAATATCGACACCTCACATTTTCCTTTACTCCTGCATTAATGTCCTGGAACAATGGGTTTTTATGACAGCTGCTAGTGGGTACACGGATGTACAACAACGCGTCATTTATTTCATTCACAGCCACATGCGAAGCACTCACATTATGTACTCCGTACAGACAAATCAGTCACAATGGTACTTTGTTTTTGTCACTCTACAGATGATCTTGAGTGACGTGGGCACCGTAAATAGACATCATACATACTATTTGAAGAGCCTCTTTTTTTGTCACTGTTGTGGTCTAGCTAAATGGCCTCAAGACTCGGGCTAAGTTCGTAAGATCTTATTTGATCATTAAAGTGTTCATACAAAGTAGGTTTGAATGGAGGAATGACGTTAACATTGCGTTAAATAATTTTAATAACAAAACAATTAAAGAATATTATCAACTGTCCCGTGTGCAGTGTGAGTGTATCCTTTATGGTTTATTACTACTAAAGATTCGCAGTCTCCTGATAAATGTTTTCCTGTACTTTGTTTGTTTCCAAAGCTGTTCATAAGGTTAACACTAAAAACATTAGAAAAAATTATATACAGTGACCTCCCATTAGCGCCACTTGATATTCTAGTTAGAAGCCTCTTGCGGAAAACTGTTCAGGAAGTGGTGCCATCTTTCACGGCTATTGTCTAAATCTTGCTTCTAAATTTAAATTACCTATGTGACAAATAGTTTGACACAGTTTTCCTTATTATTATACGAAAAACTATATGAACCATGAGGTTACCTATCATAAGTTCGAAAAATATTTGACCGAATTTCATTTCACCTAAAACTTTTCAACTATTATCGTTTCGTTTTTTTTTACTTCATCGAAGTCACGTCTGCCACGTCAACTGTATCAGTTGACCTATTATCAATTCGTCTTTTTTCGTTACTCCGACGTTTCATTTGGTCGAAAAAGTTTTTACCGAAGTTACACTAAGCCGAAATAACATTTGTTCGAAGTATTATGTTTCCGAACATTCATTATAACACTGTTCAGATTAACCTGCTCTTTTGTTTAATTAATTAATTATTTAAATGTAATGGCACTAAATAAAACAATTGATTATGAACATAAGTGTTTTTAAAGGGTCCCAGTAAGAATCATGTAAACAAGCACGATTGCTTCAAGCATGTAGTATGCAAGCAGGCACGCAGCGTGCAAGCAGGCATGCAGCATGCAAGCGGGCATGCAGCATGCAAGCAGGCATGCAGCATGCAAGCAAGCATGCAGCGTGCAAATAAGCATGCAACATGCAATTAGGCATGCAACATGCAGCAAGCATTGTTTCTGTCACGGCTCCGGCACTGCGGGGTTTGGGCGGCCCCACGCGAGCCTATCGTCGCAGATGGTTTTAAAGCCCTACCCCTCCGTGCCTACGCGGTTTTAAATTACACTCTAGGGGTAGGGCATATCAAGACTACGTAAAGTCGGTTTTACAGCGATTCGTTTGTCACAAAGTTTTGTGGTGTATTTTAATTTCATATTGAAAACCCTACCAAGTAACTGGCTGTATATTTGTGACTAAATAATATTCCCTAAAATGTTGTTTCATTGTGGTGAAAATATGGCAAATAAATCATTTGGCAAATAAAAAAAGTTTAAAAGAGGCTTCGGCCAATAACAAAAAGTTATTTTGTAAATCGGCGAAACATAGTTTGGTAAAATAATACCTATGACACATGATACTTCTATGATCTAAAAATATGTCAAATAATGCATATAGTAAAAAAGACGTCGGTCAATAGTTTTCGGTGAAATGGAAATTCGAACAAAAAGAATTCGAAAAAGTGATCGGTTCCCATATTATTAACATTATATCTCCATATGTATTAGGCTAGAATCTCATGGTACGCCGACTTCGATAGGCTTTTTTATATTAGGTCTATAAGTACTTTTCTGTTCCTTTCTTCTTGTCTGTTTATATGTGTGCATAAATTGTTAAAATAAATAAATAAAATTGTAGTAGAATCTCTAACAGCCCTGACCTTGCACACTCAGACTCCTACTTTATTTTTATGCTAAAATATACAGTGTATTTATCAAAAATAAAGTTGAATATAATATTTATAAAGAATGGTTGGCCACCCTGGTAGACCCACCCCACCCTTTATAAGCATCTGCGGGCCGTTGAGGCTCAGTAGCGATCAGCTAAACTTTCCGCGGAAGTACCCAGCCGGCTCCAGACTGGTCTCCTACGTCACGACGCGTCACTATCATTCACTCTAAGTACTGACATAACAGTGCAGTCGATGAACCAACCCGTAGTGCCCCGAGTGCTAACAAACGCCCTCCACTGCCCCCGAGCTATTTTTATTGCGCGATAGTATTCACTTTTATACCCAAGTTATCTAATTATAGGCCATTCATTCAAGTAATTTATAGACTGATACATAATTATTGATTTTATATCGTTCACAAAACAGAACATATCTAAACATACATATCTAAATATAAATAAAACTGAAGTGTCTTTTTGTAATTTCAAATTAACAGCTTTTCACTAAGTGCATATGAAAGTAAATACGGTACTTACACCAAAAAATCATTTTTTTTTAACTTTTGTCTGTCTATCTGTTTGTTCCGTCTCATCTCTGAAATGGCTGGACCGATTTTGACGGGACTTTTATTGGCAGATAGCTGATGTAATAAGGATTAACTTAGGCTACTTTTGTTTTAGAAAAAATCTTTTGTTTTAGAAAAATACCTGCGTTAATTTCCGACATCCACGCGGGCGAAGCCGCGGGTAAAAGCTAGTAGTAAATAATATACGTTAAACGACTGATCAAAATATGCAAGCTTTTGGCGAATGAATTGACCGTGGGCTTTTGACATTAATGTCATGATGTCAACATCGCTGAATGTATGCACAGCACACAAGCGGTCATCTCAGACACGTGTCTCGTGGTGCCGAGCACGTGTCAGAGCTAACATGTAATGTGCCTCAGTATTACTATAACTTAAGTATAGGTTCACAAGTTGCAGCGTCAGCCAACTGCGTCACTCGTTAGTACTCGGATATAACGAGAATAAACACAACAAGCTGAGGTCATCTCAAATAATTAATTACCATAATCAGCGCATAATGTTCCCACTGCTTGGACACAGTCTCTGTGAGAGGCAGTGAACTATAATCCAGCACACGGGCTTAGTGCGGATTGGCGGATGACATTATGTTTTTGAATTTTCGGTTCAACATGCCGGTTTCCTCACGATATTTTCCTTCACCGTTTTTAGAGCAGTAGTGATGAAATAATTTACACAAAGTGCTTACTTGGCTGGTTCGAAACCACTAGCTACAACTCGTAAGTCATGGCCGTTACCAATGGGCCACCAGCCACCACGCAACGATTTATTGATGGTTACTAAATTAATGTAACTAGTGGTCGAAATTCGACCTTGTTAGGGTTCCGTTGCCAAATGGCAAAAAACGGAACCCTTATAGACTCTGTCTGTCTGTCTGTCTGTCTGTCCATCCGTCCGTATCTCACATCCACTTTTTTCGGAAACTATAAGAGCTATGCTGTTGAAACTTGGTAAGTAGATGTATTATGTAAACCGCATTAAGATTTTCATACTAAAATAGAAAAAAAAACAATAAATTTTGGGGTTCCCCATACATAGAACTGAAACTCAAAAAAAATTTTTTCATCAAACCTATATGTGTGGGGTATCTATGAATAGGTCTTCAAAAATGGTATTGAGGTTTCTAATATAATTTTTTTCTAAACTGAATAGTTTGCGCGAGAGACACTTCCAAAGTGGAAAAATGTGTGTCCCGGCCCCCCGTAACTTCTAAAATAAGAGAATGATATAACTAAAAAAATATATGATGTACATTATCATGTAAACTACCACCGAAAATTGGTTTGAACGAGATTGAGTAAGTAGTTTTTTTTAAAACGTCATAAATCGTAAACCGCAATATACCTTTAATTCAATCAACCGAAATATAAAAATTAAAAAAATACATTTATTTTCATAAACATGAACCTTATGCATAAACCGAGAATACCTACAGGTTTGTACGGAACCCTCGGTGCGCGAGTCCGACTCACACTTGGCCGGTTTTTTTTAATTAATTTAATGTATTTGTCATGCATTATTATATAAAAATATTTTAGCTTTCTGCACTCTTCTATATAGACCTTAACCCTGTCAAATGTCATACTCCTCTGACCGCGTAATTTTCGTAAAAAGTGGTCAAAGTTTCTGCTTCGTATAGATTAATTATAACGCTTCTATGAGAAAACAGCAGATTCACCCATCAGAACCTTGATGCAGCTATTTGAAACTGAGGGAAAACGAGGAGCACAATTTTTGTAGAAATTGTCATGTCCAGGGATCATCATAATCAGACGACCCGATGTGAATCCGCTAATTAATGCACCATCTCAGTGTACACAGTTCATTCAAAAAGTTCCGGGACTAATTGTTTATAAAAACTATAATCAGCGTTATCTATTATTGAACGATGGAGTTATGTTATTCTTTAACTACTCACATGCGAAATTTCAGCGCTGTAACCTCATTTAATGCCAACCCGTCGTCGTTCGAAGTAAACGTTTTTTTACGATGGAGCAACGTACGGCTATCAAATTTTGTTTTAAATTAGGAAAAAGTGGTTCCGAAACGTACGAAATGTTAAAAACCGCGTATAGTGATGACTGTTTAAGCCGAACTAAGGTTTTCGAATGGTATAAGCGGTTTAAAATGGTCGAGAGTCACTAGACAATAATCTTCGAGAAGGGGACGTCCTTCTTGAAGATTATCGTCTAGTGACTCCACCTCGACTACCGACGAAAATGTTGAACGAGTAAACGCCGTGCTGTCTTCTAATCCACGAATTTCGGTAGAACAGTTATCAAAAAACTAAACATCAGCGTAGGAAGTGTTCATCATATTTTGCACGACGTTCTTGGAAAAAAAAAGTGTGTTCAAAGTTCGTTCCACATTCGTTAACGCTGGTACAGAAAAAGTGCCGTTTAGAAACTTCCCGAAATTTTCTTAATTGGACACGCTAATTTTTTTTTGAATAAAATTGTAACTGGTGACGAATCATGGTGTTTTCAATACGATCCATCGACCAAACGCCAAACCACTGAGTGGCGAGGCAAGGATGAAGGACGACCTGTCAAAGTTCGTGCAACGAAGTCAAAAATCAAAACAATGCTCATTACTTTTTTTGATTCTCGCGGGATTATCCATAATGAATTTGTGCCACCAGGCCAGACAGTCAACGCAGCATTCTATAAAGATGTTCTGGATCCACTTTTGAAGCGGATTCGACGCATGAGACCGGAATTTTATCGCACTGGTGATTGGTTTCGTCTTCATGACAATGCACCAGCCCATTCCTCGATCCTCATTTCACAATTTTTAGCACAAAAGTCAGCCACTGTAATCTGCCACGCACCCTACTCATCAGATCTCACTCCAGCAGACTTTTTTCTGTTTCTCAAGCTGATAATCGCGATGAAGGGAGAACGTTTTGAAGATATTGAGGCGATTAAAAAGAATGTGACCAAGGTTTTTAAAACTATTCCAGAGGAAGAGTTCTCCAGGTCGTTTCAGCGGCTATACGAGCGTTGTAAAATTTGTATAGAAAGAGAAGGGAATTATGTTAAAAATTAAATTTAAAAAAATTCTGAACTCTTTTTTTTCGTAAAAAAAATCAGTCCCAGAACTTTTTGAATGAACTGTGTACGAATCATATCAATTAAATGGTAATGTGTGCTGATTGCCGAGTCCATCGCCGAACTAATCTTATGATCTATTGTTACAATCTCATCTGTATAATTACACCATTCAAATATAAACCATTGTAATCTTATTTTTTTTTGTTTCATGCAATTTTAACGCGATGCTTTTAAATTAAATTAATCTGTTGTGTTTTGGAGTTAAGTTTGTTGCTAGGGTGAACTTGAAGACAGGTGAACTTGACATCGGAACAAATAAGTGTATATGAAGATACGCACACCAATAAGATACGTGCAGGAAAACCAATAAAGTAGTCTGTTGACGAAGGAAATCTTCTGTTTAATTATTACTCTAAGCCCTAATGTGGTAAGATTGGTCTGTTGATACCTGTGAACCGGTCCTAAGCAGACCACGGACGAGTTGAGGGAAAATAGACTCTATAACGTGACACAAACGCCAAATACGCATGTTCCTCTCTGGCGACAACAGTTAGGTAGTTTGTCACATCTTACATACGAAGGCAGAAGGTCCAGACGAGGATATGGAAGGATATAAGGATCGTACTGGAGATGGGCAGTTGATTGAGATAAGTAAACACTTAACATTTTGATGATCTCTATATAGCATGTTGTTTGTGTTGATGCATACCTCAATAACGCGCAACTTGACTAAAATTACTAAAATGTCAGTGACCGCACCGGCCGCACTGCACACATAGCCACATTTGCCACATGCTTATGTCACACATTGGTTACATTATGTTTATGCCAAATATTCTCACATATTAAAATATTCACAAACATTATTTTAGTATTCTAAACATCTAGTGTAGCCGTACTGTTAACACTGTAAAAATTGGAATGTTTTTTTTTCTATATACGTTATCCTTTGTTTAGCACATTACAACGCGTCTAACAGAACGTTCTCTAAGACATACCTGAGACTTACACACAATATTTAAGAATTCCACGCACGTACAGGTTTTTTGTGAAGATACACGCATAATAATGTATTTAGTATGTTGTATTGTTTAGTAAATCATTCAACAAGGCAAGTAAGTCACGGTCGCGTCCGCGTTCAACGTTTTGTTGAGAGAGATAATGGTGCCGATCCTGTTGTACACGAACTAAACTGAACCTGTAAGGATAGTTGTAAGGGAGATTTTCATAAATAAATAAATAATAAACTATCTCTAAAATTCCTTTCTTTTGGCAATGAGAATTGTAATGCTATTCTGCAAGAAAAATCTCTAAATTTAAAAATTATTTTGACACGACTAAAATCGAATTTGACAATCGCAAATCAACGTGGTATTTTTTTTTCTTTTGGCTTCGCATCGTAGTACTTGTGTGCGCTACGCAATGAATTTTTTGAGAGACGAAGGCGCGCTCAAGGTGGCAGCCTGGACGTGTTTTATATGGCATTTTTCACTTTTTGTTTGAAAAATATAAAAAAAATATTACGCACGTGTTGAGATTTAAATGTATAGGGGTTTAATTAAAGGGGTCGATAATTTCATTATATTTGCGATAGGACACGCCATTTTCGAGATATAAGCAAAAGAAAAGGAAAACATACAGTGCTGTTTTTGCATGTGAAGGTGTTGGTGTGAATTTTAGTTCATGACCACTCCTTTTTTCCACACCTTTTTAATCGCGATTAAAATTAGTCAGATTTAGTTAAAATAAATTATTATAGTCAACATTTTTGGTGAAAACCGGCAAACTCAGAATAGCAAAATTGTCATTTTCACGAAACTAATAACTCAGTGCAATCTTAGTGCTGTCAAACTGAAATATAGTTAAGTTGTGTCACTTTAGTCTATTTCAGAATAGGAAATCGTCGTTTGACAGGAATAAACCAAATTTTAGTGATTTTTAGTTTAGTTTAGAGAATTTTGTAACAACAGAATCGGCAGCATTGTCGCCACTGTAACTACCTCATTGGCTCAGAAGGTTTACCGCTTGGTGACTAGGCAACACAACCTTTGACTTAACTTTACCTATTTTTTAAGTACGGGTAAATACTTCTCAGTGAACAAGTTTTGAAGTAAGGTAATCCGTTTTTATGAGAAAGCATACAAAAATAGTCTGTAATAGAGAATATTAGATAAAATATTGATGATGTTATTTTATAATCTAATAACACATACCTAGCTTTACATTTTTTTGCAATTTAAATATTACAGCAAATACACAACATAATGATGTTCCAGATCACGATGATCACAGCAGTAGATAACTGTCATTAAGATGAACTGATAAAAACTATTAAAGATTGTGATTGTGACAGCTGAACGAGCGACAACCACGATGTTATCAACGTTGTCATGCCCCATACACTCGTGTGCAAAACCAAACTCATGTGCCTTCACACATCAGTCGACAATTAGTCGCACATAATGCAAACGGCGCGTATAGGGGTATTTTGCTGATCTAGTCGGTCATAAATCAAATTATAAGAAGTTGTCGCAGGCAAAAAACAACTGGTTCCTATATTTATCGAATAACTAGAGAACAATTTGAAAACCAGTCCCGGTCTCTTATCAGATGCACCTGCGTGCATGTTTTGTCGGAAGTTAGTCATCCCTTCAACTGCACATATCTTATGCGTTTCCTAAGTGTGATAGTATCTGACAAAAAGTTAAATATTTTCGTGGCTACGCTGACTTCTTTTAAAATATTGTTATGGATATGAATCAATGAGGTAAGAACGCGTATTGTTAAAGTATGCTGTTTTTTTTTAATGGGATATTGACGTTTGAAAACATAGTTTAAAATTCTTAAAATTTCCAACCCAATTTTAAGTTTGAAAAGGTTTTTGTTGTATTTCCGGTTTCTTCCCGGTTATAATGTTAATTGATAACAACAAGTTACAGTTTATATAAAATTATTATGGCCTAATAAGGTGTCCATACCCGCCCCCTTTTTGCCACAGGTGACAGACCAGACAGTGAAAAAAAAAATTTATTTGGAATTTACACTATGTTACCTTGGTAATTATTTGGTTTCAGAGTCACCTAGTCACTCAGGTGTTAGAGTAGTGACCCCAAGATCACTTTTTGATAAAATGAAAAGCAAAATTTGCCTAATTTTGAAGAAAAATTAAATTACTTGGAAAATTCGATTTTGTCCAGCGAAAACTATTCTGGTGCTACTGTCATAGACAACGCATTGTAGCCAATTGGGTTGCTCTCGGAAGAAGCCGCTGAGGCACGGAATAAACATTTCCGGCTGTATAGGCAAAATTTCGGGAGAAAATTTTGAAGGGGGTTGTAACACTGATATTATAAATAAACTAGCTTCTACCCACGACTTCGTCCGCGTTAAATTTCTTGTTCCCCCAAACCTTCCCGTCGCGTCGAATCAGCATCTAGCCGTGCGATTTTACCCATTTTTGCAAAATTTTTCATTACTGCTCTGCTCCGCATGGTTGTAGCGTTATATACTGTTCGCTGCCAGGCTAGACCCCCTACAATAGCATTTCAATAGCGCAGTGGAAGTTATGATGGTGGGGTCCAGGAGACAAGAAGTGGCTAGTGAAACTAGTCCGCCGTACGCGGAGCAGACAATACAAAGAGAACAATTACAAATACAACAAAAGAACTTACCTGTGGTAGACGAACACCTGCTCTGGTACCTACCTGGAGTTATGTATGTAAGTGAGTATATATGTATTGTGTTGTGACGTTATGAGTATTCTCCAGGTTACAAGCCGCAACAATGAGGCTGGAGGCAATCACAGCATTCGGTTTCCAATAGCGTCACTTTGCTTAACCTTTAAACTATTTCAACAAGATATATCCAAAACTCAACCCGTGTTATTTCACCAAATTGGGGTTAGTTACAATCAAAGCAATTGGTTCACGACTAATTGTCACAAACGGATCGATTTAAAAGGATTAATTTCAACAAACGCGTCGCGGGGTCCCAATACGGCGACGGACCTTTTCAAGCGCCAAAAACCAAGAGCAGTGTCAAGTGTCAAAATCAAACTGACAAGTCAGATGTCATTCTGTTACACGTTTAGAAACGTAGGCGCATAAAGTAACTAATTTAAACTGTCCGGAACATATACCCTACATACCTTTCTTGATTTGATAAATAGGCTACCCAACACAAAAAGTATTTTTCAATTCGGACCAGCAGTTCCAGAGATTACCGCGTTCAATCAAACAAACAAACTTTATAATATTAGTATAGATTATTACTCTGTTCTGACCCACAGATTACTGGAATGAGAGCAATCCCCAAAAAAAAAAACGTTTCTATTCATGAAAGAAGCAATTGCTTGGATGATTCCTGTTGTATTTGAATTTGGAAGAGACTCAGATTCTGATTTGGAGGAGGTTTCTGGAGGCACTGAAAGTGATGAGAATGATGAAGAACCATGGGGCTCATCATCATTATAGTTAAATACATTTTATAACATTTTGTTTTAGAAAATAATAAATATCAAAATTATAATTATAAATTACTAAAATATTATATATTTTTATTATATTTTTTCCCAATATTTTAACTCATTATTCATGAAAAAGAAAAATATGGCTTAGAGTAAACCAGGGCAAGTCCCTGGACTAAAATAACTAAATAAATAATGTTGACCGGCTAGATCAGCAAAATACCCCTATGTGCGGCGTGCGTGTATGACCAGATCTATGAACGTTAATAAGGCAACAGGAGTAATGCAAGGATCTCCATCTGATTTGTAGCGTCTGCCAACGCTCATGGGAAGAAGGCGTTAGTTTATGTAAGTCGAGAATTTGTCAAGACCTTTTATACGTCTGATAGTCACTGAACGATGTCAAGTGTTTCAAAAAATAATTGTAAGCGTTGGCGTGTTCAACGCTTATAATTATTTTTTGCAACACCGATTGTGTTGCAAAAAATAATTATAAGCGTTGATGAAACCTGTCCACAGCAATAACTCTACTTGGCTAGACTTCTGCAAACCAGTATATTCACTAATGAGCGCTAAACTTGAACTTGACCCGAAGCCAATCTTCACTTGATATTGGGACGTCAAATATAAAATAATCCACCGTCTGAATTTTGCTTACGTCGTTAGGACATCGTCTCACCTTGTGCGACACCTGAGTACGGTTTACATTTTGAAATTTGGAAAAGCCTGTCAATAAGCGGACGTCCAGACATTTTACATTTCAATCCTTCTTAACTCAGCGTTCAGTTAACTATTTTTCTTTTCTAAAAGATGGGGTATCGACTAAAAGATATCGTGACGAAACAAAAATAACGTGACGAGTGACATGTTGGGTCAAATTTGAAAGTATGATAATCTTGTACGACTGAGGGACAAACAGATTAGAATTGCAACATTCTAATCTCTTAAAGATCATAAAATTTTACAAGTTTTTGACATGATTGTGGCGGAGATGAGATTGCGACTAGATTTTGATTGCTTTTGATTACGCGAAGTGACCTGGTCTATTAATGATTGATTGCCAATTCAGCCATAAGGACCTTGACCTTATACGTGCAGATTGATTTGTTTAATAATTGGTTGATTAATTTTGATCACCCAATCCTATACATTGACGTAGCAGGATTTGAGAGAACAGAGACTAAAGCAGCTGGAGATGATGATAATTAGTAAATAAGCGGAGATGCGCGTGGGCAGATATATACGATAATAAGCGAAACGATTACACGAGACGGGTCAACGTACACATCGTACACACGGCTACACTTCAAGCTATAAACTTCCAATTTTAGCTGACCTTGCATTGTATAGGGTTTTCGTAGAGTGAGAAGTCAGCTTATACTGGAAATGTATAGCTTGACCTGCGGCCCTGCGTACCTCGCTAACGAAGCGCATCCGCGGCTTCCCACGAGGAGTTCATTCAACAGTTCTGACTGATCTTGCACAATGCTGTGTCATTCATTTGTTGATTCTGTGACAGTTCAACAGACTGTAGTCTTCCTTACAGTTGTAAAATGTTTATGGACACTTTAAAATCCTCATATCGAAACGTAAAATTGTTAACTGACTTGAAGCATTTTGTAATCCAATCATTCAATACATTTTTAAATCAGATGCTAGCCAGACTAATAAATATGCTAATTTGAAAGGTTTATCAAAATTGTTCCCCGACGAGTATACGTATATTTTATATACTTGCGTCTAGATATTATAATATGGACATGCCATTTTATCTATAATGTGCGGGAAATACCGGAAAAAGTTCCGGAATTGGAATTATAGAATAAAATAAAATAAAAAACATACAGATAGGCTAATAAAATCGTTTATTATATGAATGATTGATTGAATTCAATGAACAATTATTTTTAATTAAACAAAAACATAAATAAATTATTTTTAATCCTCATCGGATACAATTTCCATATTTTGGCTTTCAACGTTAATACAATTAAAATAAATAATCATAATTTTTTCCATATTTTCTAATTTTGAAGTATTCCTTTTGACGTCTAATATCCATTTATATGTGGAAAATGATCGTTCAACATCTGTAGACGTCAATGGAGCAAATTTAAAATAAGTTATCAGATTATTTGCTACGTTTTTTTCAATACTTTCGCTGTATTCTCTAATTGTGTCTAAATCCGGATTTCGTTCCATAACATATTCTAATTTATTTATAATATTTTCACTGTTGCACTCGTTAATGGTAGCTCTCACCTGGTCAAACATTAAAAGTGACTCAACTATGGATAATTTTTGATTTTGTAACTCTTTTAGAACTACTTGAATAATACGGTAATTTTCTTCGATATATTTTAAATCTTCCTGTAAATTTGGTTTTTCTAAAATATTTTTTGCATTGCGAATGGCTATTGAACCAGTACTGTTGAAGTTGTTTAGAACATCTTTTATTTTTTCGAATTGTTGAGCGTAGTAAAATGCTGCTTCCAACCAAGTACCCCATCTTGTAATTACTGGTTGCAGAGGCAGTGGTAGGTCAGGATATTTTTTTTTAAACTCTTTACTCTGTTCGGGGCGTTTAGAAATATTTTTTTAACATTTGCTACTAAAATATCGACATCGTTATATTCTGATCTTATCTTCTCTTATATACGATGAAGAGCATGCGCCAAACATGTTACATGTTTCATTTCAGGTAAATATACTTTTAAATTTCGCCCTGCAGACAGCATGTACGCTACACTGTCAGTGTAGAGCAATAAGACATTGTAAACTTTTGATTCAAAAGAGTCTTGCCATAAATTTTCTAGACAATGCAATACAAATTGCGCGATTGTTCGAGCATTTACTACCGTTAACATTTTACAAACAATCAAATAAGGCCGGCCTGAATTATTATTAGGATGCAGTGGCTTTATTAAGAAATGGAATATATATCTACCTAAAAAATCTGTGGTCTCATCCAACGATATCCATAGTTTCGCATTTTTATTATTTTCATAAATAGTATTAATTTTGTTCTTATAATACTTATCTAAATAAACTTTACGTAAATGTGATTCATTGGGCACTTTTCTATCACTACAAACACAACAACAAGTACTGCACATATATTTTTGAAAAAAAAACTCCTTGAACGCCGGGTTTTTCATTTGCATCCAGGGAATGTTGCACAGGATCAGGAACTTAATAAGGTCGAAGTAAAATTCCTCATTCGGACGCTTATACTTTCCTTGATTTACTACGCCTTCGATGTGTCTTGTGATATTGCCTTTATTTATAATTTTCAAGTGGCTCTCACACTTCGAGCAATATAGAGATCGGCTAGCGTGATCGTAAATTAGCTCGGGATGACCGATTATCCACTTTTGTACTGTTTCAGCCTTGACGTTTGCGCCAGTCATGTTTGAGTGAAAGATTCTCCTAAAACAATTAAAATGTTGCTAAAGTGATATTTGTTGAAACTAGCAGTTAACTAACCTGAACAGTTTTCAGTTTATAATTTTATTTAGAAGAACAATTATGCATAACCCGGGTTCCGAGAGAACGAGACATAAACGTCTAGTAAATCAACTTTTACATATTACAATTAGCTACAATATGTATTAAAAACAAATTATGATTTATCGCGTGAATAGGAAGATTATCAATCGGATATGAGACTAAAAATGTTAACATGATTAAATTATTAAAGCTTACCTGAAGCGAAATAATTTGAAGTAGAGATACAATTTAAAAACAAATCGATGTCCGTAGATACAAGCCAAATTCGTCGTTTTAAGAAGGTATCAGTAAACAAGCCAGGGTGAGATTATTATTTACACAACACAGGAATTTCACAAATTAGGAGCACACTCAACGAACTGAGGTAAGCGAGTGAGATACCTGGAACACAGCGCGCGCGCATTGTTACCTATAACAAACAACCAATGAGTCATACAGGATCCTTGGTTCTGATTTTTCGTTGCGTGCGGTCTATGCGTTGTGAACATAGATGAACATGAGATAAAGAAACAAAAGGCCCTGTCTAAGTTTTGTCTCATACTGTCAAGCGTCATTTAAAAAAAAAATACGGTGTAACTATTTCAAGGTATTTTTGTATAAAATAAAATACTGATTTCTTTCACCATTAGCTAACACTGGTAGCGTAGATTGATATTATTAATACGGTTTTCACAAATACACAATTTCTTAAATACAAATTCGTGCTAATTTCAAAATTCCGAAACAAATATCACAATAAATATGAAGTTCCGGTATTTTGGAGGCATATCCATATTATCCTCTACGTTTGACGTCAACGATCTTAAATCAATCTACCTACTCCGCACCTAGTAATCAAAATCAAAAGTCATTTAACCAAAAATGGCTGAGAGACAGCAGTTTTTGGACGTCAAAATTACATAGGATTGTCTCCTGGCACGCCCACCCTTCACCACTTCCTAGTGCTTTAGCTGGTAAGCCGACGTTTAAAAGCATCCAGGAATAAAGGTTTATCCGTTTACATACACAATGCTGTATCATTTTCGCATTCATTCAAACGTAAAAAGGAGTAAAATAAATAAGCAGTTAATTACTAATAACAATTTCAAAATCATGGTTAGCAAGATGACTTTTCTCCACGAACAACACTCGTTCACTAATATAACACAAGGATCACCAGTCGCGAGATTTGTTCCAAAGAGTTACCGCGGCCCTGGCATATAGGCAACTGAAGGAACACGTGTGGGTTTTAGTCAGTAAAAGTCTGACACGCCCTCCCGCTCCGCCCAGCGAGTCCACTCTCCGAGCGGGAGACGTCGTTTGATGATTTCACACCCAAAAAAAAGGATCAGCCCTTACCTCCCTCGGCATATTTGAGGGTAGCTGACATCTAAAGGATCATGACGAGCTTGCTGCCGGCTGCTCAGACAAGAAATGATCTGCTGGCTTTTGCCAGCGGCTTCGCCCGCGTGGACGTCGCAAATTATCCCACGGGAACGTACTACCGGGATCAAAATTATGCTATGTGTTTATCCAGGTTACTACCTATCTTTTTGCCAAATTCCATCCAGACACTTTCGGCCGTTTTTGCGTGATTGAGAAACAAACTCACAAATTCTCACATTTATAATATTAGTAGGATTTTCGAGGTCCCTAACTAACCTTTTTTGTTAGATTCACATTTCAAAGTGCAAAATAAGTAAATATTTCATAGTGAATCGGTGACAGTTGCACTTGCCGGCACAAAGGAACTTTTGCATTGTCATCTTGATATCAGGTACAATACTTTGTATTTTACATGTTATTAGTTTGTTTGCGTACTCTTTTTTTTTACTAACTATTCCATTGTTCACTTTTTAATACGGCTACTAATGCCAGAGACCTTTGTACGTAAACATAACCTTACTTTGGTTTGGTGACAGAACTCCTTCTTTACATCTAAATTTCATTTTTCACAGAAACTAATTTTCGCGTAGACTACTGGCACCATTATCTTCTCTCTTTCATTTTCTTGTCGCTTCCTTTTCTTTATAATCATGATTATGACTCGCAGCGCCCGTGCTCGCCTCGAAGAATCCAAACTCAAACAGGCTTTGGACGAATTACAGGCGTCAAAGGAGCTCTGTGACCAACTGAATAAGGAAATGGATGAAAATGAGAAGGTGCTCTTCGATGCCCATAATAATAATAGGAAGTTAAAAATAGAAATGGCTCAGATATATAACCAATACACTGATGCCATCGAAGAACGGGACAGACTTCAGCTCGTTGTGGACGGATTCAGCCAGTTAAGGCAATTTATTAGACTCAGATCATTGTGGTCAATTGATCACTATTCCAAATGTAAACAATAAAAAAAACTAAAAAAGATATCACTGTTAACCCAAAAACTGTTTATCGCTTGGAAATGTTTAAAACTAAACTTTTGAGTAATCTACCACTTGTGTTGCCAATCATTTGACCGTAATGGACAATATAATATATATTTTTTAAATGTACTGCACACAATTTGATAACATATTCATTCCAAAGACTTTTTCGGTTAGTAATAATGCTTCTTTTAGTGATTGGGCCACCATTGGTATACATAAAAGTAGAAAACGACTTTATGAATTATATGATGAACGGACTTGTATAAACACTACTGAATTTAATTTGTATGTTAAAAAATATTCTAAAATATTTAAAAAAGTTTATAGCATAACCAAGTCACGTTATCTGAGTTCAAAAATTAAAAATAGCAGTAATGTAATTAAAACGACTTGGACTATCATTAATAGCGAAACAGGAAGGTCATGCAACCAAAGTACTGACTACAGTCTAGCTATTGATGACAATATTATTCAATCAGATTCTCAAGTGGCCACTGCCTTTGAAAATTTCTTTGCAGAGATTCCAGTATCTACTACCAAATCTTTGAACTTATCACCCACTGCTGCAGGGTCTTTACTTAAAGAAAGCATTCCTGTTTGTGATAGTGAATTTCATTTCCAATATGTAACCTGTAACGATATCATTAAAACTTTTCACTCTTTGAATGTTAAAAAGACCGCTGATTTATGAGGTAATTCTGTGGATACTGCTAAGTCGATCATAAACATTGTAGCACCAACTTTAGCTGTTATTTTTAATAATTGTATTGACCGTGGTGAGTTTCCTGATCTTATGAAAAACAGTAAAATAATACTGTTGTTTAAATCGGGTAGTACATCAGACCCTACTAACTATAGACCAATTTCAGTGCTACCTATATTCAGTAAAATTTTTGAAAAACTTGTTCTAAATCAATTGCAAAGATTTTTTAATAAACATAATTTATTACACAACAAACAGTTTGGTTTTACAAAGGGTCGTTCAACTACCGATGCCGGAGTTGAACTTTTAGGTCATATATATAATGCATGGGAGGACAAGTGCGATGCTTTGGGTAGTTTTTGCGATTTGTCCAAGGCTTTCGATTGTGTTCTTCATGAAACATTGATCAGGAAACTTCACCACTACGGAATCCGGAACGCCTCTTTGGATCTTCCTACTTCATACCTAAGTGATAGGATTCAGAGAGTAGACGTCAACGGAAAAAGATCACCTGGATCTAAAGTTAGAATGGGGGTCCCCCAGGGCTCAATTTTAGGTCCATTTTTGTTTCTTATTTATATAAATGACTTGCCTTACCTCATAAACGATAAACATGATATAGTGTTGTTTGCAGACGACACTTCACTTTTATTCAAACTCAAACGTCAGCAGCTGTTTACTGACAATGTAAATAGAGCCCTTGCTAATGTAGTTAACTGGTTTAATGTTAATAACCTACTTCTTAACGAGAAAAAAACCAAATGTATTAAGTTTACGATACCTCATGTTAGACAAGTAGAAACTAGTGTCCTCATAAAGGGTGAAGTGTTGAAACCCGAAGATACCACAGTATTCTTAGGCATAACTTTGGATGCCAAGCTTCAATGGGGCCCCATATAGATAAATTGTCAAAAAAGCTTAGCTCTGCAGCATACGCTGTTAGAAAAGTTCGTGATTAATACGGGCTGTCTTAGAGACAGCCCGTATTAATCACGAATTTTTCTAACATCAGTTAGATTTAGAGACAGCCCGTTTAGTTTACTTTAGTTATTTTCATAGCGTGATGTCGTACGGTATTCTGCTGTGGGGAAATGCCGCCGATATTCAGACAATTTTTGTTTTACAAAAAAGAGCAATTCATTCGATTTATAAATTAAGTCCCAGATACTCCCTCAGAGAGCAATATAAAGAGATTAATATAATGACTGTGCCTTCTCAGTATATTTATGAAAATCTGCTGTATGCACATAAAAATATTAATCTCTTTAAAAGATACAGTGATATCCATAATGTCAATACTAGAAACAAACAAAAATTTGTTGTTCCTACGACCAGGCTCAAGAAAATAGGTGGCTCGTTTAGATGCCAACGTATTCGTTTTTATAATAAACTTCCTAGCCTCATTCAAGAACTAAGCCTAAATAAATTCAAATCTTTTATAAAGCGTAAATTATGTCAGAAAGCCTATTATACTGTTAAAGACTATATTGAGGATAAAATGGCCTGGGATTGAGCTGCTCCAATAAATCTACACTGAATGTTGTTTTTTTTTAATATTATTTTGCTATTTTTTATTTTATTTCACATGACATGAATATTAATTGTATGAATATTACTTTGATTATTGAGAATTTGAGGACTATGTGGGTCATTGTTTCTCTTTTGATTATGGTCTGGCAGTTTGAGTAGTTTGTGCGGCCTACCCAAATGCCCTTTCTTTGGTATTGTTCGTTGAATCGTTGAGCTCCTTAAGTTCCGAGTTGAGTTGTACGATAATCGACAAATGCGTGCACTGACTGGACAGGTTCACTCAAATCTGTGTAGTTCTTTCCTCAAAATACCATTTCAGACACCGATCTACATGGTCATCAAATGATCTGACCGACAAAATTATATCCATTTCTTTTTTTTTATATACACATTGACATTGATATTTTTTATATATACAATGACATGAATATTTACTTTGTAAAGTATCATATTGTTTTAATTATTGTGAATGTGAAGACTATTTGGGTCTTTTTTATTTTTTTCTTCTCTTTCTTTCTCAGTGATCTGGCAGTTTGAGTAATTTATGTGGCCTACCCAAATGTCCTTTCTTTGGTATTGTTCGTGAAAGCGTTGGGCTCCTTATGTTCCGAGTTGAGCTAAACGATTAGTGAGAAATGCATGCACTGACTGGACAGGTCCACTCAATCTGTGTGGTTCTTTCCTCAAAAGACCATTTCAGTCACAAATCTACATGGTCTTCACATGATGTGAACAAGATTATGTCTGGACTTTAAAAGAGACTGTGACCTCTGAGTTTGTTTCGGCCTTTCTTCTCAGAGTAGTCAGTTAGGAAACGCCGAACTCATCTAGCTTAAAAAAAATATCATTGACATGTAAAAGTGTTTGTACAAACCTACTTACAGAAATAAAATTATTTATCATTTAACCAAATATTGCAATAAAACTCATTTAAAACAAATTGTAATGAGTAGATTTTCTCAATAACCTATGTAGATTGTTTTTCATAACTTATTGCAGTCAAATCCAAAATAAACAATTGTACGAACTCATTGTCAGTAGACCCTAATTGTGGTGAAAGAACATAAACATTATCTTGAGTTAATCACAGCGACCAACAATTCTTATCGACTAATGGTTCATAAAATAGTATGACTGAACAAAGATTGGATTTCACTTTACCTTAAAACTTCTGGCAAAGAAGCTGGTTATAAAAGGTTTGTCCTAGCCCAGCCTATGTGGTAGGAACCTTATGAAGCCAGCGAAAGGGTACACGTAAATTCTCCATTTCTATTAGATACTGATCATTAAAGTCACTGTGTTTGGTGATATGTATATTTTTATTAATGATATGTATATTTTGCCATCGGTGTTCACCATCTGTCGTATGTACCTAGTTCTAGAGCAGCCAGCTAATCGCTTCAAATAGACAATGAACCGTAGATAATTGATTGTTTACGCTAATTACAGTAATATAGGTAAGTGTTTGTCAATCCAAAGGGCTAGAAAGTAAGTACATATATCGGCAGCAGGATAACAACGTTCAACTACAAGTCAATATTAAATGATAGTGGAAAAACAAAAGAAACCTAAAATATTATGTTTTTATTTACAAAATAAAAGACAGAGTTAAGTACAGACGCCAACACATCAACTTACCCCAATCTGTCAAATTTCTTTAATAGATTTTCAACCTTATATCACAATAGTGGAAGGTTAATTTTCGATTGGTAAAATTTGACAGATTGGGGTAGCTTGACCTGGTGGCGTCTGTACTTTGAATGATGATACACATTAATTTGGTAACCCACACAAAATCTGATCATTTACTTCTGAAAAAGGTTTGCATATTGTTTGAAATAACAGACCTAGTTACCCGCAAACACACTAATGATCACAAATGACGCCAACTTAGAGATGATAAGCAGAAATTGTTTCTCCTCGCAACATGCCATTCAAAGAGTTATATTATAATATGCTGCTACCTCTAATTTATTATTTCTGCTTTGTGCAACGTAAGTATGGACTTAGGAACCTTATACCTACTTACATTAGGGTTTTCGCCAATTAGGGCACAAAAAACTTTGTATTTGAGGTTGGCTACTCAATTAATCTTCGTTTTATTTCCTTGAACGACCGTCTTTGTACGATTTAAGACTACCACACATGCACTGAGTGCATGACAAAGATATTGGAATGGTGGTTTAATTAAAGGTGCCTAAAAAGCAGCGTAATTTATGGAGGCAATAAATGATACTTGATTTTATTTCTGAAAGTAGGTTTGTACGAACACTTTTACACGTCAATCATATTTTTCAAACTAGATGAGGTCAGTGTTTCCTATCTGACTACTCTGAGACGAAAGGCCGAAACAAACTCAGAGGTCGCAGTATCTTATAAAGTGCAGACATAATCTCGGTCAGATAAAACGTTTTATTATATGGTCTGAGAAAGGATTACAGTATAAGCACTCGAAAATAGTGCCCGACGACAACGATGCACTAGGTATCCTATAAACACAGGATGTGCAAATGAAAACTTGACATTTTCGTCTGCATGTGACGGCATTGTTTGCAGTTTTCTTACGATTCAGCGAGCACGTCAGATGAGCGGATGTGGCTAATTATGGCGACGTAGGAAATGTTTTATGGTGGAAATAACCATGACATGAAACGTTACTTCTGTGGATAGAGTTTCTTCTTCCAATTATTCTCATAAGTTTTAAAACATAAATCAATTAGAAAAGTTTTATTTTTTCACAGTCACTCGTAGCAAAAAGCATTTTATTTTACTGGTGCGTCGCATTCGTGTTCGTTCGTGATTTATCATTTGAAGAAGAATATTGACTTACCGCAAGTCATAAAACTTGTCCTAAGAATTATAATGTACTATGTGCAGTAAAGATAAGCAAATTTACATACAAGTGTACATTTATTTGTATTTGTATATAATTAATCCATATAACTATTGACTTTCTAAACAAACAGTACGTCTGTTTCTTTCCATTACCCAACAAGTTAATGAATGTACTCAGCAATGCAGCGCCAATTGAATTCAGTTCGGTCGACGGCCGCTATGAGGACCGAGAAGCATTTTCACTTCGCTCTTAAATGAATGAAAGAATTAATCAATATTGTATCCTTAACTCAATTGTACGAAATTTTAACAGTAACATTAGAAGAACTATATAATTATATCGACATTGTACCTTAGGGGACAACGTTATCCCCAAAGTTACGGTTTCCAAGTTATACAAACTTATTTAAAATGTCACCTACATTCTTACACCTTGTAACAGATTTTTTTAGAAACTTGTTTAAGTAAGCCTGTTTCTGATATATTACCACAGTTTAACAGTTACTCTATTCGTTGGAAAGTAATTTTCATTAAAAGGACGATCGAGTTTAATAACAAAACAAATTCTAACTTAGAAACCACTAAACGGTTTTCTTATCGCCAACTGTAGCCTCCAGTGATGGAAAATTAACGTGACAGTTTTATATTTAACGTACTAAAAACTTTTTGTTGCTAATTACTGGACAGCCCGTATAACCCAAGCTCAATGTTACCGGTAAAGACTTCACAATCGAGCTATTTCCCGGCACATTCCTTTTTTTTTATTTTCCTGCTAATTTTACCTAATTTATAGAAGTGACCAAGTTTTCCTCTAAGATCTAAAAGGTAATGACCTTGTCCATAAATACAGATTCTATATTAGGATACCCTTCAGACTTGACTGCTTCACACCTTCAGAACAAATGACCATCAAACAATGGATTTTAACCGGAGTACTGTGAGCGTGACTCGCCTAGGTGAACTTTGATCAAAGGGTATCAATCAGAGTACTGTGAGCGTGACTCCCAGAGGTGAATATTGAACACAGGGTTTCAATCAGAGTACTGTGAGTGTGACTCCCCGAGGTGAAATTTGATCAAAGGGTATCAATCAGTGTACTGTGAGTGTGACAACCTGAGGTGAACATTGAACAAAGAGTATCAATCAGAGTACTGTGAGTGTGACACCCTGAGGACCAAACCACCACCACACCTTAAAATTTATTGCTTTCTTAACAAAAAGCGCCTTCATCCTCTCTTCTATTAAAAATTAACTTAGCTGTACCCGACAGGGTCCATAATTGATTCGATGTTTTGACATACTAACTGTAATATGTACACATTATGGAATGCAATAAAGTATTGAGTATTGAACATTGAACAAAGGGTATCAATCAGAGTACTGTGAGTATGACACCTTGGGTTGAATATTGAACTAAGGGTATCAATCAGAGTACTGTGAGCGTGACTCCCCGAGGTGAACATTGAACACAGGGTATCAATCAGAGTACTGTAAGTGTGGCTCCCCGAGGTGAACATTGAACAATATTGTTATCAATCAGAGTACTGTGAGTATGACTCCCTGAGTTGCCAGGCGTACAAATAAAAGCGGACACATGCTGTCCAGGTTTTGTAAGGTTTGGTTTTTTTAGTTTGACCAATTTTTACATTTGTCCAAAATACACTATGGTTCATTAAATTTTATTGTTATTTCATAGGAATCTAAACAGATTTTAAATAGGGTTTTGTTTAATTTTGTGTTCCTTTGCAAATTGCAAAAGTAGTAGTGAGTAAAATTAAAAAGGAAAAGTGATTAAAATTGTTATTTCTCAAACATTTCAGAAGATTTCATGGTAAATAACCGTTTTGTTTTTTGTATTCCATCGCAAATAGCAATAGTAGTTACTGCTAGTGCTAACAACTATTGCAATGATTGAAATATTGAATGGTTAATATTAACCTCTAAGTCCCTGAGATACCACATTTGGTATAGACATAATGGTTTTTTAATTGTGTCTGTAGTTAAGGCATTCAATGGGTTAAAGGTTCATTCAGTTTTATTGTTGTTCCATTACAATTTAAGAAAATATTATGGTAGATGAAAAAATAATTTTGTTTTACTTTATTTTCTAAATTCGCGTTATGTACTAAGACTAAAACATTAAGGCTGTCTGGCCATGTACCCAAATGTCCAGGTAAACTGGCTGGTTTGGTTTAAAGACCTGGCAGCCCTGATCAGGATCACTGATCACAGAACACTGTGTGAGTGTGAGTCCCCTAGATGAGCACACTGCCCTCTAATATTATACTCGTCTAAATCAATACAAATATTATTGAAGAAGAACAAACATGCCTCGGTATCCTGCGGTCAATGGGTTTTTAGACAAAAAGTACCTAAGTAGTTATGACCGCACTGTTAATGTATTTAATTTTTTCTTAGAACTAAGTAATGGTTATTTCTCAAACTTTTCTCGTTGAAGCATAAACACAACATTTTAACTCTTGCGCGCGCCATTACTCGTGTATAGGTTGTTAATGACACTTTCAGTCTGCGTGTCATAAATTATTTAGTGTGCAACCAAATTAACTAAGTAAGTAGGTATCTCACTTTCACATTTAACTTTATAAATGTTTTTACTCACTAATAATAATTCATCGAGGTCACCTATACAATGAATAAATAATAAAATTAAATCAAATAAAAACTTAAATGTTTATTTGCAAGAAACACATTGCAAAAATCAACAACGTTTGTTTTTATAATGAATAACTAATCAATAAACCTAAAAAAGCTTGTTTAAAGAAATAGGGCGTTTAAAAATGAGTGTTCACTTTTACACTAGACAGGTACTATTACTAGGGTAGACATTGACGCGCAAACTGATTCCATGGTCACAGTTTGTGCGTCGATGCTTTTTCCGCCCTGTAAACGACACATCCTCAGCCTAAAAAAAAATGTCCTATAAAAATATGATTGCGATCACAGAATCTATGAAACTATTAAGTGACGCAGTGACCTGTGATTGGATAACACCATGAGCTATAATTTCCACTTTTCCAATTAAAGGTTCCCGCAGACAAGTGCCACGCGACGACACGACGGCGACGCTACTCTGGTAGAACAACTTCCCTGATTTTTTTATTTGCGTCAAAACTGTTCTCAAAGAGTTGCGTCGAGCCTATCTGCGGGAGTCCTCATTCTGCCTGGGCTGTCTATTGACGTGGTCATTCAGTAGATAATGGTCCACCGTTTGTTTGTTTTCACATGAAAGATGATCGCGTTGTGAGCGCGGGCGCACTTCCGCGTCACTCCGCACAGTCCAGGAAGGAAGTGCATCTTCACTCTATAGACTACAGGAAGGAAGCGACCGGTTATTGTATCGGTTTACGATGATCGAATCTTAATTTTTTCGTCTTAATACCGGTCGCATTTATAGGCCACGAATGTAACAAAACTTTGAAATACTTACTTCCGGGTAGTCGCAAGGCATCTAGATATTTATGATATAGTAGTAGCTAGGACAGTGTCATAATTCGTACTTTACTAAAGATAATGTTGAGATACATAAATGAGTTAGCAGTAAAATGCAAGTAAAACATTATAAATAGGATCTCACTGTTTACTATGTAAACAGAACAGCCAAGCTCGACTCGGTCGCTGCTCACTATGGACATGGCAAACAATAATGTGTGCGGTCCATGTTTTTATGAATGTCTGACATATCATAAAACATATATTTTTTGTTAGTGTTATAATTATGCATAAAAACGTTCGGGGCTTCCCGTCTATGATGGACATGTGGAAATAAAACATTAGCAAATAAATTATAATTTAATATATTAGTCAATTCGCACGAATTTACTCGCCCGCATCAGGCGAATGGGCACTTTTAAATAATATATAACTTTCTATAGGCGTCTCGCACGTACGTAGTTAATGTATTTGTAGGCGAATCGAAAGCTCCTAAAAAATGTATGTATTAGGCAATTGGCACGTTTTGAATTTTATGCACATTATTGCAATGTACGCACGGCCACACATCAGGCTATATGTATATTTCCAGTATAAGCAGTACAATCTCATTGTACAAAAATCCTATACAGTGCGAGCTCAGCTAAAACTGACGTTCTAAAATTGACGTTCAAAAAGTGCTGACTCTCAGCCTAGTTTGAATAAATGACTTTTGATTTAGATTTTTGATTTTGACTAGAAATGTTTAGCTTAACCTGTAGCCGTGTGCACCTTTAGGTAAATTCATCTCGGTTCGGTAATTTATAAACGTCTCTTAAATTTTAATCAATTGCTAAGCAACTGATTAGCGAAATTCTTATTCGTAAACGCTATTTAGCGCTAAATGATCGCTAACCATTTGATTAAAAGCTGTCAAAATTAAACACCACCGGTAGCTTGCTAAGAGCATGCATATCATGCATATACCGGTATATAACTACCTTGTTAGCATGGGCAGGATATTACCACAGGTAACTGTGACCGGCGGACCTACATAGGACACCGACGTCATGTCTTTAGAAATCTCCACACGGTGCCGCGCTGGAGGAAAGATATCAACTTCAATTTGTTTAATATTTTCCTGTTAGCTCTCCGGAGAAAGTTTGCGAGTCACAGAGGTCATACCTACATAAAAATTATTTAGTTTCAATCATTATGTTTACACACATGTTTTATTTTAACTTACTGTAGCCCAAAATGCGCACATTATTGTAGGTAACCACCACTTACCCAACTTCAAGCCTTCTTACTGTAACTAATAACAATCACAAAGTACATAAAAAGAAACAATTGACATAGTATTATTAAGATAAAATTAACGCAATAAAACGAAATAATACATGTATTTAATCAGTAAAGAAGTCGATAGATATTAATAACAATATTACAATTGGACTAAACCTAATATTGTAGTAAAAAATAGGGGAAAGTGGTTACCCTTCGTACGTTACATCTCGTCAGCCGAAATACCGTGGTGCCATTGGCGCGTCACTCCGCTAGCAACATGGTGGCCGGTATGTCTATGCACACAAACAAAGGCGTGTTTTTGTGCTGTTTAGTTTTTCTGTTAAACTAACTGTACGAATGTGCCCCGCGTACGAATGGTGACCACTTTCCCCAAATACATAAAAGAAAGTCCGCCTAAGGCATTAAGTTCGCCTTTGTACTTTTTTAGTGTGCGAAAAGTTTAAATAAATAATACATAAATAATTCTCGACCTAAGACTCGATTAACCAATATCTTATCTTCTTATTCTTTAAACCAATATCTCGCGTCTCTCTCTATGCATGTAACAATTAGAATTCTATCTCTTTTTGTTCATATAGACATAAAAATGCATAAGGTCTGATCGTGTAAATAATTCCATCACCACTGCTCTCAAAACGGTGAAGGAAACCATCGTGAGGAAACCGCCATGTCCTACTTGTCTTAGAACCAAAAACTCGAAGACATGTGACATCTACCAACACGCACTGGAACCGCGTGGTGGATTACGGCCCACTCCCTCTCACCGAGAGGAGGCCTGTGTCCCAGCAGTGGGAACGATATAGGCTGATAAGGATGAAGGTCTGATCAGTCAGGTTTTTTTTAAGTTCTTACGACAGTTTTTACGCTTATAATTTAGGTATATTTAAAAAACTTTTTTACAAAAAAAAAAACAACCGACTTCCTTAAAAATAGTACAAAGTGAAAAATAACTTTAGTTTCGGCAGTCGGTCGGTGTCTTAGGATTTGTATTTAAGGTTTTTGCCACCGACTTCCGAAATTAAAGTTATTTTTCACTTTGTAGTATTTTTAAGGAAGTCGGTTGTTTTTTTTTGTAAAAAAGTTTTTATTTTTTAATTTTTCAGTTTTGGTATCTACCCCGCACTAATTCCAAACAAACAATGCATATTAATGCGATAGCAGAAATCGCGGTTGATTTGCCGTCATTTTTTAAAGAGTTCCGGTGTCTGTCTCTGGAACTCATCATCAGATCTACATGAAATTTATATGGGACCATTTCGAAATAAACTCCTTTCGAACAAAAAAAGAATTTTGCAAATCCGTTTATATATGACGGAGTTATGGCCGAACATACATAAAAAAAAAAAAATATATAAACATCCGAATTGATAACCTCCTCCTTTTTGAAGTCGGTTAAAAAACACGCTTCCATAGAAAACCAAACTAAAAAGTAGAAAATGGAAAAAAGCGTGAGGTGCCTGATATCAATAAAAAATTGTTTAAAACGCACCCCAAGCATTTTTTTTTATAAATGATTATTTTTTAGGGTGTTTCAAATTTTAAGACGTATGTCTTAAACTTATATGTATTTCGAAATGGTCCCATATAAATTTCATGTAGATCTGATGATGAGTTCCGGAGACAGACACCGGAACTCTTTAAAAAATGACGGCAAATCAACCGCGATTTCTGCTATCGCATTAATAATGCATTGTTTGTTTGGAATTAGTGCGGGGTAGATACCAAAACTAAAAATTTAAAAATAAAAAACTTTTTTACAAAAAAAAAAAACAACCGACTTCCTTAAAAACACTACAAAGTGAAAAATAACTTTAATTTCGGAAGTCGGTGGCAAAAACCTTAAATACAAATCCTAAGACACCGACTGCCGAAATTAAAGTTATTAGTTTATTAAACTATTATTTTTTTCAATTCTGAGAGCGAAATAATTTACCGAGATTTTCTAACTATGCTATCTATGGGAAAAGTTTATTAGGGTGAGCTTAAAGAAACAGCTCGATGGAGGGTTGGAAGCTCCAGATGGAACATATTCCTAGTAGTAAATAATAATCAGATGTCGTAATCCAATCAGTGATAGATCGTTTTAACATGTATCCATGTTATGTATGAGAGTCATTATTCACGACAAAAGAGTGGACGAATTTTTTTCAGGACCGGACTTGATGACAGACCCTATTACACACTAATATGAATAACAGTAAAAAAAAGATGGAAACTAAAGGAATCACACGTAATTTGGTAACCAAAAAATGGCTGTACTGAAACATATAAACACCAAGTTCAATTTAAAATTCAAACTACGTTGTCGACACTTTTTTTATTTGTAGAAGTGTTTGGACTCAATGAATTTAATAGTAAATCTATTTGTCTACTTTGGGCAGTAAATTAGTCGATTCTACAACTAACAGCGCTGCAAATCTTTTATGGTATAAAATATAAGTGCCCAATAAAGAAATGAAATAGCTTCATGTCTGATTCAATGAGTTGAACAAAATGTCGGAAAACTTACTGACGTGAGGGAATTAACTCTGTGGTCTAATAACTGTGTTTAGCTTGTGTTTAGCTGCGCACAAACATGCGCAGCTAAACACAATGGTCCACAAAATGCTAAAGGGTCACACATGGAAGTCGATCAAATACACTCACGATGGATAAAAAATACCCTGAGAGTGGTCTCAGTTTATTCGAACTTGTGAAAGAAAGAAAACATTCAATGTTTAAGATTTACAATTCCGTAATTTTAAAGACGCTACATTTTTATGATAACTGAAAAACATCATTTGTTATGTACTACATAACAAATAATTTAAATGTTACATTCATATATATTACTAGCTGACCCGACAAACGTTGTTTTGCCGGGTGAAAAAGAGTGGAAAAGAGTTGTATGTGTTTTTCAATGCCAAATCATAATAAAATATAAAAAAAAAACATAAAAAAAGACAAAAAATGAAAAAATAAATGTTTAGGCGTGGGTCACCCTTATTATTTAGGGGTCAGACCTACGCGATGTGCTATGATATTAGATATAGGTATTAACAAGATTGGACTTAGCTAAACTTCTATTTCTTGTCACAAAAAAACATGTTACAAAAAAAGCTCATAATGCGCATTGAATTTACTAAAATATTGCAGGCGTAAAGTTGCATCGGCTTCCAGTCTAACCGGATGCAGCTGAGTACCAGTATTTTACATGGAGCGACTGCCTATCTGACCTCCACAACCTAGTTACTGGGTAATACGATACCCCTTGGTAAGACTGGTTGTCAATCTTTCGGGCTTCTAACGACCCCTAACGACTGTCCATACGAAAGCATAAATGGTTAAATAAATAAATAATAAATAAATAAAGACAGCTGGGACCAACGGCTTAACGTGCTTTCCGAGGCATGGAAGGGTCTTGGTATGTATAGATGGTCACCCATACACGGATTAACTTGAACGATCAGCCTGTGCATAGAATTAAACGATGTGTCTTTTTATTATAACTCAGTCATATGGGTTGCACATATTTATATCATACAGAAACTAGTTTTCTGAACTTATATAAATTCGGAGGGAATCCCCCATGCTGCAAAGGTGGGTCTCGCTTCATGTCGTAATTTATTATTTTGTTGCCCAATTGCCCAACATTAGTTTTTAAAAACATTGTTACTAACAAAATAAATAAAAGTTAATATATATATTACTGAATTGATATTGTAATACATAATTTCTGTGATTTTAATAAATACCTTACTATTTTTTATAACCAAGTATTACTAACCCATAAACAACCCTCACTGACTTCAAACATCTACACGTTAATATGTCTCGGAGAAGGAGTAAGTATAATTATGTGATTAAACGAACTTACCTTAAGTGAAGTTCTATCATAATTATACGAAGCTCCTTCTCCGAGACAGGTCTCCCTACCCATCCCTACTGAAGTTTCCCTAGGGTTGTTTACAATAACTAGCTTTAAACGAAATGACAGTACAGTGCTGCCCGATGAGAGAACACTTTTTAATATATTTTTTTTAGCTTTGTAATAATTGTGACCGCGCTGGTACAATCCCACGCGTATATAATAAATAAAGAAACAAGACTTATCTAAAACCTTATACTATTTTGGTTAACCGAAAAAATCATTTTTGGAAAGCCAAAAAAAAGTTCTTGGTAAACATGTTTATCAAGAACTTTATTTTGACTCTCCTCTTTGTGAAGTTCCTTAGGTAGGTACTAGACCTGTCTCAGGTCGAGATTATTATTTAAATAATTTCGGATGACTTAGGCACCATTTTTAAAAGATAACTAATTAAAGTAATAATACATACAAATCAAGTTATTCAATGAGTTGCTTAACTGAATCAGTATACCGCGTGAACTTTCTTGTTTAACATCAAATATACCTATCCTATAGCATAGAATCGCCCGTCAACGATATAACTTCGACTTATTTTTTCTGTTTATTCGAGTTTTAGGATCATTCTGTGATGTTAAATAGCCTATATACAGTATAACGTTTCTTAAAAATTATACTATCAAATGCAAAATGATTTTTTAGATGGTATACCTAGATAGTAGGTATACCTTCAATCTTATTTTTGTTTTGTCAATTAACCCTTTGTAATATTTAATAGATTTACAACAATACTCTAAATACCCGTAACTGTCTTAGGAACAGGGGAATGCGCGTTACAAAATGCTTGGTTGTCGAAGTGATAATAACAACAGTAGGATTGTATTCCTAAGTAGATTACCATTACCGCAGCCGTTACGAAATATTTTGAGTAAATTGCAAGAAGTAAAAGTTTCTTAAATCATGTCGCGAGTATATATAAGGTGTATCTATTCATACACGAAATATTTCAAAGGGGTACACCTGTAGGTGGTAAAGAAGCTATAGAAGCAAAAAGATTTTTTTTATCTAAGCGTTTTTGAATTTTCGTAATTATTATAATTTTAAAACTACTTGAGACGTTTTGCATAAAACCTTTACTCCAAATTCTATGAATGGCCCGCCTGACGCTGCGAGGGCGACGACCGGACGGCACGAGCATGGCCGTGGTGTCTCGGGCCGTGAAAAATAAGAAGGAGCCAGTATTTCGTATGTGCGTCAAATAATTTATAAATATTAAATTTAAATAAAACCTTAGATTTTTTTTTTCGTTTCTATAGCTTCTTTACCATCTACAGGTGTACCTCTTAAATATTTCGTGTATGAATAGATACACCTTATATACGCTACGACTCTTAGGAGCCGATCAAAATGAACAACACAACAACTAGCAACAAGCTGGAAAAATGTGATACGACGCGACGGGTCGGGGGACAAAACACGCGAACGAAGTCACGGGCAGGTGATATTTTTTTTCTGTCTATCTGTATGCTCCAACTCATCTCCGAAACTGCTGGATCGATGTTGATGAAACTTTATATGCGACTATTTTGAACCCCAGGGAAGGCATAGGTCATCAACAAACCACGCGGGCGAGCCGCAGGCGGAAGATAGTATCTAGTTGGTCATCAATAAAATACAGCATACACACACGTTTAAAAAAATTGCTTATTATTGATTTCATTATTAACGCAAGCGTAAGAAAAATCAAAGAACTAATAATAAAATTGTATTTATTAAAGGTCAAAGCGCATTATTATATAATTTCAACCTCAAGAAACGAACATTCTAATGCAAAACATTCTTGAAGAACTTTTGCACAAAAAAGTTGTCCGCTCAGACATCTACCATGCTAAATCACTGAAGTATTTCCCTAGGAACAACTTTGCATGCACTTTACATCAAGTTGTATACGCTTCCACACCCACGCACTTGTGTGCGGGAATGAATCTATACCTATACTCAAAACTTTACAAAAATATACGGATATCGTTACGCCCGCGGATATGACTTGTAAGCAATTACTGTAGAAGAATCCTACATAACGTTTCCTATTATTTGATAAACGTATCCGACAAAAAATATGTCGCTCTTGCGAGGATAAATGCGTTCCGAAATACGCATCACTGAAAACGCTCTGAACATTACATGAAACGCATCTTGTCTGGCGGTTGGAAGAAAAACTTCTAGCCACCGAAATCAAAGCGCTTAAGAACTGGCATTTGACAAAACTTTCTACGTAAATCTCAAACAACAACATACTATTAACAAATTATAAAAATATCGCAAAAAAAAAAACTAATTCATTTTTCCGATAGAGACTTAAAAATCAGATCAATATCACCGGTCCGTCTCCTTTAAGGCTTATTCAGACCGGCGCGACGCGATTCTTGTAGAACAATTTCCATGAAGTTCACATAAAAATTGTTCTACGAGTGTCGCGTCGCGTTGCCGCGTCGCGCCGGTTTGTAGGAGGCTTTTAAGTCACGAGCACACGAATGCATTCGTGATGAGAAATTCCATGTACCTGTAGGGCGCATCCGCAGCCAGGAACACGTAGTTGGTGGCGTAGAAGGCGGCCACGTACACCGTCAGCGCCAACAGCATGTAGTTGGTGAGGTGGAAGCGGCGGCCCTGGCCCAGCTCCTTCATCAGCCGCTCCATGTCCACCCCCGCGCTGCCGGCGAACGAGTCCTTCTCCTCCATTACCGCGACGGGTTTCGACATCACAAACGATTTTATAATATTCTTTAAATTATTTATTTAATCACTCAGAAGTTAATTTGCGCGAAATATTTCGTGACGCCACAGTGCTGCGGGTGCGTGTGCGCGCGGCGCTGGTGGTGCTCAGTGTACGGTGGACGCGTGCGCCGGTCGACAAGCCGGCGGAGACGCGGCGCCGCCATATAACCTGCGCCGGCGATGCCCTCCGACGCTATATTTACATTATTATGCGTTAAAGCCTTCCGCAGATGTTTTCCGTCCAGCAGCGATAAAGGCATCTATTTTCCAGGAAAAATGTTGGGGATAAATGCTAAAAGAGAACCTGATCTAACCCATTGGGCCTTCAATTGCACTAACATTCGCGAGGTCAATATTTTATGGTAACCTAGCTTTATTCCGCTGAGTCGATATATCTACGTTTGTTAATAGCATTAAACACAGTACCTACCTCTCTATCTCCGGAGCGGCAGTCGACTCTGTAATACATTTATAATATCTTTCCTGAAAAATCTTTACCCTAATTTTCTGGAGTTGAACGCGCCGTGTATGTATGGCGATAAGCTTCGGGTCCAATGTTGCACTAAAATACGTAGGCATTTATCCATTCTATTACTTAAGTGATAAGTAGTTCGTTGACATTTGTATCTATCTAGTCTAGGTATCCGCATTATACACCGTAGACATCTCTGTCTAGGTAGATCAATGCAGTGGTGAAGGACGGTCGTTTTGGGGACTGTCTTATGTAATTTTACGTTCGAAAAGTGCTGATCCTCAGACTAATTTGAATACATTACTTTTGGTTTTGTTTAGTTCACCATCATCAGCCTTTTTTAACGACACTTTTGTCATTTCCGTTGACATCCTATGGAAACGTTTATATTATATGACACATGATATCTGAGAGAAGAGCCTGTTTTTTTTTTTTAAGAAAAACAAAGAAATTATAAACGCAAGTATGCAACAACTTCATTTCCACTTTTACGTCGATATCACCGGATTCTCTATTTTGGTACTCATAAAGAGTTACAATTCGAACAGGAATTATCCATTACTGGTTTGTAGAGCTTCATGTGAAGATGAACTCTCAAGCGAGGAACATATCTTAAAGTGAGGTAAGAATAAAAAACGACACGCTCTATATTTTGGGCTCTATTACAGGTAGTGCACAGTCACCGTACAGGTACATGATGATACATGATGATCGAAATACGTTGTACTGCTATTTTTTTATTCTTCATTAAAAAGAACCCAGTTCTAAATAATTGATTACAATCTACTGCTATGTATTTATCACCTTCATACACATATTGCATGAGCCACTGGGAGAGAGAGGGACCTTGTCTTTGACACATTTCAACTACCTCATTAAACTATGTGAACATGTAATTATGTGCTATTATAATCAGACACCAAACGAGCACATTGTTGCGCATAGAAAGGCCGTGCCGTCGCGAAATCACCATGTTCTATAGAGCTTTAATCGATTCCGAGCGCTCGATATAATGGCAGCGGGCGAGACACGCGGAGGAATCTACTTACGAAATACTAGCTAGATCGCTAATTAGTTCGTTGCAACTATAATGTGGGTATCCGAATAATATCAGTTGTACACACAGTTGTGTCCACAACTCAGTGACTCACCATTCATACATTGTTACTATTTGTTACATATATTGTTGTATAATGACATTATACCAAAATATGAAGGTGAAGGAAACTTTCAGAACAATGACAAGAATTTATTGGAGATGACAGTGTTGACTTAGTTGTTACTCACATTCATGTCAACAGTCTCGTCACAAGAATGCAACAAGTTACAGCAGAATTACAAGAGGCTCAGGATGCTCAGGAGGGAAGAAAACTAAAAGTGATGGAATAAAAGATGTTGTAGTTGAAAGAATAAAATCTGGAATAATAACGAGACTGCTCTAACTGTAACATGGAATACAGGCAGAAAAACAAATTTGTAAGTTATATCTAAGTAAATCAAGACACTCCATCCATATTTATATAGGTAATTAACTTATTTTTATTATATCTTCTGACTTAAATACTCGAATAATTCACAAACTAACACTAAAATAAATATACATATTATATACAATTAAATAAAGGTAAAAAAAAAAATGGGAAGAGCTCACTGGGCATCAAAGAATTCGTCCGCATCACTGTCGGTGGGAAAAGTGCCCAGAAGGCTGGCAGCGTTGCCACGTTGCCACGTTGGCAATGCTGATTCTTTGACCTAAAAATAGGCCAGCCCTCTGGTCACATGAAGAGTCAACGAACCGCTTGGCGATGTCCCGAAATACTCGATGAGCACTCGGACCCCACGGCCCTAGTGTTTCAACCCCAAACGGCTCAAAAATATAACTCCCAATAAGGTTGTTATATTTGCGCCGTTTGAGATTTTCTGCACCTGCGGCAGCCGCCCCAGCACAGCCTGCCGTGCTTAGAAGATGGGATGGCGCGAGGGTGTCGACACAGGTAGCATCCCACACCAAAGGCCTACCCAACTTCCAAGGCATTATGGTCATTCCGTCTGGCCTCTTCCCATCGTCGCGTGCCAAGCCATTGGGTTCTAAGACAGCTGGCACCCCGGCGGTGACAAGAGCCTGACGGATGATGTCATTAATGCTGGCATGCCGTGCCAGCCGACCAGCGCTCTTGCTGCAGGCAAGGCCGTGGTGTCCGAGGCGATCAACTGCTTCACCGCACTGACACCGATGCGGAGCCACGCAAGGAGCACCCAGACGCAGACTTGTAGCGAGTCGGAAAGTCGAGTTACGTAGCATAGTGCCTATGTTAGGGGACGGTAGCGCCTGAAGCCATAAGCCCGACTCCCACTCTCCCACAGCCAGCAGGCGGGCACGCTCAGCAGTATTAGTGGACGTATTAATGAGATTATTCCGCACCAACCTGCAGAGCGGCTCATCCCACTGTCTCTGGGAAGACGGGTTCTCGGGCTGAACCGTATTCGGACAAGCCACCTTCCAGGCATTCATGGCATCGGTCAAGCACGGCACTTCCGTGTGAACCTGAGAAGGAGCTAAGATTTTCGAGGTTAACTTTTCAGTGCCGTGGACCAAGGACAGGAACGCTGGTAAGCTTACACTGGAAATTTTGCGGACGCCGAGCCCACCAAAACGAATCAGTAGTGTGGCTTGCAGCTACGAGCGGTCGTCCAATGCCACATTTAAAATGGATGTTAGGGTGCTTTTAATAATTTCATCGACTTTGTCTACAAGGTGTGGGTGCTTCCATAAAGAGGAAGAGCGGAGATAATACATGTTTGGACTGAATAAAAATAATTAATAAAAGGTAATTATGTTTACTTGACAAATCTATTCCTAATGATAAAATGACAACGATTACTTAATGAAATCTTTGATCAATACAGTTCTCTAATGCGATTGCCGCTAGTTACGTTGTAGTAGGTCTCACCTTCGATCTATCAACTACTTACCTGCCAGACTGATTAATTCTTGTAATTAATAATGATCTAGAGTTCTGTATAGTGTTATAGATTAAATTCAATACCTGTACGATTGTGTTTAGTGTAGCGCCTCTCTATTATGTCGTAGCAATACTCATATTAGCTAACTACACAGCAGACCTATGGCTTGAGTTTCAATTGAATAGTTGACCTATTGGACAGTACAGAATTGTATTGTTAGTGTACATCACAATGATCTACAACAACAATAGAAACTTTTGAACATCATTAGATATGGCTTGAATCATGCTGGTTGTCAATCTATGATCAGCATCATCACACTATGGTGGCTAACGTGATCGATTTGATTCGGATAAAATGTACTGCCACGTGTCTTGTCTAAAATAAAATGCCCCGTTGTTCTCGTGGTCACAAGCGCGACTGCTGAGCACGGGACCCTGGGTTCGATTCCCAGGGTCGGGCAAAATGTAATTGGGTTTTTCCATTAGGAATTTCTTAATAACAGCTTGGAGTTAGATTAGTTGTTAGTTTTTTAACAGTTTATTAACTTCTCTGTACAGTCTAGAGTCTTAATTTCTCTTGTTTTATTTTCTTTGTTTTTCAGTTCTTTCTTGCCTCGGAAAGCACGCTAAGCCGTTGGTCCTGCGCCTGATCGGTTTCCGATCGTGTCGGATTGCATCGCATCTCATCGGACTATAAAAGTGAGGGAGGGACTATATTTTCCGCACCAAAGGCTACTCTCCGTTGAGATTGGCCGCCATGGCTGAAATACGACGTGGAGGACTATAAATTAAAATAAAATATGAAGTTTCTAATTTACACCATGACCTATGAGGACCTTTATAATAATTAGTAATTCGGTAACTGTCACCAGCTAAACTTCAAAGTAGTTTCAATTGAGGATAGCCGCCCCCACTTAAAGCTGCGAATCAAACGAATCAGCACGAAGTTGGTTCAAACTCCACCGTGAGTGACGCGCCTCATATCTACATAGTTCGACATAGATTGTATTTCCACTGGTTGTTTCGACAGCATAACAGTGTCATCCGCAAATTTAAGGTGTCAAGTATATCCCATGTATCTTAACTCTCATATTTCCATTTAAATTTTCAGAACACATTTTTTTCAAAATCGCGATAAAAAGCGCCTGTTTGACTCCTCATTCAATCTTAAATGCTGGACTAGCTACTTCGCCTTTCACTCGTGCTGTACTATTCCTGTACATTTCATTAATAAGCTCTTTATATTCAGTGTTGATCTCTTGCTCTGTTAGTGACTGCCATAAAGAGTAGTGTCATATAGAATGTATTGCCTTTGGGTAGTCTAGGCAATATTTAGACGTTTGTCGTACTCTATGCATTTTTCTATAATAATTTGCTTCGGAATGTAGATATGTTCGACGGTTGAGTAGTTTCTACGGATACCAGACTGTTCGACTGGTTAGTTTTCGTCGATAACCTTCGTTATTCTTCGTATTTATGTGTAAACTTTGTATAAAAAAGACATTAAGCATCTAGGTCTAACTAGTGATCGCGAGGTCAAAATTCGATCATATAAAATATTTCCTTTCTACACTCCTTGTCCATATAAACATTAACTGCGCCAACTTTCAGACTTCTCCGTCCACGTAATTTTCGTATTTTCGTACCTGGAAAATTTTTGCTCATCGTATAGATGTTCCATATCAATATTGGGTCTCCTTTCATATACAAAACACTATTTCCGAATACTGCCACATTACGAGTTTTTATTTTATTTTTTGAAGTAAGAATAATTCAAATAGTTTTTTGAGTGGAGTAATTATTTTTTGTATTCCTGCTAAGATCATCTGATTAGTCACTCTGTCCGGTCCGGGACTCTTCCCGATCATCAACTTTCTGATCAATCATTCCACCTTGCTCTCTAAGAAAGGTGAAACCGGGTCGTTGTAACCTGTCCAAGTAACTGTATTCGTCAGTCTTTCCCGTTTAAAGTCTCTCTGTAGCTTCCTTTAAAATACGTTAACTGTACTTCCATTACGTCATTCTTATTTGTGACGCAACATATTTCTTTTTTTGGGGTTAATTTTTTGTACGGGTTCTTGTTGTCTCCTGATTTTTCCAGGAAGGAATAGAGTATATTATTTTTTTCAGTTTATTACCTTCTCCATACAGTAAACTGAGACTTAATTTCTTTTGTTTTGTTTATCTTTGTTTTTAAGTTCCTGCCACTAAATGTGTTATTGATTCCTGTTCAGTGTGTCTTTGACACATATTTAAGTATAAAGAAATTCCTATAAGGTTGTTAGTAATCTGTCGTACAACGTTTGTAACGTTTCATGTATAGGTTTGCTGTACTTTGATATTTCGCTTCCGAATTTGAGGATCTCTACTGCTCTTTAGAGCTTTGTGCATATTTCCTGTGGGGCCGTTCAAGTATTACGTAAGCACATTTATTACAATTTTTTACTCCCCCATCCCCCTTGTCAGCAAAAGTAAGCAAAGCTCTTACCCCTCCCCCCCATGCTTACGTAAACATTGTTATATGCATTTTTCTTTTAATGTATTCGTGTTTTTTTTTATTGATTCATGAGCAGCAGTTATAATTCTAGAAATAAAAAAATCGATTTAGTCAAGTGAATAGAGCGCGGTAATAAAAAATATACCCGTAGAAGTATGGAAGTGTTTAAAAGAAGATGGATGTACGTGGCTGACATAATTCTTCAATAAGTTGTTGCATGAAGGAGGGATCCCACAAGAATGGTGCAATAGTTCGCTAGTGCCCATCTTTAAGAATAAAGGTGATGTACAGGACTACAACAACTATCGAGGGATAAAGCTCATGTCATATAGTATGAAGGTATGGGAGAAAGTAATGGAGAAAAGATTGCGAGAGGAGAGTGAGATTACCCCGAATCAGTTTGAGTTTATGCCAGGGCGAGGAACAATGGACGGCACTTTGCACTCCGGCAATTGTGCGAGAAGTTCAGACGTGCACACAAAGACTTGCACATGATGTTCGCTGATCTGGAGAAAGCGGGTACCTAGAGATGTGATGTGGTGGGCTCTGAAAGAGAAAGGGTTGCCTGGGAAGTATGTAGAGTTAATTCGTGCTATGTACAGTCAACTCGTACCTACATCCGGTCGGCTGCTGGCAATACCGACGAGTTCAATGTGGCTGTAGGCTTGCACCAGGGATCGGCTCTAAGTCCTTACCTCTTCCTGTTGATCATGAACGCTCTGACGTCGTCGGACATACAGGAAGAGGCACCCTGGTGCATGTTGTTTGCCGATGACATTGTTCTTGTCGGTGAAGGTGTGTCCGAGATCCAGAGCAGATTGGAGAAGTGGCAATAGAAGCTGGAGAATGTTGGCTTGAAAATCAGCAGAACCAAAACCGAATATATGTTCTGCGATTTCGGTGGTCTCTCTAGCTCTGGAGCCATAGCGCTTGATGGTGTGCTTCTCTCGGTCTGCTCCGACTTTTGGTATCTCGGTTCACTCGTGCAAAGCGATGGCGAAGTAGATCGGACGGTTAAGCACAGAATAAACACTGGATGGATGAAATGGCGGCAGGTCACAGGAACAATCTGCGACTCCCACATCCCCCTAAAACTTAAGGGTTTGACATATAAAACCATGGTCATACCTGCTGTCTTGTATGGGTCAGAATTTTGGGCCACAAAAGAGATTAATGAAAGGCAATTTGCAGCTGAGATGAGAATGTTAAGAGGGATGTGTGGTGTTACACGAAGGGATACAATAAGAAATGAGGACATAAGATGAAGTCTGAAAGTGGCACCAATAGTTGAAAATTTGTGTGGGAATCGATTGTTGGTATGGTCACTTGATACGGAGGAATGAGAAAAATGTCGTGAGGAAAATATTGCGTGTGAATGTCAATGGCTTTAAGATAGAGGGAGACCAAAGAAACGATGGATGGACTGTGTGAATTATGATATGGATAGAAAGGCGGTGACTACTGAGATGACGACTAATAGAGAAGTGTGGAAGAAAAAGACATGTTGCACCGACCCTAAATAAATTGTAATAAGGGCGGGAGAATGATGATAAAGCGCGGTAGGTAATTTCCCTACTCGGTTCTAAGCGTCTACATTATTTGTGGGAATCCCCGAAAATGCGTTTCATTATCACACTAAAAAAGTGAATAACTACTGCTGACGTAATCACCACCTAGACTCCCCCACTCCCCATGTCATCAAAAATAAGCAAATCAAAGACCCCCCCGCCCCCCTATAGTGCTTACGTAATACTTGAACGGCCCCTGTTTTGTGATCGTGATTTCTCTATATTTTCTAAGGGAAGCTTTGCCACAATCAAGGTATGATCGCTCGAATGTAGAAATTTATTCAGCATTTTGGTTTGTTGCCATTAAATCAATTTCATTGTTAGTTTTCCGTCTGGCGCAAAAAAATTTTTTCTGGCTTTTTGAATAAGATAGTAACCTTGAGTTTGTGTTGGTGTCAAACATTTATAAACATTTGTCCTCTTCAACCTCTGCTGTCTTCAACTTCTCATTTCAGGTTCTCACCATGTTTCTATTCACCTATTTTGGCATTCATGTCGCCCAAAAATATAACTGATTTTGTACATTTCGCTATGGTGGAGTAGACTCCACAAACCTAATGTAATCCCCAAAAATGCTACCAAGACCTTGGTAGCATTTTTGGATTTCATATTAATTCGCTCTGTTTGTAGGTAATTAGGCTTGCAGTATTGACTAAATGTCTTCCTGACATCCGAAAGAATGGTTACTCCCACTCTTCCTGATGTAGGGATACAATCTTGATCTTAAGTAATAATAATCACAAAAATGAACAAAATTAATAAAAATTAGATTATAAATTTAATATGAGATTAATTATAATCAGAATTTTTGTGCTCCGTGGAGACAAAGTTTTAATTTTTAACATGCTTTTAGTAGCTTCAGACGTGTGTTAATATATTGGTAAGTTAGTGCATGTGCCTATTTAACGGCAACTTTGAACATGATTTTGACCCCGTTTCAGACGTCGGATTAACTCGAAATTTGGCATACTTATCAAGGACCAATGACAATACAATAATTTTATACATTTGTGCCATTATTCTTGCCGGGGTTTCCAGGATAGCAAAAAAACTGTCTTCGAAAAATACGCTGACATACGTCACAAAATACGAAACTACGCTGACATACGTCACAAAATTCGAAACACCTTAAAAAATAGAAAATAAATACCTAATAGTTTTAAAAAAACTGAAAATCATACTTCTATTTGTTTTTTAAACTACATATTATGTTTAAGCCATTAATTTTTATTAATACCCGTGACTTATAAATGTAAATATTTGAATTTTAACGTTTTTCTGTTCTTTGGAGGTTTTGATCTACTGCTTCAGCGGTGTTCTGGGAGGTGCTTTTAGAGTATTTTTAAATTATTTCTGTTTGTGGTAGTTTCATGTATGTTGTAGGTACATTTGGGGGGTGTTGCGTTTTGACTGGCCTGTTAGTCTAGTGGTTAGTGACCCTGAATTTTCGTAATTATTATAATTTTAAAACTACTTGAGACGTTTTGCATAAAACCTTTACTCCAAATTCTATGAATGGCCCACCTGACGCTGCGAGGGCGATGACCGGACGGCACGAGCTTGGCCGCGGTGTCTCGGGCCGTAAAAAATAAGAAGGAGCCAGTATTTCTTATGTGCGTCAAATAATTCATAAATATTAAATTTAAAAAAAAAACCCTTAGATTTTTTTTTTTTCATTTCTATAGCTTCTTTACCACCTACAGGTGTACCTCTTAAAATATTTCGTGTATGAATAGATACACCTTATATTGTTTTGGGAGTATTTTATCAACCAAAACTATTGTAGCATCACATCGGCAGATATTGTAAGCATAATAATAATAATCAGCCTATACAGTTCCCACTGCTGGGGCACAAGCCTCCGCTCGGTGAGAGGGAGTGGGCCGTAATCTACCACGCGAGCCCAGTGCAATTGGTAGGTAGATGTCACATGTCTTCGAATAGTTGGTTCTAAGACATGCTGGTTTCCTGACGAGGTTTTCCTTCACCGTTTTGAGAGCAGTGGTGATGAAATAATTTACACAAAGTAAGACCCACTCGAAAGTTGGGACCGATACCACCGGGCCACCACTGCTCTTTGTATTGTAAGCATGATAGGTACTTATTAATTGAACGGATATTCTGTATGAGTGCATGTTGTGTGCTCCGAGCGGCCTATTGTGCGCACGCTCCGCTTGCAACATACTACTGTAATATAAAGCTACAGAATGGCCACTACAAAAACGAATAATGCAATAACTACCTGCTATTAACTGCCATGACAAGTCATTGAACTGTGCGTAAATGGACCATAGAGAATTTTAAAAACACGACAACGACAGAGACAATTAGAGAAGATGCAAATGTCAGTAAGCGTTGAGTTTAATAGCTGCCAGTGTAAATCAGTGATTTTACCGCTGATTTCTTTTCCCGATGTTGTATGGCTTCCGAAAGATTGGCCAAGTTTGCTCCCAGCCCTCCCAGCACTCAATCACATTTTGATAAAACTCTTCAGATAAATATGTTTGAAGCACCGGCTAACTCGATAGCCCTTCACACTACAACTTACTAAGCAATTCTGCTAATAATATTAAATTCAAATATTCTAAGATTTCGTATTCCGTAAAGTTAAATGTATCGGGAATTCGGGACATTCACAAAACTTCAATCAAAATAAAGTTTAATAAGCAAAGAAATTACTTCTATCGTATTTTCCTATTGGGGTGGACCGGAGCTTCCAGTAGGTACTACCAATAATATGCCAACTAAATGTATTCCCATACTGCCAAGGCCTGAAAGGCCACGTGGCACCCACGCTTGAACATATAAAAAAACATTTAATGGTACCACCGGTAAGCCAAGACGAAAATCATGTATGAATATTCAACGTAGACTAAACGTCACCGCAGTCCTAACATTTTCGAGTGCCCTTCGCTAACTCTTACAACAACGCAGCACTCTTGTGAAAAACCATTCACAGGTTTAAAGCAATATACTTAATTAGTGTTGTTTGAAAAAAGTTTGTTCAAGTAACTTGATTATGTTCAGAAACACCAGAAAAAGCATGACTCTGTTTAGAAACGTTGATTTGGCTGGTGTAGTTCGAAAACAAACGAAAGCTGTTTTATTTTATCTGCTTGTAATAAAACCTAATTAAAGAAACCAAGAACTTGATATTTTAGTTAGGTTTTCAAGTCCTTAGTAGAATTTGCTACAGGTCCTGCGCTGGCTTCCTCCGGCACTGCTGCCTGCTTACAACGTATCCACACCTATTTGATTTGCCATCGTTGTGAAGATCTGGCCTTCTGAACTATGTCACAGAGGCTCTCGTGCTGTTGTCAATACACTTCTGTTAGGAGCAGCACTCCAGCGTGATGACGCCATGCTCCGCAAATGTTTGCTTTTATACAGTTTCGACACCAGCATTGGATGTGCCCTCAAATGTTGCCAATGTAAGCGTGAAGCTCCGCGATTCTTTTTGTGTCATCTATTCAAAAGTGTTTTTGTAATGTGCTGTTTTTGTAGATAAATGTCGGTGCTACTGCCATCATCAATGTCGAGGGGTTACCGAATTTATTGCGGTGTGATTAGACAATATTATGTTTTATTTACGGCCTATGTACATGCATAGGTACCTAATATTCACATTTCTTCCTTGTGACCGCGGATCTTGCGGAAAAGCAGGAAAATTATGTCCAGAGCGTCATCGGCCACAGAACACCTAATAGGAAAGGAAAATGTTGCTCACACATGACTATGCTTAGTTAGTACGTACCTGTAGGGCACGCTGGCCGCGAGGAAGATGTAGGTGGTGTGCAGCAGGCCCACCTGCACGGCCGCCAGCGCCACCAGCACGTACACGCGCACGTGGAAGCGGCCCGCCTGGCCCAGCTGCCGCACCACACTGTCCGCGTCCACCTCGCCAGCTGCCAGGCCCGGCATTGGCTTGTCTCCCTCGGCGTGTGCACTCATGTCCGCGGCGTCCTACACTGAGCTGCGGACAATGTCCCGTGACGCGCGCTCGCCGCCACCACCAACACTGCGCCGCCCTCGGTCACCGCAACAATAACAACTGATCAATTAGAAAGCCGATACTAGGCCAAGGCCCACTGTCAATCAGAACTCACTCGAGATGCAATCGCAAATACGCGCCAATCTGTAGTACTGTGTAGTGCGAAAGCACTCGGCGTGCGAGTCCTCACTGCCGGCGCAGCCTTCCTTATTTATGAGTAGTGATTATGCAACCACTAGTCTGGAAATCCCAGAGAGAGATTTTTTACTAAACTCCGATAGATATGAACAACCGTTAAATAATTACCTAGATCACATACTTTACACGGCAGCAGGATAAAACCGCTGCCGTAACTAATTTCTGAACCTCTGAACAAATATTATCGCTGGGTTTTTGCATACGAATCACGAAGAGGAGAGAACTATAACATACTCGTATGATATATAAGACCGTAACACTGTCGTAGGTAGATATATTTTCCGGATAGAAGAGATGTCTCTTCTACCAGTAGGCACTGGTGATATTTATAAGGTCAGTTGCACACGGTAATGAGTTATCTGCGACACTGAATACAATCATGTCCACGCACGTGAAGCTTTCATATTCATCGCGCGCTATAAAAACGTTTCGTTCATCGAAGCATTTCAACAGTCAACGTTTTTTAAGTGTTATAAAAACCATTTTTGATTGATGAACTCTTGAGAATACTAAAACTAATAACCACGGTAATGCTCTGTCCCTGTTCCAAAAGCACGTGGACGAGCCCGTGCCCGACAAGACATCAGGCAGGGCCGCATGATAAGTATATCATTATAGAGGAGCTTTACTTCTTGTAGCAGAAATTAATACACAGCAGCAATCTGCTATAGAGTAACAACCAAGCAACGTTGCTGTGTTCCGGTTCGAAGGCTTTGGGGGCCGGTGTAGTGACAGGCACTCGACACAGTTCAGCTTCTTCTCTGGGATGGCGACGCGATGGTTTAGGTAGGCACTACATATGTTCAATGATAGACGGCGGCGGTCAAAAAGTATCAAGTAGCCGTCAGCTTGTATGCTATCGAATCATATTAAAAAATGCATGGTCCTCACATCCATGTCGGACAATCCACTCAATCAGACTGCACGTGCACACAGGATGCTGCTCGTTGTGATCAACGTGGGGATGTTAAGCTGATATTATACGTATTTTACCTGTTGTTGGTGTTATGTGCCCAGAACAACTAAGTATTTATACAAAAAAGATGTTCGTAAACTTGACATTGATATAACCCACACGTTTTGACCCATCACCGTGAAAGTTGGCATATAAGTATGCACTTGTTTTTCATGGAGAAGGTGTCTTAACCAAGTCCAGACCTAACCAAAGATTTATAATAATAAAATATTAACTCCATTTAAACTTGTACTTTTACATAATATATGATCAAATCAACACCAAATAAAATTATTTATTTGTTTGATTTAAAAACTTTTTAGCAATTAAGCAAGCAGTTTTATAATCCTCATTGTAAATACATATAATATGTAATGAAATGAATTATCGTGGTGATGGAGTTCGTCGGCCGGACTGTGCTAATGAAGGCTTGCACGTGGACGCCACCATACCCGTATAGCTAGTGCTGTAGTATTTTCCTCAAACATTCTAAACTAGTTTAGCAATTTTGATGTTGCTGTAGAACTGACAGTTTAATACAATTCATAGTTTGTTAGCTCACTATCGACGTGCGTATAAACGTAAACGAGGCAAAAGGAGTTTCTGGCTATCCTCATAATGAGATTACTCGGACAAAGAATACGAGTCAGTACGAAAAAATATCGTATCACTATCGCGTATCATTTTCAATCAGTAGATACTAACTGTGTGCGGCTCTCTGAAGAGATTCCAGCCGCAATAAGTGGGTTTTCTTTGGAATGCGCTCCCTCTGAACATCAGGACGGCAACCAGTCACTTATCTTTTAAAATGAAAGCTCGTGAACATAGATCCGTCAGAATTTGACAGAAACATACCAGCGCTGAATTGCTGGATTCGTTTTCTCTCTCCTCTCAATCAATCAATCAATCAACTCAGCCTATCGCAGTCCACTGCTGGACATAGGCCTCTCCCATGTTGCGCCACAACACCCTGTCCTCCGCCTTCCGCATCCAGTCTACCCCAGCCACTTTCCTAAGGTCGTCGGTCCATCTAGCTGGGGGGCGTCCTACACTACGCTTGCCGATACGCGGTCTCCACTCCAGGACTCGTCTGCTCCACCGGCCATCGGTCCTTCGACAGATATGGCCAGCCCACTGCCACTTCAGCTTGCTTACTCTGCGAGCTATGTCGGTAACTCCAGTTCTTTTCCGGATAACTTCGTTTCTGATTTTATCCTTCAAAGAGACTCCGAGCATAGCCCGCTCCATAGCGCGCTGAGCGACCTTGAATTTGTGGACCAGCCCAACTGTCAGTGTCCACGTTTCGGCACCGTATGTCATTACGGGCAGGACGCACTGGTTGAAGACCTTAGTCTTCAGACATTGCGGGATAGGTGACGAGAAGACTTGACGAAGCTTTCCAAATGCTGCCCAACCTAGCTGAATCCTCCTGTCGGCTTCCTTCTCGAAATTGTGTCTACCAACCTGGATGACTTGGCCTAAGTAGACATACTCCTTCACAACTTCGAGAAGCGAACCCTCGATGCGGATTGGATTCGGCAAGACATGCGAGTTGAACATGACTTTCGTCTTATCCAAATTCATGCCGAGGCCAACCCGCCGGGAGGCTCCATTCAGGCTGTGCAGCATCTGGTCCAACTGTTCCAGCGTCTCTGCCATTATGACGATGTCATCGGCAAAGCGAAGGTGTGAGATGTACTCGCCGTTCACGTTGATACCCTGTCCAGTCCAGTCCAGCGTCTTGAAAACATCCTCCAATGCGTTGGTAAACAGTTTCGGGGATATAACATCCCCCTGTCTCACCCCTTTTAGAAGTTGGATGGGCTTGGTTTTTTGGTCCTGGATCTGGACAGTCATCGTGGCAGCATTATACAAGCATCTCAACACTTCGATGTAGCGCCAGTCAATACGACATCGTTGCAGAGAGGCCAGAACTGCCCATATTTCGATGGAGTCGAAGGCTTTCTCGTAGTCCACAAATGCCATACACAGCGGCTGGTTGTACTCCTCGGTCTTCTGTACAATTTGCCGAACAGTATGGATGTGGTCTACGGTACTAAAGCCTTTTCGAAAACCGGCTTGTTCTGGCGGCTGGAACTCGTCAAGTCTCCTGGCGAGACGGTTCGTGACGACTCTCGAGAACAGCTTGTACACGTGGCTCAGAAGTGAGATGGGTCTGTAGTTCTTCAGCAAGGTTTTGTCACCTTTTTTGAAGAACAGAACCACCGCACCTCTGCTCCACGCTTCGGGCGTTGTACCCTCTTGGATGACGGAGTTAAAGAGACTCGCGAGCTCTGTCAAGACTGGAGCCCCGCCCGCTTTAAGGAGCTCTGTCGTTATTCCGTCATCGCCAGGTGCCTTGTTGTGCTTTAGCTGCTCAAGAGCCGCCCTAATCTCGCACTGGTCGACATCTGGGATGTCCTCCGTGTAGTGGCGCGTTAGTTCGGCTCGATGGTCATCCGCACTATGTTCCGCTTGTTTTGCCGTCCGCGTTGAGTATAGGTGCCCGTAAAAATCCTCGACTTCCTCGAGTATCTCGGACTTCGAAGTCACGATTCTGCCATCCCCAGTTCTAAGTTTCGTCAGATGGGACCTTCCTAGTTGCTGAGCGAACACTTTCGACCCTCGGTTCTGCTCAATCGCGACCTCAATGTCGCGGGTGTTGGAGCACCGAAGGTCGCGTCGCGTCAGCTTTCTGATCTTTAAGTTTAAGGCCCTCTTATCTGACGAAGACTGCTGCGTGGATGGCAACTCTCGTCTTTCCCTCATAAGTCCGAGAGTCTCTGAGGAAAGTTTGGACACCTTACTTTTCCGCTGTGACGGGAAAACTCCGCGCGTAGTGCCTTGACCAACTCGTCGGCCTTCTCGTCAACGGTGCCAGTGGTTTCCAGTAGGGCGAATCGATTTTGAAGTTCCAGTTGGAACTTTTCGGACCCTAGAGCGGCTTGGAGCGGCGTAGGTCGGAGGGTAGGCCTCATCATGCGGATTCTCTCAGCTCGAAAGTTGATATTTAGACTGCCTCGGACAAGTCTGTGATCGCTTCCGGTATTAAACCTATTGATCACGGAGACATCTCTAAATATGTGCTTCTTATCCGTCATGATGAAGTCTATCTCGTTCCTTGTCACGTTATCGGGGCTCTGCCAGGTCCACCTCCTATGGGGTTTCTTTTCGAAGAACGAATTCATCAAAAAGAGCCCCTGCGATTCTAAAAAGTTGACCAGCATTTGCCCCCTGTGATTTCTGCGCCCCACACCGAAGGGTCCGACTCTCGATTCACCGCGTTCCTGTAATCCCACTTTGGCATTGAAGTCCCCCATAACAACGTTGTAGTGGGCCTTAGTCGTACAGTGCATTGCCTTGGCAATATCCTCGTACATGGCCTCGGCTGTGTCGTCAGAGCATGTCGAAGTCGGCGCATATACCTGTATCACTTTCAGGTAGTACCTGTCAGTGAGTTTTAGTACAAGGTACGCTACCCGTGTCGACACACTACTGATTTCCACAACGCTGTTAGTGAGTTCCTTGTTGACCAGAAAGCCGACACCGCCTTGGGAGAGCTGATCACCTTCGCGGAAGTAGAGTAGGTGGCCTGACTCCAGAGTTATCGTATCCTCCCCCTGTCTTCGGACTTCAGATAACCCCAGTATATGCCAGTTAATGCGCCCTAGATCTACCTCTAGTTCGGCAAGGTGATGGTCCAGCCTCATCGAACGTCCATTATACGTAGCCAGATGTAGTCGTCGTTGGTAGCCTGCCGTAACCCGGAGATTCTTAGCACCCCCCGTCCCGCCGTTAACGTGACCGCTACCTTCACCAGGAATAGCGGGACCACCGGGAACTGGGGGCCGTTGTTTTGGCACTTTATCCATGGTGAGGTTTAATGCCCGTAGTCACCACGCTGGGCATGCGGGTTGGTGACCGCAGTGCCAATCCTTTCGCAGCGATGACGCTGCTGCCCGCCATCGCTCTGGAGGATTTCGATTGGCTTGTTGGATGGTTATACCGCCATCAGTCGGTCGCCAGCGCCTCGTCTGTCAGTGGCAGGGTGTACCGCGTGCAGGTGAGGTTGACTTTTGGAGAGTCCGGTTGTTGTGTGCTCCCCCTTACACCCTACACCCCCCCTTACCCCCTTCTCTCTCCTCTACAGATCGTTATTTCTCCTGATAAAGTTTATTTTGTTAATGTATGTATGTATTAGTATTTATTCTTGTATTTTATAGTTGTTTCTGATACATCTTTGCCTAATGTTGCACCTGCCATTTTTTTTATCTCTGCATCACCCTAAGATTGACTGGTAGAAAATGCCTCAGGCGTTAAGTTCGCCTTTGTACAGTAGTTTTTTACTTGTGCATAAAGCTTTAATAAATAAATAAATAAACAAGCCAAGCCATAACAATCCACCGCCAAACAACAGATTTTCCTCAAAACAAGCTGGAACAAAACGTTCGCCCTTACACTTTTTAAATTTATTTTTATTTTACTGTTTCCTAAGGTATAGGTACCTATTGTGTGCCTTTTAAACTGTGCTAAATAAATGTATTTACGTTCTTTCTTTCTTTCTTCTCTCTTTCCCTGGGCCGTAGGTAGAGTCTTCGCTGCCCATTATGTGCATACTGCATAAATCTGGATTGGTCAGGAGACCATTGCCCATTCTTCGTCTACTCATTGTGCGTGTTCGCGGGTTTAACTTAATATTGCTATCCGACGTTTCCTTCCAAATGATGGACCATTTCCAGACCGGTCTACGAGTACGTGGGGTCAAATAAGTTTCAAGGAACCGCCGCCTTGCAGTCCGCTCGCTTACATCGTCTTTACGGGTTTCCCAAAATGTATTTGTTACTCCTACTGGTGTGAGGTGCCGATTTCAGAGTTTGGTCGTAACAATATATCGAACCTCTCAATATTTACATCTCAGTTTGCCGGTTCCCGGTTTTCTTATGTTCTGCCCTGAGTTTTGGAAACGTTAGACGACACGCCTATAATATTGTTCTTGCTGTACTTCGCTGCCTTCTGCGTTCTTCTAAAACACTGACGATACGTGTTCATTCTTCTGGTGTTAGCGATCGCCTTTTATCATTTTTATTTGATAGATTGAAATTGAAAACAAAACTGTGTTAAATAACAAAAGTAAAAAAACGCGAAGTTTTAAGATTACCAAATTACCAAATTATTATTACCAAATTCGATGTTTTTAAATTACGTTGCGGTTTTATTTCGTACGATATTAAAATTCTCTGTCATATAAAGTAAGTTTAATACTAACATTTTTTTTTGTTTCAATGTGACAGGATTTATCGTCAACGAACCCTATTAATTGAGCGCGTATAATACGTAAATGAAGTAGAACAGCAGTACATAAAGTCACAAACAATTTCCGGTGTGCTGATTAGATAATCTTTTCAAAGCTATGCCTCATCAGCTCGTATCTCGTCCACGGCGCGTGCTTCCTCAAGGCGCTATATGTGGGCTACTGTCACTTCCCTCGTAATCACGACCTTGGCGTCATGGCTACTTATTATTAACAACCTTCCACATTATGTATAACATAATTAACTATTAAGTTCAACAATAACACGACTTGAACCACTCGGGCGCTCTAAAGTGTCCTAATCTTAATTAAACAATGTTGACCATGATGCTGTCTCAAAGCAATCAGCGAGAGATCGCTAAGATTGTATAACTGTTCTAGGATTTGTTTAAAGTAAACCAAAGTAGTATTTAACAGTATATGAGGAAATTACAGCCATAAAAAGACAAATGTTGAATAAAATGAATGTGTGTCAAGTAAATCTTTATCTTAATCGGAGTATCTGTCAAAATATTTAACTCTTACGTAGGAGAAAATAAAACCAAGCAATCTTGAGTTAACTATAAATGTCACTTTATTGTTATTTGTCTTACAAATACTATCTTAAGGTTATCGAGTGTCCGTCATTGTGTCCGGCACCAATGATACAATCTACTAATACTAAACACTACACACTACACAGTATGCTCGTGGATTTTAAAGTCTAAACGATTTTCGACCAATTACATTATATTTACGTATCAGGTTACCAGCCTATCAAACAACGCTTCGGTTAAACCTTATACATAACTTGTGAAGAGACAAAGAAAGAGAGATTTGTACTTCGATGTAAACGTGAAGCTGTATCATAGAGCGGCTTCTTGAGATCAGTTTACTAAAAGAGACGTCACTAAATTGAAGATTGCGGTCATTTTCATAACTTTAAGTAAACTACTTACATCCCATTTTCATATGGTAAAACCAAATATACTAGGAAATATGATTCTGGATGTAGTTTGAGAACCCTCTTCTACGAAATTCATTAGTTGAATGATAAAAACTGTAAGGTTCCGTTCTGTAGGGTTCCGGAATGTTTGATTCATTAAACATTTTAATAGTAATATCTGCACGTGTGGTAGAAGCTTTCAGCTTATGTCTCTGTGAGACTACCGCCCGCGCCTGTGAGAGCCGCGGTTACACCACGCAGCGACGCATACAGTACTATCAGTGGCACTCAATATTTCACCTAAGACTTTGAGGCGATTTGGAATTTCACAAGTAAGGCTTGTCCGATATCAAAGGCTTGTCCGATATCACCATGCAATTTATTTTAAACAAAAAAAGTATTTTGAATAATCAAGTACTTCCTCTGTTTCAAAGCTATCGACAAGTAACGAATCGGAAGAGAAATTCAAAATCTTCTTTATTTTTTTCAAAAGTATCAACAAGTTTCTCAAACTTTGACTATTCTCAAGTGATAATTAATAGAATATTTTATATAGGCTCATTTTTTACTGCCCTTATTATTCTTATGAGAAATATGCCTAATAAGAAAGTTGTTTCCTCTCAAGTGTTTCACATCACAACCACACGTTACCACCTGCAACAGGTGTTATTATCTGGACATGATAAAGTAGCATGTTCTTACAGATACAGTATTTTACTTCATTTAATAACGTCAGTTACAATATTTTCACGTTAAATTCTAGCATTATTTTGTTTAACAAATTAAATAATTAAAATAATCTGTTCATTGTACGATACTTACGCGTGACACCTCTCGACATGGCGTACCACTATTTCTACATATTAAGATAAGTAAAAATAGTGGTAACACAGTTAAATCAATACTGATATTAATCTTTTGTGGTAAAAATTAAACGACTTTCGATGTATGTCATGCCGAAGCTCTAGCAGTGTCGCACAGCGCATACTGTCCTGAACAGATTATTTAAAGAACACATAACTCATAACTGGGATGTTTTAAAAACTTATTTTTAGGTCCCCAATAAGCATAATATAGAAAACATGTCACCTTTTACCTATTAATTTTAAACACGAGTATAACCTCTAGAACGAGGTGGATGCTCGAAATTCTCAACTAAAATGAAACTATTGATTTTAAAAATGCAACTTTCAAGTTGAAATTATATTTCAGCTTGAAATTCAGTTGGACCCTGGCACGTGATATCGGTAATTTAGATCCCGCGAACCATTTTTAAAATTGGCTAATTTGTTGCCCCGCACTAAGAACTATATTAGAACCAATCGTAGCTGAGCTACATATGCTAGCGTAATGTTATTCTAGTTGAGACAAAATGATTACAAACAAAAAATTAAACACTGCATCGGACAAAATGCAAAGTCTGAATTCACTAAGCCCGGCAAACGCTCAGAGTACTTTAGTCGCTGGAGCTGTGAGTGTCAGACTGTGTGGAGGACGGGCGAGGGCGGGGCGGGCGGCTCCTCCTGCGCCGACGCGTCCAAGTCGGCGAAGCTATCGGGCAGCCGGCGGTGCAGCGTGTCCGGCACCAGCCGCGTCAGCGCCGCGCTCAGCAGCGGCAGCGAGCCGAACAGCAGCGTCGGCAGCCACCACTTATACACCGCCTGCGATACACACACAGATACATAGATTATTCATTGCAAGATTATTCATTCAGGAAATTCGCAGGTGACAGGTTGAAGTGGGCTGGTCATGTTTGTCGAAGGACCTATGGCCGATGGAGTAGACGAGTCCTGGAGTGGAGAGCGCGAATCGGCAAGCGTTATGTGGGACGTCCCCCAGCTAGATGAACCGACGACAACAAAAAGGTGGCTGGGACAGACTGGATGCAGCATGAGAGAGACCTATCTCCAGCAGTGGTCTGCGACAGGCTGAGTTGATTGATTGATTGACATTTGCAAACAGTTTTAATTCCATTACTTAATTTCAGAGCGTGCCAACTGCTAGAAACTAACGCGACCTAATTAGATCATCATGCAATATCGCAGTCAGGCCGAGCGTGGACCTGGTATATAGTACTCACCAGCAGCGGCGTGAGCGGCGCGAGGATGGCTCCGACGCGGCCGAGCGTGGAGCAGGCGGCGAGCAGGCGCTGGCGAGCGCGCGTGGGGAACAGCTCGGCGGTGTACACGTAGAGCGCGTTCAGCGTCATGGTGGCGCCCATCTTACCGGTCAGGTACAGCCCCGTGCCCCACAGGCCGCTCGCTGCAACACAATCACATCAAAATGTCAAACATATTATTGTGAGCAACCTCTCCAAAAAGCAAATAATAGCTGTAACCTGAAATCATTTGCTGTGATGACCCGAAACATTTCTGGGATAAAAGTTTGGGGGGAGGGCTATTTAACACAAACAAATGAAATTTGATTTATTTATTAAAACTCTTTAGACTAGAACCATGAGTAATATATTTTTAAATTCTATAAATATACAGCTCAAAGGATTATTGAGATAAATCCATATTTTTATCACTGATTGACTGACATATAGATAAAAAATTAACGAACGTAACCCACTTCCATATGATCTAGTACTTTAACTTACGCTAAAGTTTGGCTACCAGTGCACATATGTGGCGTTCCGCGCTTAAAGGCCAGATGTACCAGATATCCGCATTTAGTTTCCGAGTTATTTGCGTTTTTGTAAAATCGGGTGAAAATATGGCATTTTGTGATTTTTATTGATTGTTGTTGTACAACAAATTTCCTACAATTTGTTTCGTCCCGTTTGAATTGTTTACTCTGTGCGCCTACGTTTCTAGACGTGTAACAGAGTGACAACTGTCACATGTCAGTTTGACTTTGACACCTTTTGGTTTGGTCTTTGAAAGATGGACGGTCGCCGTTTTGGCTTCGCGACCCCTTTGTGGTTAATTAATCCCTTTGAATCGGTCGTTTGTGGACAATTTGTCGTGACCCAATTGTTTTGTGTGTAACCAACCCCTTTTGACGAAATAATACGGGTTCAGTTTGTTTGATTGAAATAGTTTGAGGTTATAGTGACCCATTGGGACCGCAAGCTTTAGTAGCAGAGCGTCTTGGGGCGGCCTTGTATCCTGGAATACTTGCAGCGTCACTACACAATACAATATACACTCATTTACATACATAAATCCAGGTAGGCTCCAGAGCCAGTTTCCTCAACCAGGTGAGTCTTTTGAATATTTGTATTAATCAGCTCCGCGCACGGCGGACAGTTCTTCGCCACCACTCTTGTCCCAAGGCCCACCATCTTCTTGCTTCCACTGCGCTAATAAATCCTATGGCCAGGGCCTTGGCCTGGCGTCGAACATTCTTGGTAGCAGAGCGTGGTTGTAAGGTATACAACCACCAAAATTGGTAATTTACAGTGAGCTAATTACTTGGCAGTCTCTATAAGGAAATAGTAATTCACTGTAAATTGTATTTGTTAACTGTATTTATTTATTTATTTGAAATAATTTGTTTAAATTGTTGAGACAAGTAAACTGATGTTACCAAAGTCAGCCGGGTTGCATATGCTAATAGAGTTAATTGGATTGGGCTATGTTACAACCCCTTGTAGGTTCTGACCTGTTGTATTGAATGTCTGGAAGACATTAAAATATGGGAGTTTTTGTACCATTGACATGGTTGTTTGTGAAAATTAACATTTGAAATTAACATTTGAAATTGGCATTTTTTAAAATTGAATTTGAATTTGAATTTTTGAATTGAATTTGAAATTGAATTGAATTGAATTTTTGAACGTTGACATTGGTTTTGAATTAAAATAAAAGTTTATTGTTGTTCATTAAATTGGAAACAGTATTTTGTTATTTCTTGAGTTGTTGACTGGCAGTTTAGCAGATAAAATGGTCAGAATCAGAATCAGAATCAGTAGTTTATTTGCTTTGCTTTGGTTTGAACTTTGTTATTTAATTATTTTTTGTTTTGTTTATTTGAATTGTTTTGTTTGTGCAATGGCATACAAATGGAAATATTGGAGAGCCGGACACCTGTCCAGGTCAAGCCAGAGACCTCGGTTGTTTCAGGTCCCGGACTATTGAGTAGACTGCCTACGTTGGAACTGCCATACTTTGACGGTCGCTTGAACCATTGGTTGGGTTTCCAAACCCTTTTTGAAAGTTTGGTTGATGCACGCTCGGACCTCAGACCCGCCCAGAAGTTGGCCTATTTGTTGTCTGTCCTGGAAGGTGAGGCCCGAGCCTTGGTACAGGATTTGTCGGTGACTGACTCAGCCTACCCTACCGCTTTGGAACTACTCTCCCGGCGGTACTAAAACAAACGTTGTTTGGCTGACGTTCATATTGAACAGATTTTGGGGTTACCGGTCATTACTAGATTGTCAGCATTGCGTACTGACCTGTTGAACCCGTTGGTGGCAGCGACCAACGCTTTAAAGCGATTGGAGTTGCCGGTGGACCATTGGTCTTACCTTTTGGTACATGTTGTGCTGCAACGGCTTCCTGCCGATTTGAGGGCTCGTTTCGAGCAAAAGTATGGTGGGGATAGTGTCACACATCTCCCCCCATTTGGTGACCTCGTCGAATTTTTGGAGGATGAGTGTCGGTTTGTGGATAACTCTGGCGTTGCCACGGAGTCACGCCAACCGTCTTCCCGGCCACGAGACCAGGGACGGACTAGGGCTCGCGGGCCTGTTTATAGTCGCCCCGCCATCCGTTTTGCTGGCACCCAGAGTCGTCCTGCTTGTGAATTTTGTAGGGACACCGGGCATGGCATGGCAACTTGCGCGGCCTTTTTGAAATAGCTCGTGAGTGCCCGCCACCGAATTGCCAATGCACGCCGCCTGTGCTTCTCATGTTTGGGGGCTCACTTCCATCGGGACTGCCCCAAACCCCCGCCCTTGTAGATTTTGTAGGGGGTCCCATTTGGACATTTTGTGCGCTAACGCGAACCACGCTGGCAGACCAGCCTCTGATGAAGGATCGCGCACGGGGGGTTACCATGGAGTTGGTCACCGGGCTTCTGGCTCGCCGTTTCAGAACCGGGGAGAGGCCGGCAATTTTGAGCGCCGCACTCCACCCCCCGCGCAAGTTGATCAGGAGCCGCGCGACCGCCATTTGGTCTCCCCGCGTAAAGGCGATTACGCAGTTGTTGCTAGGCAGCGCTGGCCAGACCAGCACTGTCTTCCCTCCCCTCCATTTGCGGAACATCCCCGGTTGGAGTCACGCCTCCCGCCATGCAGGCATCCGGTGGGATATGCCCTTCTAGCGATGGCGCGTGGCTCGGGACACCGCGTGGACGAGGAATTTGACCTCCATCCTCGTCGGGAAAGACTTGAGCCTGGGTGCGGCGATCGGTCGCCGCCCAGGCATTGTTAGGACCTTAGCGCCTGCCCCGCTAAGGTACCCCCTCAGATCGATACGGTTTTGTTGCCAACGGCATTGGTCAGGGTCTGGGGGCCCACGGGGGACTCTGTTGTGGTCCGTGCCATTTTGGACACGGGAGCCCAGGATTGCCTTTTGTCTATTGTTTGTGTATTGTTTTGGGCGAAATGTTTTCTTCAGCGCCTTTGGACTGCGGGACTTGGTTGGGACGAGCCACTTCGGGAAACCCTGTTGTAAGATTGGCTCCAATTTGTATCCGCACTCCCTGCAGTCAACGAGGTCGTGTTACCCCGCGCTATTCTCCCCCCTGAGAGCTACACTGCTACCCTTCATGGGTTTTGTGATGCGTCTTCGCACGGTTATGCAGCTGTTGTTTATCTGCGCACCGTCAGCGCGACAGGCCAGGTGAAGTTGTCACTGGTTATGGCCAAGAGCAAGGTGGCCCCCCTCCGGACGGCATTGACCATCCCTTAGTTAGAGTTGTCAGGGGCGGCGCTTCTTGTGCGTCTATTGAACCACGTTGCTCACACTTAGGGTGGAACTGTGGATATTCGGGCTTCTTACGCCTGAACGGACAGTCAAATTGTTTTGTGTTGGTTGAAGACGTCCGTCCACTCTTTGGAGGTCTTTGTTGCGAACCGAGTGTCCCAGATTCAAAATTCTGAAACGCCTTTGATTTGGAGGCACGTGCCTGGAGATCTGAACCCAGGTGACGTGGCCTCACGTGGGTGCATCGCACCCCGCCTGATTGCTCACCCCCTATGGTGGGGACCAGACTGGCTGACTCACCACGAGGATGATTGGCTTCGAACGCCAGTCTTGATGTCGGGTCCTTTGCCCGGGCTCAAGGTGCTCGCTGTTGGAACGAAGGACTCTCCGTTTGACCCTGATTTTTTGTTGAATCGATACAGCTCCCTCGACAAATTTTTGAACTTTACCTCGTGGATCAGGCGTTTTGGTCATAATTCTAGGAATCCCGGGAACAAACGCCTGTCACCGGTTCTCTCTCCTCAGGAGCGACAGGAATCACTCCTCCTTTGGGTCCGCTCCGTGCAGGCTGCACACTTTGAGAAGGAGATTGAAACTTTGAAGTCTGGTAAGGCTAAATTGTCGGGAGCCGTTAGTAAGTTGAACCCCTTTTTGGACGATACGGGTCTTTTGCGTGTTGGGGGACGGTTGCGGCACTCTAGCCTTCCTTATGGGGCCCGTCACCCCCTTTTGTTGCCTAAGGAGGGCCATTTGGTTAAATTGTTGTTGTTGTTTGTTGTTGTTGTGTTGTTGTTGTTGTTTGGTTGTTTTTGTTGTTTGGTTGTTGTTGTTGTTTGTTATTGTTTTGACCCGCCAGCCTGCCCCCATTGGGGGGGTATTTTTGAGGCCGCGGTGAAAACGGCAAAGGGACTCTGGCGCAGATTGTTAGGAGACACCGTTCTCACCTTTGAGGAGTTAGCTACGGTATTTTGCCGCATTGAAGCTGCATTGAACTCGCGTCCATTGTGCCCGCTGTCTTCGGACCCGAACGACTTGGAGGCCCTAACCCCGGGCCATTTTTTGATTGGACAGCCACTTGTCGCCCTGCCCGAGTACCCTTTTGTCGATGTCAAAATCGGCTATCGCGGTTTCAGTTGGTGCAGCAGCTCGCTCAGAGTTTTTGGAAGCGTTGGAGCTTGGAATATTTGCACATCCTCCAGCAGCGCGACAAGTGGACTGATAAAACGCATCCGCCCAAAATTGGAGACCTCGTCCTGATTAAGGATGCCAACCTTAAGCCTTTGTATTGGCGCCGGGGGCGCATTCTCAATTTGGTGGCTGGCACCGACGGGGTTTCTCGTTTTGCAGAGGTTTTGGTGGACGGATCGGTCGTGAAGAGAGCGGTCGCAACCTTGTCAAGATTGCCAATTGATTAGCGGACGGGAAGGCCCGTCCGGGGGGGGGTAGATGTTTCGTCCCGTTTGAATTGTTTACTCTGTGCGCCTACGTTTCTAGACGTGTAACAGAGTGACAACTGTCACTTGTCAGTTTGACTTTGACACCTTTTGGTTTGGTCTTTGAAAGATGGACGGTCGCCGTTTTGGCCTCGCCACCCCTTTGTGGTTAATTGTCGTGACCCAATTGTTTTGTGTGTTACCAACCCCTTTTGACGAAATAATACGGGTTCAGTTTGTTTGATTGAAATAGTTTGAGGTTATAGTGACCCATTGGGACCGCATGCTTTGGTAGCAGAGCGTCTTGGGGCGGCCTTGTATCCTGGAATACTTGCAGCGTCATTACACAATACAATATACACTCATTTACATACATAAATCCAGGTAGGCTCCAGAGCCAGTTTCCTCAACCAGGTGAGTCTTTTGAATATTTGTATTAATCAGCTCCGCGCACGGCGGACAGTTCTTCGCCACCACTCTTGTCCTAAGGCCCACCATCTTCTTGCTTCCACTGCGCTAATAAATCCTATGGCCAGGGCCGTGGCCTGGCGTCGAACAATTAACATCTACAGACATTTCCAAGCACTTCTTTTATTAAAGGAAATGTTTAGTGAAAAGGTACCAACCAGATGTCGGTAGGTCTTACAAGATGTCGATATTTTCTTAATTACAATATTTTGTTGAGTTTTCTAATCTATACTATATCTATACTAATATTATAAAGCTGAAGAGTTTGTTGTTTGTTTGTTTGATTGAACGCGCTAATCTCAGGAACTACTGGTCCGAATTGAAAAATTCTTTTTGTGTTGGGTAGCCTATTTATCGAGGGAGGCTATAGGCTATATAACATCACGCTATAACGAAGAGGAGCGGAGCAGTAATGAAAAATGTTGCAAAACGGGGAAAATTTATTCCTTTTGAGAGTTTCCGTTGCGTGCGCTGCGAAAACGACTAAAGTAACGCAAAAATCATGTATGACGGAATTGTTCCTTTTAAAAAGTTCTAAAAAAAAGTCCGCGAGAGCATATGTCTATCTTTTAAGGTTGACTCACTATAGCTCAAAAGGAGCGAGCAGCAACGAAAAATGGACGAATACTAGCAGGCAAATCGATGCGACGGGAAGGGTCAGGGGAGCAAAACTTTGACGCGGACGAAGTCGCGGGCAGAAGCTAGTTACTATATAATATTACAAAGCTGAAGAGTTTGTTTGTTTGTTTGTTTGATTGAACGCGCTAATCTCAGGAACTACTGGTCCAAATTGAAAAAATCTTTTTGTGTTGGGTAGCCTATTTATCGAGGAAGGCTATAGGCTATATAACATCACGCTACAACCAAAAGGAGCGGAGCAGTAATGAAAAATGTTGCAAAAACGGGGAAAATCGCACGGGTAGGCGATTCGACGCGACGGGAAGGGTCGGGGGAAAAAGAAATTTAACGCGGACGAAGTTGTGGGCAGAAGCTAGTTTTAATACTAATTGTATATTGGCAGTACAGTATCGGTTATGTTAGTGGTACATTGATGCATATAATGTGCTGGGCGTTAGCAAGGAATTGCCGAGAGTAGAACATTGTTTTTTTGTAACCTTAACTTTCAAACTCCATTTCTTGAAACTAGTTTTTTCAGAATTTCAACTTTGGTTGTCTGTTACAAAAAATAGTATTAGGTTTTTTTTTTGTAATCGGTATAATAAAGTGACTCTTCTAGGTTCTACATCCGGTCTTAACTCAATACTTCCTTACTGGTACCTATATGCGCGGAACGCCACATATTTTAACAAATAGCGCCTTTTGAAACTATAATAGCAAACACTCAAAACGAAAACTATACAGCGTAAAATAAGGAAATAAGTTAAATTTTACAGATCACTTGAACGAACAATAATATCTAATACTGTGTTTACAAAAATAATGATATCGCAACGTGTTGAGCATAAGTAACATAATGTCAATTATAATGATATACATAGGTACACACGTATTTATTAAACTGTTCAAACGTAGGTATAGATAAATATTAAAATCGTTATAAGTAGTATTTGAATTTTCGTTATTGCAACTTACAAGTCATTATTGTATTTTAGCCATTGGTTATTTGTATGTATAACTAGCTTCTGCCCGCGACTTCATCCGCGTTAAATTTCTTGTTCCCCGACCCTTCCCGACGCGCGTCGAGTCGAATCGCTTATCCATGCGATTTTCCCCGTTTTTGCAACATTTTTGAAGTGAAAACTTCTTTAGCGGCGTTATGCACTTTTTTTGTAATGGGTAAAAAATGTTAAACTCACGTCAGGACACGTGACCTGATCGAAAATTCGTAAGACGGACGGAAAGTGATTTTTCTGAGAGATAAAATTTTTACTAACACATAATGATAGTACTTTTATACTGATAAATTAAAGAAATTAAAAAAATTGCAAAATTATTCCCTAACCATTCCAAAATATCAAAAATGCACAACGTTAATATTCAAATTTTCACTTCTGCCGGCACTCCCGGAGTGCAAACCGTCGTTTTTTTCCATTACTGCTCCGCTCTCTTGGTTGTAGCGTGATGTTATTAACTTATAACCTTTCTCGATAAATAGGCTACCCAACACAAAAAGAATTTTTCAATTCGGAGCAGTAGTTCCTGAGATTAGCGCGTTCAATCAAACAAACAAAATCTTCAGCTTTATAATATTAGTATAGATTAAATACGATTCGCGAATATAACCAATATGTATTTACAGAATTATAATAATTAAAATCAACCTTTTAAATTCATTTAATTCCATTGAATATATCGTTTCTCCCCCTCAATAACAATACGAGAGAAAATTATGATTCACACTCGACTTATTAATATTCCAAAAAAACGCGTATACTTACTTTTACAATGTTAGTAAATATGTGAGCACCATGTATCTAACATAATTAACTGATCTGGCATTGCTTCATTTGTAAGCCTTTTTACCTATTGTGGTCGGTATGGTAATGTTATCTAGATGCATCGTTTTCATATCAATACAAATAAATAAAATTGATGTCTGTTTGTAAAGTCAAAATTTATTCCACGGGGACGTGCTACCGGAACAATATACAGCCTATGTTACTCGTTTATATGTATACTATCAAATTAAATAAATAGTTATATGAAAAACAGGAACTCCAGAGTTACAACAACGATGTTATCGGGAAGGTGTTTCAGGTGACAATAAGCTCAAAGCTTAACAGTTTCAGGCCAAAGTAAATACTTTACTTTGATCCCAAACTTGACCCCCTTGTTGTGGCCAATCCTAAAATAATAAACTGATAAATACCATATCGATTTTGCTTGATAATGTCTCCTTCTCCAAGAGTATCAGTTCAGGAAAGGCGATAACGATATACAATGTTATAGAAACGGTATTGCAACTATTGCTACGGCCAAAAGTCAGCGTGTATCATGCGAGACATTTGTCCTGACCTGACCTGACGATAGCATTTGTATGTACACACAGTCTACAGGCTTTTATCTAAGTTATGTTATCAGGTCAACGTGGTGGGTGTCAAGTTCCATCGGAAAGGCTAAAGTCAAGGTGTAATCATTTGCCGTTGCGACATGGATATCATTAACGATCGCTGAACTTGGTCAACTAACACTACACGTGTCGCAATCAGCACAATGTATCGATGTACCTAATAAGATTACAGACATACACATAAGTAATTAATTGGCGCAAACATCCATTACAGTTAACGAATTCATGTTTACTTCACAACAATATGTGTGGGTAGTTAGTAGCGTTAACCACATTCCTGAGTAAGCTGTTAACATATCATCATAATGTTTACTATTTTCCGAAGTAGATTAAATTATAGGTAGGTACATAATAGTTATTAAAAAAAATACTGCGCATTACATTCACATAAGCGCAGTTCTCGTAAAGTAGGTACCTACAGGCACACATACATTTTATTTTTCTCGTGTAACGGGTTCGATTCCCGGTTCAACCATGCAATTATTAAAATATCTATGAATGCAGTTCAAATTGTTTTTTTAAATTGAAATAATGTCTTCTTTCAGTAAAATGTTCCATCTACAACATTCCCTCCATGTGGCATATCCGTGGGACGCCCTGTATAATTACATACATACATATAAATAAAATAAACTGTGTCAAGAACTAACGATCGGTAGAGGAGAAAACGAATCCAGCAAATCAGCGCTGGTATATTGCTGTCAACTTCTGACGGATATGTTCACGAGCTTTCATTTTCAGCAAGAGGGAGAGAGCAGTAATCCACCACGCGGACCCAGTGCGGGTTGGTAGATGTTGAATAATTTACACAAAGTTAAGCGCCTGTCTGGGTAGCCACCTACGACCTCGTATAGTATGTGAGTTTAAATGGTCATTATGACATGAAGTATCCTTTTGGAAGTGGGCATGACGCGGCGGGCTCACCTTGCGGCAGGCAGGGGATGGCGATGAGCGCGGCGGCCGTGACGAGCAGCGCGGCGGTGAGCAGCGGGCGGCGGCCCACGCGGTCCAGCAGCAGCGTGTTGGCGAGCAGCGCCGGCAGCTCGGCGCCCGCCACCAGCGCGTAGTTGGCGTGCGCCGAGCCCGCCAGCGCGTGCGCCGACACGGCCAGCCCGTAGAACACGAACACCGCCGACATCCACCACACGAAGCACACGCACAGCCGCCGCCGCAGCACGCTGTACCTGCAGCCACAGGGCCAGTACGCATTAGCAATATTTATTTTATAAGGTTTTTTTATCCTTAGGAATCGTTCACATAAGCAAACTTTGAGTCACCTTATGAAACAATCACGGGAAATAACTTCATTTATTTGTTAGATACATTTCCAAGACATGATTTATTAATTACAAATACTGACCACATTGCAATCTGCGACTAAATACCTAGGGCCCGTACTCGTGGCTAATTGGTTCAATTGCGCGCAAATGTACCTAATTTTACTATTTTTTTTTTCTTAACCAGGAGACACGGTTTTTTTAATGGTTCATTGTGACCGGAAAGAAATTGAGCTTGTATAAGGACACTCTGCTCTCCCTTGTCTTAAATTGATTGATTTCAACAAATGATTCTGATCACATAGTTTGTGATCCAGACCATCGACCTATAAAACTGTTGGCAAACTTGCACTCACTTGCCGAGCGCCGTGAACAGCCCCTCATCAATGTTGGACTCCGCGCTGCCTCCGATCTGTTCCTTCTCCAGCAGCATCTTCTCCAGCGCCTCCCCCGGCAGCCGCACCCCGTTGCACTTGGCAGCCTGCTTGATGACGTGCGCGGCGTCATCCAGGCGGCCGCGCGACACCAGCCAGCGCACGCTCTCGGGCAGCAGCCAGGGGTACAGCAGCAGCAGCAGCGAGGGCGGGTAGGCCAGGCGCGCCCACGTGCGCCAGTAGCCCGCCAGCCAGTCCACCAGCGCCAGCGACGCCGCGCCCAGCGACAGCGGGATGCCCAGCACCAGGCTGGCCAGGATGCGGTGCTCGACGCCCAGCCATTCTATCACTGGAGAGTTATCAAACGATATTTTAGATATATTGATGACAAGAATTTAAGTAGTACGACACCACCATCATGATGGTAATCGTTTAGAACTCCTGCGATATCATGTTACTATCTGTGCCCGCGGCTTGAAGTTTTAGTAAGTATACGATAGTAGCCTTTGCCAGCGGCTTCGCCCGCGTGGAGGTCGAAAATTATCCCGCGGGAACATACTACCGGGATAAAAAGTAGCCTATATCCTTTCTCAGGCTCTAAACTACCTGTGTACCAAATTTCATTTAAATCGGTTCAGTGGTTTTAGCAGGAAAGCTAGACAGACAGACAGACCGACAGAGTTACTTTTGCATTTATAATATTAAAAATAATGTGGAAGTGTGGATTCAGAACATAATTAATCGAATAAGAAATTTGTTTCATGTGGTGCTTTGCATGCAGCTAGAGTTCACAAAGTTATAGTAAGTAACAAGCAGGGTAAAATCGTGTAGCGTATACTAACTGAGCACGAAGGCGGAGGGGTAGACGCTGGCGCCCATCACGGTCTCCAGCAGCTCACCCAGCAGGTACGAGTGGTAGGAGTTGGCGAAGGACTTGGCCAGCCCCAGCAGCCCCGCACCCACACCGCACACCACCAGCGCCGAGCGACGACCCCATCTGCGGCAGAGGACCAGGAGATAAGTGAGAGATTAGTTGTGGGACCCTACGTCGTGGCGTACCTACTGCTGAAATGTTGTATTTCATAACTTTGTACGACTTCTGTGCATGAGTTCGGTGGTGTCAGAGGACTGGTTGCGCTAGTGGTTATATTGATTTCTTGATAAACGAATAGATGTCGCTCTCACGATAACCGTGTGAATAGGTAAATAAAATTTATGTAAGCATTCTGCGGGTAAAAAACATTTTTATGTCTCGAATCTGGGAGAATCTTGTTTTTTTTTGCTTTTAAGATTTTTGGCGCAAAATATGACTTTATTCAAGGCCAAAACATTACTTTAAACATAAGATAAACAACCAGGCAGTAATATATCTAAACGTCAAAAATGACCATCACTTACCTATGAATGTTATTTACATAATTTTATCATGTCCCATGCTTGATAGCAAGGTGTAAGATTAACGATTTTAACAGTACTAGCATACGATTGATTTTTGATCAATCAACAGTGCGGTCAGCGGTTAAAAAGTATATGAGTATCGATACTAAAATAGACTGTTGACCGAGTCGCGTCGCGCATGACTAGTGTTCCGTACTGAAACACAATTTAATGCAAGTTAACATTCGTGTAATCGACGCAATACAAACCCATTACATAGTCTTTAAAACAGTAATCAAAGAACATTAACTGATTTTGATTTGTTAAGTAGATAGGTATGACATCGATAAGATCGAGTACCGACTCTAATCGATGATTGGACTGTTATAAAAATAACTGCGCAGACTCATCATGATCTGCCAAGCCCTTTCCCAAGTGTGCTGTATTCGGCATTACTTGACGGCTAACACGGTACCTTGTGGTAAGACTGGTTGACAGACAACCCTTAACGATGGTCAAAGATTTTCGAATGACAGCCGAAACTAATGGCTTAACGTGCTTGCCGAGGTCTTGGTATGTAAAGTTGGTGACCCATCCACGGACCAGCCGTGATCGATCGACCAGTGCGGCTGTTACCTACCACCTAGCCACAAGCCTCTCTTAATAGCTGCTCAGACTCATAGTGGATAACATATACGATGCATAACATAAGTATTCATTTACCTGTCCGAGACAAAGCCCATGATGGGCAACGATATGAGCATGCCGACGTTGTGCACCGTGCCCACCAGGGAGCGCTTCCACTCCTGGCATCCCAGGTCGAACTGGAAACAACACATACAATTCAAATCTGAAATGAGAAAGATTGTAGGTCAGAACCGAGTGAACAGTTGACAACTGACGCACGTGTAAGTAGTCAGAGGGTCAACGAATTAGTGTACCAGTGTCGGACATATAGACACATGAACATGAAGCACCTGATGGAGGGCTCCAGCGCGTGGCGCGTGACACTCGCGGGAACCTGTTTCTTTCACAAGCGACACAAATGTACACAAAAGTGCAAAAATAAGTATATATTTTTTACGAGTCCTACGAACTCTTGTGAACCCGAGTCAGCTAAAACAAGCAAACGCGAGTCACACACATGCCCATTTTTTCGATGAAAATCCAGAAATAATTTTTAACTTGGTCTGGGATAGATAGTGTCGACTGCTTATCATGCTTGCAGAGCTACTAATTTGTCGGTTTTAAATTTTCTTCTGAAAATAGAAACTCAATCTTTTACTGATGTACATACTTACCTAACGACAGCGCTCACCCAAGTGTCCATGCAAATAGTTGCATGGACACTTTAACCAAACATAGGCTTGACAAGACTTGGTTAAAAGGCCGATCTTACGAATGTTACTAAAGTATAATGAGACGCGCACCTCAGAGACGATGCTACTGCCGTGCTGGTACACGTAGGCGGCGCACGCGACGCTGCTGCTGTTGTCGAATACGTCGGCGCGGCACGCGTGCGCCGACGCCGGCCAGCGCTCGCAGCGCGCCTGCGCCGGCAGCGCGAACGACGACCACTCGGCCGACCACTGCTCTGGACTCGCCACGCCCATCGAAAAGTTGCCCTCGCATTCTGGCACATGGCACCTGAGGACAATAATAATAATACGTTTTGTAAAATGTAAGCTTGAGGAGATCCAAACTAAGGCCTCATCATTCCTCCATAGATGGACAAAGTAGTATAATAAAATTCAGATCTTTGTCACCGCAACTCGGTAGATATTCAATTAGGTTACAAACAGACCGACGGCACACCTGATGGTGGAAGCTGCCCATGGACTCCCTGACCACACTGCACACTGGGAAAATCGTAGATCATGGCATCTTTAGATCCCAAGTTGGCATTAGTGAGGGCGCCTGTACTTTCACTGGCGCCTTATTAGGCGCCAGGCTTCAATAAGGTAGGAGCACTTTCCCGACGAGCCCCTCCCCTCAGTTAGTGTAGTTGTTGGACAAGTAGTGGCGAATGTATCGCACTTGTCGGATGTGCCGCCAGCCGCCTGCTCTGAACGAGGCCTACAGGTACCTATACAGTTACACAGCTACTCGTCAACTCGTGTAATAAACACACAAAACTTGACACGCTCTTCTAGGCAGAAACTGCGTCTTCTAACTTAGCATACTTATCACTTCACATAAATAGTCGCTGATTATATCTATAAATAAGTACATTCATATGCATACCTGAATAACTGCGAAAAGCACGATAATCTTTAGGGTGTTCCTCAGAATAATATACTAAACAGTAAAGGCCAGCGTCCATCAAAATAAATTTAGTAACTTATTATTTAGCGAGTCTAGTGCTATTTTACTACTCAATGAAAATCCAGGTGAACAATCCAGGAAACAAGATACCGTATAATAATAAAAATAACCACCTTATGAACGCTACAACTACGTACATTATACACATAATTTTTATTACGTGAACTGTCATAGAACAAGTCTCCTCTCCAGAAAACAGATAAAAGATCTGTTCTGTGCTTCTCTTCAATGCAATCTAAAGCAACACTTTCAGTGTAGTCTTCTGATAAGAATTTTCTTTTCTCATTTGTCACACATACGACCCCTCCTATACTCCACATCCATCCCGCAGTTCATTCTTCTTCCAACTATTTGACTTTTGAGCACGGAAGTGATAATAAAATGCTGTTCTCATCGTACGGCGTCTCCGCTCGGTGGATGGATCATGCGCCTTAGATGCGGCCTTCACCACGTCATATAACACACATACTTATTTTGAATACTTACTCGACGAGTTTCTTGTTTACCATGATAGATATCAATACTTGAGTATCTCATTAGTTACCTGCATCCTGCGTGCACGCTGCAGCTTCGCGTGTGCTGATGTGCGTTATCGAACCATTTAAGTACCTGATTTTGCTCCTATTTTAACCCAATGAATACCACTAGAATATTTCCGTGATGGAGCCGTACTACAATGGTGTTTGTATTACACACATTTGTAGTCATTTAGGTGGAAGCTCCAGAATCTCCCGTGAAATGCAATATTCTTACGTTTTTTACCATTTACCTACAGGTCAGTGTAAGGTGGTATGTTGACCAAAATATGATTCGCGACCGTACAAAAAAATAAAAATCATCGTAAAATCATCAATACAACCCTTTATGTTCATTTAATTCCATGAAATATTAATTTACTTTTCATGAAATAGTCATTCAATGGAATAAGCGTCACAAAATTTTATTTTCGCGGAGTATACTGGAATTTTCACCTTACCATCACAGAATAATGGCTGATACTGGTCAGTGAATCTGTGATATGGTAAGACATACGATGACTCCAGCAAATAAATACAGTAGCAGTCAAGTAAGCATCGACAAAGGTGTGTACCTTTGTCGATGCTTACTTGACTGCTACTTCGCATCTTGGAAATTATTTGTCACCAAGGACATGGTTGGTTATCGTTGTACAGGACCTCAAGCTCGCATGTACTGGGTAGCGCTGAGGATCAAGTGTAATACACCCGCCTCGTTAATTAGGCACTTAATAAACTTCGTTTAGTCACAATGTCCGCTCGAAGGATAACTGACTTACCAAAAATATGTGAGTATGTTATTAATATGTGAGTATGTGTAGCTGTACCTACTTAGGCTGCTTAGTTTATAATAAACAAAAATTATCTTTTATTGAAAAAAAAAACAATAGAGGATATCAAACAATCCTTTGAGAATTAGCACTGAAACAATCATTATTATCTACTGTTTATTTAAGGACACATTGTTCTCATCTGTAGCATTCGTTCATCGTATGAGGATTTAATATGCCTAGAGATTGGGATAAACGATTGTTCTTAATTACTTCCGTCTCATCTTCATTAATGAGCGTGCCCTTCATTTTGTGCCATGATAATTATTTCCATTAGGGATTCTTTTTAAGCGTATTCGCAAGCTGTTCAGTGAATCGTTAGAGGGTCAGTTACACTTGGCTCACTAATCTATTTGTACGCCGATACTCAGCGACAGCCGACACGCTCGAAGCTGTTACTTCCGTATAAAATGTATACCATGAACTGTTATCGTGCTCGAAACCACCACAGACATTCGGTTGCGCACCCAAATAGAATAGAATGAGTTCGTACGCAAAGGCGACCCGCGACGCCTGTGACGCGCGCACCGCGTCCAAGGCACGAGCGGGCGCGGGCGCGGGCGCTGACAGCGGAGCGTGCGTGCAGCAAGCCGTTACACTTTTTACGCGAACCACTCTTACCCCATTGTATGTAAACAATGGTGACGGCCAAGGGAATGGGCCGACTGAGAAAATTCCACAGAACAAGAAAAAACAAACGGCGCTTAACTTACATTCCCATTGAAATGAGAAATTGGATTTGCTCAGTTCACGGTCATTTTTTTGCCGACACTGGATAGAAGAGAACAAAAAGTAATTGACGGATAATTCTAGTATTCTATTATTGAATCATATAATAGGCAATCAAACGCGTATCAGTAAGTAGAGGTACCTAGCAAAAAGTTAAATGGCTACAATTTTAGCTATGTGACAAAAAATATATTTGTTTGTGTAGAATGGTCTTTGTAAACAAGCTGTTACGTCGGTTTCCAGTGCCTGTAGAGTGCAGGGGACACATAGTTTGAAGCTTGAGATGAGATTGTCTTCGTAGTTTGATGGTAATATCTTCCATTAGAATGTACCGCTATGCGCCAGTGACTTGAGTCAGTAGCTGGAGACGGGCGCCAGGCACGTGTGGAGCATACTTGTACAACATGTCAGCCAGCGAACAGCCGCGTGCGTAGAGATAATAGCTACAGCAGTGAGCAGTAGCACAGGGCGGCACAGTGTGCGCACTGAGGCGCCTTGTACCGGCAGCGTGCAGCGGTCAGCAGCCCAGTTGCAGTTCAAACAGCTGCAGCATCAAACGAGCTTTGTCCACAGCACAATGTTCGGTTGTGATGTGGCAGAGTGTTCTGTGTGTGCGCACGCATGCCGCAAATGTCATGTAGATCATGCGCGATGCCTTGACCTCTTGGCCTTTAGCCTAACTTTGCGAACTCTATTAATAATTATTATTTAGTTTAATTATTTTAAACTAGCTGTGCTAGCCAGCCAGCGCCCGTCCGCTGTGAGTTTCTAAGAAGAACAGTGCACATAAATACCTACATATATATATTACTAGCTTCTGCCCGCGACTTTGTCTGCGTCAAATTTTTGCTGCCCTGACCCTTCCGTCCTTCCGTCGCATTGAATTACCTGCTAGTTGCTGCTCCGCTCCTTTTGATCGTAGTGTGATGTTATATACATATATAGCCTTCCTCAATAGATAAGCTACCCAACACAAACGATTTTTTGAATTCGGACCAGTAGTTCCTGAGATTACCTACCGCGTTCAACCAAATAAACTCTTCAGCTTTATAATATTATATAGTATAGATATTCTTGATTTTACTGAATTTAAGTACTTAGGTATACGTTTATACGAAAAATAAACTTGAAGTGTCTGTTTCTAATGTCAAAATAACCCTGTTTACAAAACGCAAATCAAAGTATAAACGGCTCGTACCTATTACAAAGTAAGTTTTATTTTAATCTGTCTGTCAGGTTTGTTCCGGCTAATCTCCAAAACGGCTTTGGCGAATTTGATGAGACTTACTGCCAGGTAGTTAATGTTATACGGTGCAAAAAAAGGCTTTTTGGCCCGGTAGCAAGTTCCTGTGGGATAATTTCTGACAACCTAGCGGACGAAGCCCCGGTCACAGCTATTTAGAAGCATAATATGTTTACAATCTTAATATTTTTATTATGTCACAATTTATGATAATTAGCATAGTAATGTATTACGTAATTAAATTCCTGCTTAGAGCTCAAAAAACATATAAACATTGAAACTGGTATTTTTGTCATCAATCATTATGCTAACGACCACAAATATTATCTAATAAGGAACAGAACAGGTGGATCAACTGTGAACGTTTCCAAACAACTCATTCATTTGAATAACGCGTGTTTGGCGAGCGCGGCCGCGCGGGTCAATGCAGCCTCATTATCATACATCACTAGCTACTGCCTACAAACTACGTGACACACCAGCTGATTTACATATTTATTAGTATTGGGCATTGAATGGGCGCGAGCTATTACAACTGTCGCCTTTACTGCCTATAAAAACTATCGTATACCCACCTACTAGCGACTAGCGACTAGCCAGACTAGTAAAACCTGAAAGCTCCACCACTTTAGCATATCAAAGTAGCTTTAACTTACAGAGAAACAACCAGAGGGATCAAAACTGGATATCGAACTACATCTTTTGTTTATTAAATACACATTCGGAGACGAAGGGGAAGTTAAATCCATACTAATATTATAAATGGGAAAGTGTGTGTGTCTGTTTGTCCGCCTTTCACGGCAAAACGGAGCGAGGAATTGACGTGATGTTTTAAGTGAAGATAGTTGAAGGGATGGACAGTGACATAGGCTACTTTTTGTCTCTTTCTAACCCCCCACTTCCCTAAAATCCCTATTTTAACTACTTAATTGATTAGGAAATTAATGTTTTTACCAAATTCAAATTTTTTTTTTCCACCCCCCGGTGGAAAAAAATTTTTTGAGTCGTGTAGCTTATTTATTCAGAAAGACTATAGGCTACATAACATCACGCTACGAGCAAAAGGAGCGGAGCAGCAACAAAAAAATGAACGAAAACTGGCAGGTTGCGATGCGACGGGAAGGGTCAGGGGAGCAATATTTGACGCGGACGAAGTCGCGGGCAAAAGCTAGTAGGTATAATGTAAAACGTACCTCATAGAAAATCAAATGAACAAATAATGTTATCAATGTGAACAATGATTTTCGGTGAATTGAAGGTGGTTGTATGTCAGTGCGTGTGTGACCGCAGGGAGGCGGACAGTGGTACCTACTAATTACTGATAACTATTTTAATGTATGGTAACAGGAACTTGTCATTTATAAATATTGCGTTGTTGTGTGAATGCTCACCGGGTCTTAGTCGACGTCTTCACGGGCGTCGCTCACTAGATTTTCAATAATAAGAATCCAGTAGAGTGTAGCACCAGTGAGTATGAACGCAGAACAAAGCGTTAGTTGTTCAACTCTCGGTGCCGAGCAATGAAAATCCAATGGGCGAAAAATCCCGCTGCGATTTTTGCCACGTCCGTGAACACGTGGGCTTACGTACTGACAACCGAGCCCCGTGCCCCGTGGGTCATGCTTCGTGCCCCGTGGCCCATGCCCGTGCCCCGTGTCCTACGTCCCATGCCCCATGCCCAGTGCTCCGTGCCCCGTGGATCTTGCCCCGTGCTCGAAGGCCCATGCCCGTGCCCCGTGCCCCGTGCCTGCTGCCTGCCACTGAACACGACTACCAATAGATATGATAAATGTCCTGTGGTATGTGGTGTTTTCAGTGATAAACTAAACAAGATAACTACTTAATTGATTAGGAAATTAATGTTTTTATAAGTTGGTCATCGCCTTCGGCTTATCTAGCGCGATACTGACTTTATTGTTAGGACACCCTTCTTGTTTGTTTTGCTTACAATAATATACAGCCGGAATATGCGAAACAGGCACTATCAAAATTGTATAAGTAACAACACTTGGCTTACACAGATATCTACAAATAAAAGACAATATTAAGTGAAAGTTTATCTTTATAATATGTTATTGATCTCGAGACCGGACGTAGTGATAACAGCACAGCGCTCGCGACGTGTGTAGGTATGTAGGTGAACAAACAACGATCATCGTGAAGTTATCAAGAGCACACGCGCCGCGATAATCCAGACACGACATAAAGTTTCTGAAGCTCGATAAATTTTATTGGAAATTGTTTATTAATTAATGATTACATTTACATTTGTGTAGTGATACATCGCGTCACAATCGGTGGCAGCGCTCGCAGCTCGCGGCGCAAAAGGCGCAGACGCAGCGTGACACGTGTGCGTGCTCCCACGCACGGAACACATGATCACTACTTTATTACCAAGTTATACCTAGTTCACAAGTTACGACTAACTACCCGCAAGCGACTCTGCGTGACATGCGCAAGAGTGCATAAAGTGCGTAGCGCAGTGTTTCCCAAACTTGTCGGGACCGCGACCCATCTACAAGAAAGTTTAAAGTTCGCGGCCCACCTTGTGTCATAAAGACAAAAAAGCAGCGGTATGTTGCTGCCGCAGCATTTACGCGTTTATTCTTATCGTTGTTGACCACCATACCATCATCATCAGCCTACTGACGTTCACTGCTGGACTTGGGCCTTTTCTAAAGCTCTTCACCACACCCATTTCAATTAAGAAAAAAGAAAAACTTCCAGTTGTAATATATTTTTTTAATTAATAAAATTATTTGACATGATATTTCAATGAGAATGAGAGGGATGCATTTGTTTTCTATTTTTTTCCATTACAGCTTTAGCGTCGACATCGATTTTAGTCACTTTTAATCGTAATGAGTTCGATACGTCCAATCTATTTCGGTATTTAGTTTTTATATTAACCAAGGCTGAAAAACCCACTTCACATAAATATGAGGTAGTGAATGGGAGGAGGACTTTCATTGCTTCGTCAAACAGGCAAGGATAGCTGTCAGCAACTGATAGCCAGAATTTCGTCAATTGCTTGCGATTAAAAGTATTTTTCAGTGAGGTATCTTCTGATAAATCGATAAGCTCTTCACTTGCTTTTGTTGACATTTCAGTTGGTATGTTGTCTTGAAATGGGTTACAAATCCAGTTCTTCGTGTCGAACTTCGTCATCTCTTCCCCGAAGTATGCATCAAAGTTATTTTTCAACTGTGTTAAATGAGTGGAAATCGCAGACACTACATTGACACCTGGCTGTACTTCGTTTTCTATAATAAAAGTTTCAAATATTTCGAAACAATCGTACTTGCCTTCCTCGATACATCTCTGCCACAACATAAGTTTTTTCATGAACGCTCGAATTTTATCGTGCACTGCAAAAATATCGGATCCGTCTGATCCCTGCAGATACAAATTGAGTTCGTTTAATTTTGAGAAAATGTCCGCCAAGTATGTGAGTTTGAGGATGAATTCTTCGTTCAGGAGAGATTCAAGATATTCTTTTTTTTCTTGCAAGTAAACTGTGATTTCATTGCGTAATTCCACTAATCTTGTTAACACTTTTCCTCTGGATTAATACTGTTTTGAAATCATCAGGCAATGCTTTTGAAACCAGTGCTTCTCTATGAAGGCTACAATGTGTCCACGAAGCACTGGGACTTCGTTCAAGAATCCTCGTGACCACACTGCTATTTTTACCGCACATAGCTCGAGCTCCATCAGTGCATATACCGACACAGTTATTCCATTCCAAACCTTTTTCTTTTGTATAAGAATCAATTTCTTTGAAAATTTCTTCGGCCGTTCCACGAATAATTGGTTTGCAGAACAAGATATCCTCATGCGTGTTGTTTTGCCATATATAACGTACGAAAACAAGTAGCTGAGATAGGCTTTGTACATCGGTAGACTCGTCCAGTTGCAATGAAAAATATTTACTACCAACTACCCTACGGATTAACTCATCCTCTGCCCATTCGGACATCTCGTCAATTCTTCGAGCAACAGTATTATTGGAAAGTGGTATACGTTCGATTTCTTTTAATTCCTTTTCTCCAAACATCGCTCCAACAGCATCTTTAATCGATGGCAACACTAAATTTTCCCCAATCGTGTGCGGTTTACCAGATTTGGCAATTCTCAAGCTAATGAGATACGAAGCATAAGTAGCATTTTCATTAATATTTATGAAATGCGAAACAATATTTTTCGAAGATTTTATTTCCAATAATTTTCGTTGAAAAAAATCCAATGGCTTATTTTTGAAATGAGAATGTTTCGTTTCCATGTGACGTGTCAACTTATTAGGACGCATGCTTTCGTTCGCTAATAGTTCGTAGCAAATTACGCATTGAGGACGTGGATCCATTGTGTTTTGGTTCCACGTGAATCCTAGTTTTAGATATTCGATATCATACTTTCGCACAACTTTTCTACGTTTCGTTTCATGTGAACTCGTTGAGGGAGCTACTAGGTCAGGCTCAATGTCACTTTTGTCGTCCGCAATAACGTCTTCTATTTTTTCATCACTTTGAACATAATCCGCCTGCGGCGGCGTACTTTTTGATATTCGTTTCAACCACTTGTGCATTATTTAATGTTAAAAAGATTGTAAATGCACGCACGACACAACACTCGAAGGCAAACAGTACAAACAGTGCCGGACGACAGACGATAAGACAACTGATCTCGCGACTCGTAAGTACGCAACTGACGCGTGACTCATAATTCCGTAAGCGTTCGAATGCCCCGCCCCCGTCCCGCACGCACCCACGACGTTCGTTCGTTCGCGACGAACGAACGAGTAAAATGTCAATTGAACGAGTACGACAATCGTCCTATTGTACGCTGCCAGGCCGAACCTCAATTCAATTGCGCAGTGGAAGGTTTGATGGGGGGCTCTGGAGACAAGAGTGGCTAGCGTACTGTCCGCCGTACGCGGAGCAGACAATACAAGTACAAGATACAATATACAAACAAAGGAACTTACCTCATGGTTGAAGGACACTGCTCTGGTGCCAACCTGGAGATATGTATGTAAGTGAGTGTATGTGTATCGTGTCGTGACGTTATGAGTATTCTCCTGGCAACAATCCGCTTCCAATTAGGCTGGAGGAGGTCACAGCATGCGGTCTTCAAATCACTCATTCACAATAGCGTCACTTTGACTTGACCTTCAAACTATTTCAACCAAAGTACAAAGATACACCCGTTCTAGTTCTTCAAAAGGGGTTATTACACAAACAAACTCAGGATCATGACAAATTGTCCACAAACGGATCCATTTACAAGGATTAATTTCAACAAAACGCGTCGCGGGGTTTCAACAGGCAAACGGACCTATTTTAGCGGCAAAATCAACAAGAACTGTCAAGTGTCAACGTCAAACTGACAAGTTAGATGTCACTTCGTTACACGCGCATTCCGTTAGGCGCACAGATAATAAACGGTACCGAACATCTACCCCCCCCCCCCGGACGGGCCTTCCCGTCCGCTAATCACTTGGCAATCCCGACAAGGTTGCGTTTTATCAGTCCACCTGACGCGCTGCTGGAGGATGTGCAAATACTCCAAGCTCCAACGCTTCCAAAACTCTGAGCGAGCTGCTGCACCAACTGAAACCGCGATATCCAATTTTGGCTCACATCGACAAAAGGGTGCTCCGGCAGGGCGACAAGTGGCTGTCAAATCAAAAAATGGCCCGGGGTCAGGGCCTCCAAGACGTTCAGGTCCGAAGACAGCGGGCACAATGGACGCGAGTTCAACACAGCTTCAATGCGGCAAAATACCGTAGCTAACTCCTTAAAGGTGAGAACGGTGTCTCCCAACAATCTGCGCCAGAGTCCCTAACCGCCTTCACCGTGGCCTCAAATAACCCCCCAATGGGGGCAGGCTGGCGGGTCAAAACAACAACAAACAACAAAAACAACAATAACAACCAAACAACAACAACAACAACAATTTAACCCAATGGTCCTCCTGAGGCAACAAAAGAGGGTGACGGGCCCCATAAGGAAGGCTAGAGTGCCTCAACCGTCAACAACCAAACAACAAAAGACCCGTATCGTCCAAAAGGGGTTCAACTTACTAACGGCTCCCGACAATATCCAAACTCTCGCTGCAGAATGGCCAACAGCGCATTGCAACCGGCATGCGAGTTCTTAATGTGACGATCAGTCACCAACAATTCAACAACAAAAAACAACAATTCAACAATTTGTCGAGGGAGCTTTATCGACTCAACAAAACTCAGGGTCCTTTGTTCCAACAACGAGCACCTTGAGCCCGGGCAAAGGACCCGACATCAAGACTGGCGATCGAGGCCAATCATCCTCGGGGTGAGTCGGCCAGTCTGGACCCCACCATAGGGGGTGAGCAATCAAGCGGGGTGCCATGCACCCACGTGAGGCCACGGCACCTGGGTTCAAATCTCCAGGCACGTGCCTCCAAATCAAAGGCGTTTCAAATTTTGAATCTGGGACACTCGGTACGCAACAAAGACCTCCAAAGAGTGGACGGACGTCTTCAACCAACACAAAACAATTTGACTGTCCGTCCAGGCGTAAGAAACCCGAATGTCCACAGTTCCACCCAAAGTGTGAGCAACGTGGTTCAATAGACGCACAAGACGTGCCGCCCCTGACAATTCTAACTTACGGATGGTCAGTGCTATCCGGAGGGGGGCCACCTTGCTCTTGGCCAAGACCAGTGACAAATTCACCTGGCCTGTTGCGCAGACGGTGCGCAGACAAACAATAACTGCATAACCGTGCGAAGACGCATCACAACAAGGGTAGCAGTGTAGCTCCCAGGGGGGAGGATAGCGCGGGGTAACACGACCTCGTTGACTGCAGGGAGTGCGGATACAAATTGGAGCCAATCTTCCAACAGGGTTTCCTGAATTGGCTCGTCCCAACCAAGTCCCGCAGTCCAAAGGCGCTCAAGAAAACAATTTTGCCCAAAACCATACAAACAAACAACAAAACAATAGACAAAAGGCAACCCTGGGCTCCCATGTCCAAAATGACACGGACCACAACAGAGTCCCCCGTGGGCCCCCAGACCTGACCGATGCCGTTGGCAACAAAACCGTGTCGATCTGAGGGGTACCTTAGCGGGGCAGGCGCCAATGTCCTAACAATGTCTGGGCGGCGACCGATCGCCACACCCAGACCCAAGTCTTTCCCGACGAGGATGGAGTTCAAACTCCTCGTCCGCGCGGTGTCCCGAGCCACGCGCCATCGCTGGAAGGGCATATCCCACCGGATGCCCGAATGGCGGGGGGCGTGACTCCAACCGGGGACGTTCCGCCAATGGAGGGGAGGGAAGGCGGTGCTGGTCTGGCCAGCGGTGCCTAGCAACAATTGCGTAATCGCCTTTACGCGGGGAGACCAAATGGCGGTCGCGCGGCTCCCGATCAACTTGCGCGGGGGGTGGAGTGCGGCGCTCAAAATTGTGGGCCTCTCCCCGGTTCTGAACCGGCGAGCCAGAAGCCCGGTGACCAACTCCATGGTACCCCCCCGTGCGCGAACCTTCATCAGAGGCTGGTCTGCCAGCGTGGTTCGCGTTAGCGCACAATATGTCCAAATGGGACCCCCCACAAATTCTACAAGGGCGGGGGTTGGGGCAGTCCCGATGGAAGTGAGCCCCCAAACAAGAGAAGCACAGGCGGCGTGCATTGGCAATTCGGCGGCGGGCACTCACGTGCAACTTCAAAAAGGCCGCGCAAGTTGCCATGCCATGCCCCGTGTCCCTACAAAACTCACAACCAGGACGACTCTGGGTGCCAGCAAAACGAGCGGCGGGGCGACCATCAACAGGCCCGCGAGCCCTAATCCGTCCCTGGTCTCGTGGCCGGGAAGACGGCTGGCATGACTCAGTGGCAACGCCAGAGTTGTCCACAAACCGACACTCATCCTCCAAAAATTGGACGAGGTCATCAAATGGGGGGAGATGTGTGACACTATCCCCACCATATTTTTGCTCGAAACGAGCCCTCAAATCGGCAGGAAGCCGTTGCAGCACAACGTGCACCAAAAGGTAAGACCATTGGTCCACCGGCAAGTCCAATTGCTTTAAAGCGTTGGTCGCTGCCACCAACGGGTTCAACAGGTCAGTACGCAATGCTGACAATCCAGTAATGACCGGTAACCCCAAAATCAATTCAATGTGAACGTCAGCCAAACAACGTTTATTTTGGTACCGCCGGGTGAGTAACTCCACAGCGGTAGGGTAGGCTGAGTCAGTCAAAGGCAGATGCTGCACCAAGGCTCGGGCCTCACCTTCCAGGACAGACAACAAATAGGCCAACTTTTGGGCGGGTCTGAGGTCCGAGCGTGCATCAACCAAACTTTCAAACAGGTTTTGGAAACTTAACCACTGGTCCAAGCGACCGTTAAAGTGTGGCAGTTCCAAGGTAGGCAGTCTACTCAATAGTCCGGGACCTGAAACAACCGAGGTCTCCGGTTTGACCTGGACAGGTGTCCGGCTCTCCAATATTTCCCGAGCACGTTGACCGATGACATCCCCCAGGTCCAAGATCTGGTCGTAGTCAGCAAGGACCTTGTCACGTGCTGCTTGGTCCAGCACTTCCAAATCCACTTCACAAATGTACTGGTTGTAGCGGGTGAGCAGAGCATCAACGTTGCCGAGTCTCAAGTTCAACTGCTCGAACCGAGCAAGAGTGATCCCCTCAAGATCCTGGCGCTCAGCGGTCGCTGCAGCTGAAGCGAACCACCGCAGCTGTGTGGTCAATCCACTGATTGCCTCTCTCACCGCTTTGTATGCCATTGCACAAACAATACAATTCAAATAAACCAAATAATTAAATAATCAAATAACAGTTCAATCAATCAATTACAAAATAACTACAAGCAAACAATCAAACTACCAAACTGACTAATCAGCAACTCAAGAAATAACAATATATTGGTTTCAATTCAATTCAACAATAAACTTTTATTTTAATTCAAACCCAATATCAACGTTCAACATTCAACTTCAAATTCAATTCCAAATATTCAAATTCTATCCAATTCCAAAGGTTAAGTTTACAAACCACTTTGTTAATGGTACAACAATAATGAACCTTTATTCCAACTCAAAACAATGGTAATACTCAAAATGCCAATAATTTTTCAAATATTAATTTTCACAAATAACCATATCAATGGTACAAACTCAATACTTTAATGTCTTCCTGACATTCAATACAACACAGAGGTCAGACACAAAAAGGGGCTACAACAAGGGGGTGCAACACAGCCCAATCCAATCCACTTTATTAGCCCGGCTGACTTTGGCAACATCAGGTTACCCGTCTCAATAAATTCAAACAAATTATTTCAAATAACAATTAATTATAGTTATCAAATATTTACAGCGTATTACTACTTCCCTTATAGAGACTGCCAAGTAATTAGCCTACTGTAAATTACCAATTTGTTGGTTATATGTCTTATAACCACGCTCTGCTACCAAAATGTACGCTGCCAGGCCGAACCTCAATTCAATTGCGCAGTGGAAGGTTTGATGGGGGGCTCTGGAGACAAGAGTGGCTAGCGTACTGTCCGCCGTACGCGGAGCAGACAATACAAGTACAAGATACAATATACAAACAAAGGAACTTACCTCATGGTTGAAGGACACTGCTCTGGTGCCAACCTGGAGATATGTATGTAAGTGAGTGTATGTGTATCGTGTCGTGACATTATGAGTATTCTCCTGGCAACAATCCGCTTCCAATTAGGCTGGAGGAGGTCACAGCATGCGGTCTTCAAATCACTCATTCACAATAGCGTCACTTTGACTTGACCTTCAAACTATTTCAACCAAAGTACAAAGATACACCCGTTCTAGTTCTTCAAAAGGGGTTATTACACAAACAAACTCAGGATCATGACAAATTGTCCACAAACGGATCCATTTACAAGGATTAATTTCAACAAAACGCGTCGCGGGGTTTCAACAGGCAAACGGACCTATTTTAGCGGCAAAATCAACAAGAACTGTCAAGTGTCAACGTCAAACTGACAAGTTAGATGTCACTTCGTTACACGCGCATTCCGTTAGGCGCACAGATAATAAACGGTACCGAACACCTATAGTTTCAGGACCCTTAGTTTCAGGATTGTTCGAAAGAGATACCGTGACCCTGGCACATGGACAACTGAAGGAACACGGGAGGGTTTTAGTCAGTAAAAGTCTGACGCGCCCTCCCGCTCCACCCAAGAGCGGGAGACGTCATTTGATGATTTCCCATCCAAAAAAAAAGCATATACATTGTGGAATACGTATTGAGCATAGAGAAATACGCAACCTTTCAGATATTGATATTAAATATGTTGATTAATAGATATTTTAAAGGTAATGCACTAAATAGGTATTAAAATATAATCTATGTATGTATTAATAATAAAGCTGAAGTTTTGTTTCCTTGTTTGTTGCTACCTCTAAAACATTCAGTCGGATTTGAATAATTGTACTTGCCCAATTCTTGGGGAAAGTTGTAGGCTATTTAACATCACGCTACGACCCTAAACAACAGAGTAAAAAAAGTCAGAAAGAACGCTAAGCGAAAACGTAGTAAATAGTGCAGACAGGCGATGGGATGTGACGGGTTGGACGGAAGAACTACCTATTAGATATTTCACGCGGAATCACGGTCAGAATACATATAGTAGGTAGTTGTAGTAGTAATAAAATAATAGTTATTTAACTAATTATAGGCTGAAGTTTTTCTGTGTCTGTTAATATGATTATAAAATAATAAAGGACATATTAAGAAATTGGTTTAAAATAATTTAAACAAAACTACCTTATATCATGTATGGTTTTTCTGAAAGGGAAAATTATGCAGAATGGCATTACAAAAACAAACAAACAATTCATAAAACAATAGTATTAACTGCTTAATAAATGAACCAACGAGTTGATTCCCTGATTTGGATGTATGGCATTGATTTCTATGCTTCATCACCAACCTTTAACTTACTGACACAGATCGTAATGTTTTCATAGATTTCACTAAATCTATGAAAACATTACGATCTGTGTCAGTAAGTTAAAGGTTGGTTAAACGTAAAGTATATTATATTTGTAATTTTTACTTCGTATAAGCGAAATCATCGTCCCAAGACAGCCTCATAAAGGTCTCGATGGTGTGTAGTCTGCCAACCCGTACAAGGGCAGTGTGGTGGACTAAAGGCTAACTCCTCCTATTCTGAGGAGAAGCCCGTGCCCAGCAATGGGACGATAATTACCTGAATCTATCATATGAATTATTAACGAAAAACCTATAGATTATGATAACATTTATGATAAAGATAATGAATGATGTATACCAAAGCCTCTAATTTTCCGCTACAATTTGGGAATTTATCGTCCTGAAGTAGGTAAACTGCAAAATGACTACTGATTTGCATGCGTGTCTTCCAAGGCGGGGTAATACTCCAGAAAGACTAGATTCAATTAGACCTGTTCATCTTTTGTAAATAATCGCTCCAGCGCAGCGGCTCGGAAAAGGTGACCATGTGTTTAAGAGATGATAGAGAAATAAAAGAATATTCTATTTTTGTTTATCAACTCAGCCTATCGCAGTCCACTGCTGGACATAGGCCTCTCCCATGCTTCGTCGGCCATCGGTCCTTCGACTAACATGGCCAGCTCACTGCCACTTCAGAGAAACTCCGAGCATAGCCCGCGCCATAGCGCGCTGAGCTACCTTAAATTTGTGGACTAGCCAAACTGTCAATGTCCACGTTTCGGCACCATATATCATAACGGGCAGGACGCACTGGTTGAAGACCTTTGTCTTCCAACATTGCAGTATCGGTGACGAGAAGACTTGACGAAGTTTTCCAAACAAATGCGAAACATTTATTTATTTTTGTCTATAGTTGTTTGTATTTCTTCTACTTCATCATTTTCAACATCTTCCCTTACGATTATACTATCAAGGAACTATGCAGGAGGTACCTACCATGTTGTTAAGATGCGGATTCCGCCCAAGACACCATATGATCGTCATAACACGAGCACAGCTTACGACAGTTCGCTCCCCTGCGAAGTACACAGCTGCAGTAATATTTACTCTCCTTCAAGTTTTATCGTTAGACTTATGTATGACTTGACGTTATGTATGACTTATGTATGTATGTAGACGTATGTATAGTTATCTTTATTGTTCTGTTGTTTTGACCTGATCCTACCTCTAAGTTATACTGTCTCTTGAATAACACTATGCCTGGAAAATTTATGACTTCCAAGCTTTCACTAATTCCAACCAAAAATGTAACATTTACAAGAATACGCTGACAAAATAAGATGGGCACTGGGCATCATAATTATATTCTTAAAAAACGGGCTCGGCGTCTATTTAATGAGTGCTCAAGCACATAGCGACCTAAAAACACACTATACATGAACAGTGTGAAGGTATCAAGTTGTTTAAAAATATATATTATATTGACGTAAAATGCAACTGCATCTTCTGAGATTGATTAAATAAAATGTTTCGTTATGTGTAGATTAACGACGTAGGTACCCTCTGCTTTTGCGTTAGTCAAGATTGTGATTTTTGCTTATGTTGGATTTTTCACCATAGGTTATCCTGACATTTAAATGTGGTTAAAAAATGTAACATACGTATTTTAAGGTTTTCCCTTCCGCCGTTAACGCGTACAGGCAACCCAAAGCCAATGCATCGGAGAAACACAAAACGCCACTCGTCAGTCTGCCGAATATCTGTGTTCACGAGCTCATTGTAAACGGACTCTGAGATAGTGAGCAAATGATGTTTTTCTTCATAATTAGTCTCCTCTCAATAATAACGTCTTTTTGTATTGATTCCACTTAGAACTATGGCAGAAATTTCACTGTTTTGGCCTTAAACCCGTTGCAAGATTAAAAGGAATACAACTTGATAGTAGCTTTTGATCTTTCAAAGGAAATTTAAAAACAATTCCCTTTTCAAATGAAACTTATTAAAAAGCAATTATTTACAAAAATACAATAAAATTAAAAAAAAAACTTGGTTTTTAATTACTAACAGAGACGTGCTGGATCACTATCCCCAGACACTTCTGATGTGTGCAGTGCGGCATGCTCACTCTGCATTGCTCTATCCAAGGTTGCTTGGGCATCAGAACGGTCGGTAGTAAGCGGATGGAAAGTGTTTCTCATTAAGTTTCTTGATGCTACATTAAAATATTTATTTCTGAACTTCTTGAAATCACGTTTAAACCGACCATTCACTACTTTAATTTACGCATCTGCACAAGGTTACAAGTCGAGATTTATTTGCTTCTATTGTGGACAATTGTGTTTTACACACATCTAGAGCCTCTGGCTTGTTTACTGAGAACCTTAGTGAGATAGTAGTCCTAAGAATCTCGAGAGGCTCTATCTCGCAAATACAGATCATAAATAATTGTTCAACTGGGAAAAAAAGCTGGTTCATTATCTGGGCATCACATGTTGTCGCAGCATACGGAACATAAACATCTGTAATAAATCAGCTACAAATAAACAAGTGGGCTGTACCGTAACACACCACATACCTATTATATCATAAGTAATAACTTGGAAAAAATACAACATCAGACAATCACCAATCAATTAAAAAGTTCCACGCTGAAGTTTTTTCCGCACTAAACTTGATTGCCGTCTAAGATGTGCATAATAAGAAGTAGATCTATGCGAGGGGGTAACGAGAGCACCTACACTTCCTCAAAACAGGAAGGAAATATACATAGAACAATCGGGTTTCTCTAGATGCAACAGAGGTGCAAGAAGTTATGTGGAAGCTGGCATTTTCCTCAGCGACCCGCGATAACTTCGTTCTTTTTATTGCATTCAGATCAAGTTTAAAAGCTGGTATCTATTTTGACCACGTTTGCTAGCTGAGCGCACAGTTAGCAAATAGCTGTCTGTGGCGCGTTTAGACTACACGTTGCGACATTATTTTTGTCGTAGGCTGCTCCTAATAGACCTGCATACTGCGCTGTGGTACTATATCCGGTTCTGACATACCAATACAACATGGTATATGTACCTAATTAATACTAACACTTATACTAAGTGGATGCAGCAGTGTCTTAAGTGTCTGGCGCTATACTGAATCCTGGACCTGACGAAGGTCTCTAGGGCTGTGAGGGAGTTTTTAGAATCCTGAGTGTGGCGAGGGTTTGAGAGCTTGAAGCTCGCCCAACACGAAGACTCCTTTATCTCCGAGTAATTCTAATCTAATTTTTGCATCTACAGCGAGGTAATAAAGGAAACTTAAATAACCGGGGAATGCAAACTTATGTGCAGTTTCATACACAATTTTATATAAACTCTGCATGATGATGATTTTACGGAATTATAATCATTAGAATCAGCAATACTTCTCCTATGGTTAGAATTGACCTCTAATGTCATGATTTCACGAAATAGTCATTCAATAGGATCATATAAACTTCCGAATGTATTATTTATTTATTTATTTATGTGCATACAGTAAAATACAGAGTGATATGGCATACTAATACAATTGAGTACAAGGTACCTACAGCTTATTTTTATCGTATTGATGAATTCTATGATTAGAATTCTAAAAATACATATTTGACGCCGCGATTCATATTTAGATCAACAGAAAACCAGATAAGGTTTAACCTGCAAATTGCAAAAGGTAATAAAATTTTAATGTCGCGGGCTACCCAGGTACTTTCGTTACGAACGTACCCGAAGACAGTAACATTATTGTCCAGTGAACATACGCGCCGTAGAACATAGCCACGTTGTTGTGTCATCAACTCATAAGAACCAGCGGGGCCAGCACGGCCGCTGTAGACTGGACCAGCGGGGCCAGCACGGCCGCTGTAGACTGGACCAGCGGGGCCAGCACGGCTGCTGTAGACTGGACCAGCGGGGCCAGCACGGCCGCTGTAGACTGGACCAGCGGGGCCAGCACGGCCGCTGTAGACTGGACCAGCGGGGCCAGCACGGCCGCTGTAGACTGGACCAGCGGGGCCAGCACGGCCGCTGTAGACTGGACCAGCGGGGCCAGCACGGCCGCTGTAGACTGGACCAGCGGGGCCAGCACGGCCGCTGTAGACTGGACCAGCGGGGCCAGCACGGCCGCTGTAGACTGGACCAGCGTGCAGCGGGGCCAGCACGGCCGCTGTAGACTGGACCAGCGGGGCCAGCACGGCCGCTGTAGATTGGACCAGCGGGGCCAGCACGGCCGCTGTAGACTGGACCAGCGGGGCCAGCACGGCCGCTGTAGATTGGACCAGCGGGGCCAGCACGGCCGCTGTAGACTGGACCAGCGGGGCCAGCACGGCCGCTGTAGACTTGAGTCACGGATTTTATCACGATGTTTGTTCACAAACCATGTTAAAATGTGTGACTCAAGCCTATTATAGTAGGCCATGCTCGAGTCTTTGAGAACAGACGGAACAGATGAACAGTGCGGAATCCGCACTGTTCATCTTGTCTGCAGTGAGAATTGGTGAGAATGTCGGTTAGGAGAGCGTGGCTAGCACAAATACGGACACTTCTTTATTTATCTATAGGTACATAATTTGAAAATAATCGTTATCTGTGCGGCAATTTATGAAAACACCCGCACGCTGGAAGCACGCGCGTAGCATTATACACGCAGAGAGGGTTCATCACAGTTTTAGTATAATTTAATTCGGAGAGTTTAGCTACGTCACGTTAGGGACATTATTAAATAAATTAAATACTAATTGCACACTGCCTTGCGTTTCAACATAGGTACTAAAATAGACTTAAAAACCACCGATTATTGTATTTAAAAAAAAAGGATTCGACAGAAATATTACAAATAAAAAAATCACATTATAGAAACCTTCATCGAATTCCGTAAGCACTCAGGAACCCAAACAAAAATACTTATAGTTTTTATTTTTTTTATTTGGGTAGAGCTTTTGATTTTTCTATTCACCCTGCGCGGATACTAATACAGATATGGACCGCTGATTAAGAACAATTAGTGTACCTACATCTCTTTGTTTACAAGAAACTTAAAATAACCATAGCACACAAACTATATGATCAAAGGTCAGTCGTTCGAGTGTGCGTTATGTTTGGTTACCTGTGCGGCGTGGGCGCGGCGAGGAACACGTAGTTGGTGCCGTACGCGCCCGTCAGCAGCACCGGCAGCGCCAGCAGCAGTGCCAGCCGCAGCTGCCAGCGGCCCCAGCCCGAGCACCACTCCTCGCTGACGGCGCACGCCCCCGACGACATCGCAACACACGCACTTATGTCCCGGCCCGGTCTTACTTACTACCCGCTCAACGCTTTACAACTGTTGCTAATATTTAATCGCGAATTTGAACTTCGAATCAAGCACGCCAAGTTAGACCAGCTTCAACTAGCGGCTATTGTGGCGTCCCTCCAGCCGGAAGGTTGGCGCGCTAGTGGAGTAGTGGCGAGCGGAGCCAGGCGAGCACGCCCACGCGGACACCCGCGACACCCGCGAGACCCGCGACACCCGCAGGCCCCTTCAGGATCACCTGTTTCAGACTACCGCTGATAGCTAAAAGGAGATAGACAGCCCGCCTGACAGTTGACCCTTTCTGTGATAACGTGGTCTGAGCAATAATAAACCGTAACTCCTAACAAATAAGGTTGAAATAGTCATTCGACGATCACGGAAGCCAGGCCGGCGCCACGTGCTCGGCGTAACGTAAACACTCTATTGTGTATTAGCAAGTTCAGGTTATTCGCATTTAGTTGCTACGAATTTGGAAGGTGATGATACACACTTGCTGATATAGGAGACAGTTTTTTATGAGAGTATTTTGGCTCGAACCCAACTAGAGCGACACAGATTATATCATCAAGCTTGTACTGCAGCGGTAGGGACTAGGGGCAGGGACATGCTTCGTGCTCTAGCGTATTAGTGTTCAGAGTACTTAGTACGCGCCTAGCGTAACAGATGGCGGTAATGTTTCTGTTGACCGCCACCGCGCTAGATCCATTGTAGTTTATTGATACAATGATCCATAATATTCATAATTGACTCTGTTACCTGCTACTTCTGTGCGCAAAATAGGAAAAGGAGGCCTGATAATCAGCACTGAGACCAAAGATGACCTCGATAAGCTAAGGCAAACACTCCAACTAGCTTCGTCAGGGCTTACCGTAGACGATCCTCAAAAACGCAAACCACGCATTATAGTCATAGGAGTTCCCACTTCAATGACTGAAAATGAGGTTTATAAACGTATTTTTGAACAGAACTTGACTGAAAAAATGCCGACTATGTCCCAAGATATATTTTTGTCCTCTATAAAACTGAGTCACAAGTCTGGCAGGAAAGATTCAGAGAATTGCAACTTTATTATAGAAGTTCCAATCGTAATTCGTAAGGCCCTCATCACACAGGACATACTATTTATAAATTGGACGTCCTGCCCAGTACGAGACTTCACTCTGGTACCTAGATGTTACAACTGCCAGCAGTACGGTCACGCAGCCATGACTTGCAAATTAACTGTCCCCACCTGTGGGCATTGGGTGAAGAAGGGCACTCAACACAAGACTGCGCAAAGAAAGCCAAACCGCCTAAATGTGATACATGTTCTCGTTTTAAAAAACAAGCAAACCACAAGACGGAAGACACAGATTGTCCGGCTAAAAAAGCTGCCGAATACAGGTATATTAATTCGATAGATTATGAAGGCGCCTAAGAGCGCCGCATACTTGATTATATTTTAGACTTAATTTTTTTATTATTATTTATAGTTAAATATGGATGATAAATTAATTACAGATATTGATAACACATTTTTAACAGTATCAAAGACATGTGACGTTGAGGACTGCAAAAAATATCTTTCCAACTATCAAAATTCACTAACTGTACTAACTCAAAATATTCGTATTACCTATTTTTTAAACATAGATAACTTTGACTTTTTCTTCATAGACTTAACTTTTTCTGTGATATAATGGTACTTACCGAGTGTTGGCTAGCTAACCGCTACGATAATATTCCAGTTATACCGGGGTACAACGTATTACATACCACAATAAACCAAAATCTAAATGACGGTATCGTAATAATTGCTAAGGAATCATTAAATCATTTAGTCATTTACTACTCGCTATCATCACAGTCGAGGAACATAGTCTACAACAGAGTATAAGTAATTGTTTAGTCATCAAAATTGGTACAACCACAGCGATAATCGCTATGTAGGTATAGATCCCCATCCGCTAGAAACTTAGATTCTTTTAACAAATCCTTAAACCAGATTCTCCTAGCACTCAGTTCATTTAAGAATGTTATACTAACAGGTGATTTAAACATAAATATTGGTTCTGAGTACTGCGATGCAGGGATTCAGGATTGCCTTAACATCTGCTTATACTATGGGTTTCTTCCCGCTCACACATTGCCTACACATCAGAGCGGTTCCTGCTTAGATCATATGATGATCAAAACTAGCCTATCATATATTACGCTTGTTACTAACTCAACATTTACTGACCATCACGCAGTTCTACTGACAGTTTTATCGCTGCCTAAATTAAATCGTCCTCCAACTCATCATCATCATCAGCCTATAATGTTCCCACTGCTGGGACGCAGGCCTCGTCTCGATGAGAGGGAGTGGGCCATAATCCTCCGACTATCAGCAAATTAAACACAAACAAACTCGAATATGATTTATGCAACATAGACTTTAGCCTCGTTTACAATACTGCTGACGCTAATTTGGCTTTATCGTACTTACTAAAACATGTCCAATAAGCAATATTACAAAATATGACAGTTTCTACCGTAAATAAGAAACGTTATGATATTAAACCGTGGATTACCTCTGGTTTAATTCTGTATAAGACACAGAGATAAACTTCATCAGAAAACTAAGAGATACTCTGATAATGTTATGATTCAAACTACTTATAAAAGATACAGGAATTTCTGTAACAATCTCCTAAATAATATAAAAACTGATTACGATTAAAAAACAATTAAATAGAGCAGGTAAAAATAGCAAACAACTTTGGAAAAGTATTAAAAATATCATCAATATGTCAAAACAGCGTGAATCAAGTTCAAGTTTACTTCAGTTTACTACTTGCAAATCCTTCACCGCTCATAACAGCTAACAATGTAAATAACTATTTTATAAATGTTGGGAAAACTCTTGCCGAGCAGATTCCACAATATTGCGACCAATCATCTGTCCAAAAATCAATCATTAGCCGTAATTCAAAATCTTTTGCTCTGCTGGACACTGATGAAGATGAATTATCCCGAATAATTTCCGGGCTAAAAGATGATTGTGCAACTGGATGGGATAATATAAGCAATAAGATTCTTAAACTCTTTAAGCATATTTTGATACCTCTCTTACCGCATGTTTTTCGAATCTGTCTTTCCAAAGGAATTTCCCTGAGTTGCCTAAAAAAGGCAGTTGTAATCCCTATCTTTAAATCCGTAGTTAAAGTAACGACTTAGTTAATAATTATATGCCGATATCCTTACTACCGTCAATTTAAAAAATACTAGACAAACAACATCTATTCCCCTGCGCAATTTGAGAGCCAAATTACATATATCGACTGCCGATGCGGTGCATAGCCTGACTGATCATGTTTCACAAGACCTTGACAAAGGACACCAGACCTTGGGAGTATTTCTCGATCTAGCCATGGCGTTCGACACGGTATTTGTTTCTCTTCTTCTGAACAAATTAGAGACTATAGGAATAAGAGGAACGCCGCTGAAACTCTACTGACTATTTAGACGGCCGGTACCAATGTGTTAAAATAGATAATATTACGAGTGACGAGCAGAAAAATACTAGTTTCAGTGTACCCCAGGGGAGTATTCTGGGCCCCACACTATTCCTGATTTATATTAATGACTTGTGTAATCTAAATATTAAAGACGGGAAAATTATATCATATGCCGACGACACTGCGTTAATATTTACCGCAAAAAGCAGTACCGAACTGTTCGAACTCGCTCAATTAGGATTAAATTCTGTGACTAATTGGCTTCAAAGCAATTTATTAACATTAAATGCCGACAAGACGAAATATATTCACTTTTCCATGCGCAAACTTTAACCTAACATTACTAACCCTTATCTATATGCCCGTCCTTCTATCATCAAAACGAGCAACATTAAATACCTGGGGGTTATAATGGACGAAACACTTTCTTTTAAAATACATATTGAAAGCCTTAGTAAAAGAGTGCGCAAACTGATATTATATGTTTTTAAGAAACTGCCAACATTAACGGACAAAAAATTAATCACACAAGTTTATTTGGCCCTATTTCAATCTATTATTCAATACTGTATTACTTCTTGGGGCGGTGCACCAAAAACGAATTTGCTTCCTCTTGAAAGAGCTCAGAGAGCAATTTTAAAGGTAGGAAACTTCCATCCCTTCTTCTCTCCCTCAGATTTAGTTTATAAAACCTGAAACGTGCTGACTGTTCGGCAGCTTTTCATTCTGCAATTAGTATTAAAACAGCACACCATGCTTACCTACACTGCTGACAATACTAACAAGAGACGGAATGATATAGTATGTATAACAAATGCAACCTCAAAACACGTCTGTACAATAGATTAAATAGTATCTAAAACTAAGTATCTATAAATTAAATTATTATAGCTGTAAAAAACATATACTTCAATATTTACTAACCATAGATTAGGCACAGACGGAAGATTTACTAGTTGTGTGCAAATAAAACCGCTAACACGCTATTTTACTACACATTGTTAATTTATTACTTTAAGAATTTGTGCTTTTGTAGCCTGAAACAAAGGTTCTACCTAGTTCAGGCAAATTAGCAAATCTGCTCTATTTTAATTGTTTAAGTTATTTATTGTAAATGTGTCCCTTTTTAGGGTTCCGTTGCCAAATGGCAAAAAACGGAACCCTTATAGATTCGTCATGTCTGTCTGTCTGTCCGTCTGTCTGTCTGTCTGTCTGTCTGTCTGTCTGTCCGTCCGTATGTCACAGCCATTTTATTCCGAAACTATAAGAGCTATGCTGTTGAAACTTGGTAAGTAGATGTATTCTGTGAACCGCATTAAGATTTTCACACTAAAATAGAAAAAAAACAATAAATTTTGGGGTCCCCCATACATAGAACTGAAACTCAAAAATGTTTTTTTTTTTCATCAAACCCATACGTGTGGGGTATCTATGAATAGGTCTTCAAAAATGGTAATGAGGTTTCTAATATCATTTTTTTCTAAACTGAATAGTTTGCGCGAGAGACACTTCCAAAGTGGTAAAATGTGTCCCCCCCCCCCCCTTAACTTCTAAAATAAGAGAATGATAAAACTAAAAAAAATATATGATGTACATTACCATGTAAACTGCCACCGAAAATTGGTTTGAACGAAATCGAGTGAGTAGTTTTTTTTTAAAACGTCATAAATCGTAAACCGCAATTTACCTTACATACAGGTTTGTACAGAACCCTCGGTGCGCGAGTCCGACTCGCACTTGGCCGGTTTTTATTAATAAACAATTTATTACTATATTATTTATTACTTCCTTGTAAAGTCCTTATTTTACTCGGATAAGCAGTTTCGAGTTACTCTCTGCCCCGAAAAACAGACTCATTGGTAAGATACCATTGTGTCTGTTTGTCGGGCTGAGAGTGGTAACTAATCATTTGCATTATTTGCGAGTCTCATGTTATTGCCCGAATTTCCTCTGATATGAAGGTTAAAGTTTGAGTTAAATCAAATTGCGCACACACATTTTTTTCACATGATATCAATTATGCATATTATGGATGAGAGACCGCATATTAACTACAGTATGTATATTGTGGATCAAACAAATTTTATAAAAATATACGCGTCGAATTGAGAACCTCCTCCGTTTTTTTTCGTCGGTTAAAAAACAAACACCCAAGCTTTCCCCTTATCCAATACACGTGCAGTTAAAGCTTTACGACTTGGTACGCTGAATTCAATTTAATACGCAGCATGCGCAATACAATAAAGAAATAAATGTTTGTGTATATGTAACTTATTTCATATTTTTGGATTGTCCTAAAGTTCTACCCTATGGAAGCCTATTCGTATGAAGTAGAAATAAGATAAAATAATCTAGTCAGTTATAACGATTTTGTTATTAGGACTTTGTGTCATAGCAAAAAAAAATACACGAAAACTAACGGCAATAAAGTTCCTACCCGAGGCAGAAGTGCTACCGCATTGCACCAAGCCGATCATATTTCTTGAGTTAAATAAACAGGAACTAGTTATGAAAATCAAACGTCACATATACTCGTACAATATGACATTGCTCTCTTTTCTTACTCCTTCTTGAAAACAAAACAAAATCTTACACATTTGTCAATCGATAATACCTTCGATTCGTCTTCAATGGGGATCACCCAAGTGTAGCAGAAAGGCTTCCAGTTCTGCCGCCTACGCCGCGCGCCGTTAGGAAAGTAAGATAATACACTGACGTTGATTTGGCTCGGTTAGTCTATTTTAGTTATTTTCATAACGTTATGTCCTACAGCATTCTGCTGTGGGGCGAAGCCGCTGATAAGCAAATTATTTTTGTTCTTAAAAACGAGCTGTCCGTGCGATTCACCAGCTAGATGCTAAAGTTTATCAGAAAGTTTTTTTTTTAAGATTTCGGTTGTCTCACGAAGCATCACAATTCATGAACCTTGAATATGAGGCGAAATATGCACTAAAACAGTGATATTCGTAATATTAGCAATACGACGCTTGCTTGATGCTTTATATACCAAACTTCCCTCTTCCTTACCAAATTTGCATTTTAATGCATTTAAGCTAAAATAAATTCAAACCTTTGTCCAAAGGCATAGATTCTGTTTCTTTTAATTTACCTACTAACAAAATTTCACGTCTAGGTCTTGTTTCTAAATTGACGCATTGGGCAAAACGGATATGGGCAAAATGGATAAGTGTCCGTTTAGTTATTTGAGCTGTCTTCTTAAGTAGCTTCATTTATTCGGTTTTAGATGGTGTTGAATTTATAAATGCAGTAATCACATTAAACGGAGCAGTAGGAGCCGTAAAAGATGATGGACAATCAATTAATTCAACCGCAAAGAAGTTTGGAATTCCGTTTACAACTTTGCAGAGACACGTGAAGACTGGAAATAAGTCGAAGAAATTGTAAAGGTTTGCAGCTGTTTTTAGTTCAGAACAAGAAGAGCTACAAATTAAGAGCTTATTTTCTGGGCTAACTCGTACCGATTTTTTAGAAGAAGGCAATTCTCGCGTTTTCGCTCGTAAATGTCACATTCGTTGTTTTCGCTCGTGTTCTAAGTCGCTTATAAAATGGTGTGATTTTCTGAAATCATCTATTCTCAGTACAAATCGATCGTAAATTACGAATCTCGGGACAAAAACGTTGCCATTATGCGTCACACCAAGTAATCCATTTTACATAACGATGCTTTTTTTATAACGAAGTTGTTATTTTACTTTCGACCATTTTAAAAAATGATTTTCAAGTCAAAAAATGTTTTGAGCAGCATTTGACACGTATTTTATAAACATTTATCAATATCATCATTCTTAATTTAGTAACCGCATTTTTATTTTCAATATTAACATTAAAATAAGTTCTCCTTAGTATTTGCTGCAACGGAATGCATCACTGCTGCCGTTTTGTCAATGTCAGCCGATATTCGTCACGTCAAATTAAAGCCATCATTTTTGATTGTTTGTTTACATCGGTCTTTACCCAAATTAATCCGCCGCAGGAGGAGACGCCCTGGGCGTCGGGAGTCGATTGCGGACTCCCGGCCACCGTAGGCGCGAGCTTGCGGGTGGCGAGCAATGGGTAGCTCGCCGCCCGGTAAGGACCAGGCTCGGGTCGACGGCGCGCAGTGTTCCACGCGCGCCTCAAAGAGATGTCAGCAGCAGTGTAGGGGTCTACTAGGACCGATGCCTGCCGGGGTCGCGTGATTGTTCGAAAGAGATACCGTGACCCTGGCACATGGGCAACTGATGGAACACGGGTGGGTTTTAGTCAGTAAAAGTCTGACACGCCCTCCCGCTCCGCCCAGAGCGGGAGAAGTCATTTGATGATTTCCCATCCTGAAAAAAAAAAAAAAAAAAGCCATCATGTTTGATTGTTTGTTTACATCGGTCTTTACCCAAATTAATAATTAAATAAAACAAAATGACTGCCAATGATATTATAAGTAAACAGATATAGGTAGTAAACGGTTTATTGTGGTCAATAACATCAAAACTTCTCAAGATGAAGAAGAAGAGGAGGAGGTATAATTTTATTGTCGTAATGCATGCACGTTGTGCTCCAACCGGACTGTCCTGCTGTTCCAATGACGCAGCTGTATACCTATGATGATGAAATTACTTTACAAAGGCCCAAACGAACGTTGGAAAATTCTTGCGAAAACAAATTTCCTCCTGCGGATCGCATTAGGAGCCTCATCAAACACGAGTGCCACACGATAATTTTTCGACATTCATAAAGAATTTGGCCGAGAGGTGAAATGAACCGGTGATTTCTAAGCTCGAGGATAGCCCGCTATCATGACTCCAACTATTCGTATTAACTAGTGATTATTTTAGTGTATTGTTTACGTAAAGCATTGTTGTTAGTAATATAAGTTTTGCATTATACTAGCTGTGTTTTTAATTCATAATACTTAGTTTATTTATTTATAAATACCAAATTTAAACAGAGCAGTGGTGACGGCCGCGACTTACGAGTAGTAGGTCGTGAGTTAAACCCAACTAGGCGCTTTACTTTGTGTAAATTATTTCATCGCCACTGCTCTCAAAACGGTGAAGGAAAAAGCATCGTGAGGAAACCGGCATGTCTTAGAACCAAAAATTCGAAGACATGTGACATCTACCAACCCGCACTGGGCCCGCGTGGTGGATTACGGCCCACTCCCTCTCACCGAGAGGAGGCCATGCCCCCGGTTTCTGAATTAGGTATTTGAGTTTGAGAACGCCTTGATTAGTATTTAAGTATTACTTAAACACTTTTTCGTTTCTGAATTGAGTTTTTTCAAACTCTAATCAAGAATTGATCATTTAATCAAATTTGACACAAAGCATGGTTAAAGTCGTACGTCATTTACTCAAATTTGACACAACGCGTACTTAACTCATGATTAAGGTCGCCAGTTGCGTTTCTGAATTGAAAAAAACGTGTTTGACTATACTCAAAGCATAATCAACGGCAAGTTACTCAGTTGAAAGTTGACACACCAATTTCATCTACTCAAACTGTAATCAGCTATAGAAACTAGAGATTTTGTAAGTGATTTTGATCATAATGAGTGACGATGATACTTCCTGTCGTCTCTGAAGATGCCTCAACGCAGATAAACCCGCAAAAGAATAGCAGTGCATCGGCCTAACTTGTTCATCACGCTAGCGGGCAAATAAAATTTAAGAGTCGGTTCCGCTAGAGTCGGCTCGTACAAACAGGCGCGAGAGGTTGCGCGAAGTATCGTGGAGGTGATTCTACGATTTATCACGACGCAACACCTTTCACACTAGCGCGACCGCTCGTCGCGCCGCGGCGAGCAGCGCGACAGCTTGTGGTACATTTTGTATGGCGTCGCGGCCGTCGCGGCTCCGCAACGACGCCACACAAAATGTACCTTATGTTGTCGTGCTGCTCGATGCGGAGCGCCAGTGTCGCGCGTGTTTTCATAGACATTGTTTTACGGATATAAATCTTTGAATCGCGTGCGAGCGTCGCATCGCGCAAATCTGCACAAGCCTTTATGAAGGATTCGTTTAGATTTATTTTTTACAAAATAAAGCCTAACCTGACCTATCGTATTCAACGGCGGAACTGAATTTCTCCCATGTTGTAGCTTCTAAAAGTTCTTAGGTTTTACGCGACTGGTAAATTTCAAGCTGTTGTAGGGGACACTGTAAATGTGAGCAAGGCGACGCTGTGCCGCGTGGTAGGTAGGGTGACTAGTGCGATAGCATTACTGAGATGGCAATATGTTCAATTTCATATGCCTGCACACTGCACAGGGAGACCATTAGTGGTGGCACGATCTTTTGACAAAGCTGAATTCCCTAGATTCATAGGTGCTGTAGACTGCACACATATAAAAAAAATCACCAAGAGGGAGAAAAGCTGAGCTGTATACGAACAGAAAAGGTTTGTTTTCTATTAAAGTTCAAGCCAACTGTGATGCTGATTTATAAATTACTAGTATCAATGACGTTGGCAAGGTTCCGTGCGCGACACTACTATTTGGACTGACTCACCACTTGCAGCTCAATTTGAAGCTAGCAGATTTGTGTAATACCTTATTCTCGGGGATAATTGTTACCCATGCCTTAGGTTTCTCATGCCAAGCTTTAGTAGGAGAGGCAGGCCTCTCTATCGCAGGAAGCCTATAACAGAGCCCAGATAGCATCACGAAATAAAATATTGAAAGGTGTTTTGGTATTCATAAATGAAGAATTCCATGCCTACATTCAGGAATGCAACTAAAACTTCCAAAAGTATTGAAGGTAATTGTGGCGGGTGTTGTTCTTCACAACATGACTCTTCGTCTTGATGATTACATCCCGCTTTAAAAATAGTACTCTGTGATGACTACATCGTGGAATATGATGAACATGTATAAGAAGAAAGTGTGTAATTTTGCTGTCCTACCTATAGTAACCTGTAACCTATAGTACAAAATTATTTTACTCGAATAAAAGTGTGTATCATCATCTGCCTGCCTTTTCTCAACTATGCTGGGGTCGGCTTCCAGTCTAACCAGTAAATATGTAGTACAATAAAAATATGTAGGCAATGGAATATTTTTAATTACTCGTACTTTTATCAGTTACATAAAAAATCACAGATAGGTAGGTATTTACATAATATTTGCCGAATATTTTCTTGCGCAACGCTTTTATTATATTAATTATAAAATGTTTTAGCATTGTTTCATGCCTAGGCCCAGTTATGTTGATGCTCTTGTACTCTTTAGCAGTGGAGTTCCAGGCTTCCTGTTTCTTCTGTATACAACATTATTTTTAGTATATGCGAAACCTGAATATAGTTTGTTCAGAATCAGTAACTGAATCGATTCCAATAATTTTTACACCATGTTATATTTTTTCCCAAAAATATTTAATTACGCTTAAAAGTTAGTATCCGCAATCATCTGTTTGCACACGGGTCACGAGTTCACGACAGGTCATAGCGCGGGCTAGGCGGCGTGTACGCACTGCTCAGCTGCGGGGTGGCGACGGCGCTCCCCTCAGTCGCCCGAATGCCATCGATCGATGCATACGTATCGCGAGCGCGCGACCGCCGTGAGCCCTGGCTAAAGTGTTTTGTTTAGATTTTAAAATTATCATGTCTCTCTCGTACTCAAACGTCCGTACACTCGCTGTTTGTGGTGGTGTGGCAGTGCGTCAGTGCTTATGAGAAAGACGGGCCCTTTTTTAACAGTTGCTTCAGTTTGTTTGAGTGAATAGTGATTACGCCAATTATTGTAGATAGTGACGATTAACATTTTTAAACACGCAAAAATAGTCAAGGGTACAAATTTATTATTTGTTTACAGCCTGCTGTGGTTCAGTAATGCGATGTTTAACAATTTTCATCCATTTTGAACTTTAAGTTGTTGACATAAGGTGCAACAAATGGCATTGATTACATTTTACCACTTACTACTGCATTTACGAATAAATTACATAATAATATCTACCTACACTTGACCATTACGACAGTCCAAAGCCTGCAAGCGTGATGGAAAATGTTTATCACCAACTAATACATAAACAATCACTGTGGCAAATTATTATCAATGAGTGAGAGTGAGAGCCGCGCGCGCGGCTGGCGTGGTGCCCTCCGGTAGGCTGCATATGTTTTTGCGAGGACAATCAGGTACCGTAACAAGCTTTTAACTTTGTGATTATTAATGATACAGTTTTGAAATTTTTTTCATAGATTCTTTACATAAAAATACTAGACCCGTGTTTCGGGTTTCGCATAAACAAAAACTAATGTGTATAGTAGGTATGCCCTTGTCCTTTTGCACTTTATTACATTTTGGGGTTTTTGGTGGATTGGTATCTGAAGCAATAAATCACAAACATCTAAATGACTAATGTGGTGAAAGGAAAAATTATATTATGGTAAACATCACAGGTTATTGTGTTACTTGTTACAGTGTGGACCAGTGGTGATACCGTTGGGTCACCACTGCTGCAAGTAAACCTTGATTTACGAGTTGTAGGACGTGGGTTGTAATCCAGGCAGGCACTATCACCACCACTGCTCGAAAAACTATGAAGGATAACATCGTGAGGAAATCTTCATGTTCTAGATCCTAGAATTCGAAGACATGTGACATCTACCAAACTGCACTGGGCCCGCGTGGTAGATTATGACCCCCTCTCACTGAGAGGAGGCCTCTGTCCCAGCCGTGGGAACGGTATATGCTGATTATACTATGTACTTACTTTGTTATTATTTAAAGAATATTTTCCTTCTCCTCTATAGTATAGTTAGACGATCTCTTTTTCTTATCTTTATCCGATCTAATTGGTACAATTTATTTGTAGTTTATGTAAAAATACGAACAGAATTCGAATAAAAATTGTCTTTATTTACTGACAGTTTGACATTCACGATTCGATACAGACAAACACGTCAAATACTTATTTTCTTAAATATATGCATTACAAACTCTATTCACATAAGTTTGTTGTAGTTTGTTGAAATTAACGTTGTTATTTAACATTAACAATTTATTTGTGAGTCTATTTTAAATTTATGATAATAAAATTTAAAAATATTATGAGTTTTGAAAAGTACCGGTTTTTGAACGTGAATTGGAACGTGTTAGCTTTGATCAAAAAACTTAAGTAAATAATCAGTTGACTATGGTTTGACAAAAGACAATTTTCAGCAAAATACTTAAAAGCATACTTAAGGATTTGAGAATACTCAGTTGAGATTTGCTAGTTTTCTCAAATCAGAAACCGGCTGTGTGTCCCAGCAGTCGGAAAATTATAGGGTGCTGATGATGAAATTTAAAAGCTAACTTTCTTTAAATAATAACATGTACAATTCTAGGTACAAAAGTAATATATATTACTTCTTATAATACATGCTTGATTGCGTTAATCGATTTTAATTTAATTACAAATATTCAAATAAATTCTCCTTTGTATTTGTTACAACAGAATGCATGGCCGCCTATAGAAAGATGCTGATTTGTAAATATTACGAGTTTTAATACGTCAAATTAAAGTCATATTTTATTGTTGTTTCATTGTTTACATTGGTTACCTATACATGTAATGGAATAATGGAATTTATACAGAATGTCTGCCAATTAATGTTGACTACGAAATAATATTAAAGCTTAACACGATGGAGAAGACGTAGCGTGATTGTCGTAAAAACCGGACCGAATCACGGGCTCTCAGTACCTATAGCTTTTGCGTCCAACCGTCCCAACGACACAGTTGTATCTGTTGTATACAATAATGTTATAATGTATAGATGGGGCATTCGCGTGCGAAAATTGTTCCCGACAAATCACAACATTTGGTGTGATTTGATTTAGTCGGCTAATAGCAGCGAGCGAAGCAAAGCGTGTCCGTGGCGTAAAGTATTATATGGAAAATGCGAAGTTGTGTTGTAAGAAAGTGTAAAATTATGGTTCCAAAATAAGTAAGAGTGAAGGAATTTCATACCATAGTAGGTAATGTAGTAAAATAGTGAATATTTGTATAAATATCACGATTATATTTCACATTTAGAAATAAATTTCGATTTATTAACATTGTGGTTAGAAAAGGATAGAAAATATGATGGCAACTGCAGCGCGACAAGGTCAAACAGCATGCGTCATAGATTAAATTAACCAGAAGCGAAATCGTAGGCACAATTCATAGCATTCGTTAGCCACTTGAATGCGCAACGTGAGTTTTGTTGTTATTTTGTGAGCGTCTTTCTAACAATAATATTATGTATGATGATCATAATAAGTTGTAGCTTTAAACGTTTTATAAATGAGAATTTGATTAGTGATAGCGGGTTATTAGATGTTTTATTCGTAAAATTAAAATGTATGCAATCAAATATTTATTTTCTGATTATCTTTTATTATTTGTCAGATTTCCGAGTGATGATTACACAAAAAGTAAATGGGTCAGCATAGTTCAAGGGGAAAGAAGTCAATATGTCTGGATTACTACAAAAAGAAGTACAATATCATATACTCACTGAGTAGGTACATATATTATCGAAAATCCGGTCTGCAGACCTCAAAATTGTTTAGAATTTGTGAGTAAATAGATAACAATTGTGTTTTTTGTTTATTATCAGTGTAGTATTCCCAGTTATAATCAATGTCTCTTCTGTGGCAAATCCACATACTCTATGATTCACTAGTGTAATTCAAGTGCAACACACTACAGCTAGCTATCTCTTTCTGTATTATACGTTCCGTATTATCTATCGCAGTCGTTGTTGACAATTACTAAACATCCGTAGGTAAGTACATTTGTACTAACAACGGAACGATTTGTGATCGCCGATCAGTATGAACGTGGCGTATCTTTACATAATATATCATTGGTTGTATATGGCAACCATAACGTTGCATACTATAGACACCAAATAGTCAGTTGTCAGTTCACAATAAATGTTAAATGGAAGCCCGCCTCTTATTTGAACATTGGCGACGAAAAAAATTGGAAATCTCGTTTAATGCAGATAATTCTTGTTAAAAAATATGTCTATCGGTAAAATTGGTGAGTTTAATGTGCAAGCCGGCAACTGGTTGGCGTATGTTGAACGCATTGAAATGTATTTTGTAGCCAACAAAATCGGTGACGATGTGAAGCTACCCACGCTTATTTCACTGGGTGAAGAAACTTATGAGCTATTATCAAGCTTATATAGCAAGTCCGTCAAAGCCGTCTTCTTTGAAGTTCGAAGAAGTTGTTAAAATGCTACAAGAACATTTACAACCCAAACCTGCGGAAATGGCGGAACGATTCAGATTTCGTCAACGGAGACAGTTGGCCAGTGAATCTATTGCCGATTACATAGCCGAGCTTAAAAAGCTTTCCAGATTCTGCAATTTTAATACAGTTTTAGAAGACAATTTAAGAGATCAATTTGTCTGCGGTTTAAAGAGCGAATTCATTAGGCAGCGGTTATTTGCAGAAGAGCATCTTAGTTATTCAAAAGCGGTGACTTTGGCCACAACTCTTGAGGCGGCGGAAAGAGATACCTGCGCAGTAGAACATAACATCGGTAGCGAGGTGAAGAACGCGGCAGAATTAAGCGGAGGCATAAACAAATTGCTAGTGAACTCATGTACAGCTTGCGGAATTACAAACCATGGGAAATTGGACTGCAAGTATAAAAATTTTGAATGTAGTTTGTGCCACAAAATTGGGCACTTGAGGCGAATGTGTTCAATACGGTCACAAACTGACGCGGAACGACCGAAAAAGTCAACAGACTCCTCAAAACCAGAAGACGATCGGAATGAGACGTCACGCAGAGGGCAGGGCCGTCGCGGTGGTCGAGGTGCACGCGGTGGTGCAACGCGCAGGCGCACGGATGGACAGCGATCCAATACTTATTGGGTACAAGAAACAGGTGGCAACTGTTCAATATTATCTTCTAGTGACAATGATGTAAGTGAAGAAGACTTGAATGAACCTATGTATCAAATGTCTTTGTCTAAGTATACCCCGGTGCGTATTTCACTATTAGTTAATAATTGCTTTTTAGAAATGGAAGTAGATACTGGTTCCTCTTATCTTGTATTAGTAAAAATACTTATAAAAAATCTTGTTATAAAACCATGTCGTATAAATTTAAGTTTTTATGATGGGTCTAGAATTAAGCCAATTGGGTATGTAGAAACGGAAGTTCGTTACAAAGATATGATTAAAATTTTGGATCTGTACATTTTTGATAATGGAACTACAAATTTATTAGGTCGACAGTGGCTAGCTGAATTATGCATAGATATTCCAAAACTCAGTGTGCATTGTATTAAAAACGAAAGATGTAACAAAAATGAAATGATAGAAACTATTATTTCCAGGCATAAATCTCTTTTTGATGGCACGTTGGGTCGGTACACCGGTGGCTCAGTTAAGCTGAATGTACGTCCGGACGCGCAGCCTATATTCTGTCGTGCTCGCCCATTACCGTATGCGCTGCGTGGCAAAGTTGATGCAGAGTTGGACGCTATGCTGCGCACGGATATCATCGAGCCTGTTGACCACTCTGACTGGGCCACTCCTCTAGTAATAGCCCGTAAGGCGGATGGTGGCATAAGAATTTGTGCCGATTTTAAGGTAACACTTAATCGCGCTTTGATGATCGACAGGTACCCGGTTCCAAAGATTGACGATTTATTTAGCGATATTTGTGGAAATGTTTGGTTTACTAAATTAGACTTATCACAGGCTTACAATCAATTAGAACTTTGTGAAGACTCTAGAAACTTTACAATAATTAATACTCATCGTGGATTATTTAAATATAAACGTTTAGTGTTTGGGTTGGCTTCTAGTTCCGGTATTTTTCAAAGATTCATGATAAATCTTTTTAAAAATGTTCCAAATGTAGTCATATTTTACGACGACATTTTAATCAAAAATAAAGATTTAAAAACCCATTTACAAACAATAGACAAAGTGTTCGACATTTTGGAGTCTAACGGGTTAAAAATTAGGCGGGAAAAATGTGAATTTTTGACGCATGAAGTAAGATACTTAGGTTACATTGTAAGCAAAGACGGAGTGAAGGTAAATGCGGATAAAATTAAACCTATTATTTCTATGCCGCATCCAAATAATGTTACTGAACTAAAGTCTTTCTTAGGCATGGTAAATTTTTACGGAAAATTTATAAAAAATTTGAGCACATATTTAAGTGTACTTTACGAATTACTTAAAAAAGGCAAAGATTTCAAGTGGATTAGGAAACATACCTTAGCATTTAACCAAGTTAAAAAGTTGTTATGCAGTACGGATGTGTTGGCGCATTATGATATGTCATTAGAGACAACATTGACATGTGATGCTAGCGCACACGGTCTAAGCGCCGTGCTCGCGCAGCGCACTCAACATGGAGGGGATGAACGAGTAGTAGCTTATGCGTCGCGAGCTCTCACCTCTGCTGAGAAGCATTACAGCCAAATTCATAAAGAGGCTCTGGCCATTATTTTTGCGGTTGATAAATTTCACCAATATTTATACGGGAGAAAATTTACTCTTCGCACCGATCATAAACCGCTAGTGAGTATTTTTGGGCCTGACTCTGGTATTCCAAGTACAGCAGCTAGTAGATTACAAAGATGGGCGATCAAGTTATCAGCTTACGACTTTGACATAGAGTACGTAAAAACAGACCAAAATGTGGCTGATGCACTCTCGCGCTTGATAAAGACAAATAAAGATACTAGTACGGCAGACAATGATTTACCAGAACAAACATACTTACATTTCGCTTCTGAAGCACTTCGTTTAGACTACAATATTCTAAAGAAGGAGATATTTTCTGATTTTTTATTAAGTAGAGTTATGAGCTATATTAATGACGGTTGGCCACAGGAAGTTGTGATTAAGGAGCTTAAACCTTATGTTAATCGCAAAAATGAACTTTATACGGAGCTAGGATGCGTTTTGTGGGGTCACCGGGTTGTGATACCTTTAGCTTGTAAGGATAGAGTTCTAAAAGAACTACATGAACCTCACATGGGAATTGTTAAGACAAAGGCCTTAGCAAGAAGTTATGTTTGGTGGCCAGGCATTGATGAAGCTGTGGAGGCGGTCTGTAGGGCGTGCAAAATATGCGCTGCGGTGGCAGATGCGCCACACCAACATGCGCCACAGCCGTGGCCGTGGCCAAGTCACCCTTGGTCACGAGTACACATCGACTTTTTAGGACCAGTGGCTGGACTAACTTATTTAATAATTGTTGATGCTTTTTCAAAATGGATTGAGGCTATTCAAATGAAACGCACTACGGCACAAGCGGTTATAACGGTTCTCAGAGATATTTGGGCTAGGTTTGGGCTACCGAGACAACTAGTAAGCGATAATGGTCCACCGTTTACTAGCACTGAGTTCAAACATTTTTTAGTAAAAAATGGTATTGAGCAAATTTTCTCCGCGCCTTACCATCCTGCCTCTAATGGCGCAGCAGAGAGTGCAGTAAAAATATGTAAGCGGGTAATTAAAAAAGCACTTAAACAAAAGTTAGATCCTGATACGGCATTGTGCAGGTTCCTTTTAACTTACAGAAATACTGAACATCACACGATAGGGGATAGTCCGGCAAAATATTGCAGGGAAGAAATTTACGCACTAGACTGGATGCTTTAAAACCCGATCGGGAGGCGCGTATACAATCGCGACAAAAAACACCGGAAGGTGCACATCGTCAGGTCGCGGTGGGCGATAATGTGTGGTATAGGGACTATCGTGGTCCAGATAAATGGGTACCGGGACAAGTATTAGAGCAATTAGGTAGGACTGATTATAATGTTCGATCTGATTGTGGAACCGATACTCATCGACATATTGATCAGTTGCGGCGACGTTCTGTATTACCAGAGACGCCATGCCATCCACCTTGTAATAAGATTACTAGGAAGTCACGTGGCTCGCTAATTTTTCCAGAAATTAAAGAGCAGAAGTCGAGTGGGGCAGCCAGTGGTAGTCCGATAATAAAAAAACAGAGAAATGTAAATGACTCTGATACGGCTACCACGTCAGTGGACGGCCCGCAGGCAACGACAGCTATTATTCCTTGCGACAATGATGTGCAAGTCACAACTGAGGTACCGGTGGTACATCAAAGACCAAAAAGAATTATTCAGCCTCCAAAAAGATATTGTTTAGAATTTGATTAAGTTTCCGTATGAGTTTGTTTCTATATTATTTTGAGTTTAATTGAAGTTAGTTTTATTGGTTTGTTGAGTTAATGATTTAAATGTTGCTATTTACTAAGTTTTATTTTGTTTATTATTGATTAGGCTAAGTGTTTGTTTAATTCGTTTTGTTTATTTAGGGGTGAAGGTGTTGTATATGGCAACCATAACGTTGCATACTATAGACACCAAATAGTCAGTTGTCAGTTCACAATAAATGTTAAATGGAAGCCCGCCTCTTATTTGAATAGTATCTATATACATATGTGTTCCAGCTACATTACTCTACGATGTCTGAAAATATTGTTAATCTTTGTGTAACCAAATATCCTGCCTGAAGGACAAGCGGTAGGAGTCTTGTCAAACACGAATTTCAATTTGTTTGTGGTGAAACTGCTGGACGACCATGTTTCCACATTCACGTAGACTTTGGGAAAGACGTGTAAAGATTCAGCGTTTCTTTAGCGGGCTACTGAACAGCATACCATACATGTTGCCGACTAATCATGTAAACTAGTGTTTCTTATAATGTATTGTTTATGCACAGTATTGTTCCTGTTTATAAGTTTCATATTGATAAAAATCAAATAAAGTTGAAATCATTAGTGTTTGAAATGCTTTTAATATTCTCCACAATATTGATGACCCTGTTGTAAAACAATAATAATAGGTGACAAAAGACCATTTACAAAAATACACCACAGAATAGTTTACTTAAAGATATTGGTATTCTCACGGTGGCATCACAATTCATCTTCGCCAACATCTTATATATTAGGCAAAACATACACTTGTACACTAAAAACAGTGATATTCATAATATTAATACTAGAAATAAGGACAAACTACGTGCTCCTTTTCACCGGCTTCATAAGGTTCATAATTCTTTTGTTGGTCTTGGTATTACCTTTTATAACAAGCTGCCCTCTGCTTTGCTAGATTTGGAGTTTAATGAGTTTAAAGCTAAAGTAAAATCCAACCTTTGTTCAAAGGCATTCTATTCTATCAACGACTACTTAAACGATAAGAATAGTTGGTCGCTGTGAGTAACTCAAGACAATGTTTATGTTCTTTCAATCCAGAATTAGCTTTCCTACTGACAGTTTATATGGGTAGTTCATATAATTGTTTTTTTTTATTTTATTTTTATTTAACTGATTTTGTTAATTATTTTTTATTTTCTTTTAATTTCACTTATTGTGGACATAATCTACTCATTACAATGATTTTAAATGAGTTGTATTGCAACATGTAGTTAGCTAGCGACCTCGTCAGCTGTTCATAATATTCTAGCCTGACCAACCGGCAGCAAGTTCGTCATGCTCCCTTAGATGTCACTGCTTGCGGTAGCGTCGGGGGTCGGGTTACCACCTTCCCTCAAATATGGCGAGGGGGGTAATGGCTGACCTTTGCGTTATGCTCGTGAACGGGTGCTGCTTGTGGTGACTGGTCGACTTGCTGACCATGGTTTTTGTTATTGTTATTTGTATTAACTGTTATTTTATTTTTACTCCGGAGGTCCTAGTTTAACTATTGTAACTTCAACTTAGCTATATGCATCAATGTATGTATATGTATCATTTTGCGTCGTTGAATATGTAGGCGGGCACGCCCTTTATGCCTGGAGGCTTTATTTAAGTTTTACGTTCTGTTTACGATTTTGTTTTACTATTTATTTCAGCTTGAGTTTACTTTTCAATGTTTTGTTCGTATATTGGCGTGTGCTAGCTGACATATGGCGAATAATGTATGTTTTGTTTTGTTTTATAATATTAATTACTTACACGATATTGTATAGAATCAAGTTCTTCTAACTTAACAGACAGCTGTGCTGCTGGGGAGTTTGTTCCGCCACTTCTTCTTCCCAGCTAAAGCACTAGGAAGTGTCGAAGGGCGGGCGTATTGGGGGGACTGTCTTTTGTAACTTTGACGTTCAAAAAGTGCTGACTCTCAGCCTAGTTTGAATAAATGACTTTTGATTTGATTTGATTTGACATAAATTCAGAATAAACCACAAAAACAGAATTATTATCACACCACACTTGGGTTTAGTCATGCTTCACTGTAACATGTCGCAACGCAAGCCAAGAACAATTCTGGGCTAAGGACGACGGTCTTTTGCAGCGCAGGAATCTCAATGATGAAGTACTTAAACTGTGTAGTAGTGCTCGACTCCATCCGAGACAGCTTCAGCAACGTCCTTCCATTAGTACTGATTTGGCTTTGGCTCCTCTATGTGTGAGCCAAATCGGCAAATATGCAGAAGGATGGTGAGCACTGCAGTTCTAAAATCCTCGCTTAGAGTGGTACCGCGTATGTAATGATTGCCACACGATAGACCTTTCTACGAGGCCTGAAGTTTTCTTCGTATGTGTTTTCCTTGTCGTGGCGATTGCAGCGTCTTCTGTGATGTTTATGAACACGTAACACATTTTGTTAATAATATTTATAATTTTCTTTCGCAATTATTGACACAATCATGACTGACTGACTGTTTGACGTTCGAACGCCCCTCGAAATGACGTCATGGCCGTTTCGACTGGTCTCCACCACTCTATGCATATCGCACACTGACCTCTATCTAATACGCTGGACTGGCTATCCCATACAAAATGACAACTATTTGCTGTGCCGATTCAAAGCGCCCCCAGTGAGAGTTCTAAGAACTAATAAGATTGCAAATGGCCGTTGTTTGTTGTATTTGAGCTAAGCGTCTCTGCGAAATAAAAAGTTTTCTAAAGTATTTACTGTGATTGTGATTTAGATTAAAGTGTTATAATAATGACAGTGATTATAACATAGCTTGTATTGTTCGTCCAACATGAAATCGTGCGTATATTGTAAAACACGATACGAAAAAGGCAGTGGTGTCACTTTTCACAAGTAAGTGTATCTAAATCATAAATACTTATTAGAAAACCGCTTAAAGCAGTGTATTTTTACAATAATAAACGTTTACGTTTATTATTGTAAAAATACACTGCTTCTGTTCGAGTTTACGGGATTTTACGAACATTTTTACTTAACCAATAACTTTTGTTAGGGATGTCAAAATTCATATCGATACTTTCGTAATATTATATTAAGATGTAAAAAAAAACATGCTTAACAATAATGTTTATCATCTTTGTTAAAATAATAATACGCACATTATTATGATCTGTAATAATAGCAAAACACTTTAAGGTTTATTATTATTAGAGTCAATAACAAATAATTTAACACCTATGATTCATAATTCTCATTAAGTGTTCTATATAATTATAGATATACTATATTATTTTAATTTTTTACCCATACCTACTATAATGTTTCTTTTAATTACAGGTTCCCCTCCGATTACACTCTCAAACTTTGGTTAAAAAATATGAAGGTTGTCAATTGGACTCCAACCATGTATCATTATCTTTGTTCTAAACACTTCACGGATGGATGTTTCATAAAACATCAGTCACGGACTACATTGAAAAAATGCAGTATCCCCACAATATTTCTTGGTGAGTGTACATTCATAGTACCTAAGTAAATACTTTGTCGGTATCCAAGAAATATTATTGATTATCTTAATAAAATAAAACTTTTGTTTTTCTCAGAAACTAATTTGTCCTTGGTACAAACTGAGATGCTTAAAGACGCTGACCAACCAACGAGATACCAATGCCAGAGTGATATTGAAATGAACTTGGATAAATTTAATTTACCTTTAGTACCTGTGCAAGTCGGGTTAACAAATTATGATTGCAAATATATTGAAGTTAATCCAAAAGAAATATTGCCATGTGAAGCCCATGCAGGTAGTTATGTCAAAAAAATTTATCTAAAATACTGAACATGGTTTACTGATGTACTAAGTTGGCGACTAACAGTGGTTAAATACTAATACTAAACAATGTTTAATTTTGTGCCCTTGTGTAATTTTTTTTTTAAATATACGCGTTCATATCGCATGTTCTTTGCGTATCGGAAAACGTAAAGGTGGACCGATGACCTGATGAGAGTCACTAGAATCCGATGTGGCGACGCTTGGGGGAGGCCTATGTCAAACAGTGGACGTCTTTCGGCTGAAATGATGATGATGACATACCTTTCCAAATTATTTTCAATGATATTTTCACTATCTAATCATCCTTCTTTGAATAATATAAGTAATGAAATATAATTTCTTGTTACAGTTCCAAGCACAAGTTACAACACAAGCAACTGTAGTACACCAAAGATATCTAGAACTTTAGCGGAAATCTGTTCTAGTGTAAAATTAGATCACCGCTACGAGAACACCCCAAAATCTTCCAAAATTAAATTGGAAAGGGTCAAAAGAGCCTTGAAAATGTCACAAGCCCGAATTAAAGTATTGTCTCAAAATGTGAAACGTATGAAAATTACCGTGTCTACTTTAAGATCTGTAATTGCTGATTTAAAAAAAAGAAAACTGGTATGTGATGATTGTTTATATATGTTAAATCAGTACGACAATTTTAAACCACAACTTTTTAAAAGAATGACCAAATATTTAAAACATGCTAAGTATGCTCCAGAATTAAGATCATTTGCCATTACTCTACATTTTTACTCGCCAAAGGCATATGAGCTAGAAGATCATTTTAGAGATAGTTATGTCTCAGACAATTTTCACAGTCATTTAAATATTCTTTTAAAAGAAATAATAACTAAATATGTAAACATCCGTTTGTTCGCAGAAACAAAAAAATATTCTTTATTAATAACTGGAGAGAAGGTTAGACATTTTTTGACTCGGCAAATAATATGGGCTCGACAGTAAGTTTTAATTAAACAGTTATTAATCCATCACGAAATAAAAACTTCTACCGGCAACGTTCAGGACAATAATGTATCCATATTAACTAATTCTAGTGCAAAGCGTGCTAAAATAAATAAATTTAATGTTGATGATTTTACGAATGCTGAAAATATGCGTACTACGAAGAAATACCGCCTTGACGACGATGATCCATCCTCGTTACAAACCGAGTTAGGTGAATTTTTACATATATTTTGGGCAATACCCGACTCTAATATTAATGAGACTTCCAAACAATGCATTGGAAAACTTTTTATTTCGCAGAGACGCTTAGCTCAAATACAACAAACAACGGCCATTTGCAATCTTATTAGTGTCAAAAAAATATTCTTTATTAATAACTGGAGAGAAGGTTAGACATTTTTTGACTCGGCAAATAATATGGGCTCGACAGTAAGTTTTAATTTAATAAAATATGTGATTTCAGAATGCTTTTTTATTTCCCTGTCCCCCTCCCCTGCGGTAATTAAGTTGTTACAAGTTAATTACCGTAATTACAGACCTAATAAAAATTTATTGTGTCTCGTACCACATGGCGACATACGGTATCTGACTAGTAAAAGATAATCCCTTCCTTTAAAGAGTGCACGATAAGACAATTAGAGGTACTTAATTTACTATTTTACAGAATTTTATTATTTATTGATCCGATAGTTAACTTTTATCCGTTAAAGGGCGAATTTCACCAAACTTTTATACCTAGAATAATTAGTCATATCCAGAGAATACATTTTGAATTTTTGACAGTTCATTCGTACTGAAACTGTCAAACGTCGATTTAATTCCCAGGATAAAAGATATCTGACGTTGCTAAAATCTGCCCTAAGGAGAACAAGGAAGGGGTCAACTTATTATGAATTACAGTCCATAAACAGTACTATATACTGCTATTTCAAGTTATGTTTTATATGTAAAATATCTGTTTATTACGACTATCTATAGTTCATTGGTTTAGTTAGGTACTCAACTAGTGCAGACATGTCTTTTTATTTGTGTTTTAGTAACAAAATATATGCCTATATTACTTGTTTTAAATTAATTATCTATGATTTTAGTAAATCCTAACGTATTTTATGTTATAAAACGTATTCCACGTTTTAAAAACATTACGTTTAGAAGACAACACGAATGTTACATGTTAATAATTATCTAAACAAATTAATTTATAGAAAATAGTAACAAAAATAGCCTTGGTAATATTTCTATCATTGTAGTCGATATCAGAGAAGTTTTTATCGATAACAAACCATTTGTTGTACATCACTAGTATTAGTTCCATTCCCCCTCACTGCTGCCGTCAGCGCCAAAATGGCGATTTTCAAATAGGCACAATAAATTGATAGCGGTAGCCAGTCCAGCGTATTAGATAGAGGTCAGTGATATCGCATGTAAACGAGGGCATGTCGCGTGACTTTCCTGCGAGATATGCTCGAATCGACGTGGCGAGAATAGCTCGACTCGATTTTAACGAGGGAAAAATACGAATCGAGCAACAATAACGAATCCGAATTGTGCGAGAATTAGCTTCGTGTTTGATTATGAAACAAGATATTAGACTATTTGTCATCCTTTTGAAAATGGCAATGCAGAAGATGACTAGTTTCCTGGATTTAAGCGTCAACACCCAGAAATTGTACACTAAGAGCGCCTTAGCCAACATCTTTGGCAAGAACAAGAGGCTTTAATAGGCCACAGGTGGTGTTATATTAGACGCTGTTGTACTAGCAGTAGAGGCTGAGAGGTCTACTACACCTTGGCCTGATTCCGCCTTGTTACATGGACCTGATATACTTGAAGGAGCATCAGATAATTCTAATTGAGAAAAAACCATCCAGCTACTACAGCGAGCCTTACGCCATTGCAAATCAGAAAAATAAATACCAACTATGACCACTCCCAAAATGGAGGGTTTGACGTCTACTCCCGTCGAAAGCTGGGCAGGCGTTAAAATTTGAGAAGGCATATAATAAGACAAAGATTTCTGAGTTAGCAGGCCCTAAGCAAAGCTAAAAATAAAAGATCTTTTGAAAAACTGCAAAAAAAAACCCTTATCAAGATTTATATTGTTTAGTGTACGCTGACAATTAATACACTAAACCCCGAACCGAAGATTTCACTTTCGTTGACTCAGTGTAATCACTGCAAAAGTTGAGCGCATGAAGAATGTCCTTCTTATGTATGAGTTGGCAGCTGCTTCTGTGAGGAATGCGAAGGCTGATCTAAACTACTTCAACATATCCTTTTTGCCCTTGGTGCGTATCCGTTTTGCCCGACCCCTCTGGACAAAAAGGATAATTGATTCTTTATGTTGAAGCTCATAATTATTATAGTTTTTTTTTTTAATTTTAACAGTATTTGCAAAACATGATTAAACATAGTGTAAATTAAAAGTACAAAGAGTTCTACTGATTATCAGGTTGCGGTTTTATTTACACTTTTCCTTAACATATGCGTCTTGCCCAGGCTTCCTCTACATATTTAACATTTGTGACTTATGTTACCGTTATATGAGCATAATGCAGCACTGCTTATGTATGCGGGTACGCCCTTTATTCCTGCAGGCCTTTTTTATTTAAGTATTAAGTTCAGTTCACGTTTTTATTATTTATTTCTACTTGAGTACAGTTTTCAATGTTTTTGTTGGTATAGTAGCGTGTGCTTTTATTGCGATATGTATTTATTATAATGTTTTATCTCAGTTTGAAACCTTCCGTACCGTAACATGTTAAGTCATCATTAAAATTAATTTGACAGTAAAGATTTCAGACTCTTTACGTTCGTTACGTTCGTTACGTTCCTTGGTAGACCATGAATTTTATCGTGCTCGATATTACTCGACCGAGTATGGTTGGAAATGCAATATTTTGATGCTCATATTGAGCAGCGCTGTATTCAATTCTACCGGTGTTGATGGTAAGACTAAAAACTTGCGCACTCTCTCCAGGATTAAATATCAAGAATTTGGATCCTTTTATAAATTCACTTGGTTGTCTCCAACGCTTACGTAAAATGGGAGGAATACAGTAACGCGTTGTCGACAGAAACCTATTTTACGATTTTTAAAACGATCGTGCATCCTTGCTTGCGTTTTAGTATCGCAGTGAGTTATACAACGCATTCTCAAAGAAAATAATGATAAACAGCGCTCAGAAGGCCCTTCTAATAACCCAAACACGTCATAATAGAACACATACGAGTAGGTACAGACGCCAACACATCAAGCTACTACAATCTGTCAGATTTCTTTGATAGATTTTCGACTTTATTTCTAGAGCATTAGGTTCAACGTTCATTGCAAAAAATTGACAGTTTCGGGTAGCTTGACCTGGTGGCGTCTGTACATACTTTACCTGTCTTGTCTACTACATACTACTTCCTCAGCAAACCTCTGTCCATGTTGATCAGCATTACCTGATCATAAATATTCGATTGCCTATCATCGCTTGAAGCAAAGAGTATGAAGTGGCATACAACCGAGGCAACTAAATTAAATTTGTGTCCTAACTGTTTGAGCTCTACTCACTCAGCATGCAGATGTATTTTAGGTCGATGCAGTGGACGCGACATTAGACACAATTCTATTCCATATTACAACGTCCCACCCCAGTATGACTGACAACGAACTTATCACAAATACCGGCTCAGTCCTTCTTAGACGTTAACCAAGTGCAAACAATCATGCCTTGATTAAAATAGTCAATCCTAAAACTGGTAATTGGTAATGAGTACGTGCCCTACTTGATTGTCAATGTAAGTCAATCCTCCTCCAGAAGTCAAGACCTGAAACAAAGTTTATCAATTTTTATCAATATTTAGTCGGTTACCGGTTTTGTCCACAATGATGCAGATGCTCAATGTTATTCTCAATTAAAATCAACAAACACATCGTTCATCGTTATCTCAAACTTTTATATTAGGGGTATAAGTATGAAATTGCCGTTTTATAGTAGGTAACATACTATGCTTTGAACAGACATTAACCCTTCTTGTTGTGATATAATTCGAGTGAAACTTTTTACACTGTAGTAGGTACCTATGTTTTGTTTAAAAATGTGCAATACTAAATTTTGAATCTCCGTTATATTTATTTTTTACTCAGCGTAGACGGAAAAGATGAATACTTCGAAAATCCGACTCATTAACCGACTTCAAAAAAAGGAGGAGGTTATCAATTCGTCTGTATTTTTTTTATTATTATTATTATTTTTTTATGTTTGTTACCTCATAACTTTTGACTGGGTGAACCGATTTTGATGATTCTTTTTTTATTTGAAAGCTGGTGGTTGCCGAATGGTCCCATTTTAATTTGGTTCTATTCGGACAGTGGGATCCATGTGACAACCATATAAGTCTTAAATTTGCATTTAGTATTTGCGGCGACAAATGAACGAACGACGCGATTAGATTAGTGCAGGGTATCTGCCATCACTAAAAACTTAAAAATAAAAACTTTTTACAAAAAAAAAAAAAAACAACCGACTTCCTTAAAAAAAACACGACAAAGTCAAAAATAACTTTAATTTCGGAAGTCGGTGGCAAAATACCTTAAATACAGATTCTAAGACACCGACTTTCGAAATTAAAGTTATTTTTGACTTTGTAGTGTTTTTTTTAAGGTTTTTCTCAATGTTATTCTCAATTAAAATCAACAAACACGTCGTTCAACGTTATCTCAAACTTTTATAATAGGGGTATAAGTATGAAATTGCCGTTTTATAGTAGGTAACATAATATGTATATCACCATCATTTCAGCCGAAAGACGTCCACTGCTGGACATAAGCCTCCTACAAGCTCCGCCACATCGACTGGTTTTGTACTTCCCGCATCCAGCGGATTCCTGCGGCCTTCACAAGGTCATCGGTCCACCTTGTGGGAGGCCTTCGAACTCTAAGTCCTCCAGTACGTAGTCTTCACTCCAAAACCTTTCGGCGTTAACTCATTTGCATCAAATTTGACTGATCTGTAAAAAAACGCATGTTGAAACGCGCGCTGCCTTTTTGAATCGGTACAGAAATGAAGGAATGTTGGATTGCATTGTGACATGTGACGTAAAGTTTTTTTCCATCACAAGGGGTAATTTAATTTAAATATTTTACAATTCCTTATTCAATACTAAAATTAATACATTATGTACAGGTATATAAAGTTTATAAAAACAGAGAAAAAGAATCAGAGGGCTTCAAAAAACTCGTCCGCATCGCTGTCAATGGGAAAAGTTCCCAAAAGGCTGGCAGCATTGCCACGTTGTATAGCAATGCTGATTCTTTGGCCAAAGAATAGGCCAGCCCTCTGGTCACGTGAAGAGTCGACCAACCGCTTGGCTATGTCTCGAAAAACCAAGTGGGCACTCGGGCCCCATGGTCCTAATGTTTCAACCCCAAACGGCTCAAATATGTAAGTTCCAATGAGATTGGAATATTTTCGCCGTTTGAGATTTTCCGCACTTGCAGCAGCCGCTCCAGCGCATTCCATCGTACAGGGAAGGTGGGATGGCGCAAGGGTGTCGACACATGTTGCGTCCCACACCAGAGGCCTGCCCACCTTCCAGGGCATTATGGTCATTCCATCTGGTCTCTTCCCATCGTCGCGTGCCAAGCCGATGGGTTCTAAAACAGCTGGCACCCCGGCGGTGACGAGAGCACGACGGATGATGTCAATTTTGACGTAAAGTTGATAGATTATTTACGATTTTATGCATTTACGTTAGAACTCTGGGGATCTAGATTCGATTTCCTGGGAATAATTTTTTTACTGCGTCAAAAATTTCTCACACCATGAAGGTTTACTGTCGATTCAAAGGATACTCTGAATTGACATTAATTAAATTGACAACGAACTTAGCACAAATACCGACACAGTCCTTCTGAGACGTTAACCAAGTGCAACAATCAAGGTAGGTAATGAACATGCTCTTCCTTGTACCGCCTTCATTAAAATAGTCAATCCTTAAACTGGTAATTTGTAATCAGTGCGTGCCCTACTTGATAGTCAATGTCAGTCAATCCTCCTTCAGAAGTCGAGACCTAAAATAAAGTTAATCAATTATATAAATATTTAATCGACTACCGGTTTTGGCCACATTGATGCAGTTGTGTTAGCTGCTTATTGTTATTCTAAATTAAAATCAACAAATACACCATTCAACGTTATCTCAAACTTTAACCCCTATATTAGTGGACGACTCAGATCGATAACTTAGTTTCACAAGCGCAACCTATTTGGATACAAGGTGTCTTTGGGATTGCGGCGAGGAATGCGACGATCCATTCGGACTATCATATATCATGATCTATGCATGAATCATTAAATCACAGACTGTAAGTTTAACCCTGAGGACGAATTACTCACGAGTTCTTGAAGCTCTGAACAGTCTACAGACTCCATTATTATTAGTGAGTCCTCAAACTCCTCCCAATATAATCATTTTCATCTTACAAATTATCTGAATAATAAATTGTGAGATGAAAATGATTACATCTTTAGTTTAAACAACTTAAATTAATGCATATTTAAAAGACAACATTTACGTAGGTTGATAAATGATAATGATAAATGATAAATGACTTTATTTTTGCAAGTTTAAAATTGACGTGTAAAAGTGTTTGTACAAACCTTGTACAAACACTTTTACACGTCAATCATTTTTTTTTTTAAACTAGTTGAGTTCGGCATTTCCTATCTGACTACTCTGAGAAGAAACGCCGAAACAAACTCAGAGGTCACAGTCTCTTTTAAAGTCCAGACATAATCTTGATCAGATCATGTGAAGACCATGTGGATTGGTGTCTGAAGTGGTCTTTTAAGGAAAGAACACACAGCTTGAGTGGACCTGTCCAATCAGTGCACGCATTTGTCAGTAATCATGCAGCCCCACTCAGAACTTAAGGAGGTCAATGATTCGACGAACAATACCAAAGAAATGACATTTGTGAAGGTCGCACAAATTACTCAAACTGCCAGACAATGTAAAAAATTATATTAGAAGAAAAGGAAACCAAAAAAAAAAGAACACCCACTTCGTCTTCACATTTACAATAGGTAATTAAAACAATATAATACTTAAAAGTAAATATTCATGTCATTGTATAAGTAAAGTTGCTCCCTAAGCGCTAAAGTGCTACAAGTAACTTTTGTCCATTTTTCGTATTGAGCGTTTTAACAAAATCATACGAAAAAATTACCCCCAAAGGAGGCAAAGGAGGTCACTTGGTGCATTCAGCCTGAGTCTCGCAATATGAGAGACCTAGTAAGCTTTTATTTAATTGATTGAATAAATAAGTAACAAGTTCTAACATGAACACAACTTATTGCTGTGCTCAGTAGTCACCGTGATTACCGAGTGATATTCTACTACAACTTCAAACGTGGATACGTAGAGTGCCACAACGAAATGTTAGAAAATTTCGGCGATGAGTGCCCTTCTGTCTCTACTGTATTCCGTTGGATCAAAGAATTTCAACGTGGAACTTTCACTTGAGGTGATGATGAAAGATCAGGCCGCCCAGTGACGAGCAGGACTCAAAAAAACGTTGGCGCAGTTGAAAATTTAATAACTGGTGATCGAACCGACGTATAGACAACTCCTGGAGATATTCAATATTGGTGCATCCACTTAGAATTCAATTTTGCATAAAGATTTGAACGTTCGAAAATTATGTTTTTTTATGGATCCCTCATTCCCTAAATGAAAGCCAGCGAGCAGCGCGTGTCAGTTGGTGTAAAAAAAAATATAAAGAAATATGACTGCCGTTCAAAAGATATTTATACAATCGACACAGGCGACGAAACGTGCTTATATTTTTTCGATGTTCCCAGTAAATCTCGATCAAAACTATGGGTGTTTGAAGATGAACTGGCGCCAACCACGGTAAAACAACAGAGTTATATTGTAGTTTTCTTTGCTAAAAGGGGCCTTATAAAAAGGGTGGTATTGGATTCATAGAAGACTGTCACCGCTGCCTGGTACACAGGTACTTGTTAACCTTTTTTTTTGGATGTGAAATCATCAAATGACTTCTCCCGCTCTGGGCGGAGCGGGAGGGCATGTCAGACTGTTACTGACTAAAACCCACCCGTGTTCCTTCACTTGCCCATGTGCCAGGGTCACGGTATCTCTTTCGAACAATCTCGCGACCCTGGCAGGTACTTGTTTACCTCAAGTTATAGATGAGCTGAAGGGATTTCGACTAGAGTCACGTGTCAGTACTTACTAGGCATTTTCATCACGACAACGCGTCGGCACATCGAGCAAGCCTCACTCAAGAGGTTTGACTCGGGGCTCACCAGGGGCTCACAGTGTTGGATCATCCTCCCTATAGCACGGACCTTGGCACGGCACCGTGTGATTTTGGATTATTTCCTTTCATAAAAAAATAAATTAAAAGGCCAAACATTTGTAACTGAGGAGGAACTATTAGATGGTTGGGACAATGCCTGTGCTTTCGTTTCAAAGGATAAATGGCAAGAGGTTTTTAATAGTTGGTTTGTACATATGCAGAAGTGACATAGTGATGGTAAATATTTTGAAAAATGTTAATAAACACTAGTCTGTCGAAAGTACCGGGCAAAGATCAATAATACACAAAATGTTAGTTACTCATCCAAGTATACAATAATATCACCTTCAAAGTATGCTCCTTCAGAAACGATCCACTTACGGCAACGAATAATCCAATTATGGAAAAAAACATTTTATAAACGCTTTTTCTGGAATCGAGTTCAGTTCCTGGCTGCGAATTCTCCTTTATGTCTTCTATCGAATGAAAATGGGTGCCACGAAGTGGTAATTTTTTAGTTTTTTTTTAGTTTTTTTTGACAAAAATTCGTTCACAATGATGGCAAATTGCGAAGGCGCATTATCGTGGTGCAAAATCCAAAAATTTTCTTCCCACAAATCTAGCCGTTTTCGTCTAATTAGGTCTCTTAAATGCTGCATAACGCTCAAATAATAATTCTTTATTTACCGTTTGACCTCCCGGCAAAAATTCCTAGTGCACAACACATACACGATATTCAACGAAAACAGTCAACATGACTTTGACTTTTGATCGACTTTGGCGTGATTTTTCAGTTTCGGTTTCGGTTCCGTTGGAAAGCGCCACTCCGGAGCTTGTTGACTAGTTTGTATGTCCAACCCGTAAACCCACGTCTCATCACCAGTAACAATGTGTTTCATGAATGTTGGGTCGCAATTGACTTGTTCTCGTATGTCCTCAGCGACTCTTACGCGATTGAGTAGAGACTCAACCGCGTTGTAACTTCAACCAACTTTGGATGGATAAGGTTGGCTGGGACAAACCTCTTGCAAAACAGTAGTAAGCAAGAGTTTGGCGTAAGGTTTCGAACAGGGGGGCGATTCCACTAATTTGCGAAGTTACACGTTCAATTGTGTTTTCACAACGGTTGGATTTCGATCGCAGGTCGGTAATGTCCTGTAAAGTCATTCTACTATTTGTTAAGCACAAGGGAAACTAAACTTACGCCGTATCGCTACCGAATCGTTACGGGAACATACGAGTGGGCTTCCTGTGTTACCAACATGCCAAATAGTATGTTTTATTGTTACCACAAAGAAAAAAGTTGAATCTAAAAATGTCACTAAACACGAATAAGTGGCAATAAAGGATTTTCTAATATAAAAAGATATCTTGACCATAATTATAGTTTTGTACTGATATTTTATTGTTACAAAAACACAACATTTTAACTTATTATTTAGCAAAAACTCAGAAGAACGTTTCGTTCTACGTCCCTAGCTAGCTAAAGCTGTGAAATTAAACCTTTCGGTTATGTTATAGACTCGAAGGGAACTTCTATTAATCGTATTTTACCTAAAAAATCATTTATTGAACCGTTTTTAACGATGTTATGATTTTTTTTAGTAAATATGTACCTAATTACAGTTCGTGGTAGTAACCAAATCTATTTAGATTAAAAAAAAAATACTATTGACGGTGCAGGTGTTTAATCCCGTTTTTAAGTCCGCTTACTCTCGCTTAAAGTGGTTTAAAAATCATCGTGAAACGGATTGAAGTTTTTGGTGGCTTGTCAGTTTAGCTAGTGATGTTGCTATTACTAGTATTCGTCAGGCACTGATTTTCTCAATTTAATTCAACTTGAATCGAGAGTAGGTACCTCCCTTTAGAGAGGTTTCTAGCAGCTTTGTTAGTTAAAAACGAGACATTAAATAATAACTTAAAAGAAAATAATCATAGCAAAATTCAAAATGTGGCATCCGATCGATATTGGGGCTACAATCGACTCTTGCTGTGCGGGGAGCATTTTCTCTTTCTCACATTCCACTGTCAATCTGATAAATAATGACGATACGATGACAAATTACACGTTATCAACTGACTAATACTTACAGAATAATGCAAAACATAATCACTCTTATTTATAACATCCCTGATTCAGTACATCACATTATTTTGACAGTTACACGATATTAGTAATATTGAATGATGAATTGATGTAGTTGAAGACTCCGTGATACTTATCTAAACAAGACTACATCGACTGACAACGCGTGAGAAAATAAATAAATAAAATGATTTCGAGCCTTTAGAAACTTGAGTAACGAGTTAAACAAAATCGAATCGCATCACTATCTGACATAGCTGATTGACAAGTGTCAACTTGACCTAAAGGTCCAGTTACCAGGTCATAAAATTCCAAAAAAAAAAAAACAAGTGTCAACTGTCAACTGACAGCAACACTATTTACTTTAGTTCAAGAGTTTTAATTGCTTTAATAAATGATAAATGATTTTATTTCTATAAGTAGGTTTGTACAAACACTTTTACATGTCAATGATATTTTTTTAAACTAGATGAGTTCGGCGTTTCCTAACTGACTACTCTGAGAAGAAAGGCCGAAACAAACTCAGAGGTCACAGTCTCTTTTAAAGTCCAGACATAATCTTGTTCACATCATGTGAAGATCATGTAGATTGGTGACTGAAATGGTCTTTTGAAGAAAGAACCACACAGATTGAGTGGACCTGTCCAGTCAGTGCAAGCATTTGTCACTAATCGTTTAGCTCAACTCGGAAGATAAGGAGCCCAACGCTTTGACGAACAGTACCAAAGAAAGGACATTTGGGTAGGCCATATAAATTACTCAAACTGCCAGATCATGATTACTAAGAACGAAAGAAAACAAAATTAAAAAAAGACCCACATAGTCTTCACATTCACAATAATTAAAAAATACGATACTTTACAAAGTAAATATTCATGTCATTGTATATATAAAAAATTATCAATGTCAATCTGTATAAAAAAAAGAAACGTATATAATTTTGGTGGTCAGATCATTTGATGACCATGTAGATCGGTGTCTGAAATGGTCTTTTGAAGAAAGAACCACACAGATTGAGTGGACCTGTCCAGTCAGTGCAAGCATTTGTCACTAATCGTTTAGCTCAACTCGGAAAATAAGGAGCCCAACGCTTTGACGAACAGTACCAAAGAAAGGACATTTGGGTAGGCCATATAAATTACTCAAGCTGCCAGATCGTGATTACTGAGAACGAAAGAAAAAAAAAGATTAAAAAAAAGACCCACATAGTCTTCACATTCACAATAATTAAAACAATACAATACTTTACAAAGTAAATATTCATGTCATTGTATATATAAAAAATTATCAATGTCAATGTGTATATATAAAAAAAAGAAACGGATATAATTTTGTTGGTCAGATCATTTGATGACCATGTAGATCGGTGTCTGAAATGGTCTTTTGATGAAAGAACCACACAGATATTGCCACTAACTACTCAAACTGCCAGACCATAGTCAAAAGCGACACAGTGACCCACATAGTCCTCAAATTCTCAATAATCAAAGTAATTTTCATACAATTAATATTCATGTCATGTGAAATAGTAAAAAAAAGAGTTAAAAATTGCAAAATAATAATAATAAAACAACATTCAGTGTAGATTTATTGGAGCAGTTCAATCCCAGGCCGTTTTATCCTCAATATAGTCTTTAACAGTATAATAGGCTTTCTGACATAATTTACGCTTTATAAAAGATTTGAATTTATTGAGGCTTAGTTCTTGAATGAGGCTAGGAAGTTTATTATAAAAACGAATACATTGGCATCTAAACGAGCCACCTATTTTCTTGAGCCTGGTCTTAGGAACAACAAATTTTTGTTTGTTTCTAGTATTAACATTATGGATATCACTGTATCTTTTAAACAGATTAATATTTTTATGTGCATACAGCAGATTTTCATAAATATACTGAGAAGGCACAGTCATTATATTAATCTCTTTATATTTGTCTCTGAGGGAGTATCTGGGACTTAATTTATAAATCGAACGAATTGCCCTTTTTTGTAAAACAAAAATTGTCTGAATATCGGCGGCATTTCCCCACAGCAGAATACCGTACGACATCACGCTATGAAAATAACTAAAGTAAACTAAACGGGCTGTCTCTAAATCAGTTAAATCACGAATTTTTTTAACAGCGTATGCTGCAGAGCTAAGCTTTTTTGACAATTTATCTATATGGGGGCCCCATTGAAGCTTGGCATCCAGAGTTAGTTAATACTCATTCCTCTTAACATACATATATAAGCAGCTTATAATGTTCCCACTGCTGCGATACAGGCCTCCTCTCTGTGAGAGGGAGTAGTTAATCCGTTTCTTTCTAATTGCACGAAATTGATATTTTTTTTTTATGTGTGTACTTGTAGGATTATAATGAAAATAGAATCTTCAAGTACAGCATTTAATGCAAAATAATGTGCTGTTAACTGTTCAGTAAGATTTCAACACAATGTGTGAAGATGTTGCCCGAGACTGTTCCACATTTGAAATAACTTATGAATGTTTCCCTGTCTTCAGTAAAACCATTTAGATGCAGTTTGAGGAAAGTGTGTATTGATGATGCAAGAAAGAATTTAAACTGTTTATTCAATATGGAAATCTGGATACAGGAATATTTACATTCCATGGCAATCTGCAAAACAAACACATACTACTTATTCTTGTTGACTCAGTGGGGAAAAAACATTATTTTGCAGTAGGTACCAGCACACCGATGAGAAGAATAATAATATTAGTTAGCCACTTCTAACATAAATATATATTTTTTTCAGGAACGTTACTTAGGTACACCCAAAAATCAATTTCTGACTTAAGAGTTGCTCGTGGTCGGTCAATTTTTTGGTAGACAGACATTCTGTTGACTGTTGTGCACTTATAATGTTGAGCATGCAATATTAATATATTATGTATTTCTATCTGGCACACGGTATCAACATGAGTGGTGAAACGACCCTACAATTTTGATGAAATACTAAGTATCTACTTCTCAAGTGGTCTGACGTTAAAATTGATATACTTATAGTAATAAAAATGCTAAGTTCCATTATTTGTTTTTTGATTTCATGAACCATTCCAATACTTTACTACTTTATTGCATTTCACAATGTATATGCTTAGGTGGTAAACATTGGATTTAGTTACAATTGTGGGACCCTGTCGGGCAAATCAAAAGAAATATAGTAGTAGGAGTAGGACTTATAATCTAACTTATTCTAAAATCAAAATAAATAAAAAACATGCTTTGGGTATTCTAACTGCATTTCAGGGATTTATCACTTAAATTTTTGCTAATACTGATATAACATTTACTTATTAATAGATTTTTTAATTTGTTAGTGAATAGATGGAGTTTATTTTCATTACTAATTGATCCGGGTAAATTATTGTATACATTTATTGACATTACCAGAGGGCTTGTTAAATGTTTTTTTAGATGGGATGTAGGTAGCTTTAGTTGTGTTTTGTATCAGATTGTGTATCTTTTTTTTATGTCTTCTTGTTTATTGTAAAATTCTTGATGTTTATGTGCAAAATTGCATATTTCAAGTATAGTGACAGAGTTAATATATTTAGCTTTATAAAGTGCGGTTTGCAACTATCTATCTGTTGTATATTTACTATGATATGGACAAATTTCTTTTGAACTGTAAACATTGTTGGTGCATCTGTACTGTTTCCCCACATTATTATGCCGTAACTAAGCCATGCATAGACATAGGCGTAATATGTTACAAGGGCAGTCTGTAAATTTGTGTTTTTTTTAACTACCAAATACCTGATATTCCATTATATCTATACTATCTATACTAATATTATAAAGCTGTAGAGTTGGTTTATTTGGTTGAACGCAGTAATCTCAGGAACGACTGGTCCGAATCGAACAATTCTTTTTGTATTGGTATTATTGGGTAGCCTATTTATTGAGGAAGGCTATAGGCTATATAACATTACGCTACAATCAAAAGGGGCGGAGCAGCAACAAAAAATAGACGACAACTGACAGGCAATGCGGTGCGACGGGAAGGTTCAGAGGAGCAAAATTAGACGCTGATGAAGTTGTGGACAGTAGCTAGTTTATTACTAAAACAAAAGAAATTAAAAGTTTTGACACTGCATATACATTGCGGCTGCCCTATCAGTGTTTGGTACGAACCAGGTACATAAAATGCCGGTGCAAGTTGCGGTCCAAGATTGAGTCAATAGAGTTTCACGTAGTAACACACTGTAACTATGTTACCTTTTCCGTCATCAATACCGTAAAAACGAAGATTGAAGGGCATGTGTGGTCACTGATCTCGTCAATCAAAGCTCTTATGAGGTCTCTGGAGAATTGGTATGTCGTAACGCACTGACGATCCGTAAGGGCCAAAGCATTACTGCATACTCTTGACGCAAAATTTCTTCCTCTTACCTTTCCAACGTCACCCACATGGGCAAGTTCAACGAAATCTGTATAAACATTATATTTTTAGGAAAAAAAACTAAAGCAATCCTAGATCGATGCGATAAAAGTTGCATTTTACTGACTTATGTTCAACCGCTAATTTTGACAGATGAACTGCCGAAATTCAGCTTTGATTCGATTTTAACAAGTGTCAAAATAATAGCAGAATGTGACTAAACGTCACGCTCATGTACGATTTTGTTAGCAGAATAGATTTTTACATTGTTTCGATCGATCGTTGGCGTCCACTAAAACGTAGCAGCAGTTGGATCGTTGTTCATTAGCAGAATGAGAAAACCCTTAAAAGTCGTGAAACAGTCGCGGTGCTATTGCGATTTTTGCACAAATTTGTTAGTAGAATCGGCCCCCAGTTCATCTTGCCTAACTTTATTTATATTGCCGAGGCAGGTTTTTATATTCACCAAGTCAGGCCTGGGGTAATCTGGCTGTTAATAGGAACTGTATGCTGCCCTACTAGTTGATCTCCTCTGCTTATCGACGATTCTGTGAGGTTCCCAATACACGTCAGTATTGGCGTGACTCCAGCGTCGGCCTAGGTTAACTGCATACAAGCCCTAGAAGATTCAAAATCTTCGTTACAAATCGAATAGGAGATTTGCTGGAACAGATAACATTCCCTTCATTTTATTGAGAAAATGTCTGAAGAGCAGACCGTTGGTAAAGTGCCTGCCTAAAAGTTGAAAGTTAATGCGTCAAAATTCTCTCTAGCCTGCTGAGCTTTGAGGAACTGTATTAACCTCTAAGTCCCTGAGATACCACATTTGGTATAGACACAATGGTTTTTTAATTGTGTCTGTAATTACGGCATTCAATAGGTTAATAAACCTTATTGTTATTGTATAAAGTAATATATACTCGTATCTACATATATCTTTCACACAGCTGACAGCTGCATTCCTTGAAGTGTTCACAGTCAATGATCACGTAATCTACATCCTGAGGTATCTTATCTAACTCGAATTAGTCGGATGTAATGTGTAGATAAATAAGTTATCTTCATTAATAGGTACAGATTAATGCTAAAAGGGGTATTGTGTCCATGCTAGCTATAACTGTGGCTAATGCGTTCAACAGCTTCGTGGATTTCTATATGATGTTTTTTATCAGAATTAGATAAGTGGCTAATATTTTCATAATTTTTGTTTAATGGTCGAAATCGCGATGTGAGTTGAATGATGATCCCTAATTGGGCAGGTGAAAAGTAGGTAGGGAAGGAGCTCAATTGTCGTCGTTATGTTAAAATACAAGAGAAATTTTAGATGCCATGGGAATTCAGGGTGGTATAAATGAAATGTAAGACTATACCTAAGTTCTTTCTCGTTTTCTCATGGATGCCATTTTCAGAACTGGACCAAATTGCTTTTTTTTCTTCTTCTTTGCAATTTTACTTGAAAGCTGGTGCTTCCCAAATGGTTTAATTTGGTTCCATTCGTACAATGGGATCCATGTGAAAACCATATAAGTCTTTTTGCATTAAGTATTTGCGCGAAAAATGAACGAATAACGCGATTAGATTAGTGCGGGGTATCTACCATAACATAAAAGATAAAAATAAAAACTTTTTACAAAAAAAAATACAACCAAGAAAATAAGTTTAATTTCGGAAGTCGGTGGCAAAAAAATCCTTAAATACGGATCCTAAAACACCGACTTCCGAAATTAAAGTTATTTTTCACTTCGTAGTGTTTTTTTTAGGAAGTCGGTTGTTATTTTTTGAAGTCGGTTTTAAAGGCTTTAAGCCTCCTACAAACCGGCGCGACGACGCGGCAACGCGACGCGACACTCGTAGAACAATTTTTATGTGAACTTCATGGAAATTGTTCTACAAGAATCGCGTCGCGCTGGCGCGTCGCGCCGGTCTGAATAAGCCTTTAATTCTTTAGATAGAACCTACCTATCTTATTCTAACTGTGGCAAATTTTTGGATTTTATTGACAGGACATATCATTATCAACTCAGTCAGGGAACTATCAGGTGTCAAATAATTATAACAGCTTTATTTAGAAGTTATTTTACGGAAACAAAATTTTTAACATTAAAATGATACATAGCAAGAGACATCACAGCAATACAAAATGCCGGCGAGCTTCGCCGTTTCATTTAATTTATTATTTTTGGAACGGCGAAGCTCGCCAGCTATCGCAATATTATCGCAGGCAATCGGCTACTGGATACAGCTGCAGGTGATCAGCATCGCTACGTGGTCACGAGCGCGCTGAAGAAAGCCGCGGGCGCAGGCGGCGCGTATCGCGAGTGTTATCAGTGACGACACGGCACAGCCGCGCCGCGGAGCGCGCCAGTCGGGCTCGCGAGCTGACGCGCAATGGTGCAGAGGCAGACGCCGGCAAGGAGCAGCAGCGCCGCGCGCCGCGCCGCCAGCAAGCAGGCGCCGGACGACGCCGGCGACTCGCTGGAGGCGGCGCTGGCGCAGCTCGGGCCCTTCGGCTTCTACCAGGGGTACATGCTCGTCATGCTCTGCATCCCCAACCTGCTCGCCTGCATGTACTCGCTCAACTACATCTTCGTCGCCGACCAGGTGCCCTTCCGGTGAGTACTCTATCATGAACCTTTGTCTACTTGAATAATTTTCTTTATCGCATTGATATGATTTACAGAATGTCTGACCAGTATTCTGGTGACTTATCAAGGATTATCTTATTATCAATAAACTAGAAACGAAATTCCCCAAAATATTTAAGCAATCTCTCGTCTCGCCCTCATTAATGAATAAGCAAACCTAACAAAGTAATCACAGTAGGACTAACATTGATTATGTAGTTGAACTACGAATTATATACGTATATAGTTATTTACCCAGCAAATATCTCTGAGCTGAGCACAAAATGTAATTGTCTTATCTTAATATATTCAAAACGATGAAAAAACAAGACGGAACATCTACTCTAGAATACATTCTTGCACACTAGCGCGCAAGCTTGTGAGGCTGCAACACACAACGACCAGTCGAAAACACACATTAGATAGACATTACCTACCACAATATAATAATTGCGGGATCCATAGCCCAGGTTCAAGAAGCACACAAACATCATTTAATAATATGGGTAGATTAGATACTTGGTTAGATGACCCAACAACCAATCTAAGATATACCAATAGATCAACATTAGAAGCCGCTACATAGCCGACAACACATTCATGTCAGTGAGTGTGTTCAGCCCAGGAAGACTGAAGCAAACATCGTGCTTGAGAAACAATTTAAAATGGAAAGTGATCATGTAATAGCTAATGAAATCATAATAATTAATCGCCTTTCGTACTATGATTGTGATACTCTTACCGAGCGCGATGCGCTGTGAACCTAGCGAGTCTGTGGAGATGTATTGTCTCCGGCAGCATCGTCCGCCGCCACCGTATCTTATCGATAGATTGTTTGATAACAATCACCGTGCAATATCTTTAGCCTCGCTTGCAATAAAACAAACAAAATGCTACACGTCTCTTCACATGAATAACATTACATTACTTGGCGTTTACAAAATACATCATAAAATTAAAATACTGGGCGGAACTTCAAAATCGTGTATCGATCACAGCACCCCTAGCCAAGTTGATAATCTGCAATCGTTAACGCTAGTCGCTTAACGTTAAGTCACGTGGTTAAAACAAACGAATAGAAAATTCGTAGCCAAATTCACATCGTTCAAAATGATAGAATGATTTTTTATCGTTTCTACAATGTTCAACGCTAAATCCTTTGTTATAATGTGTCGTTTTTCTAAAGACATAGTAGAACGAGCGGCCGACTCAGGCGCGTCAACATGGCTACCAACTTATCGTTTTCTACAATTGCTGACACCGAGGCGTTACCGATTGGAGAACGGAATTCGACACGAAACGGTTGTGACTTGGCTAGGGGGGCAGTACCTTATAGCAACCGATGTGGACTATATGGAGTGCCCAAGCGCAGGCGTGCGTGTGGCGAGCTAAAGCTCGAAACGCGTCATTAATCCAACGCATAGAGCAGCTACGGTGGACGACGGAGTCATCTGTTTGATCAGTTTTCCTCATAACATGGTAAAAGTTTGGCAGACTTTGGTTTTGCTGAAAATGGACTTTATACACGAACGCTGAATAAACTGTATTCACAATGTAGTCAATAGCCAACGTTCCGCGCAATCGCATTTAACGACAGGCACGCCTGCAGCCTATATAATATAGGCTACCTATCGGCTGAATGGAACAACGCTTGCTGTCGATAACAGCGCGCACCTGCGCATCAACACGCGGGCGTGATTGCTGTACAACAATTTTCATGAAGTTTTCATAGAAATTGTTCGAAGAGAATCGCGTCGCGCCGGCGCGCACTGCATCTTGTTGCGGTGCGCCGGCGTGCCTTGCGTTGCCTTCATGCAGTCATGTTCACTTCACAAGTCACAGGGAGCACGGATCTCTTTATTTAGCTATGTATAATAACATAGCGTTATTTGAATGAATTGTTGCCATCAAGTTTTCGTTTTAAATCTAAAATTAGTCATGATCCACTTTAGTTTAAATGAGTGAAAGTAAAACAGTTGTGTCTCGCGAGACACGATAATGCATGCAATGATAGTGCGTAACGCGCTATCAATTAGAACCTGAATGATTTTTAGAGATATTGCTAATCTATTGCTGCATATGTTCGAAATATTTGTTGCTCACCAACGTTAATAACGCAATGAATATTGTTGAACTGTCAAATTACTCCTCATCTACGTATACATTACGTACATCCATGCACAAGTCCGGCGTGTCATGTCCAACGTTACTGTGACGTAGGTGTGGTACCTATCATATAATATCAATTGTTGAACTGTCAAATTACTCCTCTGGTACCAGCGGCCGGGGCCCAGCCGTCATCTACGTATACATTACGTACATCCATGCACAAGTCCGGCGTGTCATGTCCAGCGTTACTGTGACGTAGGTACCACGTTACACACTACTTACATGAGGAACACTTAAGATAAAACATCTAAGTATAAGATATACATAGGTAGGTATTATTAGTTATGACAACAATAAACAAAGCATGATTTCTAGCTAGTAGTTTACCTGGACTACCAGGTGGCACCTTAGTATACTAAAGTACGGTACGAGATAATTAAATAAAATGTTTATTAATGTAAGTAGCTCTTTGTTTGTAGTCACGTTTACACGTCAATATTTTGATGATCAATATTTTAAAACTAAATGGCGATGGCGCCTGCATTTTCTATCTGACTGATCCCTGAAAAGAAATGTCGAAACAAACTTAGAGGCTCTGGTCTCTTTTAAACTTGTGGCAACTTCTAAATCTGTTTAATACCTTTTTGATAACATTAAGACTGTCACTACACTACTACGCTTTTATCTCATTGTTTCAAATTTCCCAAGTCATGTTTATTTTGACATTTTTAGATTACTTTGTTTTTTGTTTGGTCTTTATTACACATTTAACATTTAAACACTTAGCTTCTCTACAAACCTGTATTCATATAGGAACATATCTTTACATATGTTGATGACATTCACACTAATAAATGAATCTGAATTCTTTTGCTTTACTCTGATCTACTGATGACTTATTCACTGAAGGTACTATGATGATGAAGGAAACACATCCGCTTAGGTATAAATGTCGATTTAAATTTTGTATAATAAATAACATAGCAAACAAAAATGTAGTACAGTTCATTAAGATCATCACTGTAAAGGCAGACAAGCGCGACGCGACTTTTGTGAAACAATTTCCGTGAAGTTTTCATAGAAATTATTCTACAAGATTTGCGTCGTGCCTCTATAAAGAAGCCTTAATTCAAGTAGGCTAATTTGCTATTTAGTATATTTTTATAGCTCTTCAGTTTATGGCACTACCGCACTACTCATATATCAACGAAAACTCGATGACTTCGCTAATGTTTCTCGTCACCAATAACCTACCTATCTCTTTAAAATCCATTGCTTTACCCAGCTGGTGTTGTTTACCTTACAATCATAACCAGTGATGACGAATAACGGGCAGGTGCGTGGTGCCGGAGTGCGAGGGCGACCACGTGCAGTTTGAGAACCCGGCGGCGTCGGCGCTGCTGCCGGCCGCCGCTTGCGAGCGGTACGCGCCGCTGGCCGGGCTGGGCGCCGGCTGCGACCGCGACGCCTTCCACCACAACCAAACCATCGCCTGCGACACCTTCGTCTACGAGAACATGGACACTATCTTCGCTGAGGTAGGCTATGAGTCGTCTTCTAATTAACTAATTCTACGGCACTTCCATGTGTGTGCTATTTATTTAGTCGGTGCAGGATGCTTTCTTCTTCCATACCTACATTAAGTCATCGTCGTCCCATTAGTCACCAGCTTTGTAGCCTATCATCTTTCTCATAATCCATCCGTCGTTTCTTTGGCCTCACGATATTTTTCCTAAGTTCCTAAAAATATGAGCAGGCACAGGCGGGCCTTACCGCAATTTTTAGCACGAAAATGCGTTGAGCTCGTCGCAGCTCTAACATGCGCGAGGCTTAGCGTGCGTTCCTAACGTGTGTGTGTGTGTGTGTTTCAGTTCAACCTGGGGTGTCGCGAGTGGATGCGCACCATGGTGGGCACGGTGCGCAACGTGGCGCTGCCCTTCGCGCTCATCCTCACCGGATACGTGTCGGACACGTAAGACATCCACTATCTATTATTGCACCTCAAACTTAATAGATACACATAACTAAAACTATATATTTTTCCTGCTTCTAGTTATCCAATCTAAACCAAAACACGGTGTCGCTCTGTTTAAGTAAATACTAAATACAACCAATGTTTCCCGCGAAATATTTGTTACATACTTTTATGTAGCACATAAGAGGCGGAGCACCTCCAGAGAGTATTATGTTTCAAAACAAAACACATAAATAACATTTCTACAGCTATACTCTTTTTTTAATACGCTGTTATTTATTTTAAACTAGCTTTTGCCAGTGGCTTCGCCCGCGTGGAGTTCGGAAAATATCCCGCGTGAACGTACTACCGGGATAAAAAGTAGCCTATGTGTTAATCCAGGTTAATTTTGCGAGGATAAGAGCTCGAAAGCGCATTTTCATCCGACTTGCTTCAAATTTATCGTCACTGCTCGGCTCCTATGTGTCTTAGCGTTATGTTATATAGCCTATAACCTGCCCAGGAGTATGGACTACAATCGTACCAAGTTTGGTTAAAATCCCTTCAGTAGTTTTTGACCCATGCGTGCACATACAGACAGACAGACAAAAAATTTACTGATTGCATTTTTGGCATCAGTATCGATCACCCTTCATCCTTCAATATTAATTTTGAATATATTTTCAATGTACAGAATTGACCTCTCTACAGTTTTATTATAAGTATAGATGGAACGGCAGAAGCCAATTACACTATTTAAACATAAAATAAATGTAGCATAAGTAGTTATATTAGCTTGGTATATGTATCTATATCTATGTAACAGAATGTCTGAGTGATTTTCACCCTCTTCAAAACGTCGGATTAATTTGAAAATTTGCAGACTTAACATGACATGACTTTGCATGACAGTAAAATAATTGCATAAACTTGTGCCCGCCAAAAAATAGAAAATAAGTAACACTTAAAAAAACCGGCCAAGTGCGAGTCGGACTCGCGCACCGAGGGTTCCGTACAAACCTGTAGGTATTCGCGGTTTATGCACAAGGTTTATGTTTATGAAAATAAATGTATTTTTAAAAAAAAATATATTTCAGCTGATTGAATGAAAGGTAAATTGCTGTTTACGATTTATGACGTTTTAAAAAATAACTACTTACTCGATCTCGTTCAAACCAATTTTCGGTGGTAGTTTACATAGTAATGTACATCATATATTTTTTTTTAGTTTAATCATTCTCTTAGTTTAGAAGTTACGGGGCGGGGGGGGGGGGGGGGGACACACACGTTTTACCACAATGGAAGTGTCTCTCGCGCAAACTATTCAGTTTAGAAAAAAAAAATATTAGAAACCTCAATACCATTTTTGAAGACCTATTCATAGATACCCCACACGTGTGGGTTTGACGAAAAAAAACTTTTTGAGTTTCAGTTCTATGTATGGGGAACCCCAAATTTTTTTGTTTTTTTTCTATTTTAGTGTAAAAATCTTAATGTAGTTCACAGAATACATCTACTTACCAAGTTTCAACAGCATAGCTCTTATAGTTTTGGAAAAAAGTGGCTGTGACATACGGACGGACGGACAGACAGACAGACATGACGAATCTATAAGGGGGTTCCGTTTTTCGTCATTTGGCAACGGAACCCTAAAAATAAAACACGCTTTTATTAAAGTATGGAGTGCTTGATATCAATTCAAAAATACCTCAAAAAGTACACCACCCCACGCTTTTTTCCATTATTTTCTACTTGTTTAGTTTGGTTTTCAATTACTTTTTTAGTAAACTATTGTTTATTATTGCAACACTTGACAATTACGTGTTATCAGGTACGGTCGGCGCACTGCTTTCTGCATATTCTCGGCGTTCGCGGGCGTGATGGGCATCCTAAAGGCGTTCTCCATCAACTACCAGATGTACCTCGCCATGGAGTTCCTGGAGGCGGCGCTCGGCTACGGCTTCAACAGCGCCGGATACGTTATGAGTAAGATTCTTTTTCTTGGGAATGACTTCTCGCAGGTCAACCTATTTAGTCGTTGGTTGCTTAACCGGACTTGCCTATGGCTATATTAATAAATTCAGGCCTCTAGCTACGGCTTAAAAACTTAAAATGAGAGTGACTACTCGCTAAGGGCGGGTGCCTTTAGCGAGTAGTCACTCTAGGCGTGCCGTGTAGGCGCGTAGGCGTGCCCAGACAGGGGTCCTGTCTGGGCACGCCACAATTGCGGCGGTAAGTCCCCTCTTTGAGGAGTGGATAGAGAGGCACCACGGCGTCCTCACCTTCCGCCTGACGCAGGTTCTCACCGGGCATGGGTGCTTCGGGGAGTTCCTGTTCAGGATAAAGCGGGAGGAAACGCCCGGGTATTTCCATTGCGAGGATCGTCGCATACGATGGAGGTGTGCCCTGCCTAGGCAGAACACCGCCGTCGTTCGGCCCTGGTGCGAGCCATGGTACGGAGCGAGAGGCCATGGGAAGCCGTCACCTCCTTCTGCGAAGCAGTAATGCTCGCGAAGGAGGAGGCGGGGTGCGTGAGGGAATGTGAGGCAGTCTTTGCGCCCTCACGTCCCTAGCCGCCGCAGGAGGAAACGCCCCGGGCGTCGCGAGTCGATAGGCCACCGTAGGCGCGAGCTTGCGGGCGGCGAGCTACCCATTGCTCATCGGTAAGGACCAGGCTGTACTGCTAGGACCGATGCCTGCCAGGGTCGGGAGATTCGTTCGATAGAGTTACTGTGGCCCTGGCATATGGGCAACTGAAGGAACACAGGTGGGTTTAAGTAAGTAAAAGCCTGACACACCCTTCCGCTCCACCCTAGAGCGGGAGACGCCATTTGATGATTTCCCACCCAAAAAAAACCACTCTTCAATCTATCTGCCTGAGCCATGTCTATCAAGACACCACATTCGTGGTAGCCTATCTTGTACTTGGAGCCATTGAATACAATAGATTGTCTAAAAGGTAACTTGTGGTCAGTCTTGTTGGCTGTAACTGCTGAAAGTCGCTACACAGGTGTCGTTTGTGCATAGTGGTCGAGATCGCGCACCCGTCGCTGCGCGCAGTGTTCGCATGCGCTACGGGCATCGCGTACGGCGTGGGCGGCGTGCTGTTCGCGTGGGTGGCGTGGGGCGTGCCCTACTGGCGCCACCTGCTGTGGACCATCCACTCGCTAGCACTGCTGCTGCCGGTCTACTGGCTGCTGCTGGACGAGAGCCCGCGCTGGCTGCACGCGCAGGGTGACGTGGACAGGACCGCCGCCGTCATACGGAAGGCTGCTCGTTGGAACAAGGTGACCGATTCGGATTTATAATTTCGGCCAGGGCAACTAACCAGCGGAGACTTGCCATCTACGCGGGAGATAATAGTGTACAAGTGTGTGCGGAGACACAGTCCCTCAGTCTCATAGTCCGAAAGGACGGCAATCATCCACGACTGGAGAGAGATCATGTGCAGGACCAACGGTCGATCGTGCTTTTTATATAATTTCTGTTAATCATAAATTCCTTATGGAAAAAACCTAAACACTACAACAATAATTAAGATGTAAGGCACATTATCCCCGGTTGTTATCGTCTAGCTAACGCAAGACTACTTATGTAGACAAAACCTTGTAGCCAGGATTATCCATCAGTCACCTGCTCTGAAATACAGCCTTGTGGAATCACAAGTGCCGCACTATCGGTATGTGCCCGACCCAGTTCTTAAAATGGAAATATAACATTATAATGGATCGATCCATCATCACTAACAGGAACAAGATAACTGATTTAGTGGTGGTGGATCGATTAGAACGAGGTGCAGTGATTGTTGACATAGCGAAACTGTCGAGCCAATGTTGAACTCGGGCAAATAATTGCAGATAATCGTGAACGAGCAGCTGATGAGCAAGCTGAAGGACGACACTAAGGCGGAGGCGGAGGAGCCTCGGCAGAGCCCGTGGCTGAGCGTGGTGCGCTCGCGCGTGCTCATGTGGCGCCTGGCGGTGTGCGGCTGGTGCTGGGCCGCCACTACCTTCGTGTACTACGGGCTCACTATCAACTCCGTGGCGCTGTCCGGCAACAAGCACGTCAACTTCGCGCTCAACATGTCCATGGAGATCGCCGCCTCCGTGCTCATCATGATGGCGCTGGAGCGCATCGGACGCAAGTTGTGCATCTTCATTGCATTCCTACTTTGCGGGGTCGCTTGTGTGTCACCGTTCTTCATAAGTAAGGATTAACATAATGATTATTATTGGAATAACAGGACAAGTCGGTCATCCTGGTAAATTTTACGATTTGGCGAGCCTTCGGAGACCGATAACAAATAAAATCATGATCGCAACTCAACTAATTAGGAATGAGCCCCTAGAGCTAGCAGTTCAGTACTCTTGTCAGTTATTCCCATGGGTTGACCCAGCTTTCATGATTTCGCTATTATAATAGTAACCAAAGAAACGATGGATGAACTGTATGGACTGTGCAAGATGATATTATACCTTTCAGGGGCTGTCTACCGAGATGTAACTAATAGAGAAGTATACAGATAGGAGCACTATTGCTTGAATAAAACTTGTTTTGTCTTCAAGTTGCTGATTGCATAAACTCTAGTGGCGAGGAAACCTTTTTATTTTTCATGTACTTTAACGTTAACGTCGTAGAACTGCACATTATGTGTTTCACAAATGTGAAGGTCGACTGGTCGCAACTCGCAAGCATGCATGTCGCATGTGTATACATGTTGCGCCAGCCCCAAATCCCACGAATAATATTAGGTATATATGTGAAACTTTGTATGTTTAAAGATTTGGATGTTTGAAAACAGCAGCGATTTGGATATAATATGGCACACAAGTGTCTAATCTGGTTTACCACGTAGGATACTTTTTAACCCGGTAGCACATTCCCATGGGATTATTTACGAACTCCACGTGAGCGAAGCACCTAATAAAAGCTAATACATTGAATAAAAGAAGGATAGCTCTTAAACATCATTCTCTAGTTCTTGCCAGAGAATGTTGATTTTTTGTAATGTGTAAAAGTTATGCTTAAGCCACCATTCCTTTGTGCCCAGATCATGACAACACGTCTCTGGGGCTGTTCTTCGTGGGCAAGCTGGCCATCACGTTCGCGTTCAACTCGCTGTACGTGTTCACGGCCGAGCTGTACCCCACGTCCGCGCGCAGCTCGGCGCTGGCTGCCTGCTCGCTCATCGGCCGCGTGGGCTCCGTGCTGGCGCCGCAGACGCCTCTACTGGTCAGTGTATGCGACACATCATCACGAGACTCTGATTATGAGCTTAAGGCGAAAGCACCAGGGTAGCCAGCAAATTCAAATATTCTAACGTTTTATCAATTTGCAGGTACCTAGCTATATAAGGTGTATGTTTCGCGACCGTAACACGTTTGACAAACTACAGTAGAGATGACACGAATTATTACTATTGAAATCATCAATACAACTCTCTTAGTTCAAATTAGAGAGATTTATCGATGACTTGAATGATTATCATTCCAAAAATACATCTATCTACTAATCTTCTACTTCTACTAAGTATGGACGAGTGAGTATGGATGTATAGATGTGTGTTACTCTTTCACGCAAAAACTACTGAACGGATTTGGATGAAAGGGTGTAGCAGGTTAAGTATTGAAAATGTGCCCCAGAGCCAAATGTAATGAATATGATATTGTTAAGTACGCTGCTCGTTTGCATTACTATTTATGTAGTTTTTGACTGCCTAGCTCTAACTCTCATTGAGTAACCTTGGAAAATGTCCTAATAACAGGCAATTTTTGAAACTTTTCGTTCTCTAAAACTAATAGAGCTAGGAATGTGATTCAATATCATATTCATTACATTTGGCTCTGGGGGCACATTCTCAACAGTTAACCTGCTATACCCTTTGAAACGCAGTTAGCTTATAACCTGAATAAACACATAGAGTACTTTTATCCCGGTAGTATGTTCCCGCGGGATATTTTCCGACCTCCACGCGGGCGAAGCCGCTGGCAAAAGCTAGTTATTAATAATTACAAAAAAAAAGAAAAACACGGAAATGAATTTTGCGGGCTACCTACTCGTATCGCCTTCAGTCGAAATTCTAGCATATGAGTCATCGTGAGTTCGTCACATAAGACAAGCAATGTTCCTCATGATACATTTGTGTTAGAACATGTACGTGCAAGCGCTGCTGTACGGCGTGTGCAGCGGCACGGCAGCGCTGGCCGTGCTGTGCGTGCCCGAGACGCGCGCCGCGCGCCTGCCGCAGCGCGTGCAGGACGCCGAGCGCCTGCGCGCCGCCGAGCCCGCGCTGCAGCTGGGCCCGCCGCCCGCGCGCGCGCCCCGCGTGCTCTCCGCCGACACGTGACGCGCCCTGCTGCTGCTCGCTCGCAAGTAACTCGTGGCAGCTGTGCCCAGCGACAACTTGGGGACTGCTTACTACTCACGACGAGGTCCAATAACAGACGATAGCATAGGAAACGCCGTCGCTCCCGGCCTAGCCTGCTGGCCACTGATCCGGCGACACCAGGGTGCAGCACGTCCATCAATGTCTCATTTGTAGCATGTCGGAAAATAGTTATTTGTATTTTCTGTTGTGTGACTGATCTCATAGTGACGTTACATTAGGTTAAGGACTCGAACCTGCAGTAATGGTGGGGAAGAGGAGAGCTATGCTATGCCACAGTATAAATGTGAACAGTGTGGAAACTAGGCATATTTTTCGAAATAATAACCGACGGACGCTCCATTGGAGTGTAAGGGTTGTCTCTCTTAGTCTTCGTAAAAAAGAAAACTGTTTTTTGGAACGAAGTGCTATAACGCGTCATGCAGAAAGAGTTCACTGGTAGAAATCATCAAAAAAACTTTCATACTCGTACATGTTATACGACATTCTTCAATGGTCAAAATGTAAATTCAAGGTGGTGGTTGCAAACATTTTCTTTTAGTTTTAAATCATATGTGAGAAGAAAACTTGTTCCTGACCACGCGTCTTTTAAATGAGAATTAATAAAATTTTATACTTACTTATTTCATAACAAGAACTGCAATAATATTAATAACAAAAGCTTTAAATCCGGTCGTTTAATGCATCATCCGATTAGTACCACAAATAACTTTTGCTTGAGGGTTACGAATTAAACTGTATAGGTGATATTGCTGCCGTCCACTAACTAAAAGGCAGCTAAGTGCAAAAAGTAGTTTTCGAGAAAACGCAAAAATAAGTGGGAATTGATGTCTCTTGAAAACTATGCTACCTAGGAACAAGGTTGCAAGTTATGTACGTAGGCACAGTCTTTTTGCACAATATGTGATTTAGTTTATTCATTTATATTAATCACATTTTATTTAAATTCAGTTTCTAACTTTTAGCTAAGCATTTTTTTTTCATTTTTACATAATATACTGCACTATAAGGCCGCTAACCATACCTTAACTGCTTTATAGTAAAGCAATTTCTTGTAGCCGCTACGTCTTGTACTTATAGTAAAAGTTATCAAAATATACTTAGTTATAAAGCAGTTAAAGGATTTTAATAGACTTATAGCCTAGTAAGTAACACTTGGAAGACTAACTTCGCTTACTTAGAAAGCAGTTATGGGATTTTAAACGCTTTTAAGCTCGGTATTGTAAAACATATTTTTATACTGGTTCTCCTATTGCTCAACTAGAAGGCAGTTAAAGACATCTCGCTCGCAATTAACTGCCTTTTAAATAAGCAATTGCGGGTAAAAAGTTGAAAAGTTAAATTTTATGAAAATCAGAACTTTATTTATTAATAAAAAATAATAGATAATCAGTACGTCTAATTAAATTGTGTAGGAACTTAAAAAATAGCTTATTATTTAATTAAACAATATAAAATAAAATAAAACAAGTTTAATCAAACTTTTACAAATCTTATTCAGTAATTAGATCACAATTACATCTTTAATAATAATCAGTATTCGCGAAACCATAGGAAAAATTATATTATAATTATTTTAAAAAATACCCAAAACATGTAAGTATCGTTTTTGAAAGCTTTATGGCACATGACACTTGGTTTCAAATTCTTATGCACTTATGAAATAAACATATCACAATCAGAGATCAATAATTGCAAAGTTGAAATAATATAATTGTGCGTAACACATAACGTCATAATCAACGATATGTTTAGACTCTTTATATGTGATCGGTATAGCTCATAGCCCACTTTGTATTCTGGATATTTCGAACAAAAGTCAGAATACATAAACGTAATTTTAATTTCACTGGGCAAGTAACGACGATGAGGAGCGTCTTCACGACGATAGTGCGGTGCAGCTGGATTGAAAGATTCAATATGTTCCGTAATAATATCTCTATTAAGAGCTGGAGTCTTTACATGCATGCCCCGTTTATCAATATCTATGTCGGGATTAAGAGAATTATGCAATATTTTGTCATTTTTTTGCAGTAACCTAAAGTAGTTAAAATAAATACTTTGCATAACTTCTTTAAAACTCCATCACTCTTTTGTAAAGTAAAAGCTCTTTTTGCATTTCTCTTAGGCTCCTGAACATATATTCTCTTAGGAACTGCTACCGTATAATTACTTCTTATAAATAAGTATTGGATGATGACACATTCTTTCAGAATGTGTCATCATCCAATACTTGTTATTAATATCCAAACGTTCCTCGGGAGTAAATATAGTTGAACAACATTTTGTACACTTCATATCACAGCCTGTTTTTACATTGTACTTGCTTCTGCGTTCCTTTTCCTTCTCAACTAATCTATCTTTCAAGCTGGTATCATATTTATTTCTCTTTGTGGAAGATGGTGGTGCTAAATTTACTAAATCTGTAGAAATAGAGCAATCAAAAATAGATAAAGACGTAAGTCTTTTCTTAGGTAACCGATGTCCAATAATCTCTTCTGTTCTTGTAAATTCTTGAGTATGTCGTCGCAGAGTCTGTAATGGTTGGTAGTCCTTATCCTTAACAGAGTCATCACTGTGATAATCTAATATTTCTGGTATAATGCAGTGAGAAGAAGATGGCATCGGGGAAGGAGGGGGCATTGATTCGTGGCAGTATATGGAATGTGTTTCACGCTGTTGAGTTAATGTTTCTATTGTAAGCTTCAGAGTTTCTTCTGGTTGGCTATAATTATATGTGATTTGTGTTTCATTGAATTTTTGAAACACTTGTGATGTCATCGAGTAAGAATCTTGGTAGAGAAGATTAACTAAATCGTTGTTGTTCATGGGGGGTACTTTGATTCTTTTTGGCTAATATTAGAGCAAGTGGAAATGCGTATAGGTAGATGGCATGCTGTTAGTGTCAAGGCGTTGTGCAGTTGGAAATTCCTGGTCCACCAACACACTATTCATCATAGTTTGGATCCTTGATGATACACAGGAACGTCTAAAATACAATGAAATATAATCGACACATCTCTTTCGCACTAGTAGGTATAAAACAATCAGCAATCGAAACAGATACCTACAACAACAATTACGATGAACTTAGAAACAGTAGGTACTCTCTTGCAATAGGTAGGTACATAATGAAAACTAGCAGCACGCGTTTTACCTGTGCAGGTATTGCGGAATACATAAAAATATATGGTAACGAAAACAGGCATTTATAAAGTTAGATAAATTAAAAACCATTCATTCGTTTTTGCTTAGATTTACAAACATCCAAACATACTGTCGTATTTATAATAATATTACAAATAGCTATTTATTACAATAAATGAAATAATAATGTCAGCTTACCTTTGCATATTTTGCGCCATTCTCGTAATTGTGGCGCCAAAAATCAAGAGACGCGCCGCACGTCCGTCCGCTAACGAGCACCCGAAGTGAAAAGGAAAGAATTATAGCCTGAGCTGGTCAAACTCAAACGCAAATCACGAGCGTTTAACTGCTTTTTAGTCTAGTATTGTCGTTTAGCTGCTTTCTAGCGATTGATATTTAGCTAATACTAATTTCAATACATAACTTAAAAGCCGCTATTGGCGTATAACTGCTTTCTAGTGTAGTTTTTCTTGATAACTGCTTTATAGTTAAGGCACGATGTTCAGATGGTTATTTGTGACACAATACATGAAGGTAGTTAAATACGCTTAGCTGCTATTTAGTCAAGCATGACTAGATAACGTACTTTTAGTTAAGTAAATTTAGAAAAAAATGATACATCAATTTGCCGTTAAAGTATGTTAACGTCTTTCTAGAGAAGTATTGTGGCTTAGCCGCTTTTTAACTAAGGGAGTTACGAAATTTATGTGGTTTAACTGCTCAGCAATGTTCTGTATCTCTAAAACTATAAATCATAGAATAATGATTCTTACACCAAAAGATAGAACATCGAAAGTTGTATAAGCCTACATTACAAAGTGAAAAACGACCAACTGTGGCTTAGCGGCCTTTTAGTTAGTGGACGGCAGATTGTATGTATTTTATTACGAGATACGCAACAGCCTTGTCATTTTTATAAAGATCGCAGCGGTCCGTCGCGTTAGAGATAAAACTATAATGTACCCACACGTGTCAACATGGCCCCCCTGACTGAGAGCACCGTGTGTACACGACTGACGCTCTGGCACCTTGTAGATCGCGCGTCTAAGTGAGTGCGCCTTTAGAACTAGTTTAATTTCTTTTTTTTTTATGACATCGGTTTGGACCCGACTTGCTTGTGGCTACCTTAATAAATGAAATAGGGCTTCCAGCTAGGGCTAAAAACTAAAAACTAGAGCGACGCTAAGGGTACCCCCTGTGGGACGCACCTCGGCTCAGGGCATTGCTGGTAGAGCACAGGAAGGGACGAGCTGGATCGGAATGATTATTATTTACGGGCGAATATAAAGCTACAGGCTCAGCGGCGCGGGCTGGCTCGAGCAAAGGTGGGGGCGAACATGTAGTTCGTAGTTTATGTACTGTCCACATTTATACTGTCGCAATGCATACTAATACCTTTATTATTGAAACTCACAAGGAACTGGTTCTATTAATTTTATTATTTTCTAGTACCTACATATAACTTATACTGACTGAATAGGAGCATGACTTGCAGCTGATCCTGGACGACCTTGTCGATTCTTCTGTACATAATGTTCTCGGGATGAACTTGGACAAATATCAGGTTATGTTCAACGATCACGTTATTCCGGGGCCGATTGCTGTCAATGGCGGTGCTCTCAAAGTTGTTCGAGAATACATATACCTCGGGCAAACTTTGCAGTTTGCTAAGAGAGTTGAACAACTTTGTAAAGGAAGTGTTTGGGAAGCTTCGTCGAATTTTCTAGTCACGTCTTCCGCACAGCCTAAAGCCTAAACTCTTCAACCAGTGCGTCCTACCTGTAATGACCTACGGAGCCGAAAATTGACCACTCACGGTACGGCTGGTCTATAAATTCAAGGTCACTCAGCCAGCTATGGAACTAACTATGCTTGGAATCTTTCTGAGGGAAAGAAAGAAGAAAACCAAAGTTGTCGACATAGTTCACCGAATTAGAAAGCTGAAGTACCCGTAGAAACGATAACCGTTGGGGTACACGTGACTTTAAGGGAGGACGCCCTCAGGCTAGGTGGAGCGACAATCTTCGCTAGATGGCTGATAGCAGCTGGATGAGAGTTGCCGAGAATCGAGCCGAATAAGTAACAGGAGAGGCGTATGTCCAGCACTGGGCTGCTGTAGGCTGATGATGACTTACTTTTAACTAAACTGTGCAAACTGTGATAATTGTGTACTTACCGGCAATCAATAAACGAGTTATAAACATAACTGTAAATGTTTTGTCTCCTGGGTTGAGAAGAATAAACGTATAGACCGGTGTTACATCCATAATTAACGCACGCATGTCAAATTGGTCGTGTTTCATCTGGATTGTCTAGAAATTTCATAGGACGACCCGAGTGCCAACAAAATACAAAATGTCCCGACCAGCAGTATCTTGTATTCTTTTAGTCAGGAATTTTAAATACCGTGCGTAAACAAACTTATCTAGCTCCCATTGGTTGAGCGGAACGCGCTCGCTACGGTGCGGGGTGCGGTGTGATTTTTCTGAGAAGATGACTTTCCAAAAGACAAGGATATCTTACATGTCCATAGAAGGGCATATTTTTTCAAAAATGCAAGCAAAACGACTTCAATTTTTTTTTTTAAGTATTTGGTATTGTTGCAATAAATTTTGTCCAGACAGTAACGGTAAATTGAGCACAGATATTTTTTATTCTTCCCATCTGGCAACCCTACTGTCAGACCGATTTTTAATGATTGTGAAGATAATTTACGTCACTTGTTTTTGACGTGTAGGTAAAGCACTGACCTCTATCTAATACGCTGGACTGGCTACCGCTATCAATTTATTGTGCCTATTTGAAAATCGCCATTTTGGCGCTGACGGCAGCGGTGAGGGGGAATGGAACTAATACTAGTGATATACAACAAATGGTTTGTTATCGATAAAAACTTCTCTGATATCGACTACAATGATAGAAATATTACCAACGCTATTTTTGTTACTATTTTCTATAAATTAAATTGGTTTAGATAATTATTAACATGTAACATTCGTGTTGTCTTCTAAACGTAATGTTTTTAAAACGTGGAATACGTTTTATAACATAAAATACGTTAAGATTTACTAAAATCATAGATAATTAATTTAAAACAAGTAATATAGGCATATATTTTGTTACTAAAACACAAATAAAAAGACATGTCTGCACTAGTTGAGTACCTAACTAAACCAATGAACTATAGATAGTCGTAATAAACAGATATTTTACATATAAAACATAACTTGAAATAGCAGTATATAGTACTGTTTATGGACTGTAATTCATAATAAGTTGACCCCTTCCTTGTTCTCCTTAGGGCAGATTTTAGCAACGTCAGATATCTTTTATCCTGGGAATTAAATCGACGTTTGACAGTTTCAGTACGAATGAACTGTCAAAAATTCAAAATGTATTCTCTGGATATGACTTATTCTAGGTATAAAAGTTTGGTGAAATTCGCCCTTTAACGGATAAAAGTTAACTATCGGATCAATAAATAATAAAATTCTGTAAAATAGTAAATTAAGTACCTCTAATTGTCTTATCGTGCACTCTTTAAAGGAAGGGATTATCTTTTACTAGTCAGATACCGTATGTCGCCATGTGGTACGAGACACAATAAATTTTTATTAGGTCTGTAATTACGGTAATTAACTTGTAACAACTTAATTACCGCAGGGGAGGGGGACAGGGAAATAAAAAAGCATTCTGAAATCACATATTTTATTAAATTAAAACTTACTGTCGAGCCCATATTATTTGCCGAGTCAAAAAATGTCTAACCTTCTCTCCAGTTATTAATAAAGAATATTTTTTTGACACTAATAAGATTGCAAATGGCCGTTGTTTGTTGTATTTGAGCTAAGCGTCTCTGCGAAATAAAAAGTTTTCCAATACATTGTTTGGAAGTCTCATTAATATTAGAGTCGGGTATTGCCCAAAATATATGTAAAAATTCACCTAACTCGGTTTGTAACGAGGATGGATCATCGTCGTCAAGGCGGTATTTCTTCGTAGTACGCATATTTTCAGCATTCGTAAAATCATCAACATTAAATTTATTTATTTTAGCACGCTTTGCACTGGAATTAGTTAATATGGATACATTATTGTCCTGAACGTTGCCGGTAGAAGTTTTTATTTCGTGATGTATTAATAACTGTTTAATTAAAACTTACTGTCGAGCCCATATTATTTGCCGAGTCAAAAAATGTCTAACCTTCTCTCCAGTTATTAATAAAGAATATTTTTTTGTTTCTGCGAACAAACGGATGTTTACATATTTAGTTATTATTTCTTTTAAAAGAATATTTAAATGACTGTGAAAATTGTCTGAGACATAACTATCTCTAAAATGATCTTCTAGCTCAGGAAACAGTTCATTTGTTTTTGTTAAGAGGTTCCTTATTACCTTTGCAGTGAGTACTGCAGGAAAATTCAACTCTATAGGTGGTTTATTTTTATTATATTTACATGCTTGTCGGAATAATGATTCCACCATAAAACAAATATTGACTACACTCACAGAGGGCACAGTTAAACCACCTCTCTGCTTTTGGATAATAAGTAATAAGATTTTGGGGTGTTCTCGTAGCGGTGATCTAATTTTACACTAGAACAGATTTCCGCTAAAGTTCTAGATATCTTTGGTGTACTACAGTTGCTTGTGTTGTAACTTGTGCTTGGAACTGTAACAAGAAATTATATTTCATTACTTATATTATTCAAAGAAGGATGATTAGATAGTGAAAATATCATTGAAAATAATTTGGAAAGGTATGTCATCATCATCATTTCAGCCGAAAGACGTCCACTGTTTGACATAGGCCTCCCCCAAGCGTCGCCACATCGGATTCTAGTGACTCTCATCAGGTCATCGGTCCACCTTTACGTTTTCCGATACGCAAAGAACATGCGATATGAACGCGTATATTTAAAAAAAAAATTACACAAGGGCACAAAATTAAACATTGTTTAGTATTAGTATTTAACCACTGTTAGTCGCCAACTTAGTACATCAGTAAACCATGTTCAGTGTTTTAGATAAATTTTTTTTACATAACTACCTGCATGGGCTTCACATGGCAATATTTCTTTTGGATTAACTTCAATATATTTGCAATCATAATTTGTTAACCCGACTTGCACAGGTACTAAAGGTAAATTAAATTTATCCAAGTTCATTTCAATATCACTCTGGCATTGGTATCTCGTTGGTTGGTCAGCGTCTTTAAGCATCTCAGTTTGTACCAAGGACAAATTAGTTTCTGAGAAAAACAAAAGTTTTATTTTATTAAGATAATCAATAATATTTCTTGGATACCGACAAAGTATTTACTTAGGTACTATGAATGTACACTCACCAAGAAATATTGTGGGGATACTGCATTTTTTCAATGTAGTCCGTGACTGATGTTTTATGAAACATCCATCCGTGAAGTGTTTAGAACAAAGATAATGATACATGGTTGGAGTCCAATTGACAACCTTCATATTTTTTAACCAAAGTTTGAGAGTGTAATCGGAGGGGAACCTGTAATTAAAAGAAACATTATAGTAGGTATGGGTAAAAAATTAAAATAATATAGTATATCTATAATTATATAGAACACTTAATGAGAATTATGAATCATAGGTGTTAAATTATTTGTTATTGACTCTAATAATAATAAACCTTAAAGTGTTTTGCTATTATTACAGATCATAATAATGTGCGTATTATTATTTTAACAAAGATGATAAACATTATTGTTAAGCATGTTTTTTTTTTACATCTTAATATAATATTACGAAAGTATCGATATGAATTTTGACATCCCTAACAAAAGTTATTGGTTAAGTAAAAATGTTCGTAAAATCCCGTAAACTCGAACAGAAGCAGTGTATTTTTACAATAATAAACGTAAACGTTTATTATTGTAAAAATACACTGCTTTAAGCGGTTTTCTAATAAGTATTTATGATTTAGATACACTTACTTGTGAAAAGTGACACCACTGCCTTTTTCGTATCGTGTTTTACAATATACGCACGATTTCATGTTGGACGAACAATACAAGCTATGTTATAATCACTGTCATTATTATAACACTTTAATCTAAATCACAATCACAGTAAATACTTTAGAAAACTTTTTATTTCGCAGAGACGCTTAGCTCAAATACAACAAACAACGGCCATTTGCAATCTTATTAGTTCTTAGAACTCTCACTGGGGGCGCTTTGAATCGGCACAGCAAATAGTTGTCATTTTGTATGGGATAGCCAGTCCAGCGTATTTTATAGAGGTCAGTGAGGTAAAGGCTAAAGTAACAACGCAACGCATTGCAAAAATTCTTCTTAGCTATATGTTTTAGTGACTGTATATAGAAATATTCTTGGTATTTTTTTGTAAATATCTAAGTATATTAAGTGCTTAAATACTTACTTGCCTTGCTGTAGGTAGGTAAAATATAGAAAACAACTTCCATAACAAACTTTAATCCTTTCCCGTCTTCGAATAAAAATATTTAGTCATCATTAGAAGAAACATATCGCATGACAATAATACGTATTGACAATCACTTTAAATCACTGCAAACAAAAATAAATCTTCCTCAGCTTTAAATTATAAATTTTATGAACCTAATTCGAAGTCAAAAAAATCTATACCAAAAATAAAATACAAAATATTCTATACAAGATAGTACACTAAATGATATTTACATCAATCATTAACATTATGCATATGCAATATACTGTTCGAAATTGAGCATTTACTGTCTACGACACTAGAAGGGCACGTTGTGTGTCGATGATGTGTACACAGCCGTTAGTATATGTGGCAATATAATAGCAGCGTTAGTCGTTGCTTGATTACACCGCCAAACGTGCGGCAACACGTTTATCAACAGTTTGCAATACATATATAGACAGTGTTAAAACGATACGGGTTTAGTTAATTAGCATCGCGTCGGATGTACGAGGAACACAACACGCCCTTACATCCTGTATAATACACAAACACTACAATACACCCTGTATACCCTTGTGGTTTATTTGTAATGTACCTATTACCTTAGACGTTATCTAGACTCAGTCTTAAGATTACTATAACCAACACTAGCTTATCACAACGACTATATACTTATTATGATAACTATTCTAAGCCTATCTACATACATTGTACATATCTACGTCATCGGAGGCTCGTGTGCAATCACTGCGATGTTAATACTGTGCAGTAGGAACTACGAACATCTCATTGGTCCGTAGTTCGAGTGAGCAAAACACAGGTCGCTCTTAGAACCTGATACTAATCAACAACTATAAAAGGTCCGTCCGTTTGCGAGAGAAAGAGTGTTGGATTTATTATTTATCATTATGTGGCGCCATATTTGTTAAGGTCGCAAATCATATTTTGTTAAATGTACAGCTTGACACTGAGCTGCAAATAGTAAAAATATGTTTAATAAGTTGGACGTTTGACCTTCAATATCTCCGTAACAGGTATGATGCAAAACAATAAATTATCACAATAACGGGAAGAACAAGTGAGTCTCGGCTTCCTTAGGGATATTCTCACACCTATTACACCAACACAGCAGAGTGTCGCCGCGGAGCTAGCGTGCGAGCGGCGCGGCGTGACGTCACGTGCTGTCGGGCTGCTTGAGCGGGCGCAGCTCGTGGGCGGGAGCGGGGGGCGCGGGGGGCACGGGGGGCGTGAGGGCGCGCGGCTGCAGGCGCGCGTACACCAGGCGCAGCGCCGCCAGCGCCGCCAGCGTGAGCGCCGCCGTGCTGCCGAACGTGGCCACCGGGCCGCGCCGCGCGTACACCGCCGACACAAACACCGGGCCCAGCGCGCGCGACAGGCAGCCCGCGCCCGTCAGCACGCCCATCCACACGCCCTGACCGACAATACAACACATATATTTATTTGCACTTGCAAATAAGCAAGCTTCTGCCCGCGTTGATGTCGAAAATCACCCCTCGGGATCGTGTTATCGGTGGCAAATGCCAATGAAAGTCCCGTCAAAATCAGTCTAGCCATTTCGGAGATTAACCCGAACAAACAGAATGACAGACTCGTACTGACAAAGTAATAAAACCTAATGGTAAACCTGAGTAGCGAATATAATATACTTTCGTATACCTTTAGTAAACAGCTTTTATTTATAGCATCTTTGAATATTTTGGTTACTGATTGATAATATTCATTAAGGGTCGGTTCACATCTGACGGAAGATGCGCCGAGCGTATCATCTGTCGCGTCTATTCAGTTTAATAGTGTGTTTTCATATCTGACGGAAGATGCGTCGGGCGTAACTTGTACTTCCGTGATAAATCGTTCTGTATCAAATATTTTCAATGCAAAAAAACTTATAACAGTCTGTACACAAACGATCTCCGCTGATATTACGCCTAGTCTGAATGCGTCAGTCAAAATACACGTGGCGGAACGTTGCCGCTCTTTACGTCGGCCGACAATGCGTCGACGGAAACGGAACAGACGCTGTACGCTCGACGCACTAACGCATCTTCGGTTAAGTGTGAAAGGTTGAATGTTTTCTCATATAAATGTCTGTTCTGGCGTTACGCGACCGATGATACGCTGACGCATCTTCCGTCAGATGTGAACCGACCCTAAAACTAAGGGTCGGTTCACATCTGACGGAAGATGCGTCGGGCGTAATTTTGCATTTCCGTGATAAATCGTTCTGTATCAAACATTTTCAATGCAAGAAAACTTCGAACGGTCAGTCAGTACATAAATATCTCCGCAGATGTTACGTCTAGTCTGAACGCATCAGTCAATATACGCGTGGCACGACGGTGCCGCCCTTTACGTCGGCCGACAATGCGTTGACGGAAACGGAACAGACGCTGTACGCTCGACGCACTAACGCATCATCGGTTTAGTGTGAAAGGTTGAATGTTTTCTCATATAATTGTCTGTTCTGGCGTTACGCGACCGATGATACGCGACGCATCTTCCGTCAGATGTGAACCGACCCTAATAGTAAGAAAAGCCGAAACGTGTCGGTGAACTCACCTGCGGCCTAGGTCCCAGCACCTTGGAGAATATGGTCTGTATGAGTGTGACGCCGAGCGAGTAGCCCACGGACACGCAAGCGTAGCCGGCCAGGAACTGCGGCAGCGTGAGGCCGCGCGACTCGGCGCACCACGGCTGGCTGGCCTGCGGGCAGCCGCCGCCGGCCTCGGTCGCGTTGGCGGGCGCCAGCGGCGGGGGCCCGGGGCCCCACGGGATGCACAGCACCGACGCCAGCCCCGTCAGCAGGAAGCCGCCCCACAGCAGCAGAGCTCTGCAACGAGACCACCGCACCACTTAGATCGTCATCAGGAAGGACAAACACTGCTGGGGGCCTACCTTTATGTTTTGATTTCGGAGTGGGTGTTCTCCGGCCTGGGATGGGCAAACGGGTTTGTCAGACTCTTACTGACTATAACCACCTCGGTATTTCCTCCAACACCTACGTCGGGGATCATGGGATCTAATGCGACTTCTGCGATCTCCGGCTGATGCTGTCTCACCTCTAACTCTAGCAAAGAGATTTGGAAAATAGTAAATAAAACTCGGAATAAAATTGACAATAATTTCGAAAATGATAATATAATACTTAAACATAATAATAAAATAATTTGTAACTCTACAGACATAGCTACCATATTTGCGGAAAAGTTTGACAACAGTAAAGGTGTAAACACTGGTAATCCAGAACTGGCTAAGAAGCATTTAATTGAAAATACCGACAGAGTTGATGATTCTATGACTTTTAATCGCGTAATGCCGGGAGAGATTTACAAAATGGTAAAGGGTATGGCTAATAAAAAATCATTTGGACACGATGAAATATCGTTGAGTGTAATCAAAGATAATATAGATATACTGGCATACCCAATATCAGAAATAATAAATAACTGTGTCAATGAAGGCGTCTTTCCTGACCAATTTAAGTTAGCCAGAGTTCTACCACTGTTTAAGAAAGGTGCTAAAAACAGATCCAGGCAATTACAGGCCGATTTCATTGTTACCAGTTCTGTCGAAACTTTTTGAAAAAGTGATCAAATCTAGGCTTTTAAAACATTTAAGTAGTCTAAAAATAATAAACCGTAATCAGTTTGGATACCAAAAAAGTAAAGGGACACTAGATGCAATAGACTCCTTAGTTAATAATGTAGTAAATAAATTAAACAATAAACCTTATTCCTAGACTTAAGTTCTGCATTTGATACTGTAGAACATTGCATTCTAATAGATAAGTTAGAGCATCACGGTATAAGAGGAAATGTTTTAAAACTCTTTAGTTCTTATTTGACAAATAGGAAACAGTATGTCGAAATTAAATCACTTCACGAAGATGTGGAAGAAATTCATAAATCTAAAACATTTATTGTAACTAGAGGTGTTCCGCAGGGTTCGGTGTTGGGCCCCTTATTCTTTACAATATTTTTTAACGATCTAGCTGAATACATTAAAAACATTTTACCAGATGCTAACTTGATCATATTTGCTGACGATACGAGTGCTGTTATAGCTGCTGACAATATGGAGACCTTAAAATGTAAATTAAATGTATTAATAGCTGCTTGTGAAAGCTGGTTTTCTATGAATAATCTTAAATTAAATGTAAGTAAGACAAAATGTATGATATTTAGATCAACTGTTAGGAACAAAACTTTAGTAAACGTAGAATCTTTAGGCAGGCAAATTGAAATAGTAGAAAGTTTAAAATTTTTGGGGGTACAAATTGATTCTTTACTTAATTGGAAGCCAGAACTAGATTCAATTACGAGTACAATAAGTAGTGCGTGTTATGCTATCAGATCTCTGAGAGATATTTTGCCTATTGCCCAACTGCGTACCGTCTATTTTGCTCTCGTTGAATCTAAACTTAGATACAGCATAAAATTTTGGGGAAACAGCTATAAATATAATATTAAGGCAGCCTTTACGATACAAAAACGAGCATTAAGAACCATGCTTCGTTTAAAGCAGATAGCATCATGTAAGGAGTATTTTATTAAACTTGGAATTTTAACGGTACCATGTCTCTATATTTTAGTTCTCCTTACTCATTTAAACAAAAACATGAACGAGTTTGAAACAGACGATGAATGAGAAAATAGAGTAGATACTCGCAGAAAGGATCTTCCTACTATTCTGCAGGCAAAGCTTAATGTTGTCAAACACTCGTCACGTGTGCAGTCTGTCAATCTCTTTAATAAATTACCAGCAGAATTAAAAAATATTCAGAATGTGAACATGTTTAAAAACAAACTTAGGTCTTTGTTAATCAATAAAGCCTATTACAGTATTGACGAATTTTGTAATGACAAAAATCTTAAAACAAATGTTAAACAATTAAAAATATTTGTATTGTTCTTTGACTAAGTTATAAATGTTGTTTTTGTATAAGTAATATTTCGCCATTTAAAGTACTTTTGACGCATTTAGCTAGGGATTATTGTTAAGTATAAATAAGAATATTTTATTAAAAATGTATTAATTAAGAAATGTTTGTAATGTTAATATATTTAATTTGGAGAGACGTAATAACTTCGTTGCTGGGTGAGGAACGCTATTGTTTACGTTGCTTCTTTTTGTGTATGTACCTACTGTGCAAATATTTCGACACAAATGTATTTTGTTTATGAAATAAATAACAATAAATAAATAAATAAATAATAATAATAATAAATAAAATGTGATTTGCATGCCCATGTGACGGTAGGACATGGAGGACTCATAAACTTAAACACCTATTTATTGTATTACCCATGTTTGCAAACAAATAAATGATTTGATTTGATTTGATTTGATTTGATTTGAACTTGAACTTGAACCTCCACGGGCCATCTCAAAGTCAAAGGTCAAAGTAAATTTATTTGCCCAAACATGTGTACACATACAGAAATTACAACGTGCATGCAGGATAACATACAAAAGAAAATATAAGTTCAGACATGTTAGCCACATATTATGGCGTGCAAATATTAGTTATAATCAGATTGTTAATAATTTAGGTAATCCAGTCAATATCATTAATTTACCTTGAATTTAGCAAACTGTAACAAATTATGAATGTCAACAATAAACAAAACTAATATAAATCAAAATTTAAAAATAATTTATGTCTAAATACATGGTTCTGTCAGAAATTCATTAATATAATAATACGCTTCGTTGGTTAGAAAAGACTTTACTTGTTTTTTCAATTGTAAATTATTAGCTCCTTCCAACTCTTCGGTAACTTATTATAAATTATGGGGGCCATAAAAAAAACACTACACGCATAAGTGCAGTCCTACTACTATGCACACAGCGGTCGCAGCCTTCGATTTTGGGGGGGTCGCCATGAGTATTGAAGAATATTTTAACAATTTTTTTGCAGCAGCAACAAATTGTAGTATCAAAAACTTTACCCCCAAAGTCAGTATCACGGTCTTTGGGGGGGGGGGGGGGGTCATGACCCCTAGAACCCCCCCGCTCGGACCGCGCCTGCACAGAGCTGACTTTGATCACGCCTGTTTCTGGGAAATTTATCTGCCATTCGCGAAAATAAATTGCTATTATTTCTAACAAATATTACTGACTCCAGAATATAAAGAGATGCCAATGTCAATATTTTATAGCGTATGAAATAGGGTTTACAACTAGTTTTTAACTTAAACATCCCTCTGAGGCATCTCTTTTGTGCTTTAAATGCAACTTCTTTGTTAGCCGAGTTACCCCAAAAGATAACACCGTATCTGAGAATGGATTCAGTTAACCCGTAGTAAGCAGTTAGTAGTACATCTATGTTAACAGCCCGAGGCAGATTGTACAAGGCGTACGCACAACTACTTATTCTCTTAGTCAGGCTCTCTACATGCGCCTTCCAATTTAAATGGCGATCTATTGTAAGCCCTAGAAACTTAGTTGTACTAAGTGTGTCAATTGTAATGTCATTATATTTTATGTCAAGATTGGGAAGAGTCAAAACGCCCTAGCTAAAATTCATAATTACGGTCTTATTTAAATTTATTTTTAAATTATTATTGTCTAGCCATTCTATAGCTTCTGTTAACGTCATATTTATGTCTTCTTTATAAAAACTCCTTTCATTACAAGGTATAATTATTGTACTGTCATTCGCGAACAGTGTCATAGGATGTATGATTGCCATCGGAAAGTCATTAATATAAAGTGTAAAAAGCGGTGGTCCTAGTATACTTCCTTGTGGAACTCCGAAGATGACGTTACGTTCCTCAGATAGAAATATTTCTTCTCTTTTGGTGCTTCTATTAATTCTGCTTATTTCCATCATTTGTTTTCTATCGTGTAAGTACGATTTGAAGAGCTCAAGGACATTTTCTCTTACACCGTAAGCATCAAGTTTTTTTAGTAAAATATTATGTTACACATAATCAAACGCCTGGGTCATGTCACAAAATATGGCACACACTGGAGTATTTTTATATAAAAAGTCATAAATAGCCATGTTTGTTGTCTTATTTTTCTAAATCCTTTTTGTTCGTAGCAAAGAATATTATTCACTTCTGAATATAAATTGAGTTCTTTATATACATATTTATCAATAATTTTAGAAAATATTGGTATCAATGAAATCGGCCTGTAACATTCCACTAACTCTCTATCTTGCTTTTTGAACAATGGCTTTATCACAGATTTTTAAGGTCATCTGGAAAAATACCTGCGCTTATAGTTATACAAATTTATAATATAACTTAAAGGGCAACAAATTTCCTCAGCTACTGCTTTGAGTATTTTTGTACAAATGCCATCGTAACCTACACTATTTGTATTGTTAAGGGCTAAAGTAATTTTTAATACGTCATTTTGTAAACTTGGAGCCATGAACATAGAATCCTTTCTGTTTAAAATATATTTTGTGACTCAGTCTCTCGAATTACTTAGAGGCTGAATTTTATCAATAAAATAATAATTAAATACGTTAGAAATATATATTGGATCCGAGTTAATTTCATTATTATTAATTCTAAGTTTACTAATATTATTATTTGGAATATTTAACTTCGTTTGATTTATAATTTGCCATGTTGCTTTGGATTTTTTTATGTCTTTATTTTATGGTTATTTTGAGCTCGCTAAGTTAAATTAATAATCAATTTCAACAATTTCGTGTAATTTTCAACCGACGACAAAAACCGGAGGAGGTTCTCAATTCGACGCGTATATTTTTTTTTAATGTTTTTTTTTTATGTATGACCACGCATAAATTTTTACACAGTCGTCCGATTGTGATAATTCTTTTTTTATTGGAAAGGGTATACTTCCAAGGTGGTCCCATATATATTTGGAAAACGAAATCGAACCCTAAGGGTCGGAAAACAGGGGATGATTGATTGTTCACTCACTGATTGTAATGTATAACCACGCATAACTTTATACAGAGTAGTCCGATTTTGATAATTCTTTTTTGTTGGATAGGGTATATACTTTGCCAAGTATTATCAGTACATTAAAGTCACAAAAAATTATAAAATAAAACTTTTTGACAAAACATTAAACCGCCGAAAAAACTGAAAAGCATAAAATAATAAACCTTAAAATTATGAGTCGGCGCGCGGCGCTTTGAGTGATAGACTTTGTTCATTGTTTTTTTAAAACGCGTAGGTGATGAGTAGGTTTTAATCGGAATTGCCACAGTAATTGCTGTTTTTTCTCGCTGCATTTTTTGATACCACGTAATACCCATTTTTGTTTTTTATTATTATTTACCTAGACGATATTTTCGGGGAAGCACTGACTATATGGGTCAAACACAAAACGTGTAGTTCATAAATTCCAAAAAATAAAACTTCACATAATGTTTTGAAAATCAGCCTTTATTTGTGTAACAGTCTCTAATAATCCTTAATAATATCGACATAGATCAGTCTCACATATTCTCTGAAAAAATCTCAATTTTTATTTTTATAAGGCCACAGAAAAGACCTGGTTGTCTACAGATAATAACATAAACCTTATTATGTAATCGTGTTATTACGATTTCTTTACAGAACGTTATTCATAATGTTCAAAATAAAATTCACTTTCGTTATAAGATAAAATAATTATTGAATATTCGGGAATTATCGAAACAAAAAAATATATGTATTAAGTCCACAGAATGGACATCTTTCCTGTAGAAATTCCACAGAAAATACCTAGTTGTGTACAGGTGATAACATATAGCTTATTAAGTAAACAAACAATTATGACTTATGGAAAACAATTTAAAATGATAAAAATATGTAGTAATTATTCCATAATTTAACAAACGATGATCGGATATTACAGTAGGTATCTTGAAATGTAAGAAAGGCAAAATTTCCACAAATGTCCTTTCTGTATATTAAAAAAAATTAAAATATATTTTCATCGTCAGAATCGTCCAATATAAAAGGCATTCTGCGTTTCTTTGGCGACATTTCTACGGAAGACTCAGAGTCGTCTAAGACGATACCACCGCGATGTGCGCTTTTCATAGGTCTATGACTTTGTAAAAATAAGTTTTCAATAGGATTATCAGGTGTTAATCTTTCAGAGAAACCGGGTGATATGGACTTAGTTGTAGCGCTACTAGTTCCTGTACTTGCAGGTGAGTGAGCTTCAAACAAAGGATAACGATTGTTGGAAGGCCCTGCTTGAGGAGATGCCGGCGAAATATTGAAAAAGTTATGATCAGATAATACGGAATTAGTGGGAGAATTTGAAGCTTTAAACTGTATTTGAATCTGTCCAATTTCATATTGCGGACATTTTTCATTAGCTGCGCAATCCAAACAGCTTAATCGCCGGGCATGGATAACATGAGGATTTTGTATATGCCACGTTATTTGATGAATTTCAAGCGTACCTTTAAAAGGACGTGTAGCACTCTCCTGCAAAAGTAGATCGATTTCAGAAAACCTCGACTCGTCGATTTTAAAAACCTGTATACCTTTACAATTTACAGATAAACATGCCATTAAATCATCTAAATTAGACACGTCATTACCCTTTGCGACATGACTATCGCAAATACGCTTGATGCACCCTCCAACACCATCGGGAGCACCTTTCCCATGCCCTCGTTCACTAAAATGCCAAAAAATGGATCTAATAGAAAATTCTTTACTTAATAACGTTGCGATTAAAAAAAACATGGACTTGTTGCGGTATTGAGTTAGGGGACCATCGCTTAAGATGTGTAAAGTTTGCAAATCAGGGGACAGCTCCTTGATTCTTTTTATTATAGCAATTAAGTGGACGCATATAGCAGCTGGGTCGTGTCGCAGGTTCTCCGACGCAGTACAGAAAGATGAACTTTTTATATAATTGTTTGGGGGCTCTAAATTTGTATTATAGTATACGCTTGTATGTAATGAGATTTGCGATTTTGATCCACCAAAATGCGCCGACTGGACCTCTTGTCCATACTTACAATTATAATTTTCCGAGAAGTCTATGTGTAATAATCCCTCAACGGTAGATAAATTTTGTTTAACATGTTGTATGGATTTAATTTGATGAATCATATTTCCCACGTGTTTTCTTAAATTAGGTAAATTTAAGATTAATTTTTCATAGAGTAATTTTTTTGTGGTGTTCACCTTTTCTTTAACCGTTTTTCGACAGTGCTTTGGAGTATTTTTAATAACCACAGGAACGCTTTTTGTGATCCATCTTTCAAACGATACAGTATCATTAACATCAAAAATATTACACTGCAAAGTTTTATTTTTACAACCGGAACATTTATTTTCCAAGCAAGTCAAGTTAAGTGTATTTCTACAGCATAAATACTTTAACAAGTCCGATATAGATTTATAAGGAATCATTTTAGCATTATGAAGAGATTGAATTATAAAACTATTATTAGCGTGTATGGTACATAAGCAAGTGTTTCTGGCATTAACCTTAGGAAATAGGACCCAGAATGGACGATATCTCCGAAAAGTTTCGTACGAGATGTTAATACCAGACTTATTTACAAAGGCTTTATGTAGGTTATTAAGAGAATCATTCAAAAAACGTACTTGTTTCTTAATTTTTTTCCTTGTTATAGTGTCTTTTTTCCCTGATGTAAGTGTGCTATTTCCATCTTGAAGCAAAAAATCTTCTACTGCTTTTTTTGTTTCTTGCACCTTCTTATACTTTCTTTCAGAGACTTTCTTTTCTTTGTGTTTTCTATTAAAATATCTAATAGCTCTCATACGGTACTTTGCCATTTTAGATTCCAGCTCAAGTATTCTTTTTTTTAGGTAGTTATTTTCGAATCGTAATCTTCGCGCGTTGCGTTTGACAATAGCATTCCCAACATTAACTCGCGAAGTTGAGGGACTAGATGGTGGTGAGTTCTGTTCAAGGAAACGTAAAGCATTTTTATTATTTTTTTCCTTCTGACGTCTTAGTTTGGCCTTTTCTCTCCATATTTTTCTGATTTGTCGTTGTTCTCTAGGGGTGTAGTCTCTAATAGTTTTAATTTCACCTTGTTCCTTTTTTCGCTTATATCTTTCCCTGTCCTGTCTTCTTCTTTCTTGTAGTGCTGCTTCATCCATTTTGGCACGTGCACGACGGATACTGAGCTTCTTTTGCTCACGCCTACACCTTTTTTTCTCTTCCTCAGAAAGCTGAATCCTACTTCTACTTGCCCGTGGCATAGTTACTGTAACAATACATAATTTTCATACATTTCCTATAACAAGTTTTAAGGCTGCTTCTTACACCATCTGCCGGTCACATGCATATCACTTATGTGGCAGCCAGCCCGACGGCCAGGCGCCCGGCAAAGCCGGCAGCATGCGTGCATGCGCCATTATAGAGAAAAGGATGTTTTAGCCTACTAAAAGTCATTTAACATCTCTTTTGTAGACAACAGTATTTCCTGTAGACGTCTGGGTCTACAGAAAAGATGTCTACAGGAAAGACATAGCGTAAAAAAACGAAGAAATCATAAAATGTTTTGAGGTTAGAATGAAAGCATGTTGGATTTTGCAAACCTATCCCCAATCCACATAGAGGCTTGCAAATTATATATTTTTTAATAAATCTACTTACCATTAAATACACTATACAGAAAAGATCTTCAAAACACGACCAAAAACTTGTGAATCTTTTAAAATCAATATTTTTTCACCAACGCAGACGCCATTTATCGAAGTCACAAACAAATGAACGACTAACAAAACAGTGATGCCAACATAACCCAATAAAAATATTGGGTGCGTTCGAAATATTTAAAATTGTGCAAGTTTTACGTGTCCACAGTAGGAGACTACAAATATCGGAACACCATGTTTATATGCTTTTATTCGTAAATATGGATTGCTGTTTTTGTGTCTACGCTAATATGAAAACTTGTTTAAATTTCACATATTTATACCATTAAAATAATTTAGTTATGGTTCCGAAAATATTTTTAAACTTCTAACAAACTGAGGTACTAAGGATCCGAACAGTCTACAGTAGGAGACATTTTAATACGAACGAGAACAATAAAATAATTTATATTTGTTCTTATAGTATAAAATAATGTCTAATCTAGTATATACAACATAATCTTACATTATAAAAATACATACGCGCTCAAATAATGTACATCTAGAATTTATGTAACCTGAACACTTTTTCTTACGTTTTTGTGTTTGACCCATATAGTAAAGAAAAAATTTCTAAAAACGCGTCAATAGCTACATTTGGGTCAAGTGTTGTTGCATACACTTCTGAAAACGTCGGACTGTGCAGATAGGCCTATTAATGTTATCTTTATATATCCTACTCCAGCTCCCCCGATCAAAAGTACATACTGTGCTAATTGGGAATTTCATTTTCCGACAAAGCCAGCTCTAATACTGAAGCCTTAATGGATCTGTGAAAATTATGCGCAATATTGTCAATGCATGTTTTGTTCTGCAGACGAGTTGGTTGATAAATCGCCAGTTTCAAGTTAAAGCTTAATAACAGACTTTCGAATTCTATTGACTGATTATTTCTTTTAAGTACATCTATATTAAAGTCTCCCGCCAAAATAATCTTTTTAAAATCCTTTTTTAGCAAAATATGTAATAGCCGTTCTAATTTACTAATATATTCATTGAGATTATTGGCATTAGGTACTTAATAAAATAATGCAAACACACACGATTTTGTGGGTCATTAGTTCAATGGCGCAACATTCAAAGACACCACGTCGATACTTTTGCTATTTTTGGCAGTTCAGAAAATCAATGGTCTTCCGTATTATTAATGTCATTCATATTGTGATGTATGTCAAAGTTTTGCATAATGTCAGTAACTAGTCTAGTAAATCCTTAACTATAGTACGCAGTCCAAGTTTATTTATTCTACTAGAGTATTTATTAAACATGCTGCAATCATATTCCAGATTCAGATTACTGTCCAAAAGAAATGAGTGTCCATATCTAAGTATACGTATATACGTATCAAGTGAGGTGTTGAAACTTACAGCTTAGAGTAGCGCGCATGGAAAACTACGCGTCGCCATCTCGGGCCCTAAGGACGGATATCTCCACCGTCGCCCGTTGGTCTAGCGTCAAATGGGCCTAGCCTATTTAGGGGGGCTGGAAGACGGCGTCACCTGCCGTCCGCCGACGCCCAGCGCACCTGCTGTGGGCAGGGTGAGCAGAAGAGATCTCCTTCTCCCTTTCCGCAGCCTCCTTTTGTGACACTTCTGTTTCGCAGAAGGATACCACCGCGTCCCAGGACTCCTCGCTGCCGACCATCGACTCGAGCACGGCCGGCAGCGACAGGTCACTGCCTAGTTCTGGAACGAGGGCACGGCACGGCTCCTCCCAAACGTACGCCGCGTATGCCGCGCCGGCTCCTTGGTGATCTACCCAAAGCGTTACAACATCGACAGTCCTGAGCGTTAAAGAATGTTGGGAATGTTGCTACTGTATTTTTATTGATTTAACTGATGTTCCACATATTCAAAACCTCTTACATCTCGGAACTGTGGAAGTTTTTTTTTTACATTTTCTTACTGTAGGCTCCTCCAGCCAATCCCCCGTAATTGCATCTAAGTCGTCATGCCAGCGACACATGATATGGTTATAAACAGAGATGTGAGTTATCTAAGATAAATGTATCTAAAATACAGATACAAGATACAAAATACGTATTTTTATCTTGTATCTGAAATACTTTTTTAAAATTCAATTTGTATCTTGTATCATGGACCATTTGTTGGGTATCTTAGTATCTTGTAGATACTACATAACATCACGCCTTGTTTCCCCGAAGGGTTAAGCAGAGGTGTACCTATAGTACACCCACATTTCGCCTGTTATGTGTTCAGTCCCATGTAATAGGGGGCGAGCCTATTGCCATCAACCGGGCACAAATCCAGACTCCGGGCTGCTACTAAGAAATTCCAGATGGAAAAACCCAATAACATTGTGCCCGACCTGGGATTCGAACCCAGGACCTCATGCTCAGCAGTAGCACGTGCTACCACTAGACCAACGAGGCAGTCGATACTATGTTTGCAAAAATACTTTGAGTAATAGTATAGTATACATTTATTCAAATCACAAAATGTGACAAGTTTGAATGGAGACATTAACTTGCCTGCAGCAAATGACGCAGTATTAAACACAGTGTCACATCCGTTCTTTAAAATGAAATGGGTACCAAAAGTACGGAAAAAATATGTAAAAGTACTTTTCCTGATTGAATCAGGAAAAATTTATCGATCTGAAACAAGAGTGGCGGAGACTTTTTTTTGGCTGGGAAATCATCAAATGACTTCTCGTGCTCTGGGCGGAGCGGGAGGGCGTGAGAGACTTTTACTGACTAAAACCCACCCGTGTTCCTTCAGTTACCCATATGCCAGGGCCACGGTATCTCGTTTGATCAATCTCGCGACCCTGTCAGGCATCGGTCCTAGCAAACCCCTTCAGTGCTGCTGACATCTCTTTGAGGCGCGCGTGGAACACTACGCGCCGTCGACACGGGCTTGGTCATTACCGGGCGGCGAGCTACCCCTTGCTCGCAGCCCGCAAGCCCGCGCCTACGTTGGCCGGGAGTCTGCGATCGACTCCCGACGCGCGGGTCTTCTCCTCCTGCGGTGGCTAGGGACGTGAGGCTGCAGAGACTGCCACTCCCTCACGCGCCCCGCCTCTTCCTTCGCGAGCATTACTGCTTCGCAGAAGGAGGTGACGGCTTCCCATGCCCTCTCGCTCCGTACCATGGCTCGCACCAGGGCCGGACGCGAGAGATCACCACCGCCGATCGCATCCACGAGGACACGGCGGTGCTCCGCCCAGGCAGGGCACACCTCCACCGTATGCTCCACAGTGTTCTCCAGACGATCCTCGCAATGAAAATATCCGGGCGTTTCCTCCCACTTTATCCTGAACAGTAACCCCCGAAGCACCCATGCCCGGTGAGAACCTGCGTCAGGCGGAAGGTGAGGACGCCGTGACGCCTCTCTATCCACTCCTCAAAGAGGGGACTTACCGCCGCAATTGTGACGTGATACGTGATACTTGGCAAGGTATACCCTATCCAATAAATAAAGAATGAGCAAAATCGGACTACTCTGTATAAAGTTATGCGTGGTTATACATTATAATCAGTGAGTGAACAAACAATCATCCCCTGTTTTCCGACCCTTTTTTTTTTTTTTTTTTTTTTTCAGGATGGGAAATCATCAAATGACTTCTCCCGCTCTGGGCGGAGCGGGAGGGCGTGTCAGACTTTTACTGACTAAAACCCACCCGTGTTCCATCAGTTGCCCATGTGCCAGGGTCACGGTATCTCTTTCGAACAATCACGCGACCCCGGCAGGCATCGGTCCTAGTAGACCCCTACACTGCTGCTGACATCTCTTTGAGGCGCGCGTGGAACACTGCGCGCCGTCGACCCGAGCTTGGTCCTTACCGGGCGGCGAGCTACCCATTGCTCACCACCCGCAAGCTCGCGCCTACGGTGGCCGGGAGTCCGCTATTGACTCCCGACGTCCGGGGCGTCTCCTCCTGCGGCGGCTAGGGACGTGAGGGCGCAGAGACTGCCACTCCCTCACGCGCCCCGCCTCCTCCTTCGCGAGCATTACTGCTTCGCAGAAGGAGGTGACGGCTTCCCATTCCCTCTCGCTCCGTACCATGGCTCGCACCAGAGCCGGACGCGAGAGGTCGCCGCCGCCGATCGACTCCACGAGGACACGGCGGTGCCCCGCCCAGGCAGGGCACACCTCCACCGTATGCTCCACCGTGTCCTCCAGATGATCCTCGCAATGGAAACACCCGGACGTATCCTCCCGCTTTATCCTGAACAGGAACCCACCGAAGCACCCATGCCCGGTGAGAACCTGCGTCAGGCGGAAGGTGAGGACGCCGTGACGCCTCTCTATCCACTCCTCAAAGAGGGGACTTACCGCCGCAATTGTGGCGTGCCCAGGTTTTCCGACCCTTAGGGTTCAATTTTGTATTTCAAATTTATACGGGATCATCTTCGGAGTATACCCTTTCCAATAAAAGAAGAATTATTACCAATCGGACCACTATGTAAGTGGTGGCATAGTGGTCCGATTGTAACCATAACTTTTTACATAAAAGTTATGCGTGGTCATACATAAAAAAAAACAATAAAAATATGCGCATCGAATTGAGAACCTCCTCCGTTTTTTTTCGTCGGTTGAAAAATAAACTTACATTCAATAAAATGTTGTTTTCTTTCAAAAGTATTTTATCTTTAAAAAGTATTTGAAAGATACATATTTTGTATCTAGTATTTCAGATACCATTCCTGAAAGTTATTTGTATCTGGTATCTGAAATACTTAATTTAAAAATATCTTGCATTTTGTATTCCAGGTACTTTGTGTAAGGTATCTTGTACATCCCTGGTTATAAATATACATGGTTATAAATATTGTATTTAAATAATGAACTCTACTGCTTTAGCTATAATACTAGTCCCCTACGGGCCTACCCCAAGGATAAGGTGGAATGCTGCTACAGAAATACTCGTGGGAGAAAAGTAAGGACAACCTGCTCCGGCAGAGAGAGAATGAGTGGCCATTCTAGCCATGCACACATTTGTACTGCGTGCAATATTCCTACCCTTCATTACAGGAACTAATAGATTCTTGTGATAATGCTTAACTCAGCCAAATTCTAGCTGCTGATTCGACATAAATCCTACGCTATCGATAATTCTACACGCAAAGAAGATAGTTCAATACAGTATAAAGACATAGTCATACCTCTCCTCGAAGATCCTGGTGAGTGGGCCGATAGCGGCGAAGGTGATGCAGGCGAGCACGGCGCCGGCGCTCATGAGCGCGCCCATGTACTCCAGCGCCTGGCGCTTGCTCCACGCAAACTGATCCATGGTCAGCACCGTGGCGAGCGTCTCCAGCAGCACGAAGTTGAACACCAGCACGAAGAACGCCGCCACCAGTGTCCAGCTACTCACTAGGTCCGGCTTCAGAGCTTTTAGGGCATCTTTTTCTGCAATTTATATATTTATGTTTACATGGAGTCGTAAGAGCCGGAGAATGCGAAAAGCAGAGGACAGAGTCTTGTGGCGCAGGCTGGGAGAGGCCTATGTCCTGCAGTGGACAGCAATAGGTTAAGTTGATTGATAGAATCCTACTAATATTATAAATGCGAAAGTTTGTATGTATGGATGTATGGATGGGTGGATGTTTGTTACTCTTTCACGCAAAAACTACTGAGCGGACTTAAACTTGGCTTGACACGCTGCCGCGTGTCTAGATGTTATTATACGTGTGGATATTTTAGAATTACTGGTCGATGCCCCATACAATAGCAGTACGCACCGTTATCCGTGCCTTGCGCTATCATAGCTTCTCTGGCAGCGATCTTCCTCTCCTTGAAGCACCACGGCAAAAAGAGCAGGAAGTTGATGAAGCCGAGCACGGCGTTGATCCAGCCGGCCGCCGTGTACATGTCCAGGCGGAGTGGCGAGGACAGATCCCCAGGCGGCGCGTAGGGCCCGCCGGGGCCCAGCGGCGCAGCGGCCGCCTGCAGCGCGGGGCCCACCACGAAGCCCAGCACCTGCGCCAGCGACACCACGGCCACGGCGCGCGTGCGCTCGCTCACCAGCGTCGCCGACGACAGGTACGACCGCGCCACCGCTATGTTCGCTGCAAGCATACGTTTACTCATTCAGTCATGTAATCCAGCAAGACATGTATTTATAGTGGAGTCATTTTAATAGGTAAAATTTGACGTCTGTCAGTTCATATGAAAGCAAATCGTAAAATTACTCGTATCGGTCATTATTACAATAAATATGTAATCGTAATTGAAAAAAGTTAAGCAATTTTGCAGTTCTAACAAAACGAAAAAAAATAGGTAAAAAACCTTTTTAAGTTAAACGGTTTTATGTTAAACATACATTGCAATGTTTAAGATAAATGTACTAAAAACCAAAAAATAATAAAATAGATACAGTCGTGGGAATTATAAACATATGCATAGACTAGACTAAAATAAAACCGTGGGGCACGTCAATTGTCTACAAATTATCGACTTAATTGTCTACAATCAACGATTGTAGACAATTGACGTGTCGTGGGACACGTCAATTGTCTACAATCGTTGATTGGTTTTATTTTAGTCTAGTCTATGCATATGTTTATAATTCCCACGACTGTATCTATTTTATTATTTTTTGGTTTTTAGTACATTTATCTTAAACATTGCAATGTATGTTTAACATAAAACCGTTTAACTTAAAAAGGTTTTTTACCTATTTTTATTTTCTAGTTTTTAGTTTTTATTTCGCATTCTGTTTAATTCATTTAGTGCTTCATTATTGCAAGGTTTCTTGCCCGTTAGTTTATTGCAGTCCAACTCCTCTATACGTAGTCCCTGCAAAGATCTTACTCTACTAAGAGCCAAAAAAAGGGGCAAGGCTATGTACAACAAGATGCGCCTGAGTCTTGAGGGGAAAACGCTAACGACATATCATTTTTATCCACCCTAATGCCATACAGTTCTCGGCGCGTTTTAATAACCTTTCACCTTAACTTGGGTGGTGTACCGCTAACGACGTATCATTTTTAGCCACCCTAACGCCACACAGTCCTCAACACGATACAAAATCTTGACTTGGGTGGTGGATTCAGGCTGGATTAATCAGATACCTAAATTACAGATTCAATTTCTAAATTTAAATCTTATTATTATACGCCATTTGGTGGGTGCGCCCATCTTAAATATTGAGGTTGTATAGTGCACTGTATTCTTCTTGTCAAGCCCTTTTATTTGATACCCATATTGGTGGGATTGATAAAAAATTGTTATCAGCCATTTGGTAGCGGCGGCCATCTTAGATTTCAATTTTGCATAGTAAATTGTATTCTACTTGTTGAGACCTTTCATTTGATACCCATGTTGATGGGATTGATAAAACCTAAGTTATCCGCCATTTTGTAGAGGTCGCCATCTTGGATTTTAATTTTATATAGTACATTGTATTATACTGGTTGAGCACTTTCATTTGATACCCATATTGATGGGATCGATAAAACCTACGTTATCCGCCATTTTGTAGCGGCCGCCATCTTGTATTTCAATTTTTTATAGTATATTGTATTCTGCTTGTTGAGCCCTTTCATTTGATACCCATATTGATGGGATTGATAAAACCTACGTTATCCGCCATTTTGTAGCGGCTGCCATCTTGGATTTCAATTGTTTATAGTATATTGTATTCTGCTTGTTGAGCCCTTTCATTTGATACCCATATTGATGGGATTAATAAAACATAAATTATCCGCCATTTTTTAGCGGCGGCCATCTTGAATTTATAATGATAATGAATAAACATAATGGTATTGTCACCAAAATCCAAAGTGTATACAAAATTTCAAATTAATCGGTTGACAGGAAGACGGTGAAATTTGAATTACTAAATTTGACCCAAGAATAATAAATAAAACAAACGGGGTGAGCTAAATAAAACCGTTTAAAAATATATTATTTTATGCCCGCCGTTACAAGGTTACGTTGTTGAATTGTCAAATGTTACCTATTAAAATGACTCCACTTTAGGATGAATAAAACCAATTGTGAGTTATTTGAGCTACAAATGAACGATATCGAATCGAATGAATGAATATCGTCATAGGTTACGATGAACATATTACTAATGGGTAGGGATAGAAATTTGCCATTTAAATGCATAAACATTAAAAGTAAAGAAGGTTGCTCACCTGAGCTGACTCCGACGAGGAACCTCGCGAACACCATCCAGTACTTGGCGTGGGGGCGCGTGAGGTGCAACTCGGCGTACAGCACGCTGGCCAGCACGAACAGCGCCAGCGTGGCCAGCAGCGGCGCCCGCGCCGAGCCTGCACGGTTGGCCCACAGCCCCAGCAGCGGTGAGAACACCAGCTGCCCCAGCGGGTTGGCGCCTACCGCCAGCCCCAGGACCTCCTTCTGTGCACCTGGCTCCAGCTGGAACATGACAACCATCATACTTCAATTGCCTTTCCATAGGAAAGAGTATCTGTTCAAGTCATATGAGTACAAACATTTTGAGATCAATGTTAGAGCCATCATTTGAATAGCCATTAGGCCTAGGATGGCTACGAATATAACGCTAACCTGGCTTCGACAGACACATCCATCACACAGTCACACTTGACTGAACACTATTTGATTAATTCAAACTATTCAAAGGCTATTCTGCATACTGTGAGACAGCATGTAGTCTTTATTGAGGAGTGAATCATCAGACATGACTTATTTTGTTTACGTATTATATACAAAGGGTGATTCAGTTCAATATCAACCGAGGGTTATGAGTTCTGCCTAGGGATGCCAACTTTTTGTACAAGTATTTCTCGCATCTCTCCCTATTTTGCTCCTAATCTTCTCTCTAATCACTGTCCTCGCATACCTATTAAAACTGTAATTTGAAATCATTGTTAAAGACAATTATTTTTAAAACGGTAACCATGGAGTTTCTTCTCCATACCAATCAACAAATTGGAATCGTGCACCTAGCTTCTAACGTTTCATAAGTGCCCATGTAAGTTTATGTGAATTAAAAATATTTTGATTTCATTGATTTGATTTGAGTTATGTATGTATTTATTTGATTAGTTAGTTACTAATTAAATTTAGTAGGTGCCTAGTGTGAATAGTTAGTTGTGATAAATACTGTAAAAGTGATTAAGTAAACTAATAAAAATAAGTACATAGGTACTTTAAAAAAACTATTGTATTATACTAGTTGGTATGAGTATCAAAAAATTAAACCACCGAAAATACTGAAAAGCAAAAAATAATAAATTTATAGTTTAAAAACAATAGAAAAACACGCTTATATAAATGCACGTAAAAACCAAAAACTTAATCGTGGTCAAAGTTCATTACAAGACCTTTCTAACAAGTCCAAACACGGCTATGATACGATATTCCATCATGAAATGCCAGTGCCTATCTTCCAGCTTCATCATCAGACATTGAAACCTAATCGTGGTCAAAGTTCATTACAAGGCTTTTCTAAGAAGTCCAAACACAGCTATGATACGATGTTCCATCATGCAGTTCCAGTTTATATCTTCCGGCTCCATCATCAGATAAGTTCGACAGTACCATATTATTGTATTGTCATCAGAACTATATACAGGTGCCAATTTTCATGACGCTACAATCCTTGGAAGATGGTTAAATTAGTTACCTTAGATTCCATTACATAGTTAGTTACATACAGGTCGACCTAATAAAAGCGTGTTAATAAACCTTAAAATTATGAGTCAGCGCTTTGAGTGATCTTTGTTCATTGATTTTTCAGCGCCGACTCAAAATTTTAATGTTTATTATTTTTTGCTTTTCAGTTTTTTCGGCGGTTAAATTTTTTGCTAAAAAGTTTTATTTTATAATTTTTTGTAGCTTTAATGTACTTATAATACTTGGCAAGGTATACCCTATCCAATAAAAAAAGAATTTTCAAAATCGGACTACTCTGTATAAAGTTATGCGTGGTTATACATTACAATCAGTGAGTGAATCAATCATCCCCTGTTTTCCGACCCTTAGGGTTCGATTTTGTTTTCAAAATTTATATGGGACCATCTTGAGAGTAAATCCTTTCCAATAGAAGAGTTATCACAATCAGACCACAATATTAAAAGTTATGCGTGGTCATAAATAAAAAAAAAAAAACAAAAAACAAATATACGCGTCTAATTGATAACTTCCTCCGTTTTATTTCGTCGGTTGAAAAGATATTCTGATAACAATTATCTATTTATTGTGTCCCGAGAAATTGAGTCATTAACTGTAACATCGTAAAGTTAAGGCCACCTGAATGGATGTGCCCATAGCCAGGTGAATGCACGATGTTCTACGTAGAGGATGAAACATTTTATTTAGTTACTAGCTTTTGCCCGCGACTTCGTCCGTGTCAAATTTCTAGCTCCCCGACCCATCCCATCGTATCGAATCGCCTGCCCGTGCGAGGTCTTCGTATTCGTATACTCATATATTCGGCTCCTAAGGGTCTTAGCGTGATGTTATATAGTCTATAGCCTTCTTTGATAAATGGGTTATCCAGCACTAAAAGTAGGTCCTGAGAATTGGTATGTTCAACCAAACAAACTCTTCGGCTTTATAATATATAGATTTGATTACAATTCAAAAGTTATAGTGAGCCAACCTTAAAATATAGACAATTAGACATATACTATCGCGGACTTTTTTTAGAACTTTTTAATAGGAACAATTCCGTCATACCTGCATGACTGTTGCGTTACTTTAACCGTTTACGCACCGCACGCAACGGAAGCTCTCAAATGGAATAATTTTTCCCCGTTTTTGCAACATTTTTCATCGATGCTTCGCTCCTATTAGTCGTAGTGTGATGTTATGTAGCCTATAGCCTTCCTCGATGAATAGGCTATCCAACACTAAAAATAAGAAAGATTAGCGCGTTCAACCTTACACCTTCATTTAAATGTATTAGTATAGATTATATTATAGTATAGATAGCTCCGGATAACAGTCTTTTTAACCGACTTCAAAAAAAGGAGGAGGTTATCAATTCGTCTGTATTTTTTCTTTTATGTTTGTTACCTCATAACTTTTGACTGGGTTAACCGTTTTGATGATTCTTTTTTATTTGAAAGCTGGTGGTTCCCGAATGGTCCAATTTTAATTTGGTTCCATTAGGACAGTGGGATCCATGTGAAAACCATATAAGTCTTAAATTTGCATTAAGTATTTGCGGCGACAAATGAACGAATAACGCGATTATATTAGTGCGGGGTATCTACCATCACTAAAAAGTTAAAAATAAAAAAAAAATTACAAATAAAAAACAACCGACTTCCTTAAAAGAAACACTACACTTTTCTTCCTCGTAACGTTAGAACGACAGTTGTTTAAATGTTGGCCCAGAACCTCCCCAATTCCACAGCGTTATTGGTGGCAGCGCAGAAGTCGTTTTTCTGCATATTTATTGATGTTGATAACAATGAAAACAGTAAATTCATGTACATAATTTATTTTTGTTGATCAGTAGATTAATAGTATTTTTAGAGTGAAAAACAGTGTACTTAATACTGTTTTATTCAACAGTACGGTTGGCAACCCTAACCTTCCAATGTATGATTCAATTGAAATATTTATTATGATAATACATCTATGTATATCGTTACAGTTGTTCATAACGAGGCCGAGGAGATCATCTGAATGTTGTACCGCGTCCCTAGCTGCGCCCAGTGCTCATAGTTCAAGCGTTTCAGGTAGGTATGTGAGTTATGGACTATGTAGGTAGATAAGTGGCTATGAATGAAATGGTTCTTTGACCGCGTACGCACAGTAGGCGAGCTCAGAGCACGTCTTCGAGTGGTGCGCACAGCGTGCAGCGCCCTTCGCCGAGCGACGGACGGCGCGCCGACCTCGTGCCTCTCAATAACGACTATTTTTAGCCTTCACACGACGCGCGACGTCGAGCATGCATCACAGAGTCAAAGAATGCCGTCCCCCGCACACGGCCGCGCTGACCGGCCACCGGCGCCACCTCGTCACTGCAGCACGCTCTACTGCAACGTTATCGCATTCTTGTAGTATGTGTAAGTTAATATATTGAGAAACTTAAGAAAATGGCTCTTCGTATTCTGTTTTAGCGTAAATATGTATAGATAACGACAGGTACAATCTGAATGTGTACAACATGGTGTGAGCGGCGGGTGAAGTTCCACTCGCTACATTATCTATACCGGTACACGATGTTGTGATGCGCGTGCGTCCTCATAGTCGTGACTGTCCGTGACCGTGCACCGCGCACCGTGCTGACCGTGCCCAGTGCGGAGTGCTCACTGCTCGCTCATGGGAAATACTGTCGCTTTCTCGATCTCTAATGTTTTCATTTATCATGTTGGGGTGACCGCGCGTCGCGCTGTGCCGTATGTTCCAGTCGGCTAACTCGATGGCGGTGACGGCCGGCAACACGAGCGATAACACTATAATCAAAGCTACTAATAATGAGTAATGAATGAGTTAATGACTCACTCACTCACTATCAATTAAAGGCTCCCGCTAACAGGCGCGTCGCGATAGCGCGATGCTTACATGCTACTGTAGTAGAATAATTTCTATGAACAGTTCGTGGGAATTGTGCTACCAGAAGTGTGTCGCACGTCAGCCCGCGAAATTCAAATCTTACAGTCGGGAATCAACATACAGCCTAACAAAAAACATAAGAACCCACTACCCTGGCACTTGTCACTTCAATTTAAACAAGGTTAGTTATTTGAATGATTTTCTCAACTGATCCGTGTAATGTGTTGTAAACATAAATACATATTTTATTACCCTTATCATGTCATATAACTGGTTCGTTAAAGTTGTTCACAATATAGATAACAACCGCTTTTGAATTGTTCTGCCCATAGTGAGTGACGGATTGAACAAGAGTGTTTGCATAGAATAGTAGGAACTTTAATTGCGTAACATACTATCAATCAAAGTCTGAATAATTTTAAAGGACAAATGTGCATACGAAAAAAGTGTTTGAAAGACAAAAATGTATCGATGTGTGATGTGAAAATAAATGATGAGACTGTGGAGCAAGTAACTAATCAATCATTCGTCAATGTACGGAGTCTGTTTACAGGGGATGGAAATATTGATAAAGGTGTGGAATGCAGAGTAAATACGAGAAATAAAGCAAATTGTGCTATACATGCGCTTGTGACCAACCAGTTGATGTCCAAAAATGCTTAAATGGTTTGATCTTGTTGAGAGAATGAGTGAAGGGCGGCCAATGAATTGTATTTACAACACAGATATAAGTGCAAACGCCGGGACGGGACGCCCTAGGGAGATATAATTATAGTGACCTTATTGGTAAAACTTTACCAGAAACGATAGGTACAAAGTACTCGCAACTACTGTATGACCAGATGTATGAAAGTAAACGAGGTAAAAATGTAAGTAAAGATCGTAAAGATGGCGTTCTGTAGGGTGGCAGTCCCCACTCCCCACAGAACGCCATCTACTACGATCTTTACTTACATTTTTACCTCCGTGGGGAAAGGCTAGGGTATATGTATAATGTACAAATATCTGGATGACCGAGCTTTGCTCGGTATTTTTTGGTAAATTGTGTTTAAAATGATAAGTTTATGTTCATCGATTTATCGCCCCCGAAACCCCCTGTATACTAAATTTCATGAAAATCGTTGGAGCCGTTTCCGAGATTCAAATTATATATATACATATATATATACAAGAATTGCTCGTTTAAAGATATAAGATAAGATAAGATACATCGCTAATGCACTACTTAATATGTTCGAAAAGCTTGTCTGAGCAAAAATGTAAATAACGCAATGAATGGGTTAACGATTCACGTAAATTAACTTTGTAAGTGAATGGTAAGCTACCAACTAACCGATCAACTTCTTCAATGGACTTCCCACGTGTAGCTACGGGATATGGGATTACCACCCTCTATAGAAATAAGTAAAATTGAATTGTTAGGTCTTTTCGTAGATACGGTGCTTTAGATAGAGTCAGTAATTATCTTGTTACTATGTATAGGGACTAACATAATAGAGCTCGTGACGAACTGTTGGGCAGTATCGAGTTACGGCCCCACGGGAGATGGGAGATTTGATTGTGCTTGTGCCTTATATCTGGCTTGCCTTTATTGACCTGCCGCGGCCGCCGGCCGGGATGAACACTGACAACGACCAGCACCCTAGTTAGGATGCAACACACTTTCAATCACAATCTGAATCCTTTTGTAAGATTTTTCTAATCCATTACTTCATATTTTTGAAAAATTTGTCAGCTTAACAAGTTTCATAACGCAATGAATGTTGTTGACAATTAAAATGAAAGCCATCCTAGAGTTAGCTTGTTACGCAATTACACCGCAGCAGTGCTCTCATGACTTGCGTGCTTCTGTCGGTCAGCTGAGTGGCGACTCGCAAGCTCTACTAAGGTGGTCGGAGGAAAGAGATACCTACCTATTACATTAAGATGTGTAGTGCTGTGATAAAAATGTATTTACCTTTAAGGTGCCCCTGCCATATGGTAGGCACATCACTATGTGCTAGCGCGCAACCGTTTTCAGGGACCCTTTTATTGAGTGCGCCCCCCTGATTTTCATACGCGTATAATATTATTGGTTAGTTAGGGGCCAAATTCTTCCATAGTTCGTAATACTACTACGTACGTCCACAATAGCGACCCAAAGTCATGGCCCAATATCCTTTGTTTCCGTGTCCTGCGACGGTCCAGCACTAACCAGGGGTTATCCTAGGTTGCATTTACATACTGAATACAGGGATAAGCGTCACTAGGTGCCTCATTACATTTAAAATTGTGTAACTGGTCTCTGGGAGCTAGCTATGGCCCCTGATAGGCCTTCCAAAGGTCCGGGTCCCAACAGATGAAAAGGCAACAAATTAGAACAAGTTGGTTACTTAGTACAATCTACTACAGACAATGAATAAAAATTTCGCTCAATTTCCTTAAAATTATTGACTTATATACTTTCTTGAGGGAAACCCCATTTTTAGCTAAAAATACATAGGTACCTACTCACCAAACAATCAAAAAATGTCGAGAGAGCAAGTTTACAATAGGTTCAGTAATAAAAATAAACTACTCAAAACTGTAGAGCCTTGTGACCTACCTGTGTACAGGGTGGAAAAAGAAAAAGACCCATCACAAGGCCGTCATGTACGCGTTCCGTACATCAATGTTAATAACATTGTACAAAAATAATTTACGGTAGCGCGCAATGTAACTCACTCAAAAGATTGTGCTCGTGCATGCATGTACCTGCCTAGCTGACGGTACAGGGGTCGCTCATGAGACTGCTGGCCCTCGGCTGGCTCTCTCAGTTTTTGACACCGGTTATATTATATACATATATGGCCAAGATTTCCATTACTCTGTGTGTTTAGTGTGTTATATATGAATATAAATGTTTTACATGCTAAAACCAAAACAGTAAAAATCAAGTGAATTTTATCAAGTAAGTATCTAGAAGTACGAAAATACGTCGGTATAAACAATTGTTTTCACGTCATTACCTATTATTATACAAATATTACTTTATTTATTTTAATTAACACAGCGTATCACTTCGGTAAGTATCTATTTACCTTGTCTTAGAAACTACCTGTTGCTATCTATCTACGCTATTGTTACCAAATTCAACCAAAATAATCAGAACTTCAAGTCAACAATGACTCGGTATAATAAATTATTTAAAACCAACTTTAACTTTCATCGTAATGACTGGTTTTTGGGTTATGCCCATGAAAAGGTGCCGCTTGTGGTGACAGGTCAAATTCAAATTCAAATTCATTTATTAGTGTGATTTTTGGTACATTTTACATGTGATCTTAACAATAAATAATTCGTTCCTCAAAAATCTACCTTAAAGGTGTACACTCTTTGAAGCAATTAGTAATTTGTATAAAAAAGAATAATTAACGTATTTGAAAACAAAATAAAACACAACTGAATACAGAAAAAATAACAACCAAAAAAATTAACAGTTGAGTAATCATGCAAATAATGAATGAAAATAAAGATAATAATACAATGTTAAAATTAAATAAATATCATGTCAAATAGGTTACAATTTATCATTAAGGAATTCGTCAATACTATAATAGCAATTTATAATAACAAATGTCTTAATTTATTTTTAAATTGAATAATATTTAAGTCTTTAATTCCATTTGGTAATTTATTAAATATTTTTGGGGCCATGCAAAGTATGCTTTTGTGCATCAACGCGGTCTTAGATGGTTGAACACATAATTCATGTCTATATTTTTGTCTAATCATTTTATAGCGATGTTCAGATGCTTTTCTGAGTAGATGCATGTTCTTTTTAACAAATAAGGCAGTCTCAAATATGTACAGGTAAGGTAAAGTCATTATTTTCAACAATACAAAATAAGGTTTGCAGCTATCGGTCGTCTTGCTGACCTTGGTTTTGTTATTGTTATTAAGTAACTGTTTGTTTATTTTACTCCGAATAACCTAGTTTAACATATTTTGTGCCTTCAAGTTATAGCTATACAATCATTATGCAGCATTGCGTACGTCAGCAGGCACGCCCCTTATGCCTAGAAGCTTTTGTGTTAGAGGTCGTATAGGATTTATTTCCCATTTCGCAGATTTACGGGATTTTACAGTTAAAATACCTACTGTACTTGGGTAAGGCCGTGTAATTTTGTAATAGTAACTGTTGAGACATGAAACAGTTCGTAACACACGGTAACGCAGTAACGCTCGCGACCCATCTAAAGCTAGGTGTACAATATTATAAACTAATTCAGCAATCAACCTATGTATGTTATTTATTGAATTAGTTTTTTTTATTTTACACATTTATTGACATGCGTTGAACTAGATACTAAAGTAAAATATAATTGTGATGATTATTTAAAAATAAGAAAAGAAGTGTTTAAAAACAATTTATTTTAAGAAGAACGCTAAGGTCTCTATATCTCTTTGTATTTTTCGGCAGCCGATAACGGAGCGATCTGAATAAACTTAATAGCATGCCCATTGACCGCTAAAAATAAATAATTATATTAAAGTATAGTAGTAGTAATGTAGTATATATACTACATATTTTATTGCATTAAAGCTCGTTAAATAGCTATAAAAAAGTAAAGAAAAAATGAGCAGTTAAAATAATAAGCTGTTCCAGAAAATCATCTTTTTTTTTCCTCCTTCGACCTACCCTAAATAAATCTCCCGTGAATCTCTTAATAACGACGTAACTCTCTTAATAACGTTCGGTATAACTCGGGACAAAAATTTGATGCGATGCTAACGTAAAAATCTAATATATTTTAAATAAATGCAGTTTATTACCAGAATCCAAGCTTTTTTAAAAAAGTATTCATGTGCTATGAGCGGGACGGATAAAAATAAAGCCTATATGAATATATGAACCACGAAATAGGGGTTTTAGCATCATAAAATAAACTGGACAACTCGTTCAACACACATAAAAATAAAGCCTATATGAATATATGAACCACGAAATAGGGGTTTTAGCATCATAAAATAAACTGGACAACTCGTTCAACACACATAAAAATAAAGCCTATATGAATATATGAACCACGAAATAGGGGTTTTAGCATCATAAAATAAACTGGACAACTCGTTCAACACACATAAAAATAAAGCCTATATGAATATATGAACCACGAAATAGGGGTTTTAGCATCATAAAATAAACTGGACAACTCGTTCAACACACATAAAAATAAAGCCTATATGAATATATGAACCACGAAATAGGGGTTTTAGCATCATAAAATAAACTGGACAACTCGTTCAACACACATAAAAATAAAGCCTATATGAATATATGAACCACGAAATAGGGGTTTTAGCATCATAAAATAAACTGGACAACTCGTTCAACACACATAAAAATAAAGCCTATATGAATATATGAACCACGAAATAGGGGTTTTAGCATCATAAAATAAACTGGACAACTCGTTCAACACACATAAAAATAAAGCCTATATGAATATATGAACCACGAAATAGGGGTTTTAGCATCATAAAATAAACTGGACAACTCGTTCAACACACATAAAAATAAAGCCTATATGAATATATGAACCACGAAATAGGGGTTTTAGCATCATAAAATAAACTGGACAACTCGTTCAACACACATAAAAATAAAGCCTATATGAATATATGAACCACGAAATAGGGGTTTTAGCATCATAAAATAAACTGGACAACTCGTTCAACACACATAAAAATAAAGCCTATATGAATATATGAACCACGAAATAGGGGTTTTAGCATCATAAAATAAACTGGACAACTCGTTCAACACACATAAAAATAAAGCCTATATGAATATATGAACCACGAAATAGGGGTTTTAGCATCATAAAATAAACTGGACAACTCGTTCAACACACATAAAAATAAAGCCTATATGAATATATGAACCACGAAATAGGGGTTTTAGCATCATAAAATAAACTGGACAACTCGTTCAACACACATAAAAATAAAGCCTATATGAATATATGAACCACGAAATAGGGGTTTTAGCATCATAAAATAAACTGGACAACTCGTTCAACACACATAAAAATAAAGCCTATATGAATATATGAACCACGAAATAGGGGTTTTAGCATCATAAAATAAACTGGACAACTCGTTCAACACACATAAAAATAAAGCCTATATGAATATATGAACCACGAAATAGGGGTTTTAGCATCATAAAATAAACTGGACAACTCGTTCAACACACATAAAAATAAAGCCTATATGAATATATGAACCACGAAATAGGGGTTTTAGCATCATAAAATAAACTGGACAACTCGTTCAACACACATAAAAATAAAGCCTATATGAATATATGAACCACGAAATAGGGGTTTTAGCATCATAAAATAAACTGGACAACTCGTTCAACACACATAAAAATAAAGCCTATATGAATATATGAACCACGAAATAGGGGTTTTAGCATCATAAAATAAACTGGACAACTCGTTCAACACACATAAAAAGCCGAATAACGTGAACGATTGTAGGAAAATATTTTTTTTTACAATTTGAGATCATAAGTAGGGATGTTATGGATATGAAATTTCGGATACGGATTGGTTACGGATGTAGGAATGATTATTAAACCGGATACGGATAAGGATATGAAATTATTTCGGATTATCCGTTAGTTTCGGATAATTTCGGTTACGGATATTAGAAATTTCAAAAGTAAAAAACAAATAGCTAATAAAATGGTTTTATTTATATGTCAGCATTTGGTAGGAATTACTATCAGTCTGTGAGTAATTATTACAGCAATTTAAAACAAAAATGATTATAATTATACATGGTGCAGTTTTGGATCTGCAAAACATTTTAGGAGGTAATTATGTTAGCGATTCTCGAACCGAATCAACAATAAAATGGGCAAGTATTTTTTTTTTTTCATTTTATTCTTATTTACTGAAATCCGTAACTGTGAACTCTCTTTTTTAAAATGCGGCCAGTCTGTACGTGTCCTTAAACCGCGCTTTCACACACACAAACAAACGCAACCGACATTTCTTTCATAGATTTTTTGAAGAGGGTTATTAAGAGAGTTATTCTGAAAAACAATAGAATTGAAAAATCTAAAATAAAAAGTATTATTGATTATTGACTTGGTATCATATTGTTATATGATTATTTAGGAGTCTCATAACAACCTCCTGAAATGTTTTGCAGGTTCAAAACTGCATCTTGTATATTGAGTGTTATCTAATCTACCTAAAATAAAAATGTAATAATATATCGAAACTGTAACGGTTTACCAACAGTCAATTGGTCCATGAACCGTTGATCAGCATTATCTTTAAACCATTAACTTTTCATCCAAAGGACGTTTCATCCACGAACGTTTCGCCAACATAACTCTACTTCAGTGAAGGCTAAACCAACAGAATGTTTTGACCAATAACTTTTCACCCAAAGAACAGTTGGCCCATGGACTGTTCCCCAACAAAACGGTACGTCAGTGAGTGTTTAGGTAACCTCTAAAAGCAATAATAGCCTAAGGATATGACCGTTGGACTACCAAGTTACAGGTCGTAGGTTCGAACCCCGGCTGTTCTATTAGAAGTCTCAGTACAGTCTGGTAACACCACGGGAAAAACGCCACTAAGCTTGTGAACAGAGATACTAATTTTGTATATTTAAGGCACTAGTGCAATGCAACGCAACTATACTGTCAAAAATTAAAACCACAATATAAATAAACTAATATTCCAAACGTTGTTTTATGAGATAAAATCGTACTGTGACCTCCTACTAGGAGGTCACAGTTTTAACCTAACCTAACCTAACCTCCCCAAACCATGTCGGATCTGCCCCGAAGGGGATTTCAAGGTATTATTGCTTCTAGAGGTTACCTAAACACTCACTATGACGTACCGTTCTGTTGGGGAACAGTCCATGGGCCAATTGTTCTTTGGGTGAAAAGTTATTGGTAAAAACATTCTGTTGGTTAACCATTCACTGATGTAGAGTTATGTTGGCGAAACGTTCGTGGGTGAAAAGTCCTTTGGATGAAAAGTTAATGGTTTAAAGATAATGTTGACCAACGGTTCATGGACCAATTGACTGTTGGTAAACCGTTTCAGTTTGTAATATATCCGATATTATCCGAAACTTTTATTTTTGATTCGGTTACGGTTACGGATAAATTTTTATATCGGATATCCGATAGTTTCGGTTACGGTTACGGAGCTCCCTAACATCCGATCATAAGCATCAGTATTGCTGCGCTAAAAAATCTTTTCCGGCGTTGATACACGTAATATTGAGCCAGTAGTTAGTAACTCTCTTAGCGTAACGCTTGGGATATGAAATTCCGGGACACGTGTTTACCTATATGCTAATAAAATATTATAGAAACATATATATGTAGTTAAATTAACAAAATACGAGCACTGTAGAGGATAATTAGTAATAAAATCATTAAAAGCAACTTCTTAGCGCTAGAAGAATTTTTTTGTTTTTCAAAATATTTTACAAATAATACCCAAGAGATGTAATAAATAAATAATAAAATAGTAAATAAATAAATAAATGTATTTCGGACATGCTATTTTTGTATGGGAAGAAAAAATGACAACTTTTAAAAATACAAAAAAAAAAACATAAATCGTAAGGTATGATTAAAGATCATCACCATTAAATCAAGATTAATATAATCAGTGACCACTATATTAACGATATCATCCCAGTATTTACAAATACTTCTTTCGGACAAAAATAAAAATAAATTGTACAGTTATACACGGCCTTACCCCTTTCTGGAAGGTAATCCACGACATGTAATATCATTTCAATTATGATCTAATGAATGAGCTACTTGTTTACTTATTAATTAAGATTAATCGACCTCAAACCGGCAACTATATTGTGAATTGTATTGTAAGACGTTTACAGTATCACATATTTTATTAATCGTTTTGGCGTCTACATCATCATCATCATCATCAGTCCCCTTCCCTTATACCAATTTATTTGTGGTCGGCGCAACAGGTCTTTTTCTTCCACTCTTCTCTATTAGTCGTCATCTCGGTTATCACACTCTTTCTACCCATATCATCATTTACACAGTGTATCCATCGTTTCTTTGGTCTCCCCCTACTCATAGAATCATTAACATTCATACTCAAAACTTTCTTCACGACATTTTCCTCATTCCTCCACGGTCACGTGATACCGTGACCTTGGTATGGTCACGGTATCACGTGACCATACCAAGCTTATGTTATTCCGGAATATTGTAGCTTGCCATAGGGGAAAGTATTTTTTAAATAGGTTTAGTTGTTTTTGAGTTTCTCCATTACAAACAATTTTACAAGCAATTAAATCTTTCCTCTTAATATTAATAATATTAGTCTAGATTTTTACTTGAGCCTAATTTTTAAATGTTTTTTGTTGGTATATTGGCCTGTGCTAGCTGATAAATGATAATATATTTGTTTCTTTGTAAATTACCTACTTATTATTTTATACATAACCACTTCTTCCCAGCTAAAGCACGTAAGGGCGGTCGTTTTCGGAAACTATCATGTAGGTAATTAGGTATGACGTACAAAAAGTGCTGACTCTCAGCCGTGTTTGAATAAATTACTTCTTGATTTTGATCGTTTTTTTCGTTCAATCGCTTTTGTTAAGTTAGTGCACAGCCCGGAAATTAACATAAAAAATATAAGTAGGTAGTTCCTTTGTTATTTCCCTTATGGTTCGACTTTTAATCCTATTCACTAACTTGACAATTGGAGGGATACCAGGTTTTGACAAAAAAAAGATAGTGATGTGGTGCAAGAATGAATGAAATTGAATGAACTTGAAATAATGTACTTACATGCATACTTTGTAATTTAAATTTAATAACTTGTTTTAAAACAAGATGTGTACTATATCGATATATACGTAGTCTATGGCTGTCAGAGGAAATAAAATGACTATAGTAAAAAAATAAGCAAAATGACATGATTTTTATATTTAGTTGTGTTTCTATCAGAAGAAAATAAAAAAAGGAAATAACTATTATTAAAATTATTAATTATTCTTATAATCCACACCTAAAACGATTTTTTAAAGTTTTATTTAATTTAAAACATTTTTATCATTCATTCTTTATGCGAAATCGTTCACTACCCCGACACTATTAGTTTTAGAATGGTATCATTATTTTGCATAGAACTGTCAAGTTAGTGAATAGGATTAAAAGTTCAACCTTAGGTAACCGCTCGGTGTAACCAAGTCATAGTTTGATGTGTAGAATGTAGGTAGGTACCTACATAGTGACCTCACGCACTTTCTCCGAGTGAACAAAATCGGCTAGTTGAACACCTTGACGGGTATCCTACTAATGTGGTGAGGTACGCGCTACGCAGCTCACCTTGTCGAGGTAGGGCCACACGCCGGTCAGCACGATGCTGAAGCCCAGTGACATCTGGAACATGGTGAAGTAGATGACGTAGACGCTGCGCCATCGCTCGCGCCGCTCCTGCTCTGTCTCCAGCAGAGGCGCACCAGTGGCCGGCGCCGTCTCGTCGTCCTCAGCCGCGGGTTCCCGCCGCACCCGCCCCGCCAGGCCCTTAAACCACTCCATATCGCAAACACACACCAGCACTTGTCTACCGAACCTCACAAGCGATGCAGTGCGGTACGTACAGACTGCTCCCGGAGCCGAGGCGACACATCGCGTGACTAGTGCGCCGAGTTCGAGACACAAACACGAAGTAAACAAAGAAGCGCTGGCGCTGCGGCGCTGGGCGCACAGAGTCGTGTTGCGCAAGCGCTCCGCCGCCCGCGCCTCTCGCGACTGACCCCACTTGCGTGATGTCGTTCGTTGGCATCGTTTCCCTCCGCATAATCTCGAGGCTCCCTGTCACCGCGCTGATAGCGCTTATTACGTTGTTAATGTGGCAACAAGCAATGAGTATTTTTTGTAAATGAGCACGTAACGGTCAGGAGGGGAGGGGTACAGTACCAACAAGAAAAAGATATTACCTACTATTATTGTACGCATACACCTTCAACGAATGATTACATGCAATGCCACTAGGTTGGTTTGGTAGTCAACGACGCATCCACTAAGTATAAGGCAAATATGAGGGAGTTTTAACACAGGACTCCGGACCCAAAACTTAACCGAACTAAGAGCAATGTCTCACTTTTTGAGAAGAAAATTCTTCATTTTTACCCGACTACAGCGAAACAAAAAGTAGGGTTATCATTTTGATCGATAGGTATGTATGCGCGTATCATGTATATTTGTATGTAGGTAAGTATCTACTTATATATATTTGTTCATCTGTTCCCTCATCATTTCTAAACTACTTATCATAATTCGACAAATGAGGTATCGTCTTGATCGTCCGCTGGTTATATGCTACGTAGGTATAGATACATTAAACTGAATATGGCGCCCTCTACAGGATATCAAATCAACTAAAAAACAAATTTTAACGATTTTGGGTTGGGTATCTATGAATTGAAAGGGCTAAATAAGCTCATTTCCAAAATATGCATCTACTATGTTAGCTAAACCGAAAAAAGAATTAACTAGCTTCTGCCCGCTACTTCATCTGCGTCAAATTTTTGCTTCCTGGACCCTTCCCGTTGCATCGAATTGCCTGCCAGCTTTCGTCAATTTTTCGTTGCTGCACCACTCCCTTTTGATCGTAGCGTGATGTTATATAGCGTATGAAATTTATTTTGCAAGAATTGTTGTACATTATAGATGGTCGGGTTATTTTACAGTACCTATCTAAGTAATACAATTCGCTAATCCTAGCATGCAAAGTAATTGATACCTAACATTAATTAAATAAATGAAGATATTAAATTCGAACATAAGTCATAGTTATTAAATTAAGAATAATAAAGTCAGTCATTTGTGAGATTATAATAGCAATAAATGTCAATGTTATTCCTTATAGTTTAGCTTTAGGTACTCATTTACATAATATAATGATTTTTCTATAAGCCATTTGAATAAAACTGTTTTAAAGCGAATAACTGGCAGTTCCCTATATAATTTGTGTTGCGTACGGAAAATACATTGTATAACTTTATTTTATAATAAAAATACTGAGGCCCCGCCCCTGCGATCTTACACTGTTACACGCTTATATTGTAGAGATCACATTCGCTCAGCAGAAAACAGCTCGCCCGCGAGTTTATTCGGGCCCGTCTCGACCGGCAGTCAGTCCGTCTTCCGCCATTGCACGGGGCGCATCACAGTGCGCGCTCTCGCGATCTTCCGCGACCTACCCATGTTAATCGCCGCCGCAGGGTCTCACACACTATAAAACCATTTGAACTGTTTTCATTTTACCCGACTAATCGCGTACTGCGTGCTGTACGCAACATTAAGTGGTCCTTCGAGCCGGATTTCGAATCTCGGCCACGTGTTTAGTCGGATTAAAAACCTGTGTGCAGGGATGTCACTGCTTCGCACACCCCCGAAGGGTGTTATAACACGTAGTAAACGTGCCACGGAGCAGCTGACTACTAGTAAAAGTGAACAGTTACTTGTAAAATCAGTGAAAAGTGATAAAACCGCGTGTTCGTCGGCGGCGGCCCGCAAAAGGCTAGAGTATGAAGCGGCTCAACTTCAAGCACAAATTGACCTCGATTTAGCACAAAAAAGTGCTCAAATTCAGAAGAGCTTGCTACTGAAAAAACTAGAAGTCGATATAGCAGACTTACAAGAAGAAAACCGCGGCTCGGTCTCGAAAAGTTCGAGAATGGTCGAGTCGTGGTTCGACAAACAAGATGGCGTCGCGTCCATCGTAAAAAGCGATTGCGCAGAAAATGTTTGCCCAATAAATTCGATGCCGACGTGTAATAAAACCTGGAACGATACAGATCAGCAACAGGACTTCGTCAGCGAGCGCCCGCCGCGTCGCGACAGCATCAACCAGTTGACGGAGGCGTTGCACCAAGTATTTACTAGAAGTAATGTCCGTGATAATAATAACAGAGAACTCCTTGGGCGCCTAGCAACATCAAAAGATTTACCGGTGTTCGACGGTGACCCTATGCAGTGGCTGCAGTTCAACGAGTCGTATAAAGAGTCATCACACCTATGCAGTTATAGCGATGCAGAAAACATTTGGCGGTTACGAAAGTGTCTACGTGGTGACGCAAAAGAAGCTGTGTCATCATTTCTCATCGGCAAAACATCACCGCAAGCTATAATTGACACCTTAGAATTAATAAAATATTCACTCAACTTAAGAAAATTCACCCACTTCCGACTGCATACCATACGGAGATCGTGAATTTCTCGTTAAAAGTTAAAAACTACGTCACAGCTGTTAAAGCTATTCAGTTGCAGGAATACCTACGAAGTCCGGAAACGACGTCAATAATACTTTCAAAGTTACCGCCCGCCCTTATCAATAAGTGGGCTGAATATACCTACGAGAGACAAGATAGCTCTATACCTAAACTAGAAATACTATCGGAGTTTTTATATAGAGAAGCAACCGTTGTTGCAACCTCAGGTGTGAGTTACATTTACAGTCAGAACGACGTAAGAAAGAAATTTGATAATAATAATATGAAAACTCATTCAGTGTTAGCGTGCACTACTACTTCCGATAATAAATGTATGTTTTGTCGTGCCTCTCCGACGCACGCTTTAGACAAGTGCAGCAAGTTCAAACGCGCTATGAGACGCGACCGATGGCAATTTGTACGTGCTAAACATCTGTGTTACAAGTGCTTGAGCGCACGGCATAATGAACCCGCCGCATGCAACGCTCCTGACTGCAGCGAGTGTGGACATCCACATCATCATCTCCTCCACTGGACGAAGCCTATCGCGCCTCCGGCACCCGCAGCCGCGCGGCCGGCGGCGCCGGCGGCAGCGACCGCCGCGCAACCAGAGACTGCACGCCCCGCGGTGGACGCAACCCGCGTGCACCCATCGACGCCCGACGAGTCGCGCCGCGATACCGTTGCCCACGCCCACACCAGTGCATCCACCAGTGTTAGTGAAACGTCAGTGCCTAAAGTGTTGTTAAAAATAGTGCCGGTAACCGTTCATGGACCTAAAGACAATATCCACACACACGCGTTGCTCGATGACGGTGCCACCGTGACGCTGATATCTGCTGATCTCGCCGATCAGGCGGGACTTCACGGTAAGACAGTCACCATGCGCGCCCGCAGTGCATGGGACTCCGGTGAACTCGTGTGCCAAACGGAAAACGTAAGTTTTGACATTTCTAATAATACAGGCGATCGTTTTAATTTGTGCGCTCGTAAAATGAAAGAACTAAATTTACCTACTCAACGTTTATCGTTTATGAACTTTAGTAATTATTCGGACTATATTGACTACGACTTGTGCAAATGTGACGCACAACCTAAACTATTAATCGGACAGGATAATTATGATCTTATTGCTCCTATCTTGTGTTTAAAAGGTAATAAGAAAAATGAACCTTATGTTACAAAGACACCGCTAGGGTGGTGTGTACACGGTGTTGTAAACAACATTAATATGATGAACTCGTCAGCTGATCGTATTGCTAGTGATGACAGCGCGCAACATTGCTGTGATTCCTTCCTCTCTCCTATCCTTTTGCTGTGCCCTACAGGGTCCATAATGATCTAAAATTATATAATTACCACCTAAGTTCACATTATGGTAAAGCAATAAAGATATTGAGTATTGAGTATTCTGAGTTGAACGAGTTTGTAAGAAAATCATTTGCGTTAGAGTCAATAGGAATATCAAAACAACCGTGACAGAATGCGGACGAGTTGCGTGCTATCACCATACTAAATAATACATGTGAATTAATTGATAACCAATGGTTTGTGGAATTGCCTTGGAAACATGATAATTTTGTTATGCCTGATTCTTATCAAAATGCCTATAATCGTTTAAAATCTGTTGAGAGGAAAATGTCAGCCGACAACACTTACGCCTCTCGTTACCGGGAACGTATTCAGCATTTATTTTCGAATAATTATGCCAGGAGGCTAAACGAGGGGGAGTCTAGCGACCATATTTGGTATCTACCTCATTTCGGGGTCGATAACCCCAATAAGAAGAAGTTACGTTTAGTCAAAATCAAAATCAAAAGTCATTTATTCAAACTAGGCTGAGAGTCAGCACTTTTCGTACGTCAAAGTTACAAAAGACAGTCCCCCCAAAACGCCCACCCTTCGACACTTCCTAGTGCTGTAGCTGGGAAGAAGAAGTGGCGGAACAAACTCCCCAGCAGCACAGCTGTCTGTTAAGTTAGAAGAACTTGATTCTATACAATATTGTGTAAGTAATTAATATTATAAAACAAAACATACATTATTTGCCATATGTCAGCTAGCACACGCCAATATACCAACAAAAAAAAATTGAATACTAAAGTCAAGCTGAAATAATAAAACAAAAACGTAAACAAAACTTAAAAACTAAATAAAGCCTCCAGGCATAAAGGGCGTGCCCGCTTACATGTTCAACGATGCAAAATGATCCATATACATACATTGATGCATATAGCTAAGTTGAAGTTACAATAGTTAAACTAGCACCTCCGCAGTAGAATAAAATAACAGTTAATACAAATAACAATAACAAAAACCATGGTCAGCAAGACGACCAGTCACCACAAGCAGCACCCGTTCACGAGCATAACGCAAAGGTCAGCCATTACCCCCTCGCCATATTTGAGGGAAGGAGGGATGGTAACCCGACCCCCAACGCTACCGCAAGCAGTGACATCTGAGCACTTCCGACGTTTGGCTCCCAGACTGGAGCGGGCTGGGGCTGCCTTAAAGCGGCTCCTGCCCAATCTGGGGGGCCCAAACGCCTCCTGCCGGAGGCTCTACACGGGGGTCGTGCGGTCCATGGCCCTCTACGGGGCACCGGTGTGGGCGCCCTCATTGAGGCTGCGCCCAGCGCGCCAGTTGAGTGCGGCCCAGAGGGTCATGGCCATCCGGTTAATCCGGGGATACCGCACGGTCTCCTGCGAGGCGGCGAGCCTCCTTGCCGGAGTGCCGCCATGGGATCTGGAGGCAAAGGTCCTCGCCCACATGTGGGAGTGGCGCGAGGAGGTGAAACGCCTGGGCGAAACTCCGCTGCCGCGACAAATCGCGGCACGGCGGACAGAGCTCCGGTGTGATCTCATGGCGACATGGCGGGTACGATTGTCGCAACCCAGTGCTGGGCACGCCACAATTGCGGCGGTAAGTCCCCTCTTTGAGGAGTGGATAGAGAGGCGCCACGGCGTCCTCACCTTCCGCCTGACGCAGGTTCTCACCGGGCATGGGTGCTTCGGTGGGTTCCTGTTCAGGATAAAGCGGGAGGATACGTCCGGGTGTTTCCATTGCGAGGATCGTCTGGAGGACACGATGGAACATACGGTGGAGGTGTGCCCTGCCTGGGCGGAGCACCGCCGTGTCCTCGTGGAGGCGATCGGCGGCGGCGACCTCTCGCGTCCAGCCCTGGTGCGAGCCATGGTACGGAGCGAGAGGGAATGGGAAGCCGTCACCTCCTTCTGCGAAGCAGTAATGCTCGCGAATGAGGAGGCGGGGCGCGTGAGGGAGTGGCAGTCTCTGCGCCCTCACGTCCCTAGCCGCCGCAGGAGGAGACGCCCCGGGCGTCGGGAGTCGATTGCGGACTCCCGGCCACCGTAGGCGCGAGCTTGCGGGTGGCGAGCAATGGGTAGCTCGCCGCCCGGTAAGGACCAAGCTCGGGTCGACGGCGCGTAGTGTTCCACGCGCGCCTCAAAGAGATGTCAGCAAAACTGAAGGGGTCTGCTAGGACCGATGCCTGCCGGGGTCGCGTGATTGTTCGAAAGAGATACCGTGACCCTGGCACATGGGCAATTGAAGGAACACGGGTGGGTTTTAGTCAGTAAAAGTCTGACATGCCCTCCCGCTCCGCCCAGAGCGGGAGAAGTCATTTGATGATTTCCCATCCAAAAAAAAAAAAAAAAAAGCAGTGACATCTAAGGGAGCATGAGCATGACGAACTTGCTGCCGGTTTGTCAGGCAAGAATATTATGAACAGCTGACGAGGTTGCTAGCTAACTACATGTTGCATTACAACTCATTTAAAATCATTGTAATGAGTAGATTATGTCCACAATAAATGAAATTAAAAGAAAATAAAAATAAATAAATAAATTAACAAAATCTGTTAAATAAAAAAATAAATAAAAAACAATTATATGAACTACCCATATAAACTGTCAGTAGGAAAGCTAATTCTGGATTGAAAGAACATAAACATTGTCTTGAGTTTGTCTTGAGTTAATCACAGCAACCAACTATTCTTATCGTTTAAGTAGTCGTTGATAGAATAGTATGCCTTTGAACAAAGGTTGGATTTTACTTTAGCTTTAAACTCATTAAACTGCAAATCTAGTAAAGCAGAGGGAAGCTTGTTATAAAAGGTAATACCAAGACCAACAAAAGAATTATGAACCTTATGAAGCCGGTGAAAGGGAGCACGTAGTTTGTCCTTATTTCTAGTATTAATTTTATGAATATCACTGTTTTTAGTGTACAGGTGTATATTTTGCCTAATCTATAAGATGTTGGCGAAGATGAATTGTGATGCCACCGTAAGAATACCAATATCTTTAAACAAATCTCTCAGAGAAACTCTAGCACCTAGTTGGTAAATCGCTCGAACAGCTCGTTTTTGAAGAACAAAAATATTTTGAATGTCCGCGGCTTTGCCCCACAGCAGAATGCCGTAGGACATTATGCTATGAAAATAACTAAAATAGACTAATCGAGCTGTATCAACGTCCGTATACTGTCTAACTTTCCTTACTGCGTAGGCGGCCGAACTGAGCCTTCCCGCTAGGCTTGATATATGTGATCCCCATTGAAGTTTGGCGTCTACTGTTATGCCCAGAAAAACCGCCGAGTGTACAGTTTCAAGCACCTCATTATCTAAAACGACATTGGGTCCCAGATTCCTAACATTCGGTAAGGCGAACTTTATACATTTCGTTTTCTTAGCATTGAGAACTAGGTTATTTGTGGTAAACCATTCCGTAGCCATTGAGAGCGCACTATTTACGTCGTCAAAATCTTGTCTATTTCTGTCTACTTTAAAGATAAGTGAGGTATCATCAGCAAATAGTACAATGTCACAGATATTCTTTAAATAAAATGGTAAGTCATTAATATACACTAAGAATAAGAATGGACCCAGTATTGATCCTTGAGGTACACCTAACTGAACTAGTAGCCCGGAAGATTTTACACCATTGACATCTACACATTGGTGCCTATTTTGCAAATAAGAACTTATGACACTGAGAGCTTCGTTTTGAACACCGTAATGACGTAGTTTACGCAAAAGTGTGTCATGGTGAACGCAATCAAAAGCTTTGGAGAGATCACAGAAAACTCCGATAGCATTTTGCGAGTTCTCCCATGCGTTGAAAATATGTTTCAGCAGAGCAACACCCGCATCTGTTGTCGAACGACCTTTTGTAAAGCCATATTGCTCATTATGAAGGAGGCTATTTAAATTAAAATGACTTAGCAACTGCTTGAGTATTAACTTTTGAGTATTCTCGCGTTCTACTATAGATGATGTAATCCTATGAGCTATATTATTTTTAAATTTATTACAACGACTAGCTGTATAAGGCCTGCATTCTATTTTATGCGGCTTTTTAAGTAGTGGCAAAGGGAACCTGGCTAATAATCCACAGTGGTCAGACGTTAAGTCACTTAAAACTAACTTATTTTTGGCATCACAATCACTAAATATATTATCGAGACAAGTCGACGAAGAAGCCGTGATCCTAGTTGGTTCAAGGAACAAGTTTATTAAATTAAAAGACCTAAACAGATTGAGCAGTCTAATACTTAATGGAGTAACATCTAAAATATTAATATTAAAATCTCCACATAAAATTATACATTTATTAATTGATTTTAATTTATTGAGTGAATCCTCCATTACCGATTCGAAACGAATAAAATCCCCAGAGGGGGGCCGATAAACGCATATTATGACGTAACGCTCCAATTCAACGCAAGACAACTCAATAACGCGCTCAATGGAAAGATTAACTAGATCTAACCGTTGTTTACATTTCAACTTGTTCGAAACAAGAACTAATGATCCTCCGCGAATAGCACTTTTCCTCACAAATGCACTTTGCACAGTAAAAAAATCATCATTCATAAATACTACTTCATGTTCCTTCAACCAGTGTTCAGTCAAACATAATACCTGAACATCATAGTTTTCAATAAATAAACTTAACTCTAGCTCTTTGCCGGACAGACCCTGCATATTTTGATGTACAACATTCAACACATGCGGCTTACCCGTTGTCGCATCTAACAGTTTAAACTACTAGGTGTATCAAAAGTGGCGTTAGTACCACTACTAACAGTAATCGCTGGTACCCTACAAGTACCAGTGTCACGGTGTAAATTGTATGCTAAAAGATTAGCAATTTGTCTCCTACAACTAGGTGGCAAATACAAAGTATAATTTGTTAGTTTGTAATCAGTAATAAATTGATTACAATCAAAAAATGAAATAGCGTCACTGTGACAACTAGTCCTATTAGCATATTTAAATAATAAATGTGCCTGTTTTGCTCATCAGACAAGTATCGTGAATAAGGCAAGGCACAGAAAATGAATTTACAATTGTTGGTCTCATTGAGAAGTAACATCAAATGGACACATTGAATTATTTCTTTTTTCCTAACATTCAAACTATCCCCATATAACAATATTACAGTTGAACCAGGGTTTATTTTTGACAATTTAATTTTACTTAATAATTGGCTAATACTGGCACCGGGTGAACAATTATTAATTACATATTGTTGTGAACACTGATTAAATATGCTACCATAACCTTGACCAAATTTGTCAGAAAAGTGTTCGATGCGGCTACGAAAACACAGAGATGTTCTCTTAACGATTTTTTATTGACAGGGCCGGACTTGTTACAGTCGTTATTTGGAATTATGTTTAGGTTTAGGGAAAATCAAATTGGAGTTATTGCAGATATTAAAGATATGTTTCTTCGGATTAAAATTAAAGAAAAGGATCAACATACACTTAGGTTTTTATTTACCGATGAAGCCACTAAGGACGTTAATAAATATACTATGACGTCATTAATATTTGGCGCGAACTGCTCGCCTTTTATCGCGCAACATATTAAAAATAAAAATGCATTGCATTTTAAGGATACTTATCCAACAGCTGTCGACGCTATTTGCAAGCAACATTATATGGACGACTATATAGATAGTTTACCCGAAGTCGACCTTACAAAACGAATGATTAAAGAAGTCACCTTTATTCACCAGCAGGGTGGATTTGAAATTCGGAACTGGGCTAGCAACGTACCGGATGCTCTGGAAAGCGTACCGAAGGAAACTTTGAGTGACAGTGTCTGTTGCACCTTCGATAAAGATCAATCGGAAAGGACACTCGGTTTATTATGGTACCCTGCTAGCGACGAGTTAGGATTCGATTTGACCTTGAAGCGTATACCAGTTGATGTAGTAAACTTAAAAAGAAGACCAACGAAGCGCGAACTGTTATGTATTGTTATGTCTATTTTTGACATTCATGGTTATCTGATACCATTTACAATTAAAGGCAAAATATTAATGCGCGAAACTTGGAAAACAAATATAAAATGGGATGAGCAATTGAATGATGAGTTAAATCATTTATTTCAGTGTTGGATAATTCAAGCTAAAAATATAAATAATATTAGGATCCCGCGTTGGTATTTTTGTGATAGTGATAAGAGCACGAGTAACGAAAACTTAGAACTACACGTATTTTGCGATGCATCGCCGAGCGCCTATGCGACTGTCGCGTACTGGCGCAAGGAAATGAGCAGTGGACATATTATTGTAGCGTTTATTGCCAGTAAATCTAAAGTTACACCTACGAAATCGGTTTCTGTGCCGCGATTAGAACTACAGGGTGCGGGTCCACCCTTTATGGCAGAATTTTTTTCGTCATAATATTATTTTGCATAACAGCGGATGGCATAAACTTCATTTCGCAGAAAATTGTTTGGCATACACTCATTTATCATACATTCACAACGCATCATTTTATAAGTCAGAATCATCTTTAGGCATAAATTTTATTCCATAATAATTAAAAAGTAGAACCATCATATCGCAGAAAGTTCGCAGTCAGAATCGTCTCTTGGCATAATTTCATATCGATAGTTATTAAAAGGCAGTGTACGGTTCGTACACTTGCAGAGTTGTTGTTGTTGTTAAGGTTGAAGCGCGTAGAGAAAAGATCACGTAGTTCCCGTTAGGTTTATTACGTATTAACAATATTTACAAGTAAAACTGTTGACGATTCCTTTCTCTAATGTTAGTCACCGCGTAGCAGTAATCGCACTCGCTAATTTATTGTAAAGTATGTATATTTATAGTAATAAAATGACGCACGTCTGTGGCGAGCCACCGCGTCAGCAAAACATGTATACAGTTTAAGACTGTACATCTTGGCAACCCCAAAAGGAGATACAAACGAGAAGAGAAAGGAAAAGCCATCACAATAATAATTAATCAAATTGAAAGGCGATGTTCCTGTTCCCAGGCTCCAGCCGCAAGTCCTTTGTTGTTTGTGGTGCAGCTGCTTCTTCCTGGTACTTTGGTTTACGAATAACTTGAAGTTCAATATCTTCAGGTGGTTGACTCGTAGTTTTGTTCTTAGCGTTGTTTGTGCAGTAGTGCGGACAACGATTCCTCCCAACCACAACAAGTGCAACGATGATGGCGGCCGTCAGTAAAGAGTAACAGATGGCATATTGATGAATGTCATGACTTGTTATTGTTGGTAGTGTGGCTTCACTTTGCTTCAGAGTTGCAATTTTCTGTTCAATTGCTGTAATTTCTTGATCCGTGGCGTTTGACTGACGGATATTCGGGCCATAACGATATGTTAAGTTCACTATCTTGTTAATAGATGTATTAAATGTTGGAGCTGTAAACTCATAATCCATCTTCATATGACTTCTGTATTGACGTTGAGCATAGATGGTCAAGTCAGTGGATTGCAATACGCATCCTTGAGATAATGCCACTATGCTCGATGATAAGATGGTTTGCGATGTGACGTCATTGCTGCATATGATTCGTAAGGAACACGTTTCGCAGCAAATCACCAGCCAGCTGTTTTGTGTTTGTAACTCTATCCAGGCGTCCTTGCATGACGCGTGTTCGACGTCACAATGCCCGCTGTTTTGATGTGATAGCAGTTTTGCCTCACACGGAGCGCTGTTACTATGTAAGTCAAATAATGGCAGGTTTTTTTTGCATAAGAAGTTCTGCGATTTTTGTTGCAGGCAGTGTTTCAAGTCATCTTCAGACATAGACACGTAAAGGTTCTTCTTGAAGTTGACAGCGATGTACTTGTTTGATAACTGCACGTATGTAGTTTCCTTAGCGATGTTAACCGGTAAAGGTATAGCTTTGTATATGTCGAAATCTTCGTTAGCTACAAGTGGAATATGTGCTTCGAATAGAAAATAATTTTCAGTTACTCGTGCTTTCACGTTGATCAGCTTGTAAATGTCTTTAATGTTTTCTTTGTAGTTTTCGACTGGTAGCGATAAAGATTTCGGAAGGCTTCCGGATATTTCTGTTAGTTTTTGCATCAGACGAACCGGAGTTATCAGATGAACGTCTACATGTCCTTGGTAGACGTTAGTTAGAGTATTGAACAGCATCTCCTGGAACGTTCTCAAGCTGTTGATCAATAGGTACGTCGTTAACGAAGCAGAATTGATGTAGGTAGTGGCTGAAAGTATTTCCATTTCCGTTTCGATGGATGCTATGTTCATGTTCGTCTGATTGATGAAGTTCTCAATGAAGTTGACTTGACGCTTAATATTGTCTTCACTTTGTTTCAGTACTTGATTCTCTAGCTCCACAATAGTGGTTTGATTTTTGACTAATTCAAGTAAGTAGTTCTCGTTTGTTTGCAGAGATTGTATGTCGTTTTGGTATTTCTTAGCAAATTGTTGGTCCAGTATTCCAAATAGACTGTTAGCTAAGTAGCCGACGCCGTCGACTAGGCCCCGTTTCTTGCTGTTGCTCAGGTGTTTGTGGGGATTTATAAGTATGGAGTTGTAGTAATTCAGAAGTTCTATTTCATGATTTAATTGTTCCATAGTTGACTTGCAATGTTGTAGTTTCGTTTTATGGCATAAGTTCTTGATATTCTCGAAGTATCTTTGAGTACGAAGAGTTCCTTCCCAATAGTTTGTTAGATTGTAGTACATCATAAGTATCCACTCATCATGCACTACTTGCATTTTGCCGACGGTGTCATAGTATATGGGCCGCTCACGTTCCAAACTTGTAATCTGAGCGGTCGACGCCGGTGGTCCGCGCGTGCCATCAGTGGCGCTATATGATCCAGTTACAATTGTAAACAATGATAACATTGTTATTAGAAACGTTGATATTGGATTCTTTGACCTCTTCCGCCGTTCATTTTTCGAAGTCTGTTGAGGCTTATGTTTCGTTTCGTTTTCTTTGGAATCCTCGATTTCAGAGTTCAATGGTAATGGCGATAGTTTTGTTATTGGGCGCTTTATGATTCCTGCTTGAGTTTTGACGGTAGTAACTCGAACATATGCATCAGATCCTGGATGAGTCTCCAGGATACGACCTAAAGCCCATTTTCCCGGCGGTAGATTGTTTTCTTTCACCAGTACTACATCGCCTTCTTTGACGTTTCTAGAAGGCTTGTTCCACTTACTACGTGTTTGTAGAGTAGTAAGGTAATCGTTTGACCAGTTTTTCCAATATTGTTGAAACATATGCTCGATAAGCTGCCACCTACGACGTAAATCGATTTTATTAACGTCATTGTAATTCGAGAGTGGCATGGACAATATTGGGCTTCCTGTTAGGAAATGTCCAGGAGTGAGGCAGTTGTAGAATTCTTCTGGATCTTCAGTTAGCGGGCACAGAGGTCTTGAATTTAAGCAGGCTTCTATTTTTGCTAAAATCGTTATGAACTCCTCGTATGTTAGCTTTTGCTCCCCTAGTACTCGTCGCAGATGGTGCTTCATTGACTTCACAGCAGCTTCCCACAACCCGCCAGCGGTTGGCCAAGCAGGGGCGTTGAAATGCCATTCCACCTCCAATTTGGCCAGTTCGTTGAAGAGATCTGGTTTCAGTAGTTGTTTGAAGTCTTCGAATTCTTGACGCAGTACCTTTGAAGCGCCGATAAAGTTTGTACCACAGTCAGAGTACATGTGACTGGGGGTGCCGCGCCTCGCGCACAGTCTTTGGAAGGCCGCCATAAACGTTTCTGTGCTGAGGTCTGACACGAGTTCAATATGAACAGCCTTGGTCACCATACATATAAATATGGCTATGTATCCCTTTGAAGTTTTAACGCCTCTACCCTTGTTGTGTTTCACATCCACATGACCGGTAAAGTCTACGCCTGTGTGCGTGAACGGTCGGCACGGAGTAATCCTTTGCTGTGGTAGGTCACCCATCAGTTGAGAACCGTCTGTCTTGTTGAAGCGATGACAGCGTACACATCTTCGAAGTTGGTTCTTGACGGCCCGGTTACCGCCTACGATCCAGTAACGCTGTCTTATATAAGTTAACGTCAGCCGTGCTCCTCCATGTAATGTGACTGAATGAGCTTGTTCTATGAGAAGTTGGGTGAATCTTCCTCTATGTGGTATGATGATTGGATTCTTCATCTCCCCAGGTAAGCTGGAGTGCTTGAGACGACCTCCAACACAAATTATTCCCGTTTTGTTTATATAGGGATTCAGTTTGCAAATTGCGCTTTTCTTGAATACTGTTTCGTTGTTAGCAAGTTGTTTGTATTCGGAATTGAACTGCAGTCGCTGCGCGTGAATTATGATACTTTTACGCGCTGCACTTAGTTCACTTGTCGTTAGGTACGTAGTTTCTGATTTCGTTTTATTGCGCGTATTTGTAATGAAGCGTAATATCCATGCGATGACCCTGTTTACTTGTGTCAATGAACTGCATTTGGTCAATAATTGTGTTATTATGTTATTCTCTTGTGTAGGTTGTTGTTTTTCGATTTCGACGTGATTTATGCAGCCCACATTCGTTTGGAAAGCACAAGGAATGTTTTCAGGTAGTTCTTGTTTCGTTAAAAGTTCGGGGCCTTGCCACCATAGGGTGAAGTTTTTCAGTTTGCTTGGCAAAAGACCTCTTGATGCGCAGTCTGCGGGATTCTGCTCTGACTTGACGTAACGCCAGTGAGCTGCAGGAATGACGGTTTTGATCTTTGTAACTCTGTTGGCTACGTACGTCTCCCATCTTGATGTATCACCTTGAATCCACGCCAGGACAACTTGAGAATCCGACCAGGCCCGTATTGATATGTTATATCCACAGAATGTTTGCTTGGTTTTCTTCATCAAGTCAGCCAGTAGTTGAGCGCCGCACAGTTCCAGTCTTGGCAATGTTGTTTTCTGTGCTAGTGGAGCCACCCTTGTTCGAGCAGCTAGTAGAGTTACGATGGGTTGGCCATGTTCGTTGAACACTTTACTGTAAATTACACAAGCGTAAGCCTTTTCACTTGCGTCACAGAAGCCTAATAACTCGACACATTTTTGAGTATCGCCAATCCATCTGTTTATTGTTATTTTGTTAACGCATGACAGTTCTGTTTTCAGGTTGCGCCATTCTGATTCTATGTTGCTGGGTACTACGTCATCCCAGCCTAGTTCACTCATCCAGAGTTTTTGGAATATTAGTTTGGCTTTGACCGTCACTGGGGAGAGCCAACCCAGTGGATCGTAGAATCTCGATATGGCTGAGAGTAAGGATCTCTTTGTTAGTTGTTTTGAGTTTTCTGTCGGCCAGTTAAAATGGAAGGAGTCGCTGTTTGGATTCCAACCAAGTCCTAATGTTTTGGTTGACTCTTCACCTTTGAAATCAAACAAGTTTTGAGTCGATAATTGATCCTCACGTAAGTCTTCCAGAATAGCTCGGTCATTGGCTGTCCACTTTCGTAAGTTCATACCTCCTCCTCTTAACAGTTGGATTAAGGACTGTTGCAATTCTTTTGCTTCTGTGAGATTATTATGACCGCTAATGACGTCATCTACGTAGCATTCTTCGATGAGTATCTTTGCAGCTGCCGGATGTTTGTGACCGTCGTCAATGGCTAGTTGCTTCAATGTTCGCATAGCTAGCCATGGTGCACATTTGGTCCCGTAGGTTACGGTGCAGAGCTGGTAATCACGAAGATGGTGATCTCGTGAGTCCCGCCATACAATTCTCTGTAGATGTTGTTGTTCCTTTGAAATCCAAATGCAGCGGTACATCTTTTCAATGTCAGCTGTAAATGCGTATTTATAAGTTCGCCATTTAAGTATAAGTGCCTGAATATCTTTTTGTAAGTTGGCGCCTTTTTCCATGACATTGTTTAGACTGAAGCCACTCGTAGTTTGTTGAGACGCGTTAAATACCACCCGCAACTTTGTTGTTGTCGAGTTTTCTCTCAAGACACCGTGATGCGGTAAAAAATAGGTGTCAGTTGGTATCTGAGGTGCAAGTTTCATATGACCCAGATCTGCATACTCTTCCATGAATTGTTTGTACATTGATGAAAGTTTTGCCTTCTTCTCCAGTCGTTTTTCCAACTGTAAAAATTGCGAAACCGCAATTGTTCTAGACTTGCCTAGTTTCTCTTTGTAGTCTGGAACCAACGGCATTTTGACGATGTACTTTCCATCAGATGATCTTCTCACAGTTTCTTTATAAAATTGTTCGCACTGATCGTCCTTGGGAATATCCGAGATGTTTTGAATATCTTCATTCTCCCAAAATTTCGTTAGCTCTTCTAAGTTAAATAATGTAGCGTGGCAGTCAAACGTCTGTTTCATCTTTCCGCATAAAATCCATCCAATTTGCGTGTGTTGTGCAACTGGGGAGTTGTTATTGCCTTTTAATACACCTTCAAGGATAATTTCGGAGTATACGTCGGCTCCTAGTAATAGATCGATTTGCCGAGATACGTTGAAGTCAGGATCGGCAAGTTTCAAGTTCTCTAAATGCGTCCATATACCTTTTTCGAACGTTCTCGTAGGCAAGTTGTTAGTTAGCTTCGTCATGATAAGCGCTTGAGTTTCAAAGCTGTAATCGGAGTGAATCGATTGGCAAGTAAATTCCAGTTTTCCCCTGCATTCTCTAGACACAGAGCCGATTCCCGATACTGATGCGTTGATCCCGTTCCGAGGAAGGCGTAACATTTGTGCAGCGTTTTCTGTTATTAAGTTCACTTGTGAACCTTGATCAAGTAGCGCACGCAGTGTTATATAAGTCCCATCCACGGATTTAACTCTCAGCTGGACCGTAGTCAGTAGAACTTCCATGTTGTCCTTAAACAGATGGTTAGATGTTGGTTGTTGACTTGATGACGAAGAGCGTTGCTCAGTGTTATTTTTTCTTGCCGATGACGTTATATTTTGTTGGTCCGGATTGTGCAATAGTGTGTGGTGTTTCAATCTACATTCTTGGCAGGTTTTTGTTGATTTGCACTCGTTATTTCCGTGGCTGAACAAACAGTTTTTGCAGAGCTGCAGTTTCGAAACTGTGTCATTTCGTTTGCCGAAGTCCATCTGAAGGAATTTGTCACATTGGCGCAGTACGTGACTTCCGTTGCAAAATGGGCATTTTCCATGTAAAGTGTGATAGTTGTTTGTTTTATTTTGATTGGCGCTATAGTTATATTTTTTCATCGGGGTTTGCTTGTGGGATGTTTTCCAGTTAGATGATTTTTCTGGAGCTGTAGGATTTGCTTTCTTAGCTGACTTCATTGATTCGTATGCCATAAATTGTGTTTCGAGGAAGTACAGAAAGTCGTTTAGTTTTTGTAGTTCTCTGTGATCTTGTAGTTCTTTCATGTAGTCACTCAAAGTATTGGAGTCTAGTTTTTGTGACATAATATGCACAATGATCGGGTCCCAGGTTGATGTATCGATACCAATGTTCGATATGCCGTTCAGGCATTCGGTTATGACGTCATGCATCTTCTTCAAATTGATTGAATCTGCATGTTGTATGATCGGCAGACTTAGCATGTTGTTCATGAACGAGGTAAATTGCAGGCGACGATTGTCGTAGCGCTGATTTAATATATCCCAACATGAGTTATAATTTTCAGTGCTAATGGTCAGATGCTGCACTAAGCGTTCGGCTTCTCCTCGTAGCTTAGTTTTTAGGTGTTGCATTTTCTGCGCGTTGTTGATCATCGGGTTTTTGTGGATTGCTTCCAGAAACAGGTCTTTGAAGGAGATCCACTGACCGTAGTTTCCTGAGAACTCGGGAATTTCAATCTTAGGTGTCGATTTCTCGTAGTGGACGGTGGACCAGATTTTGGCATTCATTTTCCTTTTCAGCTCATCGTATTTTTGTTCGATATCCGTAAACATTTGATAATAATGCTCGTTGGATCCTTTCAGTTGGAAGTCTATTTCCCAGTGAAGTTTATCGATGGGCTCCCATTTTGATTTCAGTATCGTGACGGAGTCTTCCAGTTCCCATCTTTCCGAAATTGATAGTACGTCGATTTTGGAGAAAACGCGGGATATTGAGTTAAAATTACATTCTTGCTTGTTAAGCAAGAGTTGTATGTTGTTACTGTCATCATCTTCTGAAGTCCCGCCTAGGTCAAACTTCACGTTCCGTTTGCCCCAAGTTGCCAGTTTGTTAGTGATGTCCGTTTTAGTTGATAAGCACATTTCTTTAGTTTTACCATAGATGTCATCCATGAAGTATGCTATATTCTTATCATCTAGTTCCAGCAATAGTTGGGCATGCCTGCTTTCAAAGTCTTGCCATTGGTTTTCTAGCGACGACAAGCGTTTCTTCAAGTATTCCACAGTTTTTCTTGATGAAGAATCCTTGCGATAGTTAGCACATAATGTTTTGATGTTCTCGAAGCACGTTGACTGCAATTCGAGTTGATCCATATTGATGCTTTTTGTTGTTACCGTTGTTAGATAGTTCAAGAGGCCTGGCACGTCGTTAACGGTGACAGGAGAGCGTTGCGTTATGTTGCGAAGGCTACTGCGTTGCTTGTAGCCTTCTCCGTTTCAAATCTTGAATTGTTGTTTTCCTTGATTTGAAATGTTCAGTGGAACTCAGCACCCTTGCGCCTCGGTTACGATACTATGCGACTTCTCAATTTAACTGGGGCGACCCGCTTCTGGGAGACCAGCTAAACCGATCCGCTTCCGTAGAGAGACACAACAGCACCAGAGATCCGGCTCGAAGGACCATAAAATGTACGGTTCGTACACTTGCAGAGTTGTTGTTGTTGTTAAGGTTGAAGCGCGTAGAGAAAAGATCACGTAGTTCCCGTTAGGTTTATTACGTATTAACAATATTTACAAGTAAAACTGTTGACGATTCCTTTCTCTAATGTTAGTCACCGCGTAGCAGTAATCGCACTCGCTAATTTATTGTAAAGTATGTATATTTATAGTAATAAAATGACGCACGTCTGTGGCGAGCCACCGCGTCAGCAAAACATGTATACAGTTTAAGACTGTACAGGCAGAACTATCATATCTCAGAAACTTTAAACTTAGAATCATCGTTTGGCATACATGTCATATCGAAGAAGCATGCAGCATGTTAACAAGCATGCAGCATGCAAACAAGCATGCAGCATGCAAGCAAGCATACAGCATACAAGCAACCAAGCAAACAGCATGCAAGCAACCGAGCATGCAGCATGCAAGCAAGCATGCAGCAAGCAAGCATGCAAGCAAGCATGCATCATGCAAGCAAGCTTACAGCATGCAGGCGAGCATGCAACATGCAGCATGCATGGTTTCTGTCACGGCTTCGGCGCTGCGGGGCTCCGGCGGTCCCACGCGAGCTCATCGTCGTAGATGGTTTTACGCTCACCACCACGGCTTCGGCTTGCTGGCCGGCTTAGCCGGCCAGCCTCAGCCGCGGCGGTGACTGTCAAAACCACCTGCTCCTCAGCTCGCGGGCCGCCTCGCCACTCCGCGCCTACGCAGGCTTAAATTACACTCTAGGTGTAGGGCAAACAAGACTACGTGGAGTCGGTTCTGCAGCGATTCGTTTCTGTCAATAATTTTTGTAGCACAACATATACTGACTTTTTCAGACAATATTTCATTTTATTTAAAGTTAAAATGCAATTTAATAGAAATGAAAATATGCCTAACAAAATTATTCTAAATGAAATTCTGACATCTTCGTAGTATGCTTAGTGAAATTATGCCAAATAATCATTGCTCTAAATAAATTTTATGCTAAACGAAATTATGCGGAATTTTAAGTCTGCCAAAGGTAATTATGCGAAATAAAATTCTGCCATCTTAAAAGTATGCCAGCGTAAAGTCGAGCATATAAACATTCGGCCAAACAATGATTATGCTAAACATTTTTTATGCCTTGCAAATATTCGTTTAAATAATATTATGCCAAGTGTGTTATGCCAAATAAAATTCGGAGCATCAAGTTTCTGCCAGATAGAGGGAACCCGAGTGGCACTATGTGCCGACCGACGTCAACGTGACAGATTTAGGAACTAAAAGTACCGACTACGTTCTTGGCAGCGACTCATCGTGGTTTACCGGTCCGTCATTTTTACATCAATCACGCTCTTGCTGGCCACAGGAACCTGAAAATAAAATAAAAATTAATGAAGAAATATTAGAAAAAATAAATATAGTAAATGAAAATAATAGTGTTAACGACTTACCTGTACCGAAGCCGACGCGCTTTTCCAGTTGGTTGCGATTGCTTCGAACTGCTGGAACTGTCTTGTTGTTCATAGATAAATGCAAGAAGAAAAAACAAGTGGGCATACCGACGAGTTGATGAAACGAGCTGAAACTTTATTGCTTCAACACTCTCAAGCCACAGCTTTCTGCAGTGACATCTTGCTGTTGAAACAAAATAAAGAAATAAAACGCGATAGTAGACTACGCACCCTGACACCCATATTGGATGATACTGGATTACTACGTGTTGGTGGAAGAATTGGAGCAGCTAAGGATGTATCGTTGGACACAAAATCACCTGTGATCCTGGATGGACATGACCACGTGGCTCGACTCTTTGTAAAGTATTATCACATCCGCGCCGGCCACGGATGTAATGAGTTGGTGGTGAATGAACTGCGTCAAAAATATTGGCTGTTACGTCTACGTCCTACGGTCCGTGCTGTTGCAACGCAGTGCTTGTTCTGTCGCATCAGGAAAGCTAATCCAAAGCCGCCACGATTGGGTGACTTGCCCGAAGGTAGACTCGCACATCACCAAAGGCCGTTCACCGTCACCGGAGTCGACTTATTTGGGTCAATAGAGGTCACAGTTGGAAGATCAAAACCAAAACGCTATGGTGTCTTATTCACGTGCCTGACAATACGTGCCGTGCATATTGAGATCGTACCGTCTCTCACTGCAGATTCATTGATAATGGCTTTACGCAGAATGGCCGCACGTAGAGGCTGGCCAAAGAAGATTTATTCTGATAACGGGACCAATATGCGCGGTGCAGAGATTGAACTAAGGAAAGCCTACGACGCCGTAGACAAAAGTACTGTCATGAAGGAAGCCCTGAACAATGGAGTTTCCTGGAGCTTCATTCCACCAGCTAGCCCACACATGGGAGGATCTTGGGAGCGACTCGTGCGCAGTGTCAAGACCGCCCTCAAGGGGTCCTTAAAGAGAGAGCTCCGCATGAAGAGACTCTGATTACTCTCCTAGCGGAAGTGGAAAATATTATAAACAGCAAGCCCCTTGGCCATGTTTCCGTGGATCCTCAGGACGACGAGACATTAACGCCAAATCACTTACTCATAGGGTCGTCGTCCAATTTACCAAGCGCAGGGGTGTTCACGGACCGAGACCTATGCTTGCGCAAACAATGGCGTTTCCCAGCGCCTGGCTGACCATTTTTGGGCCAGATGGGTGAGGGAGATGCTTCTCGATTTAGTGCCGCGCCGAAAATGGAGGGACGAGGGTGCCCAATTAAAGATTGGCGATATGGTCGTAATAGTCGACCCAAACTCTCCCCGTAATTGCTGGCCTAAAGGCATAGTACAATCAGTGTACCCAGGTCCTGACGGACGCGTAAGAGTTGTAGACGTTAGGACCAAAAATGGCGTATTTAAAAGACCTGCAGCCAGGCTAGGAGTATTTTAAGTTCTATTTGTTTTCTCATTTAGATTATCGTTTTGAGTGTCGTGTCGACACGACACTGAGGGGGAGAATGTTGCGTATGGAAAATACATTGTATAACTTTATTTTATAATAAAAATACTGAGGCCCCGCCCCTGCGATCTTACACTGTTACACGCTTATATTGTAGAGATCACATTCGCTCAGCAGAAAACAGCTCGGCCGCGAGTTTATTCGGGCCCGTCTCGACCGGCAGTCAGTCCGTCTTCCGCCATTGCACGGGGCGCATCACAGTGCGCGCTCTCGCGATCTTCCGCGACCTACCCATGTTAATCGCCACCGCAGAGTCTCACACACTATACAACCATTTGAACTGTTTTCATTTTACCCGACTAATCGCGTACTATGTGCTGTACGCAACAATTTGGGTAATTTATTATATATCCTAATAACCATTGGAAAACAACTTCTGTGGTAATAGGTACCTATGAAAATGCCGTTTTGTATGAAAAAAATTAAACGATTTTTTTTAATGTATTTTTATTTGTATTAATCGAAATAATCACCCATGCAATCAATGCATCTTTGCCAATGCAGTGGCAATTTATTGATGCCCTTCTTAAAAAAATCAGCAGGACTGGAGGCAACAAATTCTTCAAAGGCATTTTGTACTGCCTCTCGGGTATTGAATTTTTTTCCCGCCAAGAAGTTATCCAAAATCTGGAAAAAGTAGTAGTCTGTAGGCGCAAGGTCTGGTGAGTAAGGCGGATGACGGAGAGCATCCAACCCCAGTTCTTGCAACTTGGAGACCGTCTGCTGTGCAGTATGAGGTCGCGCGTTGTCGTGCAGGAGCAGCGGAGACGAGCGATTGACCAATGCTGGTTGGAGATGTGCCAGCTTCTCCATCATTGATTTCAGTTCTTCACAGTACACATCTGCAGTAATGCTTACCCCGTTTGGTAAGAAGCTGTGATGAATCACACCGGCGCTAGACCACCAAACAGTGACCATCACTTTTCTAGGGGTAAGTTTTCGTTTAGGGCATTGTTTAGGTGCTGAACCAGGATCCAACCAACTTGCTGAGCGCTTGCGGTTATCAAACAGAATCCATTTTTCATCGCAGGTAACAATGCGGTTCAAAATTCCTTCATTTGTGTGTCTTGTTGAGCAGTGCAAGGCACGTCTCGACGCGTACTTCGCGCTGGCGATCATTGAGTTCGTGGAGCACCCATTTGTCAAGCTTTTTTACCTTGCCAATTTGACGCAAATGGACCAATATTGTTTTGACACTAACGTCGAAAGCTGCTGCTAATTCAGCCGTAGATTGTGTATCATCAGCTTCCACAATCGCCTTTAATGCGTCATTGTCGACCAAAGTCTTCGGACGACCGCGAGGTTCATTTTTCAGGTCGAAATTTCCAGAACGGAAGCGAGCAAACCAATAACAGGTGGTGCAAAGGTTTGTAGTGTTAGCTCCGTAAACGTCGTTGATGTTGCGTGCGGCTTGTGCCGCGTGGCTGCCACGACGGTACTCATATTCCATAATTACTCGAATTTTTAACGTATCCATGATGACGAAAAAGATTGAAATGCGATGAAAATGTAACACTAATCAATAACAAATGACTACTTTTGGAAAAAGAATTCCATGTTTTTAAAATTAAATTAATTTGAAATTAGAATTCTTAGACAAACAAAAATTATTTGATTTGAAATGGCCAGTACTGCAGAACGGCAATTTCATAGGTAAAGACCTAATATAAGGGGCTTTTCATTTGAGGAATAATTAATCTGTCAGGATATCTTGTGTTTAACGTAACAGTGTCTCCAAGACGTTGAAATAATTCGGAGTGCTTTTTAACAAAACAGCACTCAAATATGTACATACCGGGAACAGTTAATATATTTAAATCTTTAAAAAGAGGTTTACATGAAATTAGTGGTGGCAGATCACAAAGAGCACGGATACATTAATTTTGGGCGATTAACTCCCTATTTATAATTACAGAATTCCCCCATAGTACAATGCCGTATCTAATGTTGGAAGCTACATAACCATGATGCGCTAAGAGGGCTGTTTTGAGGTTGGCTATTTTGGGCACGCCACAATTGCGGCGGTAAGTCCCCTCTTTGAGGAGTGGATAGAGAGGCGTCACGGCGTCCTCACCTTCCGCCTGACGCAGGTTCTCACCGGGCATGGGTGCTTCGGTGGGTTCCTGTTCAGGATAAAGTGGGAGGATAAAAATAAAAAAAAAAAAAAAAAAAAGGTTGGCTATTTTACAAAGTCTCCACAAGGCAAAAGCGGCACGATTAATCTTATTTGTGACCTTTAATTAGTGAGGTTTCCATGAACAGCCACTGTTGACTGTTATACCAAGAAATATGGCTTCGTGTGCTTCTTTAATTTTTTGATCGGAATAAGTAATCAGGTCAGAATTTGATTTTCTATTGTAGAATTGAACGAAGGAGGTTTTATCTATATTTACTTTTAAATTATTATTACTAAGCCATGTTATGATACCATTAAGGGCTTGTACATAAAACTGCGATGCGACGCGATGCGAATTCGCAACGCAAAAAGTAGCGACATGAATTGCTGCGATGCGATTTCGTGCGGCAAGGCGTCTCCCTAGGTAACCATTCCTTCGACGACCGTCAACCGAACTGTATTGCTATTCTATTAAAATTTCACCGTGATAACTTGGGTGAAGCTTAAAGTGAGCTGTCAATCCCTAACATCAGATGAAATGACAGCTCACTCTTAGGTCACTTCACCTAAGTTCTCACGGTGAGAGTTTAACGGAATAGATCGGCTGGACGTATTTTGAAAACTAGGTCGTGACATGGATCGTAAAAATAAATGTGCACTTTTGTTATTGCTTAGGAGATACAGGCAAAAGAAACAAAGAAGATTCGGGCTTCATCCATTTATTACTATAATGACCACCGAAGGAAACTATTTTCATCGAATAAGTACCTATATGAAGCTTTGAAAACCGACGAAAAAAAAATTACTATTATATATTATACATCGTGTAGTTATTGATATCCCATAACTCTAAGGTTATATTCTATAAGTAAAAATAATACAAAATGTCCTACAATAGGTGGTCCAAAAATGCATAGTTTAGAAGATATCATCAATCATCATTAATTTAGGTCAAAAACTGTCACCAGTATGACGAATCTTTACTTTTGATTAATTGTAGACTTGCGATGTGTTTAGGTACCCTAAGTTTCGGTTATAAATACGAGTAACTCATTTACATTCAAACCAATCATTCATATCGAAAGCTAGAAAATGCGACGTTGTCAAGTTTCACGTAAGGGTGTTTTACATTAATAACCGTGACTTTGTCGAATTATTTTGTATGACAAATGTATACAAAAAAAAAAAATATGATTGAAAAATAATTCAAAAGCCAGTTGACTTTTTGATATGGTATCATTCATAGTTCATACCCCAGAGTTATGGGATTTCAAAAAATACACCTTGTATATTACTCTGTCATTTTTTTTTTACATTAAAGTATACGTCTTGCCCACACGCTGTCTCAGAGCCGACTGAAGTGTTGTCAACAAGTGTGACGTAACATCGCAGGAATGCGCGATGCGAATCAATTCGCAGTTTCTTGCGACGCGACGTGCGAGCTCGCAGGTTTTTGCATTGCGATGTCGCATCGCAGTTTTATGTACAAGCTCTTACCGCGTTATTAATTTCAGTATTATAATTAATCATTTTACTCTCCGTGATAACTAATGCAATATCATCCGCAAATAGTGAGTAGAAATGCTTAGTAACATTCGGTAGGTCGTTAATATATAACAGAAAGAATAACAACCTGTAACACTACCTTGTGGCACACCTGTATTGTTGCTCCTAATGTTAGATTTACATAGCACTTCTTCTTTATTTGAATTCATTTCGGAAATCGCTGTATATTGAGTCCTATTTGAAAAATAGCTTTGCAGCCACTTCAACGCTAGGACGCGAAAACCGTACAGTTTACATTTAGTGAGGAAAATATTGTGATCAACAAAGTCGAAAGCCTTGCTCATATCGAAAAACACAGTGCAGGTACGTGTACGTTTATATACGTTTTCAGTAATTTTTTAAAGTAATTTAAAAGCTGCTAAGGCTGTAGATTTGCCCTTTTGGAAACCATTTTGTTCCGTTTTAAGTACTTGATGTTTAATCAAGAATTAAGTCATACGAGAATGCATTATCTTCTCAAATACCTTAGATAATACTGGTATTAGAGCGATTGGCCTATAATTGTTTATACTCGTTTCATCACCTTTTTTAAAATTCAGTTTAATAACGGAGGTTTTTAATTTATCCGGGAAGGTTTCCTGGGAGAATGACATATTAATAAGGTACGTTAATATAGGTGTTATCAATGCTGCAGTGTGCTTTATGATATGTGTCGGAATCTCATCATATCCCACAGAAGAAGTATTGTTTAATGACTGTATAGTTTTAAATGTTTCATCATCACTCACTGGATAAATGAAGAAGCTGGCGTTAAGTGGTGAGTTTAAATGGCGATGTCCCATCGCAGATGCTGTTCTGTTTTTATCGGTGTCATATCGATGAAATAATCATTAAACGCGTTGGAAATGGCATTAGAATTCGTCAAATTATTAAGTTTTATTTTTGTGATAAATGTTTTATCATTATTGGAGTTTGTCATTGTAGGTATTATTTTTTATTAATGTTCAAGATGCTTTACAAATGTTCTTCGATTTTCTAATATGTTTTATATTGTATAATTTTTGTGCTACAAAGATAATATTTTTAAAATGTTTATTGTATTTTCTGTAATTAACTTTACTAACTGATGTTTTAAATTTATAATACCTAAATCGCAGTGTACGCTTTGCTGCACATGACTTCTTTATTCCTTTAGTAATCCAACCAGAGGTTTGATTTTGTTTGTTTTTAATTTTTCGTTTACATACCGGAAAATATAAGTAAATTAAAGAAGAGTATAAATGTAGGTATCATAAAAGGTGTTAAATGCTGTATTTAAATCCTCTTCTGAATATACATCCGACCAGTACGTATTAGACAGACACTCACAAAACTTTTTTAAATTGACAGGACAGTAGTCCCGTTTAAATACAAACCATTCCATGAGAGGTTTTATCTTTATGACGGAAGGAATGCATAAAACTTGTGCCGTTTCATGGTCAGATAATCCAAGTTTGAGAGCCTCACTCGAAGCATCCGGAATATTACTATTAAATTGATCGAGACAGGCATTTGCGCGAGTAGGTTGATGAATATGATGTTGTAGTTGTAATTATGAACTATTTTCTGAAACTCATTTACTCTCCTTAAGTGAATCAATATTGAAATCCCCAATTATGATGATTTTCATTTTTAGTCTGCGTCTTAGTTTTGTAATTAAGTACTCTTAAGTTACGAAGAAAAATGTCTGGATTTAATTTTGGGATACGATATATACATATACATATATAGCGGAATTTCAATTCCACAGCATTCGAATGATCGTTCAATGCACAATTCACTCAGAAAAGGAACCCTTTTAGTTTTTATATAATGTTTACACAATATACTAACCCCGCCTCGCCTTTGGTTGGCTCTGGAGTAGGAATCAGCGAGCTTAAATCCTTTCAGAGATAAGTTAGTTTCCTCACCAGATCTGAGAAAAGTTTCTGATAGGCATATTATGTCTACATACATTTTGTTATTCAAAAGTTCAGTAAGAGAAATTTGGAGATTGTCGATTTCACTGAGTGCAGGTAGGAGGTTTTTGATTCGCCTTGACTATTAAAAAAGCATCCTGTATATTATCTGAATTTGTTGATTTATTTGGGTTAGTAGGCTGTATATTATCTGAATTTGTTGATTTATTTGGGTTGGGAGGCGACTGATACCTATGCGTATCCTTAGTTAATAATGGTTTTGGCTTTTCCGTTCGTGAAAAATAATTAAGAATCGATTGCTGAGTGCATTTTTGGAAGAAATGCCTTTGTTTATGCTGTTGTGTCCGCTGTTGTGCCATGCTACCCTGTTGGTGTCTTCATATTTTACTGATAGAGAATTTACATGTAATCTATTATAACTAAGGCAATTTTCATTGTAGTCCAGACAGTCAAGTGCATAATTGAATGCATCACAGGTTTCCTGTAATAGGTCCCCTGTGGCACCTGTAACATTGGTGAAATGGCATTGCGGAAATCTGTTACATATTAATTTCATATGTTGGTTAAACATACCTATGTTCATTTAGGTAACGGCTCTTTACTACATTCAACAGAAAAACGGTTTTTTTTTTCTAGTTTCTTTAAAACATAAGATAATTCGCACAAGCTGCTTATAGGATTTGAGTAATTTTCACCGACACATAGTATTATGTTTTTTAAGGTATATTATTTTTTGCTTTTCAGTTTTTTCGGCGGTTTAATTTTTTTGTTAAAAAGGTTTTATTTTATATTTTTTGTGACTTGAATGTACTAATAATACTTGGCAAGGTATACCCTATCCAATAAAAAAAGAATTATCTAAATCGGACTACTCTGTATAAAGTTATGTGTGGTCTACATTACAATCAGTGAGTGAACAATCAATTATCCCCTGTTTTCCGACCCTTAGGGTTCGATTTTGTTTTCCAAATTCATATAGGACCACCTTCGGGGTATACCCTTTCCAATAAAAAAAGAATTATCACAATCGGGCTACTATGTACAAAGTTAAGCGTGGTCATACATAAAAAATATATAGGTATGTATATATATACGCGTTGAATTGAGAACCTCCTCCGTTTTTTTCGTCGGTTAATAATTTGTGTTTATTAAAATGTCTTTGCAGTTCATCAGCTTATAATTTTCAAATATTTTACTATAGGTAAAAAGCACAGAAATTCGTTAAAAGTTCCTGCGTGCTGCCCGATTTAAACAAGGGTATTAATATAATACTCTGTTAAATCATAAATTTCGCCACAGTCAATACATTTATTACAAACTAGCTTCTGCCCGCGACTTCGTCCGCGTCAAATTTCTTGCTCTCGCGACCCACCCCGTCGCATCTAATCGCCGCGCGCCGGCCCGTACGTAGTGTTGAGCAATTAAAAGAGTTATAGTGAGTCAACCTTAAAAGATAGACATATGCTCTCGCGAACTTTTTTTAGAACTTTTTAAGAGGAACAATTCTGTCATACACGATTGATGCGTTACTTTAACCGTTTACGCAGCGCACGCAACGGAAACTCTCAAAAGGAGTAAATTTTCCCCGTTTTTGCAACATTTTTCATTGCTGCTCCGCTCCTTTTGATTGTAGCGTGATGATATATAGCCTATAGCCTTTCTCGATAAATGGGTTACCCAACACAAAGAGAATTTTTCAATTTGGACCAGCAGTTCCTGAGATTATCGCGTTCAATCAAACAAACAAACTAACTAACTCTTCAGCTTTATAATATTACTAGCTTCTGCCCGCGACTTCGTCCGCGTCAAATTTTTGCTCCCCTGACCCTTCCCGTCGCATCGATTTGCCTGCTAGTTTTCGTCCATTTTTCGTTGCTGCTCGCTCCTTTTGAGTTATAGTGAGTCAACCTTAAAAGATAGACATATGCTCTCGTGGACTTTTTTTTAGAACTTTTTAAGAGGAACAATTCCGTCGTACATTATTTTTGCGTTACTTTAACCGTTTACGCAGCGCACGCAACGGAAACTCTCAAAAGGAATAAATTTTCCCCGTTTTTGCAACATTTTTCATTACTGCTCCGCTCCTCTCAGTTGTAGCGTGATGTTATATAGCTTATAGCCTTCCACGATAAATAGGCTACCCAACACAAAAAGAATTTTTCAATTCGGACCCGTAGTTCCTGAGATTAGCGCGTTCAATCAAACAAACAAACAAACTCTTCAGCTTTATAATATTAGTATAGATATATAATATATAATATATATATAATTACTAGTTTATATAATATATATATAATTACTAGCTTTTGCCCGCGACTTCGTCCGCGTCAAATTTTCGCTCTCCTTCCCGTCGCAACGAATCGGCTACCCGTTTTAGTCCATTTTTCGTTTGCTGCTCCGCTTCTTTTGAACCGTAGCGTGATCTTATATAGCCTATAGCCTTCCTCGATAAATAGGCTACCCAACACAAAAATATTTTTTCAATTCGGACCATTAGTTCCTGAGATTAGCGCTTCGATAAACTCTTCAGCTTTATAATATTAAGTATAGATGTGCCTATGTAACGGAAACTCTGAACATGATTTTGTCTCCCTTTCGATTATTATGGGACTCCCTTTTTCGCACTTAGACCCTCATTCGGGTGGGTCCCCGAATGAGGGTCTTTTTTATATTTATTTTATTCTGGCTAACAAAGCCAGTCTAGGTCCGCCTAAAAGCGTAGAAGCTTCCTGGGAGCATCAGAGGCTTTCCGAAGCGATCTCATTGTTCCGTAGATTGGACTGCAGAGTGGAGTCAGCACTTTTCGAATGACAAAATTACATAAGACAGTTCCCAAAATGCCCGCCCTTCACCACTTCCTAGTGCTTTAGTTGGGAAGAAGACAGTCCTCCGGCACGTTGGGAAGAAAAACTGACGCAACAAACTCTTCAGCAGCTCAACTGTCTCTTCACTTAGAAGAGCTTGATCATCATAATCAGCCTATATTGTTCCCACTGCTGGGACACAGGCCTCCTCCTGGTGACAGGGAGTGGGCCGTAATATACCACACGGGCCCAGTGCGGGTTCGTAGATGTCACATGTCTTCAAATTTTTGGTTCTAGGGCATGCCGGTTTCCTTACGATGTTTCAAGAACTTGATAAAATATAATACTAATAGCTGACCCAGCGAACTTCGTACCGCCATATTGTATTTCTCTAATCGCAACTAAGGAAATAAAACCCTTCCGGTAAAATCGAATTAGCTAAATTGAAAATAAAACTGGAGTACTCAATTGAAAAATTCATATTGTCGTACAAAATGCGTGGGGTGCTTATTATAATTACTACAGGTATACTAAACTATCGTTAAAATATTTACAGCAATGAAAATCAAGCCCCCACGCTTTTTGTACAATAGTATGAATTTTTCAATTGAGTACCTACTCCAGTTTTATTTTTAAATTTTTAGTTCAGTTAGTTTCAAAAGCGTGTTTTTTAGTTTTTTCAAACTATAATTTATTAAATGTAGATTTAATTTGTCTTATCTTTAACTATTCTTTATAAACAATGACTTATTTACAAAATACATGAAGAAAATAAAATAAAATGCAAGCAAAAATACTTACATGTGTATAAAGCAGGGATGTTAGGGAGCTCCGTAACCGTAACCGAAACTATCGGATATCCGATATAAAAAATTATCCGTAACCGTAACCGAATCCGAAATAAAAGTTTCGGATAATATCGGATTTGTTATTACATTTTTATTTTAGGTCGATTAGATAACACTCGATATAATATATTTATAATAATTTTTGTTTTAAATAGCGGTAATAATTACTCACAGACTGATTGTAATTCCTACCAAATGGTGACATATAAATAAAACCATTTTATTAGCTATTTGTTTTTTACTTTTGAAATTCCTCAAAAGTTTAATATCCGTAACCGAAATCATCGGAAACTATCGGATAATCCGAAATAATTTCATATCCTTATCCGTATCCGAAACTTCATATCCATAACATCCCTAGTATAAAGTTATGATTTTGCACTGATTAATACTTGCAGAGGTTATTTACTTGGTAAATGCACAGGTATATTTACGTAGAGACTGACGCAGAGAGTAGTACTAAGACTCGCACTGAGATTTTACTGAGACTAACACTTTCCGGGAGATAGTATTAATTCACTCGTTTAAAGAGGAACTGAACTGCGGTGACAATCGGCGCCAGTATTTATACCTGAACCTTGAATTTCCCGAACGTTCTAGTTCGCATGCTTCGAGAAGAATCGATTGATCGATTGTTCGAAATAGTGGGTCTCGATGGTTCGAGAGGGGAAACGTTAACGCTATGTTAACGCTCAGAGGAGGTCTCGAGAATGAATGAGATACCAAAGCTTTGGACATTTAAACCAGAGATGGCGACTCGATAGAATTTGATGGCCAGATCTTGAAACTTTGATTAAAATTTGGCGCCAAGACTTTAATAATTCTCTAACAAAAATAGTACAATTTTTTGTTTTGTTATTAATGGTAACATAATAAGCAGTATAATTATAAAAATATCAGTGACAAACCATTAAAATAATACGGTTATATCGTGAAGATAAATAAATATTACGTGAAATAAAGTAATAGAATTTATATTCTAAGAAACAGAACACAGCTATTGGGTGTATTTGCAACCTAGATGTCAAACAATATTGACGAATTTTATTGATGAATCTACGTACACCGCCATCTATGAGAACTTCATAAAACTAAACAGTAAATAAACACTTGCTTAAGAAACAATTAATTGATACATTTTATTCGTTTACATTCACGACATAAGCGAATAATTGAGATGATAACTATCCTATCCAGTAAGTTAGACCAAAATACGGGTACATGTGAAATTTGATTGAAATCGGTTCAGTAGTTTTGGAGTTTATTGGCAACATACATCGTGACAAAAGATTTTTATATATATAAAGAAGAAGATAGAAGATAATGACCAATTCAGGTAGTAGAGTGTTGATTATGCATGTTGCAACGTCTACGGAATTTCCCCATAGATCAGCAGTTTTTAACATTAAGCGTATTCAAAGTTTCCAAAATATCTCTAGCACTAACATAGTTGAAATTAAATTCATGGTTACAAATGTCAACATTTTTTTACAACAGGAACTCGGCAACAGCGGGTAAAGAATATCTGTGGAAGGACTGTACCCGCTATATTGTAACTGTAGAAATGCGGAAATACACCGAGACAAATCAAGTACTGTAACTCAATTTTCAACAGCCAATCGGGGGCTTACTCTTCAACCTAATTTTAATTCTAATCTAAAGCCAATACGATTCCAATGTTAATTTTGCATACACGTGATTCGGTACTCTTGAAAACAATCGTGTCAACATTGGAACAACAACAACGCCCGAACCCGATTCCACTTAGTTCTTCAAAATGGACACCCAATTGAGGAGGTGTGGAACAAAAGGTGTCATTTACGTATTTTGCTCAATTAGGGTTTTTTTTAATCGGCTCAAAATGTTAAATTATATCTGTAACTCCGAAGATTTTGTTAAAAAAATGACTAGTTTCATAGAAAAATAGATCTGAACTGCTGCTTTCGGAACAAAAATTTACATTTTTATTCAACCACAGTGATTATTAAGACTTGAATTCAAAAAGTGGCATATTCTTAAGAAATACGTTTCAAGAGTCTTTAGTCGGTTCAAACCGGGTACAGTACCGGACATAAATGCTGTGTGATTTTGTATAGGAGGGTATAAAAAGGAGGAGGGTGTAAAATTATGAGTTGGTGCTTTAGGTAATCTTTTTTCATTGATTTTTCAGCGCCGACTCAAAATTTTAAGGTTTATAATTTTTTGCTTTTCAGTTTTTTCGGCGGTTTAATTTTTTGTTAAAAAGTTTTTATTTTATAATTTTTTGTAGCTTTAATGTACTAATAATACTTGGCAAGGTATACCCTATCCAATAAAAAAGAACTATCAAAATCGGACTACTCTGTATAAAGTTATGCGATACATTACAATCAGTGAGTGAACAATCAATCATCCCCTGTTTTCCGACCCTTAGGGTTTGATTTTGTTTTCCAAATTTATATGGGACTACCTTCGGAGTATACTCTTTCCAATAAAAAAAGAATTATCACAATCGAACTACTATGTAAAAAGCTATGCGTGGTCATAAAAAATAAAAAATACGCGTCGAATTGAGAACCTGCTCCGTTTTTTTTTTCGGTGGAAGTTTACATGGTTATGTACATCATATATTTTTTTTTTAGTTTTATCATTCTCTTATTTTAGAAGTTACGGGGGAGGACACACATTTTACCACTTTGGAAGCGTCTCTCGCGCAAACTATTCAATTTAGAAAAAAATGATATTAGAAACCTCAATACCATTTTTGAAGACCTATTCATAGATATCCCACACGTATGGGTTTGATGAAAAAAATTTTTTTGAGATTCAGTTGTAAGTATGGGGAACCCCAAAATTTATTGTTTTGTTTTCTATTTTAGTATGAAAATCTTAATCAAATCAAAATCAAATCAATTTATTTCGGGCTACAAAGACCCATAACATAAATACCTTACAGACTAACATACATACAAATAAAAAACAATTTAAAACTATTGTACACGAAGTGACGGCGTCGTGTTGCGCTGCGTGGTGTCGCGTAGCCTTCCGCGGAATCGCCGATACACGACACCCTTCGGCCAAAACTCTGCCTTGAGGTAGGTCTTGATTTGAAGAGTTGGAACTCGCACCACGAATGACTTGAAATTCGTGTTGTGGCGCGATTCCAACTTCTCGACCCTCAAAGTGAAGTTCGTTTTCACTCGTACATACTCCACAATCTCCTCAACCTTCGTGGTGTAATGCAGACGTGAAATATACAGCTGCGTCGTAGGCACAGCAGGGCGCAGCAGCATGTTGGGTCCACTCGGAGCTGTTCCACACTGGTTTCGTGAACGGGGCTTCTTCTTCTTCCTTTCCACTTTCGTGAAACCCTCTTCATCAACTTGGCCCGTTCTCGGCAACGAGCTACGGGCCGCAGCCAAGGCAGGTAGTGCAACCTTCGTCTGGTTTTCCCCAATTTTTTTCTGCCGCATAGACTGCGACACACCTGATTTTCTCGTGGTGACAATAGCGGCGTAGGCACGGTTTGGGGTCGACGTACCTACGTGTGACGTTTCCGCAGCCGGTGTTGTGGCGCGGGTGACGGCGGCGGCGGGCAGCGCTTGGTCAGCATTATCGGCAGCCGGTGACGCACTTGTGTTCGCCGATTCTAAACTGCCGATTGATGCAATTTGCGCCCCTCGACGTGTATTCACCTTAGAGGCCTCAGGTGACCCAATTACTGAACCCACTTTGCGCAACATTGTTATTCACAGAATATATCTACTTACCAAGTTTTAACAGCATAGCTCTTATAGTTTCGGAGAAAAGTGGCTGTGACATACGGACGGACAGACAGACAGACATGAAGAATCTATAAGGGTTCCGTTTTTTGCCATTCGGCAACGGAACCCTAAAAATGAGCATTCATTAAAATGGTATTGTGATATTTTTAATGAAAGTAATATCGGTGAAAATTACAATGAAGATAATGAAAATCGTTGCGATTGTTTGGAACCTGATTGTGGAGAATTACATGTATAAGAAATAAAAATATTTTGAGTGAATCTATTTTTATTTTCATACTGAATGTTTCATAAGGTAAAATATTTTAGACAGTGAGTTTCAAAAGGTGACATTTTACAAAATTATTGAATCAAATAGTGACATTTACAAGCTATTGGATCAAAGGGTGTCATTTGATATGTACCTATGTAGGAGAAGGCATGCCTATCTCGCTTTCATCAGCCATATTTTTGAGTTACTGTGGGCGTACTATGGGAACTGTTGGTTGATGCGCAATAGAAAAACCGTTATAGTTCAACTCAAATTATAATTTTTACGAACTAAGTAATTGCACTATCTATTAATACACAGTAGGTAAACTTCACAACTACACGGAACGCGCGACAGTTTCTAAACTTGTTCACTGCTTGACCGCTACTGAGAGACTGAACTTAACTCTGGTCGAGCGTTAGGTTATAGACTCTGTTGAGCGCCGCTTGGTGGCGCTGGCGTCCCGATTAGTCAATTGAGTGACTAACGTTTCCGACACGGCCATCCTGCATGCACACGTCCTCGTGTGTTAATCTGCAACCAAAAATCAACAACAGTGCATGTCGGACTCGGCCAATTCTGACCATATCTTGCTTCCAACTATTGGAATCAGAAAACTTTAATCCTCAACCATTTTATTGCTTAAACAAAACAGTACTTCTAAATTAACTAAACAACATTTGATTAATTAGAGCAGAAATAATCTACCAGAGCCGTGTACCATCGTTATCCAATCAACATCTTTATTTAGAGCCATAGACAGACACCGAGAAACCCACACACGAGTAAATCACTCTAACGCCACGGCACCCATCATAGCCGAATAGCACCACAGTTGCTCACTCACACGTGCATCCACCACTCATGTGGATCACCGTGGGCATCACTCACTGACTACCCACTACGGTCACTGCAGACCACGACCTCCGCCAGAGCCAAACGCGCACCACGCACCCACGGACTACTTGAGTTGCCCCAAAAGACACCGATTTCTACCGGGCTACGACTACGTAATGGCTACTGGTACGGTCGACTTTACGACGGCCGATAGAGAACCTTACTCGCGTGCTTCCTATGACTTAAACTTGCTCATCACCACTGTGATCACTATCTACTCCGACTGGTACATGACTTACTGGCATCTTTCTTAACCTATCGTGAGCGTATTTGTAAGAACGTTTAGAATTGAAAGCTTTTAACGTATAGCGATCACCATCCAAAACTTCCACTACCTTAAACGGACCTCTGAACTTCCTATCTAACTTAATCTGATTTCGCTCTTCGTTTTCTAACAGCACGAAATCGCCAACCGAAAATTTTGTTACAGCTGCCTTTGTCCTATCGAATCGAGCTTTGTCATATTCCGCACTACGTTTAATGTTGTCTGACGCAATCTCGCGGACTTCATCAATGTTGACTTCGGTATCTACATCACTACACATCAATGATAACGGTCTCGCAACTTTGCCAATTAAAAGCTCTAAAGGTGAAGCTTTTGTGACGCGGTTTATTGTACAATTTATCGGTAGCTGTACTTCTCCTATTGCGTCTTGCCATGATTTATTATCGCTAATCTCTACAGCAGTTAACATTACTTTTAAGACACTCATTACGCGCTCTACTTGCCCATTCGCACGAGCTGACTGTCACAAAAATCGCGAAATTCGTTACTCGCAAAACATCTGCCTTGGTCAGCTATAATACGAGTTGGAGCCCCGAAAAGCGCTACACTCTGATTGACTGCCCGAATGCTGTTCTTAGAGTCAATGTTGTTAGTATGGCATAACAGGACAAAGGACATGGCTAAATTGAAGTATGGACGAGATCCTGGCAATGAATAAATATGGTACCTAGCAATATGTAAAGCTGAATAGATGAATATTAGTATTTCATATAAAAACTGTTTCAGGAACTTTTCATACCTTTAAAATCATAAAAATAAAATCGCTATCGTGTAACTCCTACGTCAATAGGTATAGAAACTGCAAACAGATGACATTGCTATGAACTTTTACCTAGGCGTATCTGCATCTGTTGTATCTGGATTATATTGTATTTTTGACTAGCGCCCCATTCCCATTGCGCACGGTGGCACATGAGTAAATATCAACAAAGAGGTAATTGCACCAAAAACGTAACACAAAACGTTTTCTACAATCTGCGCGAAAACCACTCCCGCTCGCGTGTATAGTACATATTATACCCTTGTAAAAAGTTGAAACAAAGACAGTTTTCACAGAAAAAATAAATAAGTGGCTGAAATGATAAGCACGTTTGAAAATAAGGATTAATATTAACTGACCCAAAGAAGTGTATGATTTTTGTATTTGAGGTAGGTAAAAAATTCTGCTAAGTATTACACATTATTTAAATCTAACTAATCTAAGTCCCCCTGGTGCGTTTTTTGTCAGTCTATTTGTACTGATGTATCAACAAACAGATTGAAATCAATTTAGGAAAATCCTTCCGCCTGAGTGCTTTTCTTGCGCGCGTTGCTGCGTGGTAATTAATAAAACCGGCCTAAACTAGATAACGAACGCAGTGAGTAACCAAGGACATATAATATATTGAAATAAAACAACTAAAATATGATTTATTTATTTGTTCTTTAATCTATGAATCTTCTTCAATGCCCCAAACACACAGTGTCTAGAGGTGTTTGATTTGGTAGGTTTAATTTCTGTTCTGATACAGGTCTAGGTACTGGTTCAGGTATTGGTTCAGGTTTAGATCCAGGTCAAAGCAGATTTACCCGATTTTGATGTGACTGGATGTGACGTTGATAAATTCTGTATCACTGAATCGTTTCTTTCCACTGCATGGCGTTGTATACTTCTCACAGAGCGGCCACAATGTATGCACTCCATGGTATGGCCAAATAAACAAACATCACCCATAGCTTTTGAATTACCGCAGTTTATGTATCGCATGATGAATTTATAGAAAGTCAAGCCCGTGTAGAGTAGGTAGCAAGAGGTCAGTAGGCAGGTGAGCACACACAATAAGTCTAATAAACAAGCGTGGATCAGTGAAAATCCAAAATAAAAACACACAACGAACAAGCAAACGGGAAAGCGTTCAAACGACGCGCGACGTCTGACATTTGACGTTTGCTTTTTATGATAGAGATGTGATTGAACTTCATGTGTAGAGGAATCGATAAAATAATCGAAAGAGTTGAAAATAAACAGTTTTTTCATCCACTATTACTATTATTACTTAATATTTTTCGAAACAATATAGATAGTAAGATTAAAAGAAGAGGCACATTCAGTCCTTACCGAGTGGCGAGCTACCCATTGCTCGCCGCCCGCAAGCTCGCGCCTACGGTGGCCCGGAGTCCGCTATCGACTGCCGACGCCCGGGGCGTCTCCTCCTGCGGCGGCTAGGGACGTGAGGGCGCAGAGACTACCTCTCCCTCACGCGCCCCGCCTCCTCCTTCGCGAGCATTACTGCTTCGCAGAAGGATGTGACGGCTTCCCATTCCCTCTCGCTCCGTACCATGGCTCGCACCAGGCCCGGACGCGAGAGGTCGCCACCGCCGATCGCCTCCACGAGGACACGGCGGTGCTCCGCCCAGGCAGGGCAAACTTCCACCGTATGCTCCACCGTGTCCTCTAGACGATCCTCACAATGGAAACCAATGAACCCACCGAAGCCCCCTATGCCCGGTGAGAACCTGCGTCAGGCGGAAGGTGAGGACGCCGTGACGCCTCTCTATGCACTCCTCAAAGAGGGGACTTACCGCCGCAATTGTGGCGTGCCCAATGGAATGTGCCTTGAATTGGAATGTGCCTTTTTAAAAACTACCCTATTTTCCGAATCAAAAACTGCTGAAAACACAATAACAAATCACTAAACAGGACACCGAATTGAACGCCGTTGATTCCCGCCAAAAACTCTTTAGTTTCAGACAATAAATCGTTTTAATAGCAGTTATCAAAAATTGAATCAGTTTCCATTTGACATTCTGAAAAGCGCTATGACCCCTCCCTAGCTTGCAGTACCTACTGTATTATTTCCCCTTGACATGTCAATAAAAAAAAAAAGCAATTAAGATACTTTTTTATGCTAATCAGTTCACGAAAGTTCTTGGAAATTAATAAACACTAAATAATTCATTAATGAATTTTTAAATATTACGAGTTAATGTGAGATTCCAATACATTCTGAGGGTACTCATTTAGCCATCTCCTTTAGTAAAAGCGTCGATCAAAACAAAAATATACTCCTTATTATCATTTTGAGTTGTACGATTATCGACAAATGCGTGCACTGAATGGACAGGTCCACTCAATATCTGTGTGGTTCTTTCATCAAAATACCATTTCAGACACCGATCTACATGGTCATCAAATGATCTGACCAACAAAATTATATCCGTTTCTTTTTTTTTATATATACACACTGACATTGATAAGTTTTATATATACAATGACATGAATATTTACTTTGTAAAGTATCGTATTGTTTTAATTATTGTGAATGTGAAGACTATGTGGGTCTTTTTTTTAATTTTGTTTTCTGTCTTTCTCAGTAATCATGATCTGGCAGTTTGAGTAATTTATGTGGCCTACCCAAAAGTCCTTTCTTTGGTACTGTTCGTCAAAGCGTTGGGCTCCTTAAGTTCCGAGTTGAGCTAAACGATTAGTGACAAATGCTTGCACTGACTGGACAGGTCCACTCAATCTGTGTGGTTCTTTCTTCAAAAGACCATTTCGGTCACCAATCTACATGATCTTCACAGAATGTGAACAAGATTATGTCTGGACTTTAAAAGAGACTGTGACCTCTGAGTTTGTTTCGGCCTTTCTTCTCAGAGTAGTCAGTTAGGAAACGTCGAACTCATCTAGTTTAAAAAAATATCATTGACATGTAAAAGTGTTTGTACAACCTACCTACTTACAGAAATAATTCATTTATCATTTCAATATCTCACGTCCAATCATAACATTACTCTGCAAGTAACTGTCGGGAAGCATATGTAACAAAATCTCAAGCTGGTGCTTGCTAATCGTTACGCTACATAAGATTTGTTCTGTGCTGAATACACGTGTTTGACCAATACCAGTCAACGCAACAACGTTGTTAACTCCACTTAATTTTGCCACTTAATTTGGCTGCAAAACTCTACTAACTAACGAGCATTCAGCACCAGAATCGTAAACAAAACAATACAGCTCACCTTTATGTTCTAAAACGCCTGAGGGTGATTGTACGACGCAAACATCCACTCGCCGCTCACTGCTTGCAGCACGTGCTCCACCATCCGCTTGACTGCCGATGTTCGTACACCGGGCCACGATATGTCCTGGTTTCCCACACTTGAAGCAGACGAAGGGCTTCACTGATGACTGCGGGGCTGCTTGGCTCGATTCTGAAGACGCTGTAGATCTTCCTCTACTGTCAATCGGCTTGCTCCTGCACTCAGGTCGCTTGTGACCAGGTTTCCCGCAGTTATAGCATTTCAGCGAGGTTATCTTCGCTCGCTTGACATCAGGAGCAATTGACGAGACACCATGGCTGCTAGACTTGCGTTTCAAGTGCGAAAAAGCATGAAGTTCACGCTGTAATCTGTTCCGCGTGACAATATCGGACGTAAATGCCAGCCGTTGCAGTCTGGTATCAAATTGTGAAATGTGGGCCAGAACGATTGCCACTGCAATTTGTTCCTTATCAACGTCCTTCAAGCGGTTAGTTACTGACGTCATCAGGCGATTCGCATAGGCAACAAGGGTCTCCCTGTCACCCGGCTTGTCGCTATGTAGGTTGATGAGGATACCCGCCAAGGTCTCCGTTGAAATAAATCTTTGCCATGAACAGTACCTTAAAGTCACTCCACGTCATTCCTTGGTATGCTATTTGCGATAGCCACGTAGATGCTGCTCCTTTGAGCGCCTTACTGATGGCCACAACAAGTTGACCACCTTGCAGTGAATTTTCAGCAAAGCATAAATCAGCTGTCGCGCACAATGATCGCGCATCCGTATCTGCCTTGTCTGGGTCGAACTCGGGCAGATCCACACGATTATTCGTTTTAGGCGCTTGCAGGGCTTCAATTAGCGCTCGCATGTTTGCATTTTGTTGCTCAAACATTGCACGCCAACGGTCACTCACTTTCAGCATTTTCATTTTGCGCCTGAACCAACGTGTATTCCACTTCTGATGTAGGAGAAGGCATGCCTATCTCGATCTCATCAGCCATATTTTTGATTTACTGTGGGCGTACTAACTGACTAACGGGACTGTTGGTTGATGCGCAATAGAAAAACCGTTATAGTTCAAATCAAATTATAATTTTTACGAACAAAGTAATTGCACTATCTATTAATACACAGTAGGTAAAGTTCACAACTACATGGAACGCGCGACAGTTTCTAAACTTGTTCACTGCTTGACCGCTACTGAGAGACTGAACTTAACTCTGGTCGAGTGTTAGGTTATAGACTCTGTCAAGCGCCGCTTGGTGGCGCTAGCGTCCCGATTAGTCAATTGAGTGACTAACGTTTCCGACATGTATTTTTTTTTCCAAATTTCAAACCCAGCAAGATAAGTTTATAATACATTAAATTGTATACAATAATTGACACATAAATGGTTAATAAAAATTGCTTAGATCAACTTGAATATTTATTTTCTCAATTTACTCAAAAAGTTAAAAACTGTAAATGACACCTTTTGTTTCACACCTCCTCAATTTAAACACATTTTGGCGCTAGCGTCGAACTCAAGAATACGAAACGTTTAAATTCCAATGTCAATCGATCGGAATTAAAATCAAGAGTAAACAGCACCCCGATCAGAAATTCAGAAGTCGCCCAAGGCGCAATTTGAAAGTTGTACAACCATATTTGTTACGGACGCGAATTGTATTTTAATCAACATAGAGGTAATATAGCATTCACCTACAAATTATAAAAAAATGAAGGAAAATTTAAAATTTGCGGGCTACCTTGGAGCTTCCTCCTGTTAAAATTATACCAACAAATACATGTACAAGTCACTTTATTGGTAAATTACACCTTTAAATCGTACTCGAGACCACCTTCATCGTCCATGGCTCAGAATGCCAGAGAATTTCCGCGCTTCTTTACTTTTGACAAGAGATCTGTGGGTTGCCATAACTCTAAAAGTATAAAATATTAAAAAATAACAATGTTGCAACCCACAAATAATATTAATTAAATATTCGATTATTCTGTATGCTAACACTCCTTAACTTCAATCAACTTCACAACACATTTCTAATTGCGTAACGCACTTTTAATCAGAATCTGAACCATTTTGAAGGATATTGCTAATCCATTGCTTCATATGTTCGAAAAATGTGTCTGCTCAACAACGTAAATAACGTAATTAATATTTTTAAACTATCAAAATTAATGCGATTAGCATAAATTGCGTGTTACATAGTATCCCACAGATTTAAAAGTTAAATAAATATACATAAAGAAAAAAATCTGCAATAGATTCTGTCTACCGTATTACCAAAAAGTAATTGATTGTTGTGTAATTAGAATAATATTTTTCGATAGTTGATTATTTATGAATGAACTTAGTAATCGACTATTAAAAAATTGGCGACACTAGACTCCTCACTAGTCCTCCGCCCTACTTTTCATTTCCACCATTATTCTACGATAGAGAAGGGCAAGTGAGAAAGCGATCGATAAATTATGGAGTAAAAAATATCGATTATGAAATTATGGCATGATTATTTATACATATTCCCAAAAACATTCAAAGTTGACCCATACATATCTTTTTTGGAAGAAATTCCACTCACAAGACAAATTTTATGCTTCTGCTTATATGCATGTGACAAACAAAAAAAAATCAATTGAGCTCCCCATTACAAAACATACACAATTTCGTTATTTGTACACAGTAAGATCATAGAAAAAATAACGAGCGACAGATGTAAAACATCTGACAAACAGAAAAAAGTCGACAAAAGTAAATTAATGCTTTTGTTTTATCTATAGTCAGGAATGCAATAAAATTATTCTAAAGAAATTGAAACGAATTAGACACCCTAAGATAGATATCGATAAATCGCGATGAAACATATCGATAATGTATGGAAAAATATTTTTGCCCAAGCCTATTCACGAGGATTTTCCTTCCTACACTAAACCGTGCTGTTCAGTGCCGACTGATAGTGATTTAGTTTTCAGCAAGTTGAAGAAAATAACACTCTTCGTTAAATAACCATGAATGTCTCAAGACCTATTGTGTCCAGGCTGCTCCAGCAATCTGGTAAGTTATTTGCGCAATTCGATTTCTGTATTTGGGCTTGGATCGATATTTATTATTTTTTGCAGGCACTGTTACAGATAGGCTTTTGTTTCAAATAATAAAGCTTTCTTGTTTTTCTTCGAACGCCTTCGATTTAATGCAGATTAGTGTGTGGCTAAATGTATAGATATTTTAAAGTTTCACGTTACATAACATCTGCAGAGATAACCTAACTCTGACGAGAGACTACTTATTTTTCCTTATGTTTTGGTATCTAGCCAGTAATTTGCTAAAAGACGAAAGAAATAGTACGGAACTGCTTATTACGTTTTAGGTAACAAATATACTTAGAGCTACATATTGTTTTGAGGATAATTATTTCACCAGTTCAGACAAACACAGCACTCTTATTGTAAAAAAAATTAACATAGTACGTACGTATATCATTATTTTCATAGGTACCTATTACCTAATTAAATAAAGATTTATTAGCCTGCAGTAGGTAAAAGCAGTTGGGAATGATAAATGTTGGAAATAGATTGAGCGAATTTATCATTCACTATAATACCAGGCCTGTAACAAATTAGAATCCAATATTTGTATTTTATATGTCCAAGTGAGAATAGCTAAAGCAACTTTAACCCAGAAGGCATCGCACATCGCACATCCCACAACCTATCCACGGCAATTGAATTCTGTAATCAGGCAATATGTGCCATATGAGCTGTGTCCTTGGCTATGGTTTAATATTTCAGGACCCAACAACAAACATAAATGAATTTATAGGTAAATTAGCAAAGATTATATTTATCTGCTATTTTAACTAAAGTTGTTGTTTATATTGAAGTTGGTGGCTCCAGGTTGCAATGTTAATCTTTAGCAAACTGCGGTTGAAGGAGTTTTACTGTATGGTTATGGCTTGACGATCAGTAAAAATTTAGACTTGATGCAAAACAAAAACTAAGATTTGATCTGTTGCAGGTGTATATTATGTACCAGTTAAATGTAAGGTGTGGATCAAAGTGTGCACCCCAATCGCATATGGTTAAAACATGTTTCAGCAGCTCATTATTCATAGTGTATATGTTGTGTATAGGTTGTGTGGCTTCTGAATAAGTCATGACCACACATTTACTAATGTTTATGTTGAGGTTGTTTATAGTGCTACAAGTGTAAATTTTGTCAATGTTAAGTTGACTGTGGCCATATCACTGGAAGAGCAACTTTGGACATCATCAGCATACATTAAGAATGTGGAAAGTTTAATATATGTGGGAAGATCGTTTACTACTTTTAGAAAAAAGGGGTTTGAGGTTAATGCCCTATCCAATGCCAGAACTCTTTCATTTCATTTTATTTATTTATTCTTTAACAATTAACATTGTGTTTAATATTACATGTGTAGTGACCAAGTAGCGCCCATTGCTTGAAATCATGTAGATAGTATGCAAAGAATCTTAGATGTATTTAAATGTTTTAACACATCAAACCGTTAAAGCCAGCTTAACCACTGACGTGTTATTTTGTGACACTACCACTGCCATACGAATGACATCCATCTATGTTTTAGGCTCTGGCTAGTCATCAACTGAATTGCTTGTTTCTGTTGATTTAAATATGATGCGATATTTTCAACAGAAGGGGCGATATTATCGTCATGCCTAGATGTTGAGAGAATATACATAAACAATGTTTTAAAATTAGCATGAAAAAACAATTAACAATGGGAACGTTTATTCTTCATTTTCTTAACCCTTTGCAACCAAGTTGAAATGATCGTGAGTTTCGATAAACGACAAACTACTAACTAAAACATCATTTTAATTAAAAGCAAATTATTCCTGAAACTCACGAACGTGAGGGTCTGATTGCTGAAGACCAGCTTGCATGAGATTTTTTTTTCCAGGACCTCTGAACACTTTCCAAACGATGACTAACTTTTTACTGCTCTATTTACTCCCGGTTGCAAAGGGTTAAGTAAATATAAATGTCTTTAGGAGATGAAAGTGTAATTTATAGTTATCTTATTTAGCCACTTTTTTGGGCAACTAATGCGGATCGGTTTTGATCACTTCTCTGTCCCTTGTTAAATAAGACAATAAAATGTCGGTATCAGAAAAGTGTTCCTTAATTGTGTCACAGGCTGGAAAAGGTGTAGGTAACAGTGCATCCTCTAAATTTTCTTTCTACAAAAAATTGCCACGGACTGATAGATGGCAAATTTCTCCAGCTGACGATGACTCGTCTGTCACATGGACGACACACACAGTCATGATGCTAATAATTCGTTAGAAGCACTGCTAACTGGCTCTCATTGAACTTGTTAGATGTAGAGGGACCAGGGAAGTGTTGCATTACTTACGCTTTACTTCATCAAAAAAACTAATAAAAAGGCAACATCAAAAAAGTTACATTACTACATTGCCATACGCCAGACCCCCAAATTCACGTGTTGTGGCTCATGCCACAGTCCGGTCGCCCCCGTCGGTTCCCTATCCATTTGAATAAAATTTTAAGACCTAATATATCTGGGCATACTTATTTTCTCCTAATTATATTTTCGCATAACATTATTTACGCATAACAGTTTACGCATAATATTTATAAGCATAATTTTTCTAATAATAATAATGTTTAAGCAGAACATTCTAAAGCATAAAGTTATTTACACATAATGATATAAAAACATATTTTTATAGGCATATCAAAGAAGCATAATAATTAACTCGTAAAATGTAAGACACTTATAAACACATAAACATGTAAGCATGTTTATATGTTTATTAGTGTCTCGTCCATGCATGCGTCCATGCAACCAAGCAGGCAGCAAGCATGCAAGGAAGCATGCAACATGCAGCAGGCGGTCCCACGCGAGCTTATCGTCGCAGATGTGTTTTACGCTCACCACCGCAGCTTCGGCTCGCACTTCCGCGCCTACATGTTTTTAAATTACACTCTAGGGGTAGGGCAGACAAGACTATGTGCAGTCGGTTTTGCAGCGATTCGTTTCTGTCACTAAATTTTGTAGCACAACATACTGAATTTTTAAGACAATACTTTAACTTTAATTTAGGGTTAATAATTGAATTTAAAAAATGTATGTATGTCTAAATACTATTATGCTAATAGTCTTTATACCTAGTAACATTATGCGAATTAAAATTATTCCAAAACAAATTAGCCTTCAAGATCATTATGCCAACATAAACTGTATGCTACAAAAATATATGGCAAAGTATTATTATAGCAAAACAAATTATGCCAAAATAGGTATGCAAGTACATTAGGAAAAAGAACAATGTGCGATATGCGAAAAGAAGGGATCCCTACATCTTCACAAACTTTCACTTCCCTACTAATATTATAAATTGTGAATGCAAGTTTGTTTGTTACGCTTTCACGCGAAAACGACTTAATCAATCTTCATGAATCTTTGTACACATATTCTTGGAGATATTAGGGTTCCCTATCCATTTGCATAAAATTTTAAGACCTAATATAACTTGGCATACTTTTTTTCTCCTAATTACATTTTCGCATAATATTATTTACGCATAACAGCTTACGCATAATATTTTTAAGCATATTTTCTTTAATCATAATAATGATTAAACATAACATTCTAAAGCATAAAATATTTACGCATAATGATATTAAAACATATTTATAAAGGCATAATAAAGAAGCATAATTAACTCCTAAAATGTTAGACACTAATAAACATGTAAATATGCATACAACACGCATACAGCAAACATGCAGCACGCAAGCAAGCATGCAGCTGGCATGCAGCATGCCAGCATGCATCTAGCAGGCATGCAGCATGCAAGCATGCATCCAGCAGGCATGCAGCATGCATCCAACAGGCATGCAGCATGCAAGCATGCATCCAGCAGGCATGCAGCATGCAATAAGCATGCAGCAAGCATGCAGCATGCAAGCATGCAACATGCAGCAGGCATGGTTTCTGTCACGGCTCCGGCGCTGTTACTAAATTTTGTAGCAAAACATATTGAATTTATAAGACAATACTTTAATTTAGGGTTAAAAATTGAATTTTAAAAAGTATGCCTAAATACCATTGTGCTTATAGTCATTATACCTAGTAACATTATGCGAATTAAAATTATGCCAAAACAAATTAGCCTTAAAGATCATTATGCGAACATAAACTGTATGCTAAAAAAAATATATGGCAAAGTATTATTATGGCAAAACAAATTATGCCAAAACAGGTATGCCAAAGTACATTAGGAAAAAGAACATTATGCGAAAAGAAGGGATCCCGATATTAGAAGTAGTAGTAGTAAGTAAGTAACATAGGATACTTTTTACTAAAATAAAAAACTATATTTTTAACGCGAGCGAAGCTGCGGACAAAAGCTAGTTTATAATATTCATATAATAGTATAGGATAGACTAGGGTTTATAAGTTGTTTTATTTTTATAAATAAAGTATTGTTGCGTGGTGTTGCAGTGCGCCGCTACCACAACGAGCACTTCAAGCCGCCCAGCATGGACGAGCTGCCCGTGCCGCGCGGCTCGTGGCAGACGCACCACGACGCGCAGCAGCGCCGCTACAACCTGGCGCTGCTGTTCGGAGTCGCCTTCACCGTTGGCAGCTTAGTTGTTGTAAGCACATGTTTAATTGCCGTCACCCTCTAATGTAATGCTCCTGTGTGCCTGTCCTCGTACAATGACATTACTATTATTTTTGTAAACCTTTAAATTTTACAATCATCATCATTTGCATGGCCATGTGTATGTCCTATGTTACTTGTGGTCACATAATTGACGTAATTATTGAAAACTACTTACCTTTTGCCAGCGGCTTCGCCAGCGTGTTGTACGGAAATTATCACACAGGAACGTACTTTGGGGATCAACGTTATGCTCTGGGTTAATACAGGTTATTAACTGTGTGCCAAATTTCATTTTATTCCATTCGGCCGTTTTTATGTATTTGAGAAACAAACATCCGAACATACAAAATTTTCTTATTCTTATTATGAACATAAAGCATTATAATTAAGACTAGAGACTAATTTGAGGTTAACAAAAAAAAAATAATGTAAACAAAACTGACATCTTAGGCCTCATTTACGGAGACGCGGGTCGTCGCGCGTGGCGTTGGGCGGCGCGGCCCGCACTGAATTCAAACATATAGCGTTGTATTAGTGCGTTTACGGAGAGGCGATTTTACACGCGTTTGTTTGAAATGGAGCGTTTATTGCGGCGTCGCCCGCGGCGGGCAACACCGCGTCGCACGCGGCGTTCATCGCGGCGGCGCCCGCAGCAGCAATTCTCGATGAGGCGGTGCCCGCGGCGGAACCTTCTGCATGTCTTATTTTTTTTTGGAAATCGCACAACGCAGACGTATTTACCATAGCAATGGAGTACAATATCATCGACTTTTTTTAGCAGAAAATTTTATGTTAAACGTGAATTTTTTAATATAAGAATTAGCCCAGTTTACAGCAACGGAACACGAGAAGTTTGGGGAATATGCAATTCTTTATAGGGCAATAAGAGAAAGTGGTTATGATGTTTTTCATGGCTATACACGGATGTCTACTACAACTTTTGAATATATAGTAAACAATATCGAAATAGTTGGTTTTATTGAGTACCACACGTACGCCGCAGCGATGCCAGCCGCGTGCGCCGCTACACGCTTAAAAAGTCGCCGCGGGCGACGCGGCGGGCACCGCCACTCTGCCCGCCCCGCGTCTCTATGAACAACATCGTATATTGCCATATGTTTGTGTTTACGCGTGCAATGACGCGTGCCGCTTCACGCGCCGCCTCTCCGTAAACAGCAAAAACGTCCGACGCGCCGCGCGACGCCCCGCGTCTCCGTAAATGAGGCCTTAGAGCCACAAATCCACCTATTTGAAAAGGGAAAATGTAGAATATATTTTAAAACATGAATTGTTTGTTTCAGGCAAAGACTTCCGGACTTGTGTACCTGAACTACTCGCCCCCTAAGTCCTTGGACTAAATGTTGCAGTGAATGTATACATCAAGACGTTCAGCTTTTGTAAAACCACAGTGTGGGACACATGGTACTTGCACAGCATTCACGTCAAAGCTCCCTTCATAACACTGACAATTACAAAAACTGAGCAATATCAATGTGATAGATTAATATAATCAATATAAGTAGGTATTTTGTTTTTTTTTAATTGTGTTTCAACGTCCTTGCCAAGGTAGGAACCTTTTCTAAAACTGTTTATCATAACAACAAAAAGTTTGCGCAACAATCATCATTCTGTCCTAAGATGACAGCATCCCATTTCTTCTTCATTTGAATTAAGTTACAAATCACATCTGACCTACCTGTATAAACTTTCATCAGAATCAGGAGCCGTACGATGGCAAAATTACGTACGGAAGTTTCAGTTTACCAAAAAAAATTGATTGACGTGTAAAAGTGTTTGTACAAACTTACTTGCAAAAATAAAGTCATTTATCATTTACCAGTTAACTGGTGTAGAAGAAAGAATTACCATTTCTGTAAGCGGCCATATCTTGGTTGGTCAGAGTATGGAGAAAACGCAACATACTCAATGCAATCCAGACACGGGGCCAAAGGGGATTCAGTGGCCAAGTTAACTCGGCGTTGCATAATGCGTTCGCGATTCAGCTCCGAAACATGTTAACAAAATGTTTTTAGGAAAAAAAAAATGGCTTCCACATTACTAGTGTTTCTGAAATCTACGTTATCATAAAGTTGTTATCCCCAAATAGGAAATAACATCCATTGAAAACAAGAAATCATGTGACTGACACTGACATGGCCATCTTCAAGAATTTTGATAACACAAAAAGTTAGTCGGAATCAGTCACCAATCTGTCGGATACTGGTTTAAAAATTATAAGGGTTCTAGGTGGCCGACCTGGAGATAATTTCCCCAGCTTTTTCCTTAGATTTATATCTCATAAACTAGGGCACCTAGGGATGATCTGTTTTCTCCCAAATTTAGTCGCTAATTTTTTGCAATTTTTCGCCAAGTCACAGAATTAGTCGGGTCTTAGGAAGATATAATTTGTTCAATTTTCAAGGAATAGTCAAAGAGTTTACGAAAAGTTGCCAAGATAAAATATTTCTATTAATATGAGTAATAAAGGGTGCTAAGGGAGCGCTTCCGATAACGAAGACAGGTGATAGGGCTAGTCATTCTAGATACGTGAACAATTTTTTTTTTCATATAGTTTTTTACCATTTTTGTACACTATGCTGCGAGAAGTTAATGCCATGCGCAACATTTAGCTTATTCGCCGTCAGATACTTACTTGTCGCAATTGGTTGTCTCAGAAATATGCGAAATATTACAAACTAGCTTTTGCTTTTGAACAAACTACCGGGATAAAAAGTAGCCTATGTTCTTTTCTCAGGCTCTAAACTATCTGTGTACCAAATTTCATTTAAATCGGTTCAGTAGTTTTAGCAGGAAAGCGAGACAGACAGACAGAGTTACTTTGGCATTTATAATATTAGTGTAGATAGTGTAGATGTAGATTATGCCTTATTGTGAAGTATTGGCCTGCAAAAACGAAAGCAGAAAAAAGTGTATCTTATGGAGGTGTATCGTATCATTGGTAAGTACTAAACTTTGTTAATTTTTAATATATGTTGTTGATTTTAATTACAATACCACATGTTATGACTTCAATGCAAACTACAAACAACCTTATATTTTTTGATACTAAGTCTAAATGCACTTGGTCGACATCTGGAAAATCATAACCTAAATTCTAGTAAGCGACGCTACTCGATTAAGGATGGGACACATCCGTAAAGTAGGTCGGTATCGATAATTTTGTCTGATTTTAGTAAGGAATCAATAGCTCACATAGCTGGTTTTATAATAAGACAGTTAATAAAAAAATAAGTGTGATATTTGCGTTAGTGCTTTAGTAACAGAAAAAAAAGCAATCATTACATAGATTTATTATAGGTAAGGCTAGAGGGGGTTATTATGCCCATCAGAATCTAATCATACATTTTGAATAATCTCTCGTGAGATTATGGGGGGAGGGTCGACCCAAATCTCACGAGATCTCACCAAGGGGGTGGGGGGTCCGAAAGGTCGCCAATATTGCCTCACGTAATTAATGGACGCCCCCTAATATAAACGTAGCATCAAGGTGTTAAATAAGATAAGAGAGTGAAAACATAAACTACATATATGGATGAGTATAACAAATTTTATAATACTATCAAAATATACAAATGTTAACAGCATACTATCTAGTTACATTACTGAAGTATCCAGTTATTACATAAGTACCTAAACTATTTACAATATTATAATAAATACTACTTCTTACAATATTAGTTGTTCCTGATAAGACCTCAACAACATCACACATTTCTAGTTGAATCGACTCTAGGTCGCAGTCGGGACGCGTCGGTACATCGCACCCACCCTTACTGCTACGATACAAAGGAGTCGTCGGAGAGCGTGGAGTGCGGCGCGGTTAGTGCTCGCGCGCGATGTCGGAGAAGGCGTCGAGGATGTGCTGCGTCGTCAGCGGCAGCGCCAGCCCCGCCGCCGGGTAGCACGCCGCGATGCGCGCCTGCACACACACACACACGTCAGTGACTCAGTGCCGCGGCGCCTGCACACACACACACACGTCAGTGACTCAGTGCCGCGGCGCCTGCACACACACACACACGTCAGTGACTCAGTGCCGCGGCGCCTGCACACACACACACACGTCAGTGACTCAGTGCCGCGGCGCCTGCACACACACACACACGTCAGTGACTCAGTGCCGCGGCGCCTGCACACACACACACACGTCAGTGACTCAGTGCCGCGGCGCCTGCACACACACACACACGTCAGTGACTCAGTGCCGCGGCGCCCGCACACTCACACACACACACACACACGTCAGTGACTCAGTGCCGCGGCGCCTGCACACACACACACACGTCAGTGACTCAGTGCCGCGGCGCCTGCACACACACACACACGTCAGTGACTCAGTGCCGCGGCGCCTGCACACACACACACACGTCAGTGACTCAGTGCCGCGGCGCCTGCACACACACACACACGTCAGTGACTCAGTGCCGCGGCGCCTGCACACACACACACACGTCAGTGACTCAGTGCCGCGGCGCCTGCACACACACACACACGTCAGTGACTCAGTGCCGCGGCGCCTGCACACACACACACACGTCAGTGACTCAGTGCCGCGGCGCCTGCACACACACACACACGTCAGTGACTCAGTGCCGCGGCGCCCGCACACTCACACACACACACACACGTCAGTGACTCAGTGCCGCGGCGCCTGCACACACACACACACACACGTCAGTGACTCAGTGCCGCGGCGCCTGCACACACACACACACGTCAGTGACTCAGTGCCGCGGCGCCTGCACACACACACACACACACACGTCAGTGACTCAGTGCCGCGGCGCCTGCACACACACACACACACACACACACGTCAGTGACTCAGAGCCGCGGCGCCCGCACACACACACGTCAGTGACTCAGTGCCGCGGCGCCCGCACACACACACACACACACACACACGTCAGTGACTCAGAGCCGCGGCGCCTGCACACACACACACGTCAGTGACTCAGTGCCGCGGCGCCCGCACACACACACACGTCAGTGACTCAGTGCCGCGGCGCCCGCACACACACACACACGTCAGTGACTCAGTGCCGCGGCGCCTGCACACACACACGTCAGTGACTCAGTGCCGCGGCGCCTGCACACACACACACACGTCAGTGACTCAGTGCCGCGGCGCCTGCACACACACACACACGTCAGTGACTCAGTGCCGCGGCGCCTGCACACACACACACACGTCAGTGACTCAGTGCCGCGGCGCCTGCACACACACACACACGTCAGTGACTCAGTGCCGCGGCGCCTGCACACACACACACACGTCAGTGACTCAGTTCCGCGGCGCCCGCACACTCTCACACACACACACACGTCAGTGACTCAGTGCCGCGGCGCCTGCACACACACACACACGTCAGTGACTCAGTGCCGCGGCGCCTGCACACACACACACACGTCAGTGACTCAGTGCCGCGGCGCCTGCACACACACACACACGTCAGTGACTCAGTGCCGCGGCGCCTGCACACACACACACACGTCAGTGACTCAGTGCCGCGGCGCCTGCACACACACACACACGTCAGTGACTCAGTGCCGCGGCGCCTACACACACACACGTCAGTGACTCAGCGCCGCGGCGCCTGCACACACACACACACACGTCAGTGACTCAGTGCCGCGGCGCCTGCACACACACACACACGTCAGTGACTCAGTGCCGCGGCGCCTGCACACACACACACACGTCAGTGACTCAGTGCCGCGGCGCCTGCACACACACACACACGTCAGTGACTCAGTGCCGCGGCGCCCGCACACACACACACACACACGTCAGTGACTCAGTCCCGCGGCGCCCGCACACACACACATACACGTCAGTGACTCAGTGCCGCGACACCTGCACACACACACACACGACAGTGAGTCAGTGCCGCGGCGCCTGCACACACACACACGTCAGTGCCTCAGTGCGGCGCTCACCTGCAGCGCCACGTGCTGCGCGATGAACTCCTCCTGCATGGCGCGCCACACCACCTGCAGCAGGCCGCCCTCCTCGCTCAGGTGCTTCTCCACGGTGCGGTACAGCCGGTGCAGCGACTTGCGCACTGCCAACACATTGTCGTCATCAGCCTATAGCGCTCTATTCCTAGACACACGATCCTGCCACCCTGCGAAGACCGTAGCTCAACACAATACGAGGCTACTCATCCGGGTGAATGTATCTGGCAGAATTTTAATGCTCCGAAATTTATTTAGCATAACACACTTGGCAGAATCTTCTTTAAACGGATATTTTTAAGGCATAAAAATTTATTAATATTGTTTGGCTGTATGTTCATGTGTTCGAATTTACAATGGCATGCTTTAATTTAAAATAACTAAGTAAATGTAAATGAAATGTAATTTTTATACCTACAAAATTTGTACGCCGTTATTGGCAAAACATGGACGCTCACAACATATTAATTTTATACCTTGCATGCCTGACTAGTCAGTTTATGTAAACGCATGTTTGACAAATAAATTTTCTTTCTTTCATTCTTTCTTTCTTTAAGATGACACAATTTTGTTTGGCAATAGCTTCTGCCCGCGACTTCGTTAGCGTAAAATTTTTGCGCTCCCCTGACCCGTCCCGTCGCATCGAATTGCCTGCCAGTTTTCGTCCATATTTCGTTGCTGCTCCTATTGATCGTAGCGTGATGTAATATAGCCTTCCTCAATAAATAGGCTACCTAACACAAAAAGATTTTGTCTATTCGGACCAGTAGTTCGTGAGATTACAGCGTTCAACCAAACAGACAAACAAACGCTTTTTCTTCAGCTTCGTTATATTAGTATAGATCTAACCCTTTTTTTCTGGATGGGAAATCATCAAATGACTTCTCCCGCTCTGGGCGGAGCGGGAGGGCGTGTCAGACTTTTACTGACTGAAACCCACCCGTGTTCCTTCAGTTGCCCATGTGCCGGGGCCACGGTATCTCTTTCGAACAATCACGCGACACCGGCAGGTAGATCTAACCCTTAGGCAAACTTAAATTCCCGCATAATATCGTTTAACATACCGTTTATTAAGAGCGACGGAAAATTTGGTATGTACAATTTCACGAGGCATACTATAAAGATGGCAGAATTTCATTTAAAATAATTTATTAGGCATTCTTATTGCCACTATTGATTTTTGGAGGTACTACATACTGTTGGTTAAAGGCATGGTCTCGTCATTGTGACGCATCAAAATGGCAAATCATAATGGAAATTCCGTTTCCGAAAAAAATGTTTCAGTTATACTTAAGTACAGATAAGGACGTTCTCAAATTCCCAATTCAGAAACCAGATATGAGTCGCACGGTCGCACCATAAGGGTTCCTTTTTACCACTTTGGGACGGAACTCTAGAAACGGCAAAGTTATTCTCTCAGTCTTCAGCTCGCTCTACCAAACGACGACGTTTTGGTATAACTTCGTAAAACGAATGTCTTTTGTTTTGTGTATCGACATAGCGGGAATGGTTCCATTTACTTGGTACTAGATGTGGGTGCGAAAATTCAATAAAACTCGTGCAGTAGATGAGATTAACGTGAATGCTCCAGGGGACTGCGCGCTGTGATCAAGTCACGTATCTGAGCCGCACTTACAGTTTTGTTATTAATGACCCACTCGCTCATTAGCGAGTGACGGAGGTTCAGTCGTTCGTTAATAAATAAATGGCATTGCTCCAACAAATTGATAACGTTAATCTAAGTGAATCGGTCCCAACATCTAGAATATGAGGCGTTTCTAGTGATGGGCAGTGGATAAATACTCGGAGGATAAATACTCGAGTTTTTATCCGAACCGGATAAATACTCGTTTTTACTCATTTTTATCGGATAAATACTCAAAATGATGGATAAATATCTTTTTTGCGCATCGGATGATTATTTTAAAATGTTAATGACTTTTATTGTTATTTAGGCTTTTCAAAACACTACGTTATTACATTATTTAGTTCAAATGTCAATTGCCAGGGCTGTAATTGTGTCAGAAGCCCAAACATCTCTAATAGAGCATGCTCTTTAGATACAAATTTAGAATCTTTCTTTGTTGAGAGTGTAGAGAATAGCCACATAATTGATTATCTCTGTGAAGAGCTTCTAAAAGTCAATAAAAATGCGGCGAAGACAAGTTTGTTGATGTTGTTTGCCAACGCTATAAACATGCAAAGGGCTTTTCACTTAGTTAAAGGTGTTGAGCCTTTAAACTGCGCAGCACACACTAGTAATTTGCTGGTTCATGGTGCACTAAAATGCGGTAGTTTAAAAAAGCAGATATGATAAAATCTTTAATAAAAAAACAATTGGTTTTCTGTAAAGTCGGTATACGGACGATAATTTTACGTGATAATGTCTAAGTCTCTTTTACTCGGACTTATTGGCCGATGGAGTGGAAGAGAGATAGATTTCACAAGTCGAACGCTAAGGCCGATCGTGCCTCTCTATCGCTTGTTTCGCGCTCTCGCTTACACGCTCGGTTCAGGCGGAACGTGACAATGAGTCATGCTTTTCCGTGCGTGCAGCCAGCGTTCATCGATTTATAAGATAGTCAAAAAATCACAAGAAACCACGAAAACCACGATCGAAGCTACAACAAATCGTAAAACAAAAGGTAACGGGAGAAAAGTTAAACCTGCCATGCTACACAAGATAGGGCAGCTATCTACGATCACTAAGGAGTATGAAAAATAGAAAAGCCGCTCTCCCAGCGTACTCAAAAGACAAATATATCGTCAAGTCAAATGCTACAAGCAGCTTTGCTTGATGATAATTTTTGGGATTAGATATATCAATGCATATCTGTTTTTGAACCCATAACAGAACCTGTTTTTCAACAAGAGTCCAGCAAATGCAATGCCCTTCTAGTGTTAATAATATTTAAGGATATGAAATCAACACAAAATGGGTTATATTTACAGACAAATACTGATAATGAGTCATTGGATTTGAGAAAATCTAAAAGCAGGTTTCAGTAAATTTTACCACTGCGTAGATTGCCTGGAAGATACGGTGGAGCATAGAGTGGAGGTTTGCCCTGCTTGGGCAGAGCAACGCCGTATCCTCGTAGAAGCGATTGACGGCGGTGATCTCTCGCGTCCGGCCCTGGTGCAGGCCATGGTATGGAGCGAGAGGGCATAAGAAGCTGTCACCTCCTTCTGTGAAGAAGTAAGGCTCGCGAAGGAGGAGGTGGAGCGCGTTAGGGAGAAGCAGTCTGTGCGCCCTCATGTCCCTAGCCACCGTAGGAGGAGACGCCCCGGGCGTCGGAAGTTCATTGTGGTCTATCGGCCACCATGGGCACGGGCTTGCGGGCGGCGAGGACCGATGCCTGCCAGGGTTGCGGATCTGTTTAAAAGAGGTACCCTGGCACAGGCAACTAAAGGAACACAGGTGGGTTTTAGTCAGTAAAAGTCTGACATGATTTTCATATTGGCGATAGCAGTGGTGGCCCGGTGGTATCAGCCCCGACTTACAACTTGTAGGTCGTGAGTTCGCACTCAGGCAGGCGCTTTACTTGTGGTAAATAATAACATCACCACTGGTCTCAAAACTGCACATTGCTCGCTGAATCCATATCCTACAATGTTGACAAACTCGCGAGCCAAGTCCCGATATTTGATTTGTTTATCTTTCTCGACTTTCACGAGGTAGTTTTTTTTTTTTTTTGATTTAGCGTTACGTAAATAGTTTCTGCCTACCCCCATGGGAGAAAGGCATGAGTTCATGTGTGTATGTGAAAAACCAATTAACAAATGTATAATTTTATCTAACTTTGACAGTGATTGACTAACTGTATTCATAATTGAATGAAATTATTGTTAATATAGGCGTTTTGTAATTGTTAAAATGATTAATAAGGTAGGATACCAATCTGCATTGTCTATTTTTCATTAATTATAATCCTTTTGTTAGTAAAATGACAAAACTTACGTTACGAAAACATAAAATAGTATTTATCCGCTGTTTTGGATAAATACTCAGTAGAAACGGATATTTATCGAGTATTTATCCATTTTTATAAATTCCCAACACTAGCCGCGTTTCACTTTGGCGGTTGACTTCTTGAAATTAAATTGTATTTAAATAATTTGTAACAAATAATTATATTTTGACTTCATGACATAATTGTACCATAATATTAATGTTTTTATATACTGTTGACATTTTAAGATTTATTATTGCTTGATGACATAATTGATACATGAATTATATTGACTTGAAACTAATTAAATCCAATCAACTATTCATATTTGCACGCCATATTATGTGGCAAACATGTCAGAAGCTATATTTTTACTCTTTATAATATCCTGCATACATGTTTTTAATCTTGTATATGTACACATGTCTTTAGCAAATAAATCTATCTTATCTTCACGTCAACTCTCCCAGCTCGGCACGCGAGCGCCAAAACATCTACTTTTCAGTTCACGATTACAACAGTAAAATGAACTCAAAAAAAAAATTGAAAATATGTTTCCGCTGTATTTTTTCCTCAGCTTTCCGATTCAACCATCCGTTTTTTTTTAATGAGTTCCTAACCTCAAAAAAATACAAAACATGTTATATCTCAAAAACGGCATTTTTATACGGCGCGGTACCTACGGTTCGTCACCGTATTACTCTCAAATACAAAAAAACTCCTCTCTTAAAAATAACTATTCCGATGTAAAATAAGCTGCTCTTTCGATCTAGACTATCAATTTTTTTTTTAAAAATGCCGTTTTTGAGATACAACAGATATAACATGTTTTGTATTTTTTTGAGGTTAGGAACTCATTTTGTTTTTTTAACGGATGATTGAATGGGAAAGCTGAGGAAAAAATACAGCGGAAACGTATTTTCAAAAAAAAATATGAGTTAATTTTACTGTTGTAATCGTGAGCTGAAAAGTAGATGTTTTGGCGCTCGCGCGCCGAGCTTGGAGAGTTGACGTGAAACGCCTCATATGTAGGTGTGTTATCTATCGAGGTTATTAGCTAGATTAATATAACCGAACTGATATATTGCTTATCTCTGGGGAAAATATTAAAGACTTGCGTGTCCACTGACTAAACTGATTGAAGTTTTCAGCTCTCACGCGCAATTGGTAGCTAGCTGTTATGAGATCTTATAGATCGTTAATTATTGAATAAGACTCACATAAAATTATTGTCAGCTAGGATTTTTGCCTAAAAATGTTCAACTATGGCTTTCTATTGGGAATTGGACAGTACAGTAGAAACAAATGCAGAAGGGTTCTGTGCCTGCTGTGGTGCAGTGGCACGCGGCCCAGCTCGTGCTCGCACGCCTGGTACAGTGGTACAGTAGTGCTGGTATACCTTCCTGCGCGGGGTACATGGCCAGCACGCGGCGCAGCTCGTGCTTGCTGAAGGCGGCGCGGTAGCACAGCCTGGTACAGTGGTACAGTAGTGCTGGTATACCTTCCTGCGCGGGGTACATGGCCAGCACGCGGCGCAGCTCGTGCTTGCTGAAGGCGGCGCGGTAGCACAGCCTGGTACAGTGGTACAGTAGTGCTGGTATACCTTCCTGCGCGGGGTACATGGCCAGCACGCGGCGCAGCTCGTGCTTGCTGAAGGCGGCGCGGTAGCACAGCCTGGTACAGTGGTACAGTAGTGCTGGTATACCTTCCTGCGCGGGGTACATGGCCAGCACGCGGCGCAGCTCGTGCTTGCTGAAGGCGGCGCGGTAGCACAGCCTGGTACAGTGGTACAGTAGTGCTGGTATACCTTCCTGCGCGGGGTACATGGCCAGCACGCGGCGCAGCTCGTGCTTGCTGAAGGCGGCGCGGTAGCACAGCCTGGTACAGTGGTACAGTAGTGCTGGTATACCTTCCTGCGCGGGGTACATGGCCAGCACGCGGCGCAGCTCGTGCTTGCTGAAGGCGGCGCGGTAGCACAGCCTGGTACAGTGGTACAGTAGTGCTGGTATACCTTCCTGCGCGGGGTACATGGCCAGCACGCGGCGCAGCTCGTGCTTGCTGAAGGCGGCGCGGTAGCACAGCCTGGTACAGTGGTACAGTAGTGCTGGTATACCTTCCTGCGCGGGGTACATGGCCAGCACGCGGCGCAGCTCGTGCTTGCTGAAGGCGGCGCGGTAGCACAGCCTGGTACAGTGGTACAGTAGTGCTGGTATACCTTCCTGCGCGGGGTACATGGCCAGCACGCGGCGCAGCTCGTGCTTGCTGAAGGCGGCGCGGTAGCACAGCCTGGTACAGTGGTACAGTAGTGCTGGTATACCTTCCTGCGCGGGGTACATGGCCAGCACGCGGCGCAGCTCGTGCTTGCTGAAGGCGGCGCGGTAGCACAGCCTGGTACAGTGGTACAGTAGTGCTGGTATACCTTCCTGCGCGGGGTACATGGCCAGCACGCGGCGCAGCTCGTGCTTGCTGAAGGCGGCGCGGTAGCACAGCCTGGTACAGTGGTACAGTAGTGCTGGTATACCTTCCTGCGCGGGGTACATGGCCAGCACGCGGCGCAGCTCGTGCTTGCTGAAGGCGGCGCGGTAGCACAGCCTGGTACAGTGGTACAGTAGTGCTGGTATACCTTCCTGCGCGGGGTACATGGCCAGCACGCGGCGCAGCTCGTGCTTGCTGAAGGCGGCGCGGTAGCACAGCCTGGTACAGTGGTACAGTAGTGCTGGTATACCTTCCTGCGCGGGGTACATGGCCAGCACGCGGCGCAGCTCGTGCTTGCTGAAGGCGGCGCGGTAGCACAGCCTGGTACAGTGGTACAGTAGTGCTGGTATACCTTCCTGCGCGGGGTACATGGCCAGCACGCGGCGCAGCTCGTGCTTGCTGAAGGCGGCGCGGTAGCACAGCCTGGTACAGTGGTACAGTAGTGCTGGTATACCTTCCTGCGCGGGGTACATGGCCAGCACGCGGCGCAGCTCGTGCTTGCTGAAGGCGGCGCGGTAGCACACTTCGTCCTCTCGCACGCCCTGCGCCACCGCTTCCGACACGCCCTGCACACACCACACACAAATTTAAATCATTTTATTTCACGTAAACCTACATGGGCGCTTATCAAACGTCAACAGCTAGGTGCACGGTTCGCTTCGGTTGTCTCCTATAGAGACAAGTCAGCAAGGCACTCCACGGTTACTCTTTTATTTAAAATTAATACATTTTTGAAATGTTTTCAAATTACAATGTTAATAGGTATAAATGGACAGTGTTGTCCTGTAAACAAGTACAGGTACTTAAAAACGTAGGAAATAGTCAACAAACCGATGCATGCATGAGTCTACAAAGCCCCTAACGTTCTCGCAGTTACAAAATAGAAAAGCATCTATAATTGAATAGAAAAACAAACAAAACCTTTTTTAACCAAGTTACATGATTTGTATTACAACTGTTACAAAATATGAATGGATGAGTGTCCACAAAAGCCACTAATAAAGAATTTAATTAGCAAAAGCCCGTCAGTCCGTGGCCAGTAGCCACAGCCACACGGCGCTCGCTCACCTCGAAGAACTGCGTGAGCTTCTCGAGCGGGCGGCCGAAGTACTGCGTGACGTAGGCGCGCAGCGCGTCCGAGTAGCGCGCGCGGCACTCGCGCCGCAGCGCCTCCAGCGCCGGCACGCGCAGCGCCGACAGCACGCCGTGCAGCCGGTGGTAGTTCTCTGACGGACAGCACGCGCACATCGTGCGAGATATGTTGCAGCAGCGCTCATTTCAACAGATTTTAAAGTTATACGAATAAACACACAGTCTACGTTTGGTTATATTTGTAAGACGCTAGCCGTCGAACATAATATATATTTATTTATTTATGCGCTCCAATACGTACAACATCTTACAGTATTCCAAGAGGATTGTTAATTAAACTATCTTTATACACTTAATCAAACAAACATAAAACACAAAAACACACACATACTTAAACATAAAATTCAACATTAAACATACAACTAAAAATACATGATGTATAGTGTGGTTACACATAATCAGCCTATATCGTTCCTACTGCTGGGACACAGGCCTCCTCTTGGTGAGAGGGAGTGGGCCATAATACACCACGCGGGCGCAGTGCGGGTTGGTAGATGTCACATGTATTCGAATCTTTGAGTCTAAGACACGAGACACTTGTTTCTTCACGATGTTTCCATTAACGGTCTTAAGTGAGGTTATGGTCTATGGTAGCCTTTTACTGTCTCACTGAAGGCACAAGGCCTCTTCTTAAACAGAGATGGCACTATTTAACATTGATCTCCACGCTAGGTAGCAATGATATGTAGATGATGTCATAGACTGTCATAGATAGGCTACTTTCTGTCCCGATAGCACGTTCCCGTAGAATAATTTCAGACATCCAGAAGCTAGTGAAGCTAGTGAAATTAACGTATCAACGTCAGTATATCGTGTCCGTATTTGTTCTGCAACGCGATTAAGAGCGTACTGCTAAATAGGTAACATGTATCAAATTTGGCAAATCCTTATATATGTTACGGGCAACGTGATTAACTGGGCATTATTAATAAAGACCGGTCATTATTAATAAAATAAAATAAAATAGTTTATTTGCACCTTTAAGTAAAACAAACAAAGATCTAATTTATAATATAAATAGGCTTAAGGTTAGTGAGGTTGAACATTTGAGTTGCAGCCAATACCTAAGCTAAGATAACTTAATGTCTTGTAATTATAGGTATCAGCGCCCACCCTCGATATTATTATAGCCGATGATCAATAAGGTGTAATATGTGAAAAACTAGAGTTAAAATTAACAAAGAAAAAAAATATAAAAAATAAAATAAACGGTGTGCGTAGGTGAGTTGAGGGGTAAGTGTGTATACGTGGATGTATGTGTGTGTATGTGTGTGTGTATGTAGGTGTGTGTGTGTGTGTGCGGGTGTGTGTTTGTGAGTGTATGTGTCGGGAGTGTGAGTATAGTGTGTGTGTGTGTGCTAAAGGAAAACTTAGGATATAGATTTTCTACAACGATATACTTTACCAACATATAAAGGTATAAATAATATTCTATTTACCTAGTACGCAATAATTAAAATTTTAAAAATACTAAGCAAGTACATTAAACAGCCTTTCAGTTTCTTCATAGGTTTTGGATAGAAGCCAAGCGGTTACCTTCTGTTTGCACTCTCTTTTATTCATGGAGAAAATTTGCAACTGTTTATTGGCAATGTTGAACAATTTTGGGCCCAAGAACATGTTAAACTTTTGAGCAAATGATGTTCTACATGGAACAGATTTAAATAGATCGAAACGTCTTCTCCCTGACGATTCTTTTTCAGTCAGTGAACTGAGTTGGACACAGGAATGCTGTCTCATAATTGAGGCTAGTACATACAATTTACGGACAGTTAGTACCTCACAATCCTTGTATAGCTCAGTGGTAGAAAAATACCTGGGCTTAAAGTAGCTAACTTTTAGTAAGGCTCTTTGAGCTCTTTCAGCAATTAAATTATGCGTTTTAGCGGCACCGCCCCAACATGTAATACAATAGGCTATAACCGTCTGACACAAGGAATAATAAATCATTTTCATAATATTGGCGTTGGCCGAGTGCCTTATTTGTTTAAATACATAAATGAGTTTTCTTATTCTGTTTGAAAGATTATTTAAGTGATTTTTGAAATTAAAATTTTTGTCAATTATGAGTCCTAAATATTTTATACATTCAACGGCAGAAAGGGAGGGACACGAACAATTAATAGATTCATTATGGCAAAAGTGTGAGGTTAAACGATGTGTTGACTGTAGCGCGTCACCAGGGTTGCGAATAGAAAAAGTTATATATTTTGTTTTCTCGGTATTTAAAGAAAGGTCATTTTGAGCAAGCCATCTTGTAACTATGTTAAAACCATTTTGGGCTTTTTGGAAAGTTTCACTCCAAGTATCACCATGGAATGTCAAGGTAGTATCGTCGGCATAAGAAATTATTTTGCAGTTTTCAATATTTAGTAGTGTTAGGTCATTAATACAAACTAGGAACAACGTTGGACCTATAATACTACCCTGGGGCACTCCATGTGTAACAGGTAAGCAATCACTTGTATAATTGCCAATTTTCACTCGTTGCTCTCTTCCAGATAAATAATCAGACATTAATTTTAGTTGATTTCCACGGATACCGAGCTGATAGAGCTTGTTAACTAGGGTGGGAATAGAAACCGTGTCAAAAGCCTTCGCCAGATCGAGAAATATAGTGAGGCATTTCTTTTTGCTATCTATAGTTTTGACAATGTGTTCAGTAAAGTCATTTAACGCATCTTCCGTGGACTTGCCTCTTCGGAAACCAAATTGATTTTTTGAAAGTAGGTTATATTTTTCTAAATAATTTGTAAGTCGTTTATTAAGTAGCCTTTCAAAGATTTTTGATAGAGAGTTTAGGATTGAAATAGGTCGATAGTTCGTGACGCGGCTTCTATCTCCACCCTTGAAAATAGGTCTAACTATAGACCGTTTAAGTGATCTAGGAAAAATGCCCTTCTCTAAGCACTTATTAAAGATATGCGTGAGCGGGGTTATTATATTATTTTTTAACAGTTTAAGTATGTCAGATGAGATTCCATCGTCACCTGCAGTACAGTTACTTTTTAGACCCATGATTATTTCTTCAATTTCAGTTTCGTCAGTGTCAAGGAGAACAAATGAATTGCCGGGTAATGGCGTGTGACAACGTGTAAATTTTGTAAAGTGATTTGATCCTGTTGGAGGGGTGATTCTGTTCGCTAAATTTTTGCCAATAGTGGCAAAGAACTCATTTGTGGCATTGACAGATAGGTGAGGGGTTGACTCCATTGCAAGAAGGTCTAGCGAGTTATCTGTTTTGACGTTTCTGTTAGTTATCTTATTTATAGCTTTCCATATATATTTATTATTTTTACCTGCTTCTATGAGTAAGCTTTTTTCGTATTCCCGCTTTAACTTGTTAATAATCTTAGTATAAAAATTTCGGTAGCGTTTATATATGATTTCGAGCACTACATTATCCGGATTTTGTTTAAGTTTTTTGTGCATTCGATCCCTGTTACGCGTACACCTGATGAGTCCTAGTGTCATCCAAGGTTTTAGTATTCGGAACCTATTAGTAACATTTAAGATTTTCGTGTTAATTTGCATAATATGAGTTATTTTTGATATGAATATATCCATAGCCGAATTTGGGTTAATCGCATTAAAAATATCTGTGAAATCAAGATGTTCAGCTGCCAACTTAATGGCTTCAAAATCAAGTTTAACTATTTGCTTTTCTAGTTGTTTACTAGCGTTTTTAATTTTAGCACAGCAAAGTACGGGTGAATGATCTGTAATGAAGGATTCAATTATAAACGTGGTAATTGGTATTTTTGTCTTCAGAATGACGTGGTCTAAACAGCTATTGGCACGTGTTGCTGTGTTAAATGCCGGAAGAAGTCCATTAAGGGATAGAAAATCAAGATAGTCCGATAAAAAGCGATCAGAGCTGTTGGCAGCGATATTTATATTGATGTCACCCACCATTATAATATTCTTGAACGTTGATAATCGGTCTATAATTTTTTGTAGGGACATTAAGAAGTTAATAATGTTTTTGAAACAAAACGGGCGGTATATCGCTAAAATAGCCACTTCATTATTAATTTTAATAAGTATGCAGTTTCCTTCCTGTAGAACGGGTTCTTCCAGAGAGGCTTTAATATGATTTTTTTATAAATACTACTACCCCGTCATTCTGATTATAATGGGAAGATGTAGACATACTCAGATATCCATCCAATACAGGGAGATTTCGAACACACGACATCCAGCATTCAGATAAAACGATTACGTCACTATTAAATTTTAATCTTTGCAGAAGGATATTAAGACGATCAAAGTTAGCATTAAGACTACGAATATTTTGCGACAGGATTTTCAAATAACAGTTAGGTTGTTTCAGAAAAGATGCACAATATTCAGGTTCACAGCTAATTGTGTCGGATACTGAATAGTTATCAATCTCACATAATATATCTTTATCGAATTTTGAAATTTAATTTCACATTGGTGTATAACAATATTATGTAACGTTTTTTTGTAAATATTTTCAAATAGTTTAGCTGTATTAAATATTTATGTAAAGTCTTTAGAATAGTTATGTCAAAGTTTAGACGATTTTTTGGGTAATGTTTTTTAATGTTAGGATTGTTGTTATGTATTAATATAATTATTATGGTAGTAAAATCCTTAGTTTTCAGTAAGTGTGTGAAGTAGGTACACAGTGCTTTGTGAGTCCGTGTGTGTGTATGTTGTGTTGTGTAGTTGTAAATAAGTTTGTGTATGATTTGGTGTATGTTTACCGTTTTACATGCAGAATAAGCAATTAAGTAATAATGATACAAAACTAACAGTATGTTGAACGATAATAAAAACCTAAACATATGAAAATAATAAAAAAATAGAATTAAGTTAATTGCCCATTTAACAAGCATTGAAAATGTTTTATGGCAACAGTATGGGCCCCATGCAAGTCATATTTTCGTATTAATTAGTTTTTCAAGTTGTTCTTCAGTTTTAATATGGATAGTCGGTTCCAATTCGCCTTTTTTAACCAAGATTTTTCCATTTGAGGTCCAACAGTATTTCAGTTGATCCGCATACTCTCAGACAGTATGGCTGTTCTGCAAGCGCTGGACAGTCACTCGATTGATTCTGGGTTAATATACGAGTGCCACCAGCGCCTCAACCAGGTGGGTAGCCTCAATAATATAACCATTCAGTGGATAAAAGGACACAGCGGTTCGCTTGGTAACGATGCCGCCGATGAACTGGCCAGAAGGGGGTCGAGCATGACACCGGTGGGACCAGAACCCATCGCGCCACTCCCCTTTGGGTTTCTACGCTCTCTGGTAAGAAAACGTACCAGGGATCTACACTTTAAGCAATGGGTGGACCAAAGTGATTGCAGGCAGGCCAAGGAGGCTTTGCCTACCATCGATGCCCGACTCACAAAACAGGTCCTTCGGCTAGACAAACGACAGCTGCGTATGGTTACAGCAGCAATAACTGGCCATGGGTCGTTTAATAAACATCTATTTGTCATAGGAGCTACAGACAGTCCGCTGTGCAGGGCCTGCATTGAGGACGACGAGACAGCAGCGCACGTGCTTCTAAACTGCCCGGCGATCGCCACATACAGGGCCAAGTACTTCGGTAACCCAGGTACCCTACGTGAGATAGTCAGCAACATCAAGGCGTTGCTGGCCTTTCTCGAGGAGCTGGGGTGGATCGAATAACCGATTTCCCACCCGTACGCAAAATACGCGCTCAGACGTGGAGTTGCGGAAACCAGCCCGTTCTACCTATTACCTAAGTATGCAGTTTCCTTCCTGTAGAACGGGTTCTTCCAGAGAGGCTTTAATATGATTTTTTTATAAATACTACTACCCCGTCATTCTGATTATAATGGGAAGATGTAGACATACTCAGATATCCATCCAATACAGGGAGATTTCGAACACACGACATCCAGCATTCAGATAAAACGATTACGTCACTATTAAATTTTAATCTTTGCAGAAGGATATTAAGACGATCAAAGTTAGCATTAAGACTACGAATATTTTGCGACAGGATTTTCAAATAACAGTTAGGTTGTTTCAGAAAAGATGCACAATATTCAGGTTCACAGCTAATTGTGTCGGATACTGAATAGTTATCAATCTCACATAATATATCTTTATCGAATTTTGAAATTTAATTTCACATTGGTGTATAACAATATTATGTAACGTTTTTTTGTAAATATTTTCAAATAGTTTAGCTGTATTAAATATTTATGTAAAGTCTTTAGAATAGTTATGTCAAAGTTTAGACGATTTTTTGGGTAATGTTTTTTAATGTTAGGATTGTTGTTATGTATTAATATAATTATTATGGTAGTAAAATCCTTAGTTTTCAGTAAGTGTGTGAAGTAGGTACACAGTGCTTTGTGAGTCCGTGTGTGTGTATGTTGTGTTGTGTAGTTGTAAATAAGTTTGTGTATGATTTGGTGTATGTTTACCGTTTTACATGCAGAATAAGCAATTAAGTAATAATGATACAAAACTAACAGTATGTTGAACGATAATAAAAACCTAAACATATGAAAATAATAAAAAAATAGAATTAAGTTAATTGCCCATTTAACAAGCATTGAAAATGTTTTATGGCAACAGTATGGGCCCCATGCAAGTCATATTTTCGTATTAATTAGTTTTTCAAGTTGTTCTTCAGTTTTAATATGGATAGTCGGTTCCAATTCGCCTTTTTTAACCAAGATTTTTCCATTTGAGGTCCAACAGTATTTCAGTTGATTGTTTTTAATATGGTTTCTTGAGATGAAGTGTAGTTTTCTTGCATTCGGAGTAAGATATTCAGTGATATACACGGGCGATGATCCCGTAGCCCCTAGGTTAGAACTATTTAGTTTTACCTCCTTGGTCTGGTTGTAGGTTTTAACCGCCTTTAGCACGTTATTTTTTGTCGTATTATTGCAGAATTCAATGAGTATGGAAGGGTGGTTGTCCTTCTTTCCTGGTAAACGAAAAGCGTCCTTTATGCATGAGTTAGATAGATTAGAATTAACCGACTTAAACATGTTACTTAGGTATCTGTCTAGGTCACTCTTTGACTCATTATGCATTTTTGGTAAGTTCCTTAATTCCAGAAAATTGATGTTTGAGATCCTTTGCATTTCCTCAATTTTTTCTTCTAATGACAAAAGAAGTGCCTTGTGTACCTTACACTCCCTTTCCAATCGATCACTTTTAAGCTTCATATCATCATATTGTTGAGTAGTAAAAGATATGGACTTATCAATTTCCTGGTTAGACTTCTCAATTAGCACTAGGGAATCCTCAATTTTTGTGAGTCTTGCATCAGTGTCCATTTTGAAAGATGAGAATTGAGTTTTAATTTCGTTCATCGTGTCTGTTTGCAGCTTAATAAACATTTGTTTTATATCATCTTTAAAACTCATAAACTCATCTCTGAACGAAATCTCTCCGGACGTACTTTTAAAGCGTTTCATTGCCCTCTTTGATACATAATTAGTGGGGGTATCGGTTATTCCAATTGTAGGTAAATTAGGTTCTGAGTTATTGTCAGGTGTTCGAATCATTATAGTCAGTAGCCGTTACACGAGAACGGATCGCATTATTAATAATACCCAAGAGCGTCGGACAAAGTGATTAATTTCTCAGTTTGACCTGCTATTACACTGGCCGACAAATAAAAACTTTTTTTTGGTGCGGTTAAAATTTGTTTAGATATTATTTGTGGAAGTGTTTCTGATGACGTACTTACAACTTATATATTTGTATCAGCTCTAATTTAACAATTACGCACAATTTAAATTTTTTGTCACTTCGACTGCAACTAAGAGTCACAAGTTTTATATTTTCTACAATTTCGTGGTTTTTTTGCGCTATGATGAGCTCATTAAGATGTTGCTTGACAAATCCAGATGCATTTTGTTATATTCGTGGCGAATATACCTATGAGGACTACCGAAAACCCATAACAGAGTTCGTGAAAAAAGCGTATTTTGCTTACTTCAACTTAAGTATTCAGCATCAAGGCATGCCTTGGGTGCCTCATTTTGTGTGTAAAACGTGTAATGAACATTTGAGACAATAGACAAATTGCAAAAGAAGGTGTATGAAGTTTGGAATGCCGATGATTTGGAGAGAACAACGAAATCACTTGACGACTGTTATTTCTGTTTGGTTAAGATCATAAGCATAAATCGTAAAAATAGGAGCAAATAGACATATCCTGATGTACCATCAGCGAGAAGACCTGTACCTTATTCTGAAAATGGCCCCGTGCCTACGTACCACACTCTACCAGATGGGGTATCTGGAAGAATATAACGAAACCCAAGCAAATCCCGAGACCAACAGTGATTATGACGATTTTAAGTGAACCCCCCGTTTTTAGGGTTCCGTTGCCAAATGGCAAAAAACGGAACCCTTATAGATTCGTCATGTCTGTCTGTCTGTCTGTCTGTCTGTCTGTCTGTCTGTCTGTCTGTCTGTCTGTCTGTCTGTCTGTCTGTCTGTCCGTCCGTATGTCACAGCCATTTTATTCCGAAACTATAAGAGCTATGCTGTTGAAACTTGGTAAGTAGGTGTATTCTGTGAACCGCATTAAGATTTTCACACTAAAATAGAAAAAAAACAATAAATTTTGGGGTTCCCCATACATAGAACTGAAACTCAAAAATGTTTTTTTTTCATCAAACCCATACGTGTGGGGTATCTATGAATAGGTCTTCAAAAATGGTAATGAGGTTTCTATTATCATTTTTTTCTAAACTGAATAGTTTGCGCGAGAGACACTTCCAAAGTGGTAAAATGTGTGTCCCCCCCCCCGTAACTTCTAAAATAAGAGAAAGACAAAAGTAAAAAAAATATATGATGTACATTACCATGTAAACTACCAACGAAAATTGGTTTGAACGAGATCGAGTGAGTAGTTTTTTTTTAAAACGTCATAAATCGTAAACCGCAATTTACCTTACATTCAATCAACTGAAATATAAAAATTAAAAAATATATATTTTTTTAAACCGAAAATACTTACAGGTTTGTACGGAACCCTCGGTGCGCGAGTCCGACTCGCACTTGGCCGGTTTTTTTTTATCTCAAAGTGAGCTTAATGATCTGATAAGGGATTTAGATCTTTCAAAGGAGCGAGCTGAGTTACTGGCTTCCAGATTAAAAGAGAAGAATTGTCTTGCACCGAACACCAGAGTTACATTTTACCGACAGAGGGAACGTGATTTGTTACCATATTTTTCTGAAGAGAACGACCTTGTTTATTGCAATGATATTGGTGATTTATTAACACGAATGGGATTAGAAAAGTATGATCCCAATGAGTGGCGTCTTTTTATACGTAGACAGTTGTAAAAGGAGTTTGAAATGAGTATTGCTTTATAATGGCAAGAAACACGCTCGTGTTCTAACTGCTCATTCTACACGAATGAAAGAAGAGTATAAAGCAATTGCGCTGCTTTTAGAAAATATTAAATATGAAAACCACCAACGGTTTATATGCGTCGATCTCAAAATGACCATAGGATCACGAAACGGAACTCGCTGCTTGGAACTCATTTGTATTGTTTATCAAAAAAAATCTTGGTAACCAACCATAAGGCTGAAAATTATGAAATTCTTGTAAACCAAGTGCTTTTATCTTTTCAAAACTTGGGATGTAATATGAGCATCAAAAGTTAATTACCTCCACAGCCATTTGGACTACTTCCATCATAACGTGGGTGACTTAAGTGAAGAACAAAGGAGAGCGGTTTCATCAAGATATCAAAATCATGTAGAATCAGTACCAGGGTAGGTGGGATACTCAAATTATGGCTGATTATTGCTGGGCTCTTATGAGAGACAACCCAAAAGAAAAAACATAGAAAAAAAAACAATCAAGAGAAGTTTTTTGTATTTTGAATAATAAAAATGATTTTTTTTCATACAAATCGTTTTTTTTAATAACTCAAAAACTAGAGCTGATCCAAAAAATCTAAATGCATATTTGAAATCAGTGAATCAGGTACTCTTAAAATCAGGTCTTAAAATTACGGCACCAAAAATTGTTTTGGCCAGTGTTATTAATAATACCCGACGGCCCGTGGTCCATGTAATAAGTCAGTGTTTGAGATGGCTTGAATTTATCACTTGGACCGGGCAGTATGAATAATTCCCTTCTTGTAGCCGGGCAATGTGAGAAATTGGACCGCAGCCGCTGGATGCAATCGGGACTTTAAGGCACCCCGACTCGGATAGGTTAGGTTAGAAGGGCCATCCCCTTCGTGGTTATTTTTTTATAAACCACCCAGAAGTAGGAGCCCCGCCTAGCGGGGCTCCGTCGCCCAAGCCCACCCTCGACCATGCTGCCATTTATTATGGCGCTTAAATATCATGTGTAATCATTATTTTGGCGTTTAAATATTATGTCTAATCATTATTATGGCAATTAAAAATATGAAAAACAATACGTATGGCACTCGTATCTTATGGTATCTAAGTTTCGGGCAATTAAAAGTATGTCATATGTCTTTTAGGGCAAACAAAACATTCGGGCAAATGAAATTCGGGAATATGATGATTATGGTATATGATCTTCGGGTAAACAATAGACAACCAAGAAATTCATATAATACTACAGTTCACCTATTTTATTAATTTGCCCAGGATAGGGTGGGTATTATTCATAATGACCGGGAAATGTGATTAATTATGCTGTTTTAATCACATTGCCCAAGTGAGTCGGGCATTATGAATACAGACCGACCATTATTAATAGTGCCCGGACTTATCAAATTGCCCGTAACATATATATGGGTGGTTCTTCAAAATTTGGTTAACTTATGGCCTAATTTTGACAAAGGTCTTTTTAGATGGTTATCAATACATTTCTAATTATATACTGTGGGTATAACACATACTTTGTGGTATCTAAAAGGGCCAGTCACTTTACTAAGTATTTTAAGAGAAATTCAAGTTTTTTTTAATCAGTTAACTAGGGACTGACGCCAAAGACGGTTAGTCTGTTTAATCACATTTTTATTGCAAAATTAACTTTAACAAAATAAAATAACTTAGATATTAATCATAAAAAATAAGGTATTTCATATAATTAGAAGAATTGTCTTCCTACACTTTTAAATTTAGTATCATATATTCAATATACTGAGGTAGACAATACATTTTTTGTTGTTGTTGTTTTTGGCGTCCTCTTTGGACAGTAATGTTTTCTTTTTAAGTGCCATATTCTAGAACAAATGCACATATTTTATTATTAAAAGACACGGATCACATAGTATGACCGTCAGTACCTAGGTGTGGCATTAAGCCCTAATCACTTTTACGACGAGGGCCTGACGGTCTAGGGACCGACGAATCAAAGCAAAATTAAACATAATCTATTATTTAAAATAAACATAAAAACCAGCAGTTGATCAAAATAACAAGGCAGACAAGCTCAAATTTACAATAAGTAATGAGATCAATTATTAAATTACTATCTTTGAAACGACTTATCTAGGGACTGAGAGTATGACTGGCACAGCACGCGCTTCCGTAACAAAGTCGGCGACCGCACTAAAAACTAAAAAGCTGATGCGGCATTGGTCGTGTTTACAAATAACTTCACATCAAGGCTTTCGCTTGAGTAAGTTATGAAAAACGCCATAAGCTTAGATATGACGTATTTTCGAATTTTGAAAGTGTAAGCGTTAAAAAATATCAGTCCCTAGCTATATGCTAGGGACTGATATTTTTTAACGCTTACACTTTTTAACTTGAAATTATATGATGAAAGTTATTGATATTTAAATTAAATCGCAATGACTGGGTTAACAGTGTAATAGTAAACGTGTTTGAGTCAAGTTAAATCAAAGTATTATGTAGAGAATTAGAATAACAATGAAATGTTTGCTAAATTTGGGAGATCTTACATGGCTAGGGACTGATATTTGGACCAGGAAGAAGCGATTTTCAGAAAAAATAATATTGTGCTTTAAATCAAAGTGAGTGACCAAATTATATGAACTTTATAAAATCGCTTAGTAGTTGCAAATATTGGATAAAATAGATATGAATATGTGTAAATTGCTGCTAACACCAAGTTAACCAAATTTTGAAGAATCACCCATATAACTAACTGACCCAGCGAACTTCGTACCGCTTCAGAATCAATAAATGTTGTATTTAAACCTACCAAGTTGTTACTTCGAACTTCGAATAAGTATAGCATTTTCTAGCTGACACATCAGAGCCCTAATTGCGTAACACTCTATCAATCACAATCGGTATCATTTGGAAGAATATTGTTAATCCATTGCTTCATACATATATTTGAAATATGTGTCTGTTCAACAACACTATCAATGTTGTTGAACTGTCACAATGAACGCCATTCCTACTGTTAGTGTGTCACGCAATTTTCCCGCAGGTAAGGTGAGCTCATACCGAGTTATGACCCTCTGATACTTCATGATGAGTTTTTGATGCGTTTTTGTCATACCACGTTTTATAGTGTTTTGTATTTTTTTTCTGTCACGTCACACGGAAACGCGGTCAAACGGGATAAAAAGTATTCTATGTCCGTCTCCTAGTTCTACCTACCTCCCCACCAATTTTCAGCCAAATCGTTTCAGCCGTTCTTGAGTTATAAATAGTGTAAATAACACGACTTTCTTTTATATATAAGACTAGCTTCTGCCCGCAACTTCGTCCACGTCAAATTTTTGCTTCCGTGACCCTTCCCCTCGCATCGAATTGCCTGCCAGGATTCATCCATTTTTCGTTGCTGCTCCGCTCCTTTTGACCGTAGCGTGATGTAATATAGCTTATAACCAATGGTCTCGAACCTACCGATTTTTCGGTATTTCTACCGATATGGGCTCTGTTCTACCGAAATACCGAAATATAACGAATATTCTACGATTTCACAGTACCTACACATGGAAATGTCATTTACCGATTTTGGGTACAAATATATCGTTTTTAACTGGAAATTCTGCCGATCTCGCTCTATGACGTTCGAGACCACTGCTTATAACCTTCCTCAATAAATATGCTACCCAACCCAAAAAGAATTGTTCAATTCGGACCAGTAGTTTCGGAGCCTATTCAATACAAACAAACAATCAAATCTTTCCTCTTTATAGTCGAACGGGATAAAAAAAAAGTATCTTATGTCCGTTTCCTGGTTCTAAGTTACCTCCCCACCAATTTTCAGCCAAATCAGTTCAGCCGTTCTTGAGTTATAAATAGTGTAACTAACATAATTTCTTTTATATATGTAGCAGGTTTTCATAAAATTAGGTTTTTGATCAAAAATCTAGGTTTTTGATGAAAAACCGGAAGATGACACATTTTAAACTCAATTTCATCATAAACCTGTAACAATCCAGACTTTTGATCAAAAACCTGAACTAGTTTGGGATTATGATAAAGTCCTTGTCAAAATCACAGGTTTGCTTGGTTTTATGACAAATAAATCTATTTAAATGAAATAAATAAAACAATCCATCATCATTTGCAACTTAGTAGAAAGAAAACGAATATTTATTTATCAAGATTTTACATCCATGATCCAATCAATATTCTCCTCCTTCAATCCAATTATGAAATGAAATGTTTCAATGTCACGTGCCTATATTAATTTGATTTTGACAAGCCGCGAAAATGACATTTCGTAACTTTAATAGTTACGAAACATTCAAAAGACATGACGCTGCTTCCATTTTTTTTGCTGACATTTTTAAATTTTCAACGGCATGATCCCTTTCGATAAGTATATTTTGTTCTTTTTGACATAAATCACACAGAATCATTTTCTTCTCGATTATGTATGTCACTGAACTCCTCCTAAACGGCTGGACCGATTTGAGTGATGTTTTTTGTATGCGTTTGGATGGCACCCTGGATGGTTTAGATTCACTATTGGACCCGGTAGGTGGCGCTGCTATCGAGTTCTAGGAAACAGGACAACGTCTGTACGGTTACGCTATCAAAACACAGGACTAAAACATCTCCTACTTGACTTCATAGGAGTCTCACCATATATTTTCTAAGCAACCAGCCACCAATTGAGCTATTGCCTCTCCATACCACTTTTCCAACACTTTGCAAGCTCTTAAAAATGGCATATTTGCAATTTTTTTTACCACACTTAAAGATTTTATAATGACCTAAATAATCAGTAGTTTCATCTAAAGGTATGCAAAATGTTTGATTATAAACATAGTAATGAATTGAAAGTATTTAAACAAAAAACAATGTCCAAATAAACTTTCCTCAATAACGGTTCATCGGGATTTTGATTAACTTTTGTACAATTACAACACACGTATTTAAGTAAAAACAATAGTTTACGGAAACTAAAAACACGCTTCCATAGAAAACCAAACTCCATTATTTTCTACTTTTTAGTTTGGCTTTCTAGGGAAGCGTGGTTTTTTTTTTTTTTTTAACTATTATTTATTCTCTATTTTTTAAGGTATTTCGAATTTTGTGACATTATGTATGTCAGCGTAGTTTTCGTATTTTGTGACGGATGTCAGCGTAGTTTTTGAAGACAGTTTTTTTGCTATCCTAGTAACCCCGACAAGGATAATATAACATGATAATTTATTTCTTTCACAAATAGTACTAATGAAGGAGGAATCTCTATTTCGGCTTACAGCGCCAACCCCTTTTTTTTAGGATTGTAAATCATCAAATGACTTCTCCCGCTCAGGGCGGAGCGGGAGGGCGTGTCAGACTTTTACTGACTAAAACTCACCCGTGTTCCATCTCTCACCCGTGTTGGCTTGGTCCTTACCGGGCGGCGAGCTACCCATTGCTCGCCACCCGCAAGCGCGCGCCTACGGTGGCCGGGAGTCCGCAATCGACTCCCGACGCCCGGGGCGTCTCCTCCTGCGGCGGCTAGGGACGTGAGGGCGCAGAGACTGCCACTCCCTCACGCGCCCCGCCTCCTCCTTCGCGAGCATTACTGCTTCGCAGAAGGAGGTGACGGCTTCCCATTCCCTCTCGCTCCGTACCATGGCTCGCACCAGGGCCGGACGCGAGAGGTCGCCGCCGCCGATCGCCTCCACGAGGACACGGCGGTGCCCCGCCCAGGCAGGGCACACCTCCACCGTATGCTCCAACGTGTCCTCCAGACGATCCTCGCAATGGAAACACCCGGACGTATCCTCCCGCTTTATCCTGAACAGGAACCCACAGAAGCACCCATGCCCGGTGAGAACCTGCGTCAGGCGGAAGGTGAGGACGCCGTAGCGCCTCTCTATCCACTCCTCAAAGAGGGGACTTACCGCCGCAATTGTGGCGTGCCCAGCACTGGGTTGCGACAATCGTACCCGCCATGTCGCCATGAGATCACACCGGAGCTCTGTCCGCCGAGCCGCGATTTGTCGCGGCAGCGGAGTTTCGCCCCGGCGTTTCGCCTCCTCGCGCCACTCCCACATGTGCGCGAGGACCTTTGCCTCCAGATCTCATGGCGGCACTCCGGCAAGGAGGCTCGCCGCCTCGCACGAGATCGTGCGGTATCCTCGGAAGCGCCAACCCCTTCGCATACATTAGTTTAGGTTTCTTATGCCCGGTTTCTGAAGTTCCAAGATAAACTCTCAACAACTATTCATTCAGTAAAGTTATGCATAAGATAAACGTCGGCAAACTGTCACTGCGTTTCTGAAAACAAAACAAACCATTCAATAACTATGAAACTGTCAACTAGTTTTTTAGTTGCCGCTAGATGGGTCTGTTTATGAGATTGCATCTAAAATTGATTTTTATTATTTAAATGGTCTTTAAAACTAGTTTAATAAACAATTTTTTTTTTTCAAGGGTAAATAACTGACTTATTATTATTTTAGTTACAAATATGTAAAGTCGTTATTTTATATTTATGGGTAAAACCTTTTTTTCTATTGTTAGTACTCAATTCATTGTTTATGATTCTTGATATTTATTTTACTAGCTGTCGGTTACGTCTTTCGAATCGTTTGCGCTTAATCCATTCTTTTATATAATAACATAATGGAATCTGGAAAACGTAGTAAACATTTTATTGAAAGAGACAAGATACTTCTTATCGAAGTGCATATTTAACTCGAAATATAAATGCATAGCCAAGTTCATGTTTTTTATTTGTGTCCCCATTATACGTAAATAAATTGTACAATATGTCAATTTTCCAGTTTGAAATATTTATAAAAGAGAAAGTTAGCAACCTAAAATATTGCTCCAACAATAGCCGACGGACATGGTTTCCTTCAGAGGAAAGGGGTTGATGAACAGAGTCAATTACGATTTCTTGTTCAGAAGCAGAATGAATTATCATTGAATCATTTTGCTTTAGAGCTATATTATGTAACACAACTGCTGCATCAATTACAGCTAATTTGTGATCTAATTTTAACCGTACCTAATTTTAGAGAGACATTGAAATCTTTCCACACACCAAATGTTCGTTCAACTGTGTTTCTGGTCTTTATTTGTGCTTCATTGTAACGTTTTACCGCATTTGTAGCTGGATTTAGAATAGAAGAATAGTGTCATTATGAACTTTCTACAAGGATAAGCACTGTCTCCCATGAGGTGACCATCTATCTAATTATTATCGAGTCGCGCTCGTAGGAATGAGTTATGATACACGATACTGTCATGCAACGAGCATCTATATCACGAATCTATAACTTTGCATCACATACAACTTCTACATTAATAGAAAAGAAACTGTTGGGGCTTATATCCAGAATTATTTTGAATAAAAAGCTTCCGATGATTTAATAGTTGTATTCCATTCACACGTGGTAGAAGTGAAACCTAAAATTTTGGCTTCAAGATAATGAGACGAATGTAAAAAGTCAAATGTCTATTTTTCCAAAAACCCTGCTCGAAAAACGTCAAATAGTAAACTTTCTAAAGGAGCACCCTTATGGATTTCCATTACCCCAAGTGTTAGAGAGAGACACAAAACATAATGAAGTTGTTATGTGTATGTCTCTTTACTGTCGCTTTTTCGTTTCATAGACTTTCAAAATCACAACGGTGCTAAAGAAGTTTTCACTACAAAACTACAAACTTATAATACGTACACGTATACAAAACACCACGGTTGTTGTGATGCCTTTTTGACTTTACTCAAGCTTTGTACTACAAATGCGTGCGCGCACACGAATCGCGATGGTTCATCGATTAGCGGCGGAATTTCATTTTTACAGTTTTTAGCATTAATAAACTGCATTTATGAAGATTATGCGTGGCCGAGTGAGTACACAATAGACGGACAATGCAATATAATCACTTATCTCAGCCCTGGAACGCGCCAACGAAGGTTGACAGTTTGACATTAACATTTCGATGTGATCCGTACGATTATAATTAAGTTTTAAGTGCAAAGTAGTGTGTGTGAAGTGTTTGTGTTAAAACATAAGATGGACACGTAAGTAAAATACAGTTTTTATTGCCAGGATTGTGTTTTTGACAAAGATTTGCACGTAAATAGTTAGTTCAACAAACATCGTCATTCATTTTGCCGCCATTTTTCCGCGGCCGGCGTCGGATTTCGCAGTATTACGAGTAATAATATTGTACTATTGGTAGCAAATTATCTAGACACGCGGTAGCGTGTCAAGCCAAGTTCAAGTAACAGAACTGGCGAGCAGCACCGTGTGTAATATTACACGAACCATTTGGAGCCACTTTTGACCCCCTCATAACTCAAAAACTATTTCACATAACCGTGTCAAATTTGGCTCATATATTGAGATTTGCGAGATAAGTTCAAATTTATTTATAACTACATAAAATATCATTTCTTCTTATAACTTAGGATAATATATTGGAGCCTAAGGTCTGACTTGGCTAGTTTTCATAACGAGTTATAGTATAGCCTTCGCAAGGTCTAAGCCTGTTACTTGTCGGTTCTTATTTTATTATTCTGAAAATTTGGCTTGCTGGTAGAAACTAGCCATCGAACATAATCGTCATCGTATATGAGATCTAGCCAAGTCAGACCTTAGGCTACAATATATTATCCTAAGTTATAAGAAGAAATGATATTTTATGTAGTTATAAATAAATTTCAGGACTGACCACTGAACTTGGCACCCATTTAGATCTCACTTCTTTTGTCATTGAAGTCAACAACAAAGGCATATAACATTATATTGAACTTGGCTCTCCTTTCACATTTATGTTTTTGATGGGTTGATATTACTTGGGTTATTATGCATTGTATTATTGTTATTATGCATTTAATTTACCTTTTACTGTAAGATATTTGCGTAACATTGTTATCAAAACATACGCAACCTAAAAAGGTGGAGCTCGATTGTTGAACCGGGAATTTGAGGTCACGTAATTTTTATTGTGTTTTGCACGGATGATGAAATGCATGGTTATGACTTCCGTACATTTTAATGGTAAAATTTTTGGGTGATTTGTATTTAACCGACTTAAAAAAAGGTTATTGGACACGTATGTAGGTATGTAATGTTACTGGTAATGCAAGTGAAATTTTGTATTTTTCCAGCTCGCATGCCAGAAGACGCGGGGTGGTGGAAGGCGGTGGAAGACAATGATTTATCGATTTTTTGATCTGATCAAAAATCGAATTTTGGCAGGCCAAAAACGACCAAAATTTTGGGTGAAATTCGGCTTTTTGTTTAAACGCCGCCATTTTGTCAATTTTTGATTTTTTCTTATCGTAGATCAGTGTACGGACAATATCTTCTAGTTTAACGAGTTTTTTTTAGATTTCATCCACGAAGAAGGCCGGAATTACTGCAGCAGTGGAGGACCTTTTTCTTTCGTACCGTCGGAGATCGTGTATAACTTAAAGAATATTTTTAAAAAATGTTTAAATATTTCGATGTATATTCTTAAAAGATGTATAAATATACTCTTAAAATTTTTAAACCGTTAATAAAGTAGTTTTTTTTAATAAAAATCCCCAAAATCACCTTTTTTTAGGCCGTTACACTAGGTGTGCCCTTTAAGTTGCTCGGTAGAAACAACTCTGAAACTATTGAGCGTTGCGTGAATTCCTTTTGGGAATTACTCACTTATTCAAACATAACAACATATAGATAGTTCAATCCATGAAGACGCGCCCCACTTTTTGACAATTGTACTGAAAGCGGTTAAAAACAAAGGAAATGGGCGCAGAAGGGCGCGTCATCGTGGATTGAACCATCTGTATATAAAAATCATTGAAATCGGATGCGGACAATCTTGGCGGTCTCCTTGTTAGTGCTATGTAATAGTGATCTGTGATCTGATCCTCGCTTTGTATGTTATGCTGGGAAAATGAGTGAGTGTTAGGAGTGAGTGTTAGAGGGAGTGTTAGGTGTGAGTGTGATAAGTGAGAGTTTATGAGGGTGTTCCGTCCCGTTTGACTTTTTACTCTGTGCGCCTACTCATCTTTTCGTGTAACAGGGTGATATCTGTCACTTGTCAGTTTTGACTTTGACACTTTGTGTCTACCATCAGGTGAGTCTTTTGAATATTGTACTGATAAGCTCCGTGCACGGCGGAAAGTTCGCCCCGCCACTCTTGTCCCAAGGCCCATCATCACGCTTCCACCTACTCCATTAAATCCGAAGTAGTAATTCGCTGTAGATATTTGTTAACTATGATTGCCTGTTTATTTGAAATAATTTGTTTAAATTTGTTTGGATTGGGCTATGTTACAACCCCTTGTTTGTATCTGACCTCTGTTGTTTATTGGATGTCTGGAAGACATTAAAAATTATGAGTTTTGTACCATTGCTAAAAAATATGAGTTTTTGTACCATTGACATGGTTGTTTGTGAAAATTTACATTTTGAACATTAACATTGTTTTAAATTGGAATAAAGGTTTATTATTGTTGTACAATTGACATAGTGGTTTGTGAAATTAACATATGAAATTGGCATTTTTTGGAATTGGATTTGAATTTGAATTTTTGAATTGAATATGAAATTGAATTTTTGAACGCTGACATTGGTTTTAAATTGAAATGAAAGTTTGTTGTTGTCTATTGAATTGAAACCAATTGTTTGCTTGTATTTATTTTGTTATTGATTGATTGAACTTTGTTATATAATTATTTTCTGTTTGTTTATTTGAATTGTTTTGTTTGTGCAATGGCATACAAAGCGGTGAGAGAGGCAATCAGTGGATTGACCACACAGCTACGGTGGTTCACTTCAGCTGCAGCGACCGCTGAGCGCCCGGATCTTGAAGTGGTCACGCTTGCTCGGTTCGAGCAGTTGAACGTGAGACTCGGCAACGTTGATGCTCTGCTCACCCGCTACAACGAGTTCGTTTGTGAAGTGGATCTGGAAGTGCTGGACCAGGCAGCACGTGATAAGGTCCTTGCTGACTACGACCAGATCTTGGACCTGGGATGTCATTGGTCAACGTGCTCGGGAAATATTGGAGAGCCGGACACCTGTCCAGGTCAAACCGGAGACCTCGGTTGTTTCAGGTCCCGAACTATTGAGTAGATTGCCTACTTTGGAATTGCCACACTTTGACGGTCGCTTGGACCATTGGTTGGGTTTCCAAAATCTTTTTGAAAGTTTGGTTGATGCTCGCTCGGACCTCAGACCCGCCCAAAAGTTGGCCTATTTGTTGTCTGTCCTGGAAGGTGAGGCCCGAGCTTTGGTACAACATTTGTCGGTGACTGACTCAGCCTACCCTACCGCTTTGGAACTACTCTCCCGGCGGTACCAAAACAAACGTTGTTTGGCTGACGTTCATATTGAACAGATTTTGGGGTTACCGGTCATTACTGGATTGTCAGCATTGCGTACTGACCTGTTGAACCCGTTGGTGGCAGCGACCAACGCTTTAAAGCAATTGGAGTTGCCGGTGGACCATTGGTCCTTTTGGTCCATGTTGTGCTGCAACGGCTTCCTGCAGATTTGAGGGTTCGTTTCGAGCATAAGTATGGTGGGGATAGTGTCACACAACCATTTGGTGACCTCGTCCAATTTTTGGAGGATGAGTGTCGGTTTGTGGATAACTCGGGCGTTGCCACCGAGTCACGCCAGCCGTCTTCCCGGCCACGAGACCAGGGACGGACTGGGGCTCGCGGGCCTGTTGATAGTCGCCCCGCCACTCGTTTTGCTGGCACCCAGAGTCGTCCTGTTTGTGAGTTTTGTAGGGACACGGGGCATGGCATGGCAACTTGCGCGGCCTTTGTGAAATTGCACGTGAGTGCCCACCGCCGAATTGCCAATGCACGCCGTCTGTGCTTCTCTTGTTTGGGGGCTCACTTCCATAGGGACTGCCCCAACCCCCGCCCTTGTAGAATTTGTAGGGACCCCCTACAAATTCATTTGGACATTATGTGCGCTAACGCGAACCACGCCGGCAGACCAGCCTCTGATAGAGGTTCGCGTGTTGGGGGTTACCATGGAGTAGGTCACCGGGCTTCTGGCTCGCCGGTTCAGAACCGGGGAGAGGCCCGCAATTTTGAGCGCCGCACTCCACCCCCCGCGCAAGTTGATCGGGAGCCGCGCGACCGCCATTTGGTCTCCCCACGTAAAGGCGATTACGCAGTTGTTGCTAGGCAGCGCTGGCCAGACCAGCACCGCCTTCCCTCCCCTCCATTGGCGGAACGTCCCCGGTTGGAGTCACGCCCCCCACCATTCAGGCATCCGGTGGGATATGCCCTTCCAGCGATGGCGCGTGGCCCGGGACACCGCGCGGACGAGGAATTTGACCTCCATCCTCGTCGGGAAAGACTTGGGCCTGGGTGCGGCGATCGGTCGCCGCCCAGGCATTGTTAGGAACTTGGCGCTTGCCCCGCTAAGGTACCCCTCAGATCGACACGGTTTTGTTGCCAACGGCATCGGTCAGGGTCTGGGGGCCCACGAAGGACTCTGTTGTGGTCCGTGCCATTTTGGACACGGGAGCCCAGGGTTGCCTTTTGTCTATTGTTTTGTTGTTTTGTTTGTGTATTGTTTTGGGCGAAATTGTTTTCTTCAGCGCCTTTGGACTGCGGGACTTGGTTGGGACGAGCCACTTCGGGAAACCCTGTTGGAAGATTGGCTCCAATTTGTATCCGCACTCCCTGCAGTCAACGAGGTCGTGTTACCCCGCGCTATTCTCCCCCCTGGGAGCTACACTGCTACCCTTCATGGGTTTTGCGATGCGTCTTCGCACGGTTATGCAGCTGTTGTTTATCTGCACACCGTCAGCGCGACAGGCCAGGTGAAGTTGTCACTGGTCATGGCCAAGAGCAAGGTGGCCCCGCTCCGGACGGCACTGACCATCCCTAAGTTAGAGTTGTCAGGGGCGGCGCTTCTTGTGCGTCTATTGAACCACGTTGGTCACACTTTGGGTGGAACTGTGGACATTCGGGCTTCTTACGCCTGGACGGACAGTCAAATTGTTTTGTGTTGGTTGAAGACGTCCGTCCACTCTTTGGATGTCTTTGTTGCGAACCGAGTGTCCCAGATTCAAAATTCTGAAACGCATTTGATTTGGAGGCACGTGCCTGGAGATCTGAACCCAGGCGACGTGGCCTCACGTGGGTGCATGGCACCCCGCCTGATTGCTCACCCCCTATGGTGGGGACCAGACTGGCTGACTCACCCCGAGGATGATTGGCCTCGAACGCCAGTCTTGATGTCGGGTCCTTTGCCCGGGCTCAAGGTGCTCGCTGTTGGAACGAAGGACTCTCCGTTTGACCCCGATTTTTGTTGAGTCGATTTAGCTCCCTCGACAAGTTGTTGAATTGTTGGTGACTGAACGTCACATTAAGAACTCGCTGCCGGTTGCAATGCGCTGTTTGCCATTCTGCATCGAGAGTTTTGGAAATTGTCGGGAGCCGTTAGTAAGTTGAACCCCTTTTTGGACGATACGGGTCTTTTGCGTGTTGGGGGACGGTTGAGGCACTGTAACCTTCCTTATGGGGCCCGTCACCCCCTTTTGTTGGCTAAGGAGGGCAATTTGGTTAAATTGTTGTTGTTGTGTTGTTGTTGTAGTTGTTTGGTTGTTGTTGTTGTTGTTTGTTATTGTTTGAACTCGCATGCCGGTTGCAATGCGCTGTTGGCCATTCTGCAGCGAGAGTTTTGGATATTGTCGGCCCGTCGTACAATTGTTAAGGCTTATTTGTGTGTGTTTGTCTGCCTGTCAACTAAGGCAGTGCACTTGGAGTTGGTAACCTCCCTCTCGACGGAGGCCTTTGTGGCGACCTTGGATAGATTTGTGTCTCGCCGTGGGCTACCTACTTTGATCAGGTCTGATTGCGGTACTAGCTACAAGGGTGCCAGTAACTATTTGAAAGAGGTATACGCCTTCCTTGCTGAGAACCAGGCTGACATTGGTAACAAATTAGCTCGCCGAGGGGGTCAATTGGTTGTTTGACCCGCCAGTCTGCCCCCATTGGGGGGTATTTTGAGGCCGCAGTGAAAGCGGCAAATTGCCAATTGATTAGCGGACGGGAAGGCCCGTCCGGGGGGGGGGGGGGGGTAGATGTTCCGTCCCGTTTGACTTTTTACTCTGTGCGCCTACTCATCTTTTCGTGTAACAGGGTGATATCTGTCACTTGTCAGTTTTGACTTTGACACTTTGGTTTGGCTTGGGAAAAAAGGTCCGTCGCCGTTTTGGGACCTCGCGACGCGTTTGTTAAATTAATCCCTTAGAATCGGTCGTTTTTGTAGACAATCTGTCGTGACCCAATTGTTTTGTGTGTAATCAACCCCTTTTGACGAAATAATACGGGTTTAGTTTGATAGTTTGAAAACTTTGAGGTTAAGTGATTGAACCGCATGTTGGAGAAAATCTCTGGCGTATTGCAGCGGCCTGGTGTCCTGAATACCACTTACAACGTCACTACACAATACAATATACACTCACTTACATACATACATCCAGGTAAGCTCCAGAAGCAGGTGTCTACCATCAGGTGATTCTTTTGAATATTGTACTGATAAGCTCCGCGCACGGCGGACAGTTCGCAATGCCACTCTTGACCCAGGGCCCACCATCACGCTTCCACATAATAATTAAATCCTATGGTGAGGCCCTGGCCTGGCGTCGAACAGAGGGGACATGTTAATGACTGCGATACGGTAATAACGTATGTGAATCTAGACACGCGGTAGCGTGTCAAGCCATCTAGACACGCAGTAGCGTGTCAAGCCAAGTTCAAGTAACAGAACTGGCGAGCAGCACCGTGTGTAATATTACACGAACCATTTGGAGCCATTTTTGACCCCCTCATAACTCAAAAACTATTTCACATAACCGTGTCGAATTTGGCTCATATATTGAGATTTGCGAGATACCTATGTGCTCCAAATTTCATAAACACATCTCAAACGGTTATTTACATATTAACGTCCAAAAATCGTCTTTTTTATCACTGACTGACCTATAGATCAAAACTCTAAACCAGTTCCAGATGACCTAGAAAGTTCAAATTTGGCATGCAGATAGGTAATTAGGTGAATACAGAGGAATAAATCAGAAACTGGTAAATTTTTGTCATTTTATCATAATTTTTCACTTAATTGATTCTATTAGGAACACTAATATACTTAGTACCAGTAATAACTGTATATGTGTTTGTAAAATACAGTAGTTTAACAAAAACTATTTAGTTTTAATTTTGTTATAAATAAGTACCTACTAATAATTTATGTACGAAAAGTAATGATATCCCATCAAAAACATAAATGTGAAATGAGAGCCAAGTTCAATATTATGATAAATGCCTTTGTTGTTGACTTCAACGACAAAAGAAGTGAGATCTAAATGGGTGCCAAGTTCAATGGGCAGTCTTGAAATTTATTTATCTTATAACTTTAAACGAGCAATTCTTTTATATATGTATATATATAATTTGAATCTCGGAAACGGCTCCAACGATTTTCATGAAATTTAGTATACAGGGGGTTTCGGGGCGATAAATCGATCTAGCTAGGATTCATTTTTATAAAATGTCGTTTTATTCGTGTTTTCAATGATTAACTTTATCGATAATAAACTTGAACATAAACTTATTATTTTAAACACAATTTACCAAAAAATACCGAGCAAAGCTCGGTCATCCAGATATTAACTACATAAAATATCATTTCTTCTTATAACTTAGGATAATATATTGCAGCCTAAGGTCTGACTTGGCTAGTTTTCATATACAAATTATAGCCTTCGCAAGTTCTAAGCCTGTTACTTGTCGGTTCTTATTTTATTATTCCGAAAATTTGGCTTGCTGTTAGAAACTAGCCATCGAACATAATAATTCGTATTTTTTAATCGAAATTTTAAACCAATTTCATAACTACAAACCAATGGTTTTTGTATTATTTCTTATGTGAATTAAAAGGTAATAATATTGTTTAGTCGCTGAGTTTGTCCTGATAAAATCATTACAATAATTACTATGTTTAAATACCTACCAAAATCGGGAGATCAACCACTTTCCTTGCCAATTTCAATCCGTCAGTCACGCGTTGGCGCTCTCACACGGTGGACCTATATCAGTGCTTTCCATGCGATCACGTGACCAAACGCGAAAGTAACTAATAAAACACGAAATATAAACTATTAACCTTATTAGTTAGGTTCAAATTGTTTTGTTGGCGAGTTTACACACGCTCCACAGTATCCCGCGCGGACCGCCGCGTGTGATGTGATGTATTTCAATGTTTCTATTTCATTTGACAATTGAATTTCGCGGAGGGAACGACGTCGGGTTTTTTTTTTACAAGCTTTTATTTACTTTCACCTGTCCCGTTGTCTGTCTGTAATCAAATCTTGCAAGTTATAGAGGCAAAAAAAATGTTTTAGGAATATTTTATGTTTTTTAACTATAGTGTAATATTTTGAAAAATCTAAAAAAAATATATATAAGGTGTATCTATTCATACACGAAATATTTTAAGAGGTACACCTGTAGGTGGTAAAGAAGCTATAGCAATGAAAAAAAAAATCTTAGGGGTTTTTTTAAATTTAATATTTATAAAATATTTGACGCACATAAGAAATATTGGCTCCTTATTTTTTACGGCACGAGACACCGCGGCCATGCTCGTGCCGTCCGGTCGTCGCCCTCGCAGCGTCAGGCGGGCCATTCATAGAATTTGGAGTAAAGGTTTTATGCAAAACTTTTCAAGTAGTTTTAAAATTAAAATAATTACGAAAATTCAAAAACGCTTAGATAAAAAATTTCGTTTTGCTTCTATAGCTTCTTTACCACATACAGGTGTACCCCATAAAATATTTCGTGTATGAATAGATACACCTTATATTGTAGATCAATGTTAGAGTAATACGTGCAAAAAAAAGCTAAGGTGTACCATACATTTTTTTGTTTGTATGTTTTAATTGTGCTGTCAGCTAATAAAGGGGCTGTCCATTAATCACGTGAGGCTCGAAGGGGGGGGGGGGGGGGAGGAGTCCATAAAAAATCACGAAATATCACAAGTGGGGAGGGCGGGTGTAGTAATATATCACGTGTATTTATTTTTTCGGCAAACGCGCGATACTGAGCCGAAAAGCGGCGTTGGGTGTATTTATTTTTTCGTCAAACGCGTACAAAATCGAAAGCGGCTTGTAGTGAACTTTATAAACAACTGAAAAAATTTAAGAGATCAAAAATAAAATTCGAAATTTTTGGGGAATTCTCAACAGGCCGTAACTTCGAGAGAAATGGTCGTAAAAGAAATAAAAAAAAAGGAAATTGTAGCTCAAGTGTCTAGTTTTTGGATTAGAACTGTACAATTTTGTTGAGTCAGCGGTTTTTGAGTAATCTTAGAAAAAACAGCAACAAAAAAATATTTTTTTTTGAGTTTTTTGTTTGGGTCTACGGGCGTGGAATTTTTTTTTTTCTTGACCACTATATGAATCGTGTCGCAGGGATATGATAAAAACGGAGAACTGGACAAATCCCTAAGGGATTTGATCAAATCACGGAGGATGTTAAAATAATAACACGTTTTTATAATTTCCCTAAGCAAATCTGGTGATTTGACAAATCCCACTAAAGAAATCTAGTGATTTGAGCAAATCCCTAAATTGATTCAGTGAAATTTTTTTTTTTTTTTTTTTTTTTTTTGTTATATGATGTATCCCAATAAGGTAACAACATAAAAAAATACAATCTAGCTTAATACTAAAGCTAATGAGTAATTTAATTCTAACTTAATTTGCTAGGAAGAGTAAACCTAAGAATGTGTCCATTAACACTTTTCTTATTGTCTCTATTAAGGGGAAGACACTTTGTTCTTGTGTACTTTATGGGTAGCACTCACTTCACTACATTAAACTAACACTTCACTAAACTAACTCGAAAGGTTTTGTCCTTTTTAGTCTTCTCACTATGTCCGTGTTGTCGAGGAGCTGGATAGCCTCGACGTTCACATGATGATGAAGCCTTCGTTCATGAGCTTCGGCGTTCGTTTTAATTATGTTTGTGACGAGGTCTACCTTGAGGTCCCGATGAAGGTCGTCATTTCTAATGTACCAGGGCGCATTGACGATTCCTCTGAGTACTTTGTTTTGGAATCGTTGAATAATTTTGATATTACTTTGTTTGGTACAGCCCCAAAGCTGAATACCATAAGTCCATACAGGCATGAGGACTTGTTTGTACAAAAGTATTTTGTTTTGTACTGACAACGAGGAATGTTTTCCAATCAGCCAGTACATTGACTTGTAGCGAAGCTCTAGCTCGTCGCGTTTCTTTTTAACATGAGCTTTCCAGCGAAGCTTTGTGTCTAGTGTCATGCCTAGGTACTTGGCTGTGTTTTCGTGCGGTATGACATGGTTGTTTATGTATACCGCATGATAATTTGGCTTTTTATTTGTGAAGTCTATGTAAATGGATTTCGTTTCATTGAGTTTCACTCGCCATTTTTTTGTCCAGTCAAAGATGGTATTGACGGCTGTTTGAACTTTTTCCACTGCTTCTTCTTGAGTGACACCTGTGGCCATTATAGCTGTGTCATCCGCAAATGTTGCAATGGTGTTGTTTTCTAACTCAGGAATATCGCAAGTGTACAATAAGTACAAGACGGGACCTAGGACACTTCCTTGCGGTACTCCAGCTGTTATCGACTTAAGTTCTGAATATGCATCATCTTGTCTTACTCTAAACTTACGCTGTGATAGGTAAGACTCTAAGATATCAGCAAACTGTTTTGGGAGCATGTTTCTTAGTTTTCTAATAAGCCCTTTGTGCCAAACTTTATCGAATGCTTGCGCTACGTCCAGGAAGACCGTTGAGCAAACTTTGTTTTCTTCTAAGGCCTTTTCTATAATGTTGGTAATCCTGTGTACTTGGTGTATTGTCGAATGTTTTTCCCTAAATCCAAATTGGTAGTCAGGGATTAAATTTCTTTCTTCGATGATGGGTTTTAGCCGTTTCAAGAGAAGCTTTTCGAATAATTTTGACATGATCGGCAGCAGAGAGATCGGTCTATATGATGTGGTTTCGTGAGGTGGTTTACCAGGCTTTGGTATCATTATAACTTCGGCAACTTTCCACAGATCAGGCACAGACTTAAGCCTGAACGTAGCATTGATAAGAGTTGTAAGTTTTACGATGGCTTTACGTGGGAGGTTTTTAAGAACTTCTCCAGTAATAAGATCGTAGCCAGGTGCTTTCTTTAGTCTAAGGCGCTTGATTTCGTTGAAAACTTCTCTTGGTGTTACGAATTTTATTTCTTGTTCATCATCATTTGGTGTTTCATCTAACAAAGCGCAGTCTTCATTTTCTTCATTCGGCTTAAAAATGAGTTCCAAGTGTTGTGCAAACCTTATAGCTTTTTGCTCGTTGCTTATTGCCCACCGCCCGTTAATATCTTTGATAGGTGGGATATGCATAATTGGCTTCTTAAAACTTTTTGTAGATTTCCATAGGGAGTAATCTGTCGTGCGATCGCTGGTTAATTGATTAAGATAACTGCTCATTGATTCATTTTTGAACTTCTGAATTGCATTCCTTAGTTGTTTTGTAAGGTTGTTCAGAAGCCTTTTATCTTGTGGAAATCTTGTTTGTTGCCATATTCGTCTCTGTCGCCTCTTTTCGGCTATGAGTTTTGTAATTTCTGCTGGGTAGTAGGTTAATCTATTTTTTAACTTGAATGTAGGTGTGTTTTTCCAGGCGCATTGTTGTATTTGAGTAATGAATTGACGGATATCCCGATCTAGGTCTTCTGGCTTCTTTAGTGGAACTTTTAAATCTATTATAGAGTCCAAGTCTATTTTAAAGCTTGCCCAATCAGTGTTCTTATTTACTAATGTGGGGTAGTTTTCTTTCAACATTAAAGACTCACTTACAGTAAGTATTATAGGTGAGTGATCTGAGCTCATATCATAACCTTCTTCAATGCGGAGAAGATTTGGTGATAGATTTTTATATATAAAAAAGTCAATGAGATCTGGAATCTTGTTTGGGTCAGTAGGCCAATAAGTAGGCTTACCTGTTGATAAAGCTTTGCATTGTGCTCCTTCAATTGCGCACAGTAGCTCTCTTCCTTTGGTTGTGGTCAGTCTAGATCCCCAAAATGTATTTTTAGCATTAAAATCGCCTCCCAATATAAATCTATTTCCAAGACCGTTTAGAAAGGTCATGTATTGATCTGTTTTTACCGAATACCTAGGTGGACAGTATATGGCTGATATGGAAACAGGGCAATATTTCGTTTTGACACAGACAGCCACTGCTTGGATTTCTTCTTTTTCATATTTGAGTTGTTCATAATGAAATATATTCTCCTTTATAATAACTGCACTACCACCTCTTGATGTGTTATTGGGATGCAATGCATGGTATACTTTATAACCTTTAATTTGAATATGAGATTCTTTAGTGAAATGTGACTCTGATATAAGGCACACATCAATACTTTCCATATTTAGGACAGCCGTAAGTTCATTCTGATGTTTGAGCAGTCCATTCGCATTCCAAGCCATAATTCTTAGTATGTTAGCCATTTATGATGTTTTTTTGTTGTTTGGTAGCTGCTTTAGTGCCACCTTCAAGCTTCTTCAGCCTTTCATCAAAATTAGTTAAAAGATTTATGATTTTATTAATCTTTTCATCCATGTTAGGGCTCACTGGTTTCATATGTGATTGTGGCGGTGGTTGGGCTCCTTTCGCCATTTGTGCATACGATACACTTTTAGTAGCTGGCTTGATGACACTAGGTCTTTTGTCTCCGTTTGCACTTGGACGCTGAGAGTTTGTTGGTACCACTACATTCTTTCTAGTATTTTTATCTTTAATATTTTGAAGCTCTTTAGCTACTATGCATCCTCTATAGTTAGCAGGGTGAGGCTCACCACAGTGAACACATTTTGGCTTTGCTTCTGCTGGTTTATTGCAGTCTCTGGTTAGGTGCTTGCCTGTACACTTCACACACCGGGGTTCTTTAGAACAGTATTTCTGTGTGTGGCCATATGCTTGACACCTTTTGCATTGAGGGATTAGCTTTGATGTTTTTAACGGCTGTATATCTACTTTGCAGCCTAGTATGGATTTAATTCCGTAAATTTTCTTTATGTCTTCATCTTTTTGAAATGAGAGCATAAACATACTGAGGGGCTCTTTGCTCTTCCAGCTCAGTTTGTTGACCGCATCCTCTATTTTGTATCCTTGAGATGTTAGGTCCTCAACTATTCTATTTGGCAGGCAGGAAGAATGAAGGTTTTTTGCCATCACCCTTATCGGCCTGTCTTGTTTATTCTCATACGAGTACCAAAGGCAGTTATTTTGCAACAATAGCTTAGTAATGCATCTGTATGAGTCATCATTATGGGAGTTAATTTTAACTTTTTCTCCATTCATCATTTTTGTAATAAATGAGTCTTTCGTGAGGTTAGTCGAAAGAAGATCGTAGAACTGTTGGTAGTTCTTAACATTTTCCACTACTATAGGTGGCGGTGTAGGCTGTTTCCTTGTCTTAACATTTTCCTTAGGTTTTTCGCTGGATTCGGGTCCTTGTTGAGGTGGTGGGGACAGTGATGTGTTCAATTTCCTTTTTTTTCTGCTCTTCTGTCGTACCCACTCCGTTTCCTTTGCTAGTTCCTCTTCGTCTGTCTCATACTCGATTGGTATTGGCTTCTCGGTAGTGACATTTTTATTTTCTAGGTCAGCAGTTTTTTGCTCCTGGACTTTTTTCAGCTGCTGCTGAAGTTCTTCTAATTGACTTTTAAGGTCATTTACCAAACGTTGCAGTTTTTCTCTTTCTAACTTTTCTTCTGTATAATGTTTATACAAAAGATGTTCCGTTTCGGTTTTTATTTTAATTGATGGTGAGCAAGCCATAATTATTATGAGAAAATTACAACTTCACCTTAACACTTTGTTTACACAAATAGTTGCGAAATTCATTCGGTAACTGGGTCATCGCGGCGACCGCGCACGGCTAGAGGTAACGACCGGTATGCTGCTGCGTCAGCGCTATACCCGAACACTAACTAGCGCAAGAGCGTGTGCGACGCGACTGTTCTTAGCGGAAGTCGAACGACCCATTCAGTGAAATGATAATAAAACATGTCCAGTTCTTGTTTACGTCGCGTTCGCACTTGCTTGTCAGTGACCGCGCCCCCTGCTCCACCGCGGCTGCCCGCACGCGGTCTTTTTTTTCTGGATGGAAAATCATCAAATGATTTCTCCTGCTCTGGGCGGAGCAGGGGGGTGTGTCAGACTTTTACTGACTAAAACCCACCCGTGTTCCTTCAGTTGCCCATATGCCAAGGTCACTATATCTCACTTGAACAATCTCGCGACCCTAGCAAGCATTGGTCCTAGCAGACCCCTTCATTATTGCTGACATCTCTTTGAGGCGCGCGTGGAACACTACGCGCCGTAGACCCGAGCCTTACCGGGCGGTGAGCTACCCATTGCTCACCACCCGCACGCTCGCGCCTACGGTGGCCGGGAGTCCGCTATCGACTCCCGACGCCCGGGGCGTCTCCTGCGGCAGTTAGGGACGTGAGGGCGCAGTGACTGCCACTCCCTCACGCGCCCCGCCTCGTCCTTCGCGAGCATAACTGCTTCGCAGAAGGAGGTGACGGCTTCCCATGCCCTCTCGCTCCGTACCATGGCTCGCACCAGGGCTGGACGCGAGAGGTCGCCGCCGCCGATCGCCTCCACGGGGACACGGCGGTGCTCCCAGGCAAGGCACACCTCCACCGTATGCTCCACCGTGTCCTCTAGACGATCCTCACAATGGAAACACCCGGGCGTATCCTCTCGCCAAAATTATCCTGAACAAGAACCCACGGATTTGTCGCGGCAGCGGAGTTTCACCCCGGCGTTTCGCCTCCTCGCACCACTCTCACATGTGCGCGAGGACCTTTGCCTCCAGATCCCATGGCGGCATTCCGGCAAAGAGGCTCGCCGCCTCGCACGAGATCGTGCGGTATCGTCGGATTAGCCGGATGGCCATGACCCTCTGGGCTGCACTCAACAGGCGCGCTGGGCGCAGCCTCAATGAGGGCGCCCACACCGGTGCCCCATAGGCCATGGACCGCACGACCCCGTGTAGAGCCTCCGGCAGGAGGCGTTTGGACCCCCCAGATTGGGCAGGAGCCGCTTTAAAGCAGCCTCCAGTCTAGGAGCCAAACGTCGGAAGTGCTCGACGAAGTTCCATCGGCTATCGAGGACAAGTCCCAGGTACTTCATCGTCGACTCGACGCCGATGTAAACCCCTCCTACCGTGAGTTGGGAACCCGCAGGCAGCGCGTTCCGAGGACCATGAAAACCCATGGCCTCGGACTTGTGCAGGGCCACCTCGAGTCCCAATTGCCGGATCCTATCGACGATTGTCGCAACTCCACGTGTCATTAAGTCGGCCGCCGCCTCGTGCGACCTCCCCTGCGCCAGAACCAGCGTGTCGTCAGCGTAGCAAACCACGCTGACGCCGTTAGGGAGGTCGGCGCTTATGTAGGTAATCTTACAAAATAAACCTTTAAAATAACACAGAAAAGTTATTTTTTATTTCACTGAACCAATTTAGGGATTTGTTCAAATCACTAGATTTCTTTAGTGGGATTTGTCAAATCACCAGATTTGCTTAGGGAAATGATAAAAACGTGTTGTTATTTTAACATCCTCCGTGATTTGATCAAATCCCTTAGGGATTTGGCCAAATCCCTGTTTTTATCATATCCCTGCGACATATTTATATTTTTTTAATGTGTGTTCACGGATTACTTCGTCGTTTATGACCCGATTTTGATGATTCTTTTTTTGTCTGAAAGGAGATAGAGGCTAAAGGGTGGTACCATGATAAAACATTAACACAGAAATTGATGGGAGCATTCGAAAATCGTAGTGGCGACTAGGGCGTTTATTTTGTTCATTAATTACCTTAAAGCGCTACTATTTAATGAAGGCCGAAAGACAGTCGAGGGAACTTCTCAACGACTTACAGCAATTACCCGGTGTTTGGACTTGATTCATTTCTATTGATGAGAACTTTGCAACCATATGGGTTATAAGTGCCATTACAGGTCTGATGATGGAGACCATAGACAGTCGAGGGAATCCCTCAACGATTTACAGCAGTTCTCTATTGTTGGGCTTACTTTATACGGTTTAAAGTGCCAATTTTATCACTACTATTTAATTAAGGTCCGGAGTTGATCTGATGATGGAGCCGAAAGACAGTCGAGGGAACTCTTCAACGATTTATAGCAATTAGCTGGTGTTTGAACTTTATTCATTTCTATTGAAGAAAAAGCCCCCATAAGGCTTACAAGTACCATTACAGGTAAAGGGAACACAGGGTACACTAGTCGTTAAAGGGATTCATTGAAGTTCTTGAAACCAACCTTTAACTTTCTGTGCGATCATTTGGTGCTGACATGTCGATAATCAAAGAAAAAAGGATCCTTTTCCACTTGAAGACAGATATCTCGGTATCATGGTTCCTAAAAAAAGAAATTAAAGCTAAATGAACGATGTATCCGATTCATATAGGGGATAAGCAAAAAGAAAAAAAAAATTCCACGCCCGTAGATCAAAACAAAATAATCGAAAAACATGAAAAAAAATTGTTGCTGTTTTTTCTAAGATTAATCAAAACCGCTGACTCAATAAAATTTTATAGTTCTAATCCAAAAACTAGACACTTGGAGCTACAATTTTCTTTTTTTAATTTCTTTTACGACCATTTCTCTCGAAGTTACGACCTGTTGAAAATAGCCCAAAAATTTGGAATTTTATTTTTGTTCCCTTATTTTTTTCAGTAGAGTAAATATGAAAAAAAAAATAAGATTTTTTGTAGGTACAAAAAATACACGTGATGTGGGTGGGGGTAGTCTTAAACCTCACCATGTATCACCAAGGGGGAGGGGGGTTTAAAATGCCGTAAAAAATATCACGTGATTAATGGACGCCCCCAAAGATGATGAGGGGGCAGATTCCGTAATTTCCATTGGATGGAATGTTGGAAAAGAAATTTTCATATGTCTCAGCAAATTTGAAATGGTATCATTATCAAAGGAGATGGCTAAATGAGTGCCCTCAGTTTATATTGGAATCTCACATTAACTCCTAATAATATTTATATTCATTTATGAATTACTAGCTTTTGCCAGCGGCTTCGCCCGCGTGAATGTCAGAAAGTATCCCGCGGAAACATACTACCGGGATAAAAAGTAGCCTATGTTCTTTCTCAGGCTCTAAACTATCTGTGTACCAAATTTCATTTAAATCAGTTCGGTAGTTTTAGCAGGAAAGCGAGACAGACAGACAGACAGACAGACAGACAGACAGACAGACAGACCGACAGACAGAGTTACTTTTGCATTTATAATATTATAGTATGGATAGTATGGATTTAGTGTTACTAATTTCTAAGAACTTTCGTGAACTGTTTAGCGTAAAAAAGTATCTTAATTGCTTTTTAAGCTTTTCCATTGATGTGTCAAGGGGAAATAATACAGTACTGCAAGCTAGGGAGGTCATAACGCTTTTCCAGAATGTCGAATTGAAATTTTACTTACGTATATCGATTTTTGATAACTGCTATCAAAACGATTTACTGTCTGAAACTAAGAAGTGGTAATGGTTTTTGTTATTGTTATTTGTATTAACTGTTATTTTATTTTACTCCGGAGGTCCTAGTTTAACAATTGTTAATTCAACTTAGCTATATGCATTAATTTATAATGTAACATTTTGCATAGTCGTGTATGTAGGCGGGCACGCCCTTTATGCCTGTAGGCTCTTATTTAGGTTTTAAGTTCTATTTACGATTTTATTATTTCAGCTTGAGTTTAGTTTTCAATATTTTGTTGGTATATTGGCGTGTGCTATCTGACACATGGCGAATAATTTGATGTATGTTTTGTTTTATAATATTAATTACTTACATAATACTGTATAGAACAAGTTCTTCTAACTTAACAGACAGCTGTACTACTTGGGAGTTTGTTGCGCCACTTCTTCTTCCCAGCTAAAGCACTAGGAAGTGTCGAAGGGCGGGCGTTTTGGGGGGACTGTCTTATGTAACTTTGACGTTCAAAAAGTGCTGACTCTTAGCCTATGTACAGTCTTAAACTGTATACATGTTTTGCTGACGCGGTGGCTCGCCACAGACGTGCGTCATTTTATTACTATAAATATACATACTTTACAATAAATTAGCGAGTGCGATTACTGCTACGCGGTGACTAACATTAGAGAAAGGAATCGTCAACAGTTTTACTTGTAAATATTGTTAATACGTAATAAACCTAACGGGAACTACGTGATCTTTTCTCTACGCGCTTCAACCTTAACAACAACAACAACTCTGCAAGTGTACGAACCGTACATTTTATGGTCCTTCGAGCCGGATGCAAAAACTGTTTGTTCAGCCACGGAAATAACGAGTGCAAATCAACAAAAACCTGCCAAGAATGTAGATTGAAACACCACACACTATTGCACAATCCGGACCAACAAAATATAACGTCATCGGCAAGAAAAAAATAACACTGAGCAACGCTCTTCGTCATCAAGTCAACAACCAACATCTAACCATCTGTTTAAGGACAACATGGAAGTTCTACTGACTACGGTCCAGCTGAGAGTTAAATCCGTGGATGGGACTTATATAACACTGCGTGCGCTACTTGATCAAGGTTCACAAGTGAACTTAATAACAGAAAACGCTGCACAAATGTTACGCCTTCCTCGGAACGGGATCAACGCATCAGTATCGGGAATCGGCTCTGTGTCTAGAGAATGCAGGGGAAAACTGGAATTTACTTGCCAATCGATTCACTCCGATTACAGCTTTGAAACTCAAGCGCTTATCATGACGAAGCTAACTAACAACTTGCCTACGAGAACGTTCGAAAAAGGTATATGGACGCATTTAGAGAACTTGAAACTTGCCGATCCTGACTTCAACGTATCTCGGCAAATCGATCTATTACTAGGAGCCGACGTATACTCCGAAATTATCCTTGAAGGTGTATTAAAAGGCAATAACAACTCCCCAGTTGCACAACACACGCAAATTGGATGGATTTTATGCGGAAAGATGAAACAGACGTTTGACTGCCACGCTACATTACTTAACTTAGAGGAGCTAACGAAATTTTGGGAGAATGAAGATATTCAAAACATCTCGGATATTCCCAAGGACGATCAGTGCGAACAATTTTATAAAGAAACTGTGAGAAGATCATCTGATGGAAAGTACATCGTCAAAATGCCGTTTGTTCCAGACTACAAAGAGAAACTAGGCAAGTCTAGAACAATTGCGGTTTCGCAATTTTTACAGTTGGAAAAACGACTGGAGAAGAAGGCAAAACTTTCATTAATGTACAAACAATTCATGGAAGAGTATGCAGATCTGGGTCATATGAAACTTGCACCTCAGATACCAACTGACACCTATTTTTTACCGCATCACGGTGTCTTGAGAGAAAACTCGACAACAACAAAGTTGCGGGTGGTATTTAACGCGTCTCAACAAACTACGAGTGGCTTCAGTCTAAACAATGTCATGGAAAAAGGCGCCAACTTACAAAAAGATATTCAGGCACTTATACTTAAATGGCGAACTTATAAATACGCATTTACAGCTGACATTGAAAAGATGTACCGCTGCATTTGGATTTCAAAGGAACAACAACATCTACAGAGAATTGTATGGCGGGACTCACGAGATCACCATCTTCGTGATTACCAGCTCTGCACCGTAACCTACGGGACCAAATGTGCACCATGGCTAGCTATGCGAACATTGAAGCAACTAGCCATTGACGACGGTCACAAACATCCGGTAGCTGCAAAGATACTCATCGAAGAATGCTACGTAGATGACGTCATTAGCGGTCATAATAATCTCACAGAAGCAAAAGAATTGCAACAGTCCTTAACCCAACTGCTAAGAGGAGGTGGTATGAATTTACGAAAGTGGACAGCCAATGACCGAGCTATTCTGGAAGACTTACGTGAGGATCAATTATCGACTCAAAACTTGTTTGATTTCAAAGGTGAAGAGTCAACCAAAACATTAGGACTTGGTTGGAATCCAAACAGCGACTCCTTCCATTTTAACTGGCCGACAGAAAACTCAAAACAACTAACAAAGAGATCCTTACTCTCAGCCATATCGAGCTTCTACGACCCACTGGGTTGGCTCTCCCCAGTGACGGTCAAAGCCAAACTAATATTCCAAAAACTCTGGATGAGTGAACTAGGCTGGGATGACGTAGTACCCAGCAACATAGAATCAGAATGGCGCAACCTGAAAACAGAACTGTCATGCGTTAACAAAATAACAATAAACAGATGGATTGGCGATACTCAAAAATGTGTCGAGTTATTAGGCTTCTGTGACGCAAGTGAAAAGGCTTACGCTTGTGTAATTTACAGTAAAGTGTTCAACGAACATGGCCAACCCATCGTAACTCTACTAGCTGCTCGAACAAGGGTGGCTCCACTAGCACAGAAAACAACATTGCCAAGACTGGAACTGTGCGGCGCTCAACTACTGGCTGACTTGATGAAGAAAACCAAGCAAACATTCTGTGGATATAACATATCAATACGGGCCTGGTCGGATTCTCAAGTTGTCCTGGCGTGGATTCAAGGTGATACATCAAGATGGGAGACGTACGTAGCCAACAGAGTTACAAAGATCAAAACCGTCATTCCTGCAGCTCACTGGCGTTACGTCAAGTCAGAGCAGAATCCCGCAGACTGCGCATCAAGAGGTCTTTTGCCAAGCAAACTGAAAAACTTCACCCTATGGTGGCAAGGCCCCGAACTTTTAACAAAACAAGAACTACCTGAAAACATTCCTTGTGCTTTCCAAACGAATGTGGGCTGCATAAATCACGTCGAAATCGAAAAACAACAACCTACACAAGAGAATAACATAATAACACAATTATTGACCAAATGCAGTTCATTGACACAAGTAAACAGGGTCATCGCATGGATATTACGCTTCATTACAAATACGCGCAATAAAACGAAATCGGAAACTACGTACCTAACGACAAGGGAACTAAGTGCAGCGCGTAAAAGTATCATAATTCACGCGCAGCGACTGTAGTTCAATTCCGAATACAAACAACTTGCTAACAACGAAACAGTATTCAAGAAAAGCGCAATTTGCAAACTGAATCCCTATATAAACAAAACGGGAATAATTTGTGTTGGAGGTCGTCTCAAGCACTCCAGCTTACCTGGGGAGATGAAGAATCCAATCATCATACCACATAGAGGAAGATTCACCCAACTTCTCATAGAACAAGCTCATTCAGTCACATTACATGGAGGAGCACGGCTGACGTTAACTTATATAAGACAGCGTTACTGGATCGTAGGCGGTAACCGGGCCGTCAAGAACCAACTTCGAAGATGTGTACGCTGTCATCGCTTCAACAAGACAGACGGTTCTCAACTGATGGGTGACCTACCACAGCAAAGGATTACTCCGTGCCGACCGTTCACGCACACAGGCGTAGACTTTACCGGTCATGTGGATGTGAAACACAACAAGGGTAGAGGCGTTAAAACTTCAAAGGGATACATAGCCATATTTATATGTATGGTGACCAAGGCTGTTCATATTGAACTCGTGTCAGACCTCAGCACAGAAACGTTTATGGCGGCCTTCCAAAGACTGTGCGCGAGGCGCGGCACCCCCAGTCACATGTACTCTGACTGTGGTACAAACTTTATCGGCGCTTCAAAGGTACTGCGTCAAGAATTCGAAGACTTCAAACAACTACTGAAACCAGATCTCTTCAACGAACTGGCCAAATTGGAGGTGGAATGGCATTTCAACGCCCCTGCTTGGCCAACCGCTGGCGGGTTGTGGGAAGCTGCTGTGAAGTCAATGAAGCACCATCTGCGACGAGTACTAGGGGAGCAAAAGCTAACATACGAGGAGTTCATAACGATTTTAGCAAAAATAGAAGCCTGCTTAAATTCAAGACCTCTGTGCCCGCTAACTGAAGATCCAGAAGAATTCTACAACTGCCTCACTCCTGGACATTTCCTAACAGGAAGCCCAATATTGTCCATGCCACTCTCGAATTACAATGACGCTAATAAAATCGATTTACGTCGTAGGTGGCAGCTTATCGAGCATATGTTTCAACAATATTGGAAAAACTGGTCAAACGATTACCTTACTACTCTACAAACACGTAGTAAGTGGAACAAGCCTTCTAGAAACGTCAAAGAAGGCGATGTAGTACTGGTGAAAGAAAACAATCTACCGCCGGGAAAATGGGCTTTAGGTCGTATCCTGGAGACTCATCCAGGATCTGATGGATATGTTCGAGTTACTACCGTCAAAACTCAAGCAGGAATCATAAAGCGCCCAATAACAAAACTATCGCCATTACCATTGAACTCTGAAATCGAGGATTCCAAAGAAAACGAAACGAAACATAAGCCTCAACAGACTTCGAAAAATGAACGGCGGAAGAGGTCAAAGAATCCAATATCAACGTTTCTAATAACAATGTTATCATTGTTTACAATTGTAACTGGATCATATAGCGCCACTGATGGCACGCGCGGACCACCGGCGTCAACCGCTCAGATTACAAGTTTGGAACGTGAGCGGCCCATATACTATGACACCGTCGGCAAAATGCAAGTAGTGCATGATGAGTGGATACTTATGATGTACTACAATCTAACAAACTATTGGGAAGGAACTCTTCGTACTCAAAGATACTTCGAGAATATCAAGAACTTATGCCATAAAACGAAACTACAACATTGCAAGTCAACTATGGAACAATTAAATCATGAAATAGAACTTCTGAATTACTACAACTCCATACTTATAAATCCCCACAAACACCTGAGCAACAGGAAGAAACGGGGCCTAGTCGACGGCGTCGGCTACTTAGCTAACAGTCTATTTGGAATACTGGACCAACAATTTGCTAAGAAATACCAAAACGACATAAAATCTCTGCAAACAAACGAGAACTACTTACTTGAATTAGTCAAAAATCAAACAACTATTGTGGAGCTAGAGAATCAAGTACTGAAACAAAGTGAAGACAATATTAAGCGTCAAGTCAACTTCATTGAGAACTTTATCAATCAGACGAACATGAACATAGCAACCATCGAAACGGAAATGGAAATACTTTCAGCCACTACCTACATCAATTCTGCTTCGTTAACGACGTACCTATTGATCAACAGCTTGAGAACGTTCCAGGAGATGCTGTTCAATACTCTAACTAACGTCTACCAAGGCCATGTAGACGTTAATCTGATAACTCCGGTTCGTCTGATGCAAAAACTAACAGAAATATCCGGAAGCCTTCCGAAATCTTTATCGCTACCAGTCGAAAACTACAAAGAAAACATTAAAGACATTTACAAGCTGATCAACGTGAAAGCACGAGTAACTGAAAATTATTTTCTATTCGAAGCACATATTCCACTTGTAGCTAACGAAGATTTCGACATATACAAAGCTATACCTTTACCGGTTAACATCGCTAAGGAAACTACATATGTGCAGTTATCAAACAAGTACATCGCTGTCAACTTCAAGAAGAACCTTTACGTGTCTATGTCTGAAGATGACTTGAAACACTGCCTGCAACAAAAATCGCAGAACTTCTTATGCAAAAAAAACCTGCCATTATTTGACTTACATAGTAACAGCGCTCCGTGTGAGGCAAAACTGCTATCACATCAAAACAGCGGGCATTGTGACGTCGAACACGCGTCATGCAAGGACGCCTGGATAGAGTTACAAACACAAAACAGCTGGCTGGTGATTTGCTGCGAAACGTGTTCCTTACGAATCATATGCAGCAATGACGTCACATCGCAAACCATCTTATCATCGAGCATAGTGGCATTATCTCAAGGATGCGTATTGCAATTCACTGACTTGACCATCTATGCTCAACGTCAATACAGAAGTCATATGAAGATGGATTATGAGTTTACAGCTCCAACATTTAATACATCTATTAACAAGATAGTGAACTTAACATATCGTTATGGCCCGAATATCCGTCAGTCAAACGCCACGGATCAAGAAATTACAGCAATTGAACAGAAAATTGCAACTCTGAAGCAAAGTGAAGCCACACTACCAACAATAACAAGTCATGACATTCATCAATATGCCATCTGTTACTCTTTACTGACGGCCGCCAATGTGCATCTGGATTGAGGGCCCATTTTTTGAACCCTTGCGTACCGAAATAAGATTTATAGGGAAATTAGTTAAAAATAGTAAAAACTTAAAACAAAGAGTCATAAATTTCTTAAACGTGAATTAAAACTGTTATGATGAAATAACTTGGGCCCTCAATCCAGACGCGTGCATAAAGTGGCATAGCCTAAATCTCAGTAAGTACTATCACTGGGTTAATAATTTTTGTTTAAGAATTTAGTTAAGAATTTCTTAAATACTTTAATAAATTTCCAAATCTGTAAAATATAACATTACCGATTTATGGCGGCATATCTAGGGCCCTCACTTCATTATTGTTTGTACTGAGGAATCTCCAAAACATGAATATATCTGAAGAAATACATAAATACGACTTTAATATGTTTTATATAAATACCTATGTGAATTAGTTAAAAAGAAATAAGGACACAAAACTTAATTGTTAAGATGTAAATGAAAGTCGAATTTTACTAAAAAGTCTGAACTGAGAGCCCAATATTTTCGGCTTTATTGACTAGGCTCGACCTCATAGATTAACGCAAATTAGAATAAAAGTTTTAACTATTTCTTAATTAAATTGTAACATATCGTTCGTTCTTCTAAATGTCATACTTTAAGAGAAAATTGATTTTCAACTTTTTGAAAGAGAATAATTTGTAGAGTGACCATAATGTTCAAAGTACCTGTACATTTTGTAAAGTGCATTCGGCAAGTCATCATTTGCAGCTAAAAGTACTATATACCTACTTATTACAATTTGGTTTGTTATTTTTATTTATTTTTAATGTAATTTCTATTTATGTGATGTTACTCTTTAAGGTATAATACTATGGGCCAAGTTGCCTAAAGCAAATAAAAAAAAATATAGTTAAAAAAAACTAAAAATGAAAATGGAAATGATTTTTTTTAAATCAGAGAAATAGTTGCACTCGTCACTAAAAATTACTTCGCTCTCTCGCAATTTCGTATTTTTAGGATATAAGACTATTTTAAGGTAACATTTATGTGAAGGAAATAGTTTTTTTATAACTATACCGATCGTGTTTTATTTATCACAATGAATTTGTTTGTTCTGGTGCTACAGTGATCCATAGATACGATGACTACTTACATGTATAACATACTACTAGTTGGTTAGTTTGCCTTTCATTTTATGCAAACACTGTTGAAGCTAAATAAATGTTCTAGTTTTATTTATTTTTATAGAAATTACATTAAAGATAAGGAAAGCGAAATTGTAATTAGTAGGTATATAGTACTTTTAGCTGCAAATATTATGACTTTCCGAATGCACTTTACAAAATGGACAGGTACTTACTTTGAACATTATGGTCACCCTACAAAAAATTCTCTTACAAAAAATTGAAAGTCAATTTTCTCTTAAAGTATGCCATTTAGAAGAACGAACGATATGTTACAATTTAATTAAGAAATAGTTAAAACTTTTATTCCAATTTGCATTAATCTATGAGGTCGAGCCTAGTCAATAAAGGCGAAAATATTGGGCTCTCAGTTCAGACTTTTTAGTAAAATTCAACTTTCATTTACTTCTTAACAATTAAGTTTTGTGTTCTTATTTCTTTTTAACTAATTCACATAGGTATGTAAGTAAAACATGTTAAAGTCGCATTTATGTATTTCTTCAGATATATTCATGTTTTGGAGATTCCTCAGTACAAACAATAATGAAGTGAGGGCCCTAGATATGCCACAATAAATCGGTAATGTTATATTTTACAGATATGGGAATTTCTTAAAATATTTAAGAAATTCTTAACAAAATTCTTAAACAAAAATTATTAACCCAGAGATAGTATTTACTGAGATTTAGGCTATGCCACTTTATGCACGCGTCTGGATTGAGGGCCCAAGTTATTTCATCATAACAGTTTTAATTCACGTTTAAGAAATTTACGACCCTTTGCTTTAAGTTTTTACTATTTTTAACTAATTTCCCTATAAATCTTATTTCGGTACGCAAGGGTTCAAAAAATGGGCTCTCAATTCAGATGCACATCGGCCGCCATCATCGTTGCACTTGTTGTGGTTGGGAGGAATCGTTGTCCGCACTACTGCACAAACAACGCTAAGAACAAAACTACGAGTCAACCACCTGAAGATATTGAACTTCAAGTTATTCGTAAACCAAAGTACCAGGAAGAAGCAGCTGCACCACAAACAACAAAGGACTTGCGGCTGGAGCCTGGGAACAGGAACATCACCTTTCAATTTGATTAATTATTATTGTGATGGCTTTTCCTTTCTCTTCTCGTTTGTATCTCCTTTTGGGGTTGCCAAGATGTACAGTCTTAAACTGTATACATGTTTTGCTGACGCGGTGGCTCGCCACAGACGTGCGTCATTTTATTACTATAAATATACATACTTTACAATAAATTAGCGAGTGCGATTACTGCTACGCGGTGACTAACATTAGAGAAAGGAATCGTCAACAGTTTTACTTGTAAATATTGTTAATACGTAATAAACCTAACGGGAACTACGTGATCTTTTCTCTACGCGCTTCAACCTTAACAACAACAACAACTCTGCAAGTGTACGAACCGTACAGCCTAGTTTGAATAAATAACTTTTTATTTTGATTTTATGAGTCACCCTTAGTGCCAAATTTATAATTGTAAAAAAAAAATACAAATATTTATTTATGTTTTTGGAATGTATAACATACTAGCTGACCGTACAGACGTTGTCCTGTTTCCTATAACTGGATAGCAGCGCCACCTACCGGCCGGATAGGGTGCCACCCAAACGCATACAAAAAAACTGGCTCACTCACCCATGTGCAGCACACACACTGGCTCACTCACCCATGTGCAGCACACACACTGGCTCACTCACCCATGTGCAGCACACACACTGGCTCACTCACCCATGTGCAGCACACACACTGGCTCACTCACCCATGTGCAGCACACACACTGGCTCACTCACCCATGTGCAGCACGGCGCGCGGCGTGCGCGGGTGCTCGGCGTGCTGCACGGCGTGCATCATGGCGCCGGCCAGCGCCACGTACCAGCGGTCCAGGTCCGCGCGGCGCCCGCTCGACACGAAGATGCGCTCGCACGCGGCGCTCAGCGCCTCCAGCTCCTGCAGGAAGCTCAGCAAACCGCACTTTGGTTTCCTGGCCGCCTGTGGGACAGGAACTCCCGGAGTTTATTCAATCCGCAGTTGCCAGAGGACCTCAGAAACCGGGAATATGTCCTCTCATCCAACTTTCAACTTTCTTACAAGCAACGATATAGTCGGCACACCTGCTTGACGGCGTCGGGTAGAGCGGCCAGCCGCTCGGCCACGCTGCGGTCCGCGCCACGCTTGGCCGCCACCGCCACGCCCGCCAGTGCCGCGCGCGCCCACCGCGCCTCACCCGCGCCCCCCACGCCGCCCGCGCCCCCCGCGCCCTCCGCCGCGCCCAGCACGCGCCGCCCCACGCACGCCAGCGCGCGCATGGCTCCGCTGCACAGAGACGCTCTCGTATAGTGGCCGCGGGAGCGTGCCGCTCGCGCCGCCGCGCCGCCGGTACCTACTAGGGGTCGTGCCGCTCCACGTGCGCCACCAGCGCCACCAGGTCGCTCTCCAGCGACGGGAACAGCTCGCACATGAAGCGCCGCGACTCGCCTCCCGCGCGCCGCGCCTCACCCCGCTCGCCGCCCTCGCTCCGCTCGCCGTCTCCACCTTCACCCTAAAATTATACTTTTAGGCTTCTTAGCACGTCGCGACTACCTAACTCCGCAAGATATTAACGCGAATCTAGACGTTACCTTGACGTCAATGTCCAAAAAGAAGAATTGAGCGCAGAAGTCTTGCTCGGCATTGCACAAGCTTTCCACCAGACTCAGCACCTGCCGACAGACGGAGCGTCGAGTTGACCGGTGGCAGAAACATATGTGTCGGTTAGTATAGTCGTAATGGCGCTTCACTCACGGTGTCGAGCGGCTCGTCGGCGCGGTCGGGCGGCGCGGCGGCCAGCCCCGCGCGCGCCAGCTCGCACGCGCCGCGCACCTCGCGCTCGTACACGCGCGCCCACGTGCCCACGTACACCTGCACACAACGGGGTCAGTCGGCTGCCAGGCGCACAGCCGCACGCCGCACCTCACGTACCTTGGCTAGCGCGTCGAACGCCTTCTCGTCCATGTCCTTCAGCCAGCGCATGAAGGGCGCGTAGGGCAGCAGCTCGGCGTGGTGGCGGTGCGCGCGCGACTCGTGCGCCGCCTCGTTGCCGAGGTGGATGAGCGCGTTATTGAGGTGCCGCGCCAGCGCCGCCGCCAGCTGCGGGCACATTTGTTATACCATGCCGAGAACACTTATGTTTAGTTACCATGCCTAGTTACTGAATCTTACGACGACCTTCCAGTATAAGTAATAAGAGAAGCCTACGCGGAAGGTATCAAGTTTCATGTGAGCTCTGTATTAATCGCGCCTCACCTGGTCGCGCGCTCGGGTGAGGCGGCGCAGACGCTCTCGCACGGCGGCTAGGCGGCGGCGCGACGCGGGCGCCGCCGCCTCGGCGCGCAGTGCGGCGCGCAGGGCCTCGCCCGCCGCAAGCGCGCGCGCGCGTCCCTCCGTCGACGTCAGCGACACCTCGGCCAGCGAGTCCAAGTCACGCAGCGGGGGCGCGTCTAGCCAACTGTATATGTCGCCGAGCTCGGCCAGCAAGAGTCGCGCGTTGGCGTCGGCGCGCGCGGCGTCGGAGCGCGCGTGAGGCGCGGCGGGCGCGGCGCGGGCCAGCTCGTCGTAGCGCCGCAGCCGCTGCGCCAGCGCGGCGCCGGCGCCCAGGCCGGCCTCGAGGCGCTGGGCGAGCGCGGCACCGGCGCCGCCGCTCTCGGTGGCGGCGGCCAGCATGCCGGCCACGTTGAGTGCGTCGAGGCGCGCGAGGCGGCTGCCGAGGCGCCGCACGCGGCGCTCGGCGTCGGCGTCGGCGGGCTCGGCGTCCTCCAGAAGCGCGCCGAGTGCCGCATCGGATGGCGTCACGTCGTCGCCGCCCTGCCACACCCACTTTTTGCATTGGAATCATTCCAGTAATTATACTATTATTTAGTCAAAACCGTTACTTTTATTTAAATGAAGTAAGTGAACGTAATCCATACTTAATATCTTAACATTATAAGTGCGAAACTATCCCTTTTTGTCTGTCTGTTAGATTTTGTTGCTGCTGTTACGTGTTGCTGAACCGATTTGGGTGAAATTTTGCACATAAGTAGAACAGGACGAGGGATAAGACATACTCAGGATACTTTTATCACTGTAGTACATTCCCATAGGATCATTTCCAGCATCCAATGGGGATGAAAACATGCACAAAACGAATGGCCTGTAGCAAGCATGGAATGGGAATGAGCCTCATTTTATTTTAATATTTGCAGTATCTGGATTTGGAGATTCAATGATTCAAAAATATTCATAATCAAAATCAATCAAAAATAATAATTTGGACCGCAATGTCTCCAATCTATATATATAAAAATCAATGCCGCTTTTCGTTATGAAACTGAAACTAGCAGCCACAAGACTTTTTTTTTGTTTAAAAAGCTGTATCTTTCTTTCTACACATACAAACTTGCTGAAATTTGTCCCAGGAGTTCTTTTTAGTATGATAAAATAGTGACAGTTATTTAAGCCAAGATACTCTAATAGTTTGGTAGTAAAAAATATTTTATCTCAAGAGAATGATTTTTTAGTCTTTAAAAAGCTATATCTTTCCTCGTACACATACGAACTTGCTGAAATTTGTCCCAGGACTTCTTTTTAGTGTGATAAAATAGTGGCAGTAATTTCAGCCAAGATACTCCAATAGTCTGGTTGTAAAAAAAAAATATCTCTGGAGATAGTTTTTTTGTTAATAAAGCTATATCTTTCCTCGTACACATACGAAGTTGCCGAAATTTGTCCCAGGACTTCTTTTTACTGTGATAAAATAGTGGCAGTCATTTCAGCCACGATACTCTAATAGTTTGGTTGTAAAAAATAATATCCTTGGAGAATGTTTTTTTTTTTTTTGTTTAAATAGCTATTCTTTCCTCGTACACATACGAACTTGCTGAAAGGCCCTAGGGGTATAAGTATAGTGAATTTGCCCTTGAAAGATATTGGCACGATACTTAGAGGATTTTTAGGTATCAACAAGATAATAAGATCCTGAAAGTTTTAGATCTCTAACCCATTTGGTTTTTGAGAAAAAGATAAAAAATCTGACAAAATCAGAAAAAATAATTTTCTCAAGAACGCGTAAATCGATTGATTTGAATTTTGGGTATGTTTTGGAGGCTGATAGTAGCTTCTAGGAAAAAATTAACACCTTTAACGGTTGATAAGAACCTTGAAAAAAATTGCACTTCTTTTTTAATTTCGATTTTTAACTATGATACAATTTTGGCACAATTATGAAACTATTTTTTTCGAATACCCCATTCATTTTTCTACAGACTTACATGCTTTTAAGATTTAAAAAAAGGTAAGCCATATTGCAAAAAAATAAAAACCATTTTTTGTGCAAATATTTACTTTACGTATTTTAAGCCTGCATCTTTATTTGGGTCGCTCGTTTGTCTTTTATTATTATTTAAAGTAGACATGTCTAAACCAATAGTTAAATCTTAAAATATCAGTGAATATCAACTAAAATATTATAAATGTTGTACACAAATATTTTAGTAAAAGTCTGACACGCCCTTCCGCCCAGAGCGGGTGACGTCATTTGATGATTTGCCACAGACAAAAATACACAGGCGAAACATTGTCTGCATCAAATAATTTGCTTAGTATTTCAGCAGGCCTCAGAATCTGTTCAAATATCTTTCGTGTGACAAATAATAAACAATACCAGCAATTGAGAGTAGCATCTAATTGTTCTAAGACCATTTGCCTACTCACAGATATGCCTCAATATGCTTTTGGGACCAATAGCGTTTTTTTTATACTCAATAAAATATCTCTAAACTTTCTTATTGATATGACGAGACTGAATTTGAGCTTCGCGTATGTTTGACTGGTCTTTTACGTATTGAATGGTATGAGATTACCTGTTTCATCAAGCATTGTTGCTATCGCTTGATTTGTCGCCGTGCGTTCAATGTTTATAATATTTTAGTTGAAATTCACTGATATTTTAAGATTTAACTATTGTTTTAGACATGTCTACTTCAAATAAGAATAAAAGACATGAACGAGCGACACAAATAAAGATGCAGGCTTAAAATACGTAAAGTAAATATTTGCACAAAAAATGGATTTTATTTTTTTGCAATATGGCGTACCTTTTTTTAAAATCATAAAAGCATGTAAGTGTATAGAAAAATAAATGGGGAATTCGAAAAAAATAGTTTCATAATTGTGCCAAAATTGAATCATAGTTAAAAATCGAAATTAAAAAAGAAGTGCAATTTTTTTCAAGGTTCTTATCAACCGTTAAAGGTGTTAATTTTTTTCCTAGAAGCTACTATCAGCCCCCAAAACATATCCAAAATTCAAATCAATCAATTCACGCGTTCTTGAGAAAATTATTTTTTTCTGATTTTGCCAGATTTTTCTTTTTTTTTCTTTTTCTCAAAAACCAAATGGGTTAGAGATCTGAAACTTTCAGGATCTTATTATCTTGTTAATACCTAAAAATCCTCTAAGTATCGTGCCAATATCTTTCAAGGGCAAATTCACTATGCTTACTAGGGCCTTTGTCCCAGGACTTCTTTTTAGTGTGATAAAATAGTGACAGTAATTTCAGCCAAGATACTCTAATAGTTTGGTTGTAAAAAAAAAATTCCCTGGAGAATGATTTTTTTGTTTAAAAAGCTATATCTTTCCTTGTACACATATGAACTTGCTGAAATTTGTCCCAGGACTTCTATTTTAGTGTGATAAAATAGTGGCGGTAATTTTAGCCAAGATACTCTAATAGTTTGGTTGTAAAAAAAAAAAATCTCTGGAGAATGATTTTTTTGTTTAAAAAGCTATATCTTTCCTTGTACACATATGAACTTGCTGAAATTTGTCCCAGGACTTCTATTTTAGTGTGATAAAATAGTGGCGGTAATTTTAGCCACGATACTCTAATAGTTTGGTTGTAAAAAGATATTTTATCTCAGGAGAATGATTTTTTTTTGTTTAAAAAGCTATATCTTTCCTTCTACACATACGAACTTGCTGAAATTTGTCCCAGGACTTCTTTTTGGTGTGATAAAATACTGACAGTAATTTCAGCCAAGATACTTTAATAGTTTGGTTGTAAAAAAAAAATTCTCTGGAGAATGATTTTTTTTGTTTAAAAAGCTATATCTTTCCTTCTACACATACGAACTTGCTGAAATTTGTCCCAGGACTTCTTTTTAGTATGATAAAATTGTGGCAGTAATTTTAGCCAAAATACTCTAATAGATTGGTTGTAAAAAAAATATTTTATCTGAGGACATAAAGGCACCCAAACTTTACCTCTTAAAAACGTAAAAGGGATTGATTTTACACCTGAAATTCCAATTATTGTTAACTAGCTTCTGCCCGCGACTTCGTCCACGTTAAATTTCTTGTTCCCCGACCCTTCCCGTCGCGTCGAATCGCCTACCCGTGCGATTTTCCCCGTTTTTGCAACATTATTCAATACTGCTCCGCTCCACTTGATTATAGCGTGATGTTACATAGCCTATAGCCTTTCTCGATAAATAGGCTACTCAACACAAAAAGATTTTTTTAATTCGGACCAGTAGTTCCTGAGATTAGCGCGTTCAATCAAACAAACAAACAAACTCTTCAGCTTTATAATATTATAAGTATATAAGTATAGATAAGCAGATGTCATGTTAATTTTTAATATTATTTGTAATTTCGCAATGAAAAATTCTAATTTTTTTAAAATATTTCGGGCCCAGGCCCTATCTGCTATGTTTCGTCCCTGTCGGCTGCTAGCTGGTAGCTGCTAATTTCAGTTTGATCTTTTCGTTGTAACTGAACTCCTCCTAAACGGCTGGACCGATTTGAATGAATTTTTTTGTATGCGTTTGGGTGGAACCCTGGATGGTTTAGATTCACTATTGGACCCGGTAGGTGGCGCTGCTGTCGAGTTCTAGGAAACAGGACAACGTCTGTACGGTCAGCTAGTTAATTATAAATGACATGAATATTTACTTTGTAAAGTACTATATTACCAGTGGCCTCGCCTGTTAGTGGGGGTCCGAAATTATCCTGCAAAAACTTACTACTAGGATAAAAAGTACCTTATGTGTTAAAGCAAGTATAAACTATCTGTGTGCAAAGTTTTATCCACATCCGTTCAGTACTTTTAGCTTGAAAGATTAACAAACAAACAAACATACATACATCCATCCATCCTCACAAACTTTCACATTTATAGGAAGGATAATTAATTAATTATTGAAAAAGTGAGGACTATGTGGGACATTTTATTGATTTTCAGCAAGTTTTAATGATGGTCTGGAAGTTTGACTACTTTATGTGGTCTACCCAAATGTCCTTTCTTTTTTATTATGTGTCAAGTTGTGAAATTTTGAGTCGAGCTACACACTGACAAATGTGTTTACAAAGAAAACAGATCCACTAAAATATGTGTGGTTCTTCCCTCAAGAATCCATTTCAGACACTAATCTAGACGAAATTATGCCTGGGCTTAAGAACGGACTGTGACTGCTGAGTTTCTATCTGTTTCTTTTCAGAGTCTTGGGATCCCTCAAGTTGGTTGTTTGTTTGTTTAGTTTTTTAAATATTTTTGAAAAGTTAGTATTTGTACAAACCTACATATTGACACAAAACCATTTATTAGATGACCTATTGTTTTCTAAATGGGTGACAGGTAGGACAATACTACAATAGTCATGCATCACATTTGTATTACCAGAACAATATTGTACAGATGCCAGCACATCAATCTACCCGAAATAGTCAAATGTTCCCAATCAATCTTGAACCCTGCTATAGCACGCCGCTGGGGCCGCATCTGTGGGACATCGGTTACGACTGGGTGCTGCGCGCCAACCTCCCTAGCGGCGTCAGCGTAGTTTGCTACGCTGACGACACGCTGGTCCTTGCGCAGGGGAGGTCGTACGAGGCGGCGGCCGAACTGATGACACGCGGGGTTGCGACAATCGTCGATAGGATCCGGCAATTGGGACTCGAGGTGGCATTGCACAAGTCCAAGGCCATAGGTTTTCATGGTCCTCGGAACGCGCCACCTGCGGGTACCCAACTTACGGTAGGAGGGGTTCACATCGGCGTCGAGTCGACGATGAAGTACCTGGGACTTGTCCTCGACAGCCGGTGGAACTTCGTTGAGCATTTCCGACGTTTGGCTCCCAGACTGGAGCGGGCTGGGGCTGCATTAAAGCGGCTCCTGCCCAATCTGGGGGGTCCAAACGCCTCCTGCCGGAGGCTCTACACGGGGATCGTGCGGTCCATGGCCCTCTACGGGGCACCGGTGTGGGCGCCCTCACTGAGGCTGCTCCCAGCGCGCCGGTTGTTTGCGGCCCAGAGGGTCATGGCCATCCGGTTAATCCGGGGATACCGCACAGTCTCGTGCGAGGCGGCGAGCCTCCTTGCCGGAGTGCCGCCATGGGATCTGGAGGCAAAGGTCCTCGCGCACATGTGGGAGTGGCGCGAGGAGGCGAAACGCCGGGGCGAAACTCCGCTGCCGCGACAAATCGCGGCACGGCGGACAGAGCTCCGGTGTGATCTCATGGCGACATGGCGGGTACGATTGTCGCAACCCAGTGCTGGGCACGCCACAATTGCGGCGGTAAGTCCTCTCTTTGAGGAGTGGATAGAGAGGCGTCACGGCGTCCTCACCTTCCGCCTGACGCAGGTTGTCACCGGGCATGGGTGCTTCGGTGGGTTCCTGTTCAGGATAAAGCGGGAGGATACGTCCGGGTGTTTCCATTGCGAGGATCGTCTGGAGGACACGGTGGAGCATACGGTGGAGGTGTGCCCTGCCTGGGCGGGGAGTAGGATATTATTGGGCATCCTACTCCACCTTCGTTCCTTCGGCTCACTCCGGTCGCCTCGTCACTCTCGGTGAAGTAGAATGCCCAATAATATAAATGAAATGTTATGGTTCAACGTCTTTTCCACTATTTTAGTTCTAAAACTCAATATTACCTTTTCCTTATTTTACCATGACACTCACTATTTTATATTGAAAGACGTCCATGGTCAGGTTGCTCGTACATTCATTCCAGTTAGCGATTATGAGTTATAAAGGTTAATGTAAAACAACAATTGACTCATTATTAATTTAACCGTTTCAAGCAGTCATCATGAAATTTGTAAAACAACCACAATCGTTACATGTAAACAAACTTTATGATAATTCTCAGGAGACTGGTTTTCGTCATGGAGAATTATTACCTAAATCGGTACGATGTATTATTTGTGGGCCATCAAATTGCGGAAAAACTAATTTATTAATTGGTCTTCTTATACATGAGAATGGTTTAAGATTTCAAAATGTTTATGTTTATTCTAAAACCTTGCAACAACCTAAGTACGTGTTTTTAGAAAAAGTCTTGCAACGTGTACCAGGCATTTCATTTCAGAAATATCACGAAAATGAACAAGTGCTGAGTGTTCAGACCGCAAAACCAAATTCTGTAATCGTATTTGATGATGTTGCTTGTGAAAATCAAAATAGTATGCGTGATTATTTTGCTATGGGGAGACACAAGTTCATCGATTGTTTTTATCTAAATCAGACGTATAGTAAAATCCCTAAGCAGTTAGTAAGAGACAACGCAAATCTAATCGTACTTTTTAAACAAGATGAAAGAAATATGAGACATGTGTATGAAGAACACGTCAACACTGACATGACATGGATTGAATTTCGGGAAATGTGTTCAAAAATATGGAGTATACCTTTCAATTATGTTGTAATTAATAAAGATTGTTCCAAAAACAAAGGATGTTATAGAAGTAAATTTGACACGTTTGTAGTCTTTGATTAAGAACATGACTTTATATCTATATAAGGCTATAACCTGTCTGACATTATTATTCTCCGTACGACGCTTAATCAATTACAACCTGTTTTACCAATATGGAAAAAACATTGAAACGTCAAATTGTTGATGCAGCAGAAGCAGTAAAGATAAAAGTACGAAAAATGAGAGATACTGAGATTAACAATAAACAAGCACTGGAATCTGTTTTCAAACCTGTAACAGAACCTCTCAACATAATTGCTAATGCTAGTAAGCAAAGTCCTCTCCTGCGTGTTAGTGATGATTTTGCTGATGTTCCGTTTGTTAACGAAAAATTGCAGAAACAAAGAACTGATAGCGCAGGAAGTAATGATAATAATGACGGTGAAGACAAATATGATTCCGATATCAACAGTGACTCTTCTTATGAATCAGTAGTTGAAAGTAACCAAGATTATGATACGTCATCCTGGTCAGTGTCTTCAGAAGCATTGGTAGATATTCCATTTGGAGTTAGAGCAGACCGCGGGAAACTGCTTTTAGGTTCTGCTTGCATAACGCTCAACGATCAATACATCACCGTGGCTGGACGTAAATACCGAAATACACCTGGATTAAAACAGTTGTTGCTTAAGAAAGATGTAGACTTAAGCTTGGTTACAGACAGTGATATGCAAAATTATAAGTTGATGCTACTTGATACAAATGCACATCGTCGAGACTTTGAGCCCAGTAAGCCAATAAAAAGTAATAAAGGACAAAAATATTTACAAGTTATTAAACCTCTTTTTAAACTGAAGAATACAGTTCAGGGAAAGGGTCTACCGTTACTAAAAAAGTGGAGAAAAGACGTAGATTTAGTGTACTGGGATAATCCTAATGAACTAGTGGAAAGGTTGAAATTATTAATTGCATCTAGAGATGCTGGCAACACAGGATTAGATAATGAAATTATATCTATCATTGAAGAATTGCGTGAATGTAAGATTATAAATAAATAAATGTTTGAAAATATGTTTATTTTGTCATCAGCCTCTCGATAAAATACACCTTAAACATGAACGTAGATAAATTCGGACACTACATTCACAAAAGAATGCGTTTATCAGAGTTATTTGATTTTAATGAAAATGCATTGTTAAAATCAGAAAACGGAGATTTTGATTTAAAAACATCAAGACTGACAGGAATTACATCTCCAATAGAAGCAAACGATGCTGTTAACAAGGATTATGTAGATCGAATGAATGCTAACACGTTAAAAGAATTAAATAATCTGGCTGTGAATAAGGATTATGTAGATCGGTTGAATGCTAATATGTTTAAAGAATTTAATAATCTGATTGGTACATTGCGTACTCAAATCATAAAAGATGCAAAGGGTACAGTTCAAGCTACTTTAAAAGCAAAGATACCTGAGGTTTCAACTCATTTGCAAGATAAGTTTTATACTAAAGCAGAGGTAGATAAATTACTTCAGAAAACTCCATAATGGTAAAACAGCAAATTGTAAATGAAATACACAAAGCAACACGAAGAAATTTCCCTCGTCGTTCTGTTATTCTGAAAGGAATCCATGACTTATGGCAAGCAGACTTGATGGACATGCAAAACCTGAGGAAATATAACAAAGGTTATAATTTCATCCTTGTGGTGATTGACTGTTTCTCAAAGTATGCCTGGGCTGAACCGTTAAAATCGAAAAATAAATTTGATGTTACTCGTGCATTCGAACATATACTGCTTAGTAGTTGTAATGATCCTGTTAATTTACAGACTGATATGGGAACCGAATTTTATAACATCACTTTTCAAACGCTTATGAAAAAGCACAACATTAACCATTACTCATCGTTTTCTACTAAAAAAGCATCAATTGTGGAGAGACTGATAAGAACTTTAAAAAATAAATTATATAAATATTTTAGTCTCAATGGAAACTATAAGTGGCTAGGTCTACCATTGGAAGACACATTGAAGAGATATAACAACACCAAACATCGTACTATTCAATTTAAACCGGTTGATGTGAATAAATGTAATGAACAAGTTATCAAAGAAAATATAGAAAAAATAAACAAACATGATTTGGTTCAGTGGAAGCCTAAATTCAAAGTTGGTGATTGTGTTCGTATAAGTAAATACAAACATAATTTTGAGAAAGGTTACACTCCTAATTGGTCAACTGAATTATTTATTATAAAAAAGATAAATAAAACCTTACCAGTGACATATCACATAGAAGATCAACGAAACCAAAACATATTAGGAGCTTTTTACGAACAAGAACTGCAAAGATCTAATTATCCTGATGTGTATTTGATAGAAAAGGTTTTGAAAAAGAAAGGAAATAAATTGTATGTTAAATGGTTAGGTCTAAGCAGTGCAGAAAACAGTTGGATTGAAAAAGCTGCATTAATGAACTAACTATTATAAAACCATTTTCATTCGAAATCATATCATTCTAATTTGAGTAATGCAAGGGGGTGGACTAGTTAACAACATAATTAATAATCTACCATTCGAAGTGCATTTGCCAGGATACAATTATTGTGGACCAGGAACCAAACTTCATAAACGCTTAGCGCGAGGTGATCGAGGTGTAAATAAGCTAGACGAAGCTTGCTTGCAACACGACATTGCATATACAAACCATACAGACGTATCAAATCGTCACAAAGCTGATTTACAACTACTTGATATGGCTAAACAAAGACTTAAATCAAAAGATGCGGGGAAAGGTGAAAAATTAAGCTCCTGGTTGGTAAGCAAAGTTATGAAAGCGAAACTAAAGTCTGGATCAGGCATTAAAACATTTAAAAGCTTAGTTTCGAAAATAAAATCAAAAATTAAGAAACTCAAACACAAAGATAATAAGACTTTAATAAAAGCAGCTTACTTAACCGCAAAAAAGTTATTTCCAAACATTCACCATCGAATTCGAGTACCCCGAGTAATACCCATACCAAAGACTGGAGGAGTTCTACCTTTAATTCCAATTTTCGCTGGTTTATCGGCTTTAGGAACTTTAGCTGGTGGTGCAGCTGGCATTGCAAAAACCGTTAATGATTACAAAGCAAGCAAACAAAATTTGCAAGAAACAGAGCGACATAATAAAGCTATGGAGGCTTTAGTGTTGGGTAAGGGTTTATACATTAGACCGTATAAAAGTGGTAAAGGATTGTTTATAACATCTTCAAAAAACTGAAAAATATGCTACCCAATCGCCCTCTAACTGATGTAGACATCCGAAAGTATTCAAGACACATTCCATATTTTCGGGGGGTCTACATGAAGGATCGACTACCTTCAAAGCCGAAAGACATTGAATGTGGTATCGTTAACTTAGACGATTCTAAGAACGAAGGAACGCATTGGGTAGCTTATGCTAAAGTATACAATCACTGTGAATACTTTGATAGCTATGGAAATTTAAAACCTCCAATGGAATTGATGCAATATTTCAAAAATTGTGATGTGTTATATAACTACACAGGATATCAAAAATTAAACGCAGTCAATTGTGGTCATTTATGTTTAAATTATTTGTTGACTTTTTGGAATAAAAATGTATTATAAAATAAATGCTTTTCTTTTATATCAATCATTTGCAAGATGTCACTCACTTTGTCGATAACTGGAGACTCGTCAGTGTTAACTACATACTATCCTAATACTTTACAACTAGACGGAGAGTATGAGTGTGCTTTATTGCACTTTTCAACATTTAATTCTATTCCAAACATTGACAAAAGTAATAATAAGTTCTATTATGGCATTAATGAAGTTATTGAAGTACCGGAAGGTACTTATGAATTACAAGATATTAGCGATTATTTAAAATCTGAAATAAAAGATGCAGCGATCAAACTACGGTGCAATAATAATACTTTAAAAACTACAATATTCTGTACAAAAGACATTAATTTTATCAAAGGAGACTCTTTTAGAAGACTATTAGGGTTTAACAAACAAATTTTAACAGCAAATAAATGGCATGTGTCACAGTCTCCAGTCAACATTCTACCTACGACCGTAGTCAGGATTGAATGTGATATTGTAAGCGGTTCATTTGTGAATGGTGAACCAAGTCATATTATTCACGAATTTGCACTTAATGTGCCGCCAGGATACAGGATCATAGAAATCCCGAAGAACGCAATATACTTTCCAATCAATCAAAACAACATAAGCTGCATACATATCAGACTGTTAGATATAAACAAACGATTAATCAATTTACGTGGTGAAGAAGTGCAGGTATATCTGCATCTTAGAAGAAAAAGATGATTGACTACAATAAAAATGTGTTTCACCAAGTAAAGAATATCAGTTCTGCCCGAGCTACCTATCGAAGAAGACCTTTCTCTAAGAAGATAATAAAATTAACTAAAGACAATAAAGCGTTCCTTAGAGCGATCGGATTGTTAAAATGAATATCTTAGACGTTTTATCCGCTCCAACTTACGATAATACTATAGAAGGAATCGAATTTCATTCCTACAAGCCGTACGTAACGAGTTTCAACAGGAACGATGAAATCCGCATTCCCATCAACCAACAGGATTTGTACATACTTCCTTCAGCTAGCACACTCTATTTAGAAGGCACTGTTATCGTAAACAAAAAAGATACGAAAGACAAAGCTACTAGTATCAATTTCACAAACAATGGTCTACTGTACTTGTTTCAAGATATTAGGTATGAGTTAAATGGAGTGGAGATTGATAAAATAAAAAATGCAGGTATAACTACAACCATGAAATCATTAATATCAATGAATGAAAGTGAATCAAAAATGTCTAATGCTTGGGGCTGGAATATCGATGGTATAAAAAATATTAATGGTGGAAAATTTTCTGTTTCTATTCCACTACGTAACATCCTCGGGTTTGCTGAAGATTATAAAAAAGTTGTGATAAATAGCAGACATGAACTGATATTGTTACGAAGTAATACTAATTTGAACGCTGTAAAACTTAACACCGGCGAAATAGTGGACGACGTTCAGATCAACAAAATTATATGGCGCGTACCGCATGTTAAAGTATCAGACAAAGAAAAAATAACTTTGTTAAAACTATTAGAAAAAGATAGATCACTTCAAATGGTATACAGAAATTGGGATCTGTACGAATATCCAGCTTTACCTAAAACTACAAAACATACCTGGTCAATCAAAACTTCATCTCAAATAGAAAAACCAAGGTACATTATTATCGGGTTACAAACAAATAGGAAAAGCAATGCAAGTTCGGACATGTCTCAATTCGATCACTGTCATGTTCGAGACGTTAAAGTGTATCTCAATTCAACTTATTTTCCGTATGAAAACCTAAATACGAGTTTTGCTAATAACAAAATCGCTTTATTATACGAGCAATACACCAGATTTCAACAGTCGTATTACGGACGTCGACCGGAACCCATATTAAGCGAAAAACAGTTTAGAGATTTAGCACCGCTGTTTGTCATTGATTGCTCTAGACAAGCGGATAATCTAAAGACAGGGCCAGTTGTGGACGTGAGAGTAGAAATTGAAAGTGATTCGGAGATACCAGATCAAACTTCAGCATATTGTCTCATTCTGAACGATTGCATTGTTGAATACAAACCATTAAGTAACATTGTTAAGAAGATATCATGAAGTCGGACACCCTTATAGTGGAACTCCAAGGATTTAAAGATTCTTTAAATCATTTTATTGTTAAAGAATTGGCCATTGCGAGTCATGATCATACACAGACGTTCTTGGTGAAACCACCATATTCATTCCATTACCTAACACTAGAAGAAAAAAAGCAGGTGAGATGGTTAGAAAGAAATCGAGGAATTTACTGGAGTGAAGGCTACATAGACTACAAAGAGTTTAAACGTGTTATTTTACCATATTTAGAAAATAAAAAAATTATGACAAAGGGTTTGGAAAAGATTACGTGGATTAAAGAGTTATGTGCAAACTGTGAAGTGATTGACATAGGTGAGAAGGGATGTCCTAATTTTGCGACATTAAAAAAAAAGTTCTGTAAAAATAAAACTGATTTTAATTGTGTGAACCATAAATTGAATTGTGCATTGAATAATGCTGTGTGTATTAGAAAATGGTATTTTGATAATAATATGTCTGTATTTAATTTATTTATTTAATTATTATTGTGTTGAACAGTTAATTAAAAATGTCTATGTACTCAAGAGTGTTTTATTTAATATAATCAGACCCATATAACAAACATTAAATTAGCTGCAGCAAAATGATAATCCTTCTAAATTTTATTTCAAATATAGGTACTTACGGTATTCTAAACGAATTATTCTAATAAAACATTCTGAAAGCAAATAACCTATATTTATATCATTACACTAGAGCTAATTTAAAGTTCGAGTATTTATAAGTAATACAAAATAAAACATAATTTAAACTACAAAATATTTTTATTTACTTTTTACATTATTTACAATTATTACAAATTAATTATAACTACCTACCCAATAATAATAATAATAATAATAGCTGTCCCCACATAGTTTATTTAATGTTACCTTACATACTTAACTTAAAAAACTTGTGATGACTGAACAGTAGCCCAACTAGATTAATCAAAGAAATCTACATTAAGTACATATTTTTTCATTTTATATTTATTTACTTTTTACATTATTTACAATTATTACAAACTAATTATAACTACCTACCCAATAATAATAATAATAATAGCTGTCCCCACATAGTTTATTTAATGTTACCTACATACTTAAAAAACTTGTGATGATTGAACAGTAGCCCAACTAGATTAATCAAAGAAATCTACATTACATATTTTTCCTTTTTATATTTATTTAACTTTATTATATTTTTTAGACTAGGTATGTACAGGATAAAATACAAAAGTTAATTATAATAAAACTTACATATTTGTTATTTTAAAAATGTATACATTCAAAACTTACACAACATAAAAACCACAAATGTTTAAACACTAAACAATAAGAAAGCAAATAAATGTTATATATACCGAATAATAATATAGTCTGATAACTATAATATTACTTACATAATTTATTATTGCTTATTACTATAAAACTTAAACAATATAGTAGATACTTACAAAATAATGACACCAGTTAATAGTTCATCAGTAATAACAACTGTCCCCACAAAGTTTTTTTGATATTTTATTAATTAACGATTGCGTCTCCTCCATAACATGGTCCACCGATTCAGTCACTATATACTGCGCACTTAAAATTACCACATCATCATTGTCACTTGCAGATTCTTGTTGTTCACTGATGTCCAACACTTGTACCTGGATCAGTCGTAATCCTTTTTTCTTCTCATTGTTTATGACGAATGATTGACAGGTAGGCAGAGCCAACTTCTGTTTTACACACTCTCGTCTTGTTCTAGGCTTCTTGTTGACAGGTCCGCAGTCTTGTCTTGCTCTAGGCTCCTTGTGAACAGGTCTTTGTTGTTCTGGGATATGCCAGCTTAAACTCGGGGTCGGAAAACCTTGCGCGTATTGCGAGAAGTCGATAATATCTGGAGAATCACACATTATCAATGATCTGAAACAACCGAAAGAATAATTAATTATAATTACATAAAAACATGATGAATTAACGTTATAAATATATGGGTAGTTCTACAATACTTACAATTCGTTTCGTTCTTATTCGACGTGATATGACCGCTCCGGCTAACTGTCTAATAATGAATGTTCTACACAATAATACGACTGTGGAACGTGGTTAATATGTAATGAGACTCCATAAAGCCTTAAAGCGCTGTGATTCAATTTCAAGTTTCAACACGTTCGAGCTCGTGCACGAGCACCTGTTCGGTGTCATATTCTACACCGCGCGTGTGAACTTCGAGCCATGAGTGCTATGTCATCAAAAATGAACATTGCATGTTTTATCCAGTTGGAACCTGTATCCTCGTGCACAACATGGTGTAAGCCCTGTATGCTTTGTCATCAATCAGGAATGGGAATGAAACAGAGATAAAATCATAAAATATTATTTATTTAAGTATATATTTAGTAGGTACATACAGATAAAAACAACAATTACAATGGACACCAAGAATACACACATTTTAGAATTACATACATATAATACCAGCTATAATATTATAGCTGGGTTCAAAAGTAACTTCAGACGATACTATTTGAATTAAATTACAGGACAATATTATATTTCATATTTAAATAGTAACAAACTTTTTAAATTAGTAAGTAAGATAGTAGGTACGTTATAAAATTATCTGACTTTCCATTTAGGATGTTTTACAATCAATTTTTACTTGATAGAAATGTCACTATTGTAGGTTCCTAATTACATTTTTAAGTATGGTAATACATTACATAAATATATTTGCATTACCCCAAGCTAAAGTAGATACTTTATCAAATGATAGCAACCGTTTATCATCATTGCTTGAAAGTGCTATTTTATTTACGTTCTGAGTGAATATTTCATGTTTTATTGACCTAAACATTACATTTTTTTTACGAATGACATTGCAATTGTACAAAACATTTTTATAATCAATCATGTTTAAATGTTTCGTTACACATTTTTTTATACCTTTGGCTTTTTTAATTGTTTTTTTTAAGGTTTTAATACAATAAAGCTTTGAGCGCAGTCCTACGAATTCTTTAATAACTTTACCACCCATTTCGTCCTTAAACAGTCCTGGGATCTTCTTATTATTAATGGGCAAGTGAAATTCATTGTTTATGTCATAATTAGAGGTATCAAAATATTTTAAAAAATTGAGCTTGAAATCTTCATAAACGTTATTACTCTGTACATCATAAATTAAGCTATCTGTGTCAGTATAGCACAATTCAATTCGCTTACCATAAAAAGGTTTCATGACAGAGTAGTGAAAATCGTACATATGGGTCTTAGATAATTCTAATACTGTGAACCCTATATATATTGGTTTATTAAGTATAACACGCGATGGCTTCATTTGTATTGCTACTAGATCATCAGAAAACACAGAAGCGCTATGAAAATATGGACTGGCTATCAATTTCTCAGCACAAATAGTCTTATTCGTTTTATTGTTTGAATCGCACCATTTGTTAACTAATTTTACATCTACTCTTTGTTCAACATTTTCCAGAGTCTTTCCAAAAATACTATTATTTAATAATTTGAAAAAATCTTGCTCAAACGTTGATTCTGCTTTTTGTCGTAGTTGAGTGTTAAGATCGATGTACTGTTTTAAAAAACAGCTTTGCTTAAAAACAATTGCACGGTGAATCCTTCGTAACACCAATCCATGTTGTAAACATTTTTTTAAATGAACGTAATGAATAACGTAGTGGTATTTGTCATACAAATTCGGTATTAATTTTTTATTCTTACCACCCGGTGCAACAAATTTTTCTGGACAAAATGGAAAGTCGTTATGTTCATCGTGCAATGTTTTAGGATATAATAAATCAACTTCAAGAATATAGCCGTTTTCCGCGGTATCGCTTATATCTGTTAAGCTCAATTGCAAATCATCTATTTCCTGTCTACTCATGAATCTAAAATCCGAATAAGGCAAATATTGACACATGCTATAACCATATAAATTGTTGCAATCTAAATAAATAATAAATGAATTCGGCAGAGACGAGTCGTAAGAATCCAAGTATTTATGATTGGCTTTGACATGTCTTTTGGAACACATACAAACACCTCCACGAATACCTTCTTGTATCATTCTAAAAATTTGAACATCACTTATCAATTCTAATTTAATTCTAGTTTTCAAAAGCATTGCATCGAATGATAGACTTGGTGCTGTAAGATAAAACGCAGGATCGAGATTATAGTATTGTTTACAAGTTTTTCGAAAACTTTCAAACACGTCTGTTAGCAAAAGAACGTCAGTTTTAAGATATAAATCTGTGTACATACCCATATTTTGAATATTAAATACTGACCAAATGGTCTGAGCGTGTTTATAGTCTTCATCGCTAATTGATTCATTAGTCAAGGAGTTATGAAAAAGATTTTTAGATGGTAAACATATATCTTCGTAATGTTTCCATATAGACATGTAATCGTATGGATACACTCCTTTACGGGTAAGTAGATCAAATTGTGTTTTTTCAGGAAAATAAGATTTTAATTGCTTGAAGTCTTGTTTTTTCATTGTGTTTGCTAACTTTTCTAAGCTAGTTCCTAAAAACTTGAATGAATCTACAAATCGTACCTGTATGCTTTCATTATCGGAAATCGGAATATACTTCGTGAAAGAAATATAATTTTCTTTTGTTTTAGGTATGACTTTAATAGATCCCGGAGCGTTACCTAATTCTTTTATGAAAAGATGGCAATCATAACCCGATAAGTTATGAAAAAATACAGGTAGAAACTTAGGCATTTTATATTGCAGGTTACAGTAACTGTGAGCTGCGCCACGATATTTACCAGTCAAATGACAATGATCGCGTACCCTATCACCTAACAAGAAATTCTCACAAATATGACATGTATCAGAGTTTTCAAAGTCGAGAGCATTCTCATTCGTGTAAATCATGGGAACGGTATTATTTAAAATTCTATAAACTTTTTTGGTATCTTTATAAATAGACTTCACAAATTTTGAAACACAATCCGTACCACGATACGAGACATAACGATTATAGGTTTCATCTAGAGTGCACGTAATATGATAAGCGAAAGCGATGGGCACATGTCGCTGTCTCGTAACGGTGCTCGCCTGAGTTGGGTCAGGGTCGCAGGAGTCGTACCGCTCTAGCATTGTTTCAAAATCGGCGTATATAACAAATGGTACAAATTGCTTTCTGCCATAGTGTTCAAACTGAATGAAAGACCCTTTTGGCGGTAGTTCAGTAGCAACTCCTCCACAACTGTGTGAAGTAAGATTATCACAACTATCAAAGAACATTAAACAAACATCACAAAAGTATAATTTACTGTGGTGCTTTGTTATTTGATTTTTAACAAGACGCGGTAAATCCGTAATGAGACAATAATGTGATAAATCATCTTTTTCTAAGTAAAGTAAATGAATCACTTTTTCCTTCAAAAATTTTGGTTTATAAAGCGGTCCAGTCACGGTATTATTTTTTAAGCCATAAATATATATACAAATTTCAGGATTATTTAATTCGAATCGAGCAATATCTGAGAAACTCATTGGAAATTGAATGTCTTTTGTGTTTAACACACTTTGAAAATTGGGGTAAGACGATACTCTTTCAGGATGAGTTTTTGCTGGATATAAAGCAGCAACAACTGACCATAAAAAGCAATAATTATCTTTATTGCGAATATTAATACATGCTTTTTTTGATTTAACTGCGGTTGGCAACTCGATAAAGCTTGAGCCGCGTAAAGGTTGATATTTGTTAACATTAACTTCCAAATGCGAACTGTTTAAAAATGTCCAGCCACTGTCACGATCTTGAAATTCTTCTAATTTTTTTTTCAACGTGTTTCTAACCTGAGATGTCAATAAATCATATTCATAATTCTGATGTACCACATAATTCTTTGTAGCAAATGATTTCATCTCCTGACTATCATTTTTAACCATCAAAAACAAAGCAAAATATTCAAAATTAATTTTTAGACATACATGTTCTTTCAGAGATTTGTTGATTAATGTTTTGATTTTTTCTTGATTATTACTCAAAAACGAATCTAAAGAATAATTTTCACTAGTGTCAATAATTCTATAAGAAGCTATACGATTTCGGAAAGCAGAATTAATTAATTCAACACCTTCGCAAACGTATGAAATATTTTTATTTTTATGATTGGTACTGCGTAGATGACCTGTCCAGTGACTGCGCTCAACAGATGTATTACAAACAGTGCAGAAAGGCATTCTAGCGTAATTAATTACCGGCTAAGTTAAAAATAAAGATTTATTTAGGATGTCCTAAATATTAATTTTAAATTAATTACCTAAGTACATTTAAAATGTATCTTAGCACTATAATATACAGCCTCTGAGTATTTGATCAACTCCTAAACCTTGAACAAGAATTTAAGACATTCTACCTACTAAGTTTAAAAATAAACATTAATTTTAGGTGTCCCAATTTAAATTTTAAGTGATTACCTAACTAGATTTAAAATTTATCTTATCACTATAATAAACAGGCTCTGAGTCATTGAATAACTCATGAGCCTTGTGCATGAATTTTTGTAGTGAGTTCCACTGTGAGCTACCTTTCTCCAGTTGCAGTTTCAAGGCAACTTCTGCCTTCTTCCAACGCTCCTCAGGAGCAATGGAGATGATATTTTCTTTATCGAATACCTTGAGTTCCACAAAAAAGGCACCGCTTAGATCCGCTGTCCGTCGTACCTTCCCGTTGGCTACGCGGGACAGCAAGGATGATCCTAACTCCGACTTCGGAGGAAGGCCACCAAAGTCTTCCAAACCGAAAAGGTCGGTGCTCCCCGGTTTCTGGTTACTGTAAACAATTAAAATTTTATTTTAATAATCTAAAAGAAACACTTTTCTAGATACAAACTATGTTGCATGATAAAATAAGTATATATTTACTTAAAATTATTGTTACAAATAAAAGTTCTCTATTGAGATCTATGTTATAATATAATAAGTGAGACTAATGAAAAGGGATAAGTCAGATAAAGAGTATTGATAAACTACCTTGATCCTGATTCTACGACCGAGGAAGCTTTGCGCTTTGTAGTTTTTTTCGTAGGCAGGGTCCTTCTCGACACGACCTTTGTATCAGTCGCCGGGCTCTTTATGTAGTCAGACATACGGGAAACGTCGGAGTCAGACCTAATGTACAACAAAAAAAGTCATGTTTAATATAACAAAACAAAAACCTACAAGGTCTTTTTTGAAATACAATAAATAAGAAATCTATCAATTTATGACAGGGCGATAACAGTTACATCAGCCGACAGGCAGAAGCCAGGTCCGTAGCTGAGTAGCAGTCACGACGGATAAATAAGGCATCATAATTACAACAGCCGGCAGGCAAAAACCAGGTCCGTAGCTGGGCATTATAACTTCAAATTTAAAATTAAGAAGTACTCACTTACATGTTAGAAAGTCGATATTAAAGTACCACTAGTACTACTTGTCACTTTGAAGATTCCGGAGCGAATGTAATTTATTGATTGAAATTAATTCGTTTATATACACAAAAAATACAATTTCAGCACAAAAATAGATAATTTCAATTTTAAACTCTAAGTACAAGTCTTACAGTTGTATAAAAAAAATGACGTTTATGTCATATTTAACCGTATTGATTGCATATCAATTTTGCTAAATTGTAATTTGTTAATTGACACAGAATAAAAAGTTACAGTAGTTTAACTTCATCTCGACCGACGACGCGCTTCGAAATTTCAGTGTGCACAATACGCAACAGCCTCGGAGGGTGGTAGTTACGCACATACGCGGAGGGTGCAACATTTAGTTACTTGAAATTTGACATGAAATTATGAACTGTATTATTCAGTGTTGTGTGTTTGAATTCATCAATATTGAAACCAGAAATATCATTTTTTACATTATCAACTCAGTCGGCATTTCGACGTCTTCCACATTAGGCATTCGCTTAAATGGTACCTGAATGAATTTCTTTCAATGTCACTGCCGAGACATACTTCTGCTTCTTTTATTTTTACTGTGTCATAAGTATTGAGAATTGAAAAATAAAGCTGACAAAGTGAACCCGATCCCAAGTAATTTTAAGTTGCAGTTAAACTCGGAAGTTATTATCATCATATAAAAACTAGTGCAAAGTAAGCTAGTTTACTCACTAATAACATTTTCATTCGTATTATTAAATAATCACTTACACCTGCAATGAAAGAAACCAAGAAACTGTAGGTATCGTGTAGGAATCGGAAGTATGTGACTGAGTTATGGTTTTATAGTTGTCCAATTTATTAATAATAACATTAACTCTAGGATTTCAATGCTTCTCCAATGTATTTATTCATTTATTCTTTACTCTTATTATCCCTAATAACCTCAGTGTTCTCTTTTTTCAAGGTCTCTTAATTAATTTTAAATCGCACTCGATAACAAGTGATAGATGGTTCGACCAATAATTCGTGTCGTACTTGATACAAAATATTCATATAAATAAAAATATATAAATATATATACTTAGTACGTAGAGGAATGAAACATGTTAAAACTAGAAGCGATTACAAACTTTAAAAATATACGAAAATAATATGTAGGAAGTTCTATAAAAGACTAATTTAGTGTTTACAACATGATGGTCATATTACTTAACAATATAAATGCATGGAATGCAATTTATGTGAACGTGGGAAGCATGCATTCCATTGTCATTGAAATTTGTCGATTCGAACTAATAAAGCTGACTTATACATAAAGCTGATTATATACATAAAACTGACAACCACCGGGTACGGTTATCGTCTACGGAACAGACTTCAACAGCGGATTCACATACAGTTTGTACACCAGATTGAATAATGTGAGATACCGACGGTTATGAATCAATAGTGTTACGTAAAAACTGATATAGGCACTAATGATTGTTAACCGTCGATGCGTTTCTGATCCGGCTGCCGTTGTCAAGTGTAACTACGCCTTAGCTTTATGCATACTGGACAAGGATCGACTATCCGTGGGACCGCGCTTGCCACTTGAGTTTTACGTGTCGATGTAACAGGATGTATCGCCTGTAATGTGTTAAACTAAATTTAGATGTCCTCGACCCAATCTGATCACAAAATAAATGTGTACAAACTTAAGGGTGCGCGCTATTTTACTTTTGTGGAGAGACATGAGACAAACTGTCCTAAATTTAGTTTAATGTATGCGGTATCCTAAAGTTCAGATGTCCTCGAGCCAATCTGGTCACGAAAACGGGTATGTGTGTCACTAAACGACATTGCACCATCCCCAAGTATGTGGAGAGACATGAGACAATCTGTCCTGAATTTTAGATTACTGGTTCGTTCAGATATAGACCTGATTATGTTGACGTGTAAAGTTTTAAAGCAGGTGGGCGTGTTGATGTAAAAGTATGTATCGTCTGTAATGTGTTAAACTAAATTTAGATGTCCTCGACCCAATCTGGTCACAGAATAAATGTGTGTGAACCTAAGGGTGCGCGCTATTTTACTTTTGTGGAGAGACATGAGACAATCGGTCCTAAATTTAGTTTAATGTATGCAGTATCCTAAAGTTCAGATGTTCTCGAGCCAATCTGGTCACGAAAACGGGTATGTGTGTCAGTAAACGACAATGCACCATCCCCAAGTATGCGGAGAGACATGAGACAATCTGTCCTGAATTTTAGATTACTGGTTCGTTCAGATATAGACCTGATTATGTTAACGTGTAAAGTTTTAAAGCAGATGGGCGTATTGTTGTAAAAGTATGTATCGTCTGTAATGTGTTAAACTAAATTTAGATGTCCTCGACCCAATCTGGTCACAGAATAAATGTGTGTGAACCTAAGGGTGCGCGCTATTTTACTTTTGTGGAGAGACATGAGACAATCGGTCCTAAATTTAGTTTAATGTATGCGGTATCCTAAAGTTCAGATGTTCTCGAGCCAATCTGGTCACGAAAACGGGTATGTGTGTAACTAAACGACGATGCACCATCCCCAAGTATTTGGAGAGACATGAGACAATCTGTCCTGAATTTTAGATTACTGGTTCGTTCAGATATAGACCTGATTATGTTAACGTGTAAAGTTTTAAAGCAGATGGGCGTATTCATGTAAAAGTATGTATCGTCTGTAATGTGTTAAACTAAATTTAGATGTCCTCGACCCAATCTGGTCACAGAATAAATGTGTGTGAACCTAAGGGTGCGCGCTATTTTACTTTTGTGGAGAGACATGAGACAATCGGTCCTAAATTTAGTTTAATGTATGCGGTATCCTAAAGTTCAGATGTTCTCGAGCCAATCTGGTCACGAAAACGGGTATATGTGTCACTAAACGACAATGCACCATCCCCAAGTATGTGGAGAGACATGAGACAATCTGTCCTGAATTTTAGATAACTGGTTCGTTCAAATATAGACCTGATTATGTTAACGTGTAAAGTTTTCAAGCAGATGGGTGTATTGATGTAAAAGTATGCATCGTCTGTAATGTGTTAAACTAAATTTAGATGTCCTCGACCCAATCTGGTCACAAAATAAATGTGTGTGGACCTAAGTGTGCGCGCTATTTTACTTTTGTGGAGAGACATGAGACAATCTGTCCTGAATTTAGTTTAATGTATGTGGTATCCTAAAGTTAGATGTTCTCGAACCAATCTGGTCACGAAAACGGGTATGTGTGTCAGTAAACGACAATGCACCATCCCCAAGTATGTGGAGAGACATGAGACAATCTGTCCTGAATTTTAGATAACTGGTTCGTTCAAATATAGACCTGATTATGTTAACGTGTAAAGTTTTAAAGCTGGTGGGTAGGGGTTTTTAAGCTGGTGAGTATATTGAAATGAATCCGACAGTTGAATTTGAGGTAAGACATCTATATCAGAAATATTATTGGACGTTCTACTCCACCTTCAGTTCCATCGACTCACGAGGTCAGCCATCGATATCAGAAATATTAATATTATTGGGCATTCTATCCACCGAGAGTGACGAGGCGAACGGAGTGAGCCGAAGGAACGAAGGTGGAGTAGGATGCCCAATAATATCCTACTGCGGGGCACCGCCGTGTCCTCGTGGAGGCGATCGGCGGCGGCGACCTCTCGCGTCCGGCCCTGGTGCGAGCCATGGTACGGAGCGAGAGGGAATGGGAAGCCGTCACCTCCTTCTGCGAAGCAGTAATGCTCGCGAAGGAGGAGGCGGGGCGCGTGAGGGAGTGGCAGTCTCTGCGCCCTCACGTCCCTAGCCGCCGCAGGAGGAGACGCCCCGGGCGTCGGGAGTCAATAGCGGACTCCCGGCCACCGTAGGCGCGAGCTTGCGGGTGGCGAGCAATGGGTAGCTCGCCGCCCGGTAAGGACCAAGCTCGGGTCGACGGCGCGCAGTGTTCCACGCGCGCCTCAAAGAGATGTCAGCAGCAGTGTAGGGGTATATTTAAGTTTTGATGATTTTTATTTTTGTAACAAATATAACAAATTAAGACCTTTCTTTTGATGTATCATTCGCCTATCTGCATTATTTAGTTTCTGTGTAATCACGGATAATCACTACGGCAAGTGGCGGTTCTAGCGGCCAACTGTTTTTGGTCGTAGCGCCTTAGTTTTTTTTGTAACAAATTCAGGAAAAGAGGTGTGTATTGTAACAAATTACAACTAATTCCTGGCAAAATTTCATCAAATTTGAAGAGTTGGCCGCGCGGTGGAAACGGACATCATTTATACATGTCATACCATATTTTATTGTAACACACATTGCAGTTGTTAGTCTTTTCCCAAATAAAGAAAAGATTCAATTTGCTTATTTTAATTTGATTTTCCATAATGTGAAACACCAATATTATAGTCTAGCCACTTAAAAATGTTGTAGCAATACGAAATGTTCCATTACGGCTACTAGTTACCAGGCCGTAGTGCTGAAGCATAATTAGTATAGAGATAGCTTTTCTCAAAACCCCTCATTAGTGCTAAGCTATACAATAGAAAAATTTTGCGCCAAATTTTGTTATTTTTCCATTGTTATTTATTGTTTCATTGTTAGTCGCAGTAGTTAAGTCGCTTTCTCCTGTTATACACATATTATAAATTTTAAATAAAATACCATAAGATGGTATATAGACGTAGATTATCGATAGCCACATAGTGTGGGCGAATCACGTCCTAAAAAGGGGGCAGCGCTAGCTCACCACGTCGGCACAAGGCTGCTCCTTACTGTTCTCCCATTCACGTTGCAGTGCTGTCTCTTCGTACTTCATATTGTTAGTACCCGACGATGTTTTCAGGAAGCTTTATTCCCTAGTTTTGCTTGTCGGAACTCGGAGTTCCAATCACAAATGAAACTGTGAAGACAAAGCTGTCAGATTTAGATACTACTACCGTTATTATCAAATCGAACGTTCTATTGTTTTTTAAAATAACTTAGCTTCTGGAATACATAAAACGCAACACCGTTACTCAGACCTACACAGCTAAAATGTACGCAACAATTCAGTATTTCATTTTTGTTTTCAACCATATCAACCAATAATAACTTTGATAAACTTTGTGCTGTCATCTAGGCATGGGCAAAAAACATCGATATATCGAAATATCGATATTTTTCCATACAACTATCGATATATATTATATCGTCGATATGACTGGCCTGTCAGTCTAGTGGTTAGTGAACCTGCCTACTAAGACTGAGGTCGTGGGTTCGATTCCCACCCAGGACAAATCTTTGTGTGATGAGCATAATCATTTGTTCTGTGTCTGGGTGTAATTTATCTATAATATGTATGTATTTAGAAATATATAAGTATGTTTGACAGTAGTCTGGTCACCATAGTACAGGCTCTGCCTAGTTTGGGATCAGATAATGTTGTGTTGGTTGTCCTAAGATATTATTAATTATTATTATTATTATATATTTTTAATAGCGATATATCGATATTCGATATTTATTTTAGAGTATCGAATTCGTATCAATTTCGATATTTTTTAACGCAACTTTGGTTTCGTGTTTAATGTTATAAGATACTCCTTGCATGCTCCTCGCGTATCGTTAACTTTAAAATCCCGCCACGTTCACCTGCACCCTAATTGCGAAGCACACAATTTATCAGAATCTGAATGGGATTGAAGGTTATTTCTAAACTATTGCGTCATTCGTTCGAATAAATTGTGGCTCGGCAACGTAAATAACGCAATGAATGTTGTTTAACTATGAATATTAAACGTACCCAGCAAATCAGCGCTGGGCTGCTTCTGCCAACTTCTTCCGAATATGCTCTCGTACTTTCACCTTAAATGATAACTGACTGGTTGACGTCCTGATGTTCAGAGGGAGCGCATTCCAGAGAAAGACCGCCTGAACAATGAAAGAAGAGTAAATGAAACTAGAGCGGTGAGAAGGACATCGTAGAAGGCGACTGTTGGTGGAACGAAGATTTTTACTATGCGCAGAGCACAAGTAGTAAACCTGGGAAGTAAGGTAGGAAGGAGAAGTGGGTTTTTCGAGTATAGAATATAACATTAACAGAGCCCTCAACTCTCTGCGCTGACGAATGGGTAACCATTTTAAGAGCAACCGGTGTGCGGACACATGATCATACTTACGGAAATTGAAAACGAATCGAATGCAGTTATTCAGAAGGCGTAGGCGGTCAAGTTTATTGAGGAGATCTGCATTCAGGTCGTAGTAACACACATCGCCATAGTCAATTATGGGAAAGATTAGGGACTGTACAAGCGTTGCCTTTATGTGCGATGGGAGAACGTTTTTCAACCGATAGAGCGACCGCAACGTTCCGGTGACTTTTTTACTAACAGTCGTGACCTGCTCTCGCCAGTGAAGGCAAGTGTCAATAATGTAGACCAAGATTAACGTTGGAGCTAAGTGGGATGATAGAATTGTCGAATATTGTGGGTGGCACCGTTTGGCCGCTCAACTTCCTCATACTGTGGAGGCTCCCTATAACGATAGCCTGACACTTTGTAGGTTTAAGCGCCACCCCAAATCGATCTGACCAATTTTTAACAACTTCTAAATCTCGGTTTAGCTCCACAATTGCATCGCAAATATTGTCAACACCTGCCTGACAGCAAAGCTGCAAGTCGACATTACCATTCCCTTCCCTTGGAAGATTATTCTTTAACCATAGACAATAAAATCACGCTCATTGTTTGAAACATTTTTTTTTGGAATTTTATGACTTGGTAACTGGATCTATAAGTCATTGTTTGAAACAAGAAAATATTATCATGGTAGGGATGGGCAAGTGAAAAAAATATATCGATATTCATCGTATCGATATTTTTAAACAGTATCAATAATTATCGAGTGAAAAATATCGATATATCGTCTGTTTTCACATGATTATTCATACATATTCCTAAAGCATTCAAATTTCGCAAAAAAGAATAGACTAAAATATAAGAAAATAGTATTTTTGCTTAATGCTCGAGCCTAAACAATTATATACAATTTAATTTAGTCAAACCAGTACCCATCAGATATGGACATTACGACCACTCTCTGTTTGATATGCTCGCCTGTCAACTGCTTGTGTTTTCGGGTACTGTCAGATTCACGGCTGAAGCAACCCTTTCGCAAGACACTGAAGAAGCCTGGGAAATTAGGCGACTTCAATTTAACCGAAATTTTAATGGACCAGGTTGATCGAGGTATTGTTTTAGCTCATTGGGCACAGAGCCAGAACTTCGAACCTCGGGCACAGCTGTTGACGACAGGGATAATAACTTTTCATGCCCAGCCCAAATTAAAGAAGTCCCAGAATTTTCTTGTGCTTGTGCTATTTGGATTGTTCTTAGATCAGGTGAAAGTGGCGGGATTTTTAAAAGTTAACGATACGCGAGGAGCATGCAAGGAGTATCTAATAACATTAAACACGAAAGCAAAGTTGCGTTAAAAAATGTCGAAATTGATACGAATTCGATACTCTAAAATAAATATCGAATATCGATATATCGCTATTAAAAATATCGACGAAAATATCTATAATTGTATGGAAAAAAATAGATATTTCGATATATCGATATTTTTTGCCCATGCCTATCTCATGGTCCTTCATGGTCCCGTGTAGAGATGGGTCGTACTAGGTAAATTTTGTACTAGGTGCACCTAGTCCAAGTCCGTACAAATACTAGATCCAAATACCTATTCCACCTAGTCCACCTAGTCCACCTAGTCCATGAAATACGCATACTTTATAGATGCTTAGTCTTTGCGTACCACCGATACGTGTAGATTCGTACGTCAGCAGTAATAAACTGTACCTTCATAATTTCCGCAGGCTTAGGACTATCAACGTAAAATTAATACATGTTGGCCTTTGTCCGTAAAATGATCACAAACGACACTTCTTTTTTTGGGAGCCATTTTTTAAAACAAAACTTGAGAGGTGTCAAGGGACACCCGGATGGAACGAAGTTCCTTTCCAGGATTCATGATTGTTTTTTTTTTATTATTTATTATTTACAAAAAACCTGTATACACTCAACAAAAGTATTATCTCTCTCTCTTTCTCTCTTTCCTTCTCTCGCTCTCTCTCTCTCCTTCTCTCGCTCTCTCTCTCTCTCCCTCTCTCTCTCCCTTTCTCTCTCTCCCTGTCTCTCTCTCTCCCTTTCTCTCGCTCTCTCTCTCTCTCCCTTTCTCTCTCTCCCTGTCTCTCTCTCTCTCTCCCTTTCTCTCTCTCCCTGTCTCTCTCTCTCCCTTTCTCTCTCTCCCTGTCTCTCTCTCTCTCCCTCTCTCTCTCTCTCTCTCTCCTACGTTCCAAAACAAAATATATACAGTCGAATTGAGAAACCTCCTTTTTTTTAAGTCGGTTAAAAAGTGTCGTTACAAACAATAAAGTTTTTCTCTTAATTCCGTCTAGCCCCCTTTCGCAATGCGCCATAAGGAACTTCAATAAACAAATTAATTAATATCACAATAAAAATAGATCTAAGTTCTTAATGATTTATCAACAAAAACCGATCACTAAATAAGTCCGATCTCCGATAGTACGTGTTTGCGACGTCGAGTCAAGCGAGATCACATTCGCATGAGTCCGTATTTGATACTAGACTGCATCATCATAGTCTTCATTAGTATCGAGTATTGTCAAAGTACCTAGTCTATAAAATACTCCTATTCCGGACTAGTATCGAGTCTCGAGACTAGTTCGACAGACAAGGATGGAAGGACTGCGGAATAGTATAGTTAAAAAAGGACAGTATATTTAGCACAACACAGTGCGTGTCATGTTACTTTTATGCCATTGAATTAGGGTTCAAATTCAAGTGACTGACACACGAATGATTTTGTCAAACATGAATGAGGTATGACTATGCTGCTATCTCACTTCACCGCGTAGTTGGTACTTCGATTCGGGCGGACTGCGGTGCGGGTGCTGTGTACTGCGTAGGCACAGTGAGACTAGGTGGATCTAGTATTTTAAAAGTTGGAATAGGTGCAACCTAGTCTCTTTACATACCTATTCCCTGTACCTATTCTAGTATATACGCTTCATCTCTAGTCCCGTGACCGTGACTCCCGTGGTCGTATACCACCTAAATATTACTAAATAACACATTCATCTTGCATGCCACCTAATCAATACGATTACAAGCTTTATGACAAAGTGGTAAAGCTAAAGAAGGAAACGACCACGGCTCATGAGGATGTTTTCCTCAAACATTCTTTTTAGAGCGATTTTGTGAATTTTTGTGTACTGTGGTGCTTCTTTAAACACCACAGACAAACGTTTGCTAACTTCCTAACCTAAAATTCCAGACATAAGTGCCATCTGTCAAATGAATGGAACAAATGGTCAACTTTTTACAACAGATTAAATTCGCTTAATTTATCTACCGTTTCTTTGTGGAAGAATACTTGTGTAATATAAATAGTATTATACTTCAAACAATGGCTCAAAAACCAGCTGCCAAAAATCCTAAAGCGAAATCTAGCGAGGAGATTTTCTCCGGCTTTCAAGCTCTTCGCGGTGAACAGCGACAACTCGCAAATAAGATATCTGAGTTAGAAATGGATCTCAACGAGCATAAGTAAGTGTCCCCACTGATGACTATCATGCACGCTACAATGATTAGACTGCTTGTCCTCGTGCTGCTGATTTTTAACGACTTGTTTATGTTTCAGAATAGTAATAGAAACCCTCCGAGGAGTCGATAAAACTCGTAAATGTTTTCGAATGGTGGGTGGTGTGTTAGTTGAACGCACGGTGGCCGAAGTTTTGCCTGAGCTAGAGAATAATAGTGAACAGTTGCCAAAAGCTCTCAAAGCTTTGGAAGAACAACTCACTAAAAAAGGTCGAGAGATTAATGAATACATAGAGTGTCACGACATCCGCTTGCAGCGTGTGGACCGCCCCCCTGCTGAAGTAGCACCGGAGCAGCCTGCTAAGTCTAATGTTCTGGTTGCTAGTGGTTAATCTAGGATAGTTATTAAACTATTTCAAATTTGTGTAACCCATTCGGATTGCTTTCAAGCTTTTCTTCAGTGTAAAAGCAGTGTATGTAAATATTTTAATTTGATGAATTAGTATATTTATATAACTCAAGGTAATACATTCAACTAATATGTTATATACGCACCAACCAGTACATTGCAATATCTCTAATGTTACATTATGTACTCTTGTGACTTGTGTCTGTTTGTTAATTAATGATGTGACACATGCTCACGAATGCATACAGTATGTACCTATGTACTATTACTACTCTTATATTGTATCTCTTATTTTATATAAAGGTACAGCCCGATTCAAACTATAGTGGCCCAGAACACAAGTCTAATTGCTGCGGAATAACAAATGCCTGTGTCAGGGAGGGGTGAGGTACTGCACAGCAAGTAGTGCACCAAAGATCCCCATAAAGTATGAATTGGGCTGTACCAGGCTCTCCACATATTTCTTTGCTTGTATTGTATGATCTACTTGAGCATATAGCAGTAACATCTAAGCAGTTATTAATTTTCCTTCTTACAAATATAAATTAACATAATAATGCTACAGCATATTTTCTATCGTTCCCTCATGTGAAACCCTGTCCTGGTGTACACATCCCTTCATCTATAAATGTTTAAAGTTAAGTAATGACTCTGTAAACAGTTAAACTTTATTGTACATATTTTCCTGTCCATATAATTATGGTGTTTATTTATGAACATTTCATACATTTATAGAGACATTTTAACATTAAAAATGTGTCTTTTTAAAGACACATTTTTTTCATTTTAAATGCGACTCAGGGTACATATAAAATAAATACGCTGAGATATTGATGAGACATGAAATCTTTTTACTGTCGCAGCCTAGGTAGGCTTGTCCAAAAATGTTTCCATGGCCTTTTTATTATCAAGTAGGAAATACTAATATCTGATGGAGTCTAAATATATCTCTGTAGAAAACACATTTTGTGGTGTGGGTACTTTGTTTCAATAGTGCCATAAAGCCTTTAATTTTTTAAGTGACAAAAATAGGAGGGTTTCAAGTATATGCATATTATTATAAAAAATAATTTATAATATTGCGCTTTAATTTATTTATAATTATTGGGATATCGTAAAAATAAAATGTTTTACAAAAAAAAGACGCCTCAATGCAAAAATAAACCTTCCTAAAAATGAGTAATTTACCTTAGTCTAGGAGCTCGGACTAAAACTTTGATTTTTTGGTTTTCAGTTTCATAATTCATTGGTACAGTCTTTGTAAGTGTTAACATGTTTTGATTCGGGTAAATTGGCTCTGTGACACATGGATGGGACGAAATGATACCTACAGAGTTCCATTTCTAACAACAGTTAAAGTATGAAATTGCCGTTTTATAGTAATCTTGGGGTCTAAAAAGGCCACTTTGGTAGAATCATAAGAGGAAAATATTATGAATCATATTTTATTCCGTAAAATGGGCACAAACTGACAATTCATAATATGTTCTGCGTACAATTCGTTTAACACAATTCATCTATTTGACAGTTTTGTATGGAGATTCGTAAAATGGTACACTTAATATGAATTGCTCTAATGAAGTTTAATGTCAAATAGCAGAATCATAAGAAGTTAGTCAAGAGGATCATTTTACAAATCATATTTGGGATTTTGTGAAAAAATATAGTAATAATGGCAAATTTAGGCCTTAAGAAAATTTTCTTGAGCACGCTCGTGATATGTAGTCCATTTTAAGTCATCAACAAATTGTGGCACTTCGAAAAATGGACATAGCGTTTCAAATGTGGGTCCTCCAGGTTTTTTGGGTTCTAAAGGCAAAATATATGTCGTGATAAGGTCCATGAGCTGGAGCCGTACATATGTACTGCCGCGCTGGCATGAGTAGGTACTACCTACCTTCAAGATTAGTAATGAAGTACTTACTTAGTCAGTTTTATGGTAGTTCCAAATAGACACTACCATCTAGTGTTGTCATCATCATCATTTCAGCCGAAAGACGTCCACTGCTGGACATAGGCCTCCGCCAAGCTCCACCACTTCGACCGGTTTTGTGCTTCCCGCATCCAGCGGATTCCTGCGCCCTTCACAAGGTCATCGGTCCACCTTGTTGAAGGCCTTCCAACTCTACGTCTTCCAGTACGAAAGTGTTGTTCTAGTTCTACTGTTGTGAATGTTACAAATTACCACAATCTTCTATTCATATTTTAGGCACTGAGTAGATCCAATTAGTACTTAAGCATCTGGATCATACCACAGGCTAATATGGGCGCACCCCATATACACAACACAACATATATGTATATACAACAATTAAATTTAAATATTGATTTAAGATGAACAAGTACCTATTGACTTACTCTGTATTAAAAACGATCAAACTTACATGAAATAAACATACAACCTACCTTCAAGAACAGTAATGAAGTAGTCAGTTTTAATGAAGCAGTTCTAAATGAACATTACCATCTACTCTTGTGAATGTTACAAATGACTTCAATCTTATAATCATACTAGCTTCCGCCCGGGTCAAATTTTCGCTCCCTTTCCCGTCGCATCGAATTGCCAGCCAGTTTTCGTTCATTATTCGTTTACTGCTCTGCTCCTTTTGATCGTAGCGTGATGTTAAATAGCCTTCCTCAATAAATGGGCTACCCAACACAAAAAGAATTTTTCAATTCCGACCAGTAGTTTCTGAGATTAGCATGTTCAATCAAACAAACAAACAAACAAACTCTTCAGCTTTATAATATTATAAGTATAGATTTCAGGCACTGAGTAGATCCGCTTAGTACTAAAGCATCTGGATCATACCATAGGTTACCAAGGGCGTACACTATATGAAACACCAAGTTAGTGTATAAAACAATGTGATAGCTGTAGATTACCAGTAACTCATTACACTTCAGTGCCCAGTTGAAAAAGTACTTATTCAAAAGTACACACTATTCACACCTAGCTTATTTTTGTGATTTGCACCCGGTAAGTAATAAACATTTCCAGAGGAAATATGTAGGTATATTTATTTTCCACATCATACAGCCCGCTCACAGACAGACATATGAACGGACCAATGGACAGCGGAGACTTAGTTATAGGGTCCCGTCCTGGTTACTCTTTGGTTACGGAACCCTAATAAAAATCTACAACCTACGTGGGACATAGGCCTTATATTACTTTACTTTCACTCCAATTTCATTAGGTAGTGTGTACCTATAAAATAGGACATACAGTTTACCTTTATACCTATCATTTGAATAAAACAATACACAAAGTTAAAATATTTTAATAAATTTACAATTCTCATGTACTGTATAAAAATCTAGCAATAATCAAATAATGAAACTAACATATACACTATAGTACATCAGTTTATTTTTCTATGAACATTTTATGTGTTGATGGTAGTCACGGAGCTGCGGAGAGGCAAACGATGGCTGCTTGGAACAACTTCACCAGGCTAAAAAAGAAAATGTGTGGTTTTTAAGAAAGTCAAATCATCAGTCAAAAATTAACATACCTGTGAAATAAAATGAAATTGAAAATAATAATATCATTGTTTAAGACAACCTAAGACCAACAGTAATGACAGGTTGACAACAATAGTAGACTTGGAGCCCAATAGCTCTTTGTGTTTAGTTAGTGTTTAGTTAAATGGTAAAATTTAGTTTATTTTCCTCTTTGTATTTCGTTATATATTTCATGAATGTTAACGATAGTAGGTACTCAATTTTATGTCGAGCCAGAGGGCACATAAAAAAGTTATATAAATAACATCATAATCATTTTCAATCGTTAGTCTCAATAAAAATAGCTGTAGTGTTATAAAACTCCACTCACTGCGGTATCTTGATTGCCGAGTTCGAAGAGTCAAAGCCGCTGTTGTAGCATCGGCAGGGGTAGAGCTTGGTGCTGGCACACGAGTCTGGTCAGAAGTAGACGCTGCAGTGATCTTGATGAAGGGTTTAAAAACGACAGAACTTCCACTATCAATACAGACGAGCAGGGGGTCTAAAAAGGCCACTTTGGTAGAATCATAATAGGAAAATATTATGAATCATATTGTAATCCGTAAAATGGTCACAAACTGACAATTCATAATATTTTCTGCGTAGAATTCATTAAACACAATTCATCCATTTGACAGTTTTGTATGGAGATTCGTAAAATGGTACACATAATATGAATTGCTCTATTGAAGTTTAATGTCAAATAGCAGAATCATAAGAAGTTAGTCAAGAGGAACATTTTACAAATCATATTTGGGATTTTTTGAAAAAATATCGTAATTATGGCAAATTTAGGCCTAAAGAAATTTTTTTGAGCACGCTCGTGATATGTAGTCCATTATAAGTCACCAATGAATTGTGGCACTTCGAAAAATGGACATAGCGTTTCAAATGTGGGACCTCCAGGTTTTTTCAGTTATATAGGCTAAATATACTTCGTGATAAGGTCCATGAGCTGGAGCCGTACATATGTACTGCCGCGCTGGCATGAGTACTACCTACCTTCAAGAATAGTAATGAAGTAGTCAGTTTTAAGGTAGTTCCAAATAGACACTACCATCTAGTCTGTCCCGTGTGGTGCCGGACATAGAGAATAGCATCACCCCATTTCTTCCCGTGGGGGGCGACTAAGGGATTTACTAGAGAATGGGCAGCAGCGTTCTCTATGCATTTTACCATCATACTGCGATCGCCAACCCGCTTGCCAAGCGTGGCGATTATGGCAAGGCCTCCAAATAGGGGGAGGCCTATGTCCAGCAGTGGACGTCTTGCGGCTGAGATGATGATGATAATTACCATCTAGTGTTGTGAATGTTACAAATTATTACAATCTTCTTTTCATATTTTAGGCACTGAGTAGATCCAATTATTACTTAAGCATCTGGATCACACAACAGGCTAATATGGGCGCACACCATATACCTACACAACACAACATATACCTATATACAACGATTAACGATTAAATACTGATTTAAGATGAACAAGTATTTACTTACTCTGTATTAAAAATGATCCAACTTACATGAAATAAACATACAACCTACCTACCTTCAAGAATAGTAATGAAGTACCTAGTCAGTTTTAATGAAGCAATTCTAAATGGACACTACCATCTACTCTTGTGAATGTTACAAATTACTACAATCATTTACTTAATCATATTTCACAGGCACTGAGTAGATCCACTTAGTACTAAAGCATCTGGATCGTACCACAGGTTACCAAGGGCGTACACTACATGAAACACCAAGGTAGTGTATAAAACAGTGTGATAGCTGTAGGTACCAGTAACTTTCTTCTCAGAGTAGTCACTTAGGAAACGCCGAACTCATCTAGTTTAAAAAAATATACCAAACCTACTTACAGACATAACAGGCGAAATGTGGGTGTACTATAGGTTCACCTCTGCCTAACCCTTCGGGGAAACAAGGCGTGATGTTATGTTATGTTGTGTTACTAACAGAAATAAAATCATTTATCATATAACTTGTAACACTTCAGTGCCCAGTTGAAAAAAGACAAGTACACACTATTCACACCGAGCTTATTTTTGTAATTTGCACTCAGTAAGTAATAAACATTTCCAGAGGAAATATGTAGGTATATTTATTTTCCATCATACAGCCCGCTCACAGACATACAGATGGACGGAAAAATGGACAGCAGAGGCTTAGTTATAGGGTCCCGTCCTGGTTACTCTTTGGTTACGGAACCCTAGTAAAAATCTACAACCTATGTGGGACATAGGCCTTATATTATACTTTACTTTCACTCCAATTTTATTAGGTTGTGTGTATCTATAAAATAGGACATACATTTAACCTTTATACCTATTATTTAAATAAAACAATACACGAAGTTAAAATATTTTAATAAATTTACAATTCTTATGTTATACTGTATAAAAATCTAGCAATAATCAAATAATGAAACTAACATAAACACTATAGTACATCAGTTTATTTTTCTTTGAATATTTTATGTTTTGATGGTAGTCACGGAGCTGCGGAGAGGCAAACGATGACTGCTTGAAACAACTTCACCAGGCTAAAAAAGAAAATGTGTGGTTTTTAGGAAAGTCAAATCATCAGTCAATAATTAACATACCTGTGAAATAAAATGAAATTGAAAATAATAATATCATTTTTTAAGACAACCTAAGACCAACAGTGATGACAGGTTGTCAACAATAGTAGATTTGGAGCTGAATAGCTCTTTGTGTTTAGTTAAATGGTAAAATTTAGTTTATTTTCGTCTTTGTATTTCGTTATATATTTCATGAATGTTAACGATAGTAGGTACTCAATTTTATGTCGAGCCAGAGGGCACATAAAAACGTTATATAAATAACATCATAATCATTTTCAATCGTCATCATGAGTCTTAGTCTCAATAAAAATAGCTGTAGGTTATAAAACTCCACTCACTGCGGTATCTTGATTGCCGAGTTCGAAGAGTCGAAGCCGCTGTTGTAGCATCGGCAGGGGTAGAGCTTGGTGCTGGCACACGAGTCTGGTCAGAAGTAGACGCTGCAGTGATCTTGATGAAGGGTTTAACAACGACAGAACTTCCACTATATCAATGCAGAAAGACGAGCAGAATTTTCATTCCATGCCTACAAATTATTACGTCCAATTAAATACCTTTGAACAGTGATACAATTAAATATTGATTTAAGATAAACAAGTATTTACTTACTCTGTATTAAAAATTACCCAATTTGCATGAAATAATTAAATTTTGTTGATGTTTATTGTTGACATTAGGGATGAGACGTATTTACCATACGAGGTTTGTAAACCAGGGCTTTGCTTCAAAGTACGGCGCCCTGGTACGGGCAGGAAAAACTTGCAAGTGTGAAAGTATTTGCTACCTAGCATCGAGCGCAGGCAGGGCTTGAAAATACTTGCATATGAAATCGATCCATGTTCCTATATAAATAAGGAGCACAATCGTATTTGCAAATAAAAAAACTTTTAACTTCCAAGTATTTTTATCTTGACACGATTTTGCTCTTTATTCGTAAGGTAACACGAATCAATTTCCTATGAAAGTATTTTGGCGGCGACGCGCGCGGAAGCCAACGCCGCGAGTCCCTTGCTGCCCGCGGCCGCGCCTTTAGCGTCCGAGTTAAAAATACTTGTATAGGAAATTGATTCGTGTGGTCTTATGAATAAGGAGCATAATCGAATCAGCGAAAAATACTTGATAGTTCAGTTTTTTATTTGCAAATACGATTATGATTCTTATTTGTATATCATCACAGACCGATTTCCTATGCAAGTATTTCCAACTCTGGGTACTGCAAAAAGCAAGTTCGGGGTTCATCGGTGGCCTTGGCAGCCATGCGAAATATTCCGATGCTTTCCGAATCCGAGTGCTGTAACAATGGCCGCATTCCGAGTTACGCTAAAAGTGATAATATCGTAAATAAAAAAAAAAAACACAAAATCATATTCATAAATTAATTAAATGAAATCTTTTAACTACGCCTGCTAATACTAAGTTTCTATAACCAGCTCATGACAAAATACCATACATAAATAATTCTCTTAGCAGTCAGTCCTAAGCCTGTGATTAACGAAGTAGGAAGGAAAGATTTCATTTCATCTACAAAAAACTCTACAAGATTGTGGAACGGTACGAAAGACTATACCCTATACCGAATGCTTCTAAATACTTTAAAGTATTTTTATACCTGGTTTTCGACCCTGGTATTTTTACATACTCGTACTTGGAAGCCCTGGTATTGAATTTTGCAAGTATATCCCATCCCTAGTTGACATAACCACAGATCTTTTTTTTTTTTTTTTTTGGTTCTTTTCGTCCCTCTTTGGGACAGGCAAAGGGAGCTGAGCCCATACAGCCAAGTCTGATTTAGTTTTCTTTTTCTTCCAATTCTTCTTTTTTTTTCTTTCTTGACTTTCTATAATATAATCAAGGCCGAAACCATGTCTTCTTTATTCAATGTCTTCGATACATAACCACAGATCATTAAGACCACAGACTAATTATGACATATCTGAAGGGAAAACTTTTATGTATTCGTTGCCAGCTTATAAAGTTTTTGTTGTTTATAGTTTCCCTTTTCAGGGCTTATCTGTGACATTTTTATATTTTTTATGCATACTGTAATTAAATAACATTTCAACAGTTAGAAATAATCACTTGTATTTATTAAATCTTCAAAGAAATATTTACCGGTAAAATTACGGTCTTTTTTTTTTTCATGCTGCAACATTTACACCAAATGTGATTCGGATATGAATTGAATTGAGTATGATATCGCTAATATGTGTCACCATTTTACGAAAGTTAGAGGAATTGCTAAGGTATTGCTGGGAATTCACAATATGAATTAGTTTTAGCAGAAATGCTTAATGTGGCCTTTTTAGACCCCCAGAATTTTCATTCCATGCCTACAAATTATTACGTCCAATTAAATACCTTTGAACAGCGATACAATTAAATATTGATTTAAGATAAACAAGTATTTACTTACTCTGTATTTATAAATTACCCAATTTGCATGAAATAATTAAATTTAATTTTGTTGATATTTATTGTTGACCACAGATTATTAAGACCACAGACTAATTATGACATATCTGAAGGGAAAACTTTTATGTATTCGTTGCCAGCTTATAAAGTTTTTGTTGTTTCTAGTTTCCCTTTTCAGGGCTTATTTGTGACATTTTTATATTTTTTATGCATAATGTAATTAAATAACATTTCAACAGTTAGAAATAATCACTTATATTTATTAAATCTTCAAAGAAATATTTACCGGTAAAATTACGGTCTTTATTTTTTTCATGCTGCAACATTTACACCAAATGTGATTCGGATATGAATTGAATTGAGTATGATAACGCCAATAGAGGTCAGTGGATAACGCTAATATGTGTCACCATTTTACGAAAGTTAGAGGAATTGCTAAGGTATTGCTGGGAATTCACAATATGAATTAGTTTTAGCAGAAATGCTTAATGTGGCCTTTTTAGACCCCCAGATATTAGATACTTTAAATTGACATTAAACCTTCATGGTGTGAGATATTCAAGTGAAACTTTTTTTTACATAACTCCTAAACGCACTAGTAATGGATAAAAAATAAAAAACATATTGGTGCCGATTCTGTTGTACACCGAACTAAACCTATGAGAATTGTAACGGAGAGATTTTTTCTTCGCAGGCGATTTAGAAGGGATGCGCTCCTCTTCCTTATGATGGCGAAATAATCATCGGTCCGGGCCTCCGCCAACATGGTCGAAGCACTACAGAACCGCGGAAGCGCCAACAGTATCCTGAAGGCGTTGTTGTACTGCACGCACACTGCGCTGTACGCCCGCTGCGTAAAGTTAGTGCACAGGCTGCACGTGTAAAATGACTGGCAATATGCCTTAAATAAGGTCACCTTCACAGGTGTTGTACATCGCGCAAACCTGCGAGCCAACATATTACACCGGACAGACAGCGCCCTGCGCTCCCTCTCGATGTCCAGGTTGTCACACAAGTCGTCAGAGACCCAGTGGCCCAAGTACTTGAAATGCTGCACGCTTTTTAAAGGAATGCCGCAAAGAGTGCCAGCCGCAACCATATCATCCGCGTAACTAATGTTGTTCATACACACTCCGTCTATGGAACATCCAATATTAGTGTTGCTGAGCTCACCGATCAGCCGGTTCATGTACAGGTTAAAGAGTCGAGGCGAGGATAAACCCCCTTGTCTCACTCCGCAATCCAACCCATAACCTCCGACCGCGCACCCGCCCATCTAACAGTATTCTGCTGTTTACTGTACCAGTACCGGAGCAAAGTCACAATATCATGCGGCCAGCGGCACATCTGTGTCACATTGTAGCTTCTGCCACAGCTTGTCATAACATACCAGATCAAAAGTCTTTGAAAGATCTAAGAAGCATGCGTATAGGTACTGGTGTGTTTCTGTCCGTATAAATAATACTGAACAGTTTGCTTGAGACAAAGGATAGCAGTCTCAGTTGATAAACCGGGTCTGAACCCAAACTGAGCGTCATGCAAGTGGCGATGCTTCTCCAACTGTTGGTCAAGCAAACTATCCAGCACCTTGGCTATGACAGTCGCAAGTCAGATTGGTCTGTAATTAGACAGATCCGATGAGTCACCCGTCTTGTCCATAACAATTGGCACTACGACTGTGTGCATTAAATTATCGAAAGGAGTGCGCAGTATATGTGCAGGAGTTTAATAAAGGGGGTCGAAAATTTCATTATTTTTGCGATAGGACACGCCATTTTCGAGATATAAGCAAGAAAAGGAAAACAAAAAACCGGCCAAGTGCGAGTCGGACTCGCGCACCGAGGGTGCCGTACAAACCTGTAGGTATTCTCGGTTTAAAAATAAATGTTTTTTTTTTAACTTTATATTTCAGTTGATTGAATGTAAGGTAAATTGCGGTTTACGATTTATGACGTTTTAAAAAAAAACTACTCACTCGATCTCGTTCAAACCAATTTTCGGTGGTAGTTTACATGGTAATGTACATCATATATTTTTTTTGGTTTTATCATTCTCTTATTTTAGAAGTTACGGGACACACACACACACACACACATATTTTACCACTTTGGAAGTGTCTCTCGCGTAAACTATTCAGTTTAGAAAAAAATGATAATAGAAACCTCATTACCATTTTTGAAGACCTATTCATAGATACCCCACACGTATGGGTTTGATGAAAAAAAAGTTTTTGAGTTTCAGTTCTATGTATGGGGAACTCCAAAATTTATATTTTTTTTTCTATTTTAGTGTGAAAATCTTAATGCGGTTCACAGAATACACCTACTTACCAAGTTTCAACAGCATAGCTCTTATAGTTTCGGAAAAAAGTGGCTGTGACATACGGACGGACGGACAGACAGACAGACAGACATGACGAATCTATAAGGGTTCCGTTTTTTGCCATTTGGCAACGGAACCCTAAAAATACAGTATGGACGTGAAGGCGAGGCGCGCTGTCAAAATGGACAGTTGTGCTGTTTTGTTTTAGATCGCATCCGTGAATCGGCCTCCAAGATCGTGCGATTTAACGCCGCTAGACAATTTTCTGTGGGGATATGTGAAGTCGCTAGTCTACGCCGATAAGCCCGAAAAGATTGACCACTTGGAGGACAACATTCGCCGCGTTATTGCCGATATACGGCCACAAATGTTGGAAAAAGTCATTGAAAATTGGACCTCCAGATTAGACTACGTCCGAGCCAGCCGTATTTAAATTATAATGCCAGAAGATTATATTTCCAATAAAGTAAATTTCAAGTCAATAAAAAAAAACATCTTTGTTTTATTCCATTTCATAGTTCTATACCCCTAAAAAAACACCCATTACTTTTGTCGCGGACTGTATGTATTTCATGTAAGTTGGATCGTTTTTAATACTGAGTAAGTAAATACACTACGTTTTTAATACGCAGTATGGGAGAAGCCTATGTCCAGCAGTGGACTGCGATAGGCTGAGTTGATTGCAGTAAATAGTTGTTTATCTTAAATCAATATTTAATTGTATCGTAATATCGTTGTACCTATATATGTAGGTATATGTTGTGCGCCCATATTAGCCTGTGGTATGATCCAGATGCTTAAGTACTAAGTGGATCTATTCAGTGCCTAAAATATGAATAGAAGATTGTAGTAATTTTTAACATTCACAATACTAGATGGTAGTGTCTATGTTACGGGCAACGTGATTAACTGTGCATTATTAATAAAGACCGGCCATTATTAGTAATGCCCAAGAGCTTCGGGCAAAGTGATTAATTTCTCTCTTTGACCGGCCATTATTAATAATACCCGACGGCCCGTGGTCCATGTAATAAGTCAGTGTTTGAGATGGCTTGAATTTATCACTTGGACCGAGCAGTATGAATAATTCCCTTCTTGTAGCCGGGCAATGTGAGAAATTGGACCGCAGCCGCCGGATGCAATTTTTTTTTTATAAAGCACTCAGAACTAGGAGCCCCGCGTAGCGGGGCTCCGTCGCCCAAGGCCACCCTCCGCCATGCTGCCATTTATTATGGCGCTTAAATAACATGTGTAATGATTATTATGGCGTTTAAATATTATGTCTCATCATTATTATGGCAATTAAAAATATGAAAAACAATACGTATGGCACTCGTATCTTATGGTATCTAAGTTTCGGGCAGTTAAAAGTATGTCATATGTCTTTTAGGGCAAACAAAACATTCGGGCAAATGAAATTCGGGAATATGATGATTATGGTATGTATGATCTTCCAAGGGCGGATCCAGCTTTGGTGCCAGGGGTCACATAGTCGTGGTCAAGTCACAAGAAGTTATAATTTAATTTTCTTCTTCTTCTTCTTGGCGTGTCGATACCAATCTAAATAGAGTTAGCCCAGAATTTGGCTACGAGCTTAGCATTTTCAGTAGCGTCCATCAATCAACTCCTGTGGAGTGCAAACAACAGGACATGCTGGACAAGATATAAGTGCCTCATCGTTTGTGGGACAGCACCACATTTGCACTCCAGGGCTGAGTCATCTATAAATCTCCACCTGTACAGGTTTTCTTTACTGCGGCCTACCTGAGTCCGGAGTCTATTTGAAGACTACCACGAAAGCCAAGGCAATTCGTGTCCAGTTGCGAGATGTTCAGCAGGTGGAACGAATGGGTTTGGTCCACAGGTCTAGTCTTTTCTTAGACTGTTCGCCAGTAAGCGGGAGAACACACTTTAGAAAGCTGTTGCGGCTTTTCAGTCTTTGTGACACGAGGATGTTGCCGTGCATAGAGTGTCGTGTGTCAGAAACCATCTTGGCTCTTTCAGTTGAGCTTGCCACTGCTCTGTGGATTTTTTGGTGGCGCTATTCCAGCCAATGGATACAGCATTTGCACCGGGGTCGGTTTGAGGCACCCGGTAATGATCCGCCACGTTTCATTCAGAGCTGTATACACTAACTTTGCATGGGCTGAACGACTCCACACAGCGCAGGTGAATTCACCTGCAGAAAAAGATAGCGCCAGCCCAGTAGTCCGCAAAACGTCAGGCGAAGCACCCCACTCTGACGAGACAAGTCGCTGTAGGAGATTGTTGCGAGAGTGTACCTTCTGCTTGATGTTCTTGCAGTTTTTGCTGAATGTTAAAGACCTATCCAGAGTAACGCCAAGATATTTTGGGGAGTTGCTGTGCTCAATGGGCACCCCACCCCAAACTATGCTAAGTTTGCGACCCGCTTCTCTGTTGCGGAGATGGAATACGTAAGACTGCGTTTTGCTCGGATTTGGTTTGAGAGTTTGCGTGGTAGTATGACGTTAAGTCACTAATAGCTTCTGACAAGTGAACCTCGTCGTCTTCAAAGGTGGTGGCTTGAGAGGTGAGAGCAAGATCGTCTGCATAGAGGAAGCGGGACGTATTTGGGCTCGATGGTTCGTCGTTCGTGTAAATATTAAAAAGGAGCGGTGCCAAGACACTACCTTGCGGTAGGCCGTTTTAAAATTTAATTTAAATATTATAAATTTAATTTTTATAATGATACATAAAAGTGAAAAGTAGGTATTTTGTTAATGTATGTATAGTCTGGCGAAAACGGGTAGAAACGGCAACTAAAAGGGCATTGACCAACTTCTATGGGACTTTGGCCACTTATAAATAAACAGTTCAGCTAATAATATATGATTAATTTAATAGTTCTTATCAGTAAAAATGCCAATATAAACCTAGTTTTTGTATCAAGATTTATATTTAGATAATTTTTAACATTTTATTAAAATTGTTTATGCGTATAAAAACCTTCCTTTAGATGTGCCAGGTTCATCATAAATACAAGGCTGAACCTTGGTCCATGCAAGTGCCGGGGTCATCAGAGAATCGGAATCCATTTTGAAACAGCCAAAGTAATCGCAGTAAAACTTACAAAAACAACACTCACGATGCAAAAAAAAACAAAGTGAATGAAGTTACCATTCACTTTGTTTTTTTTTGCACTCGTTATTTTGACAACTAACACAACATTTTTAAAACACTGTGTTGCCAAATAATAAAAAAAAGATAATTGTATCGATACATATGGAATCGATTATTGCTTTATAAGTTCTTCAGGTATAATGCACTCTTCAATTTATAATGTTTAAGTCTTTAATCATTTATATCGTATATTATTGTATTTTTTAATAATATGATTGAATATTAAATGAAAACTGCGTTAAATACAGTGGAGAGATTACCTTACACTTTAAATCGATTTGAATTTATTGTTTATGCAGTTTTTTTGGCAAAACTGAAGTCAAATTCAAAGCCCGACTTGGTCACATCATAAAAAAATACCAAAAAAAAAAGATTTTTACAGTGCTTATTCATACAAAGTTATTAGCATCAGATATTTACTAAAAAAGAATTAAAATTATTGATAAATTACATTTTTGTATAGCAGCGTGTTTAAAAATGGCCAAGTCTGGACAATTCCCTTTGTTTGGGAGTTCGTCACTGTTCTTTTCGATGCGTTAGTTCCTGAATAATGCGTTTGCCATTATACTAAATATAAATTTATAATAAACTAGCTGACCCGACAGACGTTGAACTGTCTTAACGATAACTATTTAATTTGAATTGGTATCTATCAGTGGCGAAAGCACCATATAACACGATTCCTACCGGCTTGCCTTCGGGGATTCGCATTGGTAACTCTATCACTATTAAAAATACAATAGTATGTAAATAGTGGCTACTATTGTCAATAAATATAGTTACACTACGGGTATTTAATTCACCATAACATTCAAACAACAAAAAAGGTTATTTATAGCTTTGTATTACAACAAAAGAGAAATGTTCTAAATTAACCCGGCGCCAAAACGTCATAATCGGGAACTAAAAATTCATACAACAGCGATCCCGTAATGATGTCACTTTAGGTCACGTGGCACCGCTTGATATGTACGAGAGCAAGCCGCTGTACAACGGGTTATGACAGAGACAGGTAAAGAAAAATGCGTCAGCGAGAACGAGATAGAGGAATATTGCATATTTTATTCGGTTTTCAGGTGTTCAATTTAATTGTATTTAATTCATTATATTCCTATATTAATTTTAGAATGATAGTAAGTATTATTTATTGATGAGTCAGTAAGTTAAAGCCGACTTCGCATCGGCTTCTCTTTTCGAAAAAATTACACCTCGCCACTGGTATTTTTTCACTTTCTTAATTTTTTTTCTTTCATAAGAACCTTCTCCTGAGAATAAAAAACACAACAAAAAAAGAAAAAGTGAAATCGGTCCAGCCGTTCACGCGTGATGGCGTGACCAAGCGAAATAGGGATTCATTTTTATATATTGTAATAAACTTAGGGTACCCTTGCTCTAAACCAACTTATTGAATACCTAATATATTTAACATCAAAGCAGAAACTTATGGATGGGTACCCAAAGGCATCTAATCGTCACTACTAGATTATCTCAAACTATAAACTGACATAGGTATTACAGGGTAAGGAAAATAACACGTAACACATTGTATCATTTAAAGGTACACCTAGGGTTTCACTAAATAAAGCACAGAAAGACAAGACTATATATTTATTTCAATTAGGCTTGTCAGTAATTAATCAGAAAGCTAGTTGTCCGTTCCAAAACTAGGTCTTCATGGAGAAGAAGGACAAGAAACTCCATGGAAACAGTATTAAAGTATTATATCAACTCACTTCTTACATTGCCATAAACTATTATTATCTCAAATACATTTCATTCTATCTCTTGGACCATTGTCCAAGAGATCTCAGAATAGTATCAACACAATCACAATAGCTAGGCAAAGAAAGAGTATGAATATTCTATTTTATATGATTTAAAACATTATCAATATCGGCAAAAATATAAAAGATACAACAACATTTTCATAATAAGCAATAAGTGTTACATAATATCAAATTACTTAATATTTAAGATAGTAAGTTTTTTTTTTTTTTTTTTTTTGTTTATGGCGTTGCACTATTCGTGCTTATTGCCACTGACAATATTTTATATAATAACAAAACGTAGGAATCAAGTACTCGCGAAATTATATATAGGTACAACGGGAAATTTGGAAATAGAAAGGAAATAGGTTGCTAATATAATATATATTATATACAAAAAAAAATAAAAAAAAATAACAAGTTTTATCAGTAGGTTATAAATAAAAACAAAAAAAAAACATGAACGCCACAAGGTGGCCCAACAAATAGGCCGACTCGTGCATAAACTAAGAATTACCTAAGAACTACATGGTAAATTAAGTACTTATATACAGTTTATAAACTAATATTTAGATAGCTATATCATTATTTACAAAGAAAAGAGCTATGGTTTTATAAATATCTACATTGAAATTAAATAAAATACACGAAATAGAAGTGGGAAAGGGGACTCGGAGGGAAACAAGACTTTGGAAAAGTGAGGAGTGGTCATAAAGGGGGCAGGAAAAAATAAGATGGTTCAGATCTCCCACCTCAGCGCCACATTCACACGCAGGGTTCTGCACAATGCCAAGCCTGGCAAGATGAGCAGGAGTGCACACGTGACCCAATCGCATACGTATGAATATTGTTGTAATCTTTTTGCTTAGCTTGTACTTGCTAAACCAAGGTTTTACAAAAATGGATGGCTGAATAGTGCGATAAAATTTCCCTTTCATTGATTGCTCGGACCAAAGCTTACCCCAGGATTCCTGTAGGTAAACCTTGGGCAGAGCTGCCAGATCTTGGGAGTTATTTTTGTACGGAAAAACATCTCCACACAATACGGCATCATTAGCCAACTGGTCAGCTCTCTCATTACCTAAAATGCCACAATGCGAGGGTATCCACGCAAAATACACTGAATACCCCTTAATAGAACACCTATAAAGGAGTTCACGTGTTTCAAATATAATATGAGGATTATGAGAATAGAAAGGGAATCTGGCCAAAGATTGTAAGGCACTCCTTGCATCAGTTAAAATGAGTGAATTTCGTAAGCCCATCATAAGTATATATTCGACAGCTTTGAATAGACCGTAACATTCTCCCGTAAATACAGATGACTCGGGCGGGAGCTTTATTTTTTGAACTATATTATATTGGGAGTGGAATACACCTACTCCCACGCATGAGTCTCTTCCATGCTTCGAAGCATCTGTAAACAAGAGCTGACAGCCCTTCCAGTCTCTATCCATAGTGAAGTTGAAGTTAATATTATGACATATGTCATCTCGGTAAATGTTAAGGTTATAGTATATATTCGGTGACATGATTAATGAACTGTAATTACAGTGAAATATAGGAAGAAATTGAGATTGGTGACAGGGAGCTTCAATTAAATTGTATTTTCTAAAGCTTTTAACTAAACACGGAGTATCTTTGTGCCTCCAGTAAGTGGACGAAATTACTTCTTCAGAGAGAATGGAAAGTTTATTTCGCAAAGGATGACATGTAAATTGCAAACACTGAGCCATAAATCTATCAGCTAAAAATTGACGTCGTAAATGAAGTGGAGGGTCTCCACATTCCACCTGTAGACAATTAATAGGACTGCTTTTCATTGCACCTGAAACCACTCTAAGTGCCTTAGACTGAACACTGTCAAGTTTCTTAAGACCAGCAACATTAGCAGGCTCCAGCAAAAAGGCGCCATAGTCCAATACGCTTCTAATCAAGGTGTTATAAAGTAGTTTTAATGAAAAGGGATGTGCACCCCACCAAACACCAGAAAGACATCTAATTATGTTGATATTTCGTTCACATTTAGCAGTTATATAATCACAGTGTGGTAAACCAGTAAGATGTGTATCCAAAATAAGGCCTAAAAATTTAACCTGGTTTTTAACAGGCATAGGGATATTATTATACTGTACTGTAACTGTAGGAGGCTTACGCATCCTTGTAAACAAGACAATGTTGCTTTTATCAATTGACAGGTGTAGACCATTGGTTTCTAGCCAAGTCTTCAGTAAACATAAAGAAGAGGTTAAGGAAGTACAAATATTTTCAACAGAATGACCAGATAAATAAAGAAGTAAATCATCCGCATATTGAAGGACTTGTACTGACTCATTTAAAGAGGATTCCAAATCATAAGTGTAAATATTGTAGAGAATTGGACTAAGTACGGAACCTTGGGGGAGACCTTTCCATACTAAACGGGTAAATGTATACCCTTCAATATGAAGATTTAAAGATCTCTCTGAAAGCATGTTAATTATGAAGTTAGACAGCATTTTTGGAACTTGTAATGAATTCAGCTTTTGTTCCAGGACTGATACCAGGACATTATCGTAAGCTGAGCTAATATCCAGGAAGGCAGCAATTACAGAGTTATTGGAAGAGAAAGCTAAACGAATATCAGTTGTGAACACACTAAGGCTGTCCATCGTACTTCTACCCTTCCTAAAACCAAACTGTGATGTGCCTAGCAAGTTTTTGCTCTCCAAATACCATTCCAAACGATTCTTAATGAGGTGTTCAACAATTTTTGCAAGAACTGTAGAAAGTGCAATTGGTCGATAAGAAGTAACATTAGAAGAAGGTTTGTTTGGTTTTAGAATGGGAATAATCGTTTGAGACTTCCAACTTGATGGAATGCTGCCAGATATCAAAGCTGTATTGATGAAATTTAAATAAATTAAAAGAACAGAGTCAGACAGATTAGCTATAAATGAATATGGTATACCATCTTCACCAGGGGCTGAATCCTTAACATGTGAAAGGACTCCTTTCAACTCACTTAGTGTGAACAGGGAATTCAACTCAGAATTAGGAATAGGAACATATGGAAGGTGGATTAAAGATCTTTGTTCTGGGACTGAAGGGGGAGCTAAATTATCCATAAATTCATTGGCTAATTCTAATGGTAGTTTTGAGGCTGTTGTGTCGCTGAATGCTGACCTGAATCGCCTAATATTTTGCCATACTAGAGATGCATTAACTTCTGGCGAGATAGATGCACAGAATCTTTGCCAACCTTCAAATTTCTTTTTCCTAAGGAGCTTACGAGTTGTTCGAGCAGCTTCTAGGTATATCTGAAAATTGTGGCGAGTCATAGTATGACCATAATTTTTTTCTGCTTCTTTTCTTTTTTTAATGGCTTGAGTACATTCAGCATCCCACCAAGGTGGTGAAGGAATTTTGCCTGTAGCACCATTCTTAATAGGGAAAGTATTATCTGCCACCTCTATTAAAACTCTTGTAATTTGATTAGATAATAACTGAGGGTCATGTAGTTGTAAAGAATCAGATAAGGCAAGCATTCTTTCTTCTACACAATTTTTATATGTATCCCAATCTGCATTTTGAAGTCTGTACTTTAATCGTGGTGTTGGAATGCAAGCAGCTGGTTTTTGATGTGGAAAAGAAATGATTAAAGGGTAATGATCACTACCATAAGAAGACGTTAAAGGAGACCAGGATAATGTTGATGCTAAATCAGGTGTGCAGATTGAGAGGTCAGGGGCGCTTATTCCCTCATCTGGATTCGTTTGGCGTGTTGGGAGACATGTATTTAAAATACACAAATTATTAGAGTCTAGAATTTCCAATAACTTTTCCCCATAGTAATTGGAACTAGAACTACCCCAAGACTGATGTTGTGAGTTAAAGTCGCCCATTACCAAAAACGGTTTAGGTAAAATTGAAAGAAGATTACTTATTTCAGAAAGGATATTTACAGTGGGACGAGAATAATATATACATACTAAACAGATTTTATTTACAATAGCAGCGACAGCAGATATATCATCACTGAGACTTGGAAGAGGAAAAGATTGAAAAGGCAAGTTGTTTTTAATAAGTATGGCGACACCGCCATACCCATCGCTTCTGTCTGTTCTTAGACACGCATAGCCAGGAATTCTAAAAGAGAACCCTGGTTTAAGCCATGTCTCACAGAGAGCGACTGCAAAGGGATCGTATTTGTTCATTATGTAGGACAGATCAGATTTTTTATTCAGAATGCTGCGACTGTTCCACTGAACAATCTTGGATAGATTTGGATCCATTATGATTAAGATTAAACAAGTTAAACAGCGTATCAATTACAGTGGCAACGTTGGACGGTTCAATATTATTATTTTTAGATAATGTGGTAATTAACATGATTATTAAATTTAAAATTTGACTTTCACTATTATTTGTTGTTTTATTTTGGAATGCAACACCATTCCCTGACACAGAAACTTCGTTATTGATTAATGCTTGATGAGCTGTACGGTCATACCCCTTAGCTGTTTTTGGGGGATCCCGAGGTTTAAGGAATACCGTTTTTCTTTGTGAGGAGACAATTGGTGGGTTACGTGATTGGGGTGAAGGTTGTGAATAGAATGAATTTTTAGTGGTATGTGATGGGTCAGATGTTACCACATCTGCATACAATTTTGATATAGGTGGATGTAGCTGAGACGCTTCAGCATACGACACGCAGCTATGGGCCATATAATGCTTAATTGATTTTTGCCTCTCAAATTCTGGGCATTTTTTATTGATGGCGTAATGAATGCCACCGCAATGACAGCACTTACTACTACTCTCATCTTCAATCCTGCAAGTGTCAGCAGAATGCTTCTCCCCACACTTGAAGCACTGAGGGTTCGACCTGCATTGTACCTTTGTATGGCCAAAACGACAACAATTATAGCACTGAATTGTTGGGAATGTATACAATTCCACTGGCATGGAATTGTAACAACAAAACACACGTTTTGGTAAAGTTTGTCCGTCAAAGGTGAGCACGACTGTTTGCGATGGTTTCCACACAGGGGTCGGTTCGTGCACTTTATAATTGAGACGCCTTGCCTTGATAACCTTCCCGCATCCAGCAGGGACAGATATATTTTCGATTATTTCCTCCGGAGACCATTCGGTAGGTACGCCTTTAACAATACCAATGCGACACACATTAATTGATGGAACAAATGCCTTCAATTTCTCTTTGGCCAAACTTGGGTCATCTATAAAAGAATTGGCATCTACGTAACGAGAGAAGCTTAATGATATTCTATTACGACCAATGCGTTTTAATGAACCGTTAATTATATTATTGAAACTGCGTTTTTTAAGAAAATGTCCTAAAGTTATTGGGTGTAATGTTAGGGCCGAGTTTTGAGTATCAGAAATTTTTTGGATGTGTACAACGTATGGCGACAGGTCTGTGGCTTCGTACAAAGCCCTAGTAACCTGTGGCGCCTTCTGGGGAAGATCAGACTTAATGAGGTTTTCAGTCAGGTTTTCATTCAGGGGTCCATCCACAGAGCGTGGAGTGGATTCTTGCTGAACTACAATTGAACTTTGACTGAATGTGACTGATTCATTATCGCAATGGCAATGAGTTCCTTTATTTATTTCAGATAAAGTGTGTGAATTATTATTTCGCCTTCTTTTATTGCAATTTTTGCATACTTTACGTGGAGCTCTAGTCCTTTTCCGCTCCGATCTGGTTATGGACGAGTCGGTATCCATACTGGATTCTAGAATAGTAATATTAAGCCCGACCGAGGGGACTGTGCCCCCCGGATCAGGTGGTTCGTTGTCCATTGTGGCCACTGGCCAGAAAAAATAAAATATAGAAAACTTACCCTATATATGAAGAATTATATCTACAAACAATTAAATTAACTAATCTAATGAATATTTACATAAATCTACACAACTTATCTCCAATCGTAAACGTTTTTTAGTATTTAAAAGAAAACGAAAGAAAAATCACGCCCGCCAAATTCGATGATTCCCGCGCTTTTTTTCCACCCCGTGTTCTCAACCGTTGTCTCGGAACCTCGTTATTTCAAAACTAGTGTTGCCAGTATTATCCATCAAAAGTCCCAATAATCGACTAAGACAACATTACAATTTAGTATATTATTTTAAAACCTAACAATATATATATAGATTGATTAAATATTGGTGCCGATTCTGTTGTACAGACTCCAACACATCAAGCTACTACAATCTGTCAGATTTCTTTGATAGATTTGCGACTTTATTTCTAGAGCATTAGGTTCAAGGTTCATTGGGAAAAATTGACAGTTTCGGGTAGCTTGACCTGGTGGCGTTTGTACACAAACTAAACTATCTCTAAAATTCCTTACTTTTTTTGGCAATGAGAATCTTAACGCTATTACGCAAGAAAAAATCTCTAAATTTAAAAATTATTTTGACACGACTAAAATTGGATTTGACAATCGCGAATCAACGTGGTTTTTTTTTTCTTTTGTATTCGCAACGTAGTACTTGTGAGCGCTACGCAATGAATTTTTTGAGAGATGAAGGCGCGCGCAATTGGGCAGCCTTTTTTTTTCGGCTTGGGAAATCATCAAATGACTTCTCCCGCTCCACCTATGTCAGACTTTTACTGACCCACCCGTGTTCCTTCAGTTACCCATATGTATGGATCACGGTATCTCGCTTGAACAATCTCGTGACCCCGGCAGGCATCGGTTCTAGTAGACCCCTTCACTGCTGCTGATATCTCTTTGAGACGCGCGTGGAACACTACGCGCCGTCGTCGACCCGAGCCTGGTCCTTACCGGGCGGCGAGCTACCCATTGCTTGCCACCCGCAAGCTCGCGCCTACGGTGTCGCCGGGAGTCCGCTAAGGGGGCAGCCTGGACGTGTTTTATATGGAATTTTTCACTTTTTGTTTGAAAATTATAAAAAAAAAAATATTATCCACGTGTTGAGATATATATGTATAGGGTTAAAAAAGGGGTCGAATATTTCATTACTTTTGCGATAAGACACGCCATTTTCGAGATATAAGCAAAAGAAAAGGAAAAAAATACAGTGCTGTTTTTCACGTGAAGGTGAGGTGTTTGTTTGAATTTTAGTTCATGACCACTAGTTTTATTCCACACCTTTTTAATCGCGATTAAAAATAGTCAGACTTAGTTAAAATAAATTATTATAGTCAAAATTTTTGTTGAAAACCGGCAAACTCAGAATAGCAAAATTGTCATTTTCACTAAACTAATAACTCAGTGCAATCTTAGTGGTCTAAAACTAAAATATAAGTTGTGTCACTTTAGTGTATTTCAGAATAGGAAATTGTCGTTTGACAGGAATAAACTAAATTTTAGTGATTTTTAGTTTAGTTTAGAGAATTTTGTAACAACAGAATCGGCACCACTGAAGGTATTTACATAAAATCGTGATATTGTGACAAAAAAATATATCCTTACTTAAAACCGCTACCTATGTTTAACTATTTTAAATAGTAGTCCACGGTGAACCCAGCCCAGGGGGGGGTCATGACCCCCATGACCCACCCCCTTGATCCGCCCTTGTGATCTTCGGGTAAACAATAGACAACCAAGAAATTCATATAATACTACAGTTCACCTATTTTATTACTTTGCCCAAGATAGGGTGGGTATTATTCATAATGGCCGGGAAAAGTGATTAATTATGCTGTTTTAATCACATTGCTCAATTGAGTTGGGCATTATGAATACAGACCGGCCATTATTAATAGTGCCCGGACTTATCAAATTGCCCGTAACATCTATTTGGAACTACCTACCTTAAAACTAGAGATGGGTCGTCGACGTAATTTTCGTTAACGAAACTAGACCGTTCATCATCGTTCATCGACGAGTCGATCAACTAGTTGAATTCTTCGACTAGTTCACTTGATTACGATGCGTTCAATCTAAAGCTGGCTTCCCATGGTGCGTGATATTGCGGATTGCAGACGGACGCGGACCCTACATTTGAAACGCTATGACCATTTTTCGAAGTGTCATAATTCATTGGTGATTTTAAAATAGACTACGTATCACGAGCGTGCTCAAGAAAATTTTCCTAATTGGCCTAAATTTGCCATTATTACGATATTTTTTCACAAAATTCCAAATATGATTTGTAAAATGATGCTCTTGACTAACATCTTATGATTCTGCTATTTGACATTTAACTTCAATAAAGCAATTCATATTATGTGGACCTTTTTACGATCCCCATACAAAAATGTCAAATAGATGAATTGTGTTTAATGAATTGTACTCAGAACATATTATGAATTGTCAGTTTGTGACCATTTTACGGATTATAACATGATTCATAATATTTTCCTATTATTATTCTACCAAAGTGGCCTTTTTAGACCCCCAGAACGCGCGGACAGGAACGTTTAAAAATTACGCGCGTTATCTCGCTCAATCCTGTCACGCTAGGCTTCCGCCTTAGCGTCAGCGCACACCAAGAGCAGAGCACAGTAGAGCATTTTCTGAGACTAATAAAATATTTATCTTATGACAATTCCATACATTGCAAAATTGAACACATGCCAAACTTGATGCTCGAGCTTGCAGGATGCGTGCCCGAGCATGCTCGAGCCCAGGGCCGGATTAAGACAGCGCGGGGCCCGTAGCAAAATTGTGATGGGGCCCTTTTTTTGTGGATGGGAAATCATCAAATGGCGTTTCCCGCTCTAGAGTGGGGCGGAAGGGCGTGTTAGACTTTTCTGACTAAAACTCACCCGTATTCCTTCAGTTGCCCATATGCCAGGGCCACGGTAACTCTTTCGAACAGATCTCGCGACCCTGGCAGGATGGGGGCCCCTTTAGTTGCATTACCTATTAAAAATGAAAAGGATATAAATAAAACAAAATATTTAGAAAACCGCTTTTCGTGATTTAATGTAAGCAACTTTAGAAATAACACGCGCCAAACCAATATTTCTGAGTAAATCATTTTCTATGTTCTTTAAAGTCAGGTCATTCAAACGTTATTGTCCCATTGTGTTGCTTAACACTTTTTAATTCGTTTTAATGTTGAAAAAGAACGTTCTCCGCTGCAGTTTGTGATCATCAAACTCAAGTAAATGCGTAACAATATTTGGACATTTGGACACGATTCTTTTACTGACTAAAACTCCAGACGCCCGGGGCTTCTCCTCCTGCGGTGGCTAGGGGCGTGAGGGCGCATAGCTTGCCGCCACCGTATGCTCCACCGTGTGATGTGCCCTGCTTGGGCGGAGCACCGCTGTGTCCTCGTGGAGGTTATCGGCGGCGGCGACCTCTCGCGTCCGGCCATGGTGCGGGCTATGGTACGGAGCGAGAGGGCATGGGAAGCCGTCACCTCCTTCTGCGAAGCAGTAATACTCATGAAGGAGAAGGCGGGGCGCGTGAGTACGTAGTCACTGCGCCTTCACGTCCCTAGCCGCCGCAGGAAGAGACGCCCTGGGCGTCTGGAGCAATGGTTAGCTCGCCGCCCGGTAAGGACTAGGCCCGTATCGACGGCGCGTAGTGTTCCACGCGCGCCTTAAAGAGGTGTCAGCAGTACTGAAGGGGTCTGCTAGATGCCTGCCAGGGTCGTGAAATTTGTTTGAAAGAGATACCATGGTCCTGGCACATGGGCAACTGAAGGAAAACGGGTGGGTTTTGTCAGTTAAAGTCTGACACGCCCTCCCGCTCCGCCCAAGAGCGGGTGACGTCATATGATGATTTCCCACCCACAAACAAAAAAAAAGCAAAGCACACCTCCACCGTGTCCTCCAGACGATCCACTCCTCCGAGGGGACTTTTGATTACTTAGGTTGCTCCAAAACTTTGCAAAGTGACATATCGCTGATTTGCGAGAATAACGACGTAATTCAAAATTCTGTCAAATTGAATACTGTATGCCAAACAATCATAAATCTTGGATATTTTATCGTGAACAGATCTCTTTGGATTTGGATGCAATGAACGTAATATATATCTACAATTTTACTGTTATGAAACAGTAATATTTGTTTAGGCTCGACTGTTAATAGTTAAATAGCAGCGTGTGTTTACCGGACATTATTGCCTACACGTTTTGGCTAGGCGCGTAATCATGGTGCTGTGTGAAAAACTTATAAAAGTGATTGTGACACTTCTCAACTAGCCAGCCGCACGAGCGGTTCAAATATTTTTCTGTCCTCTGAATTATTACTAAATTATACTAAAGTTCAAAAATCAAAATTGTAATCATTGAAGAAACCAAATTCCCAGTGATTCGAGTCTTTATGTTGTAATAGACAATATTATAATGAGTTTGTATAAGTCCACGGGGATCGGAAAAACAAAAATAATACCTAACACAAAAGCAAGCACGTAAAAACTAAGAAACTTTAACACGATGTAAACAGTCCAGTAATAAAAACACCCCTAAAAGAAAATAAACTTGTGTAATTGTTGAATTAGGCCATTTTGCTATTTTCTTATTGGTTATCATTTAAAAACTATTTTTCGTGCTTGGGTTATACATACATACAGCGCGAATCGAATCCAATTAATATTAGGGGATTCCCTCTATAAGTATTTTGGAGTTGCCAACTTGCGGCATAATAATATACTAATTTTTTATATATTTGTTTTAGGGCTCCAGCTACTGAGCTATTGTACCTGTACCATTATTACAGTATGGCCGGCGCTCACTAAGAATTGCTACTATGTGTGTGACTTAGTGGGTGGCTAACAATTTCTTTGATTTCTAGTTTTTTTTTTGCACAGCCGCGGGTCCCCCCAGGGCGCGGGGCCCGTAGCATTTGCTGCCTTCTGCTACATGGCTAATCCGGCACTGCTCGAGCCGCTCGCCGAGCCCCACCGCCCGCGCTGTGTTGCCGCAGCGAGAAAATTGTCTGGACGGCTGTGTGTTTACTACCTACGGCACGGCCGGCGTCAGATGGAAATCATGGATGAAGAAAAGTTGATCGGTTTGGTACAGCGTTTTGAATGTTTGTACAATATGTCGAGTCCAACATACAGCGATCGGATCATAGCTATATATACTAGAGATAGACTGGCAACTTAAGTATTTCTTAGGCAGCGCCATCTAGTTACCAGGACATACACTATTCATCATAAATCATATATTTATTTGCATAAAAACACGGTATACAAAGATGGTAAAATTACAACTTAGAACAATACATCTGTCAATATACCTACGTAGTACTTACCTTGTATCGGTAATTCTAGCAAGTAGAATAATGTAGAATGGTTGAAAATTCTGTTTAAACAACCTAAAAATTCAAATCTAGATTTTAAATCTTGATTTGAATTTGTTAGGTTTAGTTTTACTACAACAGAATATTTCACCTATTCCACACTATTCTACTCGGTAGGTAAAGCTAATTCATTATTACAATAAACTTGTGATTTCGGGGATAGTAAAACAAATATCAATTTTGGTTGTTTATAATTATTGCGTAAAACAAAACATTACTTTACATATAAAAACTGGGGTCCCTTTAGTATCGTTTGGCAGGCGGAGGGGGTGGTGATGGGGAGGGGGGAGGGGGGGAGGTGTCCACTCTCCTCTGGTACCACTCCCGTGAAAAGGTATCGCACCGTTTTTGAGAAAAACTGATATTTGTAATCTAACCTCAAAACACTAAAATCACCTACTGCGGTCAAGGAAAATCACGTGCGGTTCTAAATTTGCTTCAAATCAGTACTAATAAAGGCGTCGTCGACGGAGCCCCGCTTCGCGGGGCTCCTACTTCTGGGTGGTTTAAAAAAAAATAACCACGAAGGTGATGGCGGGGTCTTTCAGACCCCGCCATCCCCTTCTAACCTAACCTGTCCGAGTCGGGGTGCCCTAAGTCCCGAGCTCGCTTCGCTCGCTCTTGCATACTAAGAGGATTGACATTGTAGTAGACTCTATAACTTTCTAGGTTGTTATAAAAATGAAACCACAATAAATATCAAGGAGAAACGGAATAAAAACAAACGTCACAAATGACACATGAGTCACGACGCAAAAACCAGAGACTTTTTTTTTGCGTTCCTTTTCACTGATTTGTACACCACAGACGATATATTAGAACACATTCGGTTGTCAATCGCCCATTTTATCGTTCCGTTTCACCTAATAACGTTTATATTACGCTTTTTATCTGATTTAAGGTTAGAAACAATTTTTGTGAATTTCTGGAAAAATATCCATTACCTTGTAATAAGAGTGGTAGCGTTATAATCGGGGCCCCACCCTCTACCAGATTTAACCACTTTTAGCTCCCTCCGCCTGCCAAACCAAACTAAAGCCAACCCTAAAAACTAAACATTAACTTCGGTACCAGCTTTTATTGATAAACCGGGCACACAACACTTGTTTCGAGACATTGTTATTTAAACACAAAACACTTAACATAAATGGTCCAAACTCCAATTTACGGATGGCCTAAGTAATTCGGTTCGATTAAATCACAGAGGAACACAGGGGACTCAACTCGACGTAATTTAGAAAGAACAGACACTAAGAGAATGTTAATCTTCCAAGACTTTTAGTAAATACGGAGTAGCGAACTAAACTCGCGTAATTTACACTCAAAATCGGGAAGCAAACGAAATAATTACAAAAACATGCGCAACCACAGACATCTTTGTAATGACATACAATTTCAATATCGCCCTGTGGCCTGTTGTAAATTCTACTAAGAGTTTAATTTTTTATCAATATGAACAAAGCATTCATAAAAGACAATGATCAAGGAATATTTGAAAATGCAAAAAAAAAACAAAAAAATATTAACTAACTCACAATAGATCGAAATCGAAGATTATGCGCTTCCCCTTTTACTTACATATACTACCAATTACCTTATGGATATACGCTGGCAACATTGTTCATTTTTAATTTATGTCCTCGTAGATAGATGGCGCTGAGTAAACAAAAATTAAAATTTTTGCCACCCTGTGGGTCGGATGTTAAAAGCCAGTGCTTGGTAAAGAACATCTCAAGAAATGGGAAAACCTATTTTACCAAATTCTAACACAATGTGTAATATTCGCCTAAGGTACATTTTTGTTTTTGTGGGTGGGAAATCATCAAATGTCGTCTCCTGCTCTTGGGTGGAGCGGGAGGCCGTGTCAGACTTTTACTGACTAAAACCCACTCGTGTTCTTTCAGTTGCTCATGTGCCACGGCCACGGCATCTCTTTCGAACAAATCTCGCGACTCTGGCAAGTCTCTATGGTTCTGAGTCGAATCAAGCTAAGTAGGAAAAAAAAGGTACATTTTTCCCGCCACTTTTCTAGCAATACTGTTCTTCTCATTTTATGACATCATATTTTACTTACGTATTCTTCAATGTTCCTCTTTCTCTACCAAAAGGTTGATAATGGGTCAGCGCACACCAAACTGCAAAATGCTCGCGCATGCTCGAGCAAAATTTTGACTGCTCGAGCATGCAGGCGGCATGCTCACGCCTCCGCACAGTGGTCTGAAAATCGAGCTCCATATTCATAGAAACGCAAAGTCAGAAAATTAAAAACAAAAAATTGTAATGTGTCTGGTATACATACTTTTATGTAATATTAACGTATGGAAGGTGTAACTCCACGCGTGAGAAAAAAAAGTTTTAAGTTTTTTTTGTATAGGAGAAAACACTTAAAGTTAATTTATTTGAAACTCAATGGAACTGAAGGGCTGGTGCTCATACGAGTTATTGTACCATACACGGCGATCAAGGTGACATCAAATTCATAATTATACCGTTCGGTTCCGCTTCGCGCGTACCAAATTTTTAAATTTTCTATAGCTGATTTTTCAAATCTTTAACATGGTTAAACGAAGTTGACCATCGATTTACTTGTACAGGTTGGCAAAAAAGAGTCTGTCGTGGTGACCATTGGAACTAAAATATTTTTTTGGTGGCAGCACTGCTTTGTTTATCATCAACAAGTAGCTAATCTGTCATTGTGTTATGTTCCCAGTTGTATTTTACTTATTTCTAATTAACTATCAATTATTAATGCTTTTGAACATATAAAAAATGTATAAAACAATAAGGAGTAGTGGTGTGAGCTGTGATATACTAAGTTTTCGTAAGAAATTTGGCGGAATCTGAAGCGGAACAAATTTTGTCTCCGATTGACAATGTTTACGAAAGAACTGCCGACACAACAGGTATTTATCCAAGAAATTTATCTTTTATTCAATGCCAGTCATTGTTTTTCCTTTCTAATACTAAGTTTTATCGGTATTATAAGTTTCAAGCCATTTTATTGTTTTATTTAATAACTAGCTTCTGCCCGCGACTTCGTCCGCGTCAAATTTTTGCTCCCCTGACCTTTCCCGTCGCATCGATTTGCCTGCTAGTTTTCGTCCATTTTTCGTTGCTGCTCGCTCCTTTTGAGTTATAGTGAGTCAACCTTAAAAGATAGACATATGCTCTCGCGGACTTTTTTTTAGAACTTTTTAAAAGGAACAATTCCGTCATACATGATTTTTGCGTTACTTTAATCGTTTACGCAGCGCACGCAACGGAAACTCTCAAAAGGAATAAATTTTCCCCGTTTTTGCAACATTTTTCATTACTGCTCCGCTCCTCTTAGTTGTAGCGCGATGTTATATAGCCTATAGCCTCCCTCGATAAATAGGCTACCTAACACAAAAATAATTTTTCAGTTCGGACCAGTAGTTCTTGAGATTAGCGCGTTCAATCAATCAAACAAACAAACAAACAAACTCTTCAGCTTTATAATATTAGTATAGATAGATTATTGAGGTTATGTTTTCTAGTTTGATAAATCGCGTGTACGTTAATTCTTGATGTTTGATACTTGAAAATGAAAAATGTACCTACATGGAATTAATATGATTGTCTTTATATTTTTTTCAAGGTAAATCTCACAGTACAATTACAGAAATTGTTAATGAAGGAGAAAATAATTAAGGATTTTTTCTACACCTGGAGGAACACCAAAACAGTTGGCGGAAGAAAGAATTAGACGATTTTGATCTGTGTGAAATTAGACAAAAAGTTCAACACTATAACGAAACAGCCGAATATTTTTTTTTTCTTAATGCTCTTATCGCATACCACAGTAAAAAAGTATAATTTATATTTATTATTTTTCAGGTGCCTATTCTACGTAATCCACCTATAGTTTGAGGAGACGGGTTGTAATGGGAGCCGTAAACGTGTAAGAAAGATTTTTACACTATTTTCATAAATAAGAAATGTAAAACTGACACATCAGTGTTAATGGAAAAAATCTATCATAGCACCGAAAAGGAATACAAGAATGATGTTACGTCACGTTTTTCTTTTTAAATAAAATCTAAACTTTAGCGTGTTATTTCATTTTCATTGTCATGTGAATAGTGATAATGTTATGTACCCCGCATAGACATACCTGACGCCTTCATTAGTCAACTGTTCAAGTTTATTCGATATTGCCCGTACCTTTCGAATGCGACATGCTATAGGTACTCTCTGACTTACGATTAGTTTCCGACAGTAAGCAGCTGTAAGTCGCCTTCTTGTCGACTATAAACTGTCAGCATTAACAGGATTCGTTCAGTATCATTCATGTCAGTGAATACCCTAGATGGTGGCCGCAAATGCGATTGTTGAACATTATGTCTTGTGTATCGGGTTCAATCGGCAATCCCTGAGTGTAATTTAATTAATTTTTAAACTGAATAAGTTTGCATTATGTTATTATGATGGCACTCTTAGATAAAAAGTTATTCTAGCGAAATAATGCGAAATCTACTAAATACAATGAAAGTAAAAGACTGTGTGCCTATCAAGTCTTGAAATCTTGACTGATGAGAATTTCCGGGATCTCGTGTTTGTGGATTAAAACAACAAGTATCTTATCACTTTTAGTCCTAGTATACAGGGTGGCCATACCTGCTAAGCAGGCGCCCTCATTTTTTCCAGACTCTTTTTTGCCAAGCTGTACTATCGTAAGTTAATAGCCTACTAATGACTTTTTTGATGAGAATAATTAAATACGTTATTGATCAAATACTTTTTTTTACAAAATTGCATAATCAATCATAATCACGGTGATTAACAAGTGACTAAAAACTGATGTTACTAAGTACCTCATTTGTTAATCACCGTGACTATGGCTGAGTTATAATGACATGTCTCTCCACTCCGCCCAGAGCGGGAAACGTCATTTGATGATTTCCCACCCAAAAAAAAAGACCTCTAACTTATTCACTTCCGTAGGAGTTGCTTTACGTATATCACAAGTCTGAGATGAGGTATTTATAGATGAGAAGTGATTTTGCCATCAATCATGGTCATAAGCATCGAGTGCTTAACAACATGGCTTCCCATAATAGAAGGCTGCAGGTCTTCAATCTCGTTTTCAATCGTAGCCTGTTCTTCAACTATGTTCACCTTGTATTCGTTTGAAATCTTAAAATATAGGTATTGTTCTGTAGAACATTGTGGAAGATGACTTTGGATTCTCCCATATTACTTCTTCGCCACAAACTAAGCACAGAGGCACAAACGAACACACAAAAATGCTAAATCGTCGTCATCTGCCATAGCACCATCAAAACCCCACTTGCATGTAAGTATAAATTCTTTGCCATCCAGTGAAGATATTGCACGTAGGAATTTTCCAAGTTCATCTATTTCAAACGAATACAAGTTGAACATAGTTGAAGAACAGGCTACGATTGAAAACGAGATTGAAGACCTGCAGCCTTCTATTATGGGAAGACATGTTGTTAAGCACTCGATGCTTATGACCATGATTGATGGCAAAATCACTTCTCATCTATCAAATACCTAATCTCAGACTTGTGATATACTATGTAAAGCAACTCCTACGGAAGTGAATAAGTTAGAGGTCTTTTTTTTGGTGGGAAATCATCAAATGACGTCTCCCGCTCTAGGCGGAGCGGAAGAACATGTCATTATAACTAAGCCATAGTCACGGTGATTAACAAATGACGTACTTAGTAACATCGGTTTTCAGTCACTTGTTAATCACCGTGATTATGATTGATTATGCAATTTTGTAAAAAAAAAGTATTGAATCAATAACGTATTTAATTATTCTCATCAAAAACGTCATTAGTAGGCTATTAACTAACGATAGATAAGTAAATCGATGGTCAACTTCGTTTAACCATCAAATCAAATCAAATCAAAATCATTTATTCGCGTAAATAAGGTACAGAAGGTTGGTAAAATATATGAATTTGTTCTCTTATTCTGCCTTTAATTTCGGCGTGCAAATATAAGCTAAAATTACACATTTCTTATTAATTTAAATTAAATTATAAATCACAATCATGCAGTCATTAAGTAGATAATTCCATTAAAATTGTATTACTGAATTAAATAAATGTCAACATAATAATAAAAGAATAAAAAAATAATAATAATAAAAGTAATAATCATAAATGTCAATCATAATCATTTCAATAATGTGAGAGATTCGCCACCCAATAATATAAGAAAAATAATTTAAAGTGACCGTGCAGTTTATAAAACTTACAATTTATGACCTAAAAGCTCATATACAGTGTATTTTGATTTAAATTAATAAATTGATTATAATCATGCAGGCATTAAACAGGTAATCCCATTAAAGTTGTATTCTAGAATTAAATAGATGACTATATAATAATGAAAAACTAACAAGCATAAATGTCAATAATAATGTCAATAATGGGAGAGGTTCGTTACAATAATTATTTTAAATGGTCGTGCAATTAACAAAACTTACAATTTATAATCCAGAAACTCATGTACACTGTAAAAGCATTTTTCAATTAAAAACCTCGTCAAATTATTTTTAAATCTAGAAAATAGTAGCGTTTTTATACAATTCGGTATTTTGTTGTACAATTTTATGCACATAATATAGCTGTTGTTACCTGTAAGTGTGAGATTCGTCCTCGGTTTAAATAACTTATTAGTATACATAGATCGTGGGGCATAGTAGTTCGTTGCTTGCTGGAAAAGTCTCTTATGTTTAAAAACAAATATACAGCATTCTAATATATAAATACTGTAGTGGTAGTAGGTAGGTAGTGTTAGTATTTTATATTTCCTAAAGAATGGACGACATGACTCTACTTGCTTCAACCCAAATATAGCTCTTAGACACTTTTTTTGCATTACGAATGCTTGATCTATCTCCCAGTGGCGAGGCGTAAATTTTTCTAAAAGAGAAGCCGAAGCGAAGTCGGCCTTAACTTACTGACTCATCAATAAAGAATACTTACTATCATTCTAAAATTAATATAGGAATGTAATGAATTAAATACAATTAAATTGAACAGCTGAAAACGAATAAAATATGCAATATTCCTCTATCTCGTTCTCGCTGCCGCATTTTTCTATACCTCTCTCTCTCATAACCCGTTGTACAGCGGCTTGCTCTCGTACATATCAAGCGGTGCCACGTGACCTAAAGTGACATCATTACGGGATCGCTGTTGTATGAATTTTTAGTTCCCGATTATGACGTTTTGGCGCCGGGTTAATTTAGAACGTTTCTCTTTTGTTGTAATACAAAGCTATAAATAACCTTTTTTGTTGTTTGAATGTTATGGTGAATTAAATACCCGTAGTGTTACTATATTTATTGACAATAGTAGCCACTATTTACATACTATTGTATTTTTAATAGTGATAGAGTTACCAATGCGAATCCCCGAAGGCAAGCCGGTAGGAATCGTGTTATATGGTGCTTTCGCTATCTCCACACAACGACCCCACAGGATAACACCATACCTTAGAGTGGAGGTTATGTAGCCATGAAAAGCCGTTATTGCGGCATTTCTGGATACCTCGCAGCTAATACATCTCAGAGGATATATAAACTTATTTATTTTAACACAGATGTCATTTATATGATTCTTCCATGAACAAAATTTATCTAAATTGATTCCAAGAAACTTAACAGAGTCAGTTTCTGCCAGGGCGACCCCTTTATAAGATATATTTAGGGCCAGCGGTTTTGATCTATAGGTATGAAATTGCATGAATTTAGTTTTATTAATATTAACTTTTAAATTATTAGTCTCTAGCCACTCTATAGTTCTTTGAAGAACGATGTTTATTTCTTGTTCGTATGAATTTCTATCTCGTCCTTTAATTATAATTGTAGTATCGTCAGCGAACAGTACACATTTATGATTTATAACTTCTGGGAAATCATTTATGTAGAGCAAAAACAATGGCGGCCCCAAAATACTGCCCTGCGGCACGCCATATCTATTACACATAAATGAAGATTGGAATGATTCTAAGGTTTTAGTTTGTTCATTATAATTCGTTACTTCCACTGATTGTACTCTGTCGGACAAATAAGATTCCAGCCAGTTATATGCTCAAACCATGTCAAAGATTAGAAAAATTAGCTATCGAAAATTCAAAAATTTGGTATGCGCGAAGCGGCACCAAACGGATACGAATACGAATATGAATTTGATGTCACCTTGATCGCCGTACCTCGTATGAGCACCAACCCTTCAATTTCAAATAAATTAACTTTAAGTGTTTTCTCCCATACAAAAAAAACTTAAATCTTTTTTTCTCACGCGTGGTGTTACTAATACCTTCCATACGTTAATATTATATAAAGGTATGTATACCAGACACATTGCAATTTTTTGTTTTTAATTTCCTGACTTTAGTTTCTATGAGTATGGAGCTCGATTTTCAGACCACTGTGCTCCGTGAGCAAGCTCCGTTGAGAATGCTCCGGGTTGCCAGACGGGCGTGCATAACCAGTTTGATGGCTTTGATGGCAAAAACGTTCCCAGGCGTGTTCAATTTAGTTGATTGGGACTTAGTAATTATCGCCCTTTTGGTAGAGGAAGAGGAACATTGAAGAATATGTAAATTAAATGTCATAAAATGAGAAGAACAGTATTGGTAGTAGAAATGTGGCAACAAAAATTAATTTTTTTTTTCTACTTCGCTTGTTTCGTCTCAGAAAGTCAGAACCACAGACACCTACCAGGGTCGCGAGATTTGTTCGAAAGAGATATCGTGACCCTAGCACATGGGCAACTGAAGGAACACGGGTGAGTTTTAGTCAGTAATAGTCTGATAACGCCCTCCCGCTCCGCCCAAGAGCGGAAGACGTCATTTGATGATTTCCCACCCACAAAAAAGATAAATGTACCTTAGGCGAATATTACAATTTGTGTTAGAATTTATTAAAATAGGTTTCCCATTTCTCGAGATATTCTTTCCCAAGCATTGGCTTTTAACATCCGATCGCTGTATATTGGACTCGATATATTGTACAAACATTCAAAACGCTGCACCAAACCGACCAAATTTTCTTCGTCCATGGTTTCCATCTGACGCCGGCCGCGCCGTAGGTAGTAAACACACGCCCGTCCAGACAATTTTCTCGATGCCATAACACTGAGCGCGGGCGGTGGCGCGCGGCAGGTGGTCGCGTCTTGTAAGCTCGAGCAATGTCGAGCATTAAGTTTGGACGTGTGTTCAATTTTGCAATGTATGGAATTGTCATAAGATAAATTTTTCATTAGTCTCAGAAAATGATCTGCTCTGGTCTGCTCTTGGTGTGCGCTGACGCTTAGTCACTACACTATGGACGCAAAGGCGCGTTTCAAATGTTTGTAATTTCGCGCCCGTCGTCGTAACCGCGCTAGGCTCGCAATGTGGACGAACACTTAGGGCCGAGTCACACCGAAATGGCAGCGGCCGCTGGCGGCCTCGCGCGCGGCTGGTATCTTCTTGACTAGTTTAGACCACAGAGAAATGGTGCGCTCAGTGAATGTTGCGGCGGGGGCGCACTGTGGAACGAAAATCGCCTCTAGAAGATTTAGGGATTTCAATTTGCAAGTGCCGGATTTTTTGCCGGTTTTCGCTTCTTTTAGTTATTACTTTATTCAAAAATGATACTCGAGTTAATTCTACACAAAAACGAAGGAATTATAATTTTTTTACGAAAAATTTGTATGAAGCTAGTATGAAAAAGTTAATTATCTCGTAAACAGCCAAGAAAACCGTAATATCCTCACAGATGGTTATAGTACTAATTATTTATGATTTTTTGGCATATGTCATATAACGGTCATCGCTGCTTATTTTTTTTTTTTAAATCGTCAAAATATTTTTATTTATTTTTACATGAAACGGTTTCTTTTAGTGACTAAATTAAGATCATTGTTAATTATGAAGAATTTTATGGACCCAAATATTAAGAATATTTAAAACGAGATAAATATTTAAAAAAATAGAAAAAAATAAATCGAATATTATTCATTTTCCCTATCTTTGTCGTTGTCGGACTCCAATTCTGAGTCAGAATCCAGATTGGATATATCTAAAAACTCGAACTCACTTTCCTGAAACTGAATTAAGTCTAAGAGTTTCAGCAAAAAAGCTCTGCTTTCTCTTGGCATCTATCTTAGGCCTTTGTGCACTTAGGAAAGGATCCGAAGAAATAACAAGCATATTTAAGATATCTTGATTAGAATCTTGCCTGCTTCTTTTCCGCGAATGATGTTCCCGGAACCTCCTAAAATCTTTGTTTTGAGACTCTGAGGCTTCTTCCGAGAGAGTCCCAATCGGCACCATGTTATTAGTACTGCACTCTGTGGGGATAAGGGCCTCAATTTCATCATCCATTTGTCTTTTGAGACCAATGACAACTGCTTCGCTCTCCTTTACAAAAGTAAACTGAACTGGACGGCAATACAAAGTTGAGCATGGTTTTGGGTTCGTCCATACAGTATTATCTCCATCTGTCAGTTTTAGTGGCACCAAGGAGGTCATGAAAATGCTTGCATCATCTTGCTGACCCTCCATTTTCTGCTTGTATCGGCTTTGGTTGGAAAAACCATCAAATCCCCACTTGGATATCAGCTTTAGCGGCTTATTTTGCACATTGGCATAGTCAAAGACTTTGAAGGATCCTCGTCACCGTGATGTCAAATAAAGCTTGAAGTGTAATCCTAGCCGAGGAATCCGTAACTGACACTGATTGCTTCGGAGGGTAGCAATCAAGCTTAGTTTGTTGCACTTTATAGTAGGATGGATAAATATACTTAGCACCTTCCCGAATGGCAGCCTCTCGCAAAGTAATACATTGCCACTTTGACAGTTTTAGTGAAAGAAGCAATCCAAGTGCTTTCTCTGGTGTAAATATGACTGTTTTCACTGGTTTCTTAAGCGTTTCTTTAATTTTTACGGCTGATTCAGGATTATTCATCATGTATTCGATCACAGATGCGATATCCTCATGTCCTTCTTCTTTAAACGCGCTGCAGCTGCATATGCCAATTCACTGGAGTTTTCGCCTGTATGATCATCAGATCTTCTCTTTTTCTGTTTACTTCCCAAATCTTCGAATGGTTTTCGGCACCTTTTTGTCATAGTTCCAACGGAAGATGATGACGACGGACGGTTCTTGAGAGTAGAGTCTGATCGTGCTCTTGGTATCTCATCAACAGTTGGTTCTTGACTAACTAAAGTTTGCACACAACTTGGCCAATCGATATTTGCCTGCAGCCAATTTCCGTACAGTCTTCTTAAGTGATCAAGGAATCGGTTGGATTTCTGCCACCTCTGTAAAGCAGCTCACGTGAATTCCCGACAAAATTCTTTGAGAGTTACTCGATCTTCGGCAGAAAGGCAATCGCCTATGCGGGATACAACTGCACCAAACAATACTTCATGATTAAATGAAGTACTCTCACTTTTTAGAAGAACAAACAAGTCTAAATTGGTGATTAAACTTTCCATTTTAAGATGTTATAGTCGCAGAGCAAAAATTTGGTGTTAGCAGTTACACAGTTGTGAACAATCTAAATTATAAAGCAAAATGTTAGCGCTTTTGTTGCAAAACATCGATAGTTAGTTAACTACCCTCATTAGAGTTTTAGAAGATGTGCTAATGAAAATTTATAATCGTCAAAAACATTTCTTAGTACTCAACACAACTAATCAACAAATTAGCTTACTTATCAGAAATCATTAACAATAATTTAATCACCTATTCAGACTTATTAGAAGACTCAATCATTGTAATTACTTAATCACTTATTTTCAGACTCACTAGAAGCCTAAACCATTTGTTATTTTGGTTGTATGTAAAGTTTTAAAACTCATTTTGTATTGATAAATATCTAGCTCAAACATAGTTGTCTAAGTGTGGATGTACTATAAACCTCTGACTACTCCTTCGGGAATATAGGGGTGATGCTATTTTATGTTACATGTTGTTAAAAGTCTGTTCCTCAACTTAAACACTAAAAGGAACCGTTGCATATGTAAAAATAAATAAAATATTCTAACGATTTAAAAAAAAAAATCAGCAGCGATAACCGTTATATGACATATGGCAAAAAATCATAAATAATTAGTACTATAACCATCTGTGAGGATATTACAGTTTTCTTGGCTGTTTACGAGATAATTAACTTTTTCATACTAGCTTCATACAAATTTTTCGTAAAAAAAAATATAATTCCTTCGTTTTTGTGCAGAATTAACTCGGGTATCATTTTTGAATAAAGTAATAACTAAAAGAAGCGATAACCGGCAAAAAATCCGGCACTTGCTAATTGAAATCCCTAAGTCCACCGCCGCCGTCCGTCCGCTCGCGTCACCGCGGGCGGCCTCGCGACCTTTTCAAGCTTTTCAAGCGATACTGGTATTTTATGAAGATGCGCGCCCCAGTTATGAGCGGTTAAGTATGTAGTTAAAGTTTAAAATTATTTCACACTGAAAGTGCTCGCCGCGTCGCTGCCGGCCGCTGCCATTCCGGTGTGACCCGGCCCTTACTCTTGCGGATATCGCAAGTGAATAGCGTAAAAATGAGGGGAGATAGCACAGAGCCCAGCGCTGAAAGACTCCTGCACGAATATGGTGGGGGGAGGATATTGCTCGATGCGATAGCGAAAGGTGCGGTTCGATAGTCTTGTAGCATGAGCACGAGACGCTCTGTCCGAGTTGGTACACCTTGTATATTAGCCGTTGTGCCAAACTTAGTCGAACGCTTTCGCTATGTCGAAGAATACAGCACCCGTCATCATACCACGTTCCAGTACCAGTGTACTAGTTGGACACACGAGTGTTGGGTTCAAAAACCGAACTGCTCATTGGGAATGAAGCCCTTTGTCTCAGCGTAATCTCTGAGTCGCTTGTAAATATGTCTCTCAAAGATCTTACCGAGGACATTAAGCAAACTGTTGGAGCGATAGCTCGTGGGCTCGGCCTTAGGCTTGTGGCGACACAGTACCTGTACCCATTACCTTACCACCGAAGCTTACCATATACCTGCGAAGCAATTACCACATACCACTAACCCAATTACCTTAGTCCAAAGGCTTGCCGAGCTTGGGGATGCCAGTGACTGTGGCTTCCTTTCAGGCTTACGGGAATATGTTATTACTCAGGGCTCCATTAAAGATAGTGGTCATGAGCATGATCAGGTGCGCTTGTGCCGCGTCGATGCTTAACATCCTATTTCTTTGTGTCAAAACGTACTCGTCTTTTTCAAGACGATTGTTTTACTGTTTCTTGCAGAATGTCAAAAACATGGTAATGTAACTGGTTCGGTTGTATGTGGTAATTGGTTTGATGGTTTGTGGTAACTGGTTCGGTGGTGTGGTAAAATTAATTGCCACTAGCAATTCATAAAACAGATCGTATGTACAGTCAGTGCCCTGCATTACCTGACCCTCCTACACAGAAGAAATGAGGAAGAGGGGTCAGGTAATGCCGGGCAATGACTGTAATAGACGCGTGTGCGCGACGCCGACTTCGTATATATTGCTTTTACTGAACTGTATGTGTAGTAGTGTCTGCGTGGTAGGGGCGAACTGGAGACAGTGGGTTTCATTTCATAGTCATTTTCAACAACTGAGTATATCTCCTTCTTTTTTATATCTATGTAAATGTTTATATTGAAACTACACTCGTTATTGCATGGGTACAATATAATAAAAATATAAACATTATTATAAAAATATAGACAATACTATAACATGTCAATATTAATAGCTACAACAATATGATTTCCACCTTACTTACAAAAGTATACTTATGAACAGTTTAACTGTTTCTATATACTTATTTTGTATTTTAATAATTATACAGGAAAAAATTTTAACCAGTGCGCAAAATTTTTTTGGTGGTTCGGTATCAGTAATAGAACGCATTTCGATTATTTATTCAATACTTTTTTTTAATTTTTATCCGACCTTAAACCAGTAAACTGTGGACACCCTACATATTTCGTAATATGATATTGACAATAGTAATAGGTCAGTAACCGCGCGACGGCGTAGGTACTTCGAAATTCTTAGAATTTTGACAGATCGAACATTTGGTAGGTACTAATAGGTCAGTAACCGCGCGCCGGCGTAGGTACTTCGAAATTCTTAGAATTTTGATCGATTGAACAGGTGGTCGGTCGTTCACCTTCGCTGCGGCGCCGCGCGCAAGTTACCATAAAAACCAGTTTCAAAATAAATATCTTTCGTTAACGATAACTTACTTTTTTGTGTACTAACATATATCAAAATAAAAATTGCATGATTATTATAACTCGTTTAAGTTTCATTTGTTAAAATTTGCGCACTGGATAAAATCTTACCCTGTATATTTTTAGCACCAAACAACCTTTTATACTAACAAAGTGTTTACACAAATTGAACAAGTACCTTACTTCTACTAAACAACCTTTGTTTTGGCTCATAGTCTGACCCGTCGGATGTAAGGCAGCGCAGCACTACTATTACTCGCTGTCTCCCATTATTATTTTCAGTGCATCGTCATTATTCTTATTTTTCTGTCTTCCCTTATGATTGGATACAGCTACAACGATGCTTATCTAACACAATAGTAGTTTACAATCGCTACACAGTTACCTACCAGGTACCTAAGCGCTTGCAGATCGTCCAGCATCAAAAGATTTTTATTTTGCGGGTAAATGGAGATACAAATTTTAATCAGAGAACTACTGTTCATACGCACTATACATCAGGGCCTGTTAAAAGTTTCAGTACAATGATCAGCTGTGACAATAGCACATTATTATGTATAACTACACTTACTCATACAACAGTTCCGTCACAGATACAGTGTAAATACCCAATGTGAAATATGTTTTGTGGATACACATTATTACAATATTAACGAATAAGATTGTAGTTGTTAGAGAGTAGATAGAGCGTTTCTTCAGCAGCGTACTTAACAATACCATATTCATTACATTTCGCTCTGGGGGCACATTCTCAATACTTAACCTGATATACCCTTTATTGAGTTCGCCTCGCTCGCTCTTGCAACCCAGGTCCTCGCACTTTCTCTTTGTTTCTTTCAATAGAAAGAGACAAACTGGCGCGCACACACACACACACACTTCTTTACATATTATAAAATAAAGTCACTTCGCTGTCTGTCTGTCCCTATGTATGCTTATTTCTTTAAAACTACGCAACGGATTTTGATGCAAGTTTTTTTAATAGATAGAGTGATTCAAGAGGAAGGTTTATATGTATATAACATGCATAATATAGTAAAGAAACGTTGATAATTTTAGAGGTTTCTAATATGATGTCATAAATAAACACATTTTTTTGCGCTTACATTGCGAACGCTGGCTGAACCCTACGAAATAGCGCAAAATAATGCTCTACAGTATTGTACACCTTAAAAAGTTCTACAAAAAAGTCCGCGATGGTATATGTCTAACTCTTAGGGATAACCCATAATAACCATTTTTATCCTTTACTTTTTACGAGAAATAATGGCTTATTTATGAATGCGATTTTAAGCAATACAGCATTAATCCTTATGCAATTAAGTACCTTAAATAAATTGTACATTTCATGTAGATCAAAATTGCCCTTTACAGCATATCATTAAAATGAATATTTTAGAAGATATCAGAAGTTATAATAAATAGCCGCAGAGCGGCTAGCGGGCCTTCCCGCGTCCGGCCGGCAGGATTAGGAGGATTGGAATATTGTAATTCATATTACTTTGGCTTCATAGTAAATGCGAATATCATGTGTGTTCGAAGTACTCAAAATAAAGCTAATTGTATTATTCCAAGTAAGAGACCGTTAAATATGGCTTAGATGTTTAGATTTTTGGATGGATTTGGATTTTTGGTTATCCTGGATACTTACCATATAGGATACTTTATGCCATCGTACATATCCCGCGGGATATTTTCCAACCTCCACGCGGGCGAAGCCGCTGGCAAAAGCTAGTATATTATAATAATATGTGGCTTTCCGCGCATAAAGGTACCAGTAGGGAGATATTGAGTTAAGGCCGGATGTAGAATCAAGAAGAGTCCTTTTATTATGCTGATAACAAAAAAAAAAAAAAAAATCCTAACACTTTTTTTGTAACAGACATCCAAAGTTGAAATTCTGAAAAACTAGTTTTGAGAAAATGGAGTTTGAAAGTTAAGGTTACAAAAAAACAATGTTCTACTCTTGACAATACCTGGCTAACGCCCAACACATTATATATGCATCAATGTATCACTAACGTAACCGATACTGTACTGCCAATATAGAAATAGTATTAAAATTAAATAACTCAACATAATAATTATGAAAATATCGACATTTTATAAGACCTACCGACATCTGGTACCTTTTTACTAAACAAGTTTTTTTTTTTAATGTGCTTAGTAAAAATGTTGTCTGTAGATGTTAATTGTAGCAAATTTGTTATAAAACAATAATCAGTAAAAATCACAAAATGCCATATTTTCACCCGATTTTACAAAACGCAAATAACTCGGAAAATAAATGACATCTGGTACCTTCATGCGCGGAACGCCACATATCGTCGTTGCGACTTTAAGACCTCTTATGTGTTAAATTCAACTTTATGTGAAAATCGATATAAACCACTGAAAAAAAAATATCTATACTAATATTATAAAGCTGAAGAGTTTGTTTGTTTGTTTGTTTGATTGAACGCGCTGATCTCAGGAACTACTGGTTCGAATTGAAAAATTCTTTTTGTGTTGGGTAGCCTATTGATCGAGGGAGGCTATAGGCTATATAACATCACGCTACAACTAAGAGGAGCGGAGCAGTAATGAAAAATGTTGCAAAAACGGGGAAAATTTATTCCTTTTGAGAGTTTCCGTTGCGTGCGCTGCGTAAACGGTTAAAGTAACTCAAAAATCATGTATGACGGAATTGTTCCTTTGAAAAAGTTTTAAAAAAAAGTCCGCGAGAGCATATGTCTATATTTAAAGGTTGACTCACTATAACTCAAAAGGTGCGAGCAGCACCGAAAAATGGACGAAAACTAGCAGGCAAATCGATGCGACGGGAAGGGTTAGGGGAGCAAAAATTTGACGCGGACGAAGTCGCGGGCAGAAGCTAGTGTATAATAAAACCAACTACAACAAAAAGTATAGGTATCAGCCATATGATTTCCGGCTTTTTATTTTGCTATTGTTAGTTGAAATTAAAAGTAGTATGATAGTAAAAAAAAGAAAAACAAACGCGTAAAAAATTGATTTTGCCAAGTGACACATAAGAGGTCTTAAAGTCGCAACGACGATATATGAGTGTGTATGCGTGCCAGTATCAAGTGAGGCATTTACTGACGGGGTTCCCCCGAATGCACGCGGTTTTTCTTTCATAGTTATTCCTGAATGTCATTGAATCCCGAAACAGCATAGATACTGGATTATCGGATGGAGGATCCCAGAATATATTCTGGATCCGCCTTTGATCGACGTCTCCGTTGGTATGCTTTACACTCACGTATTCACTAAACGAAAGGAATGCTAATAAAATACATCACATAAGGTATGTAGAACTTAAAAGACTAGAGCTGGAATAGCTCGCGACCTACATTTGTTCGCCATTGTGGTACACAAGAAGGTCTAGATACAGTCAGTCGTAGTCCCGGCGCAGGAGCGGCTAGAAGTGCATGACGTTAGTGGGCGCGTAGGTCTCGCCCTCGCCCAGCGGCGACTGGTCGGGCGCGCGCAGCGGCGGCGGCGGCGTGACGTCACTGCGGCCGCCCGTCTTGCGCAGCACGCGCAGCTCCGTGATGCGCATGGCGCGGTCCACCGACTTGCACATGTCGTACAGCGCCAGCGCCGCCACGGCGCAGCCCGTCAGCGCCTCCATCTCCACGCCCGTGCGGCCCGTGGCGCGCGCCTCGCACGTCACCGTGAGCGCGCCGCCGCCCGCGCACTCGCCGGGCGGCAGGCGCACGCGCACGCGCACCACGTCCAGCGCCAGCGGGTGGCACAGCGGGATGAGGTCGGCCGTGCGCTTGGCGCCCATGGCGCCCGCCAGCTGCGCCACGGTGAGCGCGTCGCCCTTGGGCAGGCGCGCGTCGCGCAGCAGGCGCAGCAGACGCGCACTCACCTGCAGCTGGCACTCGGCCGCGGCCGCGCGCGCCGTCACCGCCTTGCCGCCCACGTCCACCATGCGCGCGCGGCCCTGCGCGTCCAGGTGCGAGAACGGCCCGCCGCCCTCCTCGTCGTCCTCGGGCGGCGGCCGCGAGCTATAGGCGCGCGCGGCGGGCCTGCCGGCGGGGCTCGGCGGCGGCGCCAGGCCGCCCAGCCCCGCCAGCCCCGCCAGGCCACCCGGCACCGTCAGCCCTACTAGGCCGCCCGGCCCCGCCTGCCCCGCCGGCGCCCACAGCGGCACGCGCGGCGTCGGCGAGCTCCGCGCTGTGAACGTGTCCACATCACAAGGAGGCGCGCGGGGCAGGGCGCGGGGAGCGCTAGCCGCCGATGAGGATCATCGGTCGGTTCTCCATGGTGGCCAGATTCTCCATGCCTAAAAATACACGTCGAACGAGGAACTCACCGAGCTGGCTACCGGCGCCTAGCGCATATCGACCCCGATAGGTGACACCTCCGATTACGTGCTACGAGTCAACACGACACTATACAAATCATAAGCTTCTCCTTAAGGTGAAAGCTCTAGGCTACCTACCCCGCGAAATTTAAATTTTCCTATGAATATTGACGTCTTGAAACTGACTCGTTAATCAATCAACTCAGCCTGCCTATCGCAGCCCCTTTACATAACATAGGCCTCTCCCAGGCTACGCCACATCACCCTGTACTCTGGTTTTCGAATCCGGTTTGTCCCAGCCACTTCTTCAGAGAAATTCCGAACATATATCGATCCAATATTTCATAACAGTCGTCTTAAAAAACGAAGTTATTTCTGTTAAATGTATGCACCATGTTACTCAAAATGACCATAGCTACCTAATTTAGAATTACGTAACATTTTCTGAATAGAATCGTGCTTTAGCTTTTCTCATAGGTGTGGTAGAACAGCTATAGCGTGCGGGAGGTACCTGCATGGCGCGCCTTCTTGTTGTGCAGCGCGGCGCGCACCAGCTGCAGCAGCTGCGCGTCCGACGCGCCGCCGCGCACGCGCTCGCGCAGAGACACCTCCGCCGCGCCGAACAGGCACACCTGCGCGCACGCCGGTATTACTGTACTGGCCGGAAGTAGCCACGGATTGGCTTCCGAATGGCAGAAGCGACGTCGCGGTAGCTCGGTAGGCCCACACAATGAAAACGTGACAAGTTAGACTCCTTTCTAAACGGTGGAGCCAAATTGCAAAAGAGATAGAAAAATGGAAAGACGGAAGGTGGAGGCCTTTGCCCTGCATTGGGAAGCAACAGGTTCTCTGATCTATAATAGTACAAGAGCACGTACACGATGCAGTAGTTTAGACGGCCTCGTCCCGCTCACCTTGAGGTTTCCGTCGGCGGTGAGGCGCAGGCGGTTGCAGGAGGCGCAGAAGTGCTCCGTCATGGACGAGATGAAGCCCACGCTGCCGCGGTAGCCCGGCGCGCGCCACACCTGTGGGCCGAGCGGGCTCAGTTCATCAGTTGTCACTTTCTGTCTAATTTCGTATGCCAATGCTAAATCATTATTTTATTTCTGTAAATTTTTACATGAGTTTGATGAAGCCCAAACCATACACGGTAAAACAATTAATGGAATACCCCTTGTGCATGTCAAAAAGACTTTTGACAGTGACGATCATTGAAAGAAGGAATACCGTGTATTGGGATTTGGGACACAGTTCCTAAAATACAAAATACAATAACAGAGTAAGAAAGAGCATTGTTGGTCCAGTGGTTACAACTACGACTTACGAATAATAAATAGGTCGTGAGAGCAAACCAAGCAAGCGCTTTACTGTGTGTAAATGATTGCACCACGATTACCACTGCCCTCAAAACGGTCAAGGAAAACATCGTGAGGAAACCGGCATGTCTTAGAACCATTAATTCGAAGACATGTGACATCTACCAACCCGCACTGGGCTCGCGTGGTGGATTACGGCCCATTCCCTCTCACCAAGAAGAGGCCTGTGTCCCAGCAGTGGGAACATTATCGGCTGTTGATGATGATGATGACTGGGGTTATCGGTAGTCCGAAGACAGGGCGAGGATACGGTAACCTTGGAGTAAAGGCCACCTATTTAACTTCCGCGAAAGTGATCAGCTCTCCCAAGGACCTCACAAGCAGCACTGTGGATATCAGTAGTGTGTCGACACGGGTAACGTATCTTGTACTGAAACTCACTGACAGGTACTTCCTGAAAGTGATACAGGTATATGCGCCGACTTCGGCATGCTCTGACGACACAGCCGAGGCTATGTACCAAGATATTGCCAAGGCAATACACAGTAAAACACAGGCCCACTACAAAGTTTTTATGGAGGAGTTCAATGCCAAAGTGGGAGTACAAGAACGCAGCGAATCGAAAGTCGGAGCATTCGGTTTGGCTCGAGCGCATGCGCGGCGAGGGCGGCGCGGTACGGCACCAGCTTGCAGTGGTCCCACTTGTTGTGTAAGTGCGCGTGTGGTGTACGTACGGTGGCGGTGTCGTTGGGCCGGGGCGGCGCGGTACGGCACCAGCTTGCAGTGGTCCCACTTGTTGTGTAAGTGCGCGTGTGGTGTACGTACGGTGGCGGTGTCGTTGGGCCGGGGCGGCGCGGGCTCCAGCGCGTGCGCGGCGGTGGCGGCGCGCAGGGCGGTGCGGTACGGTACCAGCTTGGAGTCGTCCCACTTGTTGCCCGAAAACGGCATGAACTCGATGAACCTGCCGACACACACCACGTTACCGATGTCACGACCACGCATTCTAGCCAATTCTAATTGTATCCACTTACCTAACTTCTACGTCGCGGTCTCGTGTATATTCCACAAAATCACAGATTTCATCATCGTTGAAACCTGAAATAAAGTCCAAATGATTTTTATGGCACCAATCTGATCTGTGTACCGAAAATGACGTCTATAAAGAAGATATGTTCGAATAGTGTTTGTTTGCTGACGATGGGTACCTTTCATGAGCACGACGTTGATCTTGACAGGCGAGTAGCCCAGCTGCAACGCCAGGTCCACACCAGCGAGCACACGGGACAGCCCCTGCACACGCGTCGAATTATATATAACCACCTTCATTAGGCGAAAGCGCCAAGGTATAGGTGTACCAGAATCTTATGACAAAAATGGTAAAAAAAATGATATCAGCAACACTGGGGAGATTGGATTAAAACGTTTTGATACTTGATTTATTTTTCGTTAAAAATTCATATCTTTACACTTTTTGTTTACACAGTAAGTGTAAGGGATATGCACTATTTTACAATAGTGCAGTTTATTCAACAGTGGTGTTTGATTACTGGTATTTTTCTATGAGCTGATGGGATGATTGGGACCTATCTACTTGCGGCCTTCTCTGGGCAAAGGTACAAAGGCTTTACGCACTATGAGCAAGCTCTATCACAGTCTAACTTCTTCTTACTTTTAGCCCCAAACCATGAGTGACCAAAATTAAGATATTTTTTAATAAAGAACGAGATATTATATCTGGATATTAATACAATGGATCAAAATCAACCCATTCACTATAATATACTTTATTTACACAGCAAAGAAGAATGAAAATGGTTTTTCGCTTTGTGATTAGTTTTCCAGTTTGGTTAGGGCATTGCAAGGATGAATCGACCTGATTGCCCGTTAAGAAAAATGATTCCGTGCTTTGGAGGGCACTTTAAGTCATCGATCAAGGTAGTGGTCGTTGCATGAGCCACGTCAGACGCCTTTAGGCGGCTCATATGAATCTGACACCAAGGCTTCTGCCTTCACGTTAAGCAAGCAAGCAACTATGAAGAACTTGAAAATGTTTCCAAGAACTCCACTTGCACATTTTCTTCTTCATCATGATGAGGATGATGAAGACCGGATGTATTTATAATAAATCGCACTTCCTGCCTCTTAACCACTCTGTCCTGTTTATTGAAATCGTTTTCCACTTTTATGACATGTTCACAACTTTTTTGTCATTCATCTGCCCCAATTTGAGAGACAGCTTCTTCGGTTAATGATTTAATATCTATCACTTGCCGGCCTTACATTTTTTTTGCTTACTTTTTGTTTCATTATGCCCCAAATCACTTTATGGGATTGAGTGTACAATGATACGGTGGAAGCCCCAAAACTTCGTGACCGAGTGATTTTAAAATTTCATCTATTTCATACTGTGTATTAGCAAATCTGCTCTATTTTAATTGTTTAATGTATTTATTGTAAAAATGTGTCCCTTTTTATTAATAAACAATTTTATTATTATTTCCTTTATTAATTTGTAAACTCTTATAAATTATATTTTTAAATATTAGTACAGAAACATATAAAAACATTTAAAAATATAAAAAATAGTAGCCCACCGGTATCGGGAACAGGGTCCAAGCTACCGGCGGTCAGGGCTCCAGAGAGAGGAACCTCCTGACAATGCGAGCCGTGTCCAGAAGTACCGCTTTCTGAATCAAGCCCTTGACCCAGCTGCCTAACGAGAGCCTCTTTAGATGTTGATCGAGGCTCTTGGCTATCAAGCCATTGGCAGTGACGACTATCGGCACAACGATTGCTGAGTCCACATCCCACATGTCGACAACCTCACGAGCCAAGTCAAGATACTTGATCTGCTTATCTTTCTCAGCTTTCACGAGGTTCTCGTCATGTGGGACCGTTATGTCAACAATCATTGTGCGCCGCTCTACTCGATCCACCACCACTATATCAGGCTTATTTGCTACAATAGTCCTGTCAGTGATGATGGATCGATCCCAGTACAATGTGATATTTCCATTTTCGAGAACTGGGTCGGGCACATACCTGTAGTACGGCACTTCTGATTCCACAAGGCTGTATTTAAGAGCAAGTTGCTGATGGATAATCCTGGCTACTAGGTTGTGTCTATGCAAGTATTCTTCGTTAGCTAGACGAGAACACCCGGAGATTATGTGCCTAATTGATTCCCCTGGACGGTGGCATGCCCGACAGATGTCAACCGTGCCGTCTTTCACAATAAATCTCCGGTAATTGTTCGTCATCATAACTTCGTCCATAATTGCACAGACAAAACCTTCGGTTTCCCCAAAGAGGTCACCGAAACGCAGCCAGGCTACGGACGCTAGTATATCTACATCGGGTCCATGTAGGGCCCGGAAAAAGCGTCCGTGGAGCTCCTTACTCTGCCATACTTCCATGCGTTCATTGGTGTCAAGTATTACAGGTTTGCGCCAGTTCTCGTTAGCCAAGGAGAGCGGGGTGAGGCCCTTGTCAACCGCCACCACATCTCGATGCATCCCCACGTCGGTTTCTAGGAAATATTCCCTGAGACTGCATATCTCGCGATTGTGGAGAGTCTTAGCGTTTAAAAAGCCTCGACCTCCACACTTTCGCGGGATATACAGCCTCATTACCGATGACCGTGGGTGATGCATTCGATATGCAGTCAGCAGCGTACGGACCCTCCTATCCAGGGCGTCTAGTTCGGTTTGAGTCCATTTGAGTATGCCGAAAGAGTACATCAAAACCGGCATGACCCAACCGTTGAAGGCGCGCACCTTGTTTCCGCCTGATAGAAGACTATTAACTACTTTCTTCAGGCGGCCAAAGAAGCGCTCCTTCAACGATTGCTTCATGTCAGTAACATTGATGCCCAACGCTTCCGACATACCCAAATACTTATAGGTTTCGGATGCGGAGAGGGCTCGGAGGCTTATGGAATCCGAGAGTTGGGTTCCCGCGGATTCCACAATCTTCCCTCGCTTTACATGCATGACCGCACATTTGTCCACACCAAATTCCATCCTGATGGCGCTACTGAAGGTTTAAGTTACCTTCAGTAGCTCCATTAGTTGAAAATTGTTGGGAGCAAAGAGTTTAAGGTCATCCATGTAAAGGAGGTGAGATATAACCTGACCACCTCTCCTCAACCGATAGCCTATACCTGAATCCTCAAGCAGTGTGCTCAGAGGATTCAGGGCTAAGCAGAACCAAAGCGGACTCAAACTATCACCCTGAAATATGCCTCGCTCGATCCTTATCGGTTCGCTGTTCCTTTGGATATTTCGACATCCTGGATAGCGAAGGACCGTCCTCCACTGCCCCATACATGAAATCAGGAAGGTGCGCAGAGTTGCATCAACTTTATACAACTCCAGCACCCTCTTGAGCCATGTATGTGGCACCGAGTCATAGGCCTTCTTATAATCTATCCAACATGTCGACAGATCCTTTCGGGAACGGCGAACCTGTTGGCTAATGGCCATATCAATGAGGAGCAGCTCCTTAGTACCGCGAGACCCGTTCCTACATCCATTTTGAGAGACAGACATGATGGAGTTGGTGTCAATATGATTGTACATTTTAGCTCTCAAAATGGATGTAAGAACTTTATAGACCGTCGGCAAACACGTGATCGGTCTATAATTTTTGGGTTCCGCGGTACTACCTGATTTGTGGAGCAGGTGGGTAATTCCTGTTGTTAGGAACTGGGGTAGCGAACCAGACTCCAATGCAGTCTGGTACTGAGCCGCCAAGCGAGCATGCGATCCAATGAACCATTTGATCCAGAAGTTGTGCAGCCCGTCCGGCCCTGGAGACTTCCAATTGGGCAATGGACGGACTGCACGAGCTACGTCTTGGGGGCAGATGGTAACAGCCCCCATTTCTGGTATTGGATCGCAGGCTCGCTCGACTTCTCGAGCCCAGTCCCCTTCGGTGTGACTGACAGGCACCGACCAGATACTGCGCCAAAAAGAACACATGGCATCATTATCCGGCAGGTGCGCGTCCACCACACCTTGGACCGGTCGCTCCCAAGCCCTATAAACCCACCTTTCATCACTCTGGAAGGTGCGGTTCTGAGTATATCGGTCCACTCGCCGCTTATACCTACGAATACGGTTTGCCCATGCATATACTTTCTGCTTCAGGAAGTCTATGCGCTCTGTGACACGGGACATATAGTCCTGAGGGCCAATATCGGTCCCTGAGAACGCCCGCCTCACAAAGCGCATCACTCTAGGGCGAGTGCTGCCCTCCCTGAAGCAGATTAGTTTGCCGATGAGGGCTCTGGCCCCAGCAATACGACGCTCAATTCTGCACTGCCAAGCTGGTACGGCTGGTTTCGGTCGTGTAGCTCTAGAGTCATTAGGGAATTTGACGTGAGCTACACGACATGCAGCTACAGCCGCGCAGTACAGAATCGAATGAGTATCGGTGAGGTCTTCGCAGTCATCAAAGTAGTTTGACAACTGCGAATCCAAAGCCGCCACCAGTGCCCTATTTTTGTTATGCATGGGCAAACGAGGTAAGCGTGGTCTAAGTTCGGGAGTCATGAACCGATATTCCTGAATCGCACACTCCAAAGCGCTCCTCAATTCATCATTGCAATGGGTACTTACGTTTGTAGCCCTGTCATCCCATCCCTCGTCAGCATAAGTTGTGGTAGGCTGCGCTGGTACTGCAGCAGTCTGCGGCGTGGGGGCGATAACATGGCTACTCCGCATTTCATTACGCAAGCGATCAAGTACAGTGTCATCCAACATACGATGACTTTGGATGACCCGCACCTGATCCGACAGTCGTTGTGCCGAAACGTTGACAGCTGGCTCAAGTACCTGAAACAGAGAGAGCATCCGAGCACGGTACGCGGTCAGATTGTTTCCCCCCTCTGTAGCCCCATAGTATGAGCGCATGACATTTTCATTGATGGATTGTGTCCATCTCATGCGCTGCACTCTTCCGCCGGGAGCTGGGACCCTATCAGAGGCCGGTGGGCCTCGAGGTCCTAAGCCGTCCGGCGGCCGGCGTCCTCCCCGTCGACGAGCAGGTGGTGGCGTCGTGGGCGGAGAGAAATACTCGTCACTCGAGCTCGACGCAACTGCCACGGCCGGTGTCTTCACAACGCCCGCAGTGGGGCTAGGTACCGGCGGCGGCGAGGCGGAGCTGAGCGACGAGTCCGGAGGTGGTGGGCGTGCGCGACGAGCCGCTGATCTTGTTAACATTTCGTCATGGTTTTTTCATTTTCTAATTATTGTAGTTCGGCGATGACATCTGTCATGTCACCCCCGATCCTGTAGTTTTTGGTTGGATTTATTTCATTTTGCTGCGATATAGTCTCTTTTTAATAATGATATTGTAATATTTTTAGGTCTAGGTTCACTGTAAAACCGAAATCTATTATAAATTTGGGTCAAAAATATTTTTACTATTTAAATTATATCTATTCGAAATGTGTGACGTCTTGTTCACGGTGTTGCCAGCTTATCTTATTATTCCCTTTATTCATTTTTACAGACATATAAATTATATTTTTAAATATTAGAATATAAAATAAAAACATTTAAAAATATAAAAAATAGTAGCCCACCGGTATCGGGAACAGGGTCCAAGCTACCGGCGGTCAGGGCTCCAGAGAGAGGAACCTCCTGACAATGCGAGCCGTGTCCAGAAGTACCGTTTTCTGAATCAAGCCCTTGACCCAACTGCTTAACGAGAGCCTCTTCAGGTGTTGGTCGAGGCTCTTGGCTATCAACCCATTGGCTGTGACGACTATCGGCACAATGATCGCTGAGTCCACATCCCACATGTCGACAACCTCGCGAGCCAAGTCAAGATACTTGATTTGTTTATCTTTCTCGGCTTTCACGAGGTTCTCGTCATGCGGAACCGTTATGTCAACAATTATTGTGCGCCTTTCTAGTCGATCCACCACCACGATATCAGGCTTGTTTGCAACAACAGTCCTGTCAGTGATGATGGATCGATCCCATACAGTGTGATATGGCCATTTTCAAGAACTGGGTCGGGCACATACCTGTAGTATGACACTTCTGATTCCACAAGGCGGTATTTCAGAGCAAGTTGCTGGTGGATAATCCTGGCTACAAGATTGTGTCTGTGCAAGTACTCTTCGTTAGCTAGACGAGAACACCCAGAGATAATGTGTCTAATTGATTCCCCGGGACGGTGGCATGCCCGACAGATGTCCACCGTGCCATCTTTCACAATAAATCTCCGGTAATTGTTCGTCATCATAACTTCGTCCATAATCGCACAAACAAAACCTTCGGTTTCCCCAAAGAGATCACCGAAACGCAGCCAGGCTACGGACGCTAGAAAATCTACGTCGGGTCCGTGTAGGGCCCGGAAAAAGCGTCCGTGGAGCTCCTTACTCTGCCATACTTCCATGCGGTCATTAGTGTCAAGTACTACAGGCTTGCGCCAGTTCTCGTTAGCTAAGGAGAGCGGGGTGAGGCCCTTGTCCACCGCGACCACATCTCGATGCATCCCCACGTTGGCTTCCAGGAAATATTCCCTGAGACTGCATATCTCGCGATTGTGGAGAGTCTTAGCGTTTAAAAAGCCTCGACCTCCACACTTTCGCGGGATATACAGCCTCATTACCGATGACCGTGGGTGATGCATTCGATATGCAGTCAGCAACGTACGGACCCTCCTATCCAGGGCGTCAAGTTCGGTTTGAGTCCATTTGAGTATGCCGAAAGAGTACATCAAAACCGGCATGACCCAACCGTTGAAGGTGCGCACCTTGTTTCCGCCTGATAGAAGACTATTAAATACTTTCTTCAGGCGGCCAAAGAAGCGCTCCTTCAACGATTGCTTCATGTCAGTAACATTGATTCCCAAAGCTTCCGACATACCCAAATACTTATAGGTTTCGGATGTGGAGAGGGCTCGAAAGTTTATGGAATCCGAGAGTTGGGTTCCCACGGATTCCACAATCTCCCCTCGCTTTTCATGCATGACTGCACATTTGTCCACACCAAATTCCATCCTGATGGCGCTACTGAAGGTTTTAGTTACCTTCAGTAGTTCCATCAGTTGCAAATTGTTGTGGGCAAAGAGTTTAAGGTCATCCATGTAAAGGAGGTGAGATATAACCTGACCACCTCTCCTCAACCGATAGCCTATACCTGAATCCTCAAGCAGTGTGCTCAGAGGATTCAGGGCTAAGCAGAACCAAAGCGGACTCAAACTATCGCCCTGAAATATGCCTCGCTCAATCCTTATCGGCTCGCTATTCCTCTGGATATTTCGACATCCTGGATAGCGAAGGACCGTTCTCCATTGCCCCATACATGACATCAGGAAGGCGCGCAGAGTTGCATCTACTTTATACAACTCCAGCACCCTCATGAGCCATGTATGTGGCACCGAGTCATAGGCCTTCTTGTAATCTATCCAACATGTCGACAGATCCTTACGGGAATGACGAACCTGTTGGCTAATGGCCATATCAATGAGGAGCAGCTCCTTAGTACCGTGGGACCCGTTCCTACATCCATTTTGAGAGACAGACATGATGGTGTTAGTGTCTATATGATTGTAAATTTTAGCTCTCAAAATGGATGTAAGAACTTTATAGACCGTCGGTAAACACGTGATCGGTCTATAATTTTTGGGTTCCGCGGTACTACCTGATTTATGGAGCAGGTGGGTAACTCCTGTTGTAAGAAACTGGGGTAGCGAACCAGACTCCAAAGCAGTCTGGTACTGAGCGGCCAAGCGAGCGTGCGATCCTACAAACCATTTTATCCAGAAGTTGTGCAGCCCGTCCGGCCCTGGAGACTTCCAGTTTGGTAACGGACGGACTGCACGAGCTACATCTTGGGGGCAGATAGTAATAGCCCCCATTTCTGGTATAGGATCGCAGGCCCGCTCGACCTCTCTAGCCCAATCCCCTTCGGTGTGACTGACAGGCACCGACCAGATACTGCGCCAAAAAGGACACATGGCGTCATTATCCGGCAGATGCGTATCAGCCACACCTTGGGTCGGTCGCTCCCAAGCCCTATAAACCCACCTTTCATCACTCTGGAAGGCGCGATTCTGAGTGTATCGGTTCACTCGCCGCTTATACCTACGAATACGGCTTGCCCATGCATAAACTTTCTGCTTCAGGAAGTCTATGCGCTCTGTGACACGGGACATAAAATCCTGAGGGCTGGTATCAGTCCCTGAGAACGCCCGTCTCACAAAGCGCATCACTCTAGGGCGAGTGTTGCCCTCCCTGAAACAGATTAGTTTGCCGATGAGCGCTCTGGCCCCACTAATACGACGCTCAATTCTGCACTGCCAAGCTGGTACGGCTGGTTTTGGTCGTGTAGCTCTAGAGTCACTAGCAAATTTGACGTGAGCTACACGACATGCCGCTACAGCCGCGCAGTACAGAATTGCATGAGTATCAGTGAGGTCTTCGCAGTCATCAAAATAGTTTGACAACTGCGAATCCAGAGCCGCCACCAGCGCCCTATTTTTGTTATGCATGGGCAAACGAGGTAAACGTGGTCTAAGTTCTGGTGGCATGGATCGATATTCTCGAATCGCACTCTCCAAAGCAATCCTCAATTCCTCATTGCACTGGGTACTTACGTTTGTAGCCCTGTCATCACTCCCCTCGTCAGCGTGACTTGTGACGTACTGTGGTGGGACCACAACAGTCTGCAACGGAGGTGCGATGACATGGCTAATCAGCATTTCATTTCGAAGGCGATCAAGTACAGTATCATCCAACATATGATTACGCTGGATGACCCGCACCTGATCCGATAGTCGTTGGGTTGAAACGTTGACAGTTGGCTCAAGCACCTGAAAAAGAGAGAGCATCCGAACACGGTACGCGGTCAGATTGTTTCCCCCCTCTGTAGCCCCATAGTATGAGCGCATGACATTCTCATTGATGGATCTTGTCCATCTCATGCGCTGCACACTTCCGCCGGGAGCTGGGACCCTATCAGAGGCCGGTGGGCCTCGAAGTCCTAAGCCGTCCGGAGGCCGGCGTCCTCTCCGTCGACGAGCAGGTGGTGGCGTCGTGGGCGGAGAGAAGTACTCGTCGCTCGAGCTCGACGCAACTGCCGCGGCCGGTGTCGTCACAGTGCCCGCAGTAGGGCTGGGTACCGGCGGCGGCGAGGCGGAGCTGAGCGAGGAGTCCGGTGGTGGTAGGCGTGCATTCCGTGCTACGGCTCTGGTCAACATTTCGTCATCGATTTTTCATTTTGTAGTTATTGTTTTTCGGAGATGACATCTGTCATGTCATCTCCTCTTCTGTAATTTTTGATAGAATTTTTTCATTTTGCTGTTATGTAGTCTCTTTTTGATGATTTTCTGATATTTTGTAGGTTTAAGTTCACTGTGAAACTGTAAACTTATAATAAAATGAGTTCAAAATTATTTTTACTATTTAAATTGTACTGATTGAAATGTGTGACGTCCTGTTGACACGGTGTCTTATTATTATTATTATTATACTTGGGTTCAGGCAAAGAACTCAGACGTACATAGAAGCACAGTTCTTAAGGATTATTCGTGCCGATTCTACTGGGGACATGTCCCCACGGTTAGTTCTCGCTTAGTGGCGCTGACGGCAGAATCATTCTCGCACTCACTCACTCTCGTATTCTCGCGCTCACTCACTCTCGTAGGCTCAAGCAACGAATTCAGATGCCGGCCCGTACCCCGCACCGCAGCGCGACTGCAGCGCTGCCCAAGCGGCTGTTTGGGTCGCCTTAAGTTTGTCTTCAAACCGGCCATAAGAACTGTGCTTCTATGTACGTCTGAGTTCTTTGGTTCAGGTAAGTTTTTTCTTACTGCTTCAAGTAATTGACATTTCCTCCAGTGATCATCAAAATTAATGATATTTGATTGGAGCCATTCCTTAATATCAGCAACACGGTTGGCTTGTGTAGGCGGTTTGTTCGGTTGAACAGAATGGTATTTCGCATTGTCCATTACAATTAGAGACGGCTTTCTAAGATTGGGAATCAACTTCTCTGTGACCCATTTCGTGAAGTTTTCCTGATTCATATCGTGATGATAGTCAGCAGATTTACTTTTTGACCTATTCACCAGGCAACAGTTTGGTACAAACCATTTTGTCCACCAACGTGAACAATGATTCATCGCGGCCCTTGGCCTTTGCTTTTGGATGGGCCTGCAATATCTTTGCTTTTTTTTTTCAAATAAACTAAATTGCTTACAAATCAGAGTAAAACGCAACCACCCTTTGTAAATAAATTTAACTGATCTTAGATACCTAGGTAACAAAGCGGCAACGTCGCACGCGCGCCGGAGCGCGGCGTGTGTTTTCTCGTGTCAAAAAAGCGGGCGGCCGGCGCGGCGGTGGCGCGGGCGGCGGCTTAGGGTCAGCGCACACCGAACTGCAAAATGCTCGCGCAAAATTTTGATTGCCGCCTGCATGCTCGAGCATGCCGCCTGCATGCTCGCGCATCTGTGAGCAAGCTCCGTTGACAATGCTCTGGGTTGCCAGGCGGGCGTGCATTACCAGTTTGATGGCAAAATCCGACGTTGGCAGGCGTGTTCAATACAATTGATTGGGACTTAGTAATTATCGCCCTTTAAGTAGAGGAAGAGGAACATTGAAGAATATGTAAATAAAATAAGATGTCATCAAATGAGAAGAACAGTAGTGATAGAAGAAATGTGGCGGATAAAATGTGCCTTTTTTTTCTACTTCACTTGTTTCGACTCAGAACCACAGACACCTACCAGGGTCGCGAGATTTGTTCAAAAGAGATATCGTGACCCTGGCACATGGGCAACTGAAGGAACACGGGTGGGTTTTAGTCAGTAAAAGTCTCACACGCCTTCCCGCTCCGTTCAAGAGCGGAAGAAGTCATTTGATGATTTCCCACCCACAAAAAAGAAAAATGTACCTTAGGCGAAAATTACACATTGTGTTAGAATTTGGTAAAATAGGTTTTCCCATTTCTTAACATATTCTTTCCCACGCATTGGCTTTTAACATCCGATCGCTGTATGTTGGACTCGATACATTGTATGTACATTCAAAATGCTGTACCAAACCAATCAACTTTTCTTCGTCCATGATTTCCAATTTACGCCGGTTGCGCCGTAGGTAAACACTCGTCAAGACAGTTTTCACGCTGTGGCAATACTGAGCGCGGCTGGCGCGCGGCGGCGGCGGCACGAGCGCACTCGCGCATACTCGCGCATGCTCGAGCATGCTCGGGCATCAAGTAAGGACGTGTATTCAAATTTGCAATGTAAGAAATTGTCATAAGATACATTTTGCAAAATTTTGCTCGAGCATGCGCGAGCATTTTGCAGTTCGGTGTGCGCTGACGCTTATGCGTCCGCTCGCGGTGGCTTTTATGTTAGGTAAGGTTTTGAAATACGCGCACAACAACAATCACAACAAAAACACAATTTTTTTTAAATTCTCGATGTGTCCTCCATTCACATTAATGCACAAATGATACCGACTGTCCGTCGCTGAGCACTTTAATTTGTGAAATGCTAAAACAATCCTATTTTTTAGTTCAACAACTGTATTTACCTCTGAGGGATACACTTCACCCTTAATGTACCCCCACAAAATGAAATCCATGGGAGTGAGGTCTGGAGATCGGGGTGGCCACTAGGCGCCTTCATCCCGGGAATCTCGGTCTTGAATGGTCAGGATAAAAATATAGATGGATACATATAGGAGTAATTTATTGACGGAATAAGATGACAATACAAATAGTGTGACATGCTTTATTTAGTTAATTTGACATTTGTATAATTTTATTTTATTTTGGACATATATTTTAATTTCATCTATTAGATTTTATTCATATGACATGTACTATACTATAATTAATCTAACATTTTTTTTTTTAATCTTTTAACCAGCATTTGTAATACCCTGAATTTATTTTATTATTGATTTATTTTTCTATATTTTTAATTTGATAATTATTTAATTAAATAAACAATTATATAAATATTTGCACACCTTACTAGGTAATGATACAGAGCACTTAATATTTCTTTGTAACATCTGTGTATACCTACCTGTATTAAGCGAATAAATGATTTGATTTGATTTGAAAATTTCGAGATTATCGACGATTTTTTGGTATTTTCGAGACTCGAGACTAATAGATTTGGTCTCGGGAACAACGAGACTTTTGAGACTTAAGGACTTTTCAATGGCCTGTTAGTCTAGTGGTTAGTGACCCTTTTTTTTTTTTTTTCAGGATGGGAAATCATCAAATGACTTCTCCCGCTCTGGGCGGAGCGGGAGGGCGTGTCAGACTTTTACTGACTAAAACCCACCCGTGTTCCATCAGTTTGTTGAGGAATGCATACTCCTTATTAATACTCTATGGTTGTGTTGCTTAGCAATACTTACTGTTGATAAAAAAAGTGTGACTTGTATTATTCGGTTAACATCATTATACTTTTATTTTATCGTTTCTCTTATTACCTGTTTTTCTATAATCTCCACATAACTTTAACATGGTAGCAGAGCGTGGTTAGGATAGAAGTTGTGCAGAGATTTAAAGTTGCGAGAAAGTGTACCTAGAAAAATCCATCGAAAATGGATAAGGCTGTAGCTGAAGCCTCAAAGGTACAAATAATGCACCTAAATGGGAACAACTACAAGCACTGGAGATATAGAATCGAAACAGTGTGCAGAGCCATTCCTGGAGCTGAACAAATTTTGGAAGGAAAAATAATCAAGCCCGGAGAACTAGCAAAGACTGCTGATGCTGCTGCCAAAGTAAAATATGAGAACGATTTACAACAATTTGTAAAGATTGATTGCATAGTATTGACTCTGATGACAACGAATATGACAGACGAGTTACTGGAGCAAGTCATGCGTTACAAAAGCGCAAAAGAGGTATGGGACGAACTAGAACGCCTATACAGTGGAAGTAGCGAAGACAAAAGTTACGATCTCTGTCTGAAGTTTTTTGATTATAAAAAAGATCCTGAACATGACATAAGGAAGCACATATCTGCTTTGAAGAATATTTGGCACGAGCTGAATAGCCAAATCGACACAAATCTGCCTGAGATATTACTGATTTGTAAGATACTTGGAACTTTACCACGAGATTATTTTGCTTTCAAGTCAAGCTGGCTTTTAATAACAAAAAAGGATCGGACAGTGGAGAATCTGACATCGCAACTGAGTGCTTTTGAAAAAGCATTGACTGCTAAAGAAGAAACGGAGAATACCGAGGAAGTATTAGCCGTGAAGACACAGAAGAAGACAAAGAAAACAGTTTTCAAATGTAATTATTGTGGAGAAGCTGGGCATGTTGTGCGAAATTGCCAAAAATGGATAAAAGATGGTAGACCGCCAAAACCGTCAAACGCTAAACAAAACCCAAATGTGAATGTAAACATGAATGTGTTAGCCATAGAGGATGGATTGCCGATGGATAAAGTTAACTGGTACGTCGATAACGGAGCGTCAAGCCATGTTACTAACAGAGGTGACTTCTTCGAGAGCTTCGAGCACTTCAAAGGAACACATACGGTTACTGTGGCGAACGGAGAAACCATTGAAGCCATTGGTATAGGCAACATTAGAGCTGAAGCCATCGTTAATGGAAAAGTTGAGCAAATACTTTTGAAAGACGTTTGGTATGTCGCAAAGATTAAAAGAAACTTATTCTCAGTACTATCTGTGCATGATAACTTGATCACAAGTACGTTCGAGTCTAGACCTAAGCAGTGTGTAGTAAAAGTAAATGGAGAAGCAAAAGTAATTGGAACTAGATCGATTAAAGGGGGACTATTCAAGCTGGAGTTGAAATGTGTCGCGCCTAAAAATCAGGAAGTCAATCAACTACTGACAAACCCTTTACAAGTATACCATGAAAGGCTAGTACATCAGAACAAAAGACATGTTCGTCAGGTGATCGAAAAAGAACTAGGGTTAAAAATGGATAACAACCAATCCGACATTTGTGAAGGCTGTGTCTATGGAAAGGCGCACAGGCGTTCATTTGGAACAAGGGTTAGAGCCACTAAATCTGGAGAACTAATCCATACAGATTTATGCGGACCATTTCCATATTCGATTTCAAAGTTTCGATATTACATTCTGTTCAAGGACGACTTCACACGTTATCGTCACATTTACTTTCTTCGACAAAAGTCTGAAGCAGCTTCAAAACTAAATATCTTCTTAAATCAAGTTAAAGAAACAGGACATGTAATTAAAGAATTGTTAAGTGACAACGGAGGAGAATTTGTTAGCGCAGAATTCAAAAATATCATAACTGAAAACGGAATTAAGCAAAGATTCACAATGCCCCACACCCCAGAGCAAGCAGGTTGCGTAGAGCGTGAAAATCGGACGGTAGTAGAAGCCGCACGTGCCATCATGCATGCACATGATAAAATTCCTGATGAGTTGTGGGCAGAGATAGTAAATGCGACAGTCTACGTGTTGAATCGCACAGGGCCAACGAACGTGCCAAGCAAGTCTCCACATGAGTTGTGGTACGGACAGAAGCCAGCGATCAAACATCTTAGAATCCTTGGTTGCACCTGCTATGCCCATATTCCTAAAGCTAGTCGCAAGAAGCTGCACAAGAAAGCTAGAAAGGGGATACTCATTGGTTATGAAGGAGATGAAGGCTATAGGATCTGGGACAAAGAAGCATTAAAATTGATTAGATCCAGAGATGTGACTTTCGAAGAGGTACCGTTACTGGAAAAATCAAAAGAGGATGTATCTAAACCGAAAGAGTCGACTCCTGTTCTTCAGAGGAACTTCAATCATAATTTCCCAAGTCTCGAGAATGAACATGAAATTAATGTTAATAGAGAGATTGGAGAACGACATGTTTCAGAGGATGAAATCGAAATTATTTCAAGACCTGCTTTATCAAGGGCACATATCGAAACCAATGAAGAAGTTGTAGATGATATGAATGAATCAAATTTCGAGTCCTTGCCTTCTGAAGAAGAAAACGAAAACCTAGCTGAAGAAAACAATTCTCATGAAAACCGCATGGTTCTCAGAGATAGAGCAAACATAAAACCTCCTGTAAGGTTTAATGAACATATTATGGCTCTAGAAGCCAACAATTTATACGAGCCGCAAACCTATAAGCAGGCAACATCATGTAAAGACAAAGAAAAGTGGACAAAGGCTATCGAGAGCGAAATAAACTCGTTAAGAGATAACGAAACATGGGAACTAGTCGAACTACCAAAAGGTCGAAAAGCCATACCATGCAAGTGGATTTTCAAAATAAAGACTAATCCGGATGGCTCTATTGATAAATACAAGGCTCGGCTAGTGATAAAGGGATATTCGCAGAAGAAAGATATTGATTTCCATGAAACTTTTAGTCCAGTTGCTAGGAGCAGCACGATAAGAGCCGTCTTGAGCTAGCTACCAAGGAGAAACTGAAACTATCACAATTCGATGTGTCTACAGCCTTCCTTTATGGTACGTTAGACGAAGAGATTTACATGAAACCGCCTGAAGGTTATGCTGACGAGAGGTATGTCTTCAAATTAAAGAAGAGCTTGTATGGACTAAAGCAAGCCCCACTCTGCTGGAACAGATGCATCACAGACTACATTGTAAAGGCAGGATTCAAACAGAGTAATTCTGACCCCTGTTTGTTTGTAAGAAGACAAGGAACGGAGAAAATTATTCTGGCCCTGTATGTTGATGACGGTCTATTGGCATATACCAGCGAAAGAATGGCTAATTGTTTCTTGAATGAATTGAAAGCACATTTCAAGATAACAGAAAAACCCGCAAGTTACTTTCTAGGAATGGAGATAAAGAGGTACTCTGATGGTTCCGTTTTGCTGCATCAGAAAGCGTACGTCACTCACTTATTGGAGAGATTTGGCATGGACGAGTGCAAGCCAGTGACAACACCAATTTTAAAGGCAAATAATGCTCAGGCTGAGGAAGGAACTACCACGACATTTCCCTACCGTGAAGCTGTTGGTGCCTTGTCCTATTTGATGACAAGCACAAGGCCTGATATTGCCTATGCAGTAAGCGTTTCGTCGCGAAATTTAGAGAAACCAACAAAAGAGAACATCCTGAACGTAAAAAGAATAATGCGATACCTAAAAGGAACTATGGACGAAGGTATACGTTACAAGACAGATAATGTTCATAGTTTGGAATGCTATAGCGATGCAGATCATGGTGGTGATATGGAAACTGCGCGATCTACATCAGGCATTCTCTGTACATATGCTGGAGGTGCTGTTTCCTGGTATAGCAAACGGCAGAGCACCGTTGCAATATCCTCGACAGAGGCAGAAATAGTAGCAGCGAGTGAAGCTGCCAGAGAGATTATATGGTTACAGAAGATATTAAAAGATCTTACTGGTGCTAACTGCCCTGCTACTTTAGGTGTTGACAATGAAAGTGCAATAAAGCTGGCGAAAAATCCTACAGAATTTCATCAGAAGACAAAACACGTCAGGATAAGATCTTTCTTCGTCAGAGAATGCATACAAGATGGAAGCATGACAATCTGCCATGTGGCAGCAACCAGACAGATAGCTGACATGCTTACAAAACCGTTGTATGGGCCCAGACTTGAAATGCTAAAGAAGATGGCTGGCATTATCAACAGGGGTGGATGTTGAGGAATGCATACTCCTTATTAATACTCTATGGTTGTGTTGCTTAGCAATACTTACTGTTGATAAAAAAAGTGTGACTTGTATTATTCGGTTAACATCATTATACTTTTATTTTATCGTTTCTCTTATTACCTGTTTTTCTATAATCTCCACATAACTTTAACACAGTTGCCCATGTGCCAGGGTCACGGTATCTCTTTCGAACAATCACGCGACCCCGGCAGGCATCGGTCCTAGTAGACCCCTACACTGCTGCTGACATCTCTTTGAGGCGCGCGTGGAACACTGCGCGCCGTCGACCCGAGCTTGGTCCTTACCGGGCGGCGAGCTACCCATTGCTCGCCACCCGCAAGCTCGCGCCTACGGTGGCCGGGAGTCCGCAATCGACTCCCGACGCCCGGGGCGTTTCCTCCTGCGGCGGCTAGGGACGTGAGGGCGCAGAGACTGCCACTCCCTCACGCGCCCCGCCTCCTCCTTCGCGAGCATTACTGCTTCGCAGAAGGAGGTGACGGCTTCCCATTCCCTCTCGCTCCGTACCATGGCTCGCACCAGGGCCGGACGCGAGAGGTCGCCGCCGCCGATCGCCTCCACGAGGACACGGCGGTGCCCCGCCCAGGCTGGGCACACTTCCACCGTATGCTCCACCGTGTCCTCCAGACGATCCTCGCAATGGAAACACCCGGACGTATCCTCCCGCTTTATCCTGAACAGGAACCCACCGAAGCACCCATGCCCGGTGAGAACCTGCGTCAGGCGGAAGGTGAGGACGCCGTGGCGCCTCTCTATCCACTCCTCGAAGAGGGGACTTACCGCCGCAATTGTGGCGTGCCCAGGTAAGTGACCCTGACTCCTAAGACTGAGGTCATGGGTTCGATTCCCACCCAGGACAAATCTTTGTGTGATGAGCACGATCATTTGTTCTGTGTCTGGGTGTTATTTATCTATAATATGTATGTATTTAGAAATATATAAGTATGTTTATCAGTTATCTGGTTGCCATAGTACAGGTTCTGCCTAGTTTGGGATCAGATAACGTTGTGTTGGTTGTCCTAAGATATTTATTTATTATTATTTAAGGCTGACCCCACATTAGGCGTGCGCGATCCTCGGGCGTGTGAATAGCGCGAGCGCCGCGCGCGCGTCGCGATTAGCTGCCCTGCGGCGCGCGCGCGTCGCATTCTTACCCCTTCGCCCGCTACTGTTTCGGTCAGTCACATGGTGGGCAGTTTTGTGTTGACACACGTTAAATATAGAGTCACTGAGTGAAATTAATATCGAAAGCTTTATCCTAGAAATACAGAATCGTCCTGCGATATGGGACAGGACTACAAAGGAGTATAGTGACCGTATTGCAAAAAAAAGGTGTGGAAAGAAATCAGCGCTTTATAAAAGACTAGCTTCTTCTGCCCGCGACTTCTTCTGCGTAAATGTCGTTTATCGCGGACGCAGACAAAGTCACGGAATAAAAAGTAGCCTATGTCCTTTCTCAGGCTCTAAACTATCTGAGTACCAAATTTCATTTAAATCGGTTCAGTAGTTTTAGCAGGAAAGCGAGACAGGCAGACAGACAGACAGAGTTACTTTGCATTTATAATATTAGTGTGGATAGTGTGGATTTTGAAACGAAAACTGTCCAAATTGTGACTGACTTGACTGAAGGGGGTTAAACGCCAAGGCGAGCGCCGCGTGCGCGCCGCGCGCTGGCTGCACACACGTCACACGGTGGCAACACGCGACGCTCACGTAGCGCGCTCGCGACGCGCGCTCAGCGCTCGCGCTACTCACACGCCCGAGGATCGCGCACGCTCTAAATGTGGGGGAGGCCTTAGTCTCATAAATTCATAATCAACACAACATTATTAAATGTAGTATTAAATGTAGCTTTTGCCAGCGGCTTCGCCTGCGTAGAGGTCGGAAAATATCCCGCGGGAACGTACTACCGGGATAAAAAGTGTTAATCCAGGTTATAAACTGTGTTCCAAATTTCATCCAAATCCGTTCAGTAGTTTTAGCGTGAAAGAGTAAAAAACATCCACACATCCATACATACAAACTGCGAACATTTATAATATTAGTAGGATCTATTAAACCAACAGTGTAGCTTAGAGTTTAATAGTCTGTGGCGATTGACTAACCTTGTTCAAAAATGAAACGGATTTTCATAATTATCAGTATGTAGACGAGTTTGTTTTGTGAAAGTGCGAAGTTATTTGTACCACTCCCTCACAAAGGGTCTAACCACCGCTAAAGGTGCATGCCCTGCACTGGGTTGCTCTCAAAAAGGATGTAAGAAGTTTATGACGTTCAAAAAGTGCTGACTCTCAGTCTAGTTTGAATAAATGACTTTTGATTTGATTTTATAAACCGTCGACAAACATGTGATGGGTCTATAATTCTTAGGTTCCGCGGTACTACCTGACTTATAGAGAAGGTGGGTAACGTCTGTTGTTAGAAACTGCGGTAGCGACCCAGACTCTAAGGATGACTGGAAATGAGATGCCAGGCGACTGTGAACTGGTGAGCCATTTTAACCAGAAGTTGTGCAGTCCGTCCGGTCCCGGTGATTTCCAATTCGGTAATACCGATGGACTGCTCTGGCTACATCTGCTGGCGTAATTTGAACCGGCTCCATTTCTGGTATTGTTTCACACACTCGCTTGACATTCTGCATCCAGCCAGCCTCAACGTGACAGACGGGCACTGACCAAATGCTGCGCCAGAATGCACTCGTGGTGGCATCATCCGGGCAGCACACGGCTGTCACATTTTGTTCGGGTCGCTCCCAAGCTCGATATACCCACCTCTCACCGCTCTGGAACATACTATTCTGCTTGTCGGTCGTTCGCTCGGTCAACCCGCCATTTATACCGCCGAATACGGTTTGCCCATGCACAGACTTTCTGCTTCAGAAAGTCGATGCGCTCTGTGACACGGGACATGTATTCTGGAGGACTGATTCCAGTCCCCGAGAATGTCCGCCTTACAAAGCGCATCACTCGTGGTCGTGTATTGCCCTCCCTGAAGCAGTATAGTTTGCCGATGAGTACCCTGGCCCCATCGATACGACGCTCGATCCTGCATTGCCAGGCTGGTACAGTTGGTATTGGTCGAGTAGTTCCGTCACAGCTTGGGAACTTCACGGTAGCTAAACGACATGCCGCAACAGCCGCGCAATACAGGATCGAGTTTGTATCGACGAGATTCTCGCTGCTCTCGAATAAATTCTTAAGCTGTGAGTCCAAGGCACACGCCAGCGCCCTATTTTTCTTGTGCATAGGCAACCGTGGTAATCGAAAGCGAATCGATGGTCGGCAACGAGGAGTCCTGGGACGCGGTGGTATCCTTCTGCGAAACAGTTATGTAGCAGAAGGAGGCTGCGGAAAGGGAGCGGGAGATATCTTCCGCTCACCCAGTCCGCAGCAGGCGCACCGCGCGTTGGCGGAGGGCGGACAACGCCCTCTTCCAGCCCCCCTAAATGGTTCCAGAGGCGACGGATTCGGGGACATCCGTCACCCCCTATTGCTTGCGGACCCGAGATGGTGGCGCGTAGTGTTCCACGCGCGCCTCTCTGTGATGTATGGGGGGGAGTTTAACACCTCGCTCCTTCCCAACATGAGGAGGCCCGCAAAGGCGGGCCGGCACCAGTAGTGTTGCAAAGGACTCGAGTCCTCGAGTCGTAATTTTAAAGACTCAATTATGCAAGACTCAGTGTGCTCAAAAGGCTCGAAGTCTACAGATAAGCACTCGAGTCTTAAAAAGCACTCAAGTCTTAAAAAGGGCTCGAGTCTTAAAAAGGACTCGAGTCTTAAAGAAAAACTCGGAGCATGAAGCTGAAACTTGTACCTCATCATTCGAAAAGACTCGAAAGAATTAGTGGTTATGTTGTAACTTTGCTAACAAAAAAATCTGTCGAGTATTTTCGAATGATGAGCTACAAGACTCGAGTTCATTTTAAGACTCGAGTCGTTTTTAAGACTCGAGTCCTTTTTAAAACTCGAGTCCCTTTTTAGACTCGACAATGACTCGGGCTCGGCTTGACTCTAGACTCCGAGCCTTTTGAGCACACTGAGTCTTGCATAATTGAGTCGAGTCTTTAAAATTACGACTCGAGGACTCGAGTCCTTTGCAACACTAGGCACCAGTCAGGGATCGCGGAAGACATATTGGTTCCCATGGTCCCCGACGTAGGTGTGGGACGGAACACCGGGGTGGTTTTAGTCAGTAAGAGTCTGACAGACCCCTCCGCACACCCCAGGGCGGAGGACACCCATGAGGACGACCACCAGGATCCTGGATCCACCTAGAGATAAAAAAAGACCTATACTCGCGAAGCGCATCCTCCAGAGCGCTCCTCAGTTGGTTGTTGCACTGGCTACTACTTACTGTGGCAACCGTATCATCTTCTTCTTCAACATGATAGAACCGCGGCGAAATTGCGTTAATAGATGACCCTTTTTTTTTGGTAGATGGGAAATCATCAAATGCCGTCTCCCACTCTTGGGGCGTGTCAGACTTTTACTGACTGAAACCAACCCTTGTGCCTTCAGTTGCCCATGTGCCAGGGTCACGGTGTCTCTTTCGAACAATCTCGCGACCCTGGTAGGTAGATGACCCTTGTGCCGCGGTTTGTGTCGCGAGTCGAGACGACATAGTTGCTCAGCACTTCTGAGCGCAGCCTTTCAAGTGCGGTGTTGACTAACGTGTGATTGCGTTGGATAACCCGCACTTGATCCGAAAGTCGTTGGGCCGAGACGTTGACGGTTGGTTCTAAATTCCTGGAACACAGATAGCATCCTATCACGGTACGCACGCAGTGAGGTTAGTTCCCCCCTCTGTAGACCCGTAATATGCGCGCATGTCGTTCTCGTTCATAGACTGAGTCCATCTCATGCGCTGCACACAATCACCGGCAGCGGGGAAAGGGCTCGGGGCCGGTTGGCCCCTAAGCCCTAAGCCCCTCGGTGGCCGGCCTCTCCCCTGCCGACGTACAGGTGTTGGCGACGTCGGCGGGCAAAAATATTCGTCGCTCGAGCTTGACGCAACTGCCACGGCCGGTGTCACAGCACTCTCGATGGCGCTGGGTTCCGGCGGCGGCGCGGCGGAGCTGAGCGACGAGCCCGGAGGTGGTGGGCGTGCGTTCCGTGCAGCTGATCGTGTCAGTCAACATTTCATCTTAATCGTTCGAATTTACATTCCTAGTCTATACACTAATATTATAAAGAGGAAAAATTTGTATTTTTGTGTTTGTTTGTTTGTAATGAATAAACTCAAAAACTACTGGACCGATTTTAAAAATTCTTTCACCATTTATAGAAAGCTACATTATCTGCGAGTAACATACGCTATATTTTATTTTAGAAAAAATAGGGGTCTATAAGATATTTGGGTTTTTCGGACCCAAGGTGTAAAAAATCATCCAAAAAAGTTCCTTACTAATATGTCATCGAAGTACCAGGTTGTCATAACTTGGTAGGAGCTCACCTAACATGGGTGTGTGATAGCTAGAAAACGCTTTATGTCTTCGAAGTACCAGGTTGGCATAACATGGTAGGAGCTCACCTAACATGGGTGTGTGGTAGCTAGAAAACGTTTTATGTCTTCGAAGTACCACGTTGGTATAACTTGGTAGGAGCTCACCTAACATGGGTGTGTGGTAACTAGAAAACCCTTTATGTCTTCGAAGTACCAGGCTGGCATAACTTGGTAGGAGCTCACCTAACATGGGTGTGTGGTAGCTAGAAAACGCTTTATGTCTTGGAAGTACTAGGTTGGCATAATTTGGTAGGAGCTCACCTATCATGGGTGTGTGGTAGCTAGAAAACGCTTTATGCCTTCAAAGTACCAGTTTGGTGCTACTTGGTGCTCTTTGCTTTGCGTTGGTGGGATCTGATAAGTTAACACAACATTTATTGATTCTGAAGTTCGCTGGGTCAGCTAGTTATTTTATGTTTTCACTTTGATTTTATTCCGATTCGCCAGTTTTAACATTCGTTTTTTTCAAAGAGATTTAAGACAAATAGAGAGGCCATCTGAAGAAATGTCAAAGAAAAATTGTGATCCCATGACTCAGAAACGCCATCTAGCATAGTATAGCAAAATTAGAACGGCTATGAAAAACATTTTGTACAAAATTTTACTCTCCAGCGTCATTAACGCCATCTAGCTTTGAATAGCAAACATTCGAATACAAAAACTTGATTAAGGCTGATTTCATCAATTCTCTATCGATTTAATATATCGATAATATTGAAAAGTGACTACATTTTTTTCACATTTGAAAAATACCAGACAATTTGGAATGATTACTAGATTCAATGTTTACAAGTAATTTATTTATAAAAATCTTTTTACAGACTAATTACTAAATTATCATTATTATGGGCACTGTCAAGTGAAAAAAAAAAATTGACGTGTAAAAGTTTTTAGACGTGTCAACGTCTAAAAACTTTTACACGTCAATCTTATTTTTTTTTTAAATTACATGAGGTCGGCGTTTCCTAACTGACTACTCTGAGAAGAAATGCCGAAACAAACTCAGAAAAGAGTCTGTGACCTCACAGACTCTTTCACCGATCACTAATGTCAATGTGATAAATTAAAATTAAAGCTTAATTAAAATTAAGGCAAAAGTTAACAAAATTGATTTTATTTGATGGGACCTAAGTTAGGTCCCATCAAATAAAATCAGTTTTGTTAACTTTTAAGAAGGCCTAAAATAGTGGAGCAGACAGATATCAAAAGTCAAGTGAGTAGTGGGAATTATAGGGAATGTTCTAGTTTACCATACATACATAATGAACGACTACGAAAAATGTATAAACTTCTCTTGTAGTACAAGGTACCGATCCTTTTTTTAAATTGATCGACCCGTCTTTCCAAAGTAAATGTCTCCGCTTTTTAAATGCTTGGAACATAATTTTGACGAAGCAGATGGAAGCCAATTTCCTTCTCTACGATCTTTTTGAACAAACTGTATCCACTTTTCACGTTCAACTTTATTTACATTCGGAAACCTAAAATAACAGAACAAATTTTACGTACGCACATATACAAACAGATAAGAATAGCAAAATACATGTGCATTCAAAAGTAATGCTTATTTCTAAAAAAATATCTTCCAGCATAGGTACCTCTGATAGAAGAGAAGATAAAAAGATGTAGTGAGCGTGTGTAAAAGTAAAAGAGAAAATAAAAAAACAGTTCACTTAAAGAAATAAAACAAATAATATGAGAATAATACTTACATAGGTACATAAACACAAACATAATATATACATACAGAGTTCTAAAATAAATATCTACGTGAGCAAACAGCACTATTGTTGCTAAATTGATATTAAAATTACATAAATAAGTTCAAATATTTTGAATTTTATCAACCTAATTAAATACTATCGATAACAAAGTCGATAAACATCATAACATCTCTGCAAGGCAGTAGTAAAGCTACTCAGCAATAGAGGGCGTTTATTACAAAATTATCGTATGTTCTAGAACCATCGATGAATATTATTTAATTAAATTAATGAAAAATATTTACGAAAACAAGCCGAAGTTAGGTCCAGACGTTTTACCATAGCGTGATTTGCAATATCGTAAAGCGCAACTCGGCATATTTATTTAAGAAATGTTTTTCTTTTCTTGTTAAACGGACACAAATGCGTGTTGACATGCAGACATGCCATCCTAGACTAAACGCCATATGACCACTAGGACACAAGTATTGGATTACGAGTTTGTTCGTTATGTCCCGTCTATATAATTTAATGTCTTTGGTTTTTTTACATTATGGTATTTCCTTTTTGTCTTTTATTTTTGCAAAAGGTTTTTTCTGTTGGGGATTTCCTTTCTGTTGCAAATTTCTTGTGAAATTGCGTCTGATTTATTGTTTTTGTTGAAATTAAGAACACAAGATGTCCTGTCAATACAGTGTTGCCAGCTGTTTTTTAGTAGATTATATTAGTTTAAGTGTCGTATCACAATAAAAGCAGTCAATCACAAAAAAAAACACTAACACTAAATAATAATAATCCCAAGTTACGTGTCCCATCACAATAAAAAAGAAATACTGTCTGTCTTAAACTTACTCGTATTTAGTATCCTATCACCATAACAAAATCACAATTGTCAGTGCGCGATTTCAACAAAACAAAAGCGGCGCATGAGCTTCCGTGTTACATAACATAAGTACCTACCTACGTTCCAAAAGGGTCGCGTCGGCGAACTGAAAAAACAAGTTTTTTATGCCGATCGCAAGGATCTAAGATGCAGTAGCAACACAGTGACCTATTTTTTAGGGTTCCGTTGCCAAAAGGCAAAAAACGGAACCCTTATAGATTCGTCATGTCTGTCTGTCTGTCTGTCCGTCCGTCCGTCCGTATGTCACAGCCACTTTTCTCCGAAACTATAAGGGCTATGCTGTTGAAACTTGGTAAGTAGATGAATTCTGTGAACCACATTAAGATTTTCACACTAAAATAGAAAAAAAAACAATAAATTTTGGGGTTCCCCATACATAGAACTGAAACTCAAAAATTTTTTTTTCATCAAACCCATATGTGTGGGGTATCTATGAATAGGTCTTCAAAAATGGTAATGAGGTTTCTCATATCCTTTTTTTATAAACTGAATAGTTTGCGCGAGGGACACTTCCAAAGTGGTAAAATGTGTGCCCCCCCCCCCCCCCCTCCGCTGTAACTTCTAAAATAAGAGAATGATAAAACTAAAAAAAATATATGATGTACATTACCATGTAAACTACCACCGAAAATTGGTTTGAACGAGATCGAGTGAGTAGTTTTTTTTTAAAACGTCATAAATCGTAAACCGCAATTTACCTTACATTCAATCAACTGAAATATAAAATTAAAAAAAAAAACATTTATTTTTAAACCAAAAATACCTACAGGTTTGTACGGAACCCTCGGTGCGCGAGTCCGACTCGCACTTGGCCGGTTTTTATTTCTTTTACGCGCGATTTATTTTGCTATGATTGTTACTTTCGTAATGAAAGTGCAAGTGTGTGTATTTATTGCTTCCTTGTTTGCATTGCCATCTTATAGGGAAAATATTTGGTTGTACTTGTGACTTGCGTCACAGCGGCAACAACGCATCGTAGGTTATACTCAGATTTATCGTTTTAAGGTGCATGACCTATGCGTATAGACATAATCAGCTGTTAGGTAAGTAACATCGTGTTCAAACGGGGCAAAAACTTAAAAAATCATTTGCGACTAAACTACTGCTCCTATTTAATTGATTTTTGGTACAGAGCTTGAAAATGGTACCTAGTATAGGCAGTTTAAAGGAAAGCTCTGTCGTATCAACTTTGTATATGTTTCGTCTAAATAATGACGTCTAATTTCGCGTGTTCTTAAGCATCGCGATTTTTTAAATTCTGTCTAGATATTTAAATCTGAGTATCTTCATATCTTGACGCTCCACTATAATAATCCTTTTTGACTGGCACCTCACAAACTCGAATCCGATTTCTTTCATTATAAGTCTGTAGACAAAGAAAGTCTGTTATTTAGGATACATAAGTTTTAGTTTATGTCATTGAAATGACTAACAATACATATATTTACTATAAACCTCAATGATTCCCTCCCTTCATTGAAATCAATTTCTTCCCGAAGAATACGTAGCAATTTCATTACTGTTGGTATTTCTTTTCGTAGTGTTTGCTTTTTTTTGGATGGGAAATCATTAAATGACGTCTCCCGCTCTAGGGTGGAGCGGAAGGGCGTGTCAGACTTTTACTGACTGAAACCTACCCGTGTTTCTTCAGTTGCCCATACGACAGGGCCACGGTTTCTCTTTCGAACGAATCTCGCGACCCTGGCAGGCTTTCGTACAATATAAAATTCTTTAATCTTATTTCATAGTAGCTTCTGCCCGCGACGTCGTCCGCGTTAGATTTCTTGTTCCTCCAACCCTTCCCGTCGCGTCGAATCGCCTACTCGTGTGATTTTCCCCGTTTTTTGCAACATTTTTCATTACTGCTCCGCTCCTCTTGGTTGTAGCGTGATTTTATATAGCCTATAACCTTCCTCGATAAATAGGCTACCCAACACAAAAACAATTTTTCAATTCGGACCAGTAGTTCCTGAGTTTAGCGCGTTCAAACAAACAAACTCTTCAGCTTTATAATATTATTATAGTAATTATAGTATATTATAGTATAGATTAAGTCCAGATCAAAACTGTCCAAATTAATATTTTTCTTGTTCCTAGTCCTACCTTTGCCGGGCGTATTAAATACGCTTTCGTTATATCTGCCTTCTGCAATAATTCGTCGTATAGTACTAGTAGACACCTGAAATAAGCCAAAGTTATATGTACGTATTATATATACGTACTTATGGTACACTAAGAAAAATGGATATGAAACAGAGAATCAAAATTGGCGAGTCATTACTAACTAGTCAACGCATGCACGCGGTCTAAATTCGAAGATTGCGTTTGAGCTGCACCTTCACACAGATCTTTCGGTACACATTATAAACAATGCTTCTGGATTGTGACCGCAGTGGTTTCTTAGAAATTCTTTCCCTTTTTATTGAAGATTTCTTGAAAATAACAAATTCCAACAAACACACGTTATATCACATGACAAGATTACCATATCAAAATCATTCTTTGTTTTACTTTTTTTTGTCATCAGTTTCTACTATCATCCCATTAGCTCATAGAAAAATACCACTAACCAAACACCACAGTTGAATAAACTGCACTATTGTAAAATAGTGCATATTATCATACACTTACTGTATAAACAATAAGTGTAAAGATATGAATTATTAAGGAAAAAATACAAGTATCAAAACGTTTTAATCCAATCTCTCCAGTGTTACGGACATAATTTTTACCATTTTTGTAATGAGATTCTGGTGCACGTATAGCACTTACTTATATAGATAAATTATACGACATAACATAACGCATACTTTATAGTCTGAGCACTGCTAAGATGTAATGTTACTAGTTCGATTTTATGAAAACATAAATTAAAGCGATTAGAATAGGACAAAACTTATTTAAATTAAATTAAAACCGCAATATGACAATCGAATCCAATGCTGGAGTACATAAATTCTAACATGATTGAATTGTGCTGGATCTAAAAAGTGGGCAAACTGTTACTTTATATGGCAACCCTCAACGCACGCACATAAATGGGTGGCAATTTGCAAGTTTGACTCGATAAGAGGTTACGTCCGTATTTTTTAGGTCCAAGGTGAAGACTTTAGACTAGGTGATTCATGCAATGATGAGTTGATCGCCTTTAGATGAGGCGCGTTACCGGCGCTCAATAGTGGCAAGATAAATGCAAGGTAATAAGTGGCCTGAAGTGTTTGTTATTACTCACGTACAATTCAGCATGTCGATTCTGTAAAAATCTCACCGTGAAAAGGTGCGTGGAGTGAGCTGTCAGTGTCATCCCAGTGCTGCTAGGGATTGACCAAACATAACATTTACAATCATAATCGAGATTTTGATAATATTTTTTATGCTTATTCTATTGATCATTGTATGCATATTTCAAAGCTAGTAAACTATCTTGACATTACTACTGTTTCGGGAAGTTTTTCTAATGAAATAGCGAAACAGAAATTAAGTCAGAAACGCATTGTTGTTTTCTTTTTCTGTGTTTTCCTCAACTAGCCCTTTATGCCTGACGCACAAGTGCGACACACACGAACAATTATTGAATATAGTAAGACATATGTACATGTATAGGTAAGATAGCTACAACAGAAAATGCGAATCGACATTGTCAGTTATTATGAACCTACTGTAAACTGATTAACATTAAATACGTAAATGCAGTCACATGGCCTAGAGAAATCACAAGGTCTTGGAGAAGCGATTGTAGATCGACTCGAGTAAAGATTGTGCAACGTTCTTCAGCGTTGTTACTTACCCAAATCTATTAAAAAAAGATGAAAGAACTTGGCCGTGCCTGACTGACGGAGCGTAGAATTCAATCTCACACATACTATGTGGGAACCCACATCTAGGCGCTGTCATATTCACATTGACATTTGTTTACTAGGTAGGTATTTATTTAACTTATAACGTGTCACGTATGCGCACTAAGAACATTAGGAAAATGCAATACCAGCGTCCAAAAATGTGCCGAGTAACATTTTACTGTAGATAAAAATATAGCTACTTACTTACTTACTAACTTACATAATTATGTCGTTATTATCAATAAAAAGAATATTCATCAAATGGTCACCATCTTGAAAACATTATGTTAAAATTCAACAGTTCAAAACGGTCACCCGCGTGCTCGCGAGGTGAAGTGATGTTACCATGACAACGGCATTGCGAGGATCGCGTGATCAAGCCGCGCATGCGTGCTAGACGCTGTCATCAATAGGTATCAACTTTTTTTTTTGTTCGCCTTGTGCACAGACGCCATTTCGTATTCGGTTTAGAGAGTAATTAGTACGCAGGGATTTATTTCAATTCTTGTAGATATGTACCTATCTTAATACAACAGTTTTCATACTAGTATAATGTCAGTTTAGTACCTACACTTTGATGTCAACAATTAATCCGCTTTTTTAAACTATGCACCTACTTACTGCTCATTTAACCTTTATCGCGTGGTGACACCTGCATGCTAATAATATGCAATACCAAGAAGTACCGTACAGCTGTACCAGTAGGTAGCTGTACGGTACTTCTTGTGTAGTAACACAGAATGTTCTCGTAGTCTGAGCATTGATTGGTAAGGTAACGATGATGAGAGATAAAATATGATGTGCATGTGTACTTAAACAATCATCATCATCAGCCATCATTTTCATCAAACTCATTGTCTATAATAATAGAATATTCATCAAATCATCATCTTCAAATGAAAATTCAACGCTTCAAATGACTATCGCGTAGCGCGTCTCTGCGCGTGTTCACTTCACCGAGAATACATGCCATGATGCGACGAGAATCGCGTGAAGTGCTCACGCCGCGCAAGCGCACTAGGCCACTAGTTCATCAATGTCATAAATTTTTTCTTTCTTTTATTTTTGTTTTGATGACCATGTGCCTGAACATATTTAGAGTTCAGACAAAATGATTAGATACTCATTTATTTCAATGTTTGAAGGTAACCTATTTGGTTGCAAACAATAAAAAATAATATTCATCTAATCGTCATCATCTTGATAATAATGTCAAAATTCAATAGTTCAAAACGGTCACCCGCGTGCTCGTGAGGTTAAGTGATGTTACCATGACAACGAAATTGCGAGCACCGCGTGATCAAGCCGCGCATGCGCGCTAGACGCTGTCATTAATAGGTATCAACTTTTTTTTATCACCTTGTGCAGAAGTCATTTCGTAATCGGATTGAAAATAATTAGTGCGCAAGTATTCGAAACATTCATATAAATGCATGTATGCCTACTTAATAATCGTAATATTAATACAAGAATATTCATCAAATCATAATTATCTTGATACCTACCTACTAGACTAGGTATGTTAAAAATCAACATTTCAAATGAAACTCTCGTAGCGCGCCCTCGTGAGTTCACTCCACCTTGACTAAATGTGACGAGAATCGCGTGAAGTGTTCACGTCGAGCAAGCAGTTACTCATTCGGTGTGGTTGCTATGGCAACAACACGGGTGACTAACGGTTTCGGGTGAAGTGAGGTGACCGACGCTGTCATTGTCAAGACAGTTTTTTTTATTTCAGCCTTGCAAGTCATTGCTAAATGCAATGATGTATTGTATTTTAATGTCAATTCCAACCCTTGTTGAACCTTTCAAAATTATAAATTATGTTTTCAACAAATGAATATGGGATTAAATATAATGACCACCATAAAATGCTTTGATACCCTTAGTTCTTTTACCAAAAATAGATACTTAACACCAGAAAAATAAAGTCTAAAATTGCAATAGTACTAGCTATTTTAGTCACGACTGCACTTCAAATTGTATTCGAACACCAAATGTAGTAAATGATCACCAAATTTTAATAATTGGGTATACTACATGTGCTCGACAAATGCATGTGCGAATAGCACTTGTGCGACAAAACTGTACTGCGACTCACAATAGTTTGAATGCACGCTTGTGCGACACACTCGAGCTCACATAGTACACTAGTTTAGGTTAGGTTAAAACTGTGACCTCCTACGCACGAGCCGAGCGAGCGAAGCGAGCGGTGCCGCGGCAGCGGCCGGCGAGTGCTAGAAACGACTAGATTCAGTGTGTCGCACAAGCGTGCATTCGAACCACGGAATAAAGAAAACTAGAGGAAGTGCCCCTCACATATCGCGCGCGTGTCAACATTAAGCGCAGATGCGCAACATTTAGCTTATTCGCCGTCAGATACTTGTCGCGATTGTATGTCTCAGAAATACGCGAATTATTACAAATTATGCCTTGTTGTGCGGTTTTGACCTGAAAAAACGAAAGCAGAAAAAAAAATGTATCTTGTAGAAGGGTCTCGTATCATTGGTAAGTGCTAAACTTTGTTAATTTTTAATATAATTGATTTTAATTACAATACCACATGTTATGACTTCAATGCAAACTATAAACAACCTTATATTTATTGAAACAAAGTCTAAATGCACTTGGTCGTCATCTGGAAAATCACAAACTAAATTCTAGTAACTTCGACGCTACTCGATTAGGGATGGGACACATCCGTAAAGTAGGTCGGTATCGATAGTTTTGTCTGATTTTAGTACGGAATCAATAGCTCACATAGCTGGTTATATAAAACAAGACAGTTGATACCATAAGTGTGATATTTACGTTAGTGCTTAAGGAACAGAAAAACAAATCAATAATTACATAGATTTATTATAGGTATGGCTAAAGGGGGTTATTATACCTATCAGAATCTGTGATTAAGTTATGTCAGACATACGAAATATTTTTATAAGACGGTCATATATTTAATAAAGATTATATCATGGCTGAAATAATGCACCAGTTTATTGGGTCATCAATATTCCAAAACATAAGCTATAACCAATTAGGGGATTTTCCTACGTCTAATCATATTACTGTCTCAATGAAAGCTATCACGGCTAAATATATTAATATTCGACTATCAAAATGGCAAATATTAAATAAATAAGTATTATTTCAAGGTCAGTAAATATTTTTAGCACCATCAGTTATCATTTCATTTATCGTTAGCTTCTGTCAGCAGCTTCGCCCGCGTACTTGATTTTATGAAAATAATATTACCCCCTACATACAAACATACAAATACCTCTGTAACATTGATATTTTAACGAACCTTTACCTTAACCCTCCGCCAACCGTACCAGACGATATCGTCCGTGCCAAGTTTGGAGCTGATGCATATCTTTGGAAGGAGAAAAGGAAGGGGCCTCGAACCCCTCTGTAAAAAACTTACACTCGCCCACACCTCACAGGCGCAAGCGCGTCAATAGCTATTGTAACGTCAGTGAGTACGAGCGTGTTCAAGTTTGTGGACGGACGATATCGTCCTATACGGTTGGTGACGTAACTTTTACGAATTTTTAGGTATGTAAAATATTATTACGAGCTGGGGTTTCGGGATAAATTAATTCAAACCAATATTACCGAAACACACAAAACAGTTTAATTAAATAATCACAACAACAAGAAACGTCAAAAGGAATCACTTGTCTCGCTTGTACTGTATCACTTGAATCGCATTCGACCGCATTCGTAAACGAACTGCTCGTCGTCTTTTTTTTTTTGTAGGACTGCTCGTAGTTAACCTGAAACAGTTCTTACTACTTAAACGGATGGTGGCCCTGCGAGTTCTAAAAAGTAACCTTTTTGGCCTCTAGCCGGGGCTTATTATACTTAAAAACTAAAGCGAAAGCTCTAAGGGTTACCCCTAGGGGGGTACGAACCTCGGCTTAGGCAATCACTGGTGGGGGGACAGCAAGGGACCGGCTGGATCTGGGTTAAAATTATTTAGGGACTAATTTAAACCTACAGGCGCAGCATCGCGGGGTGGCTCATGCAAGGGAGGGAACTGCTCGTCGGCCCGATAATCCGCTATTTATATCCCGAGCAGAACATTCGCGAACATTCGACACTGTGCCACAGTTCACTTGTAGCGTAGAAGCTTCTAGGAACTATTTTTATTGAAAAATGTTCCCTTTAAAAATTTACCATTTTCGAGTGTTCAAATAAATATACTTTTTTGAGCGATGTAAGATCCAACTAATATTTTTTGAAAGGCCCTTATATGAAGAATAAATCCCCAAAACATTACTCCTTATAACCAATGTATATCCAAGATATCGATTTTTTAGTGAAACCTTCGAAATTACGGTTTTTGCAGCGATTACGAAATTTTATTCCATCAGGGGGGCAAAGTATTCAAGTCAAAAACTATGGGAACAGGAAAAAGAAACCTAGAACATTTTCCCTGATTTTTTTATGGATTTTTTCCCTACGTTTAAATGGGTTAAATTATCGGTTTAGACGATATCGTCCGCGACGGTTGGCGGTGTGCAATAAAAAACACACGGTTGGCGGAGGGTTAATCAACCTTTTCCGTTATTAAGCATTTTTATGATGTTAACAAATTCCTACATTGCTCACCCGAATAAATTACGTAACATCAATATTAATATATCGATATATGTCTACATCTCTAACTTTTTTTTTTGTACTCACCACAAGAGATCAGAAGTGCATATGAATATGACATCTATTTCAAAGGGGCTAGCGTTCTGAATGGAATGAATTGGTTACAGCGCCATCTAGCGTTGAGTTGCTGAACTCGTTGTAAACTTGTCTATTTGAAGTTTTTAGACGAAAAAGAACTTTATTGTTTGTGTCATGTCAAATAATAACAACTTTCACTCGTTGCAATAAGGCGTAATTTTTGAAAGCAATAAGAAGATGATTTGTAAAAGTTGCGTTTGTAATTTGTAGCCAATCATATTACTGTTTTTTATGTGTGGAATGGACAATTTGATATGCAAATATGTGAGTTTGGCGACACTGGTTCCCGTGCTTAGCCAGTGTAGGGGCACTTCTCCTTTATTCTTTGTTCTGTGATTCGAACTATGGTGACTTGGTGAGTCGCAATAATTTGGTGTTCATTAACTATTTTTGGGTTAACAATGATTTTTTTTGGATTCAGTTTGCTTAAACAGGATAGCAAGATATAAAAACTTTGGTTATAGTTTTACATTGAATTGCTGGTTTAATTTTGGTGATCATTTACTATTTTTGGATTAACAATGATTTATTTGGAGTAATTTTGCTTAAATAGGATAGCGCGTTGTTAAAACTTTGGTTATAATTTTACATTAAAATGCGGGTTTAATTTTGGTGATCATTTACTATTTTTGTCTGTTATATGTTACTATATCTGGTGGTAAGTTAAACATAAGCCAATGAATATTAGGTACCTACTTACTTGAGAGGTGTGAGATCGAGCATTCGGTGAATTGAGAGGCTTGTAGCTAAATAAAAACAGCCGCACAGTCCGACCGATCCGGCTAAGCTACGCTTGCCTCGGTCGGTCCGTCTATGGGGACTATCTTTACATACCAAGATCACGAAGGTCAAAACTCTGACAACCAGTCTTACCAAGGGGGTAACATATTAGCAAATAACTGAGTTGTTGGAGTTTTGGCAGTCATCGCATGTAAATACCCGTGCATTCAGCTGCAACCGGTTAAGACTGGAAGCCGACCCCAACACAGTTGGACAAGGGCAGGCAGATGATGAGGTGAGATCGAGCAACTTCATTAAATTGTGCAAAGCAAGTATTCAGTGATTGGTGATTTGTTCGTTAACGTTATTTACATAATATATATGTAAATAGCATACCTAAAGGATTTTTAAACAGCAATCATCTGATTCTGGATAAACAATAGTTCAAGATAAAAACCTTATAACAACAATACACAAAATATTTAGGCATATCAATAATCTAGTTATGGGTGCTGCTGAGACAGTTGATGAATATTCTTTTTATTGATAATAGGGCATTTTCATTTTAAATGACACGTATTATTATTTCGATAGAATTTAAAATTTTATTAATTAAGGTTGCAGAAAATATTTAAATCAATTTAAAATTTAATAAATTTTATACTTTTTAGAAAAGTTTACCTAATAACTTTATATTTTTCGTATAAATTGATAATTTTGTGAGTAGGGTGGTCGAAAACTGTCTGATTTGTAACAAAAATCATATTGACAAAAAAATTTAATAAACCATTAATTAAATTGAATAATTTAACGATTGTTAACTTTGGAGCAAACAGTTACAAAATAACCATAAATATGAAGTAAATTATTCAATTTGAAATAATCATCATAACATTTCATTCGGCTTTGTAACATTTTGTGCAAAACAAAGTTTTATTTTTAACGTCACATTTTTAGTTTTTTAGATGCGATATTGATTTATATTGTTACCAAAAGATTTTAATTTGTTTTTACTATTATAATAAAAATATATTTAATATTGATGAGGATTTTTGAGAAAAAAACGTAAATATTACGGAAAAAAATAGGGACAGTTACAAATAGACAAAATATGTTACAAAACAGAAATTATAAGGTATAGTTCTCAGTATAGCAAATAAATATAAAAAGGGACAGTTAAATACGCTTTTATGCATAAAATATTGTTTAATATTTCAATAAACCAATAATAATCTTGGGAAAACTTAAGATAGAGAGTATTATAATAGGAACAATTTTTGTGTTTAAGTAATAGAAGACTATTAAATCAACTTTAATTCTTATCTGGAATAAATAAATAATTATTATTTTACTACTAGTAGTTGGTATAAATATTTGGTAACTTTCTTAACATTTAAGTAAAATTACTTAATATAAAACTTATTTGTTATTAGGAACAATTGTATAATAGAAAAAAATATTATTAAGTTAACATAAATATCAGTTATTTATTTTAGTTAAATTTAACGGGCCAGCTTTAAGTTAGCCATTAAAATTAATTTTTTATAACGTTTTTGCAAAATCCAGTTCTGTTTTATGTCGTATTTGTAGTATAAAACGCAAATCACATCTAACTAATATTCGACGGAAAACATTGCTGCAATTTGCAAAAACCATTAGTAATTTTAAGCACCTTAAGCATTGAATAAATTAACAATTAATAATCATCGAATAGCTTATAAAATAAAAGTGAGTATTAGTCCTACAATTTGAATACAAAACTTACAATTTTATAATTTTAAATATATCAACACTTAACAAACTCTGGATAACTCTTTTAAAAATAAAACCTATTTCTAAAAAATATTTATGCTTGAAAATGTAATTAATCTGAGAAAATTCACCGGTTCTAACGTCATTTTGCAAAATAATTACGTCAAAATAATAGTTTATTGTAGAGACCCTTGATAACAGATTTAATGCACTCTAGATTTCTTTTCCGGATTTCTTCCGCTTTATCTGGATTTTGTTTTAATTTCTCTCTATATCTTCTTACTCTTTCAGCTGATGTTAAAGCCATTGTGATCTAAAAACTGAAAAAGTGAAACCAGTAAATTTTGAGTTTACCTCTCACACGTATTACTTATCAATAACTGCTTTTCCTGGAATCTTTCAATAAGCGAAAACTTCGGTCCACAGTGTTTAACACGTGGAGTGCCAAACACAGATTGATGGTTAATCCGATATGGCCACAGATTTAAGAGCGCATACAAAATTGTTAGTAGCAAGCACGCGATATCACGTGATCGGCCATATTATGCAGAGCCGACAAAACACGCGATATCACGTGATGGGCACTCAACGAGTTAAGAAAGTCACAACCATAGACATTTTATAAATACCTACAGTTTACAACGGCTTTTTTTTAACAACATTGTCTAGCTATTGTTAATGCTAATGCTATTGTTAAATAAATAAATAAGAATTAAAGGAAATCTTATTTCTTCAAATCGGTTTACTCGTTTATCATCTTGGAGGAAACATGAAGACTGACCTACAAAGCAGCTAAAACATTACCCTCCTTTTAGGCTCCACCGCGGTCGGTCAATAATTAATTCGCCTTTGTGACCTAACCTTTACTTGTCTGTTTTGTAACATTTTAGTCCGTACTATTGTAACGTTACGAAACAGACGTTACAAAAATGCTGCCGCTTCGAAATTAATTTAATATTAATGGAATATAACACGACAAATCCTTGCATATCGAGTGTTTTTCCCATAGAATACATTCCAAGGCATACTTTGAACATAAATGTATAGTAAGATTAAGCCGTTAAAATACATAAAATGACGTTACTTACCAGAAGAACACCGATGGTAAATTTCGAACACGAGTGAACACGTCCATCCAAATAAACGTTTTTTTGACACTGGTTTCAAAATGGCTGATTCTCTAGTATAGTCTCATGCCTAAGGTTGCAAGACTAATAAAATTTACCACACTTTGGTAGAAAATTTAACGAATATGTTAGTTACAAAACCAGACATGTCCGGAATGCAAAAAATTGAGGGACAAATTATAAAAAATAATTATAAATGAACAACAATGAAAACCGATACACTATTAATGATAAAATAAAGAACCAGCTTTTCTTAATGAAATTAACTCATCGCCACACAATCCATCATATAAAAAATTATTAAAAACTTAATCCAAAGTTGACCAACAAAAAAAGGGACAGTATGAAACTGGAGATTAGCATAATTTAAAATGTGATTTTAACTAAAATAACATTATTCTATTTTGTTGTAAATATCAAAAACAGATAATCTGTTTCATATATTTTCAATTTAAGTTAAATTTATAACCGAAATCAATATTTAAATATTTATAAAAAATGTGCATTTGCAAGGACAGCTCAAAAACAGCGATGTGTCATTTAAAATGAAAATGCCCAATAACGACATAAGTAAGTAAGTAGGTACATCTTTATCCATACTAACAATATTATAAAGCTGAAGAGTTTGTTTGTTTGTATGTTTGTTTGTTTGATTGAATGCGCTGATCTCAGGAACTGCAGGTCCGAATTGAAAAATTCTTTTTGTGTTGAGTAGCCTATTTATCGAGGAAGGCTATAGGTTATATAACATCACGCTACAACTAAGAGGAGCGGAGCAGAAATGAAAAATGTTGCAAAAACGGGGAAAATCGCACGGATAGGTGATTCGACGCGACGAGAAGGGTCGGGGGAACAAGAAATTTAACGCGGGCAGAAGCTAGTCTACAATAAAATGTTACTCGGCACATTTTTGGACGCTGGTATTGCATTTTCCTAATGTTCTTAGTGCGCATACGTGACACGTTATAAGTTAAATAAATACCTACCTAGTAAACAAATGTCAATGTGAATATGACAGCGCCTAGATGTGGGCTTCCACATAGTATGTATGAGATTGAATTCTATGCTCCGTCAGTCAGGCACGGCCAAGTTCTTTCATCTTTTTTTAATAGATTTGGGTAAGTAACAACGCTGAAGAACGTTGCACAATCTTTACTCGAGTCGATCTACAATCGCTTCTCCGAGACACATCGTGATTAGGCCATGTGATTGCATTTACGTATTTAATTTTAATCAGTTTACAGTGGGTTCATAATAACTGACAATGTCGATTCGCATTTTCTGTTGTAGCTATCTTACCTATACATGTACATATGTCTTACTATATTCAATAATTGTTCGTGCGTGTCGCACTTGTACGTGAGGCATAAACTAGTCGAAGAAAAAATAGAAAAAAAAAATAACAATGTCTGAATTTCGGTTTTGCTATTTCATTTGAAAAACTTCCCGAAAGAGTAGTATTGTTTAGACACTATGCTAGCTTTAAAATCCTTATAAAAATAATCAATAGAATTAGCATAAGAATATTAGGTATCTAAATCTCGATTATGATTGTAAATATGATAGTTGGTCATCCCTAGCATCAGGTGGAATGACACTGATAGCTCACTCCACGCTCACTTCACCCGGTGAGATGGTTACAGAATAGCACTGCAGCAGCAGAACAAAAAGCAGCGAGCTACGTAATGAAATATATGTTCATCTCTTTTTAACAACAAGAATCGGTATGCGTGTTACCCGTTCTTCGCGTACTGTTTGATTATGTATGACAAGTGCATTAGAACTAGTCGGTCAGTGGGGGTGTAGGAGACATACCGGGCGGCGCGCCATGCGCTCGTAGCGCTCGGGGCGCAGCGAGTCCAGCGACACGTTGAGCGCGGCCAGGCCGGCGCGCTGCAGCGCGGGCAGGCGGCGCGTCAGCACCAGCCCGTTGGTCGTCATGGACACCGCGCGCACGCCCGCCTCCTCGCGCAGCCCCTCTGCACACAACACACACGCGATACATGTCACCGTACGATTGTGACCATATCACCGCGGGCTTTTTTCACGCATTAGATCTTCACACACTGCTTCCCATTTCTTCCCGTGGATGTCGTAAAAGGTGACCAAGGGACTTACTAGAGAATGGGCGTTTTACCACCGTACTGCGATCGCCAACCTGCTTGTCAAGCGGTTCGATTATAGCAATGCCTCCCAAATTGGAGAGGTTTCTGTCCAGCAATGGAGGTCTTACGGCTGAAATGATTAATAAGATGACACTGGTTAGCGCCGCGATTAAAAAAAAAGGGAACAGCGTGTTTTTCGTCGCGCTGGGATGTACTGTGTCTGTTGTATTGTCATTGGTCGTTTCAGCACCGCGAGTTTAAAAATAAGGTATGAGAATAACTCCGCCGCGAAATTATTGTGTCCGTGTGAACGTGGTTGTACTTTATAATCTATCCATGTCAATCCGTCTAAATGTGAAGAAGAGAGAAAAGAGAGAGAGAGAGAGAGAGAGAGAGAGAGAGAGAGAGAGAGAGAGAGAGAGAGAGAGAGAGAGAGAGAGAGAGAGAGAGAGATAGAGAGAGAGAGAAATGCTCTAAAAGATATCACCTGGGACCTTGTACGAGTAGGCCTTTCAGAAGTTAGAAGGGCGGACACACAGAAGAAAATAATCTTCCGTTTCGATGAAATCAGTGGACACCACGATTCATGGTGGAAAAGAAATCTATACTATTATACTCTTATTAATATTATAAAAACTGAAAAGTTTGCTTGTTTGGTTGAACGCGGTAATCTCAGGCACTAATGGTCCGAATTGAAAAATTATGTTTGTGTTGGGTAGCCTATTTATTGAGGAAGGCTATAGGCTATATAACATCACGCTACGATCAAAAGGAGCGGAGCAACAACGAAAAACCAACAAACAATGGACGAAACCTGGCCGGAAATTCAATGGGACGGGAAGGGTCAGGGGAGTAATAATTTAACGCGGACGAAGTCGCGGACAGAAGCTAGTGGAAGGATAATTTCATCGTGTCAGGGTGCTCAAAATCCAACAAACACAGAGCAAAACGCTTACTTTTGTAAAGTATATGCGTCGACCTCTGCACATACCGATGAAGACATATCTTTCTATGAAACAGAGGCACCTGGAACACGGTCATTGGGGACTTTAACGCTAAGGTAGGCAGAGACAAGAACTGCACAGCGAGATAGAGGTCGCTCTCGGTCAGTTTGGCTTAGGATAGCGCGGCGAACGAGGTATTTTTCGTATGCAATTGGCCTTAGCACAGAGCATGCACACATAGTCAACCGCATATTTTTAAACAAACCGCAACAGCGATGGAATTGAATTGCACCTAATGGCTGCACGTGAAACGAAATCGAGTACGTCTTGTCGTCAGACGGACATATTAGTCAAGGATGTTATCAACAGAATTAAACATAATAGCTCCGATTACAGAACAAACCGCACGGAAATACAATTTGATTTCAAAATGCAGCCAAATTGTTCACAAAACAAACTAAGCGGCTTTCAAAAGAGGCGTTCAAGAATAACTTAGATCATTTTAATCTAGAAAAGATTTGAAAAATATTAGTACATATTTAGTCAAAAAATATCACGCTGTCATAGAAAACCAAACTAAAAATAAAAGAAATTACAAAATATTAAACCGCCGAAAGAACTGAAAAGCAAAAAATAAGAAGCTTAGGTAATTTGGAGTCGGCGCCAAACAAGCAAATTAATTAATTAATTTGATATGGTTATTTCTATAAATTTAAAGTAAGGCACGTTTAGACTAGCGCGACGCGACGGTCGCGCGCAAATCCGCGATTTATATCCGTAGAACATTTCTATGAAAACGCGCGCGACCGTTCACACAGGGACGCGCGGACGGCCTGTCGCGCCGCGGTGTCGTGCTGTCTACACGGAACATCATTCTTGTCTACTCTTCCGTCGATACGACGGCGCTCATGCTACGCCTGCAGTAGAACAGAATAGACTAAACACAAAAAGAGGCTATACAAAAAAGATCGAAACCAATAATGAATAAGTTATAATTTAATATTATTTTATGTATGTAGTGGGTATGGTACATGTTCACTGTTCTCGCGAGATAGATTTTAAACTAAGTTTTCACATTCATACGAAGACATAATTATTATATATAATATCTGGATGACCGAGCTTTGCTCGGTATTTTCTGGTAAATTGTGTTTAAAATAATAAGTTTATGTTCAAGTTGATTATCGATAAAGTTGGTCGTTGAAAACACGAATAAAACAAAAATTTTATAAAAATGAATCCTAGCTAGATCGATTTATCGCCCCTAAAACTCCCTGTATACTAAATTTCATGAAAATCGTTGGAGCCGTTTCCGAGATTCAGATTATATATATATATACAAGAATTGCTCGTTTAAAGGTATAAGATAAGATAAGATAAGGTGTATCTATTCATACACGAAATATTTTAAGAGGTACATCTGTAGGTGGTAAAGAAGCTACAGCAACGAAAAAAAAATTGTAAATGTATTTTTTTCAAAATTTTATATTTATAATTTTATATTTATAAATTACTAGCTTCTGCCCGCGACTTCCTCCGCGTAAAATTTTTGCTCCCCTGACCCTTCCCGTCGCATCGATTTGCCTGCTAGTTTTCGTCCATTTTTCGTTGCTGCTCGCTCCTTTTGAGTTATAGTGAGTCAACCTTAAGAGATAGACATATGCTCTCGCAGACTTTTTTTTAGAACTTTTTAAAAGGAACAATTCCGTCATACATGAGTTTTGCGTTACTTTAACCGTTTACGCAGCACACGCAACGGAAACTCTCAAAAGGAATAATTTTTCCCCGTTTTTGCAACATTTTTCATTACTGCTCCGCTCCTCTTAGTTGTAGCGTGATGATATATAGCCTATAGCCTCCCTCGATAAATAGGCTACCCAACACAAAAATAATTTTTCAATTCGGACCAGTAGTTCCTGAGATTAGCGCGTTCAATCAAACAAACAAACAAACTCTTCAGCTTTATAATATTAATATATAATATATAGTATATAGTATAGATTTGACGCACATGAGAAATACTGGCTCCTTCTTAGTTTTTACGGCCCGAGACACCGCGGCCATGCTTGTGCCATCCGGTCGCCGCCCTCGCAGCTTCAGGCGGGCCATTCATAGAATTTGGAGTAAAGGTATCATGCAAAACGTCTCAAGCAGTTTTAAAATTATAATAATTACGAAAATTCAAAAACGCTTAGGTAAAAATTTTCTTTTTGCTACTATAGCTTCTTTACCACCTGCAGGTATATCTTTTAAAATATTTCGTGTATGAATAGATACACCTTATATATGCCTCGGTATAATGCGCCTCGCCAACGGCGCGACCCAACTGAGCATTCTTTCAAGAAAATCATACAGCGATAGGAGTGTTCATGTGATTGATCTGAAGCACAGTGACGTTGTAAAAGGCCACTAAAAACGAGAACTGATTGTGTACTTATGTGTGAATTCTTTGTTGAAATGTTATTTAACAATGAAAACCGATATTAATATGAGATATTGAAGCAGGGTTTTGAAATCACGGGGGCTCGTTAGGACATGAGGTGGGCTGGCGGTGCCGTTGAACAGTGGTGCTCACGTATGATGTCGGCGAGGTCCTTGCGCAGCGTAGGCTCGCCGCCCGTGAGGCGCACCTTGTCCACGCCGGCCGCCACGAACACGCGCGCCAGGCGCAGCAGCTCGGCGCGCGACAGCAGCGCGCTTCGCGCCGACAGCGGCACGCCCTCCGCCGGCATGCAGTACTGACCTGCGGCACAATGAATGAGCGCTCCCATTTAGTACCAGCTGGCCAGAGGGTTCCACCCCTGTGGAATGAGGAACTCGCCAACATCTCAATCATTCATTAGTCACTCGCAGCTGTTGCCATGCACACCTTCTACATATATTAGAAACCAGAAGTCATCACTATTGTCCATTACATCATGACTGTAGCAAACAATCCTCACGTCATAAATAACAAATTATCAGGACAAGGGTCATGGGTCACGGCTGGCAGTGTCCCAGCAATCAGTGCTTCTACAATGACACAATGAAAACTGTGATATTATTTTATCATTTCATCACCTTTATTCATACGTATTGTAGACACAATATCACATGCTCTGAGCTAGAGCTACTACAGGCCCACTTTTTCGATGGTGACAGTCGTATAGTCTGTTCTCGCGGGCGACAGGGGACATGTTGCGGGGGGGGGGGGGGGCGAAGGGAGCGGGATCGCCCGGCAATCCGTGCTCTCCGATATATTATGACGCATCTCAGAATGCAGTGTGCATAGTCTCAGCGGAAAAATGTTAATCTCTTCATTTCAGTTTTACAGATATTTAGTGTATGTATGATGTCGTGTATGGTAAGTACGAATTTGTGAGTCCACTGTCGTGCCTTCTGGACATAGGCCTCCCCCAAGTTGTGCCATTCAAACTGTTCTGTGCTTGCCGCACCCAGCGGATTCCTGCGGCCTTCACAGTCATCAGTCCACTTTGTGGAAGACCTTCCAACTTTACGCCTTCTGTTACGCGGTTGCCACACCAGAACCTGACATTACTATGGATTCAAACAATTTAGTTTCCAAGCTGATAAACAGTAGGTACATTAAATATATCTACTACATACTATGTACATATAAGTACCATACACTGTACACTGTCAGCAACTGTTCACCTACATACACATGCACTTCTCGTTATTATACCTATATAATTGATCAATGTTTAACAACTTTAATTATTAAACACTCCAAGGTCAGACGAATGTTCCACTTCAGTGAATCAGCACTTTCGAATTTGTTCCACATTAATGAAGCCACGTTAATTCACCAAATGATGTATTTTTATTTAATATGTTTACTCACATGATATTTAGGAAATCCTTGAAATTACAAGAAGTAATTTACAGGTATGTATAGTTATACATCCGTGTGGTGCCGAAAGTAAATAAGGGCCTGTCTATTAATCACGTGAGGCTCGATCACGAAATATCACAAAGGGGGAGGGGGGGGGGGGGGGGTGTATTTATTTTTATACTAAAATTAGATGATACTTATACCTTTATTTTATAAATATTATAAAAAATAAGATTCTTTGTAGGTACTAAAAAATACACGTGACATACGGGGAGAGGGTAGTCTTAAACCTCACCATGTATCACCAAGGGCAGGGGGGGGTTAAAAATGCCCAAAAACACATCACGTGATTAATGGACGGCCCCTAACGCACCATCCCATTACTTCCCGTGGGTGTCGTAGAGAACTAAGGAACTTTCTAAAGAATAGGCAGCAGCGTTCTCTATGCATTTTACCATCATACTACGATCGCCAACCCACCTGCCAAGCGTGGCGGTTATGGCCTCTTTATGATGAACTCCTTCTTCAGAAAGCGTGAGCACAGAAAGTGGTCCTAGCAAAGCCCTGATGGTGAAATTAAGAACGAGACTTTATTATGTCGACTAAGAAGCAAATAGTCAATGATGTCTCTGTGATTAACGCGGTGAAAATCGGAAGTGATCACTGCATGGTAACAGGCACATTCAATCTCAATATCAAGCTGGAAAAATCTCGGCTGATGAAATCAAGGCTCCGTCCAGCACTGATACAATTCTAAAACCCCGAGACCTTTCAGCTCAAACTCCAGTATTGTTTCGAGTGCCTTGAGAGCTCCGAGGACGATTATAACGATGGGTTCATAGAAAATGTCCACACGGTCGGGTCGAAGATCTTCAAGACCCGCCGTATAAATAGAAAAAAGAAACTCTCTGATCCTACATTACAGCTCATGGAGGAGAGATGAGTAATGATACTGTAGTCTTCAGACGATGCGCTCCAGAATAGAATAGAATAGAATAGGTCTTTATTTGCTTAGAATGTAGGTACATACATATAAGTTGTTAAATTAAATAATAGACGGATCTTTTAAGTCCTTAAATAGCAACTTTCGCCGCTTAAATACGGACCGTATTAAGGACGAGTTAGAGCGGAACAAGAGCTCATAGGTCTTTGCAAGAGATTTACCTATTGGGCAGAGCCAGCTTGGGAAACTGAAGACCGACGATGGCAGAATACTATCCACCAAACCTGAGATCCAAAAGTTCTCTGAACCGTCATACACGTCAACGACCCAACAGATTGACCCGACACAGCACCGAAGGCAACCCGTACGTCAGCTTGTATGGAATTGGTATGGCTCTAAAGCAGCTTAAAAACAGCAAGGCGCCAGGCGATGATGGAATTACGGCCGAACTCCTGAGGGCAGGTGGAAAACCTGTTCTCAAGGCCATCAGAAGCTGTTTTCAAGAGTGATCACGAACTGTCTCGCGCGCAGGTTTGACGACTCCGACACACGGTAGGCTGAAAATCGCCTTTCATGGACATAGCGGCTAGACTTTTGAAGGGTCCTTTTTTGGCTAGAAGTGGATTCTGCTAATCATTACTATTCTATAAAATTTCGTGTGGGGCAATTGCGTGTACAAATGAAGGAGTTATAATTTTTTTAAGAAAAATTTGTATGGGGTTTGGCATGAAACATTAGGCTATCTCTGGAATCAATAAGGTTCACCATTATATCCTTACACATAGATATAGTACCATTTATTTGTAATTTTTTGACTTACTTCATGTTGCGCCACCATTTGTTCTTTCTTAATTCCTCTATATTAAAAAAAAATGCTATAATGTTGATGACTCATTTTATGGTTAAATGTTTTAAATATGAGAATGCTAAATCTAGTTCACAATATTTTTTATACTATATGCCAAGACAGTCTAAGAAATCACAAAAGTTCATTTCACTAAAGTGAAATGACATGGTAATTATAAATAACTTTTTGAATGTAATCTCTAATGTTAAAGTCCGCATTAGCTAATGACCTCGTTCAGGTAATCACCTCATTTATGCCTAAAGTAGTAATAAATATGAATGAATTAACCTAATGAATTACTAGTAAAAGGATACACTCAAAAATTAGGGTTTACGTTAATTTTGCAATTAGTGCAGGATCATCTTAATGAGGGTAATTCAGTTCTACAACCCAGTCGAGTAACAACTGAACTAAACAATATTGCATGATCGAAGGAAAAAGTATCCTGGTTCCTTAGAGTAACAAACAAATCCAAGTTTGTAATTATGCTTTCCATTATTTAGCTAATGCGGACTTGAATATTAGAGATTACATTCAAAAGGTAATTCATAATGACCATGTTATTTCAATTTAGTGAAACGAACTTTTGTGATTTCTAAGACTGTCTTGGCCTATAGTATAAAAAATATAGTGAACTAGACTAAGCATATTCATATTTAAAGCATTTAACCATAAAAATAAATAATCGACATTAAAATGATTTCTTTTTTTATATTATGAGGACTTAAACACAAGCACAAATGGTGGCGCAACATGAAGAATGACAAAAAATTACATATAAATGGTACTTTATCGTGTGTAAGAATATAATGGCGAACCTTATGATTCCAAAGATAGCCTCATTTTTCATATCAGCGCCATACAAATTTTTCTTTAAAAAATTATAACTCCTTCATTTGTATGTACACGCAATTGCCCCATACGAAATTTTATAGAATACTAATGATCAGCAGAAGCGATTTCTAGCTAAAAAAGGACCCTTCGAAATTCGAATCTCTATGTCTATGACAGGCGATTTTCAGCTTACCGTGCGACAGGCTCCCGAACAAGTCGGATTCCGTAAAGGCTTTTTACGCTTCGGCTTTACATATTTGTCGATTAATCAAAATCAAATGATAGAAATTTGTTTAAAAAGCGGAATATCAATAGCATGGATCACCCCACGCTTTTATTAGCTTCATACGTATGTTAGTATGTTACGGAAAGTTTGAACATGATTTTGACCCCTTTCAAAACGTCGCACAGTGGGCCCATACTGAAAATTAGTGGACCTAGGCAACAAAGTTACCATATCGATGCGATTTTTTTTTATATGACGTGTTATAATATTCCTGACAACTTTTATTCTTATAAAATTTCTTCTAAACTTGATAGTTTGTCTTGAAAAAAATTAATTAGATTTTTTTGTATGGAGCGAATCACGTTTATTTTTTTTTCTTCAATTGTACTAATATGTTGAGTGTGTGGCGTGAGTATATGATAGCTAGGGTCACCCTCTATCCATGAAAAAATCAGCGCCGGCCATCTGCGGCAGCGCGAGTAATCATTCGGTAAAAAAATAATAATTTGGAAGAATTTTTTTGTCATTTAAAATAAATTCAAAGCATATTTTTTGTCTCATTTGGCTGTTTTCACCTTCTTTTTAGTTAAATAAATAGTTTTAATAGCGCATACGTACTTAGAACTAGTAATTCTGGTAGAGATTTAGTTATTATTGCATGTTATCGGTACAAATGAGTCATCAATCACAATGCAGGTGCTCTGCATTGTGATTGATGACTCATTTGTTTGTGCGCGCATAACTAATGAGTCATCGAAAAATGCTCGTCTCTGATTGGCTGTGTTATTTTTTAACTGCACGTTATCTATTGTTGAATAAATATATCGTAATGTTTCAGGTTATACTAATTTTGTTAATGATAGGTGAAATAATTTAAATTTGTACGGGCAAGTCGTTGATAATTATCTACATAATCAACTGTATGTATATTATTATAGTATAAGTTATCGTACGTATGATCAATATGAAACTGTGAAGTAATTGTAGCCCTGAAAAGGGCTGTTTGTCATATTCCTAACCCTGATGGGCTTTTGTGGGAATAATTTAGAGCCGGATCACATTATTTCTTGTTCCAGAAGTGCTAGTGGGTCCGGCAAATTTTCGGACTCTGCTATGAGGCATTCTTCTTCCTCCATAATTTCACTGTCACAGGGAGGCTCAGTAGTCTGTAACAACTGAGTTGCTTCAGGCAACAACTCATTATGAACCTGTTTCATTATTTTAGGCCTTATGTAGGATATGTGGGGATCAGAGCTTATTAGAAGTCCATGGAGGATGTCTTCGTTTGTTGCTATTCTCCCCGTTTTCCGAGTGTGCCTCTCCCTGACGTTTCTGAAGTCCTTATTACGGGCTTCCGAAGCTTCTTCAGATAAGGTACCTAAAACGAATAAGTACATACATTTTAATTTCAAAACGCAATCGAGTCAAATAATACATCAAACTATATTTATTTTTTACTTACCGATTGGCAAAACACCAAAGTGGTTACAGATGTCTGCACCGTGCATTAGAAGTTTATGTACACTAACTGGCATGTAGTACCACGAATAGTGTTGCACGTACACATCAGCTGTTTCTCTACACTATCTTCTAAATTTTTCACAGTCAATGTTTTTGCCTGATGATAACGAAAAATCTGAAAATCAGATTTTCGTCAATTCCCGTTATTCTGGAAAATCTTTTGTAATCTTGGAAAAAGCGCCTCGCTGTATTCCCGTCGTTTGTAGTTCCAAAATCCTAAAATGGGAAAACAATACTGTAATATACAATACATAGAGATATAATTCACAAACAACATAAAGAGAGCGAAAATTAAATACATACCTGTTTGACTATATCAATCAGCATTCCAGTTTGCTCACGAAACTCTTGCTGTGTGGTATTTTTTTTAGCTTGTTTCAAAGCCTTATGTTCGCCGCGAGCAGTCCATCGTTGAAAATCCAGATTATAAGATATATGGAGAAGACATTCCATACACCGAATCTTCATATGCAGTGAAGAAATTCCTTGTTTGTAAATTTCTTCACGATGTGGTTTAGAAGTCAAAGCGTCTAAATTATTCATCTCACTCGGTTTTGCCAAGCAAATGGGACACGTTGCATATGATGGTACTCCAGCAATAATATTGGCCACTTTTCCATCAATCATGGTCATATGCAATTCATGTGATACAATAATATTTCCACACTGTGTAGATATTCGTTCATCAATTTGTTTTTTTCATCTCAGACTCTTCAGACTTTATAAAGTCAGCTGTCTCCGAAGTGAAAGTGAACTTCACTGGTCGAAAGTGATGGGCAGTGGATAAATACTCAGAGGATAAATACTCGAGTTTTTATCCGAAACGGATAAATACTCGTTTTTACTCATTTTTATCGGATAAATACTCAAAATGATGGATAAATATCTTTTTTGCGCATCGGATGTTTATTTTAAAATGTTAATGACTTTTATTGTTATTTAGGCTTTTCAGAATACTACGTTATTACATTATTTAGTTCTAATGTCAATTGCCAGGGCTGTAATTGTGTTAGAAGCCCAAACGTCTCTAATAGAGCATGGTCTTTAGATAGAAATTTAGAATCTTTCTTTGTTGAGAGTGTAGAGAATAGCCACATAATTGATTATCTCTGTGAAGAGCTTCTAAAAGTCAAGAAAAATGCGGCGAAGACAAGTTTGTTGTTGTTGTTGTTTGCCAACGCTATAAACATGCAAAGGGCTTTTCAATTAGTTAAAGGTGTTGAGCCTTTAAACTGCGCAGCACACACTAGTAATTTACTGGCTCATGGTGCACTGAAATGCGGTAGTTTCAAAAAATTATAAACTATGCAGATATGATAAAATCTTCAATAAAAAACGATTGGTTGTCTGTAAAGTCGGTATACGGACGATAATTTTACGTGATAATGTCTAAGTCTCTTTAACTCGGATGTGTTGGCCGATGGAGTGGAAGAGAGATAGATTTCACAAGTTGAACGTTAAGGCCGATCGTGCCTCTCTATCGCTTGTTTCGCGCTCTCGCTTACACGCTCGGTTCAGGCGGAACGTGACAATGAGTCATGCTTTTCCGTGCGTGCAGCCAGCGTTCATCGATTTATAAGACAGTCAAAAAATCACAAGAACTAAACCAAAAAACCACGATCGAAGCTACAACAAATCGTAAAACAAAAGGTAACGGGAGAAAAGTTAAACCTGCCATGCTACACAAAATAGGGCAAATATCTACGATCAGGAGTATGAAAAATAGAAAAGCCGCTCTCTCAGCGTACGCAAAAGAAAAATATATCGTCAAGTCAAATGCTACAAGCAGCTTTGCTTGACGATAATTTTTGGGATTAGGTATATCAATGCATATCTGTTTTTGAACTCATAAAAGAACCTGTCTTTCAACAAGAGTTCAACAAATGCAATGCACTTCTAGTGTTTATAATATTGAAGGATATGAAATCAACACAAAATGGGTTATATTTACAGACAGATACTGATAATGAGTCATTGGATTTGAGAAAATCTAAAAGAAGGTTTCAGTAAATTTTACCACTGTGTAGATCGCTTGGAAGATACGGTGGAGCATAGAGTGGAGGTTTGCCCTGCTTGGGCGGTGCAACGCCGTATCGTCGTAGAGGCGATTGGCGGCGGCGATCTCTCGCGTCCGGCCCTAATGCAGGCCATGGTATGGAGCGAGAGGGCATAAGAAGTTGTCACCTCCTTCTGCGAAGAAGTAAGGCTCGCGAAGGAGGTGGTGGAGCGCGTTAGGGAGAGTCAGTCTGTGCGTTCTCATGTCCCTAGCCACCGTAGGAGGAGACGCCCCGGGCGTCGAGAGTTCATTGTGGACTCTCGGCCACGGTGGCCACAGGCTTGCGGGGGCGAGCCACCCATTGCTTGCCACGGTAAAGAACAGGCCCGTGTCGACGGCGCATTGTGTTCCACGCGCGCCTCAAAGAGATGTCATTGCATATTGAAGGGGTCCGCGAAGACCGATGCCTGCCAGGGTTGCAGATCTGTTTAAAAGAGGTACCCTGGCACAGGCAACTAAATGAACACAGGTAGGTTTTAGTCAGTAAAAGTCTGACATGCCTTTCATATTGGCGATAGTAGTGGTGGCCCGGTGGTATCAGCCCCGACTTACAACTTGTAGGTCGTGAGTTCGCACTCAGGCAGGCGCTTTACTTGTGGTAAATAATTACATCACCACTGGTCTCAAAACTGCACATTGCTCGCTGAATCCATATCCTACAATGTCGACAACCTCGCGAGCCAAGTCAAGTTATTTGATTTGTTTATCTTTCTCAACTTTCACGAGGTCTTTTTATTTTTATTTTTACAATGATTTAAGCGTTACTTAAATAGTTTCTGCCTACCCCCATGGGAGAAAGGCATGAGTTCATGTATGTATGTGAAAAACCAATGTACAAATGTACATTTTTATCTAACTTTGACAGTGATTGACTAACTGTATTCATAATTGAATGAAATTATTGTCAATATCGGCGTTTTGTAATTGTTAAAATGATTAATAAGGTACGATACCAATCTGCATTGTCTATTTTTCATTAATTTTAATCCTTTTGTTAGTAAAATGACAAAACTTACGTTACGAAAACATAAAATAGTATTTATCCACTGTTTTGGATAAATACTCAGTAAAAACGGATATTTATCGAGTATTTATCCATTTTGAGTATTTATCCGGATAAAATCCCAACACTACTGGTCGACAGTACAGAGTTGAGCAAGGTGTGGGGTTCTCCCAAACTAGATTTTCATTCCCAGATGATGGCCTAGTAGACACTAGCCGAAGAGGGACGATGCTTATCATGACTACTGATGAATCATCGAACTCTGTAGCTGTGTTTGACGTTTTCTGTTTATAGTTACTCTGCGACGAAGAACCATCAAGTCCCCATTTCCAGGTCAACTTGAGTTCTTCATTTTGAGACCTATCAACAGTATTTATATCAAGTAATATCCTCTCCACAGTGTGGTCCAATAGCGCTTGCAATTTAATGTGAGATCCGTTTTCGGTAATCTCCATACTCTCTTGTGGTGGGTAACATCTTTTCTTGGCATTTACAAGCTTTGGATAAGATGGAAAGGCAGCACAGTTTTCTTCTTTCAGAAATTGTCGAAGAGCTAAGTACTTCCATTTCGAGAGCGCAACTGATGTATAAAGAGCTAAACACTTATCTTCAGAGACAGTACTTAAGCTCTGCTTTTTGAATAGTCTCTCTTCTACTTCGGATAGCGCATCTGGATTACTGGAAAGGTATTCGACCACTTTTGCCAGATTCGTTTTGCCGTTGTCTTTCAATTTTGTTATGTACCAGTGCTGCAACTCTTCCTCGGAATTTTCTTCTACTATGGAAGTAGAACGTCTTTTCTTTTGCTTATTACTTAACTCTTCGAACGGTTTTCTGTGCTCCTTTTCTGTAGATGTTCCCGCTTCCGCAGTACATACTGCAAGAGTAGGAACATGGCAATCTATATCCACAAGCTCAGATAAGGCTGCGTCCGAAAAGCCCATCACACTTCTCAGATCAACACTGTCACAAACAGGCCAGTTGATGTTTTTTTCCAACCACTTGCGATTAATTACACGATTCATAAAAGTTTTTTGATTTCTACTTGACTCTATCCACTTTTTATTTAAATTTACACAAAAAAGTCGACAGAACTCCTTGATTCGGTTCTTGTCTTCTTCAGAAACTTCGGTAGTCAAGACAGAAATGATACTTTCATACAGAAACATATGATTTTTCAGATCAACGCCACTTCTTAATTTCACAAAAAGATCTAGGTTGGTACACAATCCAGCCATAGTTCTAATGTAAATATAAAAATACAAGTATTTCACTGTGTTCACAAACAAGCGACAAGAGCGAAACTAGATGGACTTAATGAATGTCTTTATATTTATAGTTAGTGTTAATTACTCAAGTAGTGGACATAACAGTGAGTGAAAATTATTCAGCCAATCAGAGACGAGCATTTTTCGATGACTCATTCGTTATGCGCTTAGCCGAGTGCACAAACAAATGAGTCATCAATCACAATGCAGGTGCTACCGATAACATGCAATAATAACTAAATCTCTACCAGAATTACTAGTTATAAGTACGTATGCGCTATTAAAACTATTAATTTAACTAAAAAGAAGGTGAAAACAGCCAAATGAGACAAAAAATATGCTTTGAATTTATTTTAAATGACAAAAAAAATCTTCCAAATCATTTTTTTTTACCGAATGATTACTCGCGCTGCCGCAGATGGCCGGCGCTGATTTTTTCATGGATAGAGGGTGACCCTAGCTATCATATACTCACGCCACACTCAACATATTAGTACAATTGAAGAAAAAAAAATAAACGTGATTCGCTCCATACAAAAAAATCTAATTAATTTTTTTCAAGACAAACTATCAACTTTAGAAGAAATTTTATAAGAATAAAAGTTGTCAGGAATAATATAACACGTCATATAAAAAAAAATCGCATCGATATAGGAACTTTGTTGCCTAAGTCCACTAATTTTCAGTATGGGCCCACTGTGCGTCGGATTAACTCGAAATTTGGCAAACTTATCAAGGACTGATGACAATACAATAATTTTATAGTGCCATTATCCTTGCCAGGGTTACCAGGATAGTGAAAAAAACTGTCTTCAAAAACTACGCTGACATACGTCACAAAATTCGAAACACCGTAAAAAATAGGAAATTATTAATAGTTTAAAAAAAACATATATCAATTAAAAATACCTCAAAAAGCACGTTTTTTTCATTATTTTCTACTTTTTAGTTCGGTTTTCTAAAGAAGCGTGTTTTTTAGGTTTTTTTTGGGCCAATTATCAAACCCCCAGCTTCTTTAGTTTTTGAAAAATAAGGGTTGCAACCTCAAACTTGAATGTTTTTTTCGACGAAACTACAAAAGATTTTAAAATGAAACTATCGCGACATGCAAGCTACTTAATAGATTTACATTTCACATTTTTCTCATAATTTTTCAACCACCTATAGGGCAGAACCAAATGTGTTTTAAAAATTAAGGGTGGGTTTTCGTGGCCATTTTTCGAGGTACACCGACCAAATAAATTACATAAATTACGTATGTATCCAACTATAATACATAACAATTACATAGATGTGTCATGGGTGGAACATATTCAAAACAATAAGTTTTCAGTAAGGTACACACGGCTACAGGTCAAGCTGTACTATTCCAGTTTTAGCTGACCTCGCATTGCATAGGGGTTTCGTACAATGAGATGTCAGCTTATACTGGAAATGTGTGGCCGTGCGTAGTGTAATCATAGGAATTATAATCATAATTACTAGACTCATAATATACTGCGCTATCGACAAGTTTACACAATTGCGTTATTTGTATCAGTTGAAGTATCGTGTTACACTTCTTCCTAACGTTATTATGTCAAGTCGTAATCATTTAGTTTTCTTTGAAAAAAAAAATGGTTTTGTGCGTTAATTAACTTTCGAATATCGTGTTGTGTCTATCAAAAAATAGTTTTCATTTGTTTGTGTATGGTTCAAACATTTTTATATGGTTGAAACACTGAAGACAACACTGAAACAGTTAATGCGTCTTCGGCGGACTGGAAAAGTGTTTCGAAAACTGGTTCAGACGCACTAAACTTTGCATAAAGGCTAGTGGAGAGTATTTTGAAAAGATTTAATAAAAAAAAAATATCTATAGAACACTTCTTTTTATTTTCGCAAAACTTTCTGAGTGTCCCACTTTTTGTCGAGGGTTTTTGATATTTCGACCTGTGTGGGGCTGAAACTTCTTATGGAAGTCCAAGCAAAGTCACGTTTTTAAGACAAATCCCGGATATGAATTTGATGAAATTTGGTTCAAAATAGACTAGACCTCGGGAGTGGATAGAGTCTGTCAAGCGAGTCGAGTCCACAACCATTTTACTGATTTCTTATAATGGCAATACTATTATCTGTCAAACAGATTGAAACTGTCAAGGGTGATTGGCGGGAAAGATACAAAAAGTTTTCAATAATTTTATATTTATTAATATAATTCAAGATATGGATGAAAAACCAAATAATGTTGAAGAAATTGATGTTAACAGTTCAGATTTCTACGAAAATGTTAACATTGAAACAGCTGCTTTATTCCACGACGAGATCTTCTATGATTTGCTACTAATTGAGAACGAATCACACGAAAACTTTGAAGATGAAGAATGTGAAGATGAAACGGAAGAGAATACAACAAAAACATAAATACATATTTTAAAGTAATTACTGAAGACATTGAAGCTAAGATTCATCAGTGAAAGCAAATGTACCTATTGTTCTGAAGAAAATGCGGATATAAAACACGTTAGACTGTGAATCGTTCGCCATGCAAAGACTGTTACTTGTCAGTGAAATTAGTGATATAGCAGAACAAAACTCTTTTATGTGTTCCCCGCCACGTTCAGGAATTACTTTCCAACACAGTTTATTTCAATTCATTATTTAGATATTTACTGAATACTGTAGAAAAAATTTAATTGTTTCGGGGTTCATTAGATTGTTTTTTTTTTATGTTTAACTAATATTTTGTTGTTATTAATTAGATAATTTCATCGCCTCTCAGATGTACTTAGCTCGTATGAGCGGTAAACACTTTTGATGAACTTGTTATTGTTTTATGTATTTTTATTGAGATATTTAACTATAATTTTGTTGTTATTAATGAGATAATTTCATCGCCTCTCAGATGTACTTAGCTGAGAATAAGAGTAGTATGTTTAATGATTACGACTGAAGGACATGTATCCATGGTCAGGAATAAATTAAAAAAAAAAAAAAAAAAATCAAACAGATTGTCACAATTTCTGTTCTAACCTCGAGCATTCCGGTTTTTGTTGAATTTTTTAATGTTATAATGCCAAAACCTATTAAAAGTAGTGTCAGGAGCCTGCTGTTTACAATGATTAATAAATATAATCATGTAAAGATTGAATCTGATGACGTGTTAACAGAAAAACGACGACTTTTGGATGAAATTGTTTCAACAACAGGTAGGTTGGCTACAAAATGTTGATACTTTTAGCACAATTGTCTAATTTTGTTTATTTTACTATGATGTGATCACGATTTCGGTTTTGGTTTAGATTCAGACGTCGTATACATGACATTGAATCTCAATGGGGCACCTATAAGTGAAAAGTATTATAAGAGATTGTTGTCATCTTTTTTCAGCCACCTTGGATGATGAATTAATAAAAAGCACAATTGATAATTTAGTTAAGAAAGTCATAGCCATAGATGAGAATAAAAAAATGAAATCTGAAACAGACTATTTGACAAAAATTGCTGCTATGACAGGTTAGTACAGATTTATTTGTTTACATTGTTTGCATTTTCTACAAATATTATCATAAAATTTGTGCGTTTGATACTGAACTGACATATTGAACTTTCAGATTTAAGTGTGAAAACACTGCGAAGAATTAAAAAAGAAGGTGCTATTAACCAAGGCGAGTGGAACACACCGGGGAAAAAACGTCCACGACAGCCAACTGTAGCCAATCTGGATAATTTTGACTTATCAGCCATACGCAATAAAATTAATGAATTTTACTGTGTGAAAAAGCAAGTTCCAACTCTACGAAGTTTGCTTGCAGATTTAAGAGAGTCAATTGGATTTACTGGATGTCATGAAACATTGAGACAATTATTACTCAAAAATGGATTTGAATTCAAAAAAAATAAAAATGAGAGATCTCTTCTTATTGAAAAGTATGAACTAGCTGCATGGCGACATAGGTATCTCAGAGCTATTGATGAAAAGCGGAAACAAGGAAAATTAATAGTTTATCTTGATGAGACCTATGTCCACCAAAATTATAAAGTTAAAAAATCATGGCAAGGGCCATCAACAAGCGGTGTAATTGACAAAATATCGTCAGGCAAAAGACATATTGTTGTTCATGCTGGATCCGAAAAAGGTTTTGTTCCCAATGCATTATTGGTATTCAGTACTAAATCAAAAATGGCAGATTATCATGATGATATGAACAGAAATAATTTTATGAAATGGTTACGTGAAAAATTAATACCCAATTTAAGTCAGCCCAGTGTCATTGTTATGGACAACGCTAGCTACCATGTAACACAAATAAATAAGCCACCATCTATGAATGATTTAAAGGCTGACATTCAGAAATGGCTAACTGAAAATGGAATTCATTATGAAGAATTCTTTACAAAGGCTGAGCTTATGTGCCTTGTGAATGAACATAAAACAACTCCAATGTATGAAGCTGAAGAATTTTTGAAACAACATGGCCATGAGGTTTTGAAACTTCCGCCATATCATTGTGACCTGAACGCAATTGTACTCATATGGAGTTTGGCTAAAAGAAAAATAGCCAGCAAAAACTTAGGGATTCCAGGTAAAGAAATGGAGAACCTTATAAAAGAATGCTTTAATAGTGTCACAGCCAATGATTGGAAAAAATGCACAGATCACACTATTAGTGTCGAAAATAAGTATAAAGTAAGAGACAGGATATCCGAAACCGAGTTGGAACCCTTCATCATTTCTGTGCGTAATGATTCTTGTAAGGTCCCGTAGTAGTTGGTACCTTACACTTGTAGCTTTAAGTAAGAAGTGGTAAGTCAGTACTTGGAGTTAGGCGAGTTGATGTAAACACACACAGATTCGGTAACACTAAAGGTTTATTAGAGTACCGATCACAACAAAGTAAAAGTGGGTTGGATGCTAATCCGCGGTGTTCGCGTAAGTATGTAATTCGTCAACTAACTTAAAATCATATTAAACATTGTTTTAAATACCAAAGAGAAAAGTAGGTTGCTGCGTTTGCAGCCTGACGGAATGTACGTAAACCGTACATGCTCCCGAGGGAAAAGGCGGGATGAGCATCCAGTACATAAAACGTTTTAAAGTAAAAATTCCAAAACGCAATAATAAAAAGTATAGACCGTATAAAAGTAGGTTAAGTAAGTAAAAATATAAAAGTAAGACATCCCAGAACGTCACAATAAAAAGTAAAGACAGTAAAGTAAACATTAGTAAGTAAGTAAAATTAAACATGTACACATAAAAACAATAAGCTTTACTGCTCCTCAAAGTGAAACAGTTGTTTCGGCCTCGCGTCGCTGTATAGTGGCTCCGGCGGTGTCGAATGGCGTATTTCTTGCATCTCGATTTCGACTTTGTTGTCGATTCCTGTAGGTTGTCTTGTAGGTGGCCTTTTAGTTTTCTTATGCCATAGTCTCCTAATCCAAATGTAGACAGCAAACGAAGCAGCTCCTCCCAACAGCAGAGAAGTCACAGAGTAGAGATATATGTCGTGACTCGATATATCTATCCCTTGTGGTAGTCTTTCCTGCTCTTTCTGCTGAATTATTTGCTTATCTATGTTTCTGATATTTATTGCAGATGTATCCAGTTCTGTCATATTCAGCTGGCGTTTTTCCAACTTAGATCAAATAAATTGTTGATAGTCGTGTTAAGTGTAGGTACTTCAATATCCGCCTCCATGTGAAATTTGCTTCCTAAGTGGTTATAGGTGAATATTGTCGCATCTTTCTTTTGTAGTATGCATTTTGGTTTCAAGGCAATCACCCCAGTACCGTTGATGACTGCTGGCGTAACTTGATCGCTACATATGACGCGCATCAGCTGTCTGTCGCATAATGTAAACAACCACCAGTTAGGTTTATGTAATTGGATCCAAGTTTCTTTGCAAGTTACATCATTGATGACGCAGGATAATGAAGTTTGTTGACTGAATACCTTGGCCTCGCAAGGTGCGTCCTTGTCTTGTAAGCTAAATACCGGCTGACGTGAAATGCATGTGTACTCGTCTTCTCCGTATGGCGTGCATTGGCGCATGTCTTGCTCTTCCATAGTGATGTACGAATTTTTCACGAAGTTTATGGCGATATAATTGGAGTATGGCTGCACGATTCTCAATTGTCCTTGTTTCTGGAATGGTATAGGTATTACCCGGTATATTTTGTAGTCCTCATCGCTCAAAAGTGGAATATGCAATTCGAAAAGTAGAAAGTTGTTTGTAATCCGAGCCTTGACATGGATTAGTTCGTAGATGTCACGGAAATCTTTTTGTATGTCCTTTATCGGTAAGGCTAGTCCCTGTGGAAGTTTTACAGAGATGATGTTCAGCTGTTCTATTATTTGAGATGCAGGAAACAAGTGTGTATCCAAATGACCTCGATAAATGTTGGCGAGAGCATTCATTAGCATTTCTTGAATTCTATGCAAGTCGCTCAGAATTCGTTATTTGCCGCATAAAATCCATCCTAAACGGGTTTGCTGAGCTGTCGGCGTTTGGGCATCTCCCTTTAGGACCCCCTCTAATATAACTTGCGAATAGATATCCGCTCCCAGCAGCAAATCCACGCTCCTTGATAAGTTGAAGTCAGGATCCGCTAGTTTCAGACCTTGTAGCTGAGGCCAGTTTTCTTTTTTAAATGTTTTGTTAGGTAAGTTGTTCGTGATCCTTTTCATTATTAGAGTGCTGACTGAAAATGCAAAGTCAGTGCATCTTGATTTACACTCTAATTCTAGTCGTCCTTTACAATCTCCCGAAATCGTACCCACGCCGGAAATTGTAGCGTTCATCCTTTTTCTAGGTAGTTTCAGTCGTTGAGCCGCGTTCTCCGTGATGAGGTTTACTTGAGATCCTTGGTCCAGTAAAGCTCGTAACGTTATAAAGTCTCCTGTTGATGTCTTTACTTGAAGTTCTACTGTAGTAAGTAATATTTCCATAATGTAGTTGTTTGATAAATGGTTCGAACTATGTTGGTTTGTTGATGTTGAAGGTTGATGTTCCCGTTGTTGAGAACGTTGACCCATATTGTTCATATTGGAACTTGGCGACAGTTTTTGCGCTGAATAGTGTAACATCGTATGATGTGGTTTATTGCACTCTTTGCAAGTTTTGTTCGACGTGCATTCTGTGTCTCCATGCTTATACAAACAGTTTTTGCATATTTGTAATTTCCTTACTGTGTCATTCCGTTGCCGTGTGTCCATTTCAATGAACTTTGGACACTGCATGATCACGTGAAAACCGCTGCACAGAAGGCATTTACCGTATGACGCATGGTATATTCTTGATGTTTCTTTTCTATGTGGTTCATATGATGGTTTATTGGAGTTAAATTTCGTTTTGTTGCTGAATAAGGTAAACGCTCCTAATACGGCGGTAGTCAAAATCGCTTCCTATTACGGTGGTATTTCTATTTTCGCGTTTTATTCCCGTTTTATTCAGTGTAGGTACACCAAAACCGAAACTATTTATTCTAAATCTATTACTTTATGACTTAACTGACGTTTGCAAGTATAGCACATAGACAACACAACAAGATCAATCAGTCTGTGTAACGACATCGACGTGAGAGGTGTTTCCATACAAACGCGGAACAACAAAGGTAAGTACATAAATATTTAGAAACTAAGTTTTTCGTATTAAGATGCCGTTCGAGTTTGTTCATTTGTTATTTATAGCATTTTCTTATTATTACACTCACTATTTAAATAGCTTATTTTATATTTGTAAGTCATTTTTTACCAAAAAAATAAAAAACAAAATACCGCCGTAATACGATACAAATTTTGTAGATTAATCCTAATACGGTGGTATGACTCCGAAATAGGAAAAGTACTGGACATGTTTAATTGTTTATAACTTTCATTTGATTAACTTATTGAATTAGTTTCAAGTTTAGTTGAAATAATTATTAATCACATAACTTAGAAACCATATTCTGTGGTATGTGTTCTTAATTAGAAATCTAGTTAAATATGAAAACTGTCGAGTACAAAATGTTAGTTTCTTAGAAGAGGCAAAAATGGGAAGGTGTATTTTAATTTATCACAAAAGATTTATTTTGTATAAATTTTGACTTGAGTTTTACAAATCTGAGCCAAAAAACTGTTAATGTTTGATTAGGCATTTTTACTCTTTTGTTTATCGAAATATATATGGATCAGAATTAGGATTATCGAAAACATGAGTAGTTTTCCTATTACGGCGGTAATTATTTCCAGGTAACTCCGTGTAGGGTTCTAAGATCTCCTATTACGGCTCTATTCATACAACATAAAATTACAAGTTTTTAGGGTTCCGTAAAAGTTTTGGTATCTGTTTTTGTGGATTCTTATTTGACATGCATGTTTTTTTGATACAATCAAAAGCGATGAAAACTTTTAAATTTATGTACTTAATTGTTTTATTTAAATTTATGCAATCTACATAATTTTTATTTTTGTTTTTATATATATTATGGACAGAAAGAGACGCAAGTGTTATACTAATGCCCAAGTGGCTGAAGCACTTTCATCAATTCGACAAGGTATGAGTATTTATATAGCCTCGAGACAGTATAATATACCAGAGACTACATTACGGAGTAAACGTGATGAGCTTTACGAGAATGAACATTGTGGTAAGCAACCAGTACTTAACCTAAACGAAGAAAGACAAATCGTTGATTGGATCCATTACCTTGGTAAATGTGGCTTTCCAGTTACTAAGAATCAATTATTACACACTGTCTCTAAGTTAGTTGAAAACCTGCAGCGCCCTAATCCGTTTAAAGATGGAGTTCCTGGAAAGAAATGGTTTTCAGGGTTTATGCTACGACATCCAGCAGTGTCAAAACGTGTGGCACAAAATCTTCCAACAAGTAGAAACCAAGTCACGGAAGTTGCATTGCGAGCGTGGTTTGATAGAGTAGGATCATATTTTAAAGAAAACGATTTGCTGCAAGTTCTTCAAGATCCAAAACGTATATTCAACTGCGATGAAACTGGGTTTTTTCTTTGTCCAAAAGACAAGCAAGTTTTGGTAAAAAAGGGTAGTAAACGAGTATATAACCGCGTTGCAAATGATGAAAAAGAATGTTTGACCGTTTTAGTCAATGTGTCAGCAGATGGTAATGTAGCTCCGCCAATGGTACTTTTCCCCTACAAGAGGCTACCTAACAATATCAAGTCAACGGTTCCTTCGTGGTGGGGACTTGGTAACACAGAATCAGGCTGGATGACTATGGAATCGTTCTATGAATATGTTGCAAATGTGTTTTACCCATGGCTTCAGCAACAGGAAATAACACTGCCCGTTGTTTTATTTTTAGATGGCCATAGTTCACATATATCTCTGCCTTTAACAACTTTTTGCAAGGAAAAAGGGATTGTACTGGTTGCTTTGCTCCCAAATTCAACGCACGTCTTGCAGCCTCTTGATGTCGCCGTTTTCAGGCCCGTTAAGGGGACTTGGCGGGATATTGTGAGGGAATTCAGGGTTAAACATAATTATGCGAAGCTTAAGCGTACAGACTTTTGTAGAGAAGTACAAAAATGTTTTCACAGAAGCCTCAAGCCTGAAACAATAATGAGCGGATTCAAATGCTGCGGACTTTACCCGTTTGATGAACAAAATATTGACTATGATAAACTTTTGTCAAAAGTGAAAAAACACCAAGACAAACTATCTGAAGCCAATCAAAATACTCTATTTAATACTCATCAGATGAGCAATATAGATAACAATGAGCAGTTCAAGAAACAATTTGAAACTCGATTATCACAAAATACATTAAAATCATTTAAAGAGGCAGGCAACTAGTGGACAGGTGACCCCACTTATGAAAAACTATTTTTATTCTGGAAAAGTCTTACATCATCGGAAAGCATATTTGAAGATCAAGCAGACTCTGCTCTAGATATTGGGGAGACAACCTTTACCAATAATGTCGATATAGAAAATGTTTATGATTCCGTAAACTTTGATATTAGATCGGATGGTATTCTAACCCCACTTAATTATGAGGAAGCTAACGATATAGGAAAGGTCATATCAAAGTCATTGCAAGTGTCACTGTCATCAATTAATGTGGTCCCAACAATCGAAGAAAATACATTTGAAGCAAATTCTCTTCTACCGAAACCATTGGTTGATTCACCTGTATTGATAGAGATTATTGATCCGAGGTTATCAGAAGTTACCCCACCACAGAAAATACGATTATTAACAGAAGAAAAAACCCAACAAATATTACGTTCATCGACTCCTGAATTAAGCAAGTGTTCTAGTACCGCTCTATCAGTCTCTGAAATAGAGAACGTAGATGATGAAGTTAATAGTTGCTCTTCTCCCTTAAGTCTACGTCCAAACAGAATGCAAAAAAAAAACGCTGATAGACAAGTATTCGGAAGAAATAGATACCCTTCAAAAATCTTTAATAATGCCTAGTACAAGCAAAGCTCCAACGCCAATAGTTATTGAAAATGTCACGCCGCCGACCCCATTCAAAGGAATACCTACACCTTTCAAGAATGCATTTTTTTTTCCGAAAACCGAGAATACTCCCCAAACCAAAAAACTCACTAAAAAGGTTACTCCCACCGTAGCTATTGCAGCAGAATTTATGGAACACCAAAGAAGGTTATACAAAGAGAAAGAAGAAAAAGAAAAACTTAAACAACTGAGAAAATGTAAGGCATTAGAAAAGAAAAGACAAAAAGAAAACGATAAAAAGATAAAACAAGCACAGACTGAACAGAAAAAAGAAGAACCGAAAAAAAAAAGTGTAATGAAGAAATTAAAAGATGTAGATATGCGTCACGTCAACACACTAGATAAAAATTCAATCCAAAACTCTTCTGACAGTGACGATGGTTTTGTTTTTAATATTACTGCAAGGGCAAAGGAAGATAGTGACGATGATTTAGTTTTTAACATTCCTGCAAAGGCAAAGGAAATTAAACGCCGTAACTTCTTTGATTCAGATGATTCTGTTTAAATATTTATTCACAAAGTGATCAATAAATAATAATTATTATTTTAAGTTTATGTTAAATATCGTGTATAGCGCAATTCAGGCAGCGATGGCAGCGAAAAACAGCGGTGCGTAACACTTTCGGCTTTGAAAGAGTTTTAAACTTTATCTTCATTAAAATAATTATTATAAATACCTATTTAAAAAGATAAAACTGTCGGTGACTGATGCCGCTAACAGCTGGTGGCAGTTACGATCAGTATCAGCGATACTAGTCTTTAAAATAATGTTGATAACGTTTAAAATTCTTTCAAAACTGAAAGTACTCTTCGAGCTGCTGCCGGCCGCTACCACCGCTGCCTGAATGGAGTCTAAAACTTCACTTACCTCAGTTTATTTACCATTAATTACGTAAGTAATTGTTGTTCCTTTTTGTTATGTTATTTAGATGTTTTTTAAAACTTTTTTTAAGTGCATAATGTGTAAACCTTCAGTAACTTTTAGTTCGTTTTTAATTATACTCTACGGATTGTAATTTTTTGAAAGATTGAGATTTAAAATGATGTTATAGAACATAATTTTAAATCTCATTCTTTCAATACGTTTTTAATTTTATAACCTTTTGTTCCTCAACGAACTGTTGATTTTTGAAAGATTTTGTTTAGATTTTATTGTTATTAGTTGTCATTATTTTTTAAATAATATAACTAGTTGATTCCTTAATAATTGTATTTTTAATTCTATAAAACCAGTGAACATACCTCCTTATTTATTCTTAAATTCCTTCGGAATCCGTTTGAAATAAAAGTTATTTTATTTTAACATGAGAGAATCCTAGGGGATTCTCTCATAGGGGATTCTCATGTGAATTAATTTAATAATACAATACAGAAAAAATGAGCGAAGCGATTTCGGTCTGTACGGAAAGATTTTTCTATACAGACCGACTTCTTTCGCTCATTTTTTTAATTTTACTTTTTGGTTTTCACAACGTAAAGTTTTTTTTAAATTTTATTGAAGTTTCGTACAAATAATATTTATTAAATAATATAAATGTGATTAAAGTAATACTAAAAATAATGCATTCACCATTAATTTGATTACGCAATATAATAAAATCAATGGTCAATAAATGAAAAACTTACGAATTACGTTACTAACACATTAATATTATTTAATAAATATTATTTGTACGGAACTTTAATGAATATAATTTCTGACCCTCCGTATTAGGAGCCGTCTACCGCAGTAATAGGATCAGACCAAAATTGTACCTCCGTATTAGGGAAAATCGACCAGACTATTTAAATATTTCTTTAAAATAAGAAATATCATCAACAGAAACATTGTCTCAACAGCAATACAAAATATAAATTCCACTTTTAACGATAGAATTTTTTTCCACCTTTAGAAATACCTACAAATGCTTATTTTTGTTTCTTACTTTCAAATGATGCGAAATACCTCCGTAATAGGTGCTTTTACCTTATTTGTTTATGTTGGTTAGATGCATCTTTTTGGTAACCCTTTGCTGCTTCCAACGCCATGAATTTGGTCTCCAAGAACCCCAAAAATTCACTCAGCTCCGGGACTTGCTTTGGATGCTCTAATTCTCTAGTGTATTCAGTATATGATGTTGAGTCCAACTTCTGTGCCATCAAGTACACGATTATTGGATCCCAGCTTGATGTATTTAGACCGATGTTATGTAGGCAATTCATGCATTCGTTGATTACGTCATGCATTCTCTTCAAGACAGCAGCATTGACCTGCTGGATGGATGGTAACTCCATCAAAGTATTCATCAAGTTCGTAAATTGGAGTCTCTTGTTGTCGTATCGCTGAATAAGAATATCCCAACAAGTTTCATAGTTTTCAGCGCCGACCAAATGTTGAACTAATCGTTCCGGCTCTCCTTTAAGCTTAGATTTTAAGTGTTGCATTTTCTGCGCTTTCGAAGAATTTGCATTGTTGTGGATTGTCTCCAGAAACATATCCTTGAACGTAATCCACTGACTGTAGTTTCCAGTGAATTCCGGTAGTTGAATCCTCGGTGCATAGTTTTGGTGGTTTACGCTTGTCCAGAGTTTCGAGTTGAGAGATCTTTTCATGACATCGTACTGACGTTCTTTGTTGGCGAACAAGTCGTTGTATATTTCGTTTGACCCTTTCAAAATAGCTTCTAGCTCCCATCTTTCAGTTATGGAGTCAATTTCTATTTTGGACATCGCCCGTTCTAGTGCTTTAATGTGACATTCTTGTCGATCAAGCAGTTCCTTGGTCTTGGTATCTACTCCCGTAGGATGAGGAATGACAACTTCAGCCTGTTTTCCTTCCCAGACCAACAACCGCTGCAGTATATCAATCCTGGTGGATTCATACATATGTTTCGTCTTTTCATAAATGTTTCCAGTAAAATATTGGATTTCTTTGTCCTCTCGTTCAAGTAATACATTGTGTCTATTGCCAAAGTCTTGCCAGAGGTTTTCCAATGACACTAACCTTTGAGTCAGGTACTCCTTTCCTTTCCGAGACGCGCTGTCCTTTTGGTAGTTAGTACAGAGACGTTTGATTGACTCGAAGACTTCGTTTTGTGCAGTGATTTCGCTCATCTTGATGTAGTCGTTTCGGTAATCGAAAGTAGTAGTAGTAGTAAGATGTAGTAGTAAAGTAGGTATTGAAGAACACGTAGTTTGGTGTCTTCTAGTCTGTAGGCCTCGTATTGCCCGCAGTTCACGTTGTAGTCCGGAAGCTGTAGTAGCAGTAGTCGTAGTAGTAGTTGGCTTGTTGCCGCAGTTGGGTCTTGTTTTTCCGCTTGATTCACGAAGAAGTTCCAAAGTATCCCCTCTTCGTTGATTGCTCAGAGCTCTTGTACTCTTTTTACGAATATGCGCGCTTTCTCAACTTGACTGGTGAGATCCGCTTGTGGAAGGCCAGCCAAGCCGATTCGCTGTCGTTCCAAGAGATACAATTACCCCAAACTGTGAAATACTCGAAGGACCATTAAATGTAAGGTCCCGTAGTAGTTGGTACCTTACACTTGTAGCTTTAAGTAAGAAGTGGTAAGTCAGTACTTGGAGTTAGGCGAGTTGATGTAAACACACACAGATTCGGTAACACTAAAGGTTTATTAGAGTACCGATCACAACAAAGTAAAAGTGGGTTGGATGCTAATCCGCGGTGTTCGCGTAAGTATGTAATTCGTCAACTAACTTAAAATCATATTAAACATTGTTTTAAATACCAAAGAGAAAAGTAGGTTGCTGCGTTTGCAGCCTGACGGAATGTACGTAAACCGTACAATTCTACTGACAGTGATTTCTCATTTGAAGGCATTGAATTTCTTGATTCTGATTTTAGTTCTGATGAATAAATACGTACATTGAAATGCTTTTTTTTTAATTTATCCCAAGTAATTTTTTTATCAAAATTCAAGTATCAACAAGTTTTCAGCGTGCTATATCAGTGTTGACACCTGAAAGATTTTTGAATTTGCCGCGTTTTTCATGGGACTAGAATCGCTTGACGGACTCTATAAGCTACCTTTGTAATTGTAGAAAAGGGCATGAAAGTAGTGGATAAACTTTTGCATAGGTTCATCATTATCGAAGATAAAATAAAACCATGAAATTTTGTACTTAGGCACTGGGCGCGGCGTAGTGGATGATATCGCTAATTGCGGCTACCCAAAAGGGCAGATACGTAAGGACAGACGAGCTCGAAAACTTTAACAACCCGCCTCGGTCAGGTTAAGTTTTTTTATGTTTTCAAACAGAAATAGGAGTTACAATATCCACTTATGCCAGAATAGCCCTAGCAACTATGACATTGTTGAATGCGAAGGCGAGCGAAGTGAGCTCAAATTTTTTAATTCACCCCCCCCCCCCCCCCCCCTCCCGTCGGACCGCACCTGGTCTTGGTATGTAAAGATGGTCACCTATGCACAGAGTGTACGTTACCCTAGCAAGAAAGTGTCTCCTAGAGTTATATGAGTAGAACGTATAATGTGTGCCTTATCTGCTGTAAATGTGCCCCCAAATAAAAAATGTGTGCCCCCTGTCGTTTTGGAAAAAAACGGAAAAAACGATTCTTGCTGGGGTAACGTTTTTCTAGCAGGAAAATTCTAAACGAATGATCGGAGAGAGAAAAATTGTGCATGGCCAGAGAGCTTATATGTGTGCCAAAATGTGCCCCCAAAAATAAAATCTGTGCCCCTTCAGGTTTTCGAGATATTGCATTTCCTGCTGGAGTAACGTTTTGATGAATCGTATATCTCTAAAACCATTGCATGTGCCCCTGTAGAGTAAACATACCCGAGTAGCTCTTAATGTGTGCCCCTTAGTGCCCTAATTAGATTCAAGAAAATATTTATAGTTTTCAAGTTATCGCGGTTTTATGAAAATCCGAAAAAACATCGCAGCGCCTAAATGAGACAAGGCACAAGTTCGCTGAAAACTGTATTCGGTCCTTCTTGACGCTAATAATAACCATACAAAGTTTCAAAACTCTTCATGCATGCGTTTTTGAATAATCTTGCTAAAAGTCAAAACGATGGTGTCATAACTTTGACGGCAAAATACAAGGAACCGGCTCAATCCCAGATGTGTACGTGTAAACCAAAATCTTGTGCCTTTAGTCAAAAATATATGGTGAAAATATTCAGCTTGGAATGTTTCGCAATAAGTAAATATAAACAAAAAACCAAAATATGTAAACAACGGCTGGTTATCCGACCAAATTCCAATGACTACTAAAAAGCGACTGATTCATACATATCGATGACCTTCTTTATTGGACGTATTATACCTAAGCTGTTGTCCGTACAGTCGCGTTCAAAAGTTTTGGGGGCTAATTAAAAAATATATTAAATGCACCTTGTGACCATGTTAAATGAAACAGCTTGTTGATGTGGAAATTATCATTTTCATTCCCTTAATTTTAATTCTTAAAGTAATTATTGCATCAAATCACAGATTAAATTTCCTACCTATAAGTATTAGAAATTATTTGCACGTTGTGTAGTCATTATTATTTAAATCACAGATCAGTTTTTCATCTAACAAGGAGACCGCCAAGATTGTCCGCCTCCGATTTCAATGATTTTTATATATGTTTTTATGTTTGAGTAACTGACCCAAAAGGAATTCACGCAAAGCTCAATAGTTTCCGAATTGCTTCTACCGAGCAAATTAAATATAAGTTCAGTATACAAACTCAAAAACATTTGCAACTCTATCTGCAGAGATATAAGGTTCAAATTTCTTGCAATTTTGTATGTTTCTTGATGAATAAATATTCTAATTTTATAAGAAAAAAAAATTTAAAAAAAAACGTTAGCAGGAATCGAACCCTGACCATCTGCGTGCCAGCCACGTCACCCTGCCTACTAGGCTACGCATCACTATGCAATTTCAATTTAAATGATTTTTTTATAAAATTATCATCAAATCAAACATTGCAAGTTTGAACCTTTATCTCTACAGATAGAGTTGCAATTGTTTTTGAGTTTTATACTGAACTTATATTTAAGTTGCTCGGTAGAAGCAACTCTGAAACTATTGAGCGTTGCGTGAATTCTTTTTGGGTTATTACTCAGTTACTCAAACATAACAACATATATCAAAATCACTGAAATCGGAGGCGGATAATCTTGGCGGTCTCCATGTAAGTCTAAAATATAGATATAAATCCCTCATAGGTACGTAATACGACATAAAAAATGGAAACACGTTGTTGAAACACAGATCATTGTGCGGTTGACTATAGGAATACACTAAATACAACTCTCAAAACTGTAGGTACCAAGATTTATTTGGTTAAGGTGAATGCTCCAACCAACCCGTGAAATTCAAATTTTATTACGTTTTTTGCAATTTGCAAGCCAGTGCTAGGTTGTACCTAGGTACCTATTCATCACACATTTCATGAACTATATTTTTTTAAAACATCGGCACCAATCAAATTTTGAGTCAAAGACCTGGCAAATGGCAAATATCTGGATATTTGCCATATCTTTCGTTCACACATAAATTACTGGATGTATTTTAATGAAATTTAGAATGGAGAAGATAGTTTACCTTGGAATAGCAATTAGGCTACTATTTATAATGTACTTAATAATGTTTATGGTCATAGAAACAGCTAGTAGAATATAATCCAATTACAACTTTATTACTTATTACTTTTCTACTTCAGTGTACTCAGGCACAACACGTGTGAACCGGTTAGTGAGTAAAGTAAAGAAGGTCATCGATATGTATGAATCCGTCGCTTTTTAGTAATCATTAAAATTTGGTCGGATAACCAGCCGTTGCTTACATATTTTGGTTTTTTGTTTATATTTGCTTAATGCGAAACATTCCAAGCTAAATATTTTGACCATATATTTTTTACTAAAGGCACAAGATTTTGGTTAACACCTACACATCTAGGATTGAGCCAGTTCCTTGTATTATGCCGTCAAAGTTATGACACCATCGTTTTGACTTTTAGCAAGATTATTCAAAAACGCATGCATGAACAGTTTTGAAACTTTGTATGGTTATTATTAGCGTCAAGAAGGACCGAATACAGTTTTCAGCGAACTTGTGCCTTGTCCCATTTAGGCGCTGCGATGTTTTTTCGGATTTTCATAAAACCGCGATAACTTGAAAACTATAAATATTTTCTTGAATCTAATTGGGGCACTAAGGGGCACACATTAATAGCTACTCGTGTATGTTTACTCTACAGGGGCACATGCAATGGTTTTAGAGATATACGATTCATCAAAACATTACTCCAGCAGGAAATGCAATATCTCGAAAATCTGAAGGGGCACAGATTTTATTTTTGGGGGCACATTTTGGCACACATATAAGCTCTCTGGCCATGCACAGTTTTTCTCTCTCCGATCATTCGTTTAGAATTTTCCTGCTAGAAAAACGTTACCCCAGCAAGAATCGTTTTTTCCGTTTTTTTCCAAAACGACAGGGGGCACACATTTTTTATTCGGGGGCACATTTACAGCAGATAAGGCACACATTATACGTTCTACTCACATAACTCCAGGAGACACTTTCTTGCTAGGGTAACGTACACAATCACAGACCAACCGCGGCACACAGACTAACGTGAACGATCAACCCGTGCGGCTGTTGTTTATGATCTGATCTATATGTTATGGACCAAGTGAGAAATTGAGCATTATACATAATGCCCGGTCATTATGAAAAATGCCCAATATGAGAATGCAATTTGATAATAATTATTCAAATAATCAAATTGACCGGGCATTATACATATTATCCATCACCTTTTGGGCAGAGTAATACAAATATATTTAATGGCAAATAGAATTAAAGCGGCAGTTCAATATTTGAGTTATGGTAGGTAAAAAAAATAAAGACTCATGTTTGCAAACTAGTTTAGCAGTAAAAACTGAGCAGTAAACTAAATAAAAATGAGTCCTAAAATAATTTAAACGGGCAGTTCAATAAATACTGAGCCGTGGAATAGTTGAACTGGGCGGTTAGGCGCGTATAGTTAACAAATCGTAATTGGTTAGTAATAAATTTTATTTTAAGTAGTTCTATAAATGATGAGGCATGCAAGCAAGCATGCAATATGCAGCAGGCATGATTTCTGTCAAGGCTCCGGCGCTACGGGGCTCCGACGGTCCCACGCGAGCTTATCGTCGCAGATGTGTTTTACGCTCACCACCGCAGCTTCGGCTCGCTGGCCGGCTTCGCCGCCCAGCCTCAGCCGCGGTGGCGAGCGTCAAAACTACCTGCTCCTCAGCTCGCGGGCCGCCTCGCCCCTCCGCGCCTACGCGGTTTTAAATTACACTCTAGGGGTAGGGCAGACAAGACTACGTGCAGTCGGTTTGCAGCGATTCGTTTCTGCCACTAAATGCAGCACAACATATTGAATTTATAAGACAATACTTGTAAAAATTAAACAGTTGTAAAAATTAATTCCCATATTTAATTACTATTTTTTTATTGTTATTGTCATTTAACTTAAAATAAACTAAATATTAAACCATTTAAATAATTAGACTTATTATTTGGATTAATTATCAAGAACTTCTACATCAAGAATTCACTAATTTTTGCATTTAAAACTTAAGGAAAGTCATAATGGCGGTCTCTGATTGGTCAAAGCGTGCCACGCCATGCGTGCCTCCCTCCCTGCCCTCACACCGCGTCATATTTAGCTTTATTATCAAATTGCCCAATTATCAAGTAGCAATATAATAATGACCGTGCAATGTGATAAATAATGAAGTTAAAATAGTATTAATCACTTTGCCCGATAGAGCTAGACATTATTCATAATGCTCATACATTATGCATAATGCCCGCATTAATCACCTGGTCCATAATATATACACTATAATATTATAAAGCTGAAGAGTTTGTTTCTTTCTTTCGTTGAACGCGTTAATCTCAGGAACTAGTGGTTCGAATTAAAAATTCTTTTGGTGTTGGGTAACCGATTTATCGAAGAAAGATATAGGTTTCAGATTCAGATAACTTTATTTGGTCAAACACGTGTTTACATACAATTACTAAACGAAAATGCATGCATGGTGTTATACGTACATAGAGTTGTGCAACATGTTTACCATATTGTCATGGTGTGCAAATATTAATTAAGCAAATTAAATAAATTAAATTATTACAAATTAAGAATTAAAAATAATAGCAACTTTAATGAAAATGGACAACACTGACATAAGTAAATAAATTGAATTTAACTGAATGAATACATAGGTAATTAATTAGAAATAGTTAGGAGTTAAATACAATTTTTTCAATATTAATGTCAAAAATGAAACATAATTATGTCAACGTAGGTGCAAAATATTCAATGGAAACATCATTATCAAAAACATTATTACAATTACAGATATATTTAACATTCAATTTTTTTTCTTAAGGGCATGTAAATTTAAACATGATTCATTTAAAAATTCATTAACATCATAATATGCTTTACTAAGGTTGAACTTTTAATCCTATTCACTAACTTGACAGTTCAATGCAAAATAATGATACCATTCTAAAACTAATAGTGTCGGGGTAGTGAACGATTTCGCATAAAGAATGAATGATAAAAATGTTTTAAATTAAATAAAACTTTAAAATATCGTTTTTAGGTGTGGATTATAAGAATAATTAATAATTTTTAATAACAGTTATTTTTTTTTTCTTCTGATAAAAACAAAACTAAATATAAAAATCATGTCATTTTGCTTATATTTTTACTATAGTCATTTTATTTCCTCTGACAGCCATAGACTACATATATATTGATATAGTACACATCTTGTTTTAAAACAAGTTATTAAATTTAAATTACAAAGTTTGCATGTAAGTACATTATTTCAAGTTCATTCAATTTCATTCATTCTTGTACCACCTCACTATCTTTTTTTTGTCAAAACCTGGTATCCTTCCAATTGTCAAGTTAGTGAATAGGATTAAAAGTCCAACCTTAGCTAAAAAGATTTTAATTTTCTCTTAAATGTTACTATGTTTAGCTCTTTCCAGGTTTTGGGAAGCTTATTGTAAATAATGGGAGCCATACAAAAAACACTCTTGCGCATAAGGCTTATAGCCTATAACGCTACAACCTAACGGAGCGGCGGCGTATCTATGAAAAATATTGCAAAAACGGGGAAAATTTATTCCTTCAGAGAGCTTCCGTTGCGTAGTATGACGGAATTGTTCCTCTTAAAAATTTCTAAAAAAAAATTGTGCCTATAGCATAATCTCTATCTCTTAAAGATTGGCTCACTATAACTTTTTTATTGTAATCAAATCTATAAATTACAAAAAGCCCATTTATCGCGGAAGTCTCTAGACTATATCACGCTAGAACCCTTAGGAGCCGAGCAAAATGAAAAAAGTGTGATTGCGTGTGAAGGCGAAATTACGTACTAAAGAGGAAGGTAGCTAGCAGATGTTTTAAAAAGGCGAAGACTGAACATAGCGTGTCTGCAAGAGACGAAATGGAAAGGCGCGAAGGCTAGAGAGATACTGAGAAGGATGTAAGTTTTATTTCTGTGGAAGCGATGGCAAGAGGAATGGTGTGGATAGTCAGTTGAAAGAATGTGTGGTGGATGTTAAAAGAGTGAGTGATAGAGTGATAGCTGTTAAACTGATTGTGGAGAGTGAAGTGGTTAATGTAGTTAGTGTGTATGCACCCCAGTCTGGGTGTGAGGATTGTGTAAAAGAGCACTTTTGGGAGGACTTCGATCGTGTGATGATGGATGTGCAAGATAGTGAGGAAGTGTATGTAGGGGGTGATTTTAACGGGCATGTAGGAAGACAAGGATGGGTACGAGATAGTGCATGGTGGTTGGGGATAGGGAGACCGTAACTCTGATGGTGAAACACTGCTGCAAGCTGCTTCGGCCTAACAATAACAAATACGTGGTTTAAAAAACGAAATGAACATCTTATAACGTACAAAAGTGGCCGCCACGCGACACAAATTGACTATTTGTTTGTACGACGGAATACTCTTAAATGTGTCAAAAACTGTAAAGTGCTCCCAGGTGAAGACTTAGTCTCACAACATAGACTAATCGTAATGGAGGTAAAAGTCAGTGTTTCGTCCAGTAGAAACAAGGAACGACTCCCATCCAAAACCAGATGGCGTATGCGGTATGATAGAAAAAGAGGAATGTGCCAGGAAGTTTAAGAGTCAAGTGGTAGATAAAATGAGTGCAATGAAAGATATGGAAGGAAAATCCATGAATGAATGTTGGAAAGAGATGGCAGATTATATAAGGAAAGTAGCAAAAGATGTGTTTGGAGAATCGAAAGTTAAAGGTATGATAGAAAAAGATACACGGTGGTGGAACGAAGACATGCAAAAGATGCTGAAAGAAAAAAAATTGCGTTTAAAGAATGGCAGGGCGTAGAAAATGGGAATGATAGGATAAATATCTTATAATATCTTAGGACAAGCAACACACCGTTATCTGGTCCCAAACTGGGCAGAGCCACCAACCAGACAACTGATAAATATACTTAAATATATTTCTAAATACATCATATTATAGATAAACTAGCTTCTGCCCGCGATTTCATCCGCGTTCAATTTCTTGTTCCCCCGACCCTTCCCGTCGCGTCGAATCGCCTACCCGTGCGATTTTCCCCGTTTTTGCAACAATTTTCATTACTGCTCCGCTCCTCTTAATTGTAGCGTGATGCTATATAGCCTATAGCCTTCCTCGATAAATAGGCTACCCAACACAAAAATAATTTTTCAATTCGGACCAGTAGTTCCTGAGATTAGCGCGTTCAATCAAACAAACATACAAACAAACAAACTCTTCAGCTTTATAATATTAGTATAGATTACACCCAGACAAAGAACAAATAATTGTGCTCATCCAAAGATTTATGAGATTTATGAGTATGAAAGAAGATAAGATGAATATTTATAAAGAATGTAAGAGAAAGGCATAAAAGGCGGTAGCAGTTTCGAGGGCCAAAGCGCAGAAGTTGTATGACTCACTGGATAGCCCGGGAAGCCAGAAGGAGCTCTACCGTATTACAAAAGCAAGAGAAAGGAGAACGAGAGATATAATCCATATGAAATGTATGAAAGACTTGTATAATTATAATTGTATGGGTCAGAATGTTGGGCCACAAAAGGGATGAATGAAAGGCAATTGCATGCAGCTGAGATGAGAAGATTAAGAGGGATGTGTGGTGTTACACGAATGGATAGAATAAGAAAAAGTCTGAAAGTGGCACCAATAACTGAAAAGTTGTGTGGGAATCGGTTGTCCTGGTACGGTCACGTATTACGGAGGAATGAGGGAAAATGTCGTACGGAAAGTATTGAGTATGAATGTCGATGGCTTTAAGAGTAGAGGGAGACCAAAGAAACGATGGATGGACTGTGTGAATTGTGATATGGATAGAAAGCGGGTGACTACTGAGGTGACGATTAATAGAGAAGTGTGGAAGAAAAAGACATGAGAATGATGATGACGTACTAAAATTAACGTAAATTTCACAGACGACATAAACCGGCATAATTAAAGAAACCCGGCTGTCCCAGTTTATGAAGGGGTTTGGTGATATTTTAGATTTGATAGAATTATGGTGAAACGAAAGACGTTCTAGTTATTGTTCATTCCTGCTTCTTTTAGGTTTTTAGCATTGACACTTTAATTTTAAATTGGAATCCATACTTATTATTATAAATCCATTCTCCATACTAATATTATAAATGCAAAAGTAACTCTGTCTGTCTGTCTGTCTCGCTTTCCTGCTAAAACTACTGAACCGATTTAAGTGAAATTTGGTACACAGATAGTTTAGAGCCTGAGAAAGGACATAGGCTACTTTTTATCCCGGTAGTATGTTCCCGCGGGATAATTTCCGACCTCCACGCGGGCGAAGCCGCTGGCAAAAGCTAGTATTATTATAAATGGGAAAGTGTGTATGTCTGTTTGTCCGTCTTTCACGGCAAAACGGAGCGACGAACTGACGTGCGAGTGACATAGGCTACTTTTTGTCTCTTTTTAACCCCCCACTTCCCTAATATGGGGCGTGGAACGCGCTAATCTTAGAAACTACAGGCTCGAAATGAAAAATTATTTTTGAGTCGGGTAGCTTATTTATTGAGGAACGTTATAGGCTATATAACATCACGCTACAATCAAAAAGAGCGGAGCAGCAATCAAAAAGAGCGGAGCAGCAACAAAAAATGGCAGGCTGCGTTGCGACGGGAAGGGTCAGGGGTGCAAATATTTGACGCGGACGAAGTCGCGGGCAGAAGCTAGTGAAATAATAAAGCCAAATGGAAGACACTTAATATTATAAGATAAAAAGTTAAAATGATTACAATATTGTGTGACAGATGGTTTATAAATAGATTTTAATAATTTTGGCAGTAATTGTAAGTGTAACAAGTTTAATGTGCATTTCTTACAACCTGTAGGTACATCAAAAATAAACTTTTTAACTTCTATCTAATGTGCTCTAAAAATTGGTTGGTAACTTTGTATGAATGAAACAAATTTATAATTTTAGTACTTAACCCAGAATTTTCTAACAAATTACAACAACTGATAAAAAAATGTAAAATCACCACAAGTGACTTATTTGAATAACAGATTTTTTACAACACTTCTTCCACAAACTTTTCAAAACAATCATACAACCCTGAAGGAGGTCTGTATACACTTAATACAATGAAGTGCTCCAATAGTGTATTTTACAAATAACAAAAAAAAGAACTTATTTAACAGACAAGCTTCTGCCAACGACTTCGTCCACGTTAATTTTCTTGCTCTCCAACCCTCCCCGTTGTATTAAATAGCTTTGCCTTAGGTTTTCGATTTCATATTTTTCTTTTTGTTCGGCTCCTAAGGGTCCTAGCGTGATGTTATACATATAGTCTAAGCATCGAGGAATCAATAAATTGGCTATCCATTCCATCAGCCCATGTGGTAAATTATGGCCCTCTCCCTGTCACTGAGAAGAGGCGTGTGTCCCAGTAGTCAGAACAAGATAGGCTGATTATGATGACTAAAGATATAAATAAATCCCAGATGGTAACAATAGTCAGATGGGTTGGTGAAGTTATAAATGATTTCTAAAAAAACGGGACATCCAAATATTATGACATCAATATTTCAACAGAGCCTCACATACTGCATGGTAGGCTATAATATAGTAAATGAAAGAACATATGTATGGAAAAAACTGTATTACCTTTTAATTTAAAAGGTAATACAGTATCTATTTTAATGAAAATTAATAAATCTATACTAATATTATAAATCTGAAGAGTTTGTTTGTTTGATTGAACGCGCTAATCTCAGGAATACTTGGTAGGAATTGAAAATTATTTTTGTATTGGGTAGCCCATTTATTGAGGAAGGCTATAGGCTATATAATATCACGCTACGGCCAAAAGGAGCGGAGCAGCAAACAAAAAATGGACGAAAACTGGCAGGCAATTCAATGAGACGGGAAGGGGAGCGGAAGTTTGACGCCGACGATCCATTGCAGAATTATACTCATTAACAGCGTCTAAATCATGTCTGACCTTTCGTTTTTGTGTGTTTCAGTGCATCCCTGTATGATTTAGATTCACAATTGGACCCTATAGGTGATACTGTTGAGGCAGGCTACTGTCTGCAGGTTTGATTTTCAGGTCTGCTAGTTTCAAATAAATTTATTACACTGCAACCAGAGTAGGTACTTATAACCATAAATTTCTAAAAAAAAACCTATCCTCGTTGATATTTAAATTATGAAGAGGTAGCAATTGCAAAAATTGATTTATCCTACTTGTAGCAAATAATAATTGACCACACTTAGCCCATTTAGATAAACATAAAAATAGTAAGAATTGTCTGATAAGAATTTCAATTTTTAAGTGTTCAATAACTATCACATTTATGTTTAATGATTCAAATTCATCATCAAGGGGCTAATTACCCAGTTTATTGAGAAAACTAAGCACTAAACTGCCCAAAACTGACTCTTGACTTTTTTTTTCGTCAAGGACTACCTGAACGGAACAACTAATGGGTTAATTGGGTACAATAAAGTAGTAGGTATTTGGATAAAAACTTACATCGTAAATTACATCGTTCGGTCAACGAAATACGCAGGTAATTATGACGTCGTCCAAAAGAGTCCACGAGAGGCACCGCTGCGCCCTGCACCGGCGACGCCGGCGCATCTCTCGCAGGGTCGACCTCCTATAGGTACATATTATTAATTATTAGGCTGTAAATTGCAATTCATCCAAGTGGGTAATGTTAACTTAACTTTAGTCTTTCTCCTGCAATGGGACAATACAATACAGGATAGATATAAACTTTTATTTACTGTTTCCAAGTTTGTACTTACGTTAGTATACGATCTATTAAAATCATACACAAGTCGTTTTGATGCTAGAAATGATACTTCTTGATTGTTAACTCGTGTTAATGAAATAATTTTATTTATATTATATCTCATCATAACTTTGTCACAGAACACTACCTACGATCACTATCAATTAATTAACAAGCAGCACTCAGCAGTGTCAAAACAATATCGACAATACCAATACCACAATACCACTGTTTTAGGGTGGCCACACACGAACGGTTACCTCATATATACGGATTCCTGAACAGTATTTCTGACGCGGAATTCATGGCAATGGTGCTAAACAATGAAATGTCGTTGTTAGGCACTCCCACTAAATACTATATTAGTATTAAAAAAAACAAACGACTTCCTTAAAAAAAAAACACTACAAAGTCAAAAATAACTTTAATTTCGGAAGTCGGTGTCTTTGGATCTGTATTAAAGGTTTTTTCCACCGACTTCCAAAATTAAAGTTATTTTTGACTTTGTAGTGTTTTTTTTTTTTTTTTTTTTAAGGAAGTTGGTTGTTTTTTTTTTTTGTCAAAAGTTTTTATTTTCAACTTTTTAGTTATGGTAGATACTCCGCACTAATCTAACCGACTTCAAAAAACCAAGACCATATATGGTCTTCACATGGACCCCATTGTCTGAATGGAACGAAATTAAAATGGGACCATTCGGGAAGCAGCAGCTTTCAAATAACAAAGAATAAGTAATCAAAATCGGTTCACCCAGTAAAAAGTTATGAGGCAACAAACATAAAAAAAAATACAGACGAATTGATAACCTCCTCCTTTTTTTGAAGTCGGTTAAAAAGAAGCCAAATCAAATTTTGCAAGATGTAGAAATATGGAAGAGACTATCAGAAGAAATGTCAGAAAACCGGCCAAGTGCGAGTCGGACTCTCACAAGGAGTTCCGTATCATCCACACTTCCACACTAATATTATAAATGCGAAAGTAACTCTGTCTGTCTGTCGGTCTGTCTGTCTGTCTGTCTGTCTCGCTTTCCTGCTAAAACTACTGAACCGATTTAAATGAAATTTGGTACACAGATAGTTTAGAGCCTGAGAAAGGACATAGGCTACTTTTTATCCCGGTAATATGTTCCCGCGGGATAATTTCCGACCTCCACGCGGGCGAAGCCGCTGGCAAAAGCTAGTTATCTATAAAAACGGCAAAAAATCACGTATGTTGTATGGGAGCCACCTTAAATATTTAGTTTTATGCTGTGTTTTTTTTTAGTTATTGTTATAGCGGCGACCGAAATACATCACCTGTGAAAAATTCAATTGTCTAACTATCACGGTCCATAAGATACAGCGTGGTGACAGAAGTAGGTAGATCTGTGGGTAAATCTGTAAATTCATAGGTCTAATGTGGGGTGACATGGTACAAATACGAACTATAAAACCTGTGGTAGGGATGTTACCATTTTGATATAATGTATCGATAACATTGAAAACTGATGACGTTTTTTTTTATACTTGAATTTATTGAAACAAATACCAAAAAATTTGGAAAGCAATAAAATTATAACTAATCTCAATGTTCACGTGTTATTTATTTATAAAAAAACTTTTAACACACCAATATAAGTCAAACAGACCATTAAATGTCAGACTGCTGATGACGACGACCGCGTGATTAGCAGTCTGATATTTGAATCACTAGACCGATTCCCACAGGACACAAATGTATGTGTTACGAATTAAAATAAAAGCTAAGGTCCCATTACATAAAATCATTTTTGTTAACTTTTGTCTTCTAGATTTGTTCTGAAAACCGAGGTCAAATTTTGCAACAAACTGAAGTTTAACGCCCTGGCGATTGCATATGATCTAGAACGAATTATGAAAACTATTTAATTCTAATTACTGAGTAAATACAGTATAAGTTTTTAACCAGTGCGCAAATTTTTACAAATCAAACTTAAGCGAGTCATAATAACCATGCAATTTTTATTTTGATATATCTTAGTTCGAAAAAATTAAGTTATCGTTAACGAAAGATGTTCATTTTTAAACTGCTTTTTATAATAACTTGCGTGCGGCGCCGGCGCGATTGCGAAGGTGAACGACCGAGCGTAGCTACTAGTACCTACCAGCTGTTCGATTGGTGAAAATTCTAAGAAGTTCGAAGTACCTAAAACGGTGTGCGGTTACTGACCTATTCCTATTGTCGATATGATATTACGAAATATGTAGGGTGTCCACAGTTTTTTGATTTAAGGTCGGATAACAATTTTAAAACAAGTATTGAAAAAATAGTTGAAATGTGTTCTATTACTGATACTAACACACAAAAAAATTGCACTCTGGTTAAAAAAATCCTGTATAAAAAATACTCATCATCTGCCTGGTCCAACTATGTTTGGGTCGGCTTCCAGTCTAACCGGATGCAGCTGAGTACCAGTATTTTACACAAAGTGACTGCCTATTTGACCGCCACAACCGAGTTACTAGGTAATACCATACCCCTTGGTAAGACTGGTTGTCAGACTATCAGGCTTCTGACGACCCGTAACGACTATCAAAAACTACGAAAGACAACGGTTTAACGTGCTTTCCGAGGCACGGGTATGGTAATTGGTATGTAAAGATGGTCAACCATCCACGGAACAACCGCGGTAATAAACAAAATTAGAAAATGTTTTTCTTTTCGTTTCAAACAGACACGAAAGCGAGTTGACATGCAGACATGCCACACTAGACTGAACGCCTTATGACCACTAGGACATTACGTAAATTGGAAAAAATTAAGCAATCCCTCAGAATCAGAATCAGAATCAGAATCATTTATTTGTAAAACATAGGTTACAGGTCAAGGTGTTAATAATTAAATGATGCGCTATGTTTTGCCATTGATGACATACAAAAATATCAGTGAAGATTATCATAAAAATAAAAAATAAAGGCAGATCAAATTCACTATACAAAACAAAAAATAATCAGAAAATTAAATACATGTACAGTTGTTACAGTGATGTATCATTTAGGTAATCAAACCCTCCCTGCGTTCGTGTTTACGTCATTCAGTTTTGTTCCGTTCTGATTGACGCGGACGCTTGGTTTCTTTCTAATACGAACGTCAGGTTATTTCCGTTAGGAAAAAAATAAAATATACATACATACAATCACCCCTTTTCCCATGGGGGTAGGCAGAAATCACGGAACGCCACCTGCTACGATCTCTACACACTCCTTTTGCCTCTTTTAGGTTCATACAATTGGTCATACACACACGCCGGTTGCGAGTACTACGCACCTGACCTTTCTGAAGAATATCACCAGTAAGGTCACTATATGTCCTCCTAGGGCGTCCCCTCCCGGTGTTTCCACTCACATCTGCCTTGTAATTACCTTTTGTGAGTCGTCCTTCATTCATCCTCTCAACACGACCAAACCATCTAAGCAAACATTTTGTATGTGAGACAAGCATTCAGGTTTCCGTACGTATGTTGCCAGCCTTACAGGAAGCAACACAGATACGGAGACTGATGGATGAGATGACTTTTTGTCAGGGAGTATACCTAATACGTCCATGCTTTTTGTGTTGTTCTGACTGTCACTGTCACTGTCAAGAGGACTGTGGCAAGTGAAGTGTCGGCAAAAATGACAATTTAACGAATAGAAACATTTGATTTGATAGAGCCAATATGATTTGATTTGACTTATTTATGAGCACCGACAAAAATCAAATATAATATCCTATTCATCATATATATAATATTCTATCTTCAAGGGTCGTCCCCGACGCGGACGCCACCGTCACAAACTTTTATTTGACTTGTGTTAACACCGTTCCGAATTACCGTGAGCGCGATAACGATGTTCCGTGAATCGTCATCAACGACGTCATGAAATGACATGCGCCATCTTGCGATGACGGCAACCATTCCAAAATCTCCTGATCCGACTTCTCAAGGATAGCTTGGTTTTTAAGATTGCGATTTAAATCCGTGGATAGCTTTTTGGAACACTTTATTACCAATCTGGATTTTATTTTCGATCTTCAATCCAAAATTTTTGGAATAGATCGATTATTAATTTCGGCCGTTAGACTGATAGCATCGTGAGCGCTGTCAAAAATGACAGTTGTGCTGTTTTGTTTTAGGTCGCATCAGATCATAAACTGGCTTCTGCCCGCGATTTCGTCCGCATCAAATTGCCTGCCAGTTTTCGTCCATTTTTCATTGCTGCTCCGCTCCTTTTAATTAATAGGTAATAGATAGAACGGGCTGGTTTCCGCAACTTCACGTCTGAGCGCGTATTTTGCGTACGGGTGGGAAATCGGTTATTCGATCCACCCCAGCTCCTCGAGAAAGGCCAGCAACGCCTTGATGTTGCTGACTATCTCACGTAGGGTACCTGGGTTACCGAAGTACTTGGCCCTGTATGTGGCGATCGCCGGGCAGTTTAGAAGCACGTGCGCTGCTGTCTCGTCGTCCTCAATGCAGGCCCTGCCCAGCGGACTGTCTGTAGCTCCTATGACAAATAGATGTTTATTAAACGACCCATGGCCAGTTATTGCTGCTGTAACCATACGCAGCTGTCGTTTGTCTAGCCGAAGGACCTGTTTTGTGAGGCGGGCATCGATGGTAGATAAAGCCTCCTTGGCCTGCCTGCAATCACTTTGGTCCACCCATTGCTTAAAGTGTAGATCCCTGGTACGTTTTCTTACCAGAGAGCGTAGAAACCCAAAGGGGAGTGGCGTGATGGGTTCTGCATGTCGATTCTGTAAAAATCTCACCGTGAAAAGGTGCGTGGAGTGAGCTGTCAGTGTCATCCCAGTGCTGCTAGGGATTGACCAAACATAACATTTACAATCATAATCGAGATTGAAGAATCAAGAAGTTGAAGCTCGAGAAACAGCAAGCTCAGTAGAAAAAATGTATTAGCAAATTTTTTTGTGTTTGTGTTACAAATCTTATTTATTTATGAACAAACTTTACACTTAATAAAATAAAATACACAAAGATAGGAAAGCACAAAGGATCTGCTTAAAACATAAGGAATTTCTTGCAGCACATCTGCAATTGGGATGAGAAACATAGACGCATTGTGTAAAACGGTTGTATGTATATGAAAACAGATTAAATTAGGCTATAGCAACCAAAACATACATAGTTATATCGGCTTAAAATAATAATTGTACTTACATACAATGTTTATTTACACATTTATGAAATAAAATAAAAAACAAACATAAAATCACGCCTTGTTTTCTCGAAGGGTTGGGCAGAGGTGTACCTTATAGTACAAAAATAAACGAAAATCAATACATGAATAATGTTGAAATTTTGTTAGCAAGGGAGATAAGCAATTTGTGTCTCAACAGCACCCATAACTAGATTATTGATATGCCTAAATATTTTGTGTATTGTTGTTATAAGGTTTGTATCTTGAACTATTGTTTATCCAGAATCTAGATGATAGCTGTTTAAAAAAAACCTTTAGGTATGTAAATAATACATACATATATTATGTAAATAATGTTAACGAACACATCACCAATCACTGAATACTTGCTTTGCACAATTTAATGAAGTTGCTCGATCTCACCTCATCATCTGCCTGCCTTTGTCCAACTGTGTTGGGGTCGGCTTCCAGTCTTAACCGGTTGCAGCTGAATGCACGGGTATTTACATGCAATGACTGCCAATCCGACTCCGACAACCCAGTTATTTGGTAATATGTTACCCCCTTGGTAAGACTGGTTGTCAGTGTTCCGACCTTAGCGGTCTTGGTATGTAAAGATGGTCTCCCATAGACGGACCGACCGAGGCAAGCATAGCTTAGCCGGATCGGTCGGACTGTGCGGCTGTTTTTATTTAGCTACAAGCCTCTCGATTCACCGAATGGTCGATCTCACACCTCTCAAGTAAATACCTAATATTCATTTGTTGAAAACATCTACACTTCTACACTAATATAATATTATAAATGCAAAAGTAACTGTCTGTCTGTCTGTCTCGCTTTCCTGCTAAAACTACTGAACCGATTTAAATGAAATTTGGTACACACATACATAGTTTAGAGCCTGAGAATGGATATAGGCTACTTTGTATCCCGGTAGTATATTCCCGCGGGATAATTTCCGACCTCCACACGGGCGAAGCCGCTGGCAAAAGCTAGTAATTTATCATTTTGGAATGTTCAACAATGGCTGGAATTGACATTAGAATATACTTCATTGGCTAACTGCGAATACGTCATTGCCTGTAGCAATGACTTGAAAGGCTGAAATAAAAAAAAAAGCTATCTTGACAATGACAGTATCGGTCACCTCACTTCACCTGAAACCGTTTCTCACACGGTGTTGTTGCCATAGCAACCACACCGAATGAGTAACTGCTTGCTCGACGTGAACACTCCACGCGATTCTCGTCACATTTAGTCAAGGTGGAGTGAACTCACGCGGGCGCGCTACGCGAGTTTCATTTGAAATGTTGATTTTTGACATACCTAGTAGGTAGGTATCAAGATGATGATGATTTGATGAATATTCTTTTATTAATAATACGATTATTAAGTAGGTAAGTATACATGCATCTATATGAATGTTTCGAATATTTGCGTACTAATTATTCTCAATCCGATTACGAAATGGCTTCTGCACAAGGTGATAAAAAAAAATTGATACCTATTGATGACAGTGTCTAGCGCGCATGCGCGGCTTGATCACGCGATGCTCGCAATTTCGTTGTCATGGTAACATCACTTCACCTCACGAGCACGCTGGTGACCGTTTTGAACTATTGAATTTTGACATTATTATCAAGATGATGACGATTCGATGAATATTCTTTTTTATTGTTTGCAATCAAATAGGTTACCTACAAACATTGAAATAAATGAGTACCTAATAATTTTGTCTGAACTCTAAATATGTACAGGCACATGGTCATCAAAACAAAAATAAAAGATAAAAAAATGTATGACATTGATGAACTAGTAACCTAGTGCGCTTGCGCGGCGTGAGCACTTCACGCGATTCTCGTCGCATCATCGCATGTATTCTCGGTGAAGTGAACACGCGCAGAGGCGCGCTATGTACGCGATAGTCATTTGAAGCGTTGAATTTTGACATACCTACCTAGTAGGTATCAAGATGATGATTTGATGAATATTCTATTATTATACAAGATTATTTTTAGTATATGCGAAACCTGAATATAGTTTGTTCAGAATCAGTAACTGAATCGATTCCAATAATTTTTACACCGTGTTATATTTTGTACCAAAAATATTTAATTACGCTTCCAAGTCGCGGGCCTTAGTGTTTTGTTTCGATTTTAAAATTATCATGTCTTTCTCGTATTCAAACGTCCATTACACGGAGATGGTACGTACACTAGCTGTTTGTGGTGATCTGCATATGATTTTGCGTGGACAACCAGGTAACTTATCAAGCTTATAACTTTGTGATTATTAATGATACAGTTTTGAAATTTTTTTCATAGATTCTTTACATAAAAATACTAGACCCGTGTTTTGGGTTTCGCATAAACAAAAATTAATGTTGTAGACAATGAGTTTGATGAGAATTATGGCTGATGATGATGAGTGTTTAAGTACACATGCACATCATATTTTATCTCTCATCATCGTTACCTTACCAATCAATGCTCAGACTACGAGAAGATTCTTTGTAGTGGGTAGCTGTACGGTACTTCATGGTATTGCATATTCTTAGCGTGCAGGTGTCACCACGCGATAAAGGTTAAATGAGCAGTAAGTATGTACCTACTGTACATAGTTTAAAAAAAGCGGATTTGTTCAGTTGTCATCAAAGTGCAGGTACTAAACTGACATTATACCTGTATAAAAACTGTTGTATTTAGATAGGTACATATCTACAAGAATTGAAATAAATCCTTGCGTACCTACTAATTATTCTTTAAACCGAATACGAAATGGCGTCTGCACAAGGCAAACAAAAAAAAGTTGATACCTATTGATGACAGCGTCTAGCGCGCATGCGCGGCTTGATCACGCGATTCTCGCAATGCCGTTGTCATGGTAACATCACTTCACCTCGCGAGCACGCGGGTACCGTTTTGAACTGTTGAATTTTAACATAATATTTTCAAGATGGTGACCATTTGATGAATATTCTTTTTATTGATAATAACGACAGTAAGTAAGTAGGTACATATATGTTTATCTATACTACCTATATTATTAATATTATAAAGCTGAAGAGTTTGTTTGTTTGTTTGATTGAACGCGCTGATCTCAGGAACTGCAGGTCCGAAATGGAAAATAATTTTTGTGTTGAGTAGCCTATTTATCAAGAAAGGCTATAGGCTATATAACATCACGCTACAACCAAGAGGAGCGGAGCAGAAATGAAAAATGTTGCAAAAACGGCGAAAATCGCACGGGTAGGCGATTCGACGCGACGGGAAGGGTCGGGGGAACAAGAAATTTAACGCGGACGAAGTCGCGGGCAGAAGCTAGTCTACAATAAAATCTTAGTCGGCACATTTTGGACGTTGGTATTACATTTTCCTAATGTTCTTAGTGCGCATACGTGACGATACCTACTTAATAAAATCAAAACAAGTGTCAATGTGAATATGACAGTGCCTAGATGTTGGTTCTCACATAGTATGTGTGAGATTGAATTCTATGGTCCGTCAGTCAGGCACGGCCAGGTTCTTTCATCTTTTTTTAATAGATTTGGGTTAGTAACAACGCTGAAGAACGTTGCACAATCTTTACTCGAGTCGATCTACAATCGCTTCTCCAAGACACATCGTGATTAGGCCATGTGATTCCATTTAATTTTAATCAGTTTATAGTGGGTTCATAATAACTGACAATGTCGATTCGCATTTTCTGTTGTAGCTATCTTATACATGTACATATGTCTTACTATATTCATTAATTGTTCGTGCGTGTCGCACTTGTGCGTCAGGCAATAAAGGGCTAGTCGAGGAAAAAATAGGAAAAAAAAAACAAACATGCGATTGTCTGAATTTCGGTTTCGCTATTTCATTTGGAAAACTTCCCGAAAGAGTATTATTGTTTAGACACTATGCTAGCTTTGAAATCCTTATAAAAATAATCAATAGAATTAGCATAAGAATATTAGGTATCTAAAACTCGATCATGATTGTAAATATGATAGTTGGTCATCCCTAGCATCAGGTGGAATGACATTGATAGCTCACTCCACGCTCACTTCACCCGGTGAGATGGTTACAGAATAGCACTGCTGGTCCCACCGGTGTCATGTTCGACCCCCTTCTGGCAAGTTCATCGGCGGCATCATTACCAAGCGAACCGCTGTGTCCTTTTATCCACTGAATGGTTATATTTTTGAGCCTACGAAACTAGACAACTGTAATTTTTGACAGTGTTTTCGGGAATAGTTTAACGCTGCGTTCCGTATTACGCTCACATCAATTTGAGCTTGCTAGCCCGTTCCTAATTGGCGTGAGCGCGATAACGCTGTCCCATGAATCGTCATAGATGACGTCATGACACGCGCCATGTTGTGATAACGCCGACCATGCCTTAAGCTGATATCACTGTGAGCGCTGTCAAAAATGACAGTTGTGCTCTTTTGTTTTAGACCGCATCATATCTTAGAAAGGTAGGTAGGTGGTGTAGTAGGTATAGTAGATATTATGTTTTTTATTTTATTGTTCGTAGGTAAGTTAATTTTAAGACCGCACTATCACATTAGGTATAAACTTGTAAGGATAGTTGTAAGGGAGATTTTCATAAATAAGTAAATAATCTTAAACTAACTTGGATGTATTAGAAATTGTGCCTCGGGCTACAGTCACCAGTAAACCAAATAAAAAGAAGAAATTTGTGATGTAAGCAAGTTTTATATGGTGTATATGGGTAAGACGTTGAGCACTGTTAGCGCACCGTGTACCGTGTGGTGCCGGATGTAAAGAAAATAACACCACCCCATTTCTTCCCGTGGGTGTTGTAAAAGGTGACTAAGGGACTTACTAGAGAATGGGCAGCAGCGTTCTCTGTGCATTTTACCACCATACTGCGATCGCCAACCCGCCTGCCAAGCGTGGCGATTATTGCAAAGCCCCCCAAATTGGGGGAGGCCTAAGTCCAGCAGTGGACGTCTTACGGCTGAAACGACGACGAACGACTGTTAGCGCGCTCACGAGCGTTCCGTATTGTGTCAGGTCTCAACTGTCATAATCGTGATATCTAAATCTTGCTGTGAGCGCCGTGAGCGATATTTTCCAACTCGGAAGGCACCCTAAAGCATGGTTTTCGCAAGATGGCACACGTCATGACGGCATCGATGACGATTCACGTCACATCATGATCGCCGTCAGAACAAAATTCGGAATGGTGTGAGCACGCTCAAATCGATGTTATTGTTATTCGGAATGCAGCCATTAAATCTTGCTGTCAGAAGCGGACTGTCAATAGGGATGTGACATAAAAAATCGATTTTCTATTAATCGGTTTTTCTTTTTACCGAGAAAAATCGATTAATAAATAATCGATTTTTCTTCAGAAAATAATCGATTTTGTTATATTAATGGTTATTTTCCTAATTTGCCAATTAATTTCAAAATATACGCCATAAATAGTATATCAATAGGTTTATTAATTAAAAATAAACAACAGAAATAGTAAGTTCTTATAATAATCAACACAAATTAAAGTTTTAGAACAATCAAATTATAAAAGGTTCAAATTAAAATGTTTTTCACATAAATCAAGAAAATTAAATTAATCAAAACTAGAAATCCGTAGGCAACGAGTTCAGGAGTAACGGCTTCGGTAAGCGTTTCGATAATATTCGACTCCTGGCCTTTGTTAATATGGCGCCAGCTTTCGAGAACAATCTCTCTGCTGGAGCCGAAGAAGCCGGAACCTGCAATAGGTGCTTACACGCCAATTGTGTGAGTTGAGGATATGCTCCCTCATAGGTTCTCCAGGAAGCGTCTTCTTTTAATCCTATTAGAGGCGCAGCTATGTACAAGCTTACTTCGGATGTCTGACTGTGACTTTGACTGGTTCTCATAGTCTCCAACAACAGCTTGTTGTGGGTTTCACAAATGTCATCATCAGCGGCCGAAGTTATTGACAGTGGGTAATGCTTAGCTTTTCGGTTTTCTTCAATGGATCGTCACAGGTATTTTATAGTTCTTGCCAAAGATGAACCGTCACAAAGGTGTAATTTTTTAAAACGAAGATCTAAAAATGTTGCAATGTTGCAGATGAAAAATCAATAATAATTAATTGACTGATGAAAAAAAAATCGATTATTAATCGATTATTCATAAAAATAAAATCACGTACTAAAATCGATTTTTACTTTTAAAAAAATCGAGATTTAATCGATTATTTCCATAGTCGATTATTTTTTCACATCCCTAACTGTCAATCAATGGTAGTCATGTTGTTACTTTTAATTATGGTGAAATTTCATGAATTTTTGTTTACCTATAACACTATGCGGAACGGCTCAAAATAAAAAGAATAAAGCATATGTTATTCAACATCAGCGTTGTAGATTATTTTAACGTAATAGTACTGAATAATAAGTTATATCTAATAATACCACTGTCTAGAAGCAAGAATTGAGATGTCTTTATTTCCGGCTTACGCACGAGATTCAAGCGAAAATAAAAGCGAAAATGAAGGTGATTATCAAAAACAAGTGTTTTTTTAAAATAAAATACTGCCCTAATGTAAATACAAATTGACAAGTTTGAGTAATCATTGCGCTGCAGAGGAGCTATGCAGTGAGTCGTTAGCGATTGAAGCGCAGCTACTGGCTAGCGACAACGACGACGAGCGCGAGTGTCCCGGGGCGGCCGTAGCGGGCGTCGCCCCCGGCAGCCACGAGCTCAACCTGACTGACCAGCAGGACTACTACCTGGACCGCAAGTTAGATGTTGGTAACTTGCGGGTCTCCACACTTTACTATCCTGGTAGACCACAGTAAGTAAATAATTTGGATTCTAATTAAAAAGGGGCAAACCAAACTAAAAGACCCACTAAATTGATCACACAAATTGAAAACAGATCTTTACTCTTACCTTTACCTCTTTTGACAACTTGTAAATAGAAATAAAAAATGGTTCTTGTGGTTTACCAGTAATGCAGTATGACCATGTGTGGTAGGACCCTGCCATTTTGGCAGCTTTACCCTTTCATTTTAACCTCTGGCAGGATCAGATGACATTTTCAAAATCGGGCAGTACCTGGCAGGATAGCAACAAAAGCTGGCAGATTTGGTGGCTATACAAAATTGATGACAAATACAGACACTTAAAATTTGATAAAGATCTTAGTGATTTAATAGAAACTTTTGGTAGTAATGTGAACTAATTTCTAAATGTTTATAAATTTTGGGATCCTAAATCAGAGGGAAATTTAAAATACATTATTATTTCCAATAAGTTTGTTGCATTTGCCTTCATCAAATGCTGGTGGTGTAAGAATATTCTCCTAAATCAACCTCATAAATACTAAAGTGTGGAATACACCTATACATTTACTAATATATTTAATATTTATTAAAAAATAAAAGGCTTTAAAAATATGTACAGTTTTGCTTAAATTTAAATAAAATTATATTCCAAGATTTACGTGCCTGTACTACGTAATCCTGTGTGCAAGAAGAGCCTAAATAGTCTTATAAAATAAATAAATAATCAAAAGTTGAGAACAGACAAATTATTAAAGAAATGTTGAGTAGCTTATATCTTAGTTTCTGAAATTAAATAGAATTAAATAGTTAACACAGGGGAATACTTACTTTAACACAGTTAGTAAATTCTCTATTTCTTTGTAATACATACTTTGTAGAGCGTCATTGAGAGTTCTCTTACAATTTGTGTAGTTCAGTAAGTAAATTTTTGCTTTACTAGTGGTCGGCCAGTGGTCGACATTCGACCGTAATAATAATAATGCATATCATATTAAAACTAAATAAAAAAATAATATGGTTATATTTGACATTCATAAATAATATAAAAGACAAATATTCTCGATATGATCTAAAAATGAAAAGGTTATATATCTATAAAATTAATTTACTACCTATGGTTATACTTGACATTCAGTAAGACTATAGACACAAAATATTAAAGACATATTCTCGGTTGGACCACAGATTTCAACAATAAACTTTCGTAAAAAAGGGGGGTATAGTTTTCCCTTCACATATTAATATATAGTATATTATTTTAATATATTATGTATTTCTACAAATTGTTATCGTAAATTAATTTATTATCCATAATTATATTTGACATTCAGTAAGGCTATAGAGTATAGACAAATAATACCAAAAACAAATACAGACTCGATTTGACCATAGAATTCCAAATAAACAAAATAATATCTATGCATGTGTGTATTAAATACACGGTAATGAATAGAAGTGTGTGTAACGTGTTATTTATTGAAAACTAGCTTATGCCCGCAACTTCGTCCGCGTTAAATTTCTTGTTCCCCTGACCCTTCCCGTCGCGTCGAATCGCCTACCCGTGCGATTTTCCCCGTTTTTGCAACTTTTTTCATTACTGCTCCGCTCCTCTTGGTTGTAGCGTGACGTTATATAGCCTATAGCCTTCCTCGATAAATAGGCTACATAACACAAAAAGATTTTTTCAATTCGGACCAGTATTTCCTGAGATTAGCATGTTCAATCAAACAAACAAACTCTTCAGCTTTATAATATTAGTATAGATAATGTATTTTTACGCATAATTTAAAAAAAATATTAGCTTTCGTCACTTCTTCTCTGTATAAACTATAAGTGTGCGAAATTTCATACTCCTCCGGTCGCCCAATTTTCGTAAAAAGGGATCCAAAGTTTTCGCTTTACATATTAATATATAGATAGAGGAGAGGGCCGAGGTACAGATAAAGTTTGGATATAAAAGCATGCTTTGTTGTATATTATGTATATGTATTATGGACAGACTATATCTTAACGTCTTTTATTATTAAATTCAGTGCTGTATGATAGAGCTGCGTGTTGTTTTAATTCAATCAAATCAAATCAATTAAAATATTTTTATTTCACATAAACTTACAAGGGCACTTATGAAATGTCAGAAGCTAGGTGCACGGTTCCAAATTGTTGATTCCTGTGGAGAAGAATCGGTAAGAAAGTCCATGGTTACTCTTTTAAAAATTATTGGCTTTTACAATGGTTTCAAATTACAGTGTTAATAGGTATGCGAGAACAGTGTAGGACTGTCAACAACAAGTACTACTAAAACCACCAGCCAACCAGATACTTAATAAAATAGAAAATTGTCTACAGTCTGCAAGGCCTACAACATTCTCACATTCACAAAATATAAAAGAATCTACTTAAATGATAGTACATATTTCTTAAATAAGACATAATAACCTATTTAAACCAATGCCCATTATAACATTTTTGGGGGCTTCGTCTACTGTAAGACCTGAATTTGATTATTCAATCGACTTTTTAACCTTCTCAATGTCGTCTTTTGATTCTGTGCTGATAATAACACTGCTATTTTTTGTCTTACCTAGTCCTCTTATTCAGAGTTTTATTTGTTTGGGGCACATAAATTTTTGTACAAGTGTTTTGGTCTCTTCACTAGATTTCAGTTTATCATTAGGGCTTACAGGTTTTTTTTTTTTAACCAGGTGCAAACTTTTTCTGGTTGTTCAGTATCAGTAATAGAACACATTTGAGCAATTTTTTCAATACTTTTTTTAAAATTTTTATCCGACCTGAAATCAGTAAACTGTGGACACCCTACATATTTCGTAATATGATATCGACAACAGAAATAGGTCAGTGACCGCTCGCCGTCGTAGGTACTTCAAACTTCTTAAAATTTTGACCGATGGAACTACTGGTAGGTACTTGTAGCTACGCTCGGTCGTTTATCTTTGCCGCCGCGCCGGTGCCTCGTGCAAATAAAAACCAGTTTCAAAATAAACATCTTTCGTTAACGATAATTTTTTTGTACTAAGATACAGGGTGATTGGAAGATGGGTGCAAAGCTTTAAGAGCGTTAACGTCGATTTTGGTTGTTTGACCCAAAAAGCGTACTTTTCAAACCATTTAATCACCTCATAAAACGTATCTAACGAAAGTGTGAATAACTAAATATTGTTGGAAATATTTCGGTCTGAAAAGTTGACTGAAAACCTTTTTACATTAATAAAGTATTCGTGAATTCTAACCAGATAAACAAACAGTGTTTTCTAAAATCCTTTTACAGTAGTCATTTCGAAGCTTAAAATATCCGAAACCACTAATAAAATTGACAAACTAATAAACATTTTTAATTGTTCACATCCTTGAGCAAAAAACTGAGAGAGACTTTTTTGATTTTCAGCGCCTAACATAATAAATAAAACAATAAACAAAGTGAAATTACCAAGAAAAAGCAGTTGCTAAATTCAGTATTTCTTCCAATAAATCTTATTTAATTTTACAAAATAAAGGTTTATTCTAATAGAAGAACATCTTCTTTAAAACTTGCAATAAAAAATTTCAACTAAATTAGTTTTATTATTTTTCTACAATTATTTTAAAACTACTATAAAACCGTGCGCGGTAATAATTTTAAATCAGTCCGCCGCGAGGCTGTTCAAAGAGTGGACGTATCGCTCAGTGCTCTACGCGTGACCTCTCCCGACCCTTGGCATCGAGTGAGTTTATAGTGCGATATAACGATCTTGGGTTGGTAAGTAAAATAATTATTTTTTATTTAGATAATTGAAAACAATGTTTTTCGAAACAACAAAAATTGTTTCAGGTGCCATGGGGAATAAGAGTAAAAAAGCGAAACTAGTTTTATCAAGGAAAAGGATGAGACTCAATCAAGAGGTTTTAGCTAAAGCTAGGGCTAAAAGGTTGGGTAAAATAATATTTTGAATAGAACTTGATTTGTTATCTTTGTTGATCGAAGTTTGCTATATAAGGTCCTCGTTTATTAATTTATTTCCTTCTAGGGGGTGATTGTACTACTCAAATACATTTTTTTTTTCTAAACGATCAATTTTGAAATTGCAAAAAACAATACTTCCTTAAACTAAACCGTCGATCATCTGATTTTTTTTAACTTGCATTGTAATAATAATAATTTAATTGATTTGATTTAATTTAAACTTTATTTCTTCTTTTTAGAGAATTTAACTAAAAGCTTGTTTTTAAAAATGTTTTTAGGGTTCTGTAGTGAAAGAGGAACCATTTATAGTTTCGCTAAGTTTGTCTGTCTGTCCAACCGCGGCTTAGCTCAGAGACCCTTAGTACTAGAAAGCTGGAATTCAACATGAGTAAACATATTAATCACGCAGACAAAGGGGTAAAATAAAATCCTATTTTTTTATCTTCAGGCATTGTAAAGAAAATAATGTTGTTGTGAGTACGGAAGATGTTAAAATCCAAAATGAAGTAAAGGTAAAGCACAACCAACGTTTTTTTTATTTACAATTTCATATTTACGTATGGGATTACATCTATCTTTTTTTTTTCAGGACTTAGCCTCGTCTTCCAAAACCAGCTTGTCGATGTGTGGAACACACGTGTCGGTTATTTTTCAAAGTCGGTAAAGGAAAACATTTATTTAAATCTACATACAAGTGCGATATATCATAAGTATAATATTATAAATAAAGAATTCTTCGATATTGAAATATTTTATTTTAAAACTAGAATACTTAATAAAATGCCTAGAGGACCATCGCGACTTCCTACGACTTCAAAATGATGAACCCCCTTCATTATGATTTTTTCATGTACTTTTTTTATCAAATGAGCAATTTTTAATCAAAATTCATTTAGTAGTTTTTGTGAAAGAGTAACAAATATACATCTCATCCATAAATAAACTCTCAAACTTGCGCGTTTATAATTATTATTTGAAAATATGATCTGTATGGTATTCTGATGTGTAATCGATATGAATTGAAGTTTCATCAAAATTCGTTCAGTAGTTCTTACGGTAAATTATTTAAAATCATTCATCCATACATCCTCACAAACCTTTGTGTTTATAATATTATTCGTAGTAGGATTTTACATTTGTACAATATTTCTAACTTTTCTCCCCTAAATAGTACCTACCTACTTACTATACTACGTATCCAAAATTGCCTTTTTATTTCACAAGCATGTAATAAAAATAAGAATAGTAAATAAAAATCAACTGACGATTAAATAAGTAAGTATCATTAAACATTACGGATCAACTTGGGTTAGTTTGACTATAATGACGGGCAGCACACCAACTCTACGCACACAGTTATGCGCGTATCTGTGTGACTGGAAGGAGCACTGCAATTACCTAAACTTGGTGCCGTGGATTTCACGTTAACGCTCTTAAGGTGAAGATAGTATAGACAATTTAGAACCATTTAAGCCATGGTTGTCTTAGACGAAGTCTTACCAAATATTTTTAACCAAATTTTTAAGTTTTTTTTCGGAAATTCTCAAAATTTAATGTAAACTGCATAATTATGGCCAAATTGAATGATAAATGAATAATTTTTTTATTTATTTAATTAAAGTAATGTGTAAGCAACCAAGCAAAACATGTTTTAGGCTTCTGTGTCATTAGACATTTTTTTTACAGATATTTAAAGCTCAGAAAAAATAAAAAAATTGTACAATACGTCTTTTAAACATTATTTAAAAAAAAAACGGAGCGTGCTTTTTTTGTTCAAACCTTTTTGAAGACATGCTTGATAATCGCTCTTTCTTTTGAGGTATCATTTATGCGGATATCTTACAAATTATTGAAATTAGGACCTACAAACCAAGTCGAGGGAGAAATTTTAAATTTTAGGCAGTCTAACAAAACACAAAATGTTTGCTTAAAAGAATACTTTATGTGCTCGAAATGATAACATTGTTCAATTCTAAGAATTTTTGGCACATGCAGGAACCAATTGAGGGGAACCCATTGAGGGGATTCTCTAAACAATGGCCACCGAGCGCGGTGCGACGGCATTTCCAGGTAGAACGCCCAATGAATAGCAAAAAGCGATAAGAGTTGGTTTTTACAGCAAAATGGTCTTAGTTACTGAGGCAACAAAGTCGTTTTTCTTTAGTCAGGGTCAGTCGGTCTGTGATGAAGCCGTTACATCTTTTACTTATTAGTCAAACTACTGCCCTTGTGAGTGGACGTTGTCGTGTTGATTCACAATTTACCGTGTTCAGTTGTAGCCCTTTGCGTTCCTGCACGTGTTGTTTGCGTTAGTTTTGAACTTTTTTGTTTCACCGTGTCAGTCGTAGCCTCGCGCTCCTGCACGTGTTGATTTTTGACTTAATTGTGTTGAATTGACATTTAGTGCGCTCCTACGCCGTTTTTCTTAATTGTTAAGTGACTATGGCTACTTTTTCCAATCAAGAAAATGCGGATATCGTATTTATGTACGGTAGAGCAGACGGCAATGGATCTTTGGCGCGACGGATGTATCAAGAGCGCTATCCGAATCGCAGGATACCGAATGTCCGAGTGTTTTACAACACGTTTCGTCGTCTTGCCCAAGATGGGTTTCACCGCGTGGAACCTGGAGTCAACCCGGGCAGACACGAAACTGCCGTCGACGAAGACATTTTAGCAGCATTTCAAGCGGATCCTACTACCAGTACTAGAGCAGTAGCTCGAAATTTAAACATTTCTCAATGGAAGGTGTGGCATACAATGCACCAAAATGATAAGTATTCGTTCCATGGCAGGAGTGTGCAAGGTTTAGTAGAGCAAGATCCTCAAAGAAGAATTCAGTTCTGCCGTTTCCTCCTCAACAGAGACATCGAAGATGCGTGGTTTCTGAAATCAATATTGTGGACGGATGAAAGTAAATTTTCAAGGGAAGGTATTACAAACTTTCACAACATCCATGAATGGGCCGACGCAGACAACAATCCACATTTTAAGAAGCAGGTGTCATTTCAGATGAAATTCTCTGTGAATGTATGGGCTGGAATAATTGGCAGAACATTGATTGGGCCCCACTTTTTGCCTGATCCATTGAATGGCGAAAATTATTTGCAATTTCTGCAAATTGATTTACCACTGCTGGTAGAGGAATCAGGTGTCCCGATCTTTGAAAGAGACCGTCTTGCTGAAAGATGACTGTCATCTTTCAGCAAGACGGCTGTCCAGTGCATTGGACTTTAAATGTAAGGGAACACCTCAACAATTGCTTTCCTGATAGCTGGATCGGCAGGGATGGACCCATCCCTTGGCCCGCTCGCTCCCCAGATCTGACCCCGTTAGACTTTTTCGTGTGGGGCCGGGCCAAGGAACTGGTGTATAACAACATAGAAATAAACACTAGAGAAGAATTGATACAAAGAATAAATTCAGCGTTTGAAACAATGAAGCAGGAGATGATGTTGAAAATAACGACTACAGAAGTTAGAAGACGGGGCCGTGCTTGTATTAGAAATCACGGCCGTCATTTTGAACATGAAAAATAAATAATTTTAATTCAAATGTTGTTTTAATTAGTCTGCCTAAAATAAAAAAAATCTCCCTCAAATTGGTTTGTAGGCCCTAATTTCAATAATTTGTAAGATATCCGCATAAATGATACCTCAAAAGAAAGAGCGATTATCAAGCATGTCTTCAAAAAGGTTTGAAATAAAAAAGCACCCTCCGTTTTTTTTTAATAAGGTTTAAAAGACGTATTGTACAAATTTTTTATTTTTTCTTAGCTTTAAATGTCTGTAAAAAAATGTCTAATGACACAGAAGCCTAAAACATGTTTTGCTTGATTGCTTACACATTACTTTAATTAAATAAATAAAAAATGAATTCATTTATCATTCAATTTGGCCATAATTATGCAGTTTACATTAAAGGACAATGCTCAATGATGTATGGAAACCCGTACCATGTTGCATCAAAATCAAACTTTGTTTTTTATATACTACATTGATCATATTAACTCCTACAAAAGTTCTTTTTGAAAAATAAACCCGGGTTTCAGAGTTATTTAGTAAAATCAAAATAACCTAAAAATTAGGTCTGTTTTGGTCGACGCTGCCAACGACTTGTTTTATATCTACTTAGACACGTTATAGACGGACGAATATTATTGTTCTAAAAACAGCGTAATACACGTATATAAGTTATGCAGATTTACGAGTTAGAGCAACGTCTAGCCCCACCACAGGGTTCGTGACTGAAACTCGTTTTTCTTTAATATGTTGAGTCTCACAGTTACCTACTGGATACAAGTCACTATCTGCTTAAGCAGTCTGCCCGGTGGAGACTAAACTATAGCCTCCAGCCAGGCACATGTGACACTCAGTGATTTGACCGACCCTTATATTATCAACAGTGTGAACCGGTAACGTGGGTATAATTCTTGCCAAACTTCTTGGCCGCTCTGAAGTTGGCTACAATGGCTGCGCAGTCGTAAATCTAATAAAAAAACAGCAGCCTATAATGTTCCCACTGTTGGGACACAAGCCTCTTAGTGAGAGGGATCCGTAATCCACCACGCGGGCCAGTGCGGGGTTGGTAGATGTGACATGGCTTCAATTTTTTGGTTCTAAGACATGCCGGTTTACTCAGTTTTCGTTCACCGTTTTGCGAGCTGTGTGATGACATAATTTACACAAAGTATATCGCCTGTTTGGGTTTGAACTCACGACGTACTACTCGTAAGTCGCGGCCGCTACCACTGGGCCGCCGCCGCTACCACTGGGCCACCACTACTCACCAATACCAATAATACATTATCATAAATAAGGGTGATCAGTCAGACTGATAGGTAAGTGATAGAAAAATGAAACAAACAAGTTCATTTGGGTTTTTAATAGGGATCAGTCAAAAATATTTATTTAACAAAACTGTTACATAAATCATTCATCATACTCCTGAAAAAAATCATCTAAATCCGTTGCTGGCGAAGTTATGTCATTATACCGTCCCCAGCTCAATTACTATACTATCGTCATTGCATGAGCACAGCAGCCCAGTTCGCTTACCGAAGAGGCGACTGCAGCAATAACCTACTGTGGTTTCTAATGTGTTGGCCACAGCATCATCTCTGCTAATCAATAAATACATGTGATAAGTACGACTGTTGACATGTCTCGAATTAATCATACCTCTTAAGAGGTAATTATTAAGCCCTAAAATCAAAGGTACATCATCATCAATAGAATTATTCACCTCAACTGAATAAATACCAGTCCGACGGATGTGTTCCCTATAATAAGATCTAGCCTGCTTGAGTTGGTAGGTCTCAAGAGCTAACATAGTAAGCCATCTTAACGTCAATTATGGCTTAGGAATATTGAGATCTCCACATGGTCCAGCATCTGGCAGACCTGGGCGATTGCAGTTGTACACATCACGACGTTGAACATCTCTGTAGCTGACCTCCAGCAAGCAGCACATACTCTTTCCAATCTTGATATCTATAAAAATAACATGATTATACATGTAATACAAAACATTTCACAATGGGTTATAGACTTGATAAAAGTATTACTGTAATGTGATGTAACTAGGAATACATGATAATGATCAGGCAGTAATTGTGTCAAAATAGATAATAATTAGGTTTCATTTTTATGTTGTAACATAAATAAAAATATTTACCAAATGGAGCGGAATATTTCTAACTAAAATGTTTCTCTCTAGTCGATCTTGTCTTACAGGATATGGTCTAGTTGCACGTAGAATAGAATTGCCACAAGAACAACATAATTTTCCATGACCAAAAGCATGCAAAGATAAACTTCCTTCACTGATAGTGTTTGCTCGATCTTGAACCAGTCTCAAACACTCTGTACAAAGCACACATTCTGAAGACATCTGCAATTAAAACCATGAGTGAAAAAGTGTGCTTCTACCCTTTATGACGTTATCTATCTTCTGTAACATATTCAAAGAAATTACATCTACAAGTAATCAAGAGTAAAGCGTTTTTTGGCCTCAAACAGGTTCGTTTTTTTTTGTTATTTATTTGTTGAATATTTCCTGTGCGAGTCCAAAAATGTTTTCATTCATTCTATAAAAATAATGTTTTGTAAGCTGGTACATTCATAAAAAGATTAGTCAGGAAATAGGTGCCTGACATTCATAAGTACCTATATATTCAAAGAGTAAAATAAGATCTGCTTACCTGAGTAGAAGTTATCCAAGACTAACAAGTTAATCATTGGAGTAGACGCTTTTTCTAATGTGTGTAGGTTTCTGGGTATCAAAAATGAACTATTGATACATCGCCGGTTTTGCCGGGTGACTGACGATGTCAATCGGTCGACCAACTCGACATATTTGCACAATGAAATGCAATGCAATGCACTCACAAAAAAGTTCACAAAATACAAACAAGTTCTACTTTTCAAAACAATTCAATAATTATTCAATCTCAACTCTCAAAAACACAGACGGTACCAACATACTCGCTGCTCGCTAGCGCAAACCACAGACTACAGAGTACATTTCAGTACATGCGCAAAATGTCAGATGCACAGATAACAAATCCATTCTGTTGCATTCTACATCTTTTTTACTAGTTGGGAACGGCTAATTAACCATAACAAAACCAGATAAAATAATGATAATCTTTTAAATAGATATTCTATTCTAGTTTTTTTTTTAAATTAATGTAGAATCAGCAGAGTATTATTTTTACAGCGAACATGGCACTTTCAAAAATCAAGGTTATGTTAATCATTTAACACGTGAAGTGAAACGGAACGTCATTTATAGGAAGTAAAACAATATCCATACTTTTAAACTTAAAAATAAATTCCCTGTTCAAAAACTAAATCCCCGACGTGTAACGTCGTAAAAAAATATGAAACTAATTAGGTACTTCAAAATTTTGGTCTTGATGCGTGAGACTTTTTGGTACCACTTTTGAGCATTCTCCTTTGAGAATTTCCGAAAAAAAACTTAAAAATTTGGTTAAAAATATTTGGTAAGACTTCGTCTAAGACAACCATGGCTTAAATGGTTCTAAATTGTCTGTACTATCTTCGCCTTAAAGCTTTGCACCCATCTTCCAATCACCCTGTATTACAGTTTTTATTGGAGTTTGTTAAGATAACTAGTTTAAAAAAAAAAATGTTGACGTATAAAATAAATAAATTGTTTAATAATAAAAAGGGGCACATTTACAGTAAATACTAAAAAGTGTCTTATAAGATCTACTTACAGAAATAAACATTTCATTTCGTTTCATTTCGCATGTATCGGATTAGTTTGATTTACAGTGGTTTGAGACATTTTTACATCAATTATATAATGATTGCTTTGACATGTTTAGATTATTTATTGAACATTTGTATTAGATTTAATTTTATTTTAATGACCGGTTCTTGAACTGACATGCTTAACCGGTCAAGTACCGTAATTACAGCCACAATTAAAAAACGATTGTTTGCATACCAAATGTGGTTTCTCAGGGACTTAGAGGTTAAACTATTATTATTTTATATTTTTATTGGTTTTATAATGTTATGGATCTTAGTTGTGAATTGCTTTTAGCTTGTATTTGATTCCTTTTTTATAAAACATTCAGACACAGTGTAAAAATTGTTAATAAATAAATGAAATGAAATATTATAACTCGACTAAGTTGCATTTGTTACAATTTGCGCACTGGTTAAAAACTTACCTTGTATAGCAACTGAGCTTAAAATCAGCTGTATAAATTTGTTGGTACCTTTTTTACCATGACGGCAAAGGAAGTTCCCGTAACTGGTTTAATTGAGGCTCCGATTTTCAGCTTCAGGTCTTGTAGTTGTTGAGACAATTTTGTTCCTCGAGTGTTTGGACGGTAGAGTGGGCCCGGACGGCTCTCATTTTGAGGGGCTTATACTGGACTGCCATCTGTGATGTGCCGTGACTAACTTTTCGGCATAGGGTACTTGTCCGCAGTTTTTGCTCCATTTTCAATTTGCCCTCTGATGTAATAGAGCACACTTCATTGAGGCACTGCTCAGTGGTCAACATCCAGTTCTGGATTTCCGGCGTTGCTATCACTTCAATCCCGTCATCGACTCTGGCTGGGCGGTTTAGCGGAAGAAGTGGTTGAGGGCTCGGGTGCAGGTGCAGGTGCGGGGACGGGCACGGGTGTAGGAGGTGGACTCCGGGCACTTCTGCCACTCCAGCTGAAGGGTCTGGTTGCCATTAAGATACATGTTATTTACTTGTTAATAAATATTAATAAACACGCACTCTCTAATTCATAGGTGAAACAATGCATTAATTAGTGCATAATGTGGTGACTGTATTTCTTTCTAGCCAATTATAGAACTCATTAAATAGATAACAAAAGCAATTTATAAGGAAACTGATCAAGAAGAACATGATGCTAATTTTATTTTTGAACGCTATTGTCTCATATAGGAGACGTGCAAGCTTATGACCTGTAGGCCAACAACACAAATATGTGACAAAAAATTTGTTGCATGATAACACAAAATAAACAATTATATCCTATTTTTTGAGTGATTTTAAAAGTGTCTAGTAAGGTGTGAATGTGATGGATGCACAGGTATAACTCAATGGCGCCGCGCGCGGCGCTGGGCGTGGCGGCGCGTGGAGGCGGGGCGGGCCCGCGCGCGCGCCGCTACTACGCCGCGCCCGCGCCCGCGCCCGACCCGCTCGCTGAACTTGAGCTGGCGCAGCGTACCCGCGCTTACCGCGACATGCTCGCTGAAAACCCCACGGACGAAACTTTGTGGCTACGGTTTATCGAATTCCAAGTATGTCGCTTTTGGGTTTGAGGTGTTTGGTTATAACTAATTAGCGGCCTAGTAGTCGCACATGGTCTCAATCGCAATCACATTTATACGCAATATGAAACAGGAGCGATCGCGCGACGCCGACGCGGCGCTGGCGGCGGCGGGCGAAGCGGCGGCGCGCCTGCGCGGCTCGCGGCGCGTGCGCGCGGCACTGCACCGCGCGCGCGACCTGGCGCTGGCGCCGCACGCGCGCCTCGACCTGCTGCGCCAGGACCTCGCCGCTGTCGGTCAGTACACGCGCCCACCGTGCCGACACACGACCTTATAAACCAGCGATGACAAAGGGATGACTTTTGAACATCAGAGGCACGAACCGCGTCCGTGTGTACTCAATTTGTGAGGACCGGGACTCGGACGGGACACGGATGCTACAAGGCGTAGCATGAAATGTTCGTGAAATCTGGCACGGCTCGCGCTACCAACATGCAGGATCCAATATACAGGATGTTTGAGAGAGGCCATCTTTCGGCCCGACCAGGATTTGTTGGGACAAGAGATTATTTGTATACAATTTTTATCTTTCTTTGTATTCCATTCATGTTCAAGTTTCGTACACATAATGGGCATCTCATACAAAATCCAAGAGCGAGCAACACACGCTCTGTGGAGTATTGGGAGCCAACTTAACTGAGAGGAAGCATGAGATATTCGTATTCGGCAGCTGCGAGCGACGGGGCGGTCGGCGCAGGCGAGGAGCTGACGGAGCTGTGGCTGCGCGTGCTGGCGGGCGCGGCGCGCGCGGGCGGCGCCGAGCTGGACGCGGCCGCCGGCGCCGCGCTGGGTGCCACGCGCGCGCACGCGCTGGCCTACCCGCACATCCTGTACGAGTACGGTGAGTGTGGTCCGCGCGGCCCCGTGCTGCCGCCTGGCGCGAGCCTACAGTAGCGACTGTGCAGGCGGCTACCTGCGCGCGGCGGGGCTGTGGGAGCGGCTGGTGCTGCTGCTGGAGCTGGTGTGCAGCATGAACTTCCCGCCGGCCGCCTTCCCGCCGCGCGAGTCGCCCGAGCGGCTCAAGGACCAGGAGCTACAGTTGCAGACCTTTGAGGACAAGGTACATTGAAAAGTGATTACTGCTAAGGCTACTGACGCCCTTGTGACGTTGGTAAATTGCTATCTAAATGATTATTTGGTGTCTGAGTAAAACATCTGTTGCAAAGCCAAGACAAATGATTGTAATACAAAGCCTTGCTCGCAAGCGGGCATGATTTTGTAATAAAATAGGCTAGTTGACAAAAGTATAAATAATAGTTACCTAATAAAAAAATACACTTCAATAGGAAACCAATTTCAAAAGTAGAAAATAATCGATATGCATTTGATAGATACTTAAAGTTAAGCGATCAAAATAAAAAAATCAAATTTTAGCGGTTTTTCAAATGGCTGTAACTTCGAAAAAAATGAACGTTTCAGGTTGAAAAAAAAAATGTAGGAGTTGCCTACACTTAGTGATATGATAACGGGGTGATTCTATTGGGGTGATGAAATAAAACCGACCACTGTGAATGTTCGTTAAACACTGATTTATTGAAATATATTTTTACATATTATTTGCAATAATGGATACAAATGCTGTGTGTGCAGAATGCACGGAGCGCAAGTCGTTAAAGTACGGTTCCGTACATCCTGCCCGCGCCCGCCCAAACGGGACAACTAAAATGATTGATAGATAGACAGAGTATTGCTGTTACCAAAGAGATTTAAGACAAATAGAGAGGCCATCTGAAGAAATGTCAAAGAAAAATTGTGATCCCATGACTCAATAACGCCATCTAGCATAGTATAGCAAAATTAGAACGGCTATGAAAAACATTTTTGTACAAAATTTTACTCTCCAGCGTCAGTAAAGCCAGGTTTGAATAGCAAACATTAAAATACAAAAACTTGATTAAGGCTGAATTTCATCAATTCTCTATCGATATAATATATCGATAATATTGAAAAGTAACTACATTTTTTTTCACATTTGAAAAATACCAAACAATTTGGAAAGATTACTAGATTTAATGTTTACAAGTTATTTATTTATAAAAATCTTTTTACAGGCTATTTACTAAATTATCATTATTATGGGCACTGTCAAGTGAAAAAAAAATAACATTGACATCTTATTTTTTTTAAATTACATGAGGTCGGCGTTTCCTAACTGACTACTCTGAGAAGAAATGCCGAAACAAACTCAGAAAAGAGTCTGTGATCTCAAAGACTCTTTCACCGATCACTAATGTTAATGTGATAAATTAAAATTAAAGCTTAATTAAAATGAAGGCAAAAGTTAACAAAACTGATTTTATTTGATGAAAAAAAAAAAGGCCTAAAATAGTGAAGCAGACAGATATCAAAAGTCAAGTGAGTAGTGGGAATTATAGGCAATGTTCTAGTTTACCATACATACATAAAGAACGACTAAGAAAAATGTATAAACTTCTCTTGTAGTATAAGGTACCGATCCTTTTTTTAAATTTGATCGACCCGTCTTTCCAAAATAAATGTCTCCGCTTTTAAAATGCTTGGAACATAATTTTGACGAAGCAGATGGAAGCCAATTTACTTCTCTACGATCTTTTTGAACAAACTGTATCCACTTTTCACGTTCAACTTTATTTACATTCGAAAACCTAAAAATACCAGAAAAAACCTAAAATAACAGAAACCAATTTTACGTACGCACATATACAAACAGATAAGAATAGCAAAATACATGTGCATACAAAAGTAATGCTTATTTCTAAAAAAAATATCTTCCAGCATACCTCTGATAGAAGAGAAGATAAAAAGATGTAGTCAGCGTGTGTAAAAGAGAAAATAAAAAAACAGTTCACTTAAAGAAATAAAACAAATAATATGAGAATAATACTTACATAGGTACATAAACACAAACATAATATATACATACAGAGTTCTAAAATAAATATCTACGTGAGCAAACAGCACTATTGTTGCTAAATTGATATTAAAATTACATAAATAAGTTCAAATATTTTGAATTTTATCAACCTAATTAAATACTATCGATAACAAAGTCGATAAACATCATAACATCTCTGCAAGGCAGTAGTAAAGCTACTCAGCAATAGAGGGCGTTTATTACAAAATTATCGTATGTTCTAGAACCATCGATGAATATTATTTAATTAAATTAATGAAAAATATTTACGAAAACAAGCCGAAGTTAGGTCCAGACGTTTTACCATAGCGTGATTTGCAATATCGTAAAGCGCAACTCGGCATATTTATTTAAGAAATGTTTTTCTTTTCTTGTTAAACGGACACAAATGCGTGTTGACATGCAGACATGCCATCCTAGACTAAACGCCATATGACCACTAGGACACAAGTATTGGATTACGAGTTTGTTCGTTATGTCCCGTCTATATAATTTAATGTCTTTGGTTGTTACAGACAAGTTGATATGAATGAATAATAAAATAATAATAGATTGATAGACAGCTAAATGCGGTAAAACATTAATTTAAAAGACTATTCTAAGATACACGTCATGTCCTTAATCATCGCGGTCTTGTAAGTGCACTGATCGCATAAACGTTGGCGAGGTGGCCCTATCTACACCGCTAATTGTAAACACTTCACTACACTTTCTCACTGAATCCGCTTAACGTGATGTTACCGGCGCTGTGTCCGCCGGCGCGCCTGTCACTGGCCCCACCCAGCCAGCCTCCTGGCCCTGGGGGGCCGGCGACGCTGGTACTCTATCCGTACTTCGATGTTTTCTGATGAGGTACACGACAACGCCACCCAAGATGATCACTGAAGCTACACTGATGTACAGCACAGTATAGTGATGAATGTTGTGAATGCTCAGGTCTGTCGACGACTGTTCCTTAACCTCGTCAATCTGAGCCCTTAACTGATTCCAAATGAGATGATGATCTTCGGCTACTGTGAAGTTCTCTGATGTTTTCATGATTTTGTTTAGCATAGACACCTCTGGGACTTCGATGTAATTATGAATATTTACATAATTGTTGAAATTATTATGAGCATAAATATTAAATGTATCCCCTTTCAATGTGCAACCTTGACCTAGGGTAATAATCGCGTTGCCGACAAGGTTGACCAATGTGACTCTGTTGGCGCAAATTATGCGCACTTGGCATTCCGAGCAGCATGTATACAACCAGGTGTTCGGCCTGTGCAATTTGATCCATTGCTCTTCACATGATGATTTTACAGAGTGACATAATTGTTTTTTGTTGAATATTTCGATTTCACAGATAGACTGCTTTATGTTTACATCGTAAATGGGCATGTTTAATGAGCATAACAGAACATCGCTGGGAACATGTGTACATAATTGAAGGTCGGCTTCTGATATAAGGAATGCTGTATCCTTGCGTAGATTGTAAGCTATGTATGGTACCGATGGTATGAGATAATAGTACTGAAATCCTTTCTTTTGCGAAATAGATATAATTTTGTTTAGCTCAAACAATTCATTGCTCAGGAGTGGAAATTTAATTTCGATGATTAAGTAATTTGAGTAGACTCTAGCTGATACTTTAAGCAAACGATACAAGTCCTTGATATTTTGTGATTCTACTGGTAACGTAAGTTTACCATTCAGTTGGCTAAAGATGATGCTCAGCTGATACGATAACTGTGACAACAAATGACTGTCAATGCGTCCGTGTGATATATCTGTAACCGTATCAATCAACGTTTGCTGAATTCAACGAATATTTGATAGAATTATTGATGCTGCTAAAGATGATGATGTGACATAAAGGCCATCTTCATTATCCAGCCGAATTTTATTCACCTCAGCCGATAGATTGTGAAGATGTTGCTTGATGAACGAGAATTGTTGATTCATGATATTTTCATTATATTAAATTCTGATTCTAAAATACTTGTCTGATTTTTGATAAGTTTTTGAAGATGTTCTTCATTATGACTGATCTGCTCGATATCCATCTTGTATTTTTCGGCAAATCTCTCATCCAGTACACCGAATAATGAATTAGCAATATAACCCAGCCCGTTTACTAGGCCTCTTTTCTGCCTTTTCGGACTTTGATATTTAAGTAACATATCATAGTGTTCAATTTCGCTTATCTCGTGCTCTAGCTGACGAATGATACTCTTACTTGCATGAGTGTTGCATAATAGCTTGATGTGGTTGACGTAACCTTTGATATCGGATAAGCCTTTCCAGTAGGTCGTCATGTTGTAGTACACAATAAGACGCCATTCGTCTTTGATATACTGAAGATTCGATATTCTGTCGAAGTATATAGCTTGATTCTCTTCTGATGACGTCACATTATATGATTCATGATGAGTTATTTTGCGCTGAAGTAGGTGACAATAACATGACAAATAGTAATAAGAAACTAGTGAACAGGCTCTTCCATGATACGTTATTGCGAGGAAGTGGATTTCTCTTGCTTCGCTTGAGTGAATTGTCTTCATTGTCATTTTGATCCTGTGTCGTGTCCTCGTTTACTGGTAACAACACAAGTCTGGTGACAGGGCGTTGTATGATATTATTCTTAGTGTTTAAACTGACTACCCTTACATAGCCATCCTTCCCAGGATGTACTGTTAGAATACGTCCTAACGCCCACTTGCCGGGTGGCAAGTTTTCGTCCTTGATAAGAACGACGTCATCGATTTCGAAGTTCCTACTTGGCTTACGCCATTTTGATCTAGCCTGCAGTTGCTGAAGATATTCGCTAGACCACCTTTTCCAAATCTGTTTGTTGATTGATTGAGTGAGTTGCCACCTTGTTGATTGATTCATGTGATCTGGATCCGTCTGCGGCCTAGATAGAAGTGGGCCACCGATCAAGAAGTGTCCTGGCGTAAGGAAGTCGTCGTCAGGGCTCTCTGTCAACTGACAGAGTGGTCTTGAGTTCAGACATGCCTCGATTTGGTGTAGTAGCGTAGTAAACTCTTCGTAAGTGAGTTTCTGATCGCCGATAATACGCTTTAGATGACATTTGAGGCTTTTCACAGCAGCTTCCCAGAGACCACCTGCACTTGGCCACGCAGGAGCATTGAAGTGCCACTTTATGTTCATGTCATTGATATTATTGAAGAAATCGGTGTTGATGGTGGCTATGATCTCTTGGTACTCCTTCTTAAGGATACGATTGGCTCCTACGAAATTCGTGCCATTGTCACTGTATACGTGACTTGGCGTTCCACGTCGGGCCGACAACCTACGAAAGGCTGCTAAAAATGCTGGAGTACTCAGATAGGAAACAAGTTTCAGATGGGTAGCCTTGGTACACAAACAAACAAACACTGCAATATACCCTTTGACGGTTTTGATTCCACGTCCCTTATTGGCCTTCAACTCGACATGTCCGGTAAAATCAACACCGGAGTGAGAGAGAGGCCGTGACGGGGTAACTCGTGGCTGTGGAAGATCGGCCATGATTAGCTGATATTGTGTTTGACTGAAGCGCTGACACTTAACGCATGTTCTCAACTTCGTCTTGACGGTACGGATTCCACTGATTATCCAATATCTGTCTCTGATATATGAAAGTGTCAGTCGCGGGCCTCCATGCAATGTGATGATGTGAGCCTGATCAATGATTAAATCGGTGAGACGACTATGACTTGATAATATGATGGTATGGTTTGATGAGTCGCTGATACATGCGTTTTTGAGTCGTCCACCCACTCTAAGGATCCCGTGCTCATCCATGAAAGGATTAAGACATGATATTTTGCTTCTAAGGTGCACGTGCCCCTTTTGATTGATAAATAAAATATCTTCATGAAAGTGGTGTGACTGATCATCTTTGATAATGATGTTCAATGCACCGTCCATCTCTGATGACGTCAATACATCCGTTCTTGAATTGTGTTTGCCTCGTGATTGCGTAATGAAACGCGATATCCAAGCGACTATTTTTATAATGCGAGTTAGTGAGCTGTAGTTCTGCAATAATTCGTGTATGATTGAAATATGATTTGGATATAAGGCTGTGTTTACACTAAGTTGCTTGGTTTCCAAATCTGGTGATTGATATGAGGGGATAGGAAGGGTCCTATGTTCGAAATTGGTTATCCATTTCGGACCCTGCCACCACAACGGATGGCTTGTTAACTTCTGCGATGTCAGACCCCGAGTAGCACAATCTGCTGCATTCTCTTCCGGCCTCACACGATGCCAACAGGATGATGGAATGGTACTAGTTATTTTCATAATTCTATTAGCTACAAACTGCTTCCACTTATTCACATCGCCTTTGATCCATCCTAAAACTATCATGGAGTCCGTCCAGGCATAAATCTCTACATCCTGGTCTGATAAAAATTCCATGACTTTCTTGATAAGTTGAGCTAGCAGTAGCGCACCGCATAGCTCTAGTCGTGGCAATGATACCTTTTTCGCTAGAGGTGCTAACTTCGTTTTTGCTACAGAGAGCGTCGATGTGTACTCGCCCTTATTATCTTTTGCTACTACATACACAACATATGCGTATGTTTTGTCAGAAGCGTCACAAAATCCATGAATTTGGTATGATTGATTTGTGTTACCGAGATAACGTGGTATGTTAAATTGATCTATGATGTCGAAACCATTCTTAAGCTGAATCCAATCATCTTGAACAGAAAGCGAAACTTCTTCGTCCCACGATACATGTGATGACCATGCATTTTGAAATAGCAGTTTTGCTCTGATTGTTAGTGGCGAGAGCCAGCCCAAGGGGTCAAATAGTTTTGAAATTTCCGAAAGTAGCTGTCTCTTTGTGACGCGTTTGTCATGATGCTGAAATTGAGTTTGAAAGCTAAAGCTATCTGTTGATGGGTTCCATCTCAATCCAAGTGTTTTTCTTGTTTCTGAACACTTGAAGTCTAATGGGTTATTGAGTTGGTCGGTGTTGGATTTTGATAGGTCGGATACGTCATTTGTAACGACATGTCAATTAAATGTCCAAATGTTGCCAGACAGGATCCATCCGAGTGCTGTCTGTTGTGCAATCGGAGCCTGTACTGGTCTTTTGATGAGACCATCCATGATGATTTGTGAATAGATACTGATGATAGCTCAAGTCAAGGATGCAGTGTATTTTTCCCTTACTGAGTCCACACTGCGTTGATTACAGAACCTTGAGTCCGAACCGTGCCTCTGACCAGTACGCGCGATAGGTCAAAGTACCGCGACGAGGTCCTGCAATGCTCGAAGGACCAAAAAAAATGTAGGAGTTTCCTACACTTAGTGATATGATAACGGGGTGATTCTATTGGGGTGATGAAATAAAACCGACCACCGTGAATGTTCGTTAAACACTGATTTATTGAAATATATTTTTACATATTATTTGCAATAATGGATACAAATGCTGTGTGTGCAGAATGCACGGAGCGCAAGTCGTTAAAGTAATGTAAGGTTCCGTACAAAAAAAGTGATTTGAAGTCTCAAGTTTTTAGTTTCGAAATTTCATGATCAAAATTTCAATCTTTCACTTTGAACAAGAGACCAGTACGTTTATGCATTAAGCACACATTCTTATAAGGAGTTTTTTTCTAACATTCTGTACCGTAATGATGATTAGCACGTTATTCGATATACTCGGGGCAGGTGATCGGCAGCGGTCTGCCGCTCAGCACCGTGTGGACGCGCGTGGAGCGCGCGCGCGCCGCCGCGCACTGGCGCGCGCCCGGCCCGCACGCCGGCCCGCACGGCGCGCCGCACGCCGACCCGCAGCGCGCGGCCGCGCCGGCCGACGTGGCGGAGCTGCTGCGGCCGGCGGGCGGGCCGGGCGCCGCCGCGCTGCTGCTGGTGCAGGCGCTGCGCCTGGCCAAGGTGCCGCTGCTGCCGTGCAGCGGCTACGCGCTGGCGCCGGCGCACGGCGCCAACTGCGCGCTGGGCGACGCGCGCGAGGCGGAGGGCGGCGAGGCGCTGCTGGCGCTGCTGCGCGCGGCGCGACGCCTGCCGCCGGCGCACGCGGCGCGGCCCGAGGCGGCGCGCGCGCAGGCGCTCGTGGCGCTGTTCCTGGACCCGCCGCACTACTTCACCGACGACGCGGGTGACTATACGCCTCTCGGCCGACGATGCGACCCGAAATGGGCAATAGTACATTATGATACGATTGATGTAACATGTTACTCATTACATTCTAAGCTATTCGCGATGAGGCAGCCGAGTGTGTAGGTAATGCTAATGACCGATGCATACGCCTTGCATACGTTTTTCAAGACACTTGCGAGGACAAAACACACTTGTATTGTTCATTACTCTTCTTCCCTACGTGAAGACCAAATGTTTTATAATAATTTACCATACAACAAAAACGTTAACAGATACAAGAAAAGTTTTTAACCAGTGCACAAAGTGCGTGTCTTGCCCTGCTTTGAAGACCAAAGTAATAACACTCAGTCTCCACTGACGGAAACATATTCGACATTATCGTAGAGTGGTTGTCAGTTGTCTCGTCTGGCTCCGACTACGGCTCTCTTGGCGACACGTCTTGCAACCCTGTACTGTGTCGCGATCTTTAGGAGATATGGACGTTTGCAACTTTTTAAAGAGGGCTTTCTCTACCCTTATCTCCCTCTGGACTGTGTCATTCCACCACCACGTCTGTTTGTCACATTTGCGACCACCCTTAGACACCGAGCACTGCTTTTGCCGCTTCAGTAATAGCTGCTTGAATCCTGTCCCAGTAGTCCTGGACTGGTTCGCCATCAATCCCCGCGCATATGTCGTTGGTAGCTTTGGAAAATTCATGGGATTTTGCTTCATCAAGCTGCCACCACCTGATTTGGCGTCGGCAGCGCTCAACGCGTTTGACTTTTTAGATTTTACGCATAAGTCCATGACAAGTGGACGGTGCTGTGCAATACAACTCTCACAGGGTATGTCCTTACAGTTGGCTACTTTGCCGATATGGTACTCCTAGTGAGAAACAAATCTGGGTAGCATACTTCCTGCTCTTGTAGGTGATAAGGTGTTCGGGCTTCTTTTTGACGTACGTATTCACGATGGTAAGGTCAGCAGCCGCACACGTCCAGTTAATATTTTCCCCTTCCGCGTTGCTACTGCCATATCCAAAGCCACCATAGACGTGCTCAACCTCCGCCCTCACCTCACGCAAATGTTCGTTCAGATCACCCCCCAGAACAATATCCTGAGATAGCGGGACGCTACGCAGCACTCCACCAAGTTTGTCCCAGAATACAGCCCTCTCGGTGTCGCTACAACTAGCCGGAGGCGCGGAGCCACGTACCACGTGGTCACAACCCGTTCAACAAGCACACTTACGACCACTAGCCGGTCGTTGATGCGCTGCACCTCCGACACGTCATCCTGTAACTCCTCAGAGAGCACTACAGCAACCCCATTCTCCCCATTTGGCGCACCCGTATAGTTCAGCTTGTGTCCATTCCCAATGGATCGGGATTTGCTTCCTTCCACCGAGTCTCCTGCAGGAATGCCGCACATAAAATACTGCACGCGCCGGCCTCCCTGCCAGGTCACTACTGCACGCGCCGGCCGCCCTCCGCCTGGAGAGTGCGACAGCCAGCTCTCTCGCACGTCCAGTCAGCGTACCAATGTTCAGGTCGCGAAAGCAGATTTTTGGGTCGGGGCTCGCGTGTCTGGCCGCGCCCACCGTCGACACGGTAGCCCTCGTCCACTTGCCTCAGGAGTCGGGTCCTAAGATCTTGGTGGGCCCCATACACCCCGACTTACTTTACTATGTAAGGGTAAGGATAAAGATACACCATCATTCAAGTTAGTTTTTTGTATTTCATTGCGTCGTTAACAAAACAGTATTGTCGTAAAGTACAAGTGTATATATGCTGATTGCCATAAGAGGTCACTATACAAGCAAGTGTGTCGAAAAAATTTAAACTTCGAATTTCGAAAGAATTCTTCTTTTAATTTAGAGGTTTATTTTATTTATTAGGGAAAACAATCACAGGCATATTACGTGTCGTAGAAAGAAATACAAAAAGATACGTCCAAATCCAACAACATTTTCCCTGGGATACTATGTAAACAAAAACCTACCAACAATAATTACAGTTATAAAACACCGGCCAATTGCGAGTCGGACTCGCGCACCGAGGGTACCGAACAAACCTGTAGGTATTCTCGGTTTATGCATAAGGTTTATGTTTATGAAAATAAATGTTTATTTTTTAATTTTTATATTTCTGTTGATTGAATGAAAGGTAAATTGCGGTTTACGATTTATGACGTTTAAAAAAAAAAACTACTTACTCGATCTCGTTCAAACCAATTTTCGGTGGTAGTTTACATAGTAATGTACATTATGTATGTTTTTTAGTTTTATCATTCTCTTAATTTAGAAGTTACGGGGGGGGGGGGGACACATTTAACCACTTTGGAAGTGTCTCTCGCACAAACTATTCAGTTTAGAAAAAAAATATATTAGAAACCTCAATACCATGTTTGAAAACCTATTCATAGATACCCCACAAGTATGGGTTTGATGAAAAAAAAAAAATTGAGTTTCAGTTCTATGTATGGGGAACCCTGTACGGTTTACGTACAAGCCAGTAAGTCGCTGACGCCGCGACCTACTTTCGTTAATTCATTTTATATACTTTTATTATACTAAACGTTAGTTGACCATTAGCTACCTTAGCGATAATACCACGGATTAGCATCCAACATCATTTTGTAACTTTACAATAAACTACTTGGGATCGTGAAGTCTGTGGTTTTCGTCAACTCACCTGACTGCAACTTGACCGCTCTGAGCCGTACATAAAAAGTGGTCCTTCGAGCCGGATAAACAGTGTGCAAAGTGTCTCTATTACTATAACGTTAGCGAATCGGTCTAGTTGGTCTCCCACAAGCGGGTCGCCCCAGCTGGATTGAGAAGGCGCACATAGCGTTAGTAGAGTGCGAACACACTTATCCACAACTATCTACGAACTAGTACCATTGGTGACACAACTCTGTTCTACCAACGGTCGAAGCTATAACTAGCAACAATGGTTCAGAGTGTTGCAGAGCTGATAAGCCGTCAAGAAACTATCTTTCGAGACTTGAAGCTTATTTGCACCAACTACAAGAAGGACAGCCCCATCAGGAAGAACTTGGGGTACCTGGAGGAGCGTCTTTCTCGGCTGAACAATAACTGGGAGAAGTTTGTTCACAACCATCAACTACTGGAAGAGTCTGGAGCAACAGACCTTCAATACTTCAACGACGACATTTTCAACAGTACGAAGAAGATGTATGAAGAAGTGCTGCAAGACATGTTGAAACGTAAATCGGAACTGCCGTCTGCATCTACTAGTAAGACGGAACAACCACCTTCGACGTCTAAGCAAGGTACGGAACAATCGAAATTTACTTTCGATGATATCAAATTTCACATACCTCCTCGAGGAACAAGCGAGTCGACGGAAAAGCAACAAGATCTTTTGCGTCAACAATACTGCAATTTTAGAGCGTTCGAGCGCACTGTGCAAAAAATAAACATAGCGTCGACGGTTACTCATGGAAAAATTGGAATTAGAAGACAACTTAAGCAACTTGAAAACTAAATGGGAGCATATAGAAAAGGCAAATTGGGAACTAGACTACATACTACAAGATGAGGACTCAATTTATCAACAGAAATACAATACAGCAGAAAACCTTTACGATGACCTGAAAAGGAAGCTACAACACAACATCTGGAACAATGCACATTATGAGAAATCTACGCCGAGAATTCAAATACCGGATTTTCATGGAAACTATAACCAGTGGTTGACTTTTAGAGACCTCTATCTCGAAAGTGTACACAATAATCCGACACTTTCGAAAGCTCAAAAAAATGCAACACTTGAAAACAAAACTGAAGGGTGAGGCGGAGAAACTGGTTCAGCATCTTGGCATCAGTGCTGAGAACTACGTATCTTGCTGGGAGATGTTGACCCACCGCTACGATAACAAACGGCTGTTATTCACATCATACATGAACACACTCCTGAATCAACCTAGTGTTCAGCAACCAACCGCTGCAAGCATACGGAAGCTTCACGACGTCATGATGGAGTGCTTGAACGGACTCAAAAACATCGGGCTAGACACCACCAATTGGGATCCGATCGTGGTTCACCTATTAGTTCAAAAACTAGATAGCGTTACGTATAACGAATATGTAAAGGAGATCAAACATCCCAGAGAATTTCCCGACCTGGAAGAGTTCGCCGAGTTTCTAGAATCAAAATTCATGTCACTGGAAGCTCTGCCGGGAAACAGCCAAAAATTATCGTCATCAAACAAACCATGGAAATCGGAAAAGCAGCCACATAAGGGATCAGAAAACCGAAATAACAACAACAAGAATAAAACGCAGGGGTCGTCGTACTTTAACAAGTCACAAAACTCACCAAAAGCCTTCTTCACGACAGCAAAAACATGCCCAATATGCAAAACTAATCACGTTTTGATGAATTGCGAACAATTCCTGGCAATGAACGCAAACAAACGCGATGACGCAATTCGCAACTTACATATTTGCAAAAACTGCCTATTCAGCCACGGAGAAAAGCAATGCAAATCGCGAAAGACGTGTAAATTGTGTCATAAGGCACACCACACACTTATGCATGAAGCTGAAACGGAACTATTTAGCGACAAACTAGCAACAAGAGAGGAAAACCCATCGTCGACCCCTTCGACTTCTTATGGGGTCAACAACATAACGAACGAAGAAAAGGAAGTGTTGTTGACAACTGCACTTCTGAAAGTCAGAACAATTGATGGAAACTTCATCAACTTGAGAGGTCTACTTGACCAAGGCTCCCAAGTGAGCCTAATAACGGAAAACGCTGCACAGCGTCTCCGATTACAGCGTCGTAAAGTGAGCGCCGTTGTATCGGGTGTTGGAACCCTTAGCGGCAACTGCAAAGGGGCAATGAACTTAGAATGTCAGTCAATACATTCAGACTACAAATTTAACTTTGAAGCGTTAATTATGAGAAAACTCATAAGCAACTTACCTACCGCATCGTTTTCAATCAGCAACTGGGACTATTTAGAAAACTTAAAACTAGCGGATCCACAGTTCAACCTGTCAGGCCCGATCGATCTGCTCTTGGGCGCAGACATCTACTCTGAACTTATCCTTAACGGCGTCATCAGGAGTGATAACAGATACCCAGTAGCTCAACAAACCAAAGTGGGCTGGATTCTATGCGGGAATGTAAAGACATTCAACTGCTTGGTGACACTTAACGACTTCGAAAACATGGCAAGATTCTGGGAAACCGAGGAAATTACAGACAAGTCCGCATCAACTAGTGAGGAACAATACTGTGAGGAATATTACAACGCAACTACCACAAGATTGACGAACGGACAATATGTGGTACAAATGCCTATGAAACCTAACTTCGAAACACACTTAAGAAATGCAAGGTCACAAGCATTAGCACAGTTCCTTCAACTGGAAAGGAAAATGCTAAAAAACAAAGAGCTCAGTTACGAGTACAGGCGTTTTATGAACGAATACATCGCTATGGGACACATGAAACCAGTCACAGGAGGAAATAGGGGCCAAGTCTACCTACCTCACCATGGTGTGCTGAGAGCTGAGTCCACTACCACAAAACTAAGAGTTGTGTTCAACGCGTCGTACAAGACAAAGGGAGACAGTAGTCTCAACGACCAAATGTACTGCGGACCGAACTTACAAAAGGATATACTGTCACTACTAATTAACTGGAGAACATATAGATACGTCTTTACGGCAGATGTAGAAAAACTTTATCGGTTCATCTGGCTGAGCGAAAAACAACAATATCTACAAACTGTAATCTGGAGATCTTCCCCTAACGAACCTCTACAAGATTGGCAGTTGGGCACAGTAACTTACGGAATGAAAAGTGCACCTTATCTGGCAATGCGCACTCTACATAAACTCGCAGAAGATGAGAAACATACCTATCCGGAAGCTGGAGCCGTCCTGAAAAACTATTTCTACATGGATGATTTGGTGTACGGGCAGGATACTATCGAGGCATCGAAAACACTGGTTACACAGCTAATAGAGTTGATGAAAAAAGGAGGATTTAACTTGAGAAAATGGAAAACGAACGAACCTATTATCTTGGAAGACTTGCGAGATGAGCAAAAGAGCCGCAACACGAATATCGACTTTAGCCCAGAAAAAACAACAAACTCAAAAATGCTGGGCATGAGGTGGAATCAAGATAAAGATAACTTCACATACCAATGGGATCTACCAATCAAGAAAAATCTGTCAAAACGCGCACTGCTGAGCGAAATAAGCAAGCTGTACGATCCACTTGGATTATTATCGCCACTTACAATAAAAACCAAACTGCTGTTCCAAAAAATCTGGATAAGCAAAATCAACTGGGATGAACGCTTACCCGACGATCTCGCGACGGAATGGGAAACTTTGAGAAAAGATATCGCGTTACTAAATAAACTTTCATTACCAAGATGGTTACAATGTCGAGAAAACAACCTAGAGATACACGGGTTTTGCGATGCAAGCGAAAAAGCTTAGATACGCGTGCGTCATTTACAGCCGAGTGAGAAATCAAGCCGGCGAATACAAGACTACGCTAATAACGGCAAAAACAAAGGTTGCACCAATCAGCAATAGGATTACTGTACCTAGAATGGAACTTTGTGGGGCCGTTTTACTAGCTAAACTGCTAGAAAAGGTTCAGAACACTCTCAGCAATAAAAACCTACATATAAGGTGCTGGAGCGACTCCAAGGTCGTTTTAAGGTCATGGCACATTATACCGGCACCGCAACGGCACCGCTCCAAACCAGGAATTAACTTGTCATTCAATTTAGAGCATTAAATCGTGTGTAGTAAAATATATTTTATAATGTCAATATAAAAAAGCCAACGGCGGGCAGTCAGCGCGCTTGCCGCTACCATACAACTCGACTCGCAGCCCGCGTGCTGAAAGCGAGTGGACCATGAGTTTACAGCGCGCCGACCGCATGCTTACTACGCGCCGACTCCGAGTCGCCAGCAACACAACTTCATTGCGCCGTCGTCTGCGCACCACCGTCGCCTCACGCGCCTCGCTGCATACTCCCTTTAGTCTCGAATCAGATTTAACACAGTCCTAGGCGTGTTTAATCATAAATGCCATATAACAATTATTTTCGCGGTGACAGCAAGCTTGCACCTCGCGGCCAGCGCGCGGCCTGCGAGCTTGCATATCGCATCCAGCGCGTGGACTGCGAGATTGCACCTCGCGGCCGACGCGTAGTTAGCGCGCTGGCAGCTAGCCGTAGCCTAAATTCGACGAGACGCCGTGCTGTAGCTGTGCTGTTGCGGTGCCGGTATAATGTGCTATAACCTTTAGCCTGGTTGCAGGGCGACATAAACCGATGGGAGAAATATGTAGCTAACAGAGTGAAACAAATAAACAGCATTATTACGGCAAACTGCTGGAATTATGTGAAGTCAGAAGAAAACCCGGCTGACTGTGCAACTCGAGGGCTAACACCTTTTCAACTGCTAGATTTTAAACTTTGGTGGAATGGACCAGATTGGTTAAAAACAAACATGACAAAAATCCATCAAGACAATCGCAAGACTTACACAACAAACACTGAGTTGCAAGAAATAAACTGCTGCGCAGTCACATACAACAAATGTGAAATAATTAATACATTACTGAATAAAAACAGTAATTATAAACGCGAAATACGAGTGCTTGGATGGATTTTGCGACTAAGCAACATTCGTAAGCAAAAACGCACACTGAACTCAAGCGATAACTTAGCCGACTGCGGTAAAAAAATGGTGGTTATGTGTTTATCACCACAAGACATTATGGGAGCGACAGAATTGATTATCAAGAACGTTCAAAATGAAAACTATGGCGACGATATTGAATGTTTAAAGAAAAATCGACCAATATCAACAAAAAGCAACTTGCTGAAGCTGACCCCGTTTCTTGACGACAGTGGAATACTGCGCGTGAGGGGGCGACTAAGCTACTCAACATTATCTCCCGAAGCTAAAAATCCGATTACTCTTCCGGCAACAGGAAGATTAACGGAGCTTATTATTCAAGAGGCCCATCGCGACACCCTGCATGGAGGCGCCCGGCTCACATTGGCTCATTTACGTCAAAAATTTTGGGTCATTGGAGGTAGCAGAACAGTCAAGAAAGAGCTACGACAATGCGTCCGATGTCATCGTTTCAAACCAAACCGAAACGTTCAAGTGATGGCAGACTTGCCAAAGGAGCGTGTAACTCCATCAAGACCGTTCACAAACACAGGAGTCGACTGCACCGGACATGTGGATGTGAAAATCAACAAAGGGAGAGGAGTTAAAACTTGCAAGGCTTACATAGCAATTTTCATATGTATGGTGACCAAAGCTGTGCATTTGGAATTGGTGTCAGACCTGACTACGCAAACGTTCCTCGCCGCTTTCAAAAGAATGTGTGCCCGCAGGGGTACACCCAGAAACGTATTCTCCGACAACGGAACGAATTTTGTGGGCGCAGCAAAACAACTTCAACAGGAATTTGAACAACACAATACGTTTAAGACTTCTGAATTCTTCGATGAGATGAGCCACTTACAAATTAATTGGCATTTCAATGCACCACTATGGCCAACAGCTGGAGGCCTATGGGAGGCTGCCGTCAGAGCTATGAAATATCACCTACATCGAATCCTAGGGGAACAGAAGCTTACTTTCGAACAATTCACCACTTTACTACATCAAATTGAAGCCTGTCTAAACTCTCGTCCGCTGTGCCCATTAACAGAGGATGTCGAAGACCTGGAATATCTAACTCCCGGTCACTTCCTCATTGGCGGCCCCCTACTGTCACTACCGCAAGAAGAGCAAGACTTTGCTGAGCACGATCTAAGAAACAGATGGAGGCTTGTTGAACAAATGAACGTGCACATCTGGAAGCGCTGGTCGAACGAATATCTACATCAACTGCAAATCCGAAGCAAATGGCAGCAACCAAAAGAAAACCTGAAACAAGGGAGCCTAGTATTGGTAAAAGATGAACACTTACCTCCTGGCCGCTGGGCTATAGGAAGAGTCCAGGAACTACATCCAGGCGCCGATGGTCGAGTACGGGTTGTTACCTTGAAAACTAGGAAAGGGTTACTTAAACGACCAATAACGAAGCTTTCACCATTACCGATGAAACCCGAAGAACCAAGAGTAGAGGAAGAGAAAATAACGCCTACTTCGGAAACTAAAAAACGGGGAGGCACAACAAAAACCAAGAAAAATTGGCCATCACTTGTTCTGCTATCCATACTAGCGATGATTTGCACAATCAGCGCCAACGAATAACTTGAAGGTTACACCTATACCGAGCGATCATCCGATTTACTTCGATGAAGCGGGGAAAATTCAGCTAATACATGACGAATGGACTCTATTGGTTTACTACAACTTAACGTCATATTGGCAAGCGACTGATCGGATCAACGATTATGTGAACCAAATAGATAAACTATGCCAAAGAATATCACATGAGTACACGCCTTGCGAAACAATTGTCGGCCACTTACGTCATGAACTGAGTCACCTAACTGATTACAACTCTATGCTGCTCACTCAACACTCAAGACCAAAACGAGGTTACTTTGATGGGGTTGGGAAACTAGCAATAACTCTTTTCGGAGTGCTCGACGCAGATTTCGCCGAAAAGTACGAAAGAGACATAGAGAATCTACAATCAAATGATGACTATCTACTACAACTTATGAAAAACCAAACATTAATTGTAGAGGCTGAAAATAACATTATAAAATTGGTTGCCTGTAAAGTCGGTATACGGGCGAAAGTTTTACGTGACAACGACTTTGAAGGGACGCGTGCCTTTCACTTTTTATGTCTGTCTCTCTCGCTCTTAGGCGGGCTAACCATGCCCGAGTGGAAGGGACGCGTGCCTCTCACTCGCTCTCATTGTGAGCGCATAACGTGAGCGGAGCGTAACGCAGTTTCTTGAAGTGTCACCCGGCAAACCAATTTATAAGACGTTGTCACGTCAAAAAGAAACACTGCCTTTATGGATAAACAATTCGAAACATTGCGCAAATACATGAACCAAACTTGCAGCGAAATCACAAAGATAGTTAACAAGGCGCAAATGCTATTCACAATGAACGACATAAATTCCGCTGCTGTGACGTCAACGCTGATTTTAAATGATTTAAATCGAAAATTGGAAATGCTGATAAATGCTCTCGCCAACATTTACAGAGGACATTTAGATACCCATCTATTTCCGCCCTATCAACTGATCGAACAGCTAAACATAATATCCGGAAGGTTGCCACAGGGATTGTCGTTACCGGTTAAGGACATTCAAAGGGATTTGAAAAATATCTATGACCTCATCCATGTGAAGGCCCGAATTACTAACAACTATATGCTATTTGAAATACATATCCCGTTGCTGAGCGATGAAGACTACAAGATATATCGAGTCATACCGATACCGTTCCTTAGACAAGGACGTTTAAAACTCGTACAACCAAGTTCAAGCTTCATCGCAATCAACTTAGTAAAAAACTCTTACATAACAATGGAAGACCAAGACATGCGCCAATGTACTTCATACGGAGAAGACGAATTCATTTGTGTCGCACTTAGTCCTGTCTACAACATGCACGATAAAGACGCCCCATGTGAGGCCCAAGTCTTCAACCAACAAGAGTCTTTATCATGCGTCCTCAATGACGTAACATGCAAAGAAACTTGGACAAAACTTCACAAATCGAACATGTGGTTATTTACATTGTGCGGAAAACAACTGATGCGCGTCATATGTAACGATCAAGTTACGCCAGCGGTCATTGACGGGACTGGAGTGATTTCTTTGAAATCAAAGTGCTTACTGCAGAAAAAGGACGCCACAATATTTACACACAATCAGCTGGGAAGTAGTTTGAACATGGAACCAGAGATTGAAATACCAACCATATACTCAACAATTAACAATATCTTTGACCTCGGCTGGAAGAATGCAAAATTAAATATAACCGAAGAAGAAACGCCAACTGCAGTAGAAATAAGAAAAATAGACCAGCAGTTGGAATTTCAGAAGAACAGAGAAATATTACCGAAGGCGTCTGACATGTCAAGTCACGACATCTATCTCTACTCGGTTACATCTTTGTTGTTGGGAGGAATCGCTGTGCTTGCCCTCTATATTATCACTAAACGATGGTGCGAAACAAAGAAAGGCGTCAAAACACTCTCTGCCAAAACAGGAGCGACACCTACAGGAAGGGATAACTTTGGAGGGGACATCGAGCTACAAGAAATACATTCGACAGCAGCGGAGCCCATCTACAGCGAAGCAAGACAGCCGAAGAAAGCATTTCACTTTGACGAACTAAATTGAATGTTATACCTATACTTTTACACATTTACTTTTGTTTACTATTTAACTTTTAACTATTTACTTTACATTAATTGTTTACTTTTACATTTAATTTTTAACTATTGTTTGTAATGGATGCTCATCCCACTTTTCCCTCGGGAGCATGTACGGTGTACGTACAAGCCAGTAAGTCGCTGACGCCGCGACCTACTTTCGTTAATTCATTTTATATACTTTTATTATACTAAACGTTAGTTGACCATTAGCTACCTTAGCGATAATACCACGGATTAGCATCCAACATCATTTTGTAACTTTACAATAAACTACTTGGGATCGTGAAGTCTGTGGTTTTCGTCAACTCACCTGACTGCAACTTGACCGCTCTGAGCCGTACAAACCCCAAAATTTATTGTTTTTTTTTTCTATTTTTGTGTGAAAATCTTAATGCGGTTTACGGAATACATCTACTTACCAAGTTTCAACAGCCTAGCTCTTATAGTTTCGGAAAAAAGTGGCTGTGACATACGGGCGGATAGACAGACAGACAGACAGACATGACGAATCTATAAGGGTTCCGTGTTTTGCCATTTGGCAACGGAACTCTAAAAACGATTTTAGTGTTAAGTAGTAAAATAAATTAAATTTAGGAATCAAAGGAAAGCGGTAGTCTTGTATAGGCAAAGTTTAATTCGATTTTAGATTTGTAGTGGCCAGTCTTTCCGTCTTACGAAAAAATATTTTGACAGAAAAAAAAATTACAATATGAAAAATAATTTTAGAAGTCGGTGTCTTTGGTCATGTCTTTTAGTTTTTGCTCTCTTACTTTTTCGCATAACATTACTTAATTTGTTTTTTTTTGCTCGGCTTCTGATCGTGATTTTAAATAGAATTAACCTTATCAGCATTAAGAATCACTCGTATTTGGTCACCCGGGTTGCGTCTGCAACGCCGACTGGCGCTCTCCCGCACACATGTGAGTTGTAAGTACCCGCGGGACGCGTCGCGTCGGGCGCGGCCCGTCGCGCGGAGCGGTCGCTCTGCAGTGCACGACTGTCGCAGGCTACCTGAGCTGGGTCACGGCGCTGTGGGACGCGGCGTGCGAGTGGCTGCCGGCCGCGCGCCGCGTGGCGCTGCTGTGCTGGCGCCTGCGCTGGCTGCACGCGCTGCTGCTGCTGCTCGACCTGCAGGTGACGCCCGACGTGGCGCCCGAGCGCACCTTCTCTTTAAAATGTTATATTGCTCTTGAAAATATGATTTTATGGCAGGAGGAGTCAGGGCGTAGGGAAGCACGGCGCATGCGCAGCGAGGCCCGCGCCGCTCTGAAGAGGTTCGCGGGCACGTCGCCACTGCCGTTCGCCCAGTTCGCGCGCATCGAGCTCGCGGCCGGCGACGCGCCCGCCGCGCGCCGCGCCGCGCTGCACGCGCTGCGGGCCGCGCTGCGCGACGCCGCGTGCGAGCCGCACGTGCGCCTGTACGTGGCGCGCGTGTGCGGCGAGCTGGGCGACGAGCCGCTGGGCGCCTGGGCCTGCGCCAGCGCGGCGCTGGGCCTGGCGCTGCCGCCCGACGAGCGCCTGCGCGCGCCGCCGCCGCCCGGCCTGCTGCGGCGCGCGCTGCTGGCGTGCGAGGCGCGCTGCGACGCGCTGGAGCAGGCGCACGCGCAGGACGCGCGCGCGGCGCAGGCGCTGGAGGCGCAGCTGCCGGCGCCGGCGGAGTGGGCGGCGGCGCGCGCGTGGCTGGCGCCGCCCGCGCGCCGCGCCGAGCTCGTGCGCCGCGTGCGCGCCGCGCCACCCTGTCAGGTCACTACTGTACATTGCAATTAAATGAAAGGACGTTTAAAAGTTATATTAAAAGTACACTTGTAAACGACCTTATTACAAATTAGAGAATTACATCTGGTGAAGCGTCAATACTTTTACCAATAAAAAAAAAACAATATTTTAGGATTCTCACATAGAACATAATAGTTTATCATTTCAAATTAATTATTTTAGTTTCTCAGTTGATAAATCCTCGCACCAATACTTGCTATTGCAACGACCATGTATATCGAAACGTTCTTAAGTATTCTCGCAACATTGCCGATAGGTGGCGTTAGCGAGGGAAAAAATGAGTCCTATTTACGCCGCCCGCGCTTCGGTTAAGCGAGTGCGTCACTCCGTCTTTAAAAATTCAAAAGTTTGGTGAAATCTTGAAGATATTCGTAAAATAAATAGACCTATATCTGTGCTTCATTGAGAACTTATAGTGCAGTGCTGATTTTTTGAAATTTGAACCATTCTTCCGGTGGATTTATCAAGATTGAGCTAGCCGGCCGGCAGCATAACCACGCCATCGCGAGCACCAGAACGAGCACTGGATCTTTGGACTATTAAGGTATGTGGTTGCGTTACTGTTTTTAATTCCTTTTTTTAACTGTTATTTTATTTTGGTCCGGAAGTCCTTAGTTTAACTATTGTAACTTCAACTTAGCTGTATGTATCAATTTGCATCGTTGGATATGTAAGCGAGCACGCCCTTTATGCCTCGAGGCTTTATTTACGTTTTAAGTTCTGTTTACGATTTTATTTTATTATTTATTTCAGCTTGAGTTTAGTTTTCAGTGTTTTGTTGGTGGTATATTGGCGTGTGCTAGCTGACATATGTGAATAATGTATGTTTTGTTTTATAATATTAATTACTTACACAGTATTGTATAGAATCAAATTCTTCTAACTTAACAGATAGCTGTGCTGCTGGGGAGTTTGTTCCGCCACTTCTTCTTCCCAGCTAAAGCACTAGGAAGTGTCGAAGGGTGGGCGTTTTGGGGGGACTGTCTTGTGTAACTTTGACGTTCAAAAAGTGCTGACTCTCAGCCTAGTTTCAATAAATGACTTTTGATTTTGATTTTGATTTTTATATTGGTTTCACGAGGATTCATCAAATGTGGAAATTTTAGGCTCCCGCCATTACTTATATTCTTAATAACAAATTGATATTAGTTCCTAAAAGCAATCTCGTAGAAGGTGTAAGCCATTAACACGCCCATCACCAACATCCAAGATAACAGTGCTTGGAAACATGCTGATTTCGTTCCATAGGACAGTCTTAGAATTTATCAAACTGTTTGGTAACTTAATTGTATAGTTTAGATTTATCAAGACAGAAAAGTGGATCTTCAAGTATGCAAGCAGTTGTATAAAACTGATTGCTTCGAAGTATGTAGCAGTGGCGAAGGGTGATTTTATTAGAGAGGTAAGCCCTTCGATCAAAAATGTACTAGATTCCCGATGAGCGCTTCAAAAACGGCCCGAAAAATAAGAGCACAAATATTTTTGTGCTCTTATTTGAAATTAGTTTGGTCCAATGATAGCCAACGATAAGACGTCCTAAATGCCGCAGCACGCGTTCAAAAATTGTGTAAATAACCACTGTAGCACCAAGTTTTTGGAAGGAATATCTTTTTTTCCATAAGTTTAAATCTTTAAGTGTTTTTCATAAAATAAAAACAATAAAATAGTAAATATAAATCATTTAGCAAATACATATTATGATTGTTTGACCAATGTTTGCGACAACGCACCAACTATTGTAATAAATATTGTCTGTTCTGGAACAGAGAATGCATGAAGTAGTATTGTAATTTTATATATTATTTTTGTTTGTAGATTTCCTAGCGAGCCATTTCGCTGTGCAGAATGGGTATCTATTGTAGCGAAAGAAAGAGGAGAAGACATATACAAACCTTATAAAAATTCATATTTGAACTTTAATTTAAATGAAAAAATAATTTGATTTAATACAAATTTAACTTCTAAATACTGGTACATAAAAGTAGACGCACCCATTTTTATACGGGTGAATCACATTGATTTAACCCGCACTTAATAAAATAAAATAACTATTATACTATTTTAGTCCTACTACTTTTTTAAATCGATTAAAAATGTTTGCCACCATCAAAACGTACCTTTTCACCTAAAAAATTAGCTCAACTCTACGTCTTTCAAGACGTACTGTGTTCTGAGCATTGAAATGTAATACCAAGAACTACGTCTAGTTCCAAAATAGAGTAAGCACGAAATTGTCAACACATTGTTTTTAACCATATTGCTTAGACTGTAAGTTTCAGTTTAGAATAAATAATTTTGTACTTATATCAAAATGACTTTTGATTTTTAAGGGACATTTTAAATTTATTGCTCTTTACCTTTCTCCGATGACAAAAGGACTTAAATATGAATATTTTGCAATCGTAATTATGCTTTATGTTTGAGTGTTAAGGATTATAATAATCTGAACTTGTTATTATTATGAAACGTTTTTCTATATTTCGTTGTAAGAAATATAAATGTGTAAGAGTGTGCAAACGTGGCCACTTGAGCGCCTTATTTTTGTTCCTGATCCTTTATCTAGTGCTATTATTGATCGAAGGGTAAGCCGGAGCAAAAAAAATGCTTACCTAGGCCGGACGTGGCGCACGTAGTCCAGTTACGTCTTCGATAAGCAGATGTCGTCAGTCCACCTTTACTATACGTGTAAGCACTGGTGATTGAAACAGTGTCTTGCAAGTAAAATAACCCTTAATAGGGCATGGGCTAACTGTGGGTGTTTGAAACAAAAACGCAGTCAATTTGGCATTATGGGTGTATAGTGTTGTAGGATTGTAAATCACTTCATCTCCAAGTGTTTTCAGTTTTTCAGGAAAACTTGTGGGAAAATAATTCCTCTTGCCCATTTAGATCATCACATTTAAGTGATATGTAGGAAATTATTTCCCTACATATGTGAAATAATTATATTTCATACACATCCACTAGTAGGGGCAAGAAAGTAACATAATGTGATTATTTTATTATACAGGATAATATTTTATGAAAATAAAACACAAATAAATTTAAATGTTTATTTATTGGTGGAACATTTGAAAGCAAGGAGCAGCACACAAAGGGACCTTACAAATTTTGCTAATATATTTGCTGCGTTGTTCCTTTGCACGTGTACTGCACATCCTACACATCCGAAATTTGGACAATTTTGGCATGTGCGATCCAACATCCGCTTTTCTTACTTCCTCGGGTACTGCAGTGGCACCTCTTTTTTTGGTTTTGAATACTGGAACAACTTTTTTCGTGACGTGAAACTTTGACGTGAAGTTGGGTTTCAGTATCTAAATTTCGATGAGGTTTCTGAAAGAATAAAAACACAAACTTCAGTCTAATTGTGTAACATAAACATTCCCAGCGGGAAAATATTTCCCACAATATTATATATATTTAAACCTAAACGGGCAACAAGCTAATATTTCCCCAGTAGTTTTGAGAGCTAAAATTCAGTCACTCATTGTTTTTCATACTAATGAATTACATAAACAAGTAACATGACACTTTATCTAATAAAAGTAATCAATAGTAAACACTTACCGGATTTTTTTCGGCATTATCACTATTTTTATCCGAAACCCAAGGAACTTATACCCGACCCCTGGAATGTGCGTTGTCAATTTGACAAACCTTATGTATATGTCACTAAGTTCTATTATAGACAATCACTTGATCAAAGAGAAATTCGGTCCGAGAGAGAAAGCGTTGCGAGAGCCCTGTGTCCCTTTCTTGAAGTAGGGTGCCCATAATGAACGAAATTATAAGATTATTTACGGGTAAAGTCCATTGACGCATTTGCCCAATAAAAAGTGTCCCAACCATTTCTCTTAAAAACGACGTCTGTTAGATTTTTACGACAATACTAAACAAAATGGTTATTTGCCCAGCGCGTCTGATATTCCAGGTTATACAATAATACTCGATAGCAGAGTTTATGCGTTGCGTTGCGTTTATGTTTACTGCGTTTTACTTTAATCCATTTTTAAAGCGTAACTATTTTTTTTTAAATCAAATTATTGGTTAATATATTATGTCCTTTTATATTAGTATCTACCTACATCATATTGCTTGGTCACCCTAATGAAAGGGACAGAGGGCTCTCGCGAAGCTATCTCGCTCGGACCGCGTATTCGCAGCCTATGCGCATTCCAGGTTGGGTTTAAGTTCCTTGCCGAAACCACACAAAAATCAGTGATCTTTTGGACAAAACATTGAAAGTAAAACTTTTACAGCTTCTTCTTTTTACTTCGTTCATTTCGAAAACAAGTCTTTTGGCTCATGCCGTAGGTCAATTCATAAAGAAAAAATTGATAGTGACATTTTGTGGGAACAGTTACACATTTGACCGTTTACAACCAAAAATGGATGTGGGAATAATGTTCCTCTTGCCCTATTAAGGGATAAAAGTGGCTGTGAAAAAAACTGTTTGTGGTGTGATCAGTGTGATGACGTTGACGTATGATGTCTACTAGAAAAAACTACTTAACTACAAGACTACTGACTTATTCTACATATAATACTACTTATACTCTAAAGCTATTCGTCTATTCTTTAGTACAAAGTGCGCTAAGACATTATTATATAAGCCGAGATGATTCTTAATTTTTAGCAATAAATGTTTTTCTTTAGAAAAAATGGCTAGATCAGATAATCGTTCTTGTTTTTGAGAATTACGCATGTACGTATGAATTCGCTTCAAAGCCGAAAACTACCTCTCCGCGGTTGCAACTGTAACGGGAAGTGTCAAAAATAAACAACCAACCAACCATTTGAGACCTAATAAACAATTTGAATTTTTTTTTTAGCTTCTGCCCGCGTCTTCGTCCGCTTTAAATGTATTGTTCCCCCGACCCTTCCTGTCGCGTCGAATCGCCTACCCGTGCGATTTTCCCCGTTTTTGCAACATTTTTCATTACTGCTCCGCTCCACTTAGTTGCAGCGTGGTGTTATATAGCCTATAGCCTTCCTCGATAAATAAGCTACCCAACACAAAAATAATTTTTCAATTCGGACCAGTAGTTCCTGAGATTAGCGCGTTCAATCAAACAAACAGACATACAAACAAACAAAGTCTTCAGCTTTATAATATTACTAGCTTCTGCCCGCGACTTCGTCCGCGTCAAATTTTTGCTCCCCTGACCCTTCCCGTTGCATCGATTTGCCTGCTAGTGTTGTTGCTCGCTCCTTTTGAGTTATAGTGAGTTAACCTTAAAAGATAGACATATTATGCTCTCGCGGACTTTTTTTTAGAACTTTTTCAAAGGAACAATTCTGTCATACATGATTTTTGCGTTACTTTAACCGTTTACGCAGCGCACGCAACGGAAACTCTCAAAAGGAATAAATTTTCCCCGTTTTTGCAACATTTTTCATTACTGCTCCGCTCCTCTTAGTTGTAGTGTGATGTTATATAGCCTATAGCCTCCCTCGATAAATAGGCTACCCAACACAAAAAGAATTTTTCAATTCGGACCAGTCGTTCCCGAGATCAGCGCGTTCAATCAAACAAACAAACAAACTCTTCAGCTTTATAATATTATAGTATAGATAGTATATAGTATAGATAATGTTGTAATTTGTGGAAAAGTGTCACACAATAATGAATTATGACCTAACCTAATGACTTGTTTCTTATTTTCAAAACTTAGGACTTACCACAAATTCCTAATTGCGAACGCACAATTTCACAACAAACTCACAATTATCAAATTCTAATTGTTACACTAGTACTACACTAATAACTTATATGAATACAACGAAATAAATGCTAATTAACCACAAATATCAACAAAATAAAAGGTTTGTTTTAAGGTTAAAATTCTATTTACGTCAATGGTCAAACAAACTTTTTTTTTTTTTTTTTTTTTCCCCTTTGGCAACTGAGCCGGTTTCGACTATTCTGCCAGCGTCAAGTAGTGACGGCAATGTAGTACAATGGGCCGTCGGACTTTTCACTTTGTGGTAGTTATTTAATATTATGTTAGTAGCTGAAAGGACGAGACAAATTTTGTTAGTAAACATAGTATCTTTTTTTTAATAATATATGGACATCACAAATCTACATAAAATATTTACAAAGTTATTATTACTACACACCAAACTACATTTTGATATCATTAACTTTTAAAAATATTGATAAAATTTGGATGAGTTTAGGGGAAAAGTTATTCAAGACGCAATGGAAGTTAGTAGGAAGGGGGATTTTAAGTTTGGGGAGCTTAAGATACAAGTCGAAGGATTGGGAATTTAAAACACAAGAGAAAAATATGTGATCCAGAGTACCATCATCAAGACCGCATTCGCACAGGGAACTGTCGCGAACACGAATCTTATTAAGGAATACAGGACTACAGCAGTGGCCAAGTCTCAGTCTACACAAGGTTGCAACAGTTCTTCTTGACAGTTTTGGGCACTTAAAAAACCAGGGTTTCCGCTGGATGCAGGGTTGAATACTAGCGTAGTACGCTCCCTTGACTTTCGAACTTACCTGCCACACTTCTGACCACGAATTGTACAACTTACGTTTCGTGTCAGTCCGTAAGTCGTAGCTATGCACCATGTAGTGTTTACGATCGACGTCCACCGGGTTAGATGCAGCAAATTTAGCCAGTGAGTCGGCGCACTCGTTGCCGCTTATACCCGGGTGACTGGGAACCCAAACTATTTCAATGTTTAAACCGTTGTTTGAACAAGTGAATAATAAATTAAGAATATCAAAAATTATTTTGCTGTGAATTTTGGATTTAAGTTGGTTTTGAGCTAAAGCCTGAATGCTACTACGCTGCCGTCATAACTAAGAATGCAGTAATCGCAAAATGGCGGTTACGAGATAAACGCAAAAAACATATTTCATATCATCTGAGCAAGATGTTCGTATTTTATTGGTCATATAATATATCTGAAAATTCGGAAAAAAATCAAGCTTTTACAAGATAAATTTCCTTTATTTAATTTAGTAATATAAGCAATTATAATACGTATTACTGCGTTTCGGTTTAGTATCTGGTCATTTCCGAGTCATAGGATACTAAAACTAAATACAGCACTTGCGCGTATTACTGCATTATGTCTTAGCACAAGTCGATTACTGCATTATTTTTTAGTATTTATTGCCATTATTATATGCGCGGAACTAAGTTGAAGTGTAGGTACTGTGTCTTCTCAAGGATTTATATAGGTGCATTTTAAGGTTACGGTTTTTTAGTCTCTTAGCTACGACCTAAGTTTTTACACCGTGGAATGTAAATAAAGTATTGAGTATAAAATTTGATCTTCAAAAAGCAAACGTGATTTCAATTGCGTGCTCAATTCAATTAAAAAAGATTGGCACTTCCTGAAAAAATCAGCAATTTGTTCTTTCATGTTTATGTTTCTCCTATGTTTAATTAATTCTTGACCCACTTGAATCCCTAAGTACATATTATTCAATGGCAAATAATTCACACTAGATTTTGGGTCTAATGTAAATACGTTGTGCGTGCTTTTTATATAATTAGTTTTCATATAGCAACCCAAAATCAACAAGTACATACTAGAAGCATCATCATATAATTTCACTGACTAATATATAGTTATCTGTGATATAATCTTTCAATGCACGGGTAGTCGCTTTGAAAAATTATATTAAATTTGTTTACAATCGGCATAATGTAGTCTAAAAAGTAAAAGTATAATTTGTTTATATCATTATTAAAAGAATGATACAAAAATTCTGATGACATAATGCGATCACTCAAATATTGGTCTTGAAAAAAAAACTGCAGTGCCCACCATTGCTCAATTATTCTATTAACACAAGCATGAAGCGATAGCCATCTTATATCATAATGACGCAGTAGTCTATGTTTTTCAGTGTCAGTGAAATTTTAGAACTCACAAATTCTCTTTGACGCTTGCTGCTTTGAGAAAAATATCCATATACTTCTTTTACTATCTGTTCTAAATTTCTAGGTAGTATTTTGCAAGCATGACTAACACTTACAGCAGGTATGGGCAACCTTTGACATGTTGAGGGCCAAACTTTAGCGTGCAAATACGTTCGCGGGCCGCGTTTAAAAGTAGGTAAGTACTTAGTGCATTTTTAAGTAGTGATCATATTTTTTGCGATAGATGTTAGACATGAAATAATACGACAATGTTATTATAGTACAATTTATTAAAATAACAAAATGAAATTTAAAAAAATGGTACATTATAATTAAATCGTTAAATTTGCAATTGTTACAAACTACGAAAGTAAAATACACCGAAATCAATGAGACACTTGAGCTTGAATTTGGGAAACTAATCCATCGATATTTGGATTAATTCGACTGATACAAAGACGTAAAGAATTTTCCAAATTATCGTCAGTCAGTCTTGTACGATGTGTTGATTTATTAACTTTCATCAATGAAAAGAACTGTTCGCATTTATAAGTACTGCCAAACGCACAAATCAATCTTCTTGCAAATTTTCTAAGCTGCGGAAAATTGTCTTCTTCTAGGTATTTTTTGTAGAAATCGCACAACTCTACGTCTTCAAATTTGGATTTTAGGAGTGAGTTTTCTTGAATCTCGATCAACTCCATTTGTAAGTGTATTGGAGCATTTTGTACATTACATTTTGTAGGAGTAGCAAATAAAGTGAAACAGTCTTCCATGTTTTTGAAGTCGCTAAATCTGTTCGAAAATTGTTCCGACAGTAACTTGAGTTCTTCAGCATATTGAGCATAAGCAATATTTTCATACGCAGAGAGCGTGTTGAAATGGTAACTATTACCAGACAGCATCTGTGACTCCCACAAGCGTAGTTTGATCTGAAACGCTTTCAAATGGCTGTACAAATCATTTACTAACTGTCCTTGTTTTTGAAGTTTCAAATTTAAATCATTCAAATAGCCTGTAAGATCGACCAGAAATGCTAAGTCACATATCCATGTTGGGTCATTTAATTCAGATAGTGGTTTATCTTTTATTTTCATAAAGTCTGCTATCTCATTTCTAAGCTCGTAAAACCGTTTCAACATTTTTCCTTTGCTCAGCCATCTGACTTCACAATAATATGTTACGTCGTTATATTCAGCTGAAATTTCATCCAAAAACGCCTTGAATTGACGATGGTTAAGACCTCGGGATCGAATAAAGTTGATGGTTTTTACTACCACATTCATAACATTCTGGAGTCGAATGGACTTAGAACACAAGTTCTGTTGGTGGATAATGCAATGAAGGACTATCAAATCGTCTTTTTGCACATTTAATTCTGTTGCTTTTTCATTCAAAATTCCGATGAAACCTTTACGTAAGCCGACCATAGAAGGTGCACCATCAGTGCATACTCCAATTAATTTTGACCATGGCAAGCCAAAACTTGTGAATACCTTTTGAACTTCAATAAAAATATCCTCTCCTGTAGTGGTTCCTTTAAGCGGCTGTAAAGCAAGCAATTCCTCAGTAACAGTGAACTCCTTATCAACACCTCGAATAAATATAGCCAGTTGAGCTGTGCCAGACAAATCGGTGCTCTCGTCTAATGCTATGGAAAATGATTCAAAACCAGCCATACGGTCAGTCAATGTTGTTTTTATATCATTAGCCATCATTTCTATACGTCGAACAACAGTTCGTCTTGACAAACTAATTTTTTCAAATTCATTTTTCTTTTCGGGACACAAAATACTGCAAACTTCTAACATACACTCCTTGATAAATTCTCCTTCGGCAAATGGTTTTAATGCCTTTGCCAATTTTGAGCTAACTATAAAACTAGCTTTCACAACATTATCAAGTTGTGTTCTTTGTTTATGAAACATTTGTTGCTGTTTTTCCAAATTTGCGGTAAGCTTCTGGATTTTGTCTGTTCTTAATTGTCCTGTCAGTGAGTGCAGCGTAGCATGCTTAGTTGAGTAATGCCTCTTTATATTGAATTCTTTCATTACTGAAATGGATTCATTACATAGCAAACAAATAGGCTTACCATTGTGCAAGATAAAAAAGAATTCTTCAGTCCATTTTTCTTGAAACTGGCGACCCTCTGTATCTACTTTTCGTTTCTTTCCACCAGACATCATTTTTGTTTACTTTTCGTTCAATAAACTTAATAACAAACTATAGTTAGTAACCACTCAAGATGCACACAAAGTCACAAAGCATGTTGACAGCTCGAGCAGTTCGCTAGGATATCGCTTGTCCAAGTTATCACCTCGGTAGCTCAAATAGAACTGAACTAACGTTCTTGCCATCCACCCACTAAATAGGCAAAATGAAGGAATAATCTGGAATAAACTAGTTTAGAATAATTGAGAAGCAATAAATCTTTTGATGTGTCGCCCGCGAGGCGGCAAACCTCAAAGAATTTGATCGAGCAAGCCGAGTGGCGGCGATTCCAAAGAGTGAGGCGGCAAACATCAAAGGATTTGATGTTTGGCGCCTCACTGTCACTCCCGTGAGTATAAGTACCTAATGTAATATTTTTTAAATTGGGTTTTTTCAAAATGTCTCGCGGGCCGGATAATATCTTACAGCGGGCCGGATCCGGCCCGCGGGCCGGTTGTTGCCCATATACGACTTACAGCCTTATTCATAAAAATCTCGCTAATCACTGATTAGCCACTGTTTAGTTAAGCAAATGGTTAGCTCTTAAGTAATGATTAACTTTTCTTTATTCATAAACGCTAGTTAGCAGATGATTAGTTACGACACGAAATAGAGGGGAAATTATGCGTGCAGCACGATTATAATCAATATAGTTGACTAAAAACCAAATTAAAAGTATAAAGTTGTCAAAACCACGGTATTTGTATCTGTGGTGCCTTTGACAGACCAAAGTCAACAATGTCATCGGATATTTCAATTTGAATAAAATAATTTAATACGTTTATAATATACTCTTTTAAAAACATAGGTACTTGTGTCTATTCTATATTAGGTACTTCCTATTGCTTATGCACTGGGGTTTCTGTGCATTTTAATAAAATTAAAAAATCTTGTTTACAGTTGAAAGTTTGACGAAGCACCAATACTATATAACCTCGGAAAGACGGCGAGGGCGCAGATCACGCTACGTGAATAAGATGAGGAATGAGAGTGCCATGAGAATAGAGTAGCACCCATACATATGTTACGGAGGAAGAATAATTGGAAATCAAAAATATGAATTTATAACGAAAATGTAGCTTTTTTAAAATAAACGTAATTGTTGCTTGGATAACTAACATGGCATTAACTCTGCATTTCATTTCGTAGGCGATCAAGTGCAGTGTCATCCAACATATGATTACGCTGGATGACCCGCACCTGATCCGATAGTCGTTGGGTTGAAACGTTGACAGTTGGCTCAAGCACCTGAAAAAGAGAGAGCATCCGAACACAGTACGCGGTCAGATTGTTTCCCCCCCTCTGTAGCCCCATAGTATGAGCGCATGACATTCTCATTGATAGATCTTGTCCATCTGGCTAACACTAGCAAAAGACAGAAATGTTTGGAAAAGGGAGAGGGAGGCCTTTGCCCTGCAGTGGGACAATATAGGCTACTTAGATAGATAGAATTGTTGCTTATGAAATGTCTCTTGTAATTTGAGCAAGATTGCCACAACATGGCTTTTCTTCAGTTCTGTGCCTTGGAACCGGCGTTAAAGAAAGTGAGGGGCCTAAAACCTACTAAGCCTCCTCCTGTTTGAGCTTTCCCTAAAAATCCTTTATCACGTTTACTTCGCATGAAGAATATGTACCTAATATGGACTTATTCTCATCGCAGATGTAAACAAGCCTTGTAGGTCTCCTCCGTCTATTTCCCGTCGGCGCGTAGCGTTTCAAAATTATTTAATTCTCCTGTACTATTCCGAAATCCCGTAAATATTGTTGAAATCAATATTTACTAAGGCATAATTAGGTATTAGGGCCAAAATAACCTTGAAGCACACAATAATCCTATTGAACCGATCAGCTGATTCAAATAAAATCCGCCATCTTGCCTCTTAGCATCCTCATAACAAGCTACCAGTGGTGTTTAACTTTGACAGCTTTTAATCAAATGGTTAGCGACTACTTAGCGCTAAATAGCGTTTATGAATAAGAATTTCACTAATCAGTTGCTTAGCAATTGATTAAAATTTAAGAGGCGTTTATGAATAAGACTGTTAATGCTAAAGAATGACATACACATTGGGTTTACTTCTTTAATTTTTGTAACAATGCCAGAGTGTTGACCAAACATCACATTCGTAGTATCAGCAGCGAACCCCATCACGTATTTTATATCTAAACCTAACTCTGATAACTTTGATGACAAAGCATCAAATAAATGATCTGCAGTCTCACCACTTAAATCAACTAAATCAAGGAATTTGGTTTGTACTTTACATTTGGTTTCAGAGAAGTATTTGATTACTATCGCCAACACTTTGATTGTGGTGACATCTGTACTTTCATCGATTACAATTTAATATACTGGTTTATCTGACGGAGATACAGTGCGAAGTATATCTTCAATCATAACTTTTTCAAATTTGGGTCCTAAAATGTTAAATGTTAAAGGCTGCTGCTTTGGTTCTCTTGCAGGAAAATTCTTTTGCAATTTCGGAGTCAGGAAAACATTTTACTAGAACATCACTAAGATGGTCAATAGCTCTAAAAGAGATTTTGTGTTCTGAAAGAAAACCGCATAAACGCAGCTCTGCTTTCTTGACTTCGTCTTTCAGTGGTGCCTTTTTGAAAAATGTGTCAACCTGTAAACAAGTAAAAACATAAATTATACATTATGATCATAGACTAAATAAAATGCCTCCGAACTTCTCGACTTTAGGTATAGTAATTCTAATTGTACTAAAAACTAAAAACAAGTTAAGCTTACCGTCTTACTGTCCTTTATATTTGTTCAAATTCGATTTATGCTTTTCAGTATTTGCATGTTGTTTTATAGATGCTAATGTACTTTGGAGTTTCGGACTGCATGCTTTACAAAACGCAGCGTACTCGTCATCTTTACAACGTGAAAGCCACGAAGAAAACTCCGAAATTTGTTCCCATTTAGCCAAATAACTTTGCTGAAAACTAGACATGGTTTCTGGATTCTGAATTGCGTATCAGATAACAGCGTAATAGCATGGAGTAAAATGACAACAATAAATCGCGCGCTCTGTTTATATTACGACGAACACATACAATATAAACTTAGGGAAAATCCCGAATTATTGAAACTTTCAATAATTTGGGATTTTCCCTAAGTTTCAATTTGAAAGTTCGAAACCAAACATTCAAATATTAAGCCAAGTGCAGAACAGAAAATTATTTTGTGACTAGATGATTCGATACTATTTTTAATTCTAGGGGGCCCACCTGTCATGTCCTATCTGTAACTTACTGATCTTTGCTCCAAAATGAAATATAAACTAAATCCGGAAATTCCCCTGAACACCAATGTACGTAGTTTTTAGGGTTCCGTTGCCAAATGGCAAAAAACGGAACCCTTATAGATTCGTCATGTCTGTCTGTCTGTCTGTCTGTCCGTCCGTCCGTATGTCACAGCCATTTTATTCCGAAACTATAAGAGCTATGCTGTTGAAACTTGGTAAGTAGATGTATTCTGTGAACCGCATTAAGATTTTTACACTAAAATAGAAAAAAACACAATAAATTTTGGGGTTCCCCATACATACAACTGAAACTCAAAAATGTTTTTTCTCATCAAACCCATACGTTTGGGATATCTATGAATAGGTCTTCAAAAATGGTAATGAGGTTTCTAATATCATTTTTTTCTAAACTGAATAGTTTGCGCGAGAGACACTTCCAAAGTGGTAAAATGTGTGTGTGTGTCCCCCCCCCCCCCCCCGAAACTTCTAAAATAAGAGAATGACAAAACTAAAAAAAATATATGATGTACATTACCATGTAAACTACCACCGAAAATTGGTTTGAACGAAATCGAGTGAGTAGTTTTTTTTTAAAACGTCATAAATCGTAAACCGCAATTTACCTTACATTCAATCAACTGAAATATAAAAATTAAAAAATATATATATTTTTAAACCGAAAATACCTACAGGTTTGTACGGAACCCTCGGTGCGCGAGTCCGACTCGCACTTGGCCGGTTTTTTTTTTAAAATAATTTTATGACATGGCTATGGTATTGCCATAACTTTTTTCCAAAATATACCCAAAAATACTGGCTTCCGCCAATATACCTTTAAAAATAATGACTCTTGGAAAACTTACTTAAATATACTCAAAAAGTATTAAAATACTGAATCTGGTCACACTGTTACTAAGACTAAACGCGGCAATGGATCGCACTGCTACGACTTCGCAATCCTTTACTACACTTAAATACAGTAATGTGGAGTACTGCGTTTTAATTTAGCAATTTGTCTACTGAATTTAAAACAAAATAATAAAGTAGTGGATATTACTGCATTCTGTTTTAGGGTATTCTTGCAAGTACTGCATTCTTTCTTAGGCCATGTTTAATACTGCGTTTTTTCTTATCATTGAAGCAGTTTTTATGCAAGTACGGCGAAAATCATTACATAAAAAACATACTTCGAGTGAATTTTTTTATGAAAATATATTTTTTTCATGTACACGAACCTCTTGGGATGCCATTTCTGGAAAAAAGTGAAAATCTCAAAAATGTCGATTACAGCATTCTTTGTTACCAGGGCAGTACGTGAATCTGAGAAAATAACAGAATTTTTAATGTTATGAGATAAAATGAAATTGATGGCTTCTAGGATACCGATGCATTCTCCTGTAAATACTGAGGCTTCTGGTGGACATTGGAATAAAAGAGCGATTTTAGAATTTTGGAAATATGTTGAAACACCGGTACATCCTGTTGAAGACAGTTTGGATGCGTCCGTATAAAACAAATTCCAACCCTCCCAGTATCTCTTAATTGCCCGATCAAAGTCACCCTTTGCGTCCTGAGAATTTTTGGAAATACCTAGTCCCAGAACGACTTTAGGCCTGAAATGGACCACTTCATAAGCGGAAGAAAAGACAGGAAGAGAGGGGTATTGACAAACAGGTGAGGAGAGGTGTTTAAGTTCCCTGTACCTATTCATCAATGGAATAGATTTATTATTCCAGTACGAAGACACGTCAAGAGAAAGGAAGATTTTTTCTAAAATTGGGAGTAAAGGATGGGACGAAAGGGAGAAAACTTTTGATAGGAAGCGATCTGCTAAGTATTGTCTTCGAAGGTTAAGAGGAGGTTCTGCACATTCAACCTGGAGAGCGTTTATGGGGGAGGATTTCATGGCACCAATTACGATCCTCAGACACTTGGACTGGACAGAATCAAATCTATGCAAAGCTTCCTTGTTGCATGGCTCAATTAGGTAGCTGCAATAATCCAACACGCTTCTGACCAGCGCATTGTAAACAAGCTTTAAGGTGTATGGGTGAGCTCCCCACCAGACACCTGCCAAAGCTTTGAGAACCAAAACCGGGCGCTCACATTTTTTAACCACATTATCAATGTGGTCCACTCCCGACAATTTGTAATCCAGGGTAACCCCCAGAAACCTGGCCTTCTCCTCAACTAGGATAGCTTGACCGTCGATATTAATGTTAACCTGGGGGATAAGGCGTCTACGAGTAAAGACAACTGCGGTACTCTTTGGAGCACTTAAAGACAACCCGTGACCTAAGAGCCATTGGTTTAATGAGGACAAAGATATATTAATGGAATGAGCGGCGTCTTCGATAGAACTGCCACAGACCAATAATGCAATATCATCAGCATATTGAAGTACTTTACAATTATAATTTAGGCAAGAAGGAAGATCAGAAGTGTAAATATTATATAAAGGGGGACTAAGCACGGATCCCTGAGGTAGACCTCTCCAAACCGACCTTGGTTCAGAGCTTTCCCCAGGTATCCTGAGTTGTACACTGCGATTTGAGAAAATACTGCAAATAATTCTCCGAATCCTAGCTGGGATTCTCAGCTCTTGCATTTTCTGCCTGAGAACTGGAAGGAGGACAGAATCATAGGCAGCTGAAATATCTAAGAAAACGGCCACCACAGACTCATTTCTACTAAGGGCCAGCCGGATCTCTGATGTGAGGATACCCACACTATCAGCTGTCCCCAGACCTTTCCTAAAGCCGAATTGAGTCGTTGGGAGCAGTTTCCTGTTTTCTACAAACCATTCTAGGCGATTTTTAACTAAATGTTCTAAAAGTTTAATAAGAGTGGACGATAGAGCAATTGGTCTGTAAGAACAATGATCACCAGGATCTTTACCAGGTTTTAATATTGGAATTACGACTTGAACCTTCCATTCAGGAGGAATATAACCGGAAGTAAAACAATAATTGACTAAGTCCAGATAATATTGGTGGGTCTTATCACCAGCTTTAGAAATGAAAGAGTAAGGAAATCCATCCACTCCAGGAGCAGAATCCTTTACATGGGCGAGGACTGATTTAAGTTCACTAAGGGTAAACGGGCTATCAAGGGGATCATTTGAAATCAGCCTGGAGATCGAAGTGACACACTCATCCATACCGGGAACATAGACTGAAGCGAGCTTAGACAAAAACTGGTTACCCAGTTCTGCAGACAGTGTGTTCCCGGAAGGGGGCTTCAAAGAACTTCTGAACGATTTCAATTTACGCCACACAACTGACGCTGGAGTGGATGGACTCAGTGAGCCGCAGTACTTGCGCCAACCTTCTCTCTTCTTATTTTTGAGTAATTTCTTGGACTTAGCCAAGATATGTTGAAATGCAATGATGTTTTCCAGGTTCATGTTGGAGTTGAAATTCATTTCGGCCTCATTCCTGGCCCTGATCACGGCAGAGCAATCCCTATCCCACCATGGCGGGGATGGAATTTTGCCTGTTGGCGGTTTTTTTGGAGGGAAGCAATCATCTGCTGTAGAGGATATTATGTTGGAAAATGAGGAAAAGCATTCTTGGGCAGACTCAGGAGTTATAGGTGGGAGGGAGGAGACCCGTAAGTCTGAGATCTTTGAGTACAGGTCCCAATCCGCTGAGTTCAGCTGGTATTTTAAAAGAGGAGGGGATGTTTTGTCAGGAGTAGTCTTGGAAGGAATTTCAACCATGATGGGATAGTGATCACTCCCATATGTCATATTCAAGCGACTCCAATTAAAAAGGCTGGCTATATTAGATGAGCAGAATGTCAAATCAACACAGCTATTATTCTGACCTGGCGCAGATCTACGTGTGGCACTGCCATCATTTATCACACACAGGTTAAGCTCATCTATTATATCCACAAGGCCTATACCAAAGTTGTTACAGGATTCTGATCCTCATCTATAATGATGACCATTAAAATCTCCCATAACAAGAATTGGACCTTTCACATTACTTAGCAAAGTTTTAATGATATCAAGATCTTCAATTTGCGGGTGTGCAATATAAAAACTAAAGATATTTATATCCTCAGCCTTAACAGCTACAACATTGATGTTATCGCCAACAAAGGGTAGAGTAATCGGGGAGAATGGAACTTTGTTACTAATGAACAAAGCACATCCCCCATATCCATCTGATCTGTCATGGCGAAGATCACTGAAACATGGAATTCTGAAATTACTATCAGACCGGAGCCATGTCTCAGCAATGCAGCAGATCGATGGTTTGTATTTATTAATAACAAAGAGTAGGTCAGGTTTCCTGGGAGTAATACTCCTCACGTTCCATTGGAGGAATGTCAGGGGAGGGAACACTTAATGTAATTAACAATTGATGACAGTTTGTTGGCAACGTGGTCAGGTAAGGTTTGTGCAGGATTAGCTAATACTGTAATTAGCATATTGGCTATAATGTTGAGAATATTTTCTGACTTATCAGGATTGCTTGCACCCTCCCTGGGGAAAGCACAGCCATTTTGGGATGGAGAAAAGGAGTAATCCTGAATAAGGGCTTGATGAGCCTGCTTGTCATAGCTAGGAGAAAGAGGGGCATGAGTTTTGGGTTTTAGAAAGACCGTTTTACGGTATGATTTTGGCGTTTGGGAAGCTGGAATAGGATGAGGTGAGCTAGGTATAGGTTTAGATTTTTGTGATATTTTAGACACTTCAGCATATGATCTAGAGACTGGAGGGAAAACCTGACTTGCTTCCGCATATGAAACAGATTTCTCGGCCATAAGGGCTTTTATGCCCTTTTGCCGACCTAATTCAGGACATGCCTTATCAGTCGCAAAATGATTGCCAGAACAAGATACACAAATAGCATAATCAGTGGGGACTTGGCATCCATCACCTGGGTGGTCTTGACCGCATTTAAAGCAGCGGGGTTTAGACCGACATACTGTGCGCGTATGGCCGAAACGGCAACAATTAAAACATTGATTAGTTGGGTACATATACCTCTCAACTGTAAGGGCAGAATAAAAACAATAAACACGTTTGGGTAATACTTGACCATCAAAAGTGAGGATCACAGTTTGGGTGGGTTTCCACTCAGTAACACCCAGAGAAGTCACCTTTCGGCTCAATCTCCTTGCCTTTATAACAGGGCCACATCCAACAGGAACACTGATATTCTTAATGACCTCATCCTCTGTCCATTCTGTCGGTACATCTCTAACAAGACCCATACGGGTAATGTTGAATTGGGGAATTGTAGCAATAAAGTTGTTTTGGACTAAAGTATTACTTATCAAGAAACTGTTTGCATCCTGGTGAGACTTAAATTCAACTGATACACGGTTCCTTGCTAGACGTTTGACACTGCCTAGGAGAATGTTACTGTAGTTGTGTTGAGTTAAAAACATCCCAAATTTAACTGGGTGCAGAACTGTACCGGGGGTCTCACCATTTTTTAAAGAAACGTGAACAATATATGGAGGATTATCCCTTAAGTGTGTATGATTGTCTTCCTATTTCTTTCTTGGATACCTTGGGAGGATTTATAACAGTAGTCGGGGAAGAAGTTGCAATTCTTTTCCGACTTGCAGATTCGGCATCCATTGGATCATTACGCAAATTTTCATCGGGAAGAGATACGGTTAAAACTGGAGTATAATCAAAAGGATCGGGAGGGTCAGGGGGTTTTTTGGTATCCATTATGAGTTATGGGTAAAATCTTTAAAATAAGTTAAAAATTTGGGTTAAAACAAACCTTATGCTAAAACACAAACAAAGAATCGTTTCGATTGAAGTTCACACTTGTAAAATTCACTTAAATCGAAAAAACTCTTAACACAAAACAGAAGCGCGTGTTATACCTTTCACCACTATCCACAAAGTCAAAACAAACATTTAAAATGACAAAAGTACTGTCGCGTCGAGTGGGGGCTCAAGGGGGCGGGGGAAGGGCCCGAACACTTACGAAATTCAACGAAAGGACGATATTGCTACTCAGTTCGTTCGAATAACCCGACGTCTTGCGGCTTGCCAAGGCCTCTAAAAAATGCGTAGCACGTGACCTGAAGTGACGTCATGACGAGATGATTTTGTATAGAAATTGATGTACTTCATAAGCCGGCGTTGTCAGCGTGTTATACTGCAGAAAAATGTTCACGCGCGGTGCCGCGCGAACTTTAAATGTTTTGTTTTCGTTGGAATATAAAGACAAATATTTTTTATGTAGTTTGTAATACTTTAATTTTATGGTGTAAGATTAAATACATTCAGTGTGATTATTAAACACTGCTGAGAACTACTGACTGTCATAATTTCATAAGAATCGGCTTATTAGTTACCTGCGCACACGCAGTTCGCAAGCGGCTCTCTACATACCAGTGTATGTAGAGAGCCGCTTGCGAACTGCGTGTAGCTTGCACGCGAGCGGCGCGTGGCCGGCGCATGGACAGTGTACGAACATGAAATGTACGCGCGCAGTTTGCAAGCGGCTCGCGAGCGGCGCATTCGCCAGGTCTGGACGCATCTTAATACGATAACTCGTGATTCAGAAAGGTCACATTGTTAGTTCTGGTCGCAGGGCGCGGCGGCGCGCTACTGGGAGCAGAGCGCATGCGCGCTGGTGACGGCCGGCGCGCGCGACCACTGCCTGGCGCAGTACGCGCGCGCGCTCGCGCCGCTGTTCCCGCACAACGGCCTGCTCGCGCTCGGTACGTAGCACGTAGCACGTAGCACGCGCCGGCTGCGCGGCACCGGCGCGGCGCCTGTTGACCCACGTGTGTCCGCAGCTTGCAGCGGCGCGCCGCTGTGGGCCTGGGAGAAGGACGGCACGGCGGAGGAGCGCCTGCGCGCCATGACGGGCGGCGCGCGCTCGCACCGCGCGGCGCTGGCGCACGTGCTGCCGCCGCTGCTGCGCGCCGCGCCCGCCTGGCCGCCCGGCGCCGCGGCGCGCGTGGCGGCCGCGTGCGCGCGCGCGGGCCGCGGCGGCGCGGGCGGCGCGCTGCTGCACGCCGTGCGCCTGGAGAGCGAGGCGCGCGCCCCGCGCCCGCGCGCCGCCGCCGCGCTCTACGCCGCGCTGGACCAGTACCCGCAGCACAAGGTGAGTGGGGCGCGCGGCGCGGGGCGGGGCGGGGCGCCGGCCGCAGTACAGTACACACGCTCGTGTCGCAGTGGCTGGCGGTGCGCGGCGCGGCGCTGTGCGCGCCGCAGACGGCGGCGCTGTGCGACGTGCTGCTGGAGCGACAGCTGCGCACGCACACGCTGCTGGACGAGCTGGCGCCGGCGCCGCACACATCGTGATCTGCTACAATCAATAAACATACCGAACATGAACGCTCCTTTTATTTGCCGCCCCTTTTTCACATAAATCTACATGGCAATACGCGTCATCGAAACGTCCTACTGCAGTCAGGAATATGTTACAAAGGCGGCTTTTTTTAGTATCTTAAGAAAACTTACAGCTAGGCTAGGCTATAAATAAGTTAACAATAGTGAAAGAAGGCCAATTAGTAAAGGTGTACCCTGCCTGGGCGGAGCACCGCCGTGTACTCGCGAAGGAGGAGGCGGGGCGCGTGAGGGTGTAGCAGTCTCTGCGCCCTCACGTCCCTAGCCGCCGCAGGAGGAGACGCCCCGGGCGTCGGGAGTCGATCGCAGACTCCCGGCCACCGTAGCCGCGAGCTTGCTTATGGCAAATAGATAGCTCGCCGCCCGGTAAGGACCAGAGGGCTTACTCTTCAACCTAATTTTAATTCCAATCTAAAAGCAATGCGATTCCAATGCCAATTCTGCAGTCACGTGATTCGGTAGGTACTCTTGAAAACAGTAGTGTCAACATTGGATTAAAATTGAGATTGCCCAGCGATTGTTTTGTTCCACGTGACGTTAGCTATATTACAGGCCGCAATAGTGTTGTTCGACTCATCAATAAGCCGATTATAAGGAATGTCATCAGAACATAAATGTGAAATGAGATCCAAGTTCAATCTATATACTTATAATAAAACTGTAGACGGTCAATTCTGTACATCCATACTAATATTATAAATGGGAAAGTGTGTGTGTCTGTTTGTCCGTCTTTCACGGCAAAACAGAGCGACGAATTGAGGTGATTTTTTAAGTGGAGATAGTTGAAGGGATGGAAAGTGACACCCTATGTCAGTTTCCACTTTTTTTTTAGCTGGCTGGGGTGAACTTCGAAAAGCCGTGCTTTTACCATGAACAATTGTATGAAGCGCGTGTGTTGAATGCCCAGAATCTTTACATTCTATCCCAAAATGGAAAGACATAATATGTCTTATATATTATATTACTAGCTTCTGCCCGCGACTTCGTCCGCGTCAAATTTTTGCTCCCCTTACCCTTCCCGTCGCATCGATTTGCCTGCTAGTTTTCGTCCATTTTCGCTCCTTGAGTTATAGTGAGTCAACCTTAAAAGATAGACATATGCTCTTGGGACTTTTTTTTTGAACTTTTTAAAAATAACAATCCCGTCATACATGATTTTTGCGTTACTTTAACCGTTTACGCAGCGCACGCAACGGAAACTCTCAGAAGGAATAAATTTTCCCCGTTTTTGCAACATTTTTCATTACTGTTCCGCTCCTCTGAGGTGTAGCGTGATGTTATATAGCCTATAGCCTCCCTCGATAAATAGGCTACCTAACACAAAAAGAATTTTTCAATTCGGACCGGATTCGATTCGGAGATTAGCGCGTTCAATCAAACAAACAAACTCTTCAGCTTTATAATATTAGTATAGATAATTAGTTGACCCAGCGAACTTCGTATCGCCTCAGATTCAATAAATGTTGTTATAAACGTACCAAGTTTGACAACCTGGTACGCGGTGGTGATCTGGTAAGCGTTTTCTAGCTGACACTCATATGTTAGGTTAGCTCCTACCCAGTTATGATGACCTGGTACTTCGAAGGCATAAAGCGTTTTCTAGCTGACACTCCTTTGTTTGGTAAGCTCCTGTCAAGTTATGATAACCTGGTACTTCGAAGGCAACGTTTTTGTCATAGTACCACGTTTTATAGTGACTTGTATTCTCTTTGACGTTTTATGTGACGTCTCACGGGAACGCGGTCGTAAAAAGGGGAAAAAAAAAAAAAAAAAAAAACGGGATAAAAAGTATCCTATGTCCTTCTCCTGGCTCTAAACTACCTCCCTGCCAATTTTCAGCTAAATCGGTTCAGCCGTTCTTGAGTTATAAGTGAAGTAACTAACACGACTTTCTTTTATATATATAGATAATAATGTCGTCTACAGTAGCGTATTAAAATAACATTCTGTTCTGAGTTCTCTTCTGTGTTCTAAAATCAGGAAAGGGGAACCGTGTTACCCCAAATTTAACGCGAGCGAAGCCGTGGGCAAAAGCTAGTTGTATATATATTATATTCAAAATTAATATTGGTTGGTCTAGTGCAAGGGTGCTCAACCGCAGGCCGGATGAATTTTGATCGGCCCGCGCATGCAAGCTTTAAAATCGCGCTGACAAAGTTTTGCGTGCTGCGGAAAGAACGAATTGCGCGCGATTACCGTCCTCCCCTACCGCGCCGCCCTTTCACCCATTTCTCCGTTCATTACCGTCTCATTCTGCATTGGAAACCAATAGAGTGCGCGGACGTGTTTACTTACAATCAGGGACTTGAAACGTTACTCCAATCTCTCTCTAATAACGTTACGCGTAGTTTCAGTAACGATAATTTGTACCGTTCCACCAGGATCGTAACTAAATATTTTTTTGGGTACAACGATATGAAGAACGGAACGAAATCTTAAACTATTTAGTAACAATAACAAAAATATATCGTTATTAGTTTAACGAAATAATAACGTTATTCATTTCGATACGCAACCTTGAGGGCTGAGGCACATAAGTACCTACCCATTAGATTATTCCCGCTCCTCGCTTGTCCCCGAGTTTAATACGGCAACGTAACATTGCGCCGTGATTGTTTGTTTACTGATTTCTGTCGTATATTTTGAGTTTGACAGTTTTTCTATTAAATCATGGGCCGTAAGAAGAATTTTGTATACAGATATGTTTTACTGAGTTACGACAAACAAACGTCGAAATGTGATGTTCCACCTACAATCTTAAATAACGATTAATGATAATTTATCGATGATAGATAAAAAGTTAACATGTGAGTTGTATATTGCAAGATAGTAGGATGTTATTTGAAGAAAGTTTTCAATGATATTTCGGTTTCGTGATCGCGTTGGCGGCAAAATTGTATACCTACCTATTCGATACTACGATGACAACGTTATAGTTAGGGACTCCTCGCCCGCTCATTTGATTTTGATTTATTCATAACGTCCGCGAGCGCGACTAATGTTCTGTTTACAATTAGTAAAGGTTTGTCGTATAGTATTTTATAAAAGAATTCGTATTGCAAACTACTATATAGGACATGCATTGTTTTAAAACCCGTTAAGTTTTGTTGCGAGTTTTTAAATAACAAACTAACACTGTGCCCGCGGGGTCTGAGTAGATTTCGCATAGATTATGCAGATTTTTACAGATGAGGGAATCTTTAAGATCGGTTTAGTATTTTTTAAGTTATTTACAATGGTAAATAACTCAAATATAATGGTAATGACAAACAAACATAATTACAATAAATTAAAGCATATTTTAAATATTATTTGTGTATCAATCAATCAATCAAAATATTTTTATTTCACATAAGCCTACAAGGGGACTTATGAAACGTTAGAAGACTACTAAACTGTACCTATACATATCATAAATCAACATTTGGAAGTAAGTAGTTAGGTAACTTTAGATAGATATCTATCTATTCTCCATTTATATTTATAGCATAAAACCTCTATTATATTGTTTAACATAGCATAACTAGAAAAAACATAAACTTAACATCACGCCTGTACTCCCAAAGGGTTAGGCAGAGTTGTATCCCTAACACCCACGTTTCACCAGTTATGTTTTAGTCCCATGGAAGAGAGAGCGAACCTATTGTATTTAATTGTAACTAGGGATTGCAAAATCCAGATTATTTACAAATCCGGATTTACAAAGTATAATCGCACACAAATCCGGACTATCCGGACTTTTCGAAGTTTTTTATTTTATTTTAAAAAAAAGTTTACGTGTAAACTATACAACGACACTCAAGGGACTGTGCACATTTCAACGTTATAGAGTTGTCGTTAAATGGAGAGAAGAAACAACTGTATTAGAATTTTTTTTTAAAAACCGAGCCATCCTTGCATCCCGATGCTTTGAAAGAAAGTAAACCAAGTTATTCAGCAAACTTCTTCGCCTTAGCTTTTACGATCGGCCCGACATTGGCATATTATGCTGGCGCTGTCGGTGAAACCATGATAGTATAGCTTGATCCAAATCTTCGTATTTAGGTTTCTTATTGGAAGATTTTCCATCCTGCTCTGCTTGTAGAATTTTTTCTTTATTTTTCGATATGGTGGACACGGTAGAGCGACTAAATCCAAAGCGTCTGCCAAAATCACTTAAAAACGTAAAACTTTTTCGTCAACACACTGATTTTCTCTTACTTGCCATGTTTACAGTTAGAAAGTTTGTGAGCAACTTGGAATATGATAACGTATAGATAATCCATAACTCCTAGTAACAACACACGTGCAAGCAATCCCACTTTGTAAACAAAAGAACGGATTAGAAAGTTCGGTATGATTCCGAAACTAAACAGGGCCTGCATCACATTCTGGCAATGCAGGAAAATGATAGGTAAGAAGTGGGGCCTATCCCCCAAAATCATACTTTGACTGTACACTGCAGTGATGATCACCTACTGGGCCGTGGTCTGGTGGCCCCGCACCAAGCTTATTACAGCCTACAACAAACTGCAACGCATGCAAAGACTAGCCTGCATGGCGGTCACGGGCTGCATGAGGACTACTCCGACTGCAGCCATGGACGCCATGCTGGGACTACCACCGCTCCACCTGTTCATACAGCAGGAAGCCACGATGGCGGCAGTGCGTCTGGATGCAACTGACCTCTGGCGAAAGAGAGACACACAACATACCACGCTGCTTAAGGAACTCAACAATGAGTTACCCATCACTAAGGCCGGGTGGTAAATGACCGGGTGTCTAAACAATTCATTTTTGATAAAAAATACAGCATCCAGCTTCACGAAGATCGCCGATGTGGAGGTTTGCGCCCCACTGAGCTGCGCATCTTCATGGATGGATCAAAAACAGACAGTGACTCAGGTGCTGGAGTCTTCTCGCAGGACATCAACATACATATAGCCACACCGTTTTGAGTCCACAACACAGTGTTCCAGGCTGAATGCATTGGGATCACTCTTGCTGCTTCAGCCATTATGGCCAGGGCAGTTAAAGACCACTCGATCCGCATACTCTCAGATAGTATGGCTGTTCTGCAAGCACTGGACAGTCACTCGATTGACTCTGGGCTAATATACGAGCGCCACCAGCGCCTCTACCAGGTGGTTAGCCTCAATAATATAACCATTCAATGGATAAAAGGACACAGCGGTTCGCTAGGTAACGATGCCACTGATGAACTTGCCAGGAGGGAGTCGAGCACGACACCGGTGGGACCAGAACCCATCGTGCCACTCCCCTTTGGGTTCCTGCGCTCTCTTGTAACAAAATGTACCAGGGATCTACACTGTGAGCTATGGGTGGACCAAAGTGAGTGTAGGCATGCCAAGGAAGCACTTCCTACCATCAATGCCCGCCTCACAAAGCAGGTCCTCTGGTTAGACAAATGACAGCTGCGTTGCTGCGACAGCAGCAATAACTGGCCATGGGTCGTTTAATAAACATCTATTTGTCATAGGAGTTACAGACAGTCCGTTCTGCAGGGCCTGCATTAAGGACGACGAGACAGCAGCACACGTGATTCTAAACTGCCCGGCGATCGCCACATAGAGGATATATGATTGTATGGAAGACAAGCTAAACCATTTAAAGTGGAGTGATTTCGACGCTCTAGTGAGTTTGTCGTTAAAGCGAATGACGTTACATAGAGTTTACATTGTTTTTAGATTTGTCACGTAGTTTACGCTAAAATATAATTAAGTTGGTGGTTGAAGACACGTGCTCTATTTTATAGGTTTACAAAGAAACGCTATATTGAAATTCGAAAAAAAACGGATTTTAATATTAAATTCGAATTTATATGAGGACGGAAAATCCGGATTTTTCAGTTATTTTCGAATTTCGAACTATCCGGATTTCAATCTCATTGTAACTTGTTCTCAAAAAATAAGGGGTACACTAGGCAACTAGCTCACCCCGCAGCGTTTTTGTTCCTTGTAGAATTGTTTTGCCCGTCGTAATTTCTAAACGAAAGGTCCGATTCGAATAATAATAAAGAGGATTTTATATTTACAATTGATGGGGCCAGTATTTACACCTTTGGCCCTGTCCGCACCGCGATTTTTCACCGTGCGATTATCTTCTTGTAGTTCGCTAACTTATTGAATGTAATGGGATTGCCACACAGGCGCGGTAGGAAATTCACGTGGAAAAAAATCTGTGGTTTGGTGCAAATTGAACGCGATGCGATGCGGATTAATTTCCACGCGAATGTTTTGTTCAGTATTAACTAGTTATGACTATGGCCCGCACTGTGAAATAAAATTCGCGCGTTTCGCTCTGTCGTGCACAGGCGCCGGCGCTATTAACAGGATGTCGCGCGCATAGTCTCCCACCCGAACTGCGGCCGCACAGTTATCAGAAAATGACGATATTGCTAACATAACATAACATCACGCCACTATTCCTCAAAGGTGTAGAAGGTGTAGAAGACACCCACATTTCGACAGTTATGTTCAAGTCCCATGTAATGTGTAGGTGGCGACTGTGGCGAGCCTATTGCCATCAACCGGGCATAATCCTAATTCGAGTATATCCAAAGTACCACGACATAATATTCAAGTCGAAACTGTAGGAGGAAATTAATTTCAAGATATAAAGGGTGTAAGGGGAATGCTTCCGAGAACAAACGGATAGTAGTAGGTGATAGGGCTAGTTATTCTTGATATGCAACCATATTTTTTTTTTTGGAAATTTTTATTAAATAGGTACTAGCTTCTGCCCGCGACTTCGTCCGCGATTTTTTATTCCCCCGACCCTTCCCGTCGCGTCGAATCGCCTACCCATGCGATTTTCCCCGTTTTGGCAATATTTTCATTACTGCTCCGCTCTTTTTGGTTGTAGCGTGATGATATGTAACCTATAGCCTTCAATAAATAGGCTACTCAACACAAAAAGAATTTTTCAATTCGGACCAGTAGTTTCTGAGATTAGCGCGTTCAATCAAACAAACAATCAAACTCTTCAGCTTTATAATATTAAGTATAGATATATAAATATATAAAATATATAAATATATATATTATATATCATATATATATAGTATAGATTACCATATTTTTTTGCATTTTTTGTAGAGACGCCAGCATATCAAGCTACCCGAAACTGTCAAATTTTCTCAATAAATCTTGAACCTGATACTTTAGCGATATAGTTGAAAACCTATTACAGAAATTTGACAGATTGTAGTAGCTTTACTTGTTAACAGTTAAATGAACCATTATTTGAGATATAAAACATATACTTTGAAAAAAAAAATTTGAACTTTAGCAGGCAATGTAAATTCAAATGTAAAAATCAGCTGATCATCGCGCACGCCGACAGACGCGTGGTCGATGACCCCAAGTACTGTTGAAAAATTGGCTGACTGTTCTGTTGAAACATAAAATCATCGTCACTGTCACCTATAAATAATGAATAATATCTTAACCCAAACTTTTATACACCGGACAATAACTGAGAATTTTTAGATAGAAAAAAAATAATTCAAATATCTGTAGCCCACATGACCAATGAGGCAGAAATAACAATCGTATTCATTCGTTAATAGTTAAAATGATAGGTACTCACTCATTATAATAACAGAATGAACCGATGCGACGTGTAGGTATAATATGTTAAAGTTTACACAAAATATACAACGTGCACTAGAGTAATTAATAAATGCTTGGATACGGCGCGCGGCGATGCGATGGCATATACGAGGGTGCGACGGGAGGAGCGGTGTTCAGCGGGCAATTTTTTAAACATAACGTTATAAGTGAGACTGTAACGTTTCACCTGTAACGTTATTAAAAGCGGATATAAGCATAACGTTACTGATCCTATAACGCTACTTGTTATATTGTTCTTCAACGATAATATTCTATAACGTTATTCTTTATAACGTATTTCATATTTTTAGGTTTGAGTATCGTTACAAAATCTGAAACGTTATAAGGTAACATTTAGTGTAACGGAACAAAATTCATTTCGTTTTCAAGTCCCTGCTTACAATTATCTTCCTACAAAAATATACCTCCTTAACAGATACCTAGTAAAATATAGGTAGGTATTTGTTAAGGTGTTATTTTGCATTGGACTTATGACAATTCTGTCGACAAACTACAACCCAAGGCATATACCTACACACATACTTGAAAACTACTAGTCATATTTTCGAAAATTAAGGAATGCATTGAAAACAAGGAAATAGCATCGGACAAACTAGTATCTATTTGCACTGATGGTTGCAAAATATTAAAAATTTTGTAAATCCTTTCATGATCCGTTCGACCGAAATAATTAGTTCTCCTGGCAGCATTCAGTTGGATTTTACTGAACTGCAAAATCATTATTCGCTAAAAAATCTTTTCACCGAACAAGTATCTTCGAAACCACAAAATTAAAATATAAATAATAAATATCTTAGGACAACGAACACACCGTTATCTGATCCCAAACTAGGCAGAGCTTATACTATGGTAACCAGATGACTGATAAACATACTTATATATTTCTAAATACATACATATTATAGATAAATTACACCCAGGCACAGAACAAATGATTGTGCTCATCACACAAACATTTGTCCTGGGTGGGAATCGAACCCACGACCTCAGTCTTAGCAGTCAGGGTCACTAACCACTAGACTAACAGGCCAGTCGAAGTCGAATTCTTCAGAGGGTTGTGCAAATTTCTGGAAGTTGGTACCAAAAGAAGACTTTCCTGAAATAACTGACGTAGCCCTGCAGTTCTTAAGCAGTTTTGGCTAAACACATGTTTGTCAGAAGGTATTCTCAATTCTCAATTATGTCAAAAATAAATACCGCACTTCACTAACTGAGCAACATTTTTGTGACTTGTTGTTACTATCTACATCTGATGTAACTCCTAACATAAGAAAACGATTACAACAGAAATATTGTCAGAAATCATATTGATTGCATATATTGATACAATCAATTTGATGTCTAATTTGTCGCTTGATACTCTGTGTCGGCGGCGGCGGCGACCTCACGCGTCCGGCCCTGGTGTAGGCCAAGGTACGCAGCAAGAGGGCATGGGAAGTCGTTACCTCCTTCTTGAAGCAGTAATTCACGAAGGAGAACACTGTAGGCGCGGGCATGCGGGCGGCGAGCAATGGGTAGTTCGCTGCGCGGTAAGGACCAAACCCGTGTCGACGATGCGTTATGTTCCACGCGCGCCTCAAAGATGTCAGCAAACCTGGAGGGGTCTACTAGGACCTGCCAGGGTCTCGAGATTTGTTCGAAAGAATTACCGTGGCCCTGGCATATAGGCAACTGAAGCAACACGGGTAGGTTTTAGTCAGTTAAATTCTGACATGCCCTTCCGCTCCACCCAGAGCGGGATAGGTTATTTGATGAGAAACCACCCAAAAAAAAATGCTCTGTGTTTCATCCTTTTTTTTTTAAATAAACTTCTAATACATTTCATAGTACAGTCTGTGCCCTACATTATCTGACCCCAGTAAATAATAGCGAATTTGAACCTGGTGGAAATGCTTAATATTTAATTCCGTGTTACATTTTAATAGTTGCTTGTGGTTTTGCAATAATGAACTTAATGGTCTATATCAAATAGTTCAAATTTTATAGAATATTGCGTCTAGCATCACAACTAAAATCTAATTTGAAGTCATCTAATAAGAAGTAAATTAGTCTCATGGTCATTAACACACATAGATAAGCATCGTTGTCTGGGTTCGAAACCAGCATAACCTAAAGACTTCTTTTTGTTCACAATGTTTAGTTTTTTACTGCGTTTTTTTTTTACTTTTCTTTAAAGATTGAAGTCGACAAATGTTTTTTTTTAGATAGGCAGTTTGTTTAGGAACAAAACAACATCATTATTGAAGGAAATATTTATTATTTCATTAAATTATACTTAAGTAAATAAAGTAAGTAAATGCTCATGGTTCAAAATTAATATACAATATGTTGATTTGCATCCTCGTCAAATTTCAAGTGGTTGTCATAAAAGACATAAATAATCAATTGAAAGTACAGTACCGGGCAATAACTAATAAGCGCTGCTTTTTTTTTTGTTGTTGTAATTTAACAGTATTTCAGAATTAAACCCTTAATTCAATACAAATGAAACAGAATAAACCGACTACCCAGTCTACGCACGCAGCGACAAGCAGCTGTGTGCGTGAATTTCGACGTCATACTCGTCAACTCGACTGAATGACCTTAGCGATCGTTAGCAATAATTTTACCTAATTTTATTTCGAAAATCACCTACATTATTGTCATAAATTTCGTTTGATAATTAACTCATTTTAAGCATCAGTATAATACGGAATCTTACTAATGACAGTAATACTAGACGCCATAAAAAGTTCACTGACCTACAGTCAGCTGATTAATAAAATTTAAGTTTTGCTTTATTGCTATCGTTCAGCCTAAACTTTTCGTAGTGATTTTGTTTTTATTTGTGGATTAAATTGGTTGATTTGAAATTTTCCTTCCTACTTAACGGGCTTAGGACCGTCAATAATACCGATCTACTAAGGTAAACGACCCAATAACCGTGAAGTTTCGAACTTCACAGAGTTTGCAAGTCTACTATGCTATCACTGCTAGACTTACAAATACAATTTTTACATGACTAGATAGGTAATTTAATAAAGTTTTAATGTTATATGCTTTTTTAAAATTAGTGCCAATTTTATTTAACAATAGTTAAAAAAAAATACGTAAAGGACCAATTGTACCAGTACCCGGTAGATTTGTACTAGTAAACGTTAAATTGTCCCAGAATCCGGTAATTTTCATAGCGAATTTGAACTCTATTGCTTTACGTTAAGGTTCACAGAAATACAATTTTTAAATTTCTATGTCAGTTAAATAAGTAAGGGTCTTGTCAAGTCATGGGGTCTATACCTACATATTGAAAGAAAAGACGTTATTAGTTATGATTTTTTTTAAATATATTTTATACAAATGATAGGTAATACTTAACATTAGTTATTTCAGACATTTGTTAAAACATTAGTTTTCAGTTAGTTTACTTAAAAAAAAAACAAAAAAAATAACAATCAACTACGAAATGCTTGAAATGAAACATAAATCTACTGGTTTACTTACAAATTAGTCAAAAAAAAAAAATACTCATCTCTTAGTCTCAATTAAAAAATGTAACTGGGTATCTAGACAATCAGTCATTATAAAGTAAATAGGTAAAATCAAGTACTATATAACTATGATTGCACTTGGATTTCAAATATCACAATTTATTTCCTAAATACTTAACAAACTCCTAGGTTAGGTTTACCTACCAGGGGAAACACCAGCAGTCTTATAAAAAGTTAGTCTCAAAAAAATACAAATCTGGTCACTTTAAAAAAAATACTTAGTATAAAAAATGTTTAACCTCTAAGTCCCTGAGATACCACATTTGGTATCCACACAATGGTTTTTTAATTGTGTCTGTAATTACGGTAATTGACTGGTTAAATTAAAATTACACTATGTAAAACAACTTTACAACTAATATTTGGAAGAATGTAATGAGATCACTAGGAAAAATGAGAAGAATTAACCTTGTGTCAGCTTGAAATATTCAAGCAAATCTACACAATATCACGTACATAAAAAACGAGTATCATTTAATTCAATTCGAAATATAAAATAGTTATAATGGGTATAGGATCACAGTTAAACAATATTTTTAATTAAAATTAGGTACCCAGCTTAAAAGCCTCATCTTAGTGTAAGGAAATAATGAACGAGAAAGCTTAGAGCTTTGGTTTATTTAAATCAGGTGTACGAATAATTGACAAGGCAATCAAACCCAAATCTTTACATTACTTACTAGCTTCTGCCCGCGACTTCGTTCTCGTTAAATTTCTTGTTCCTCCGACCCTTCCCGTCGCGTCGAATCGCCTACCCGTGCGATTTTCCCCGTTTTTGCAACATTTTTCTTTACTGCTCCGCTTTTCTTGGTTGTAGCGTGATGTTTTCTGACTGCCTCCATGGCTTTTAATATAGCCTTCTGCCTATCAGTCATGGCTAGCTGAAAACAAAAAATAACACGGCTCTTGCATGTTTCTGAATTCGTTTCAAATAATATATACACTATTAAAATATCTTATGAAACTAATTATAAAAATATGGTGGTTCAAATTATTTAAAATTCCCCGTTTGCCTCCTTGCCCCCGTTACAACAACAAGTGCCTCCACATCGCATCATGAAAGTTTTTCGCTCTGAAGCTTGCCTTAATCAAAAGCGCGCCATACGATGTGCATAGAAAAGCCTGATTTCAGAACAGCAGATTAGTAAAGCAAAATATAAAAATCATACAGAAAAACCGAAAAAAGTTGAGCGAAGGAAAATAAGACTTAACGCAAGGTATTAAGAACGATGCCGGGTTTAAATGCAACTGTTAATTCATGTCCCAATAACCGGCAGAAAAATTCTACAGTTTTAATGGAAAATGTGACCTATTTCAAGGCAATAAGTGTACAATAACGGGTTTCGGTGTAATTGTATAATCGGGTTGATCGTGTACCAATATCCGGTAAAAAAAAATACGACTTTAACGGGTAATGGGTCAACTAGGGGTTTTTGAGTACCAATAGATGTGATGTGTAAATATATTTACTTTACAATAAGATTCAGCCTAATTTATAGTTTATATCGCTAAAGAAAAAACTCAAATATTTTAGAAAATTACCACTCTTACCTTTACGTTTCTCGTCGCAGGGTGGCTAGTTGATCAACGCGACGTGATGGTTTGCTAGTTCACTGTCAGAACTTAGAATTTACATTATTTTTTTTAGTAAGAAACTTTTCTGATTGAGTAGTTTTGACCAAGGTTTTGACACCATTAAACTTTTCGGTCAGTGTTGTCATTTAAATTGTGCTAAATATTACCAAGAATATGTTGCCATTCGTAAACTTTAACTTATTACATAACATAACATCACGCCTTGTTTCCCCGAAGGGTTAGGCAGAGGTGTACCTATAGTACACCCACATTTCGCCTGTCATGTTTAAGTCCCATGGAATAGGGGGCGAGCCTATTGCCATCAACCGGGCACGAATCCAGACTCCGGGCTGCTACTGAGAAATTCCAGATGGAAAAACACAATAACACTTTGCCCGACCTGGGAATCGAACCCAGGACCTCATGCTCAGCAGTAGCGCTCGCTACCACTAGACCAACGACTTTAACTTATTATTAGTAGAAAAGTGTAATGATAAAAAAACTGACATGTTAACGGGTACTGGGACACTAACGGGAATACGTACTTCTACCTTAAGTAAAATGTTTTTTAAAGATTTGCTAGTTAAATGTAAGTAAGTGGTGATACTTTCGACTTTTAGGTATTATTGGCGTAGTTAAAAATTTGAAATCAACTTATTTACACAAATTAAATTGATAATTTAATTTAAATATTTTACAATGCCTTATTCAATACTAAAATTAATACATTATGTACAGGTATATAAAGTTTATAAAAACAGAGAAAAAGAATCAGAGGGCTTCAAAAAACTCGTCCGCATCGCTGTCAATGGGAAAAGTTCCCAAAAGGCTGGCAGCATTGCCACGTTGTATGGCAATGCTGATTCTTTGGCCAAAGAATAGGCCAGCCCTCTGGTCACGTGAAGAGTCGACCAACCGCTTGGCTATGTCTCGAAAAACCAAGTGCGCACTCGGACCCCATGGTCCTAATGTTTCAACCCCAAAGGGCTCAAATATGTAAGTTCCAATGAGATTGGAATATTTTCGCCGTTTGAGATTTTCCGCACTTGCAGCAGCCGCTCCAGCGCATTACATCGTACAGGGAAGGTGGGATGGCGCAAGGGTGTCGACACATGTTGCGTCCCACATCAGAGGCCTGCCCACCTTCCAGGGCATTATGGTCATTCCATCTGGTCTCTTCCCATCGTCGCGTGCCAAGCCGTTGGGTTCTAAAACAGCTGGCACCCCGGCGGTGACGAGAGCACGACGGATGATGTCATTAATGCTGGCGTGCCGGGCCAAACGGCCTGCGCTCTTACTGCAAGATAGGCCATGGTGTCCGAGGCAGTCGACAGCTTCACCGCACTGGCAGCGATGCGGAGCCCCGCATGGAGCGCCCAGACGCAGACAGGTAGCGAGCCGGAAAGTATTGTCACACAACATAGTACCTATGTTGGGTGACGGTAGTGCCTGAAGCCAGAGGCCCGACTCCCATTCTCCCACAGCCAATAAGCGGGCACGCTCAGCAGTATTGGTGGACGTATTGATTAGATTATTCCGTACCAACCTGCAGAGCGGCTCATCGGTAGCGTCAGGGGTCGGGTTACCCCCTTCCCTCAAATAAGGCGAGGGGGGTAATGGCTGATCTTTGCGTTATGCTCGTGAACGGGTGCTGCTTGTGGTGACTGGTCGTCTTGCTGACCTTGATGTTGGTATTATGAAAACTTTAGTGGTTACTATAATAAAACAAGACATCTAATCTAATACAATTATCTTTTATTGTTACACTCTTATAAACAGCCATCTTAGGCAAAATCCAAAATCCCAGAGAGTGAACAAAACTAAAGATGTGACAGACATCATGTTCACAGATAATTAATATCTTAACACTCCCCCTCAATTTTATGTTTGTGAAAACTTACAAATTGCTTCTATAAATAAATGAAAATAAATTCTACCAAACTTTAACTTTAACATGGCAACACAAACTTAGTAATATTTAAATTCTTGAAATTGCAACACTAAAACTGACATATATAAGTTTTGACAGATAATTTTGACAAGCTAGTGACAAGTGACAACATAACCTTAAAATATAAACAATGCAAACATTCTATGAAAAACAATGTTACAAAACTAACAGCTTGTCACGAAAATAGCAAAACTTAACACTACACAGTGGTTTCGTCATAATGTCCGAAGTATTTTCACTGGTACTTACGTATTTAACAATCAAAAAATTTTGGTTTACAATGTCTTTTATGAAATGATATTTAATGTCTATGTGCTTGGAATGTTTTGTATTTTCACAATTATGTATCATTTTTATTGCACTCTGATTGTCCACATAAAGCACAATATTACACTTTTCATTAAAGTCAACTGATAATCCTTTCACAAATAACAAATCACTGACACAACTTGCAGCAGCTATGTATTCACTTTCAGCACTGGAGAGAGATACAGTCCTCTGCTTTCGTGATGACCATGCAATTAGGTTCCCTTGGTGATATATTAGTGCTCCACTAACACTTTTTCTTGTGATCTTATCACCTGCCCAATCGGCATCTGAAAATGCTGAAATATTAGAACATTTATTAGTGTTTTCTTCTTTCTCTTGACAATAGTATGTCAACTCTTTATTAATTGTGCCCTTCAGATAGCGTAATACACGTTTTGCAGCTGTCCATAAGCTTCTCGTGGGTTTATCAAGATATCGACTGAGGAATGAAGTTGCAAAAGTGATGTCCGGTCTGCTTATTGTAGCCAGGTAAGTTAAACTTCCAATTAATTCTCTGTAAGGTATATCACTAATTATTTCTTCTGTTTCAGGTACTTGAAAATTGTTTTCCATCGGCGTCTTCACTTCTTTACAATCTTGCATCTTATACTTTAGTAATAAATTTTTAATAAACAGTTTTTGTGATAATTTCAATGTATTATCATTTCTCATAATTTCAATTCCTAAGAAGTTAGATACTCTTCCCATATCTTTAGCTTTAAATTCTTCTTGCAATTTTCTTGATATTTTATTTATTTCACTACTCTTTCCCATCAGTAAAATATCATCTACAAATAATATGAGCCATATATCTTTTCCTATGTATAAACATATATCATATTTTGATCTTTTCATGTTTATTGTTTGACAGAAATTATCAAATCTTATATTCCAACATTTTGGTGACTCTTTCAATCCATATAAAGCTTTTTTAAGTTTCAGAACAGTTCCTTCTTGTTTATTTTCCAAACTTATTCCCTCTGGAACTTTGATGTAAACTTCTGTGCTCAAATTTCCATTTAGAAATGCTGTAGGTATGTCCAACTGCTTTGTTTCCCAGTTATTATTTATTACTTCTGATAATCCCATTCTTATGGTAGTTATGTTGGCTACAGGGGAATAAACATAATCTTCTGTGTACTGTTGAAATCCGCGTGCAACTAATCTTGCCTTTTTAGTTCCATCCGATTTTGTTTTGAAAATCCATTTTGTGTCAATAGCACTTTTTCCTTTTGGCAATTCTGATTCTATCCATGTGTTTTGTTCCTTTAATGACTTAATCTCTTTATCTATTGCTGTTTTCCATTCTTTATCTTGTTGAATGGCTTCTGTGTATGTGACAGGATCGCTTTCACTTGAAAGTAAACAATAATCTTCATATGTATTTAAATCAAATTGTTTAGGCTTTTTTACTTCTCTTCCACTTCTTGTTCGCTTGATTTCTTCGTTTTGTTTTTCTGGAGTGGAGTAATTATTCTCTTCTGGATCATAAAAACTTTCTTCTTCTTGTATTGATTCTGAATACTTTGTTTCTTTTATTATTTGTTTTTCTTTTGGTTTCACACACATTTCTTTCTGAATTTCATTTTCTTCTAAGTATCCTTTTATATTTTTGTTTTGTTCTTCATGTTGATATTTTATGTTTGTTTCATCAAATCTTACATCTCTTGAGACAAATATCTCATCAGTTTTTGGGTTCCATAAGGTATATCCATTCATAGAATATCCTATCATTCGAGCTGGCACTGCTCGTCTTGACCATTTATCCTGTTTGGGCATAATATGTGCCCATGCTTTGCATCCAAAAACTTTGATTTTATTTAAAATTAATTCCTTGTTCTTGATCCTCGCAGGTACTTGATAATTTATTGAAGAACATGGCGATCGGTTGATAAGAAAAGTAGCCGTTAAGATTGCTTGACCCCATAGGTGTCTTGGTAGATTTGATTCATCTAACATGGTTCTCGCTTTATCATATATTGTCCTGTTCATACGTTCAGCTTTCCCATTTTGCTGTGGGCTATATGGCTGCGTGTATTCAATTTTGATACCTTTTTCATAACAAAACTTTTTGAGACTTTCCGCTGTGAATTCCCCTCCATTATCACATCTGATCCTTTTCACTTTTATCCCATCTTGCCTCTCTTGTTCTATTATATAATTGATTAATTTATCCGTGGCTTCATTTTTGCTTTTTAACAAATACGTCTGAGTATAATGAGAATAGTCATCTGTTATTGTTTGGAAATATTTATATCCTTGTTTAGTTGCTACTCTTGCTGGTCCAGCAATATCAGTGTGTATTAAATCTCCTATCTTACTTGACCTTGGACTTTGTAATCTGTTAAATGGTAGTCTGGTTGATTTTGATCTCATGCATGCTTCACACACTTCCTTACTGTATGGCAATCCTAATATAGCTAGATGTTTTCTACACATATGACCCATTCTTTTGTGCCATAAGTCATTATCTTCTTGTATCACATTACATTCATCTTTATCTTTTATTTTTATTGAGAAGGTATATAACATATTCCTCTTTTCTCCAAAATATTTCTTTTTACCTGCAGTTATTATTAACTTATCCTTTTTGAAAATTACTTGCTTTTCTCGTTCTGCTAATTTATTGACCGACATTAAATTGTTACTGATTCCCGGTACAAGTATGACTTCCAGTCTTAATGGTTCATTTTTGTAATATCCATCAAGATATCCTGATTTATGTGCTGTCAGTATTTGGCCATTAGCAATTTTGATTTCTAATTTCTGTGACAGTTGCTTGACATCTGTGAGGTATTTCTCATAAGATTCTTTTATGAAATGCTGAGTAGCTCCTGAATCCACAACAAATGTTAATATTCCATCATTACTATTACATACAAGTGCTTCATTTGAGGCAATAAAAATTGGTTGACTTTCAGCAGGATGAGCAGTTCCTCCACGAGTTCTTGGTCCTCGATATCCTCTTCCTCTGCCTCGTCCTCTACTGTAGCACTCATAGGACTTATGTCCCCTCTTTTTACATTTATAGCAGGTTATATTCGATATAAAAGATGTATGTGGCTCGTTTGTAACTGTTTCTTTTCTTATTTCATGATCAAGTAATTTAGTTTTTACAAAATCTATTTTTATTTCAGTGTTCACCGCATCCAAAGCTGTAATTATGTGGTTGTATTCTTCACTCAGTCCTGTTAATAGATAGCATACTTTGTCTGTATCATTAATCTTGTCTCCTGATACCTCTAGATCTCTGATTAAGTTATCAAAGTTTGAAAAATACTCTTGAAGATTTCCTTGCTGTTTCAAGTTTAGAAGTTTTCTTCGCAAACTTAATTTGGAGATTACACTTTTTCTTTGGAATGTACTTTTCAAAGTGGATATCATATCCTTTGCGTTAACGCATTCTTTTATCAGATTTAGATGCTGATCCGTTAGACATTGAACAATAATGTTTCTTGCTTTTGCATCGTCTTGTTTATTACAGTCTTCGATTTTTGGTAACGACACAACTTCACTTAATCCCTTTTCTTCTAAAATACAATTCACCCTGAACATCCAATTGTCGAAAGCTTCTGGATTTAGTTGGGGAAAATTGTAAAACAACTTAGTTTGCTGCCCGGCCATTTTCTTTTCTTCGTTACGCTTTTGTTGCATAAAATTAAATCTTTGAAAATCTCGACAATCTACTTCCTACTCGACACTATTTGGCGTCTGGGTCCATAACCTATGAAAACTTTAGTGGTTACTATAATAAAACAAGACATCTAATCTAATACAATTATCTTTTATTGTTACACTCTTATAAACAGCCATCTTAGGCAAAATCCAAAATCCCAGAGAGTGAACAAAACTAAAGATGTGACAGACATCATGTTCACAGATAATTAATATCTTAACAGGTATTGTTGTTAATTACCTACCTGTTTATTTGTTTTTACGCCGATGGTCCTAGTTTATCATTTTGAGGCCTCGAGTTGTAACTCGGGTCGTAACAGCTATGTGAACGTGATTCAGCATTGCATATGTAAGCTGTCACGCCCTTATGCCAGGAGGCTTTTATTTTGGTACCTTTATTTACATGATAAAAATATTTTTTGCTTTTGCTTGAGTATAGATTTCATTTTATTTCCTGGATTATTGGGTTGGCTAGCTGACAGATGGCAAATCATTTAATTTAATGTTTTGTGTCTCATAATGTTACCTCCTTACAATTGTATAGAATCAAGTTCTTCTAACTTAACAGACAGCTGTGCTGCTGGGGAGTTTGTTCCGACACTTCTTCTTCCCAGCTAAAGCACTAGGAAGTGTCGAAGGGCGGGCGTTTTGGGGGGACTGTCTTTTGTAACTTTGACGTTCAAAAAGTGCTGACTCTCAGCCTAGTTTGAATAAATGACTTTTGATTTTGATTTTGATTTTGATTGATCCCACTGTCTCTGGGAAATTAAATTGATTAAACTAACAACGTATTGTACAAAATGTACAAATAAATAAATTACCTACTATGTAAGCCGCAAGTATTGTTCAAAGTTGCCACCATCACACTCTTGGCACAATCGAGCACACAGAAATCTAAATAATAAGGCAATAGAAATGCTATCTCCCGTCCTTTAATACCGTAACGCGTGTCGCCGGGTCACAGCTACCATCACATACACATACAATAAATACACAATTACGCACACACGTATTTTTCGCATTGAAGCAAATAAAAATAAACTTTAAAATAAGTCATTACGTAATATTTTTAAAAAACTCAAAATCTCAGAACGCGTGGCCACTTGGACCAATAATAAACGTGTGCGAAAAGTAAAGAATGATATTGCGCGGGCACTCTCACTTCGGAATAGTGCAGCGCAACGCTCGTATCGATAACTTTCTGTTGAGCGTCGTTGATCCCGCAGGAGTACCGCATCGCAGCAATAGATACCTAATTAATCCAGAGTGTCTCATTAATTTTACAAAATGTTATTATGTGAAAAGGGAACACAATAAAACGTTAAGGGTGAGAATAAAGGTTTTTAATAAATAAAATAATGGCTTATGTTTAACTTACCACCAGATATAGTAACATATAACAGACAAAACTAGTAAATGATCACCAAAATTAAACCCGCATTTTAATGTAAAATTATAACCAAAATTTTAACATCTTGCTATCCTATTTAAGCAAACTGACTCCAAATAAATCATTGTTAATCCAACAGTAGTAAATGATCACCAAAATTAAACCAGCATTTCAATGTAAAATTATAACCAAAGTTTTTACATCTTGCTATCCTATTTAAGCAAACTGACTCCAAAAAAAATAATTGTTAACCCAAAAATAGTTAGTGAACACGAAATTATTAAGAGTGTACGACGTGAGTTCGACAAATGGGTGTGCGAATAACACTTGTGCGACAAAACTGTACTGCGACTCACCATAGTTCGAATGCACGCTTGTGCGACACACTGAATCTAGTCGTTTCTAGCACTCGCCGGCCGCTGCCGCGCTACCGCTCGCTTCGCTCACTCGGCTCGTGCATAGGAGGTCACAGTTTTAACCTAACCTAACCTAACCTAGTGTACTATGTGAGCTCGAGTGTATCGCACAAGCCTGCATTCGAACTATTGAGCGTCGCAGTACAGTTTTGTCGTACAAGTTATGATTTGGTGATCATTTACTACATTTGGTGTTCGAATACAATTTAAAGTGCAGTCGTGACTAAAATAGCTAGTACTATTGTAATTTTAGACTTTATTTTTCTGGTGTCAAGTATATATTTTTGGTTAAAGAACTAAGGGTATCAAAGCATTTTATGGTGATCATTATATTTAATCCATAAAATAATTGTAAGTAACAAATGCATACTTAGAAGCAATGACTTTTTTTTCTTGAAAAGTATTGCTAGTTTTGCAATATTTGTTTTTATAGCTATCATAACTTAATATAAATCTGTAGTTAATAATAAACGTAAGTAATAAAATTGGAATCACGATCATCTGCCTAGCCTTTTCCCAACTGTGTTGGGGTCGGCTTCTAGTCTAAAAATAATTAACCTAACGACAAACGGGGTGAATAAGAATGCAGGGGTGAATTCGGACAAAACTTTGAAAAGGATTTTAACGTTAAAATAAGATAGTTCGTTGCCAGCAAGTCAATTAAATCGTAAATTATAATTCAGTAAAAGCATTACAGACTACAGTCCTTTTTGGTAATAAACCGATTCATCCCAACATTCCTATTCACCCAAATTGACTGTACTTCAATAAATTTTCTAAATGATGGGGAAAACTGAATAAAAATCTTTCAAGTATAAACAGATAATCGCTGATAAACGATTTTATTATCAATTATTATATAGAAAAAAAAAATATAGTAGATAACTAAATAAATATTTAACGAAAAATTACATTTCATTCTTAAGTAGGTAAGCTAAACATAATAAAATTATCGATACAAAATAGTAGTGGTACGTCACTAACTCCCGTTCAACTCTTGCAGCGTGTTCCTGGAAATTTACGTACGGGGCGATATTGTATATTGCGCATGACTATAATTCCATTGCTGATTTTAATAGTTGTATTGTAAACATGAACACGCTAATGCATCAATGATTATTGAAATGAGATACAAATTTATTTTCTACGACAATCGTAATTATTCGTAATACTGGTGGTGAATAATTTTATTTTAGTAATTTTCATTAAAAATCAACATTATTTAAAAAAATACTACTTACTTATGAAATGTTATCCCTTTATTTACAAAGTTACACTTCGTGGACGAATTTCCACAGCTGGATATGCTGCAAAAAACCATGTTTACGTGTCTGCGTCCGAAACAACACTGATGACCGAAAAATACGCTCCACGCGCGATTGTGGCGTACGAGTCACATTTGCGGCGACAAGGTCACGCGCCCTTACGACCAGGGCTTGAAAACGATACCAATTCACATTAAAAATAACGTTAAATAACGGTATTTCCATAGAGATACTTGCATATCGGTATGATTTGGTAGCGTTAATTAGGTAGCATAACATTTTAAGAACGTTAAAAATTGCGTTAAAAATTAACGGTATTTTTAATGTTATTGTGAAAATAGCGGTAACAAGTAAACGGTATATTTTGGTTATTTTATGCGACGTTGCCGTTTTCTCCAAGGCCGCGCGGGCGTGGCACGGCGGGTGGCGGCCGGCGGCGCGCGCTCCTCTGACGCGCTGTTGCCATTTCGTTTGTCGTCGTCTCAACTCTCACGGCCGTCGGACGCGCGTACAGGACACGCTTAGCGCTCGCGAATTATTACTTCCATTTAGATTAGCTACTACAGCTGATTTAATTTTTGTGTTTTGAGTAACGATAACGAAAAGTTCAACATGGGGCGTGAGAAAAAAATGTCGTCTATAGATATTTTGAAATAAATGATGACAACACCTCAACTTATTTAGTGCCAGAGGGTAGAAAAAAATTAAAGGTAAGTTTTAAAATACTTAATTGTTATCTGTAGGTACTTATGTAGCTCAGTGCCGATTTTCTACCTATATGGCCGACTGCATGGCGATTATAACTATCTTATGTACCTAACTATATCTTGACCTCTTATTTTTATAAAACATCCCGCACTACATCAGTTAAAGGTCCAAATGTTATTACCATGTGGTCGACTGTAATTAGATATAAATATGTAATAAAAAATTTCGTTTGAAGAATGAGATATTTTTATATTTCTATCTTCTTTTAAAACTTATTGTAATAAAATAATGTTATTTCACAGTCAACCACTTCAATTGGTGCGACTGTCGCTGTCGGTCGGCTACCTACTAAGTATACCTACCTAAACTACATCTTAGGGCCAAAACACATTTACACACATTACGACGTCCTTCGTTATAATTCTAAGATGACCGACGTCATCATTACCGTCGGCATTACCAATGACGTAAACAATATAGTAGACAGCGTATCTGACACTGTGAATCAGGGGGAATGCCGGTTATTAGATCAGCTGGTAACCTTAACCCCCTTCCAAAGTTCGCGAAGGCTGGCGTCACAGTTGTACTCTCGTGAACTGCACTTCGGTATGACAGAAGAAGCGGTTGTATGTGCTTGTCCCAATCCTTTTGTCTGCTTGCTACAACTTTTGCCAGATATCTTTCCAACGTCTGATTAAATCTCTCCACCATTCCGTCAAATTGTGGGTGGTATGAAGTGGTTCTGGTTTTGTGAGTACCCATAACCCGACATGTTTCTTGAAACACTTGAGACTCAAAATTTCTTCCTTGATCGCTGTGGATTTCCAAGGGTACCCCAAACCGACAGAAGACTTCGTGCACTAATTTATCAGCGACTGTTGAAGCTTCTTGATTAGGGATGGCGAAGACTTCCGGCCACTTGGTGAACTAATCCATGACAACCATGAAATATTTATTTCCACTTTCACTTTCGGGGAATGGCCCAGCGACATCTAGTGCTATTCGTTCCCAGGATGAAATAGAGAAGTGGTTAAAACAGTGGAGAATAAAAGCAAACCAAACCAAGTCCACTCACGTGACCTTCACACTCCGAAATGAAACCTGCCCGCCAGTAAAATTGTACAACGAAGACATCCCGCAAGCAGAACATGCTAAATACTTGGGTCTACACTTAGATCCGAGATTAACTTGGCAGAAGCACATCTGGACCAAGCGTAAGCAACTCGACAGCAAACTGCGCAGTTTATATTGGCTAACAGGTCGCCAATCCCACCTAAGCAACGAGAGCAAAATGTTGGTTTACAAAGCTATCATTAAGCCGATCTGGACGTATGGCATTCAACTTTGGGTCACAGCAAGCAAGAGCAACATCGACATCCTAGAGAGATTTCAGAGCAAAGCGCTAAGAAACATGTTTAATATACCCCAAAGTATAAGCAACAAATACATGTACCTAGACCTCAATATTCGAACGGTAAAGCAAGAAATAAGTCAGCATAGCCTGAGATACCAGAAAAGACTTGCACAGCATACAAACGAGCTAGCACTAGCACTGACAGGAGTAGGAGGACAGCAGCACACGAGGCTTAAGAGATGTGACATCCCCAGCCTTAGCGACAGATTCGCATAGAGAGATGAGTGCTTCACCACATCATTAGAAGCTCACTAATTTAAATTAACGTCATAACCAAACTCAATAGAGTTGGTCAACTCAGTGGCTTATTGTTCTAGGACAGATTGCCATGGTACAGAAAAGAACAAAAAAAAAAAAAAAAAAAGGGAATTCGTTCCCAGGGGGCGCCTACGTTGTACACTTTCAATGCACCCTTGCTGCGTGTGTGTGGTCCTTTTACCGCTGCACAACTGGTGCATCTGCGACACCAGTCCTCCACATCCTCTCGACAATGGATCCAGTAAAACCTTTCTCGGATCTTTAACAGAGTCCTTCTTACTCCCATATGACCACCTGAAGAACCATTGTGGTAGAGCCGTAGAACTTCTGGTACCTTCATTTTTAGGACTACCATTTGCAGGTGACAGCTATTTCCTCGAGCATTTTCCCATTTTCGGCACAAGACACCATCCTGGTTCACCAAGCTCTCCCACTGCACAGTGTGTTATGGGAGCCGAGTTGCGGTCATGACCATTTTCAATGCTCATTAGAATGATATTCTTGGAAAATTGCATTAAAAAAAATCCCCATGACTTTATCTGTAGTAGTTTTTGAGAAATTGAATAAATCGAGAAAAGTCCATAGAAACCAAAAAAAACGTTTATGTCCATTCTATCTATTGTTTTATTATAAACTGATTCGTGGTATAATAGATTACGACTAAAAGAACATATTAAACTATACATAACTGATTAATCAAGCTCTTACAAGCAGTTTTTTTTATTTTTATATGATTTCGTAATTATTTTTTTTCTGGCGAACTTTGCATGGTCGCATTTTCTTTCAGTGTATTTATATTTTGTACATTTACATGTATATTCATACAAATAATCAGACGCTACAAAGGCTTTGCACCAGAGATATTAATTTTTTTAAATTTTCTTAGGGTTGTCAACAAAGTGATTGTATTTTTTTTTTTCAATTTTCTTTGATGATGGACATCGTGTGGTATTGGGAAGGTGCGCCCTCGTTAAGCTATGCTAAAACTCAATACTCTTACACGATGTCCGGAACAGCGGGGGTGACGCGTCATGGAGCCGGCAAAGACCCATGGCGCTACTTTGCCTCAACAGGAGATGACCCGTTCTGTTAGGGGATGTCATCTCGGGCCTCGACCGAGTAACTTAGTGCAAGAGGGGCATGAGGGCGCCAACCCTCATGTTGGTCAGCGAGTGGCAGATATAGGTACTCTTCACTCTCCGGGTGTACCTGTTAATATGCTAGGAGACCAATAATTATGCAACGACGATCGACCCGTAGCATTGACTCGTCTAGATTTATTTAAAATTTTCGAAAGAGAAGCTTATAAACGAGGCTCGAAAGTGCGGCCTATGGACCTTTCTCCAGTTGAGAGGAAAGACATAGTACTAAACGCCCTGTACCCTAAAGGCACCCCTGATTACATCAATAGAGACTTGCATTCCTTGAGAAAAACTATCACAGCATTTTTGTGTAGATGTGAACAACTATATAAAGCAAGTTCTCGAAATCGTGTAAGGTTTCTGAAGAAAAACAAAAACTGGCTTTCGACAATTTTTAATCTTGGTATTTCTTCCGACATACACCGTCAACAATGTTTAGAGACTCATATACCAGAAAATAAAGAAGTTTTGATGCCAGAAGAACAGGAATTAACGAGTTCCATACAAATATTAACAGCTTTGCCGTCTACATTAAAAGAACCTATAAGTTTACTCGATGCTCCTTCTACTTCTCAACACTATGGAGACCTAAGCAATCGTAGTCAGCGACGTTTAAGGAAAATTCTTGAACAAGAACTCGAAGACCAACCTATAGATAAACTGATTAAGGTAGTGTCGAAATTAGCATCAAATAAAACAGGTATTGAGCTAAGTAAAACTTCTGCCAGTGACTTTGAGTTTGTTATCAAAGAGTGCCTAAAAACTCCTACTCAATCAACAACTATTGCTAATATGATTAGATCTGGTCAAGAAACTAAAGCTATACCGTATACTGCTGACGAAGCTCTTTGTTTAATGATAGATAGAAACTTGTCTGTTGAAGACTATATAACTATACAACAGGGTGCCAAATCTCGAGGTTCAAATATTTATCCTCCCTATTATAGAATACAGATGGCTAAAAAACTATGTTACCCTGATGTCGACATTTCTATATCAGAACGAGAAGCAAAAGTTCCTCTGTTCGATTTGCTTATGCACACATTCCGCCGAATGATTGATTCTTACGATGATAAAGTTTCCGAGTACTGCAGACAAAAACAGTTAAATACAATTAACTGTGTTTTTGAAGGTTCTTGGCAGTACTGGACAATCTAACTATAAGCAGATATTTACTGATGATAGCGATGACGAGCAATGCCTTTTTGCTACCACATACATCCCATTACGTGTGAAAACAGTTGATGGATTTGTATTGTGGGCAAATCCTAGTCCTCAATCTTTTCGATATTGTCGACCAATACAAATCCAATATCGATCAGAAACCGGGGACTTAATTCAGAGAGTTAAACATCGTGTAGAAGAAGAAATTAAAGAACTTGCGCCGATTTTTGCAGAAAACTCCTCCGGAAATACTATAATTGGGGATCCAAAATTATATCTAACGATCATAGATGGCAAGGTATTTAATGTAATAACAAATACCAGCTCGCAATTAAGGTGTGCATGTTGTGGAGCTACCTGCACGGAATTTAACAAGCTTGATCTAGTAACAAAAAAGGCAATAAATAAAGAAACTTTGTTACATGGACTTAGCCCATTGCATGCCTGGATCAGAATCTTCGAATTTTTGCTGCACTTAGGATATAAAAACGACCCAGGCGTACAAAAATGGAGAGTAGCAAAAAATTCTTCCGAAGCTGGTATCGTAGAAAGTAGAAAAAAACGTATCCAAGCTGAAATCCGGCAAAAAATGGGTTTGCTTGTCGATGTCGTACGACCAAATACAGGTACAACGAATGACGGCACGCAGTATGCGAGCACTGCATTGTCAGATTCCAACCGCAAAACCTTTGCAGAGATTTTGGGAATCAAGGAATGGCTAGTCGAAGATCTACACACTATTCTAGTGGCATTATCAAGTGGGTTGGAAATAGATTCCGCAAAGTTTCAAGTTTTTTGCCATAATCTGGCTACCAAGTATGTGGAAAATTATAACTGGTTCTACATGTCAGTCACCTTGCACAAAATACTGATACGTTACGACCGTGAGCACCACACACGTAAGTTAGATCGTAAAACTACAATACTTGACTTGTTTCATCGAGCGTTAGAATCCTCAGATCCATTAATATCGGCCATGTCCCTTGGAGTACGAAAAAATAAATTGAAACATTTGACTCTCCCCGAAAAAGTAATTTCCCTTTTAAAACCGACAACGGAAAATGTTATGTTTCATGATCAATTACCACTAAGTTCTGTTACGAGCTGGGGTTCGGGATAAATTAATTTAAACCAATTTACCAAAACACACAAACTGTTTAATTAAATAAACACAAATATCGCAACTACAAGAAAAGTCACTTGGAATCACTTGTTTCGCTTCGCTACTGTATCACTCGAATCGTATTCGCTCGCTTCCGAAATCGAACTGCCTGTCGGCCCGACAATCCGCTATTTATATCCCGAGCAGAACATTCTCGAACATTCGACACCGCCACAGCGTAGAAGCTTCTAGTAACTTCCATTGAACTGTTTAATCCCACTATTCGACAATAGATGGCAGTAGCGTCTACGTACAATTTCGTGTAGTACTTGCTACTCAATAACAGATGGCGTTAGCGTGTCATTTCCAGTAGTTTCTAACACTGCCCCGTCCTTAGATGGAATTAGCGTGATGTTTCTAGACTTTTCGATTTACGTCACACTGCCCCTTTCTGAGACGGAGTTAGCATGATGCTTCTAGACTTTACGATCTACGTAACAGTTCCATAGATCGTAATACCAGGGAAATGGCACCAGATGATGAACCCCTTTCACTGCCATCAGGAGAAACTTTAACATTTTCTGATGACGACATCATGGAGTAATACTTTTGAATTTTAATTGTACGAAAATTGACAACCCTATTTTCATAGAAATTCCTTAAATAAATAGAAACGATTTATCTCCTTTGCTGCATGATTTTAGCTTGTGAAATTTTAGAATATGATTAGTAATATTATTGAGTATATTATGAGAAAAAAATAAAATGCTACATCGCTATAGTTTTATTTAAAAAAATACATATATGAAGTTCATTGAAAAAATTCTTACTCTTAAATAATTAAAGCTACAACCCTCTAATTTAATATTTAAATATGTGAAATCCTGCAACATCATTTTCACTTCTAAAATAAAACATAAGTCTTATATTTTTTGAGTTATTTTGAAATTAAGATTTTCTTAAGGTCATTACCCTTTCACTGAAAAATTCATATCAAAATAACTAAGCAAAAAATTGCGGTCGGTATTTTTGGAAAGGCTGTATCATGACTAGATCTATCTAATAGATACATAAACGAGACATGACCGCAACTCGGCTCCCATAACACACTGTGCACTGTGCCCAATAACTTTTTGTGGTGGTACTCATCGCTGCAACATCACACCATTTGGGTTTGGGAGCATTAGCTTTAATCCACTCGAGAATTGGCCTAATATCTGGGTCACTCTGCTGGGCATGCCGTAGGGTTTCCTTCCACTCGTCACTAAGGTCCGTTCTTAACATCCTGACAGGTACTGTTTCCTTATCTTCTTGCCTGACACAATGCTTACAGTCTTCAGGACAAGGTCTTCTTGATAAAGCGTCCGCGTTACCGTGAGACTTCCCACTACGATGTTCAATTGCGAAGCCGTACTCTTGTAGCAGTTCAATCCATCTCGCCACTTGTCCTTCTGGATTCTTAAACTGCAACAACCACTTTAATGCAAGCATGGTCAGTTCGCAGGTGGAATTTGCGTCCAAGCAAGTATTTGCTGAAATGCTGCAATGTCTTTACGACGATTTTCTCAGGATCTGTTTGTACTCCTTCCTTCGAAACCACGTGCCCCAAAAAGCTTACTTGCTGTCTGAAGAATGAGCATTTTTTTGGACTTAGCTTGAGATTGGCTCCTCGGATTTTTGATAGAACACGTTCCAAATTCTGAAGGTGGTCTTCGAATGTGCGGCCCACGATGATGATGTCATCTAAATAGACAAGGCAGGCGTCTCCAATTAGTCCCGTGAGAACGAGCTCCATTAGCCTTTCGAAAGTTGCATGAGCATTGCACAATCCGAATGGCATGACGTTAAACTGCCATAGTCCCTTTCCCGTAGAAATTGCAGTTTTCTCCTTGTCTTTAGGGTCTATTTCCACTTGCCAGTAGCCACTTTTTAGATCTAACGTTGTAAACCACTTAATTCCTGACAGCGTGTCCAGTGTGTCGTCGATCCGGGGTAGTGGATAGCTGTCTTTCTTAGTAACGTCATTCAATCGACGATACTCTACACAAAAGCGCATACTGCCATCTTTCTTTTTCACCAGGACCACAGGAGAACACCAAGGACTAGATGAAGGCTCTATAACTTCATCCTTTACCATTCCTTTAATCATGGTATCGACCTCCTTTTCTCTTGCCACTTGTAATCTTCTTGGTCGTTGTCGTATTGGTAACTCATTTCCGGTATTAATTTTGTGTTGAACTAATCCAGTCTTCCCTATGTCAGCATCATTTCTGGAGAATAAGTCTGCATACTGAAGTAGCATCTTCCTAGCCTTCTCTCTTTCTTCTTCTGATAAATCTTTATGACAGTCTTCTAAAAGATTTAACACGTTAAATCTTAGAGTTTGGGTATTATTTTAAGAAGGCTGATATTGACATTCACGCATCCAAGCTATTTCCCCACAGGAACCCATCAACGTACCCTTCTTGATTACTTGCTCCTTTTCACTTGGGTTCAGTATGCGTACGGCTGCAACGTCGATTGCCTTTACCAAGGTCCGCGCAATTTTCCATGGAAGGTTTTCATCCAATCCTTTAATGAGAATACATCGGTTTTTCTGCCCAGAATTATGTGGAAGACTAACTGGAAGTATTGTTTCTGATCGGGGAGGAAGAACAATTTTATTCAAGCAGTACACTTTCCCTGATGGTGCACCTTCCATGAAGACTTCTTCTGACCCACATTTGAGGACTCCTTGATTACCGTCCATCTCACAACAGTGCTGTCGCATGAAGTCCAAACCTAGGATGCAGTCGTCTACTATGTCGGCCATGATGACTTTATGTCGGTAGATTGTGTTACCCAGTTTTAACTTCACCTTTTTCTCACCACGGACGGTTATGTGCTGACCGGTAGCTGTTACTAAATTTACGCCGTCATGCTTACCGAAGAAGTCCCCAAGAAAACGATTCGCTAGTTGGGAACTGACAGCGTGCGAGAAGCTCCAGTATCCAATGTCAGCTTACATGGTCTTCCGTTCACTTCACCTTTTATGACTAGGGTGTTCCCATCATGGGCTTATGAGACCGAAATTCTTGGGGCTATTTTGACACCAGCCAGTACCCGCCCCGCAGTCCTGGCGTTTATTAGTTTTCCTGCTGCTGAGCGGTGATCTCAGCCGCTCTTCTTTCCTGGGTCTGGTCTTCGTTAGCTGTGCTTCGCTTCGGGCAACTTGACCGAAGGTGGCCTTTTTCTCCGCAAGTGTAGCATCTAGGGCTGTACCTAACACGGTCACGAACAGGTGACGCCGCAACCTCCCTGATGCGATGGGCTCGATGATCATGCCTCACTGCCTCCACCTCCAACGCATGGGCCAAGGCGTCCTTGAGGGTTTCATGGTGCCCAAGTCTCACAGCAGCCCTTACTTCCAGGTCCCGTATGCCATCTATGAAGGTTTGAATTAGTATACCCTCGATGAGCGCGGGCGCAGTCTGGTACGCCTTTCGAACCAGCTTTTCGATTTCCAGGGCCCACTGCTGTAGGTTTTCACCACTGCGCTGCACACGATCCTTCAACTGGGCACGAAAAACGTGTTCCGGGTGCGCGTCACCATATCTGGCCTCTAACGCCTCAACGAGCTGCTCGTAGGTAACATTTTTGCCGAGAGCCTCTAACACAGTTAAGGCCTGGACACGAAAGGCCAAAGTAAGCGCGGTCATGGCCTGGCCTGTTGTCCACCCATTTGCTTCCATGACAGCTTCAAATTGAATTTTGTATGCCGACCAGGAAGATGTTCCGTCGAAGGGTGGCACTTTAAACCCGCGCACGGAAGGTGCAGCAACTATCGAAGCCGTAGTCCGATCTCCAGCTTTCAGAACTCCAACCGCTTTTCTTATATCAGCGATCTGGACTTCGGCCTCGGAGATACGATTTTCATGTACCTGAACAGTCTTCTTCATGGCTTTGATGTCCTTGCCAAATGTCGCGTGTAGATCTTTCAAAAGGAGAACCTGCTCCTCTTTATCACGCTGAAGCTGCTCTTGCAGGCGGCGGGTCTGTTCTTTCTGTTGGTGGGCCTGTTCTTCCTGTCGGCGAGCTTGCTCCTCTTTGTCCTGTTGCAGCTGTTCCTGTAGGCGGCGGGCCTGTTCTTCCTGTCGACGGGCCTGTTCTTCCTGCCGGCGAGCTTGCTCCTCTTTGTCCTACTGCAGCTGTTCCTGTAGGCGGCGGGCCTGTTCTTCCTGTCGGCGGGCCTGCTCCTGCAGCATCGCCATTAGCGCAGAAAAATCCATGGCTGGTGATGCTGTAGGAACACCAGACGCTTGGGAGACTGGCTCCATCGTTGGCTGATTACCCCCAGGTGTCTGTCTAGAAGTTCCTCCTCCTGCTGGCACTGACTCCTGGTACGGATACCTTCCGTATCCTCCTTCGGTAAAACTGGCATAATTTATCCCTTACTTCTGACACCAAATGTTACGAGCTGGGGTTCGGGATAAATCAATTCAAACCAAATTACCAAAACACACAACACAGTTTAATTTAATAAACAAAAATATCGCAACTACAAGAAACGTCACTTGGAATCACTTGTTTCGCTTGTACTGTATCACTCGAATCGTATTCGCTCGCTTCCGAAATCGAACTGCTTGTCGGCCCGACAATCCGCTATTTATATCCCGAGCAGAACATTCTCGAACATTCGACACTGCCACAGCGTAGAAGCTTCTAGTAACTTCCATTGAACTGTTTAATCCCACTATTCGACAATAGATGGCAGTAGCGTATACGTACAATTTCGTGTAGTACTTGCTACTCGATAACAGATGGCGTTAGCGTGTCATTTCTAGTAGTTTCCAACACTGCCCTTAGATGCCATTTATGCCATTTTACTGTCCTTAGATGGAATTAGCGTGATGTTTCTAGACTTTTCGATTTACGTCACACTGCCTCTTTCTGAGACGGAGTTAGCATGATGCTTCTAGACTTACGATCCACGTAACAATATTTTATGTCCCAAAAGTATAGTACAGTTGGAGACCTGAGATAAATAATTCCTAGTCTACATTCCGTCGGTTTAGGTAGTTAACTAAATGTAAACAATCTTAGCATGTCTTCTAATCTAAAGACTGGCTAAAAAATTTATCTAAAAATGTTTACAATTAGATATTTACCTAAATCAAAGTTAGGTAATAAACTAAATTTAAATCACTTTGAAAGCAACATTCGCAAGAACAAGCACGACTCAGAATAGCAAAGAGAATTAAACACGCAAATAGTCGTACGGCACAGTCTTAGCGTCGCTGCTGTCTGACACTCTTGCGATTGAACGAGAGCGACGGTAACAAAACTAACTCATAACGATAAAATTTACGATAGCGTAGATTTTAACGTTACATATGTTTAACGATAAAATGTTCCAGATATAACGTTAAATATTGTAACGTTATTTATTAGATAACGATATCTGCATGAAAAGGCTGTAACGATACCATATTTTTAACGGTATTTCAAGCCCTGCTTACGACTTCTAGAACCTTATTATTTAGATTTCTGTGATCGAGCACGACGTAGCTGGTTTTCCTTCAGCTTACGTAAAACTAACACATTCGTTTTTATTGTGTCGAAAGCACTAATGATCCTTGCACGTAATTCTGTTACACTTGTCACTTCCTCCGTGTAAACTAACCTTTTAGCGTCTCCCCACAAATAAAAGTCTAGAGGCGTCAGGTCCGGAGAACGCGGGGGCCAGGCCACAGGTCCTCCACGACCGATCCAGTGGTCACCAAACTTTTCGGTCAAGTACTCGCGTACTTGCCGACCATAGTGAGGGGGTGCACCGTCCTGCTGGTAGAAGAGGTTGCAATGTAGTGCCAGAGGAATATCTTCCAACATCTCCTCGACAACGTGACGCAACAGCTCCAGATATGTTGCACTGTTGAGGTGCCCATCGATGAAGTATGGTCCAAGCACGTGTTCCCCTATTATGCCAGCCCACACATTCAGTCCAAACCGCATTTGGAACGCATGCCGTTTGGTTACGTGCGGGTTATGGTCGCGGTGAGCCCACCAATGTTCGTTATGAACATTGTAGACGCCAACTCGAGTAAATAAGCACTCATCCGTCCACAGGATGTTGGCGTCTTGGTGTTCCAGCAACCAGCGACAAAATGTAATCCGCACGGCATTATCAGCTGGGTGAATGTCTTGTGCCTTGCGGTAGTGGAACGGGTGCTGCAGTTCACGCTTCAGTAGGCGCCACACTGTGGTGTGGTGCACTCCAAAGCGTCGACCAGCCTCCCGCGTGCTTGCCCGTGGTTCTCGCTGGAAATATTCCAGGATGTCTTCCTGCAAGGCGACAGGCAGGCCTACGCTGCCGCGAGCTTGAGCATGCCGGGGAACGTCGAACTGCCGATAATCCCGCAGTCTCTGTGTTGCAGCCAGCATGACGCTCTGTGATGGGACTGATGGGGGTGCTCGATCGGGAAACATTTCCGTGAACATCCGGATGGCTCCACGTAGGCTGTCTCCACTGATGGCATACAGGCGGACCATTTCCACCAACTCGACGTTGGAGTAATTGTCCGTCATCTTGCAGTTTGTATCGAATGACGTCTCAACAATGCACGTACCGCGACGCGGAATTCGCAAAGCACACGCGCGTACGCTGCGGCGACATCAAACACACTGTTTGTTCGGGGGCGGGGGGCCCGGCCGCCCGCGGCCCGTTGCCCGCGTGGCAAGGCGCATGCGCGGGGGACTACCGCGCCGTGGTTGGTTGGGGTGAGATTGATTACGTACGAATTTATCAATGATCGTTGCGTATGCGTTGTGTATGAAAGTGTGCATTTGTTTGTGTGTGAAAGCGCGGTTATAGGGCTAGTGACAGACATGCCGCCTTTAAATACGGCTGATTCACACTTACGGATTTCAGTAAACAGGAAAAAAATAAAAAAAAATACCTACCAATTTTATTGTTGATTTGGGTCGAGAATCATTAGCATAATTACGTCCTTGAATTTGACTAGGATGCAAATCAACATATTGTATATGTCGGCGTCACATTGTAAGCAGCACGTGCATCGGGTTACGCGATAGTGCCATAGCATCGTAGCACTAGTGCCGTAGCGTCGTAGCACGCTACGCCATTCTCCCACCTCATCGCTGATGGGCGGAGTTGGAGCGCGCTACGTCGTAGCGTGCTACGTTGTTGTCCCACCTCCAATACTTCAGTGTAAAAGACGCCGCACGGCGGCGAAATGGCGTTCTAACTTCAGGAGTGGACCGGACAACACAGCACAGGTGCACAGGTTGTATTGCTCTCAACTATCGTAACTCTGCCTCACTGTATATTGATACTCTTTTGTATGAACTGTAATGCTGTAACTGTATTACTGGGTGTCATGGCTATTTTAATAAGGTGTTAAATTAATAATTATGGAAACTGATTAAGAGCAGTTTCGTGTAAGGTGTATTGATTAAATAATTTCTTAATATTGAAAGAACCTCTTTTATTTTACAATATGACCCATCTGCCGTCATCAGAAGTGGCATGAAACCCACTCCCACGTTTATCTGGGACTGCTGGCAATCTAATACAGGAACAAATGTCATTATTTTAGGGTAGTATGGAATCAATTTAAAATAAGGGACAGATAATTTGACACCTCGCCACATGACACCCAGTATGCAATAGATGCTGGTTCCTTTCGATCCTTATACAACTGAAACCAACATTACCGACTGGTGTGCATAAGTGAGATTGTAATTGATAGTAAGAAGATAGAAGGTGTAGACCTTATTTTATCCTTCGCTCACTTTCTAAAGACCCGCGCCGCCATGTATGTGTCTTACAAGATTTAATACAGATAATATTTTATGAGATGCTATTAAGGAAATGCTGGTCTCTAAATTTTCCAAACCCATGACAATGCAGGATAATTTTGATTGAATCATAATCATAAATTGAAAATAAAGAAACCCCAGCCGAGTTAGGAAAACTTATTGAAAAGTTTCCTGATGCAAGTTTACCGGAACATGTAGTGACCGGTTTTGCCACCTGTCCTATCATTGTGCGATGACAAAAATTCACCTTAATAGAAACGAAGAACCGGACAAGTCCGTATCAGACACGAAAAAGTCCTGTCCATCAACACAATTTTGGGGAAACTGCAATTTCTGCGGGAAGGTCGGTCAACGAGGGCAGGAATATCGGCACGTTGCTTCAAAGGTACCTGTTTTAGCTAAAACTCCACAGACGAACTCTGGAATGACCTGCTTCAAATGTGGCGAGGCTGGCCAAGTAGTCACCACTTGCCTTAAACGCTGAAAGAAGAAAGGAAATACCCACACCGAGTTACACCAGCAAACAGATGACCCTGTATTGCAGAGCAGCGCGTGGTGTTTTGGAAATAAGTGGTATGCAATTCCTTTCATATTTGTCTCTGGGTCTGAGTGTAGCTTCATGAAGATAACTGTGATCTTCTTACTGGTGAAAAGTTTCATGAAATTTTAAAGGCGATTGATTGTAATAACGTTAATTTCACACTCCAAATACAATACCCAACCGTGGTGAAAAAAAACTTTCTTCTCGACGTTACATATCAAGTATTGCCTGACGAATGTTTCAATGAAAACGTATTATTAGGTCACGACATTTTAGGGCAAGCAAGATCCGTTTTGGATAATAAAGCTGCCTTAACTTTAAAAAAAGGCAAATCTTAGCTCTAAATTAGAAATGCCTTTTCACATTAATTCTATTAACACAGATCTTACCGATCTAATTAAATATTCCTCATATCTCGAGTTACGAATCATTAATGACAAAGTACAAGATTTAATAGATGCAAACATAATTCGTGAAAGTTCTTCGCCTTTCGCGTATCCTATATTATTAATAAAAAACCGGCCAAGTGCGAGTCGGACTCGCGCACCGAGGGTTCCGTACAAACCTGTAGGTATCCTCGGTTTATGAATAAGGTATTTTTATATTTGAGTTGATCGAATGAAAGGTAAATTCCGGTTTAGGATTTATGACGTATTAAAAAAAAAACTACTTAGGTACTGGATCTCGTTCAAACCAATTTTCGTTGGAAGTTTACATGGTTATGTACATCATATATATGTTTTAGTTTTATCATTCTCTTATTTTAGAAGTTACGGGGGGGGGGGGGACACATTTTTTTTTATTAAGTATGGGGAACCCTAAAATTTATTGTTTTTTTTCTATTTTAGTATGAAAATCTTAATGCGGTTCACAGAATACATCTACTTACCAAGTCTCAATAGCATAGCTCTTACAGTTTCGGAGAAAAGTGGCTGTGACATACGGACGGACAGACAGACAGACATGACGAATCTATAAGGGTTCCGTTTTTTGCCATTTGGCAACGGAACCCTAAAAAGGGTTGGTACCGATCGTATGTGCGTTGATTACCGAGAACTAAATAGCAATACTCGAACAGATTGTTGTCTTTTCCACTAATTAGTGATCGAATCGATCACTAAATTTGCGTCCATAAGGAGTCTATAGAAAACCTGCCTTTGTTACACCTTTGGGTCAGTCTGAGTACCTCACCGTGCCATTTGGTTTACGAAATGATCCACAGATTTTTCAAAGAGCTTACTAAATACTGCACTTTAAAATACTGATCTACGTGGATGACATACTTTCTGCAAAAGAGACCGTTCAAAAAGGTTGCCTCATTTAAATAGATTGCTAGATATACAAGATGAAGTTTTGAACCTGCAAAACATTTCAGGAGGTTGTTTTGAGACTCGTAAATAATCATATAACAATACGATACCAAGTCTGGTGTTCGCTAGAAATACTTTAACAAATTTTGTAAATTGGAAAAAGTTTCGCGCTTCGCGGGACGCGGGTCGTGTGGTGCAGCGTGCGCTGGTGGCGGCCTAGACCACTGAGCCAACTGAACGTGGAATCTCTGCTGCGCGAATTTTTATACTGGTATCTACTAGTATCGCTCTTGGGGTAATTGTATTAAAAACAACACATTTATTATCCTTGTATAACTACGCCAACATGTTACGTTCACCTGACCATAAAATAAGCAAATCTAACCCTGATCAGTGCACAAGTAATGAACCTGGTGCGAATGTTGCCCAGAGAAAACATCCGATGATTCTCTTTGCCGATGATAGCACCGTCATCTTTACAGAAAAAGAATTAAATTCCTTAGAGTCCGCTATTAACACTACTCTTAAGCTAGTTATAGAATGGTTTAAGGTCACTGGTTTAAAGTTTACTCATTTATTTATTTTTACAACAAATGTGGCTGTACAAATACACTGGACATTACAATTAAATTCTTACAATAAAACAGGCGTCGCGACTGAGAGTCGCGGAGGATCGCTGTGTTACGTCCGTTATCCTTGGCGATCGGGGCTGTCTCATCCTACCGTCTCCCGCATCATTTCGCCTGCGCTAGCGGCGGGTTGGCAGAGGAGGGGGACGCGCGGTATGGCATTGCGTAGCAATAACATCGTACTTACTATGACCATAGAAAACCCGTGCTATAATGGTTATTAAGAAACAATTTAGTGATTAACCTAAATAAAACAAAAATTGTCACATACCCACAAGAAATACAACACGCTTTGAATATAGAATATGATGGGACACATATTGAAGAAGTTAATAGTACTAAATTTCTGGGTATCTGGATTGATAATGATATGAAATGGCAAACACACATTGATACAATATGTAAAAAATTAAACCAATATTCGTATGCCTTGTATAAATTAGCTAAAGTAGTAGACCAATCAGCTGTACTGACAGCATACCATGCATATGTGGCATCAACCATTAAATACGGTTTAATATTCTGGGGAAACGCCACTAACACAGAGTACGTATTTAAAGCACAAAAGAAATGTGTGCGTGCTATAACCAATATTCATGTACCAGACTCATGTAAGCCTTTCTTTCAAAAGTTAAAAATTATGACTTTTACATCTATATATATTTATGAGGTAGCGATTTTTGTTAAAACGAACAAACATCTGTTTGCAAAACCGCAATCTGTTAGGAATGCTTTAAAGATTTCTTCGCTACCTCACAGAACTGCCCTTTTTGACAAGAGTTTTTTTAGTATGTCAACAAGAATATATAATAAACTACCAATAAAAATTTTGAAGACAGGAGATTTACAAGATTTTATTTATTTATTTATTTATTTATTTATTTATTTATTTAAATAACATGGGAGACTTACAGCTACAACAAACAGATCAATGACAGTATATTAGTCAGAAAGCCAATTACAGGTCTCCACTTTTAAGGAACAGAGAAAATAAAAAATTAAATTCTAAGGACATTCACACCAAGTTACTACAAAATACAGTGTTATAACTATGTTGCTCATATTGAATAACAATCATTACAACAATATAAACTAATATGCATTAAAATAATATGCAAAAGATAATATGCATGGAAAAAAAAAACTACAAGAAAAAATTACGGCTTAAGCACTTCCTGGCTGACGACACGCTAGTTAGGAACGGGTCTATATCGTACTGTTTACAAAGCTTGTTAAAGTTTCTGCTTGCACGCACAATGAACGAATTCTGCCTATAATTGGTTGAAGTGAGTGGCACACGTAAAGGTGGATTGTATCGCTTAGACTTCATGGGAATGTTGAAATAAAATTTGGTTAAAATATCAGGACAGTTTATAGTGTTGTTAAAGATTTTCAACAAACACATACAGTCCGAAATCCGAAATCTCGCGGCGGTTGAGTAAAGGCAATATATGAAATTTTTTACATAAGTTGTAGTAGTTTTCAGAATCATACGGTACTTTTTGATGATAACATAGATACCTTATGAACCTTTTTTGGATGCTCTCAAGAAAAAATTGCAAGTATTTTTATTAGATAAGGCTTATTATACTATGTCAGAATATCTAGATGATAACATTAGATAATTTAGTTGATAAAGTAGAACAGAGTTTAATAATTATAATTTAAGATTAATGTTTTTATGTACACTATACTTAAACCTAATATTTGTACGCTTTACTAGCAGGACATAGTGATACATTTATTAATATTAAGCACCAACTTTGTTAACCTATGACCACAAATAAAAGACTTTGAGTTTGAGTTTGAGTTTGAGTTTGAGTTTGAAAACGAAAGCAACCCGACTGTGAACTAACAGTGGCTATTACCCAACTGTCTGCAGAGCTGAAGCAAAACTTGTGTGATTTCCGGGCTGATATGAATAACCAGTTTGTGAATATTAATGCATGTATTAATAGCCTCAGAGATGAGTTTAATACTTTATCCCTTACTTCTACCCAAATTCAAACTGATGTGAAGGAACTGCGTGCAGAATACTCCGTTATCAAAAAAGATATATCAGACTTAAATATGAAACACATAGAAATATCACAGACTATAACGGAGCTGAAGTCGACAGTTAACTTTAACTCTGATAACTATGTTGACTGTGAGAAGCATCTGAACGAGTTGGAATCGAAAATTAACAGTTCAGCAGCATCAACTGTCGGTATGTTGGAGAGAAAAATAGATTCATTGGAGCAGCAGGCAAGGCAATGCAACATTGAAATTGGAAATATGCCAGATAGGCGCGGTGAAAACTTAATTACGATCCTAGAGTCTATTGGTTCCGCACTCAACATGTCTTTAACATCGAAGGACATTATTTCCATTCACCGCGTTCCGCACGCACATTCGCAGAATAACCAGCCTAAAAATGTCATAGTCAAATTTTCATCTAAACTAATGCGTGACAATGTTTTAAGTGCATACCGGTTATCTAAAGGACTGACGTCAGACCGCATAGGACTCTCTGGTACACCATGTCGCATATACATGAACGAGCACTTGACTTTGCGCAATAAGGATTTGTTTCGTAAATGTCGTGCAGCTGCCAAATCTAACAAGTTTAAGTTTGTTTGGATCAGAAATGCAACCATCCTGGTCAAGGAATCTGAAGACTCCTCTACCTATGCCATACGTACGGAAGATGACATTTTTAATAAGAATTAACCGACCTCTCAGCCGGTCACCCAAACGGTCTCTCCGTAATTCATGTTTGCTTGCACTGCCTTTTCTAACTTTTAGGGTTTTTCTTAATATTTTTGTATGTATTTTTCGTTGTTTGATCACACTATTTTACTGTGTACACATAAGTTGCTATTTAGCTTTAATTCTGCTCATATTATTAAGTAGTTTATGGTGTTTATGTTTTCTCAATTTATCGTACTGTCTAATCTCTATAATAAGAAGAAAGAAAGAAAGAAAGAAAGAAAAATGTGTTTATTGGCATTATATCATTAAAATAAAACTTAAAACTATAAAAAAGGAGAAAACAAAACAACAATATCAGCTCAGCATAATGTCAGATGCCAACACAAGGTGTGCCATCTGACGCTGATTTTCTGCTGCAACCCACGAGTGCCATACGCAAGAGTAATAAATACATAGAGTGTGTCCGTAATAATAAATGAAGAAAGTCAAAAATCAAATAAGTTATTGTGGCGTACATGTGTGTGAATGTGTGTTGTCTGTCGATTAAAAAAATAATAAAAATAGCTTATTACTTACATTAAATTAAGAAATCTATAAATGTATATAATATCTACCTATATGGCTAAAATGATTGACTGCGTCGTACTGGTTAACAACGAAACAACGAAACAACGAAACGGGATTACTTGCAGTTTTCATTGTGGATTGGTGTAAATAGCACGTGGATTTAGTTGAGAAATATAAAATTAAATCTGATTGAAATTAAAATTTAAACAGAAATTAAATAAAAATAAATAATAAGTAATAATAAAATTCGTAATAATGATAAAATTGATAAAATAAATTATTTCAAATGGCAGATATGTCAGCTCGAACATTTTCAAAGTCTTTTTGATGGTTTAGTAAAAATGCTTTTAATTTTAATTTGAAAGTCGAGCAACTTTTACTAAACTTTATGGGAGGAGGGATATTGTTCCAACATTTAGTAGCTGCATAGCGAAAACTGCCTCTAAAAGCCGCAGACTTGTGCTGAGGGATGGAAAGCTGTTGAGAGCATTTTCTTCCTTCACCGATTCTATGTCTTCTTGTCCACGATAGTCTATCATACAAGTAAGAAGGGGAGTGAGACTTAATAACACCAAAGAGTAGGCTTGCTAAGTGGAGTTTACGCCTAGCTTTCATTTTTAAAATGTTGTGCTCATTGAAAAACGGTGTAACATGTCCCCTAAAGGGAACTTTAAAACAGAACCGTGCACAGGCGTTTTGGAGTCTTTGGATCATTTTTTCGGTTTTTGACAGAAGTCGAGGACCATACACAGTGTCTGCATAATTTAACTTTGATAATACCAAAGACTCTACAAGCAAGACTCGCAATTCTTCACTAAGGTAGGGCCGAGCTTTGTATAAAATCTTAAGTCTATAAAAACAATTACGGATTGACTCAGACACGTGTTTGTGAAAACGAAGTTCCGCGTCCATGATAACACCAAGATTACGTGCTTCGTAGACCCGTTCGATAGGTTCTCCCATAACAGTGACATAGCTGGTGCAGGGTTTAATTTTATCTAACTGGCTTTCGGTTCCAAAAAGCATATATTTGGTTTTTGTAGGGTTTAACGCTAGCGTATTAGCATTGGACCATTGCACTATGTTTTCGAGATCTGTATTAAGGTCGTTTAGTGCTTGTTCATAGTCTTCCGGCTTAAATGATATGTAAATTTGTGTGTCATCTGCATAAATATGGTATTTGCATTTATTTATATTTTTTATTATATCGGCACAATACAAAATAAACAATATTGGTCCAAGAATCGAGCCCTGTGGAACACCTCTTCCTACTGTGTGCTGACTAGAGACAACTGTTGAGCCGTCCGCCCGACGTATTTCAACGTATTGCGTACGATCGCCAAGATAGCTTTCAAACCATTTTATTGTGTTCACGTCAAATCCATAAAAAGCCATCTTTGCCAATAATAGAGGAACGTTAATACAGTCAAACGCACGTGAAAAATCAAGCAACACTAAAAGAGTGCACATCCCATTGTCTTGAGCTGACAATATGTTATCTGTCACATCTAACAAAGCCGTGGTTGTACTACGGCCCTTTCTAAACCCCGATTGAACATCTGGGAGGATTTTGTTAGTCTCTAAAAAATCAACCATTTGCGCACAAACTACTTTCTCTAAAACTTTAGAAAGTACCGGCAGTATACTTATCGGTCTGAGATCTTTTAAATCCAATGCATTAAGAGTCTTCGGCAATGGGTGCACTTTGGCAATTTTCCATAACTCAGGGAAAGATGAGGATGCAATAGATGTATTCACCAAAGCAGTCACGGCGTCCAATGTCACAGGTAGTGTCAGCAGTATCATATTTATTGTAAATCCATCGCAACCTTCGGCGTTTGTTTTAATAGAACTCAGTATGTTCGCAATTTCCTTACATGTTGTAGGTCTTAAACTAAACGTGGACATATTATTTCGCGTGGATTTAAAATACGCAAGCAAAGAATCACTAACCGTATCCGCACCAGGCACATTCAGAAAATGGTCACAGATTTTGTCTGGATCGTTAAAGTGCAGAGGTAATTCCTTTTGTTTGGATGGGAGCAGGGTAGACTTTAGGTTTTTCCAAAGCGCCCTTGGATCGTTAACTTGACTGTTAATTTTGTGTTTATAGTACGCTGACTTTTCGTAAAATAGAGACCTAGAAACAAGTGACTTCAATTCTTTGTAATATTTTTTTTTACAATCAGATTTTTTGTTTTTCAAATACTCTGCATGTGCTTTATTTCTCAAATGCATCATAAATTTAACGTTATCTGTAATCCAAGGACAACAGCACTCCTTAATAACACTAGTTTTTAGAGGTGCATGGATATCAAATAGGGAAAGTAAGTTCGAGTTAAATTCATTGACCATACTATCAACATCTTGTACCTCGGTTAACGCTTTCCAGTTAAGTAACTCGACATCCTGATCGAAACAATCTCGAATAATGTTCTTAAGTGGTCTATAAGTTATGGTTCGCGACGGAATTTTAGGACGTTTAAAGCTAAATTCGCTGGAAATCAACGCGTGCGCACCTAGATCCGGTATCACATTAACTGATAAAGAGCGTGGTTTAACATTGGTACAGATGACGTCTATCAGAGAGTTGCCATGCGTAGTAAAGTGCGTGGGTGACTGCACCAACTGTTTAAGACCTAGGCAATTCAAAAACGAGACTAATTTGTCCGTCTTTGAGTCCGCATCACTAAACATGTTTATGTTAAAATCACCCATTAGTATCGTGTACTCACATTGAGTTAGGGAGTTTAACGAACCAGATACAGCGTCTAGGAAAAGATCAACATCTTGCCAGGGCGGGCGGTAGGCGGTACCTATTGCTAGCTTAATTCCACGAACAGTAATTGTGATCCACATCTGCTCGACCGTGGTGTGCAATGGGCTAGAAGTGTATGAGTGGCTTCGAACGTTAATGCCGCGCTTGATATAAAAACCCACACCCCCACCACGACCCTTCTTGACAGATAATGGGCGCGGTATATGCCTTAGCCTATATCCAGGTACGGAGGGCGCGCGCCCTTCTTCGCCTGTTCTCAGCCACGTCTCATTAATGGCTATTATGTCAACGTCCAAATCCAGTAATGCTGATATAAACTCGTCGTGTTTCGTACCCAAAGAACCCGCGTTCCAAAAACCAACTTTCAGGTATGTGGTAGACATCATTGAACAGATAATTGATTAAAAATAAATGAAAATATCACAGAATAAACTAAATAAATGAAGTCACAGGTTAAAAATAAATGCATGTAAATAAGATTGTTGTAGTAAATAAATAAAGTGTAGTGTAAGTAAATTAATATAAGTGGCATGAAAAAAATATGTAAGTATGGTCTGGTACCGTGGGCAGCGTACATTATAAGTAGATGGAAACTTAAATAACTAAAGATACTAACACGATAACACTGAGAGTAACATGTATAATAGGGTGGAGCGAAAAAAAATTTTTTGGTTGTGAGTGATCTAATAGCGAAAAATGTATGCCTTTTAGACTTAAATTAATCCATGCAAAATATTATTTGATTTGATTAACAGTAACAGCCTCCGCAACGTCATTGAATTTTTGAAAAAAGAAAGATTTTAGATTCCAGTTTGACGACATGTAAATGTGTGAAATTTTAATAAACTGACCGATTTTATTCCCAAACATTATTGCAGTTACAGTTTATTTTCGAAACATAACAAAAAGACTGCATAAACTTATGTTCATAATTTAAAATAAGAAAGTGAGGGCGCGCGGGATGGTACGTAGTACCTAACTTTGGTTCAGCGAAAGGAATATAAACTGCGATGATAGAGTTCCTGTCACATGATGGAATTTCACAACATCATCTTATGGTAATCGGTTGGGATGGTACCAATGTGAATACTGGCAAGTATCCAGTGGGTAATTTGTTTACTCCACATGAGTGAACTTCATTTGAGAAACTTCGATGGTTTGCGAGAATAAGGACGTAATTCACAATTCTGTCAAATTGAATAATGTACGCCAAACGACGATAAATCTATGATAATATCAAAAACAGAGATGCAACGCCGATTTGGAATCAACGTTCGTTATTTCGCCGTTTCGAAATCGTTCGTTGCATCTCTGTTCACGACAAAATATCAAAGATTAATGATCGTTTGGCATACAGTATTCAATTTGACAGAATTTTAAATTATATCCTTATTTTCGCAAACCAGCGACTTGTTTTTTCATCTTGACTGAGGTATTTTGTGGCCTAAGTCTTACACTGGAACATTGGGGAAAGCAATTGGGACTTGTGAAAATTGCCTGTTAAAAAATAATCTGCGCATTGAAGGATAATTGATGGAAGATTTGATTACAAATCAACAGAACCTGCACAAGATTGTCTCAGCGGTAGTTTCAGGCGATTTTCCTGAAGATCTAGCAATCAGATCTCCAGGCAAAATGTCACTTGCCTGTTGGCTCACACGTGCCAAATTAATACTAAGATTGTATGTTACAACAGAGACACCATCAAAAAACTTGACAACTTTATCTACATTTGTAGTAAAAGTTTACGCACCATCTTGGTTCTATATAAAACATATACCATCATGCAAAGATGGCACGCAACATCTTTTTAACATGATTAAAGCCTTCAGAGGACATAAAGGTTTTTGATCCTATCATTAAACGCAATAGCTATTTTGCACATCCCGAGAGCATTCTCCTTGCAATGATAACAGATGACAGGAAGCACATTTGAGAACTGGCAGCTCGGCGCATATTAAAGGCACGCAAGATGCCTCAACCTTCACCACCTATAATGTTTGAAGTGCCGTCTATAAATTTCAATGCTTCGACATATATTGGATTAATAGATTGGCAGGAAATAATAACTGAACCACCGATTACGAAAAACTTGTATGACTAAGAAATTCAGTCTATCGTTCAATCAAGTGATGAGGATGAAGTGTTGTTCATGGGGCTTCCATGCCATACTTAAACTGTTAAACGGGCTTTTAAAGCCCGTTTAACGTAACGAGTAACGATGGAAGCTGCAACTTCTCAAAGTACAAAAAGTCACGACTGGGTGCAATAAAATCCAAAATGGAATCACGGAACGTAATGCCAAAATTTGAGACTAAAAGAGATTTTCGTGCAAAAAATTGTATTTTTTAATATTAGTTTTTTTTTAAATTTCGTGTTTTTCTGATAAATAAACATGTGAATTATATATTTTGTATTATTTATTCACCCATTTACCGTTAAATTACGTTTAATATTTGGTCTATCTGTACTAGACTATTTTCATTAAAATTAAAATTTTGAGGTCAGTGCGGAGGCAGAAGATAGTGATCAAATTGATTGAAAAAATGTATTTATTTCAACTTTAATATAAGGCACCAATCCCCCTCTATTACAAGAAAAAATCTCACAAAAAATTTTTTTTCATACTTTCATGCTCCACCCTAATGTATAATGTGTTTTACAATTTATCTGAAAAATAGTAAAAAACAAAAAGCCTGTATTTAAAACCGGCAAGTAACAATGAAACAAAAATAAGCTAGAGATTAAAAAACAAAAAATTGAATTAATTTGACCATTGTCAGGTGGTACCGCGTAATTCAACCATAGAACGTAAAACACGATAAAAATTATTTTTAAAGTAAACAAGAACAAACCTACTGAGTGATGAAAAAACGCGAGATATCCTTTTCCGTCCGGATGTGCACGACAGACTTTCCCTCTTCTTTACGCGCAAGTATGCGGCCATCTTTTGTCCAGGTGTACTTCCATTCCAGGCGACTAGCAGCTTGGCGAGTCTCGTAGAATAATTGCCTGTTAGTTTTAGTCAGGCGCTCATTGAGGTAGATGCGGTGTGGCGCTCCCGGCACTTCGATGTCAGCAGTCGTGAGGTTGCGACGTACGCGCGCTGCGCTCAGCAAACTATCACGCGTCGCACGTCTTGTTAGTCGAACAACGATGATTCGAGGGCGAGGCGCTTCGCCTTCGATGTGGTCACGTCGAACGTTCCCAACACGTTTAGCAAAAACGATGTCCTGCTCTTCGAGCTTAATCGCTAGTTTGAGTGCAAGCGTGTTAATCAGCTGAACCGGGTTTTCCCCACTAGCCTCCGTAACGCCAGACAGCTGAATATCGTTAAGGAGTGACTCTTGCTCACGCTCATTCAGCTGCTGCTGGAGTTCCCCGATTGTATCCTCCAGTTGAACTAACCGAGGGGAATTCATTTGCTCAGTATTTCCTTCCAGTTCTTTAACACGACATTCCAGGGTGTCCATGCGATTGTAGCATTTATTTACCTTGTCATCGAGACCTGAGAACTCATCCCGAAACAGACGAATTTCATCTCGCAAGGCGTTGACCTCACTGCGAAGGCCACGGATTTCCATCGCTAAGCTGATCTCTTGAGTATCCGGTGTCTTATTTTTCAATTCAGCTGAGACGATTTCAGCATTAACAGTAGGGCTGACCGCTGCTGAACTGGTGGATGAGCTTGACTCCTCTGTTCCCTTCACAGGGGTTTGGGAGTTGTCTACCCGAGGCACTTTTGCCTTACATCCAGGACACATCCAGTTTGCCGAGAATGTTGCCGTGGGAGCAAGATTGACGCAGACTCGGTGATAAAATCCCGGACATTTCGAGCATTTTGTGCCGTCATTCACTGCCAAAAATTTTCCACAAGCTCCGCACTTTGGCATTGTCGATTTTCAAAATTACCAGTTTAAAACAAACGTAATCAACAAATGTAAGATTTGCAAAAAGATTGCGTCGCTTGGCGCGGATTTGAACCTACGACTCTATGCGCCCAAGATAAAGGTATGGCCTTAACTGCTCGCGCCGTGTAGACATATAGGTCAAACGTCAAGTTTTTGATCTTATAGCAGACAGATGGCAATTCCAAAATTGGTGAGGGTGTAATGATATTTTTTATAGTTCAAAAACACAAACACCTTGCACTGCACAAAATGTAAATGATATTTTATCATTAGTTTTTATGTTTAGTTTATTTACACTGTTTGTTTTCGTGTAATATTTGAAATAATCAGAGGTAAAGTCACAATCACCACATATGAGACTAAATTAAGTCCAAACGTCACTAATTACTACCACAAAATATTTTTTTATTACGGAGCAAAAAGAAATACGTATCGTCCGATTCGAGCGTATGACGACGACGATCTGTAGAAGAGTCTTTGTAGTTTTAATTATGCATATTTCTTGGAAACGGTCGATATTAATTTTTACTCATTCATGTACTAAAATGTCCATTACACCACGTAGAGTTAATACTAACATTTTTTTCTCAATATCGCGATGTTAGATAATGATTTGTCAATTTATTATCAAAATTGTCGAGGGATCAGGACCAAACTGAAGACGTTATTCATGAATATATTATCACATTCTTACGACATCGTTATTTTAACAGAAACGGTTGACTCCAGGATCTCCGATAACGAATTTATTGATTCCCGTTATACTGTTTTCAGACACGACCGTGATAGAGCTGCTTCTGGTAAAAAAGATGGTGGAGGCGTACTGATAGCGGTCTACAAAGATCTAAAACCAACTAGTCTCACCCTGTCACCCCCATTAATTTTACCAGAACATAAAATAATAAAAATTCCCTCTTATAGTTGCAAATACCTACTTATTTGTGCTACTTACATACCCCCTAGCGCCACGGACGGTATATATGTAAACTTTATTAATTCGTTGGCGAACTTGGCAGATGATCCCTGCATAGAAAACATTATTATTACCGGTGATTTTAACCTACCTGAGCTGAACTGGATTAGTACAAATTCGTACATGACATGTGCCTCGGATAAACAATATTCAATTAAAAGTCGACATCTATTAAACTCTAGCTCACAGTTAGATTTAAATCAATATAACGTACTCACTAACTGTAATGGACGGATTTTAGATCTTTTTTTCTGTAATACACATGCTGTTGCGCATAATCCTAACATCTCACTCTTGCCAATAGACACTCACCACCCTTCTTTTTACGTACAAATACCATTTAAAAAACCAAAACAAATACCTAAACAAAAAAAACTTAACAAATTAAATTATTACAAATCGAATTATTCTAAGATCAATACTGACATGGAATCAATAGATTGGTACAACCTACTTGAAGATTTACCCCCCGATCAAGCTGTTGCAACTTTTTATGAAAACGTTTATAAAATAATTAAATTGTACACCCCCACTCATAGGGCTTCCATTACGTAATTACGTAATTACGCAATTACGTAATTACGAACTCATTTTAAAGTATTTTCAATTCCGTAACTGAAGATGTCAATTCCGTACTTACGTAATTATTAGTATCATCAATCCATCAAAATAGTCAACCAATAAAAAAGCATTATACGTACACATTTATAATGTGGCAACACTATACTATATACCTACATCGAAACTGTACAAATAGGGTATTCCCCGCAGTTTATTTTATATCTATTTTGCAAAAAATAGTTCTAAGACGTACAGAATAGAGTTCAAATATATCAACTTGGCGAGTCGGCAAGGCCGGGGAGTCCCTGACGAAAAGTCCCTACGACCACGGGGAACTTAGGGGAACTACTATGCTCCTCACATTCTTAACTAAAAAGAAAGTAGTTTCATTGCTCAATTGTCGGTTGTTCAGTTCACATCGCTAGACTCTCGGCACAGTTGACACTTGGTCTGATACTTTACTAAAAGTTGGTGGTAAATGCGCGCAAATATTAACAATTTGTAGCAGTTGTATCTTTATCGTGGGTGACTTTGAAATTTGAATGTGTGGATTATCTCTTCAAAGATGTAAGTACTTAAATAGTCTTATTTAGTATTAAAAGGGCATTAAAAACCTCATGGGGCGTGGAGCATGCATAGTTCATACAAAATAATTTGTAAATCAAACATTTTCTTAAGGTGTATTTATTCCGATTAGATTATAGAATATCTAGGTTCCCAAATATATATTAATTAAGAACACTGATTAAAACATAAAAGGTCGGTACCTATCAAAAATTTGAAATTCCTCATAGTTCGTCTCTAAATCAGGAATGAATGAACTAAGCATGCTCTTTCGCCTATTATAGAAGAAAAAAACGTTTGGCTACAAAATAAGTGTTTACATTATTTTGTAATGAGTTGACAACTATGTTTAACCAATATCATTTTAACCTAACTTTCTTTTATTATTTTTCAGGTCTTCTTCAAATAAGACTATACAAGGAGTTTTTGAACAAACGCACACAAAGCTCTATCTGGGAACAATTCTTGAGAGCTGATAATAGACAGAGTGTTGAATGTAAGCATTGCAAAAAAAAATTGAAAACTCCAGGTGGCGCAACTGGAGCGTTACACACTCACATGCGTGCCAAGCATATCGGAGAGATGCCGCAACAGCAGGAGTCGCAAAGCCCGAGTACATCAACGTCTAATAGTGGTCAAATTCAAACACGAAAACGTACGAATGAAACTTCACAAAAGAAAATTAAACTCACTGATTATTTTTCAAATATGGAGGTTCGAGTGGCCAGAATGGCTGCATTGGATGGGATACCATTGAGCACATTTTGTACGTCACAAGATCAGAGATATCTTTTTAAAAACTCTGGCTACGATGTGCCGAAATCTTCTACGACTATAACACAGATAATTCTAAAACAGAGTGATAACACAAAAAACAAATTGAAAAATCAATTGAAAATTATGAAGTCTGAAAATAAAAGATTTACTATCACGTTTGATGAGTGGACGTCTACCCGTAATAAAAGGTATATGAATATAAATATCCACAATAAAGACTTTGATATGGCCAAATATAAAAATTTGGGACTTGTACGGATACAGGGATCAATGCCAGCTGAAGTAGGCACTCAATTATTACAGCAACATTTGAGTGACTTCGGTTTAAGTCTGGAAGACGACATAATTGCTTTCACAACAGATGGAGCGAGTGTTATGGTCAAAATGGGTAGAAATTTTGACGGCCACCACCAATTGTGTATGGCTCATGGGATACAACTAGCAGTCCTGGATGTTTTATATAAAACACAAAAATCTCCAGAACCTGAAGTCCAGGAGGATGTCTCAAATACCGGCGCTGAAGAAGAAGAGGAAATTGAAGAAGATGAGGATGCGTTTATTGTAGAATCGACCAGAGTTCCAGAATCGGAGTTTTTATACAAAGGCATTTAAAAAAATTAAGAGATCTAATAAAATCGTTTAAAAACTCCCCTTTGAAAAACGACTTGTTGCAAAAGTACATTTTAGAAGAACATGGTAAAAATATTGACCTAATACTAGACTGTAAAACGCGATGGAACAGCTTATCAGATATGGTAGGCCGATTTCTCAAATTAAAATCATGCGTTTTTAAGGCGTTATTAGATTTGAAATCAAATGCGAAATTTACAGACGAAGAGATCCAAGACCTTCACGACATTCATTACAGCTTGGATGTAATAAAAACTGCCGTTTTGTCATTATGTCGCCGTGATTCAAACTTATTGACGGCCGACGCTGCGCTTCGATTCATGCTAGAGAAACTTAATCTTCAGTCAAACGATCTCAGTGGAAAACTAGCCACATCTCTTAGAAAGAGAATTAAGGAAAGGCGAACAAATGTATTCGGTGTTTTGCAATATTTGTATAACAATGAGGAATTTTTTAAAACAGCTGCCTCAGAATATTTCACGAAACCATCGTCGGATGATATACGAATGTACATAGTGGAACTTTTGGAACGGTTGAAATATAATTCTACTCAAATAAGCACTAATTCACAACCACAACCGAGTGCATCGGACGCAATTGCTACCAGTGACGATGATGACGAGGAGTTGACAATCGCACAACTGTTAGACAAAGAAATAAACAAAGTGACTGTAAATAAAACAATTTCAACAGTAAACACAGATCTCCATTCCATTATTAGGGTAGAAATGTGCATTTACGACAGCGCTGGCGGCGGTCGCGAAGTTTTTTTGACTGCAGCGTATAATTATTTACTTTCGATAACGCCTGTGTTGAAGCCGAGCGAGCCTTTTCATCCGCCGGATATTTTTGTAATAAACTAAGAAGTTCCCTAGGTGACAAAACTTTAAATGCCTTGTCATTTATGAGATCACATTTTCAAGAAGAAAGATTATATTCGGGACGATAAAAAATGGTTTGACTTAACTAAGTTCTTGAATAATTCATAACAATTAAATAAAATTAACCACCTCTTTAAATTAATCAATAATTTGACAGTACAGTGTTAGATTATTTTGTCATGGAACTAATTTTTTTTTTTTTTTTTGTATCTATCTGTGGAGGCTTGTTATTAGCAATTTAGTTATATATTCTTGTTACTATAATGTTATTAGTCTGTAAGCTTTCTAAAAATTAAAAATAAAATAAGTAAATATAAATTAATATTTTTTTGTTTAAATATTGTGTTTATTTTGATACATCCTTGAATTTGAGATAGTAAAAGATAACTGTAAAAATTGTAGATACTCTATCTACAATATTTACAAAAATTCATAATCAATTTAAAAAAAATAGGAAAAATTACGTAATTACGGAATTACGGAATTGGAGAAAAAAGTTGCGTAATTAGTTACGTAATTGACATTTCCGTAATTTTGGAAGCCCTCACTCACAAGCCTAAAAGTTTGAATTTCCCAAGCTGGTTCACTAAATCTCTTTTGCACATATTCAAAAATAAATCTCGCGCATGGGTTAAGTGGAAAAAATATTGAAACACTAAAGACTACGAACTATTTTCTATTTATAGAAGAAAATTCACAAAGGAGGTGGACGAATGTTTTAAAAAGTATATGAATAGTGTAGAGGACAGTGTGGTCAAAAATGTTAAGGCATTTTGGTCATACATTTCTAGTCGTACTTCCACTAATATTATTCCAGCTACAGTTCACTATCTCCAACAGTCATCTGATGACCCTGTTACCACTTGTAATCTATTTTCTAACTTTTTCCAATCTGTATATGAACCATCTTCTTTTGATCATACTTCATGGGTACCACCATGCGCCAATCCTGATGGTGATATCAATATTTGTAATCTGCACTTTTCACTACAAAAAATACGAAAAGAACTACAATCACTGGATGCTTCCAAAGGACCTGGGCCAGATGGTATTCCTGCAATCTTTTTAAAAAATACAAGTGACACACTATGCTCCCCTCTCTTTATACTATTTAATAAATGCCTTTCTAATGGGGTTTTCCCTGATGTATGGAAACAAGCAAACATAGTTCCAGTCAGGGATGTTAAGGAGCTCCGTAACCGTAACCGAAACTATCGGATATCCGATATAAAAATGTATCCGTAACCGTAACCGAATCCGAAATAAAAGTTTCGGATAATATCGGATTTGTTATTACATTTTTATTTTAGGTAGATTAGATAACACTCAATATATATTTACAATCATTTTTATTTTAAACAGCTGTAATAATTACTCACGGACTGACTGTAATTTCTACCAAATGGTGACATATAAATAAAATCATTTTATTAGCTATTTATATTTTACTTTTGAAATTCCTTAAAAGTTTAATATCCGTAACCGATATTATCCGAAACTAACGGATAATCCGAAATAATTTCATATCCTTATCCGTATCCGTATCCGGTATAATAATCATTCCTACATCCGTATCCAATCCGTATCCGAAATGTCATATCCATAACATCCCTAGTTCCAGTTCATAAATGTGGCTCTAAGAGAGATGTTACCACATATCGCCCAATCTCTTTGTTGTCTGGACTATCCAAGCTTTCTGAAAGACTGGTCCACAATGAGATCTACCCTATTCTGCATAGCGTTTTAATAAAAGAGCAACACGGGTTCGTTCAAGGTAGGTCCTGTGTAAGCAATCTTCTTGTTTTTACAAAACAACTATTTGAAGGCATTGACAATAGACAGCAAATTGATGTGGTCTATACTGACTTCCAAAAATAAAATAAAAATATCAGCCATCTTTCCGACTGCTTAGAATTTCAGGAGGACCTGGACCGTTTTCTGGACTACTGCTCTGTTAACAAACTCTCCCTAAGTATATCTAAGTGCCATAGCATTACGTTTACAAAGAAGAAAAATGACCAGATTCAATTATTCTTTTAGAAACACGCCACTGAGCAAAGTTCATTCTCTTCGCGATCTAGGCATACAGTTAGACTCAAAGCTTCACCTTGATGCTCATATAGAAAACATTGTCAATAAGGCATTTAAAATGTTTGGGTTTGTGATGCGAGCATCAAGGGAATTCCGTCGTCCCTCCACCTACTTATACTTATATAAATCAATAATACGACCACAAGTGGAATACGCAGTACCTATTTGGAACCCTTACTATAAAAAGTATATTGACATTATTGAATTGGTCCAACGCAAATTTCTACGTGCAATGCACTATAGATGCTTTAAAAAGAAAATTTCTTATCAATTATTACTACAAAAATACGACCTTATTACTCTAGAATCCAGACGCACCCTACTTGAGATGATGACCCTTTTTAGTATATGTCGTAATAAAGTCGATTGTACCGATCTAGTGAACAGTTTGTGCTACCTGATCCCTCGTACCGTACGTGGTCGACAAGTTCGCTCGAGACATTTGTTCGCAACTACTTTTTGTAGAACCAACTCAGGCGTGCGTTCGCCGCTGCATCGATTAGTTGACACCTACAATAGGCAATTTGGCTCAAGTGATATTATGTTTCTCAGTAAGGCTATATTTAAAAAAAAGATATTGTTACTATGTTAAGTGATCAGAACCCTAATAGTTAAGTAATGTTTAGTTTTATTCTGTTTTTATTTTTCATTTGTATCGTTCTTTCGAACAACTAGAAGTTATGTTTATTAATATGTGGATAACGTTGTGAGTAGTGTATTTGTTACCTCTATTATTAAGTTCTAGCCTATGTCTACTTTTAGTACACTGCTGTTTGTTGTCCCTAAGTAAATAAATAAATAAGTCAATAATCAATAATACTTTTTATTTTAGATTTTTCAATTTTATTGTTTTTCAGAATAACTCTCTTAATAACCCTCTTCAAAAAATACAGAATCATCCATTGCGATTTATCGCGCGTCATGTCGCTGTGTGCGTGAATACAATGATCAGTGACGACACTGTACGACGCTCTGCCCACATTTCTACGAAACGAACGCGGCACTAAGTTGAACTAAAAAGGCGGTCGTTGCTATGGTTACGCGCAGCAACCGCACGTCATACCGCACTTCGATTGAGACGCGAAAATCTGTTACTGCGCATTCAAGGTTAAACCAACGTGCAGCGGCCCGCGATTTGTACAGGTTGTTGTAGCTACAGCAACTTATAGCAAATAATTTAACCTTAGATGTAGTTTGAATTTGAAAATCACAATGTACCTACGCTAAATAATAACTCATTTTTAAGCATCATTACAACGCGAAAATCTTCATCATCTGCCGAGCCTATTCCCAACTATGTTAGGGTCGGCTTTCAGTCTAACGGTATGCAGCTTATTACATGGAGTGCCAATGAATCACGTAGGGCGACTGCGTATCAGACCTCAGCAAACCAGTTAGTTGATAACACAATACCCACTTGTTAGACTAATTGTCAGACTTTCTGGCGTTTGACTACCCGTAGGTACCAATGACCATACGGCAGGGCCGTAAGGTCCCTAACGCCTGTCCGAGAGCTACAAATCAATCGGAACCAAAGGCTTTAATTAAGTGCTTACCAAAACACGGGATTTCAATGATGTCCTAGATAAATTTACAAAGTACTTACATCAATATGAATTTAAAAAATAACACAGTGGTACTTGCTCAGTCACGAACCTGCGACCTCATGCATGAGAGGAGCACGCCTTAACCACTGGGCTAATACGATAAATAACTAATAATAGTAGGTAGTAGATACTACTGCGCCAACAAAAAGTTCACGTTGACGTCGTTAGTTACCTATCAGCTGATGAATAAAATGATAGGCGGAGATAAATAAACCTTACATAGCACGTAAGCAGTTCCTGTTGCACAACTGTGATCGCGAGCGCAAGCGCGGAATTTAGGTAGGCACCTAATAATAATAATGTAAGCACCCGGCGCAGTCGGCGCTCTCTGTAGGTAAATTCAGCCCCAAGGACGGTTTTCGTTTTTATTTGTAGAAATCTTAAATCAACGAATTTATTGATTTAAGATTTTCCTTCCTACTTTATAACGGGCTGAGGACCGATCATAATACCTCAAGATAATTTGTGTTTTTTAAGTAGGTGTGGTAGGTTTTTAGTATGTAGTAGGTAACCCATGTGTTAGGGATTTTAAGTGATTTTTTTGTCTGATAGGTATTTTTGGCGTAGTTAAAAATTTTAAATCAACTTATTTACACTAATCAAGTTGAATTAGCTAACATCGTATTTACAAATTATTGTCTACTAGCTTTTGCCCGCGGCTTCGCCCGCGTAGATGTCGAAAATTATCGCAAGAGGACTTATTACCGCGGTAAGAATGTATTAATCCATGTTATACATACACAAAATTACGCCTTTTTCCCATGGGGGTAGGCAGAAACTACGGAACGCCACCTGCTACGGTCCTTACATATCATGAGTGTTTGATGTACAGACGCCACCAGGTCAAGCTACCCCAATCTGTCAAATTTTACCAATCGAAAATTAACCTTCCACTAATGTGATATAAGGTTGAAAATCTATTAAAGAAATTTGACAGATTGGGGTAAGTTGATGTGTTGGCGTCTGTACTTAAAATAAAACTAATAGTATTCAGAGTAAGAAGACTGCGACATAGGACTGGATTGAATTGAATATAAGTCTTCCTGGTTTTTCTTAACGCTCCTATTCTATCTACACAGACAATTATTTACCAGACACCAAATCGAACATACTTATAGGAATGGTACCTTGGCCAGTGTCTTCACCCGTAAAGCTGTCGGAAAATATCACCCGGGAACGTACTACCGGGATAAAGTATCCTATATCGTAAGTATCCAAGATAACCAAAAATCCAAATCCATCCAAAAATCTAAGCCATATTTCACGGTCTCTTACTTGGAATAATACAATTAGGTTTATTTTGAGTACTTCGAACACACATGATATTCGCATTTACTATGAAGCCAAAGTAATATGAATTACAATCCTACTAATCCTGCAATACCCGACCGCTACCAAGCGAGATGGCCGGACGTGGAACGGCCCGCTAGCCGCTCTGCGGCTATTTTATTATAATCTCTGATATCTTCTCAAATATTAATTTTAATGATATGCTGTAAAGGGCAATTTTGATCTACATGAAATGCACAATTTATTTAAGGTACTTAATTGGATAAGGAGTAATGCTGTATTGCTTAAAATCGCATTCATAAATAAGCCATTATTTCTCGTAAAAAGTAAAGGATAAAAATGGTTATTATGGGTTATCCCTAAGAGTTAGAGATATACCACCGCGGACTTTATTGTAGAACTTTTTAAGGTGTACAATACTGTAGTACATTATTTTGAGCTATTTCGAAGGGTTCAGCCAGCGTTCGCAATGTAAGCGCAAAAAAATGTGTTTATTTATGACATCACATTAGAAACCTCTAAAATAATCAGTGTTTCTTTACTATATTATGGATGTTATATACATATAAACCTTCCTGTTGAATCACTCTATCTATTAAAAAAACCCGCATCAAAATCCGTTGCGTAGTTTTAAAGATATAAGCATACATAGGGACAGACAGACAGCGAAGTGACTTTATTTTATAATATGTAAAGATGTACTAATAAATCAAATACCTACTTATGTTACCTGGAGATATTGTTCAAAGTTTTCACCGTCACACTCCAGGCGCAGTCTAGCATGACGTTGCTGATTTTCCTTCAGCTTACGTAACACAAACACATTCGTTTTTATTGTGTCGAAAGCACTGATCACTTTTGCACGTAGTTGGGTAACAACACTGGTGATTTCGTCTGTGTACACAAATCTTTTAACGTCTCCCCACAGATAAGCACAGCACCCCTAGCCAAGTTGATAATCTACAATCGTTAACGGTAGTCGCTCAACGTTAAGTCACGTGGTTAGAACAAACGAACAGAAAATTCGTAGCCAAATTCACATCGTTCAAAATGATAGAATGATTTTTTATCGTTTCTACAATGTTCAACGCTACATCCTTTGTTATAAGGTGTCGTTTTTCTAAAGACATTGTAGAACGAGCGGCCGACTCAGGCGCTTCAACATGGCTACCAACTTATCGTTTTCTACAATTGCTGACACTGAGGCGTTACCGATTGTAGAACGGTAAACGTTTGTGACTTGGCTAGGGGGGCAGGACAGATGGTGTTCCAGCAACAAAATGTAACTCGCGCGACGTTATCAACTTGGTGGAGATCCTGTACCTTGCGTAATGAAAAGGATGCTGCATTTCTTTGTGCAGTAGCCGCCACACCGTGGAATGGTGCACTCCAAACCATCGAATAGCCTCCCGCGTGCTTGCCCGTGGCTCTCGCCGGAAGAATTCGAGGATATCTTCCTGCAAGGCGACAGGCAGGCCTATGTTGCCGCGACCTTCAGCATGCTGGGGTACGTCGAACTGCCGATAATCGCGCAGTCTCTGCGTAGCAGCCAGCATTACCCTGTGTGAGGGACGTTGCCGATTGGGGAATAACTCCGCAAACATTTCGATGGCTCGAGATACATTGTCTCCACTGATGGCATACAAGCGGACCATCTCAACCAACTCTACATTGGAATATTGGTCCGTCATTTTTACAACTAGGTAGTATGTACCTACCGCGACCGTTAATCGAAGGCGCACTTGAGGGGCGGAATTTGCAACCGTATGCACTCGCCGGCGCCATCAATCACACTAATAAAATTGACCCGATTTATGTGCTTGCGATCGATGGCCGCGGGGGCGGGGCTAGGGGGAAGGGGAGCGCGGCTTTGGATCTATGAAAGAAATATCGGTTGCGTTTGTTTGTGTGTGTGAAAGCAGTTTAAGGAAACGTACAGACTGGCTGCGTTTTAAAAAAGGGAGTTTACACTTACCGATTTCCGTAAATAAGAATAAAATGAAAAAACACCTGCCCATTTTATTGTTGATTCGGGTCGAGAATCACTAACATAATTACCTCCTGAAATGTTTTGCAGATCCAAAACTGCACCTTGTATTGGCTAAAGCTGGATTTTGTATTAACTTTAAAAAATGTTCATGTATAAAGTCAAAAATTTAATATCTGGGTTTAGGAATACCTCTGGAGAAATTAAACCTAATCCCCATAAGATTGAAGCTCTAAAAAATACCCCTCTTCCAAGCACTGCTGCTCAGTACCAACAGTTTATGGGCCTAGCCACATATTTTCAATGTAACCTATATGGGCGTAAATTTACGGTTTTTATTGACTGTAACGCCTTAAAAGCCTCGTACATAGGACGTGAGCATTTTGCAGTCATATAACTTTGATATAATCTGTAAAGAGGAAAAAAATATGGCACATGTAGACTTCTTTTACTCATAAGCCAGCTAAAATTGTAAATTTGTCTGAACTAGAGAGAATTTGGTTATCTGTAGATAACGTGATTCAGAAATATGAGACATTACTTCCAAATTTCGCTCAAATAACCTGCCGTCTGAAATATCACGCACATTATCGATATCAGACAGGGCATAGGTACTTTATCGTAAAATCGAATGTAATAAAACCACTAAATGGTTACCAATATTGCCACACTCTTTACCCTGGCCAATGATTAATCGTGCATACAGTGAAATAACAACCAAGGTGTTGGTTATGAAAAAATGCTCGATAAATTATACGATCTTTATTGGTTTCAAAATATGTCAAAACTTGTTAAAACCTTTGTAGATTCGTGCGTCGCCGTTCCATGGCATATTATTCAATTAGATTAAACTGGCAAACTCATAGGAAAATGCGTGTTAAAAAGCGAGCGCAAGGAGTATTTTTCCGTGATTATGGATGGCTTTACAAAATTCGTTTTGTTAGAACAGACCTTAACACTAAATGCATCCGATACTATTAAATGACAAAAAAAAAACGCAGAGAACTCGTTTGGCGCTCCTGAAAGAATAGTTGCAGATCGTGGTAGGTCATATGACAATAGTGAATTTAATAATTTTTGCAAACATAATCGTATCGATTTACATTTAATATCCACTGGTTCGCCTGGCCACTGGCCAGGGCCTCAAGTCTGCTATTTTTTATTAATTCGTCATTCCAACACAATCCCATTGTCATTTTGCTAAAAGTTCGTAATCTGCTAATTCATAATGGTGGATCATTGGTCGGTCAGTGGTCTCGTAATAGAATCGTGGTACAATGACATTGTCGTATTGCCATTATTATAAAACCCGTTAGTAGAAATGATTTTCTAAAAACTACTACTAAATTTGAACATTTAATTATGCCAGATTTCATTTATATATATACTAGCTTTTGCCCGCGGCTTCGCCCGCGTAGATGTCGGAAATAATCGCAAGAGGACGTATTACCGCGGTAAGAATGTATTAATCCATGTAGGGTAGGCAGAAACTACGGAACGCCACCTGCTACGATCCTTACATATCTTGTGTGTTTGATGTACTTAAAATAACAAATAGTGTAAAATAAAATAATAGTATTCAGAGTAAGAAGACTGCGACATAGGGCTGGATTGAATTGAATATAAGTCTTCCTGGTTTTTTTAACGCTCCTGTTCTACCTATATAGGTAACTGAGTGTTTATATAAACACTCAGTTATTTACCAGACACCAAATTAAACATAGTTATAAGAATAGTATCTACTTTGGCCAGTGGCTTTGCCCGTATAGCTGTCGGAGAATATCACCCGGGAAACTACTACCGGGATAAAATATCTATGGTATGCTATATATGGTAAGTAACCAAAAACCAGGATAACCAAAAATCCAAATCCATCCAAAAATCTAAACATCTAAGCCATATTTCGCGGTCTCTTACTTGGAATAATACAATTAGCTTTATTTTGAGTACTTCGAACACACATGATGATATGCATTACTATGAAGCCCAAGTAATATGAATTACAATCCTACTAATCCTGCACTACCCGACCGCTACCAAGCGAGATGGCCGGACGCGGAACGGCCCGCTAGCCGCTCCGCGGCTATTTTATTATAATCTCTGATATCTTCTAAAATATTCATTCTCATAAAAATTAAAGGATAAAAAATGGTTATTGTGGGTTATCCCTAAGAGATATACATATACCATCGCGGACTTTCTTGTAGAACTTTGTAAGGTGTACAATACTGTAGTACATTATTTTGATCTATTTCGTAGGGTTCAGCCAGCGTTCGCAATGTAAGCGCAAAAAAATGAGTTTATTTATGACATCACAGTAGAAACCTCTAAAATGATCAGAGTTTCTTTACTATATTATGCATGTTATATACATATAAACCTTCCTGTTGAATCACTCTATCTATTAAAAAAAACCCGCATCAAAATCCGTTGCGTAGTTTTAAAGATATAATCATACATAGGGACAGACAGACAGCGAAGTGACTTTATTTTATAATATGTATGTAAGAAAGATAAGATAAGATAAGAAGAAGAAGATAAGAAAGAATAAATAAATAAATAAATAAATATCTTAGGACAACCAACACACCGTTATCTGATCCCAAACTAGGCAGAGCCTGTACTATGGTAACCAGACAACTGATAAATATACTTATATATTTCTAAATACATACATATTATAGATAAATTACACCCAGACACAGAACAAATGATTGTGCTCATCACACAAACATTTTTCCTGGGTGGGAATCGAACCCACGACCTCAGTCTTTGCAGTCAGGGTCACTAACCACTAGACTAGCAGGCCAGTCAAAAATATAGAATAAGAAAGAAAGAATGAGAAAAAGATGATAATGATAATGATGCTCGGTTCAACACCGACAGTTGAAAATGCGATCTTATTACGTCCGTGGGAACGTGAGTTTCACCATAATTAACGTAGTTTTAATTTCTGGGATAAATAATTGCCAGTATAGGAAATAACAGAAATCGATTCTGTAAACGATTCTGAACAATTTATTATCGTAATGTTCATTTATTGTGTTATACACACTATTTAAACCTACTTCTACTATCCTTCACCAGTTTTTATTTATTTGTTGGTATATTGGCATAGCTAGCTGACATATGGCAAATACATAATCAGTCTATAACGTTCCCACTGCTGGGATCGAAGCCTCCTTTCTGAGAGAGAATGCGCCGTAATCTACCACGCGGGCCCAGTGCGGATTGGTAGATGTCTGATGTCTTCGATTTTTTAATTCTAAGACATGCCGGTTTCCTCACGATGTTTTTCTTTACCGGTGCGAGAGCAATGTTGATGAAATTATTTATACAAAGTAAAGCGCGTCCCTGGGTTCGAACCCGCTACCTATAACTCGTAAGTCGGGGCCATTACCACTGGGCCACCACTGCTCTTGCAGATATGGTAAACTAGCTTTTGCCAGCGGCTTCGCCCGCGTGGAGGTCGGAAATTATCCCGCGGGAACATACTACCGGGATAAAAAGTAGCCTATGTCCTTTCTCAGGCTCTAAACTATCTGTGTACCAAATTTCATTTAAATCGGTTCAGTAGTTTTAGCAGGAAAGCGAGACAGACAGACAGACAGACAGACAGACCGACAGACAGACAGACAGAGTTACTTTCGCATTTATAATATTAGTGTGGATGGATAGTGTGGATGTGGATATTAGTGTGGATGTGGATAGTGTGGATAGTGTGGATAGTGTGGATTTACACATTATTTGTTAGTGTTTTAAACAATCTGAAGTATTAAGAAGTTCGTAAATAGCAAAAACATTGCATTTACATGTGTAACGCGGATAAATGTGAAAATAGACAACTCAATAATATTTTATCTGTTTAGCTGTCAAAGTCAAATGTGGCATTACTGCTTACTGACGTTAATCTGTTTTTATTTCTAGCGGCCGGTGTTTTGTGTGTTAATTATTTATTCAGTTTTCTCCAAGGAACTTAAATCCAACCTGGAATGCGCACAGGCTGCGAATACGCGGTCCGAGCGAGATAGCTTCGCGAGAGCCATCTGTCCCTTTCATTAGGGTGACCAAGCAATATGATGTAGGTAGATACGAATATAACAGGATAAAATATATTAACCTATAATTTGTTTTTTTTTTTTATAGTTACGTTTTAAAGATGGATTAAAGTAAAACGCAGTAAACATAAACGCGATGCAACGCATAAACTCTGCTGTCGAGTATTATTGTATAACTTGGAATATCTGGCACGCTGGGCAAATAACCATTTTGTTTAGTATTAATTGTCGTAAAAATCTAACAGACGTCGTTTTTAAGAAAAATGGTTGGGACACTTTTTATTGGTCAAATGCGTCAATGGAATTTACCCGTAAATAATCTTATAATTTCGTTCGTTATGGGCACCCTACTTCAATAGTCCGGGAGCCAGGTGCAAATTTGGTTAATTATTTCCTCTCGAGAGATAATTCGTGAGACACATCAGAGTAAAGAATTATAAAGCCTCGTGAACGTCAGCTGGCGCTCGGTTGGAGGGATGAGCGGTTGTAGCCTCCCAAACACGAAGAAAAAAAAATACATTCACTCATTTCCTCTCAGCTAAAAATTTGTCAAATTGTAGCGAATCTAATATCTCAACGAAAAAAAATAATCAGCTGGTTACAACATGGTGTATTGTACGTCTGCTGGTGTCTCGAACATGATTTTTTTTTTCAGTGATTTCCTCTCAAACAAAAATTTACCTGATGATAGCTTATATGTTACGGTGGATAAATATATAGGTCAGCTGGCTGTATCTTGGTGGAAAAACCGTCAGCTGATACTTTGAAAGTTATTACATAGGAGTTAGGCAGAAGCATCTACTCATTTCCTCTCAGCTAAAAATTTGTCAAATTGTAGCTCATCTAATATCACAACGAAAAAAAAAAATCAGCTGGTTACAAAATAGTGTATTGTACGTCAGCTGGTGTCACGAACATAAAATTTTATTTATATTTTTAGTGATTTCCTCTCAAACAAAAATTATTTTTAACTAAAAATTTAAATACTAAGCTAATTGATTATTTAATTTTTTAAATATATCTAAAATGATTTGATTACATACTTTTTCGTTTCAAAAATATTGATATGGAATATTTATTTCAACTCAACTCTCATATTGAAGCGCTATGTCGAATAATTAAAGATACGTCATTCCCTCCCAAATGAAAATTTGTGAGCTGATTGTTAATATACTGATGCGATAAATAAAAAAAATCAGCTAACAATAAGTCGAGGGAAACCTAGTCGGCTGATGCATTTAAATTGGCAGTAGATGCTTCTGCCTAACTCCTATGTAATAACTTTCAAAGTATCAGCTGACGGTTTTTCCACCAAGATACAGCCAGCTGACCTATATATTTATCCACCGTAACATATAAGCTATCATCAGGTAAATTTTTGTTTGAGAGGAAATCACTAAAAATATAAATAAATTTTTCATGTTCGTAACACCAGCTGACGTACAATATGCTTCTGCCTAACTCGTATGTAATAACTTTCTAAGTATCAGCTGACGGTTTTTCCACCAAGATATAGCCAGCTGACCTATATATTTATCCACCGTAACATATAAGCTATCATCAGGTAAATTTTTGATGATGATTGATTGATTCGATTTTTTTTTTGATTTTTTGGTTGATTTTTGTTTGAGAGGAAATCACTGAAAAAAGAAATCATGGTCGAGACACCAGCTGACGTACAATACACCATGTTGTAACCAGCTGATTATTTTTTTTTCGTTGAGATATTAGATTAGCTACAATTTGACAAATTTTTAGCTGAGAGGAAATGAGTGAATGTATTTTTTTTTCTTCGTGTTTGGGAGGCTACAACCGCTCATCCCCCCAACCGAGCGCCAGCTGACGTTCACGAAGCTTTATAATTCTTTACTCTGATGCGTTTTACTAACTACCGCTTGAGAGGAAATTGGTCAAGAAAATCTGTTGCTGGCTCCCGGACTACAAGAAAGGGACACAGGGCTCTCGCAACGCTTTCTCTCTCGGACCGAATTTCTCTCTGGCCAAGTGATTGTCTGTAATAGAACTTAGTACCATATACATAAGGTTTATTTTTATAATGGTGTCAAATTGACAATGCACATTCCAGGGGTCGGGTATAAGTTCCTTGGTTTTCTCACCTTAATTTCTGCCGATACGCTATCGTTTCGACGCGGTCTGGCCATAAGGGGAATGAGTTCTTCAATTAACCCCCTTACTGAGTCCTTTCCAAGGCGAAACGTTTTATAAATTGCGCTTCGGAAATATCAATAAAGGGGTTTGTATTCATTCTCGTCAAGCGACGGGCTCGACGACTTCTTTTGCATTCTGCCCATCTTCTTTCTTAAGCATCCACTGCGTTGGCTAGCTCGAGAATATTTGCTCGTAGTGAATACATTTCTCCGTTCAATATTCCACAAACACGATAGCTAGCAAACACTTTTTGACAACCGAGCTATTACAATACAAGCAATGACTGCACAATGACGGTCCAATGGTAGGTCACTGATCAAAGGAACTGTCAAAATTTGAGCAGATTACCGCATAAGTCAGTCATTCATTTGTCATTATGTACGAGATTACCATTCTAAGCCATTTCTTTCAATGGAGTGTCAGTGGTTGACCATTGGAAAGTCATAATGACGCCATTATATTAGTAGATTACTAAACTTGTCAAAATCAACAATTATGAAATCAATGATAGACCATTCTGACACTATTGTAATAGCAGACTTGAGGCCCAGGTCGAGCGTTCGGACCCCGTGTGAGGGTGAACCTCATGTAAGATTGAACGTGAAAGATGTAAAAGATGCGTTAAATAGTATGAAACGAGGCAGGTCACCTGGGCACGATGGTTTGAGTGTTGAGCATTTAAGGTCCGCTGGTGTACACCTACCTAGGTGACTCACCTTATTATTTAATTTTTGTGTGGGTCACTCTTACCTGCCTGACGACCTCGTAAAAACTGTCGTAGTTCCCATCGTTAAAAATAAGACAGGTGACTCATCCGACAAAAACAATTATAGGCCTATTTCACTGGGTACAGTCATTGGCAAAGTGCTGGACAGCCTGCTTGAGAGACAGTTGAAGATGCATATAAAACTAAGCGACGCGCAGTTTGGTTTTAGAACCGGTTTGTCGACAGAAAGTGCAATCCTGTGTCTCAAGCAGACTGTGCAGTACTACACGGACAGGAAGACACCTGTATATGGTTGTTTTCTGGACCTATCCAGGGCTTTTGACCTAGTGAATTATGACATTATGTGGCAAAAAATGTCGGATGAAACAGACCTTCCACCTGAGGTGATAAATATATTTAAATGTTGGTACGATAGTCAGATTAACTGTGTTAGGTGGGCAGATGCACATTCGGAGCAGTATGGGCTAGACTGTGGAGTGAGGCAGGGGGGGTTGACTTCACCCACTCTGTTCAACCTGTACATAGACGGGCTGGTCGGTGAGCTGAGTAGCACTATGGTTGGTTGTTCTGTGGATGGTAGAATGATCAACAACATTAGCTATGCTGATGACATGGTGCTGCTCAGCCCATCAATCTGTGGACTGAGGAAGTTGTTGGCCATGTGTGAGAGCTATGCGGAGGCTCATGGCTTGAGGTATAATGCTACTAAGAGTGAGGTGGTAGTTTTCAAAGTACCTAATAATACACCCACGAATATACCACCCGTGACGTTACAAGGAACACCGTTAAAAATCGTCACCCAATTTAAATACCTCGGTCATGTGGTCACGGATTCTCTCACAGATGACCAGGATATAGATAGGGAGCGCGGGGCGTTGGCAGCCCGATGCAATATGCTTGCCCGCAGGTTTGCGTGGTGCTCTGACGACGTAAAATTGACGCTCTTCAGAGCCTACTGCCAGTCATTTTACTCGTGCAGCTTGTGGGTTGGGTATACGCAGAAGGCTTACAACGCTCTGCGCGTGCAGTATAATAATGCATTCAAGGGCGGATCCAGCTTTGGTGCCAGGGGGGGGGTCACATAGTCGTGGTCAAGTCACAAGAAGTTATAATTTATTTTTTATAATCACACATAAAAGTAAAAAGTAGGTATTTTATTAATATATCTATAGTTTGGCAAAAACGGGTAGAAACGGCGGGTTTGGGAGTTCGCCACTATTCTTTTCGATGCGTTCGTTCCCGAATAATGCGTTTGCCATCATACAAAATATTAATCTATAAAATACAAATAAATAAAATTGGAGTGTCTGTTTGTAATATTAAGATACCCACTTTTTACAAGGTGTATTTGGATGTATACACGGCACATATACGAAAACAACATTTTTTACAATTTTTGTCTGTCTGTCTGTTTGTTCCGGCTCATCTCTGAAATGGCTGGACCGATTTTGACGGGACTTTCAATGGCAGATAGCTGATGTAAAAAGGAGTAACTAAGGCTACTTTTATTTTAGAAAAATACCTGCGTTAATTTCCGACATCCACGCGGGCGAAGCCGCGGGCAAAAGCTAGTTTATAATGAATTGATTAAATATTGAAGGTATTTATAGTCTAGTCAACAAGTTCAAAAACGTGAAAAGTAGAGACAAAGGTCCTAAAAATATGAGCTATGGCTTATTCGATTCGGAATCACCTCTAGAAAAATGTTCTTTGAAGGATTTTGGTGCAGGAAATAATTGCAATTGTTATTAACAAAATAAGATGAAAAAAAATAATTGAATTGAATTGCTTAAAATTTAATATTTTTCGAGTTATTACTCGAAAAATATTAAATTTTAAGCAATTTTGAAAAAAGCTCGTTAAAGAGGAAGAAATTTCCAATAAAAAAGTCTCAACTACCGGAACTCTATCTTGATTATTTATAATTTTAATTTGACGTTGAAAATTGGGCTCCGCGCGGCTGTTACGGCATGCGCGCGCCGCCGCTAAGGGGGCGTCCATTAATCACGTGATTTTTTTTTGGCATTTTAACCCCCTCCCCCCCTCCCCCTTGATGGTGATGTTTAAGACTACCCCCACCCATATCATGTGTATTTTTAGTACCTACAAAGTATCTTATTTTTTTTAAATATTTTACACTACTGGAAAAAAATAAGGGATCAAAAATAAAATTCGAATATTTTGGGCAATTTTCAACAGGCCGTAACTTCGAGAGAAATGGTCGTAAAAGAAATAAAAAAAAAATTGTAGCTCCAAGTGTCTAGTTTTTGGATTAGAACTTTAAAATTTTGTTGAGACAGCGGATTTTGATTAATCTTACAAAAAACAGCAACAAAAATAAATATATTTTTTTGAGTTCTTTGTTTTGATCTACGGGCGTGGAAAATTTTTTCTTTGCTTAACCACTATATGAATCGGATACATCGTTCATTTAGCTTTAATTTCTTTTTTTTTGGAACCATGATACCGAGATATCTGTCTTCAAATGGAAAAAGATCCTTTTTTATTTGATTATCGATATGTCAGCAACCAATGATCGCACAGAAAGTTAAAAGTTGGTTTCAAGAACTTCAATGAATTCCCTTTAACTACGAGTCATTGATTTTTCGAAGAAAAAAAAATTTCTTCCTTTTGTCGCATGAATTCGAAAATGCAACAAAAAAAGGGCTTTTTGTGGTGTTTTGGAAAATGAAGCGCTGTATCGAAAATATTGAGGAAACCAATAATATTAAGTGTGCCTTTTACAGTTCAATATGTTCACAAAAACCCTACAAAGGGCCAAATTAATCCAGCCAGCCGTTTTTTCGTGTCACTCGATCGAATTTTTGAAAAAATTAAAGGATCACGTTTTCTGCTCTGGAAATAATCTTTAAAAAATGAGAATTAAAGAAATCTGAGCTTTTCCACATTTTTATGTCTGCAGACAGTGCTCAAATTAAAAAAAAGATTGTATTGGTTCGTCTGTCGGTATCTGGCATAAGCTCGAGATACGACGGATTGACTTACACCAATCTGGATGGCAACTGCATGTTGACGGTAACCTTCATCAATAAGAATCACTAACCGAGCAACTTCCACGTCCTATAAATGTCGTCTAACCATGATTAAAAATTTAAAAAAAAAATAGTTTTTAGCTTTGACGAAAAATTAAAAAAAAATGCTAAGCGATTAGTTTTGAAAAAAAAAAACTGTTCAATTAAGCAATTTGCTAAGGATTCACGAAAAGTATAGAAAAACAATCTCCGAAATTCAATTAGGGGTGTTAACTTTATTTTTAATTTAATTAACGGGAGATCAGTAGAATCACGGAGTACAGCGGCGGATACGCGTTAAAAATGATTGGGCTTTGGTCTCTTAAATTTCCTCAAAATATTTTTCTTTTCTCATTTTTTGAAGATTATGAGCTATTCAGAGCAGATAACGTGATCCTTTAATTTTTTGAAAAATTCGATCGAGTGAAACAAAAAAACGGCTGGCTGGATTAATTTGGCTCTTTGTACGGTTTAGTGGACATATTGAACTGTAAAATTTGACATTATTGGTTTCCTTAATGTTTTCGATACAGCACTTGATTTTCCAAAACATCACTAAAAGCCCTTTTTTTGTTGCATTTTCGAATTCATGCGACAAAAGGAAGAAATTTTTTTTTTCTTCGAAAAATCAATGACTCGTAGTTAAAGGGAATTCATTGAAGTTCTTGAAACCAACTTGTAACTTTCTGTGCGATCATTGGTTGCTGACATATCGATAAATAATCAAATAAAAAAGCATCCTTTTCCATTTGAAGAGAGATATCTCGGCGAAAAGTGGACGTATCAAGGGTCCTAAAAAAAAATCAAAGCTAAATGAACGAAGTATTTGATTCATATAGTGGATAAGCAAAAAAAAATTTTTTTTTTTTTGTTTTTTTTTTCTAAGATTACTAAACAACCGCTGACTCAATAAAATTTTAAAGTTCTAATCCAAAAACTAGACACTTGGAGCTACAATTTTCTTTTTTTAATTTCTTTTACGACCATTTCTCTTGAAGTTACGGCCTGTTGAAAATTCCCCAAAAATTTGGAATTTAATTTTTGATCCCTTAATTTTTTCTAGTAGTGTAAAAGTTCACTACAAGCCGCTTTCGATTTTATATGCATTTGACGAAAAAATAAATACACGTAACGCCGCTCTTCGGCTCAGTATCGCGCGTTTGCCGAAAAAATAAATACACGTGATATATTACTACACCCCCCTCCCCCTTGTTATATTTCGTGATTTTTTATGGACCCCTTCCCCCCTTCGAGCCTCACGTGATTAATGGACAGCCCCTAAAGAGAGTTCAGCAATTAAATAAAAAGTTTTTGTAATATAAAATGTGATTTTTTTTTTTTTTTAATTTTATTATCTTCTTAACACTTGAAAGAATCGAGCCATGAAGAAAAAAAAGTTTAATCACAAATTTTCAAAAAGTTATTCAATTGTTAACTAAAAATATTTTTCCCAATTTCCATTGGCATAGACAATGGGAAGGTATAAATAATTGGCCTATAAACTTCGTGGAGCCCTTTTGATATATGTACTTTATAAGATCCTGCTATAAATTTTCATAAAAGTTTTTTAGATTAAATTTTTAGAACATAATTAAAAAATATATATCCTTACTTAAAACCATTACCTATGCTGAACAATTTTAAATAGTGGTCCACGGTGGACCCAGCCCAGGGGGGGGGTCATGACCCCCATGACCCACCCCCTGGATCCGCCCTTGAATGCATTGCGGATATTGCTGGGGCTGCCTCGGTTTTGCAGTGCATTGGGCATGTTTGCGGATGCGCGGATAGATGACTTTCATGCCATTATGCGCAAACGGTGTGCATCGATGTTGCGGCGATTCAGGGGCAGCCCTAACAGTATATTAGCTACACTGGCGGACAAGGTTGATGCTCCATTTATCAGGCTCTGGGCTGGCAGGCACGTGCGTGCACATATTCACGTACCTAATTAATGTGTTATTATTTTATTTTATTTTATTAAATTTGTGTTTACTAACATAGACTAAGTTCTTACTAACACTATGGATCCCTGGTCTGAAATAAAATGTTGAATTTGAATTTATAACGACCTTAAAAAGTATGCTCACTATACCGGATGACATTTTTTACCGTCTCGACCTTCATATGGTGTGTTGTGTAACTAGAATAGGAGGCAATAAGGCCTTCGTATTCATCGCAGGTGACTAAAGGAGCGCGGGACGCGGGCGGACGGGGATGCGTGTGCGGCTCGTGCACCTGCGAAAGGTCTATGAGGTCGCCTATCGGTCGGCTTCAAAGGGTAGGACCGCGCTACGAAATCATAGATACATGCCGCGCAATGAGTAGGGTGCGTATGATTTGAGTTTCGATAAATTTTAAATGTTTTTTTTTCCAAATTTCTGTTTTTGTTGTTCTAGTATGAAAATATTACTTTATATGTGTAGTATTTATTGCTAGATCAATTTTATTACATGTTATTCAAAAATAAAAATAATAAAAATTTCTATGCCAAAGGTTTTCTACTCCATTCACCTATTACACCCATTTTTTTTCAAGACGGTAAAAAATGTCACCCGGTATATTCGGAAAGCTTATGGAGTAGCAGGGCTCACGCCCTTGGAATTAATATTTGGTATTAAGGGTTCATTAGAGATATCAAGAGTTTCTACTAATCATCCTGATGAAGATAGTTTAAACCTCGAAGCCATTCGATCCAATTCTTCTGCTGGTATAATAAAAAGCTGGCCCATTAAGACACAGGTCGATTTACTGACAAATGCGTGCACTGATCCAAGTTCCACTTAATCTGACTAGTTCTCTCTGTAAAAGACTACTTCTGACACCAATCCACATGGTCTTCACATGATGTGACCAAGATTATGTCTGGACTTTAAAAGAGACTGTGACCTCTGAGTTTGTTTCGGCGTTTCTTCTCAGAGTAGTCAGATAGGAAACGCCGACCTCATCTACTCGTAGTTTAAAAAAATATGATTGATGTACGCTGCCAGGCTAGGCCTCCCAATACGATCTCAAGTGCGCACTGGAAGAGTTATAATCGTGGGGCTCTAGAGACAAGAAGTGGCTAGCGTACTGTCCGCCGTACGCGGAGCAGACAATACAAGTACAAGGTACAATATACCAACAAAAGCACTTACCTCATGGTTGAAGGACACTGCTCTGGTGCCAACCTGGAGATATGTATGTAAGTGAGTGTATGTGTATCGTGTCGTGACGTTATGAGTATTCTCCTGGCAACAATCCGCTTCCAATTAGGCTGGAGGAGGTCACAGCATGCGGTCTTCAAATCACTCATTCACAATAGCGTCACTTTGACTTGACCTTCAAACTATTTCAACCAAAGTACAAAGATACACCCGTTCTAGTTCTTCAAAAGGGGTTATTACACAAACAAACTCAGGATCATGACAAATTGTCCACAAACGGATCCATTTACAAGGATTAATTTCAACAAACGCGTCGCGGGGTTTCAACAGGCGACGGACCTATTTTAGCGGCAAATCGACAGAGCTGTCAAGTGTCAACGTCAAATTGTCAAGTCAGTTCTCACTCTGTTACACGCGCATTCCGTTAGGCGCACAGATAATAAACGGTACCGAACATCTACCCCCCCCCCGGACGGGCCTTCCCGTCCGCTAATCACTTGGCAATCCCGGCAAGGTTGCGTTTTATCAGTCCACCTGACGCGCCGCTGGAGGATGTGCAAATACTCCAAGCTCCAACGCTTGCAAAACTCTGAGCGAGCTGCTGCACCAACTGAAACCGCGATAGCCAATTTTGGCTCACACCGACAAAAGGATGCTCCGGCAGGGCGACAAGTGGCTGTCAAATCAAAAAATGGCCCGGGGTCAGGGCCTCCAAGACGTTCGGGTCCGAAGACAGCGGGCGCAATGGACGCGAGTTCAACACAGCTTCAATGCGGCAAAATACCGTAGCTAACTCCTTAAAGGTGAGAACGATGTCTCCCAACAATCTGCGCCAGAGTCCCTAACCGCCTTCACCACGGCCTCAAAATACCCCCCCAATGGGGGCAGGCTGGCGGGTCAAAACAATAACAAACAACAAAACAACCAAACAACAATAACAACCAAACAACAACAACAACAACAATTTAACCAAATGGCCCTCCTTAAGCAACAAAAGGGGGTGACGGACCCCATAAGGAAGGCTAGAGTGACTCAACCGTCAACAACCAAACAACAAAAGACCCGTATCGTCCAAAAAGGGGTTCAACTTAATAACGGCTCCCGACAATATCCAAAACTCTCGCTGCAGAATGGCCAACAGCGCATTGCAACCGGCATGCGAGTTCATAATGTGACGATCAGTCACCAACAATTCAACAACAAAAAACAACAATTCAACAATTTGTCGAGGGAGCCAAATCGACTCAACAAACTCAGGGTCCTTTGTTCCAACAACGAGCACCTTGAGCCCGGGCAAAGGACCCGACATCAAGACTGGCGATCGAGGCCAATCATCCTCGGAGTGAGTCGGCCAGTCTGGACCCCACCATAGGGGGTGAGCAATCAAGCGGGGTGCCATGCACCCACGTGAGGCCACGGCACCTGGGTTCAAATCTCCAGGCACGTGCCTCCAAATCAAAGGCGTTTCAAATTTTGAATCTGGGACACTCGGTACGCAACAAAGACCTCCAAAGAGTGGACGGACGTCTTCAACCAACACAAAACAATTTGACTGTCCGTCCAGGCGTAAGAAACCCGAATGTCCACAGTTCCACCCAAAGGGTGAGCAACGTGGTTCAATAAACGCACAAGACGCGCCGCCCCTGACAATTCAACTTAGGGGTGGTCAGTGCCGTCCGGAGGGGGGGGGGCACCTTGCTCTTGGCCAAGACCAGTGACAAATTCACCTGGCCTGTGCGCAGACGGTGCGCAGACAAACAACAGCTGCATAACCGTGCGAAGACGCATTACAAACAAGGGTAGCAGTGTAGCTCCCAGGGGGGAGGATAGCGCGGGGTAACACGACCTCGTTGACTGCGGGGAGTGCGGATACAAATTGGAGCCAATCATCCAATAGGGTTTCCCGAAGTGGCTCGTTCCAACCAAGTCCCGCAGTCCAAAGGCGCTGAAGAAAACATTTTAACCAAAACAATACACAAACAAAACAATTTTGCCCAAAACAATACAAACAAAACAACAAAACAATAGACAAAAGGCAACCCTGGACTCCCATGTCCATAATGACACGGACCACAACAGCGTCCCCCGTGGGCCCCCAGACCTGACCGATGCCATTGGCAACAAAACCGTGTCGATCTGAGGGGTACCTTAGCGGGGCAGGCGCCAATGTCCTAACAATGCCTGGGTGGCGACCGATCGCCGCACACCCAGGCTCCGCACCCAAGCTCAAGTCCCTCGCGACGAGGATGGAGGCCAAACTCCTCGTCCGCGCGGTGTCCCGAGCCACGCGCCATCGCTGGATGGGCATATCCCACCGGAGGCCTGAATGGCGGGGGGCGTGACTCCAACCGGGGACGTTCCGCCAAAGGAGGGGAGGGAAGGCGGTGCTGGTCTGGCCAGCGGTGCCTAGCAACAATTGCGTAATCGCCTTTACGCGGGGAGACCAAATGGCGGTCGCGCGGCTCCCGATCAACTTGCGCGGGGGGTGGAGTGCGGCGCTCAAAATTGCGGGCCTCTCCCCGGTTCTGAACCGGCGAGGCAGAAGCCCGGTGACCAACTCCATGGTACCCCCCCGTACGCGAACCTTCATCAGAGGCTGGTCTGCCAGCGTGGTTCGCGTTAGCGCACAAAATGTCCAAATGGGACCCCCTACAAATTCTACAAGGGCGGGGGTTGGGGCAGTCCCTATGGAAGTGAGCCCCCAAACAAGAGAAGCACATGCGGCGTGCATTGGCAATTCGGCGGCGGGCACTCACGTGCAACTTCAAAAAGGCCGCGCAAGTTGCCATGCCATGCCCCGTGTCCCTACAAAACTCACAACCAGGACGACTCTGGGTGCCAGCAAAACGAGCGGCGGGGCGACCATCAACAGGCCCGCGAGCCCTAATCCGTCCCTGGTCTCGTGGCCGGGAAGACGGCTGGCATGACTCCGTGGCAACGCCAGAGTTGTCCACAAACCGACACTCATCCTCCAAAAATTGGACGAGGTCATCAAATGGGGGGAGATGTGTGACACTATCCCCACCATACTTTTGCTCGAAACGAGCCCTCAAATCGGCAGGAAGCCGTTGCAGCACAACGTGCACCAAAAGGTAAGACCATTGGTCCACCGGCAAGTCCAATTGCCGCTGCCACCAACGGGTTCAACAGGTCAGTACGCAATGCTGACAAACTAGTAATGACCGGTAACCCCAAAATCAATCCAATATGAACGTCAGCCAAACAACGTTTATTTTGGTACCGCCGGGTGAGTAGTTCCACAGCGGTAGGGTAGGCTGAGTCAGTCAAAGACAGATGCTGCACCAAGGCTCGGGCCTCACCTTCCAGGACAGACAACAAATAGGCCAACTTTTGGGCGGGTCTGAGGTCCGAGCGTGCATCAACCAAACTTTCAAACAGGTTTTGGAAACTTAACCACTGGTCCAAGCGACCGTTAAAGTGTGGCAGTTCCAAAGTAGGCAGTCTACTCAATAGTGCGGGACCTGAAACAACCGAGGTCTCCGGTTTGACCTGGACAGGTGTCCGGCTCCCCAATATTTCCCGAGCACGTTGACCAATGACATCCCCCAGGTCCAAGATCTGGTCGTAGTCAGCAAGGACCTTGTCACGTGCTGCCTGATCCAGCACTTCCAGAGCCACATCACAAATGTACTCGTTGTAGCGGGTGAGCAGAGCATCAACGTTGCCGAGTCTCAAGTTCAACTGCTCGAACCGAGCAAGTGTGATCCCTTCGAGATCCTGGCGCTCAGCAGTCGCTGCAGCTGAAGTGAACCACCGTAGCTGTGTGGTCAATCCACTGATTGCCTCTCTCACCGCTTTGTGTGCCATTGCACAAACAATACAATTCAAATAAACCAAATAATCAAATAACAAAGTTCAAACAATCAATACAAAATAACTACAAGCAAACAATCAAACTACCAAACTGACTAATCAGCACCTCAAGAAATAACAAATACTGGCTCCAATTTAATGAACAAAAATAAAGTTTTATTTTAATTCAAACCAATATCAGCGTTCAACATTCAACTTCACAATTCAATTCAAATATTCAAATTCCAATCCAATTCAAAATGTTAAGTTCACAAACCACTTTGTTAATGGTACAACAATAATGAACCTTTTTTCCTATTTAAAACAATGGTAATACTCAAAAATGCCAATTTCAAATATTAATTTTCACAAACAACCATATTGATGGTACAAACTCAATATTTTAATGTCTTCCTGACATTCAATACAACACAGAGGTCAATTAACAACAACAAGAGGTTATAACATAGCTCAATCTAACCAACTCTGTTAGAATATGCAAACCTGGTTGACCCCGTCAATATGAGTTACTCAACTCAATAAATTCCAACAAATTATTTCAAATAACAATTAATTATAGTTATCAAATGTTTACAGCGTATTACTACTTCCCTTATAGAGACTGCCAAGTAATTAGCCTACTGTAAATTACCAATTTGGTGGTTATGTCTTATAACCACGCTCTGCTACCAAAATGTACGCTGCCAGGCTAGGCCTCCCAATACGATCTCAAGTGCGCAGTGGAAGAGTTATAATCGTGGGGCTCTAGAGACAAGAAGTGGCTAGCGTACTGTCCGCCGTACGCGGAGCAGACAATACAAGTACAAGGTACAATATACAAACAAAAGCACTTACCTCATGGTTAAAGGACACTGCTCTGGTGCCAACCTGGAGATATGTATGTAAGTGAGTGTATGTGTATCGTGTCGTGACGTTATGAGTATTCTCCTGGCAACAATCCGCTTCCAATTAGGCTGGAGGAGGTCACAGCATGCGGTCTTCAAATCACTCATTCACAATAGCGTCACTTTAACTTGACCTTCAAACTATTTCAACCAAAGTACAAAGATACACCCGTTCTAGTTCTTCAAAAGGGGTTATTACACAAACAAACTCAGGATCATGACAAATTGTCCACAAACGGATCCATTTACAAGGATTAATTTCAACAAACGCGTCGCGGGGTTTCAACAGGCGACGGACCTATTTTAGCGGCAAATCGACAGAGCTGTCAAGTGTCAACGTCAAATTGTCAAGTCAGTTCTCACTCTGTTACACGTTGGTTACCGTAGACAGAGTATTTCTATAGACGGATGTAATCTGTGTCATCGTAAGGGACAGAAAAAAAGTATATCCTATTGTTTAGGGTTACCAAGTGATGTAAATTTTACCCAATAATCTTCACAAAATATATATATATATTTTATCTGGTGGTTCTGGTGAGAAATAAAAAATCGATGTGACAGCAATGTTTTATTCTTGAACACACAAATCATTGTCCTTGAAAAAGCACTAACTTATTATGAATATTTCTAACTCGTGATTTTGGTTCAAAACTTTGTTTAGTACCATGGTGAATGCGAATTTCAAAATAATGCATTGCAACCGATTTAATGAGGAGTGTTCTGTGATTCCCTATAAAAGGCTGACTGTCAAAATGGTCATTGATAAATATATTAATATTGGTACGCGTGCATTCCTTGAAACAAGATAATACAAGTTTTAGCATCAAATTTTTCTCATTATAAAATGAAATACCTTTTTGTGAACGAGCTCGGAATATCTTTTCTGCTATTTCACAGACTCTATTCAAATCAGTCGAAGGATAGATAAGGCCTCCTTTGTCTCTCCTGGCAATGATTCCATGATATTTATCTGTGATCAAAGCCAAAAGACAATCCTCACATTTTATAACTTTTCTCAACTTACTTGCAATAAAACCGGCAATATATGTTATTATTTGTTTAGAATATATAGTAAGCCTATAAGGATCAGTTAAATAATCATGATCTATGCTGATTATAGGATCACAGTCTAAAAATTCATCCGTGTCAGTGATAGATCCAGAAGACAGTTTAGTATACTGATTAATTTTTTTTTCAAAGCGGATTTCACTAAATGTTAAAATTTTTATGTCCTCGAGTGGAATACAATTTCCAGATGTAATATTTTTAATTTCACCGTGGACAACTAGGCGTTTGTAAGCGCTTTCAAATTGAATGGCGGTTGGATTATTATTAAACCCACCTCTGGCGCGAACAGAGCTGAAAAAACATTCTAAATGGTCCTGGCTTAATTTGTATATAGGTAAGAATTTTAATGCTTCAGGAAGTATATACTGATTGCATAATTTTTTTACACTTTTGATGCAAATTAGGAACCCAAAAAAACCGACTTTTCTATTTGACATTAAAATGTTTTGGTTATCTAATTTAAGGCCAGTTAAATAGGTTTCCATCTCGTTAAGAAAAATTTCTACTTCTCTGATGTTATTTTTATAAATTGGTTTTTTTAAACCATATGTGTTAAAATTCCGGCTATTTAAAACATCAAATAAAATGTTCATATTTTTGATGAATTCTACGGTAGCCTCCGATCCAGCAAATTCAGACAAACAAAGGTCTTTATTGCAAAATTCAATGGCTTCAGCCACTGAATTGCTGAAAGTTTGCGCTGCAAGCTTTACTTTCATTATTTGCTTTGAAAAATTGATATGCTGGTTACGCAGCTTATTGGCTAAATGAAGTCCTTCGTTTTGCTGTAATTCGTGAAGTCGGACAATATAATTCCAAGCAATTCTTTGGCCACTTGAATTTAAGAGTTCCCTTTTTTCTCCGAGTGTGTTTCTTACTAGCTTGAGCATATGAACAGGATCCGGCATAATCATAATTTCTTGATCACCTACATTGAATGATGTTTTAAGGTTGGTGACATTTGAGGGCTCTAAGAGACATCCTAGACTCCTGGCCATAGCAAAATTTGCGGGACACCCATCAAAAGTTAGTGATATAGTCTTGACACCACAAGAGTTTAGCAACTCTAAACACTGTGTTACTAAATTTGCCTTCTGTTCGCCATTACAACTATCTACTAAAAAATAACCCACGGGAATTTTCCAGGAATCATTGATTGCCGTAAGCATAAATACTAGCGCTTCTCTAGCAACAGACACACTGTCACCTTCTAATGATTCCCCGAAATTAACAAACCCTACGCATTTTTTTCCATCCCATTGGACATGCTTACGTATCGCCATCTCGTCTATACTTAGTGCACAAAATAAAGTCTTACTTTGCGCTTGAGCACGATTCACTAAGACCTTAATACATTCCAATGATTCTTTAGTGAATCCAGGACTACCGTCGACATTTTTATACCAAGAACGTAAGGTGGATGGATGTGGCAGACAAGAGTTAAAAGTTTTTCTTACGAAATTGTATGCTCGTGGACTTATAAAATGTAAGCATAACGCAAACTTTCGGAGAGAAGGAGAATATTTTCGGTTAGTAGACGGATGTACAACTTTTTTCAGAAAATCTTTGTTAACATTATCGATCGATGATAATAGCTCACAATCTTCTTCACCAACAAGCAGCTTTGATTTTAATTCTGTTAAAACATGTTCTAAATCTGCTACCTTTTTATTTAATCTCCTAGATTTTTCTCGAAGTGCTTTTAGTTTTTTCAACCGCTGTTCTGATATTTCCTGGCTTTTCAGCCATTTTCTTTTCAATGTTCTGGGCGTAAACTCTGGTGACGAATACTGAAATAAATAACGAAAATGTTATATTACGCAATTATTTTTGAAACAATATTACATGCACATTTCTGCTTGTTACTAAGCTGTTAAAATATGAATCCTTACTTACAGGTAAAACTGTATTTGAGGGCCCCGCTAACGTTTCTGCAGATGTGGCTTCACTGCTTTTCATCATCATAGTGCTAACTCGATTTACTGACTCTGTAATCTAACAAAATCGAATGTTAAAATTTTATAACCATTGTAATAAAATGCAATCTTTGCAATCATGTGATATATCTATTTTTATTACCGTATTTGGAACAGCATCGGGGTACAAGAAAGTTTTTCTTCCTTTCTTTATTATAAGATTACAGTCAAAGTGTTGACTGCAAATCCTGGAACTCGTTTTTGGAGCCCAATTAGGCCTATTGGTAGCAGCTATCCACATGTTTCTTATTTCAGGTTTATTTGGAAATCTGCAAGTATAATAAGATATTTTTAATATCTTACGTTTTTATAGTATAGTTTATGTATACGATATAAGTAAAACACACTAATATTACATAATATACTAGTAGCTATGTAGTAGTAGTGTGTTTTACTAATATCGTATAGAACAGCCTGAATAGTTTTTTTTGACATTGCATTAAAAAACAGTACTACCCATAAAAAAGGGTAAATTCCCCGCAAAAACGTAGCAATACTGAATTTTTAGTTTAGGAAATAAAAATATTGCCCAAATCACGATTTTAGGACATTTTTTCATTATACAGATTAGTTAGTACATTACTGCAACCATTTGATTAAAAATAGTAGAACAAAAAGTGATCAAATACTTAAAAACATCGAATACTTACGAGTGAAAGGATAATCCGTCAATCTTCATCAAACTATCACTTTTACAGTTTATTACACTGCACCTTACCATTTTGCACTGTTGCACAAATGTAATATATCAAATTGAGCACGAAAAGATCCGTAATTTGTTGTTACCTGGATGTAAATTGTTAAAAATCAATTAGATGTGAATCTACAACAGTCACAAACGTCAAACTTGTTGTGCACAATGATGTGCTCAGCCGGCACGTGATAAAGGACAGAAATATTGTTGCTCCGTCTCTTTTCTTTGCTAGTGACGATAATATGTTTGTCTTTGTCTTGTGCGAATGCAAAGAAAGATATCCAGCAGTCTATAGAAATACTCTGTCTACGTTGGTTACACGCGCATTCCGTTAGGCGCACAGATAATAAACGGTACCGAACAATTGACGTTTGAAAGTGTTTGTACAAACCTACTTGCAAAAATAAAGTTATTTATCATTTAACAAGGATAAAGCTATGGTAAAATCCTTTTCCAGAAGGTGACTTTGCTTTTGTTAAATTCGAAGAAAGACACCAAATGAAACTAAACCGTAAATACAAAGGCCACTTTAAAATCACCGTTATTTTGGAAGAAAATTATAGGTACGAATTGAAACACATTAATGAAAAGATTAATCTACAAATACTCTCATAAAAGCTAACAAGTGGTCAGTTATTCTTTCTGGAATTCGCAAAATATAAAATGAGGATGACGTGGCGGCGAATAATAACACAGACCACGTTCTTGCCCAGGAGACTAGAGAACAGATTAACAATGATGATATTCAGTCTTCTTAAAGTAGTACTATCTCTGCCAATAATGATACCATGTCTGCTAAAAGTGACACTATATCTACCAGTAGTCATAACAATACAAATTGTAGAAACTATGGTTTACGTGCTGTTTCAGTAGAATCTATTGGTCCTGAATCAGGTAATATTGTAACAGAAGCACCTGTAAATCAACCAAAGTATTGAGTTATTTATTCATTAAGCTAAAGGAACGATCCTTGTTCGGCCTAGCTAGATCCGGTCCAGTTTAACTGAAGGGATACACCTGAAGGGCAAAACAATTGCCGGACCAGGAGGTTTGTTCGACGTCAGGCCAGGGCCAGGACCATAGGATTTCAATTATTATGTGGAAGCGTGATAATCGTGGGCCCTGGGTCAAGAAGTGGCGAGCGAACTGTCCGCCGTGCGCGGAGCTGAACAATAATATACTCAAATAACTCACCTGATGGTAGAAGAACACCTGCTCTGGAGCCTACCTGGATTTATGTATGTAAATGAGTGTATATTGTATTGTGTAGTGACGTTATGAGTATTCTCCAGGATACCATCCACCGCAAACACCGCTCCAATAGGCCCTGCTACCAAAGACATGCGGTCTCCAACACGCGGTCAATCACTGTCACTTAACCTCAAGGTATTTCAATCAAAGTACAAAGATACACCCGTTCTATTTCTTCAAAAGGGGTTATTACACAAACAAACAATTGGATCATGACAAATTGTCCACAAACGGATCCATTTACAAGGATTACTTTCAACAAAAGGTCGCGGAATTCAAGCGTTGACGATGCTCCATTTTTCAAGCCCAAACCAAAGAGAAAAAGTGTCCAACTGACAAGTGACAGATGTCACTCCGTTTCACGTCATGATGCGTTCACAGAGTAACCAAGTCGAACGGGACGGAACAAGGTTGATCTTGTAGGGTCAAAAGTTGACCGGACCAAGAAATAACCCTTGAAGAGTCATAGCAGACTGGACCAAGTGGTTAAATATCTGAAGGGTCTAAGTAGACCGGACCAGAAACAATCAGGATGACTAAACGGTACTTAATCAGTTTTTCAAGTTTGAGATGTGACATTGTCAGCTGAGCGTACGAGGACGTCCGCACGTCAGTATGGCCGTGTCGGCGTCACATTGTAAGCAGCACGTGCATCGGGTTACGCGATAGTGCCATAGCATCATAGCACTAGTGCCGTAGCGTCGTAGCACGCTACGCCATTCTCCCACCTCATCGCTGATGGGCGGAGTTGGAGCGCGCTACGTCGTTGTCCCACCTCCAATACTTCAGTCTGAGGCGCGGGACAAATACAAGAGGCGTCGGGCGGAGGTGAGGCGCGGGCGTGGCGCCACTTCTTTGATATTTCATACAAAATGTATAGAAGAGGTGGGGCGCGAGACATACTGAGACGGCGGGGTGCGGGCGCGGCGCGGGCGTGGCGCGGGTGCGGCGCGGGCGCCGCTTCCTCGCCTTCGGCACACCCGGAAAATGCGCGACGATATAGAATATAACGAGAAACACCGCGCCTCGCCTTTCCGACACTGTTAGCACGCCTTTTCTGCGCTGCACCCAGAGGCGTCTCTAGCCCTTGTGGCGCCCGTGTGCAACCAGTACCCTGGCGCCCTCTAGTCTAGTAGGAGCGGGGTCAAAATGGAATACTAATACATAGTTATATTTTCAAACGGAAATTCGGATGCAAATGGTGCAATTTTAAATGATGTCGGGAAGCAATAAGTTTTTTTAGGAAGGAAGGGGTTATAAGAATAAAAAAATCACAACTTTGTAGTTCTTTCAAAAATATTTAATTTAAAAACTATTATAGTTAAGTACATAACAGGACGCTCGTACAAACAAATGTATTTACAAAAAAGTTACTTTTCGAGCTTTTGCATTAGCGAAATCTTTAACAATGTCACTAACTTCAATTTTGATTTCATGTTCAATACTTATTAACGATAAATTTGTCAATCTACTTTGCGACAATGTTGATCTAAGGTAGTTTTTAATTATTTTTAGTTTAGAAAATGACCTTTCGCTATGTGCGACCGTGACTGGAAGTGTCAGGTATATCCTCAGTGCTGTGGACAGATTTGGGAACACTGAAATTAATTTATTCGTAAACAAGTAATTTAAAATATCCAACGGCGTAGTGGAATCATCAATAAACATCGGTAATAATTCGATTTCATTATAGAGCTCGAACTGTTCTACATCTGAAGAGCCAGCATGGCAAAGTTTATTTTCTAAATTAGAGCAATGTGTTTTTTTTTTGTATCAGAGTCCAAATCTTTCCAGTGTTTCAATTTTTGAAGAAATGAAAAAGTTTCATTATTTTCATTCAAAAGTTCGAACCGTTCGTCGAACTTAGTAATTGCGGTGTCTAACAAATAGTAGTAAAAAATTACTTTAAAATGTGTTTTCGCGTCTGTTATCGGTTCATCCTCCGCCTCATAATTAAAAAACCTTTTACGAGCGCGAGGGCGTGCAGGTGTGGGAAATTCTACTATTAGAATAGAATAGAATAGAATTGCTTTATTTCGGACACATAATTATCCATATGGTGTTAGTAACATACAAAAAAACTTATAGCCTAGTGTTAGTAACAATCAACCTCCGCACAAACTGCTGTACAATCGGAGAGCCAAAGCTCTCGGCTAGAGTTTTCAGGATGCTGTTTTGACTGCCCCTCACTCTCTTCAGAAGCGACGCAGTTTTTTTGCGTACAATAGCAAAGAAGCCGTCGGTGCGGGCTTGCGCAAACATATTCGACGCGCTACAGTATCGAGGCAGCCTCAACAACATCCTGAAAGCATTGTTATATTGGACGCGCAGGGCATCCAGCGATCTCTTAGTATAATTGACCCATAGATTGCCCGTGTACAAGCTTTGGCAGTAGGCCTTAAAAAGTGTTACTTTGACTTGGTCTGTACACCGCGCAAATCTACGGGACAACATATTACTCCGGACCGCTAGAGCCCTGCGCTCCCTCTCAATGTCTACATCGTCCCTGAGGTCAGCTGCAAGATAATGCCCTAGGTATTTAAAAGTTGACACCCTATTAATTGGTGACCCGTTAATAAGCAACTCGGGTCCCTCTCCACGGCGTTTGCCACTGACCTCAAAGACCATGTATTCACATTTCTTTTCGTTATATTTTAATCCATGTGCGGCAGCGTAGGTCTCACACGTTCTAAGCATCTCTCTGATTGCTCCCGCTGACGGACCCAGCAGCACCATGTCATCTGCATAGCTGATGTTGTTAATTCTAACCCCATCAACACTGCATCCGACACGCAAGCTGCTGAGTGCGACTATCAGGTCATCCACGTAGAGGTTGAAGAGCCTGGGAGACGTCAGACCACCCTGTCTCACCCCGCACTCCAACCCATACGGTTCAGAGGCTGTATCATCCCATTTCACCCGATTGACTTGGTTACCATACCAATACTGGAACAGCCCACATATTTCCGCGGGTATACCCCTGTCTCCCATCTTTCTCCAGAGCACATCGTAAGAAACGAGATCAAAGGCCTTGGAGAGATCAAGGAAACAGGCGTACACCGGCGGCGTACTGCGATCTTTATAATATTGAACGGTATGCTTGAGACTTAAAATAGCACTTTCAGTTGATAGTCCGGGGCGAAACCCGAACTGTGCATCATGAAGATGTATATAATTACTTAAACAAGAATCAAGCATACCGTCCAACACCTTGGCTATTATAGTCGCAAGAGAAATAGGACGATAATTACCTCTATCCGAGATGTCTCCTGTCCTGTTCTTCACAATGGGAACTACGATGGTCTTCATTAGATTAGCAGGTAGGTACGCGTGACTAATACACATTGTGAAAAACATAGACAAGACTCTCGGCAAATGTACACCTGCGTGCCTCAGGTGCTCAATGCTGAGCCCATCATGCCCTGGAGATTTGCCTCGTTTCATGTTGTTAATGATTGCAAGTACCTGCTTGCTCGAGAAACGTATCAGAGGTTTCGCGCCAGGACTGTTGGGCTCACAATCATTCACCAAGGTTGAGACCCAGAGGAGACTGAACTTTGAAATGGTCCCTGAACTCATTAGCAATTTCCTTCTTATAACTTATCCCTTCCACACACGCAGAGAGGCCTGGTTTCGCATTCAATTTACCAGTGGACTTCCAAAATTTCCCAAAATTTTTACTAGCTCGTTGTTCTGCTAGCCTATCCATTACAATTTGCTCAGCGTGGTTTTGACAAAATTTCAGTCGACTTTAAAAAATTTTTCGCTTCTCATACATTTCATCATAAACCGGGCCACACGAAGGACGATTGTTCAGAATCCAGGTCTGAAAGCTACACCTGGCCTCGCGGTGGGCGTCTCTCACATACTCATTCCACCCACACACTCGCTTACCTCTCCGCGCCCTCCTTCCAGATTGCCTAGCCGCCGCACATACTATTGCCTCGACTTCTTCCGCTACAGTTTTCGCCCTGTTAAGGAGCTCCTCAAAAGCGGGCTCATTACGAAATTCAGACAAACTTATTTTTGCATTATTAATCATTTTCACCGCTTCTGACAATACAACGTCTCACTTTTGAAGGGCCTTGCTAACTATATTTATCTTGCTTAAAATTTCAAACCAAATAAGCAGAGAGCAGATGAATTTAAACGACTTAATTTTTGCCAGTAATGAATTTGCCATATTTCTTGACTCTGCATCTTTGCTTCTATCAGAATATATGTATAGTAAACAAGGCATCATACACTTTTCCCAGTTCAAAACGTAGAGCTTTTACTGCTTCAACCCTGCTCTCCCATCGAGTATTTGAGAGTGGTTTTAGACTTAAAGTTGGCACTTCTTTAGCAAGTATTTGCCAACGTGCTGTTGACGCAGAAAAAAAAACATAAATTTCCTGCACAATTGAAAAGAAATTGACAATTTCTAATGAACTTGTAGCAGCGTCATTCACTACCAAATTTAGGCTGTGTGCCGCACAAGGTACATAAAATGCGCGCGGGTTTAAATCTAAAATTCGTTTTTGTAGACCTATATGTTTCCCTTTCATGTTTGCACCATTATCATAACCTTGACCACGCATATCTTGTATGTCAATTTCGTTTGAGATTAAACAATCTAACAAAAATTGAGTTAAGCCCAGGCCAGTAGTGTCTGTTATAGGAAAAAAACCCAGAAAGTGTTCTTTTACTTCAGCCTTGTTGTTGCTTGTATTTAAAAGAACGTACCGTACGACAACCGATATTTGTTCTTCGTGTGCAATATCTGGAGTGCAATCTAAAATAATGGAAAAATATTTAGATTGTGTCAATTCCAAAACAATAGCTTTTTTTATTCTTTCTCCCAATAATTGTATTATTTCATTCTGAATATTATGGCCAAGATAATGAGTTAGGCGTGACTCAGATTTTTGAATAAGGGCAATGTGTTCCGCAAGCACATTATCAAAGTTAGAGGTATATTCAACCAGCTTTAAAAAATTACCATTATCAGAATCGTAAATTTTTTGAGATCTTCCCCGAAAAGCCAGACATTGCCTCGCTAAAAAATGAATTATGTTGATTATTCGTTCGAGTACTGCAACCCAACGTTTTTTTTCCCGATCAATTTCATTTTGGTGCAAGAAATCTACCGACTTTTCTTTTAAAATAACAGTTTTCAATGTAATTTGTTTCTTAAGACATGATAGGTGCCCTAAGCACTTTTCATGACGTTCTATAGCAGTAGACAAATGCTGCCAATCTTTGTAACCCATTTCACCATTAAAAGGAGTCGGAGTCGCATCAGCATGGAAAAGTTTACAATAAAAACAATAAACAGAATCAGTTGACTTAGAGTAAACCAGGCAGTTTCTTAAAACGGTTTCATTATTTAACATCTTTTTAGTATAATAAGCATTTGAAAAAGATCTTTTCGAACTATTCGAAGGATATGAACCCACTTTTGCCTGTACTGGCCCACGCTCCATCAAAAATATTCTCTGTTTATCGGATAACACCTGTGGCCATAACGCGAGATCATTAATTATATCTTCTCGAAGTATATTCTCCGGAGACGCTTCGGCACTAGGAGGTTCTTCGTCTTCTTCAACTACCGACGATAAAGACAGCAGCGGCGGCGGCGGTGAAGTAGAAGTGACGAGTTCTGCTGTAGAATTATCTAGGTTTTCATATGTCTCTGTCTCCAGGTGTTCGTCCGAGGATGGACCGGGTCGAACAAAAAACTTTTTAATAGAACTTGTATTCTTTTTCAGAGACTGTTCCTTCTCCAGCTTTCTTTTTCGACTCTGTGCACCAGAAAGTTTCTTTTTTCCATTGCCATCAGACATCTAAAATAAATAAAAAACTAAGTATAGGCACCTAAAAGAACTAACAATGTAAATTACTATAGGCCCAGAGAACTAGTTGTTGCAACTTGGACTACGTATTATTTAATTTTATTTCTAGCTTCTGCCCGCGACTTCGTCCGCGAGGAATTTGTATATCGTGATTCCCCTGGGATCTTTGCACTTTTTCGGAATAAAAGTAACCTATGTCCTTCCCCAGGACTCAGCTATCCTATCTCGATACCAAAATTCATCCAAATCGGTTCAGCAGTTGAGCCGTGAAAGCGTAAAACACAGACAGACAGACAGAAAGACAGACAAAGTTACTTTCGCATTTATTTATAGGTAATATAAGTATGGATATGATATGACACATCAATCAACGTCGCGGTACCTAGGTAACTAACTACATTAGGCAATCAAACGGAATAAATAAATAAAATAAAAAAGTAGTTCGTTGTTCAAATAAATACCTAAGTATACTAGTAGGTAGGTACATATTAATGCACTTTAACTTACCTTGTTTGTTCCGCACTGCAGTAGGATAAACAAATGAAAAATCCTAGGTCGTATAGGTACGAGCATAGATTTAACTTCAATATCAGTATTTATCACTCGATGTTTGGTTTTTTTTTCATGAATTTCGTTAGCTATTTTGATGACCTCCGACCTCGAGGCATGTCGCAATAATTGTGCAAGCAAATAACCAAATCTTACTTTTTATATATTTTTTATCAAAAGAAAAGCCGATTTACTTCATATTTACATGTTTATTCAAAGATGATACTTAATCAAATTTAATCAAGGCTTATTTTGCAAAACTACGGTGTGGCAGTAAAACAAAAATTGCGGCGCGCGTACACAAGCCTTTGAAAATGACCGCCGCACGTCCCTGGGAATTTTAATTTGAATTTTATAGCATTCTAATACAGCCGAGTTAGCAATGATTGTCGGCGTGTTGTCAAACGAATCAAAACAAACAGGTGCCGATGCCGCGCCGGCACGCGCCTTTGTTTGGTAGCGATGCAAGATGCGACATTACGCCAATTTAATCTTTAATTATCTGTTTTAAGGCTGATTTCACGTTGAAACAAAAGTTATTGTGTAAATTTAAATAGAGTAGGAAAAGGAGTAGTCTTGCTTTGCCACGGTACCTACTATTATCTATACAGCATTGTAACTCGCTCGGCCGTAAAAGAAATGCCTACAACCGCGCGGTACCTAAACATGCGATAGGGCTGCCCGCCTCCAGCATTTTAGTTACATTTGCCTACTTTGTGTTTCCATTTAGTTTTGTGATTGTAAATATATTTTTTTTATATAAACAAATAAAATACTTTGTGAATTTAAAGAAGTGTTCAATAAAAATGCGTATGCGTGTTGTTTTTTGATTGGTAGATTTAATTAAAAAACCTCGTTAATGTTTGAGTAGGTAACAAATCGGTCTTATAAAAAAAATATTTGCGCCTCGTCTGAGACGTACGAAATGCTTTATTATTAAATTTTAAAGTATAAATAAACCGCATTATAATATACTTAAAGCTTAAAGGAAGTTCGGAATATTTCCTCCATTTTTTCTATATATCCTACTCGTTATATTAAATACGTACCTACTTGAACTTATTTTTTGTGAAAAAGTCGCGCGGTTACTGTTATAAAAACAACACACCGTCCGGCACAGTCGCGACTGTCTTCATGCCGAGCGCATGCCGAGATCGAGGCGCGTAGATATAGCTCGCGTTGCGTCCGTTTGTATGAAGTTGGAATACTGTATAGATAATATTACCGTGGCTTTGCTACCGCGCGCCCGGCGTCGGCCACAACACGAGCGCAGGGTCTTTAAAGAGCGCCGCCGCCGGGCGGCCGCGGCGGCGCCGCGAGTGACGCATCTTTGGAGGTGTCGCATTAGAGGGCGTTCGGCGCCCCCTTAGACCCGGCGCCCGTGTGCGCCGCACACCCTGCACCATAGGTAAAGACGCCTCTGTTTATAATATTAAGGTAAGTGATACAAATAAGACCTACTTTGAAACACTCATATCTTGATAAATTATTCGAAATAGATGATAAATAAAAGCAAGGTTTCTTTGGTTTATATATTTTAAGTACTTAATTAAGAAAACATATGGAAATCTTTTACCAAAAATTATTTAAAAAGAGGTAATTCAAAACCTTACCCTTAGGCCTTTTTAAAACACAGTGATTGAACAAAGCCTATATCCTTAAATTATAGGAATATTGTTATTAGAGTATTAATTATATGAAAATATACATTTCAGAGCCTTCTATCAGGTGTTTCCATGATATCCTTGAACTACTTTTTAAGCTATTTTACTAAATATTACGCTTCAATTGCTAGTCAGACTTGAAGTCGCATATTAACAAGAAATAAAGAACAATTAAAATCTTCTCAAAAATACCAGGCCACTCAGAAAGTATTGCGAGAAAAAGTTTTTTTGTATGAGAGACTAGCCAGTTATAAACTATTATAAAAATAATGATTAGTTATAAGTAAAAATAGGTAGGTACGTTCCAATTTCAAAATTGTCTCATTGGAAAATGGATGCCGGGAACATTTTCGCACTATGATTTTTTACGATTTCAAGTGTCGCCTGAAACCGGACGAATCATACGATAGACTTCAAATTGTATTCATGGATGAAGGCCCTTCCAAGGCAACTGTGTATCGTTGGTATAATGAAATCAAACGTGGTCGACTAACTTTGGGGATGAAGAAAGAAGTAGTCGCCCTTTGACGGCTGTTACAGAGGAAAACGTGCTAGCAGTGAAAAATTTGCACGTGCGTCTTCGCGTGAGGAAAGTAGTTTCACGCTGGGTGCCGCCCAACCTCACCGATGCTCCGAAGCAGGCCCAGGTGGAATGGTACCGTGATAAACAAATTTGAAGCAGGCTCATCTCGGCGTTTTTACGACATTATTACAGGTGATGAGTCCTTGATTTATCAAAACGATCCAGAAACGAAGCACCAGTCGACGGTTTGGGTGTTTCAAAACGAATCAACACCTACAAAAGTGAAGTGATCTAGAAGCGGGGGGAAGGTTTTGATCGCGAGCTTTTTTAATTTGACTGGCTACTTGGTATGAATCCCTTTTTACGGAACCAAAGAAGCATCAACGCCGAATGGTATACTACCAAATGCTTGGCAGAAGTTTTCTCTGTTGTGAGCAACAAGCGACCAAACACAGGGCTTCGCGGGCTACTGCTTCACCACGGCAACGCGCCCACGCACACCGCGCACAAAACGAGGGACTTCTTGGACAGCACGCCGGACAAACTTCTGGGTCAATCCCTTACAGCCCTAACCTAGCACCGTGTGACTTCTTTTGAGTCCCAAAAATTAAAAATCAGCTAAAAGCATCGATATAATTATATGTACTACGCACTAGATTTCGCGATCCGAACACTCGCTCTGTTCGAATGAACTGTACTGCAATCCGTACACCTTACTTTAGTTCGACTGACATTCATGGAGCGTGGGCGTGTACGGAGCAGCGCTCATAATAGATTAAAGTACGGTAATTCGAATTAAAGTGGGAACCTGGACGTAAATAACTATTGAGAAAGCAAGTAAGTAAAATAATTTGTTGTTCAAGTGAATAAATACCACAAGATAAAAGATAAATCTTCATTTAAATGCAACGCCATATATAATCATAGACTAAAACATGCAGATGTCCCATTACAAAACCAGTTGTAGGTAAAATTATACGTCTGAACCTAGACTTCACGTGGTGTTTTTAAAAGTGTTTTAATTGTTTTATAACCAGTTTGATATTTTTTAATAATTATTTTACTTTCTTTCTTTTTAGTATAATTATAATATCAACGAATGTTTGACAAATTTCAGAAAATATGACGACGTGCGTATTTCGATACTGCAAAAATACATCAAGAAATGTCAGCGAATCATCAGGTGTCAGTTTTCATCGGTAATTTTATCGTTTTATTTACAATGTTTAAAAAGACAGAAACTGACAAAACTTATCCTATTTGAAGGAAACTGAGATATTAATTAATTACTAGCTTTTTTTTCAACCGCAAAGTTTGTCACTGAGGTCCGAGTTTAATTTATTTTATTTTAACTTTTGTAGACGTAATTGAATATAAATAAACGTTTATCAAATCATTGTCTTTTAGTTTTGTACTTTACTATTTTTGTTTATTTAACAGTTATAAATTTTGAAATAGAGTGTGAATTTACTCTAATGAAGTTTTGTAGGTACAAAAGCGGTATTGTAGCTGTATCTCTTCTGCGGTGTATAATCTACAGAGGCATCATGTTGTCATACTACGTTGGATAAAACGCGTAAGCGCCATGAAATACTCGGCGCTTACGACGTTTTGGTCGCGAGAAAATTGTACTCTGTAAGCAATCTAGCGCTGCATGTTTTAATAGTTTGGTTATTATTATTATTTATTCATGTAAACAGACAACAAAAGGTCCACACTGACAAAAACAAAAATACTTAAAAAGGTGTTAGCAACAATATATCTTATAATCTATGTTAGTACTTATACACTATTACGGACAATGTTGTTTTGATGAGATGTCCCATTATGGGGCTCTCATCAGGCCTGTCAGCTATCACCTTCAGGAGGCAAAAGAGGAGGATTAGACGACATAACTAATGTTTTAACGCTGCAGCGAACTTAAGTTTTAATTGTTTCTAAAATGGAGCAAGAATTTTGCTTACGATAGCTTCTCTATCCATTATAACTAGGGAATGCAGAACCGGTGCTGTTTTAAAGAACCGGGATTTTTGGGACTTTCTGGCTTAAGAACCGGGATTCCCGGTACTATCGATACTTTTGATACTTTAATAAGTCTTTGTAAGAGAGTTGAAAGTGTTGAAACGGAGAAAGTAAAAAAAAGACGAAATGACAGGGCAAAGTAAAAACATTTTATCAAATCAAATAAAACGTTTTATTTCTTGTTTTATAGACACTAAATCAGTCTTATTTAGTATAATTTTACTGGTAATTACGCATATTATGCCAGCAATATTTTTTAACATTAAATAATTTTTATACCTAATCCGACATAATATATAACTGAAACATTTATTAAACATCTTTACTTTACCAAACAAATTAACTTGACTCTTATTGCAATTCTGCATAACCAAATCATAATTTAAAACTTACGTAACATCGACAAAAAAAGGAACTATGGAGTTTTAGCGTAGCATTAATCAGTCTCAATATTTATCGATTAGATAATGTTAACAAACATTTTTTTTAAATTTAACTTTAGATAAGGTGTATCTATTCATACACGAAATATTTTAAGAGTGCTGTAGCTTCTTTACACCTGTAGGTGGTAAAGAAGCTACAGCAACGCAAAAAAAAAAACCGAGTGTTTTTTTTTTTAATTTAAATTTTATAAATTATTTGACGCACATAAGAAATACTGGCTCCTTCTTATTTTTTACGGCCCGAGACACCGCGGCCATGCTCGTGCCATCCGATCGTCACCCTCGCAGCGTCAGGCGGGCTATTCATTGAATTTGGAGTGAAGGTTTTATGCAAAAAGGCTCAAGTAGTTTTAAAATTATAATAATTACGAAAATTCAAAAACGCTTAGATAAAAATTTTCTTTTTGCTTCTATAGCTTCTTTACCACCTACAGGTGTACCCCTTAAAATATTTCGTGTATGAATAGATACACCTTATATAATAATTCAACAATAGTTTGGAACAACTTCAATCGACAAATTCTTTAAATCAACTTGACTGTAATTATACATTTAAGAAAAAATAAAATAAAAATATAACTTTAAACTTAAATATTTTTGCAAAACTTAAACATAGATATTCATCCTTATAATACTATAAATGAAAATACTCAACCTATAAAATTATAAAAATTTGGAATACTTGCTCAGACCGAATATTACATTGGTCTGATTCTTATAGTTACAATGGGGGCACTCAATAACCTACGTTAGGTACCTGTTTATTTATTTTTTAGAGTATTTCTCTCCTGCCTATATAATGATCTTAAAAATATAAGAGCGTGCAAACTCTTATCACTTAAACGTGATCTTATTTTATTACAAAGGTACCCAGCTGAAGAAAAAACTCTTTCCGGCTCTACACTTGTCGGTGGAATTGCCGAAAGTACCGAAAGAACCGGGATTTGGTTTTGGAAATTCCGGTTCCTAAAACAACGCAAATTTCCGGGATTTCCCGGTACTTTCGGTTCCGGGATTTCCCGGGACTATTCACTAATTATAACTCTATGGCTAAAAGGGATACAATTTTCGTCGCCGGAAGATGCGCTGTCAGCATTCGAGCAGGCTGTAAACGATGTGTCTGCGGCGGACTGGAAAAGGTGTTTCGAAAACTGGTTCAAACGCATGAAACTTTACATAGAGGCTAGTGGAGAGTATTTTTAAAAGATTTAATAAAAAAATATTTACCTATAGAACACTTCTTTTTATTTTCGCAAAACTTTCTGAGTGTCCCACGTATTATTAAAAACTGTTAAGGCCTAGGGTCAGCAAAAAAGGCCTATTTTAAAAGTAGGCTTTATTTAGTACAGTCAGTTCCCTGCATTATCTGACCCCTTTTCCTCATGTCTTCTGTGTGTAGGAGGGGTCAGGTAATACAGGGCACTGACTGTACATTATCCATCCTAATATCCATACTTTATATTATAAATGGGAAAGTGTGTGTGTTTGTCCGTTTTTCACGGCAAAACGGAGCGACGAATTGACGTGTTTTTTTAAGTGGAGATAGTTGAAGGGATGGAGAGTGACATAGGCTACTTTGTCTCTTTCTAACGCACCACTTCTCTAAAATGGGGGGTGGAACGCGCTAATTTCAGGAACTACTGGTTCGAATTGAAAAATTATTTTTGAGTCGGGTAGCTTATTTATTGAGGAAGGCTATATAACATCACGCTACGATCAAAAGGAGTGGAGCAGCAACAAAAAAATGGACGAAAACTGGCAGAGTGGTACGACGGGAAGTGTTAGGGGAGCAAATATTTGACGCGGACGAAGTCACGGGCAGAAGCTAGTACTAGTACCTACTTCATAAATGTTATAAGCAGTATTTAATTCGCATATTCTAAAAATTACTCTGGCAATGAATGACGTGACTTTTAATAATATTCTGAATGTAATACCAAAATATCACACTTTATAATTTGATGAATTTAGATCGGTATTTTAGACACCTTTAGTACCGTTTGCCTGCCAAAGCCACGGTAACCCAAACTTCATATTGGTCCATCGCTCTTACCTGTGCTGGGAGCATGCGCTGACTAACTTTCAGGTTTTATAAAATAACGAAGGTCTCGGGTTCACGGGCTCTAAGACTATTAAGGACCAAACTAGATTATAATATCAAAAAATTATACATATTGTGTGAAATTATTTTTTACAATACCACTAACTTTATAGCTTTGACGGACGTCCATGTAAAGTCCGTTCACTTCATCACTTTCAAATTGATTTTATTGTTATACGTTACAGGAAAAGTATTATTATGTTTCTGGAAACCTCGTCTTTTGAAGAATATAAAACAACTAATATGTACATATTTAGTATTATGATAACGTTTATCTTAAAATAATTGCAAAACATGGTGAAAAAAAAGGTTATTTTAAAGTTCATCGAAACTTGACAGTTGCCCACGTTTACCCCTCTTTACTAACTACTACTTTAATGTTGATTTGTAGCCTAGCTATCCATAAACATAATAAAATAAAAGAAGCTGCGGATATTTGCGGTATTCGGAGTAATTAGTAAAAATGTGATAAAAGTCAGAAAACGGAAAACTGGTCGCTATCTATTGGGTTTGAAATGTTGTTGTTTACATCAATAGTTTGCGGTAAGTTTTGTAATTTATCATTGATATTTGGGCGTTTGTCTTTTTTGCACTCATGTCGCATGTGAAAACATTAACCAACAAGATGCACACTACCCTCATATTTCATACTAGCTTCGGCCCGCGACTTCGTCCGCGTCAAATTTTTGCTCCCCTGACCCTTCCCGTCGCATCGATTTGCCTGCTAGTTTTCGGCCATTTTTCGTTGCTGCTCGCTCCTTTTGAGTTATAGTGAGTCAACCTTAAAAGATAGACATATGCTCTCGCGGACTTTTTTTTAGAACTTATTAAAAGGAACAATTCAGTCATACATGATTTTTGCGTTACTTTAACCGTTTACGCAGCGCACGCAACCTATGTAATATTAAATATAAGTAACTAGCTTCTGCCCGCGACTTCGTCCGCGTTAAATTTCTTGTTCCCCCGACCCTTCTCGTCGCGTCGAATCGCCTACCCGTGCGATTTTCCCCGTTTTTGCAACATTTTTCATTACTGCTTCATTTCTCTTGGTTGTAGCGTGATGTTATATAGCCTATAGCTTTTCTCGATAAGTAGGCTACCCAAAACACAATTTTTTTTTCAATTCGGACCAGTAGTTCCTGAGTTTAGCGCGTTCAATCAAACAAACAAACAAACTCTTCAGCTTTATAATATTATATATTTATATCTATATATTGTATACTTATATAAGTATAGATAGTATATAAACAGTTGTTTAATTTCATTGTAAATAACAAAATACTGGTGAATTAACAGAGTGTAATTGTTACGAATACAATATCTATAACTACGTGTTTTGTTGACTCTTCAAAATGTCTACTTTCAAGTGTTCTATACGTGAAATAATACTTTCGTATATCGAAGGAGGAAAATCATTGGAGGCATTATCAACAGTTTTAAAAGAAAATTATCATGTATCTGAAGACAACTTATGTTTCGTCCTCAGTGATTTTCAAAGGCATATTATTCCCACATTTAATAAATGATGGACAGAAGCTTCACGGAAAAAGGATATATTTTTACTGAAAAACAATAATTGGTTGGAATCAGAATATTCAGTAGGTAACTTTACCGAACTCTGAAGACGTTACAACCGTCTCCACACCATCTACTTCTTCTGGAAAACGTGGGAGACCGTGCGTATCTTATCCAGACCAATCAGAATCCAGTAAAAGAAGAAAAAATACAATGTTACTTAATGAATATGGATTTGCACACGTCCATAATGCATATCTTCAAGGGTTACATTCGATAATAGAAGGAACAGAAGCTAAACTTGAAGCGACATTCCCTTTTTTGAAAAAAATATTGATGAAGTTTAAAAAAATAAGTTTTTTTATATTTATGGGTATTATTTAAAAAAAAACATTTGCTGCGCTCTCCGCGTCCAGCTTGCTTATTTTTTATTTGCTAGTTATACTGGGTGACATTTTATAACGTCTTGAAAAAAAAAATCGGTGTAATGGGTAAACGGAGTAGAAGCCTTTGGCATAGAAATTTTTATTTTTTTATATTTTTTAATAACATGTAAAAAATTGATCTAGCAATAAATACTACACATTTAAAGCAACATTTTCATACTAGAACAACAGAAACAGAATTTTGAAAAAAAAAAAATCAATTAAAATCTATCGAAACTCAAATCATATGCACCCTACTCAATGCGTGGCATGTATTAATGATTTCGTAGCGCGGTCTTACCCTTTGAAGCCGGCCGATAGGCGGCCTCATTGATCTTTCGCAGGCGCACGAGCCGTACATGCATCCCCGTCCGTCCGTGTCCCGCGCTCATTTAGTCACCTACGATGAATCTGAAGGCCTTCCTGCGTTCTATTCTAGTTACACAACACACGAAGGTTGAGACGGTAAAAAATGTCATCCGGTATATCAGTAAACAGTTCACCCAATTCTAAAAGTATTGAACTACCATTATTTTTTATTAAAACTGTCAATAAGTAACTAGATTTTTCATCATTTAAAATTTTCATACTGTGACCGGAGTAATTTCAAAAACATTGTTCCGCTTTACTTAAAGTAACATTAAAAATTGATTTTTCGAAGTACAATGGTATCGATATGTAATTTCATGTTTTTTTAGCATTGGTATGTATTAAATTATGTTATTACTAGCTTTTTCCAGCGGCTTCGCCCGCGTATTATACTTACAAACCTCCCTCTTGATTCACCTTATCTATTGGTGAAAACCGTGTTAAATCCTTTGCGTAATTTAAAAGATCTAAGCATGTAAAGAAGATTATCTAGAAATTGAAACCCACGCTATCTATTAGGAATTCATAGAAATAATCAATGAACACACATATTGTCCTATAAAAAACATTTCATTTGCAAATATCAAGATCAGATATTGAGATAAAAACCATCCTATCTTTTAAGTTGCATCAAACTGCACACGGTGTGCAAATTTTATTAAAATCGGTTAAGTAGTTTAGGAGTCCATCCCGGACAAACAGCGTGACGCGTAATTTATATATATTAAGATATAATCGTAATTTATATATATTAAGATATAATCAAAATACAATACATAGTTACATAACATTTACATAATTTAATGCATATATCCATTATTTCATCTCCTTATTGCACTCAGTCACAGGGTTTTACAAAATTACACCCATCTTGTAAATAAAATTGTTTACTGGCAACGTTACCTACAGATCAAACACTGTAACAGGTGGCGTGACTATGGAATCTGTCAATTTGTTTTTAGCACAGTGCGAGTATGTTAGTGTGTGACGTTCTAATTCGTCTTTTATGTAAGGAATTCGTTTTTGTGGTTTATCTGACTTTGGTAAGTATTTTCTATAGTTTTTATATTATTACAAGAACAGAAATGTGGTGTTAGAAGTTAAATGGGTAGAAGGTTTTCGTAGAAGCAAATTGATTTCGACACCATATAATATTTTATAGGTTAGACATGTGCTAATTGTTCATATACGTTACTTTTCCCTTACGTTTCTCCGGAATTAAAAATGTAAAGCTACGTCCTGGGCAAAGGAGTTTACTGCATTACGAAATTAATAAATAATATAATTACATGTATATTCTCTTACCCGACTACGGCGAAGGAAAACGAAGGTATATAATTTCGGCAGGTCCCGCAAATCTTCTGAGCTACCTATCATTAATTCATCAGCAGACTTTCATGTTCCCACTGCTGTGGCACAGGCCTCCTCTCGGTGAGAAGGAGTGGGTCATAATCCACCACGCGGGCTCAGTGCGGGTTGGCAGATGTCACATGACTTCGAACTTTTGGTTCTAAGACTGGCCAGTTTCCTCACTATGTTTTCCTTCACCGTTTTAAAGAGCAGTGGTGACGAAATAATAAAAATAATAATAATAATATTTTTTTTTTATATTGTGCGTTTTGTTTGTGCAGAATAAATAATTTTTCTTTCTTTTCTTTCTTTCACAAATTAAAGCGCCTGCTTGGGTTCGAACTCACGACCTACTTGTAAATTGCGGCCGTTACTGCTCTCATTGATTTACTGCTATCATTAATTGTCGTGTCATTAAGGTTCACTGAACGGTCGTTTTATTTTAGGAATATTCTTTCTAACTAAATTAAAAATCTTTTTGTGATTAGTATCCGATTGCGTATTAATGCAACTTTATTAAACTTCAGAAACTGGTGTTCAGGTGGTCTTACATAATCACTAATTTTATTAGGGTAGCTGCTAAAAAAATCCTTATTATAAAAATCTCTCTGTATACCAATTTATTTCCTTTATTTAATATTGTTATTGACCCATTATTTTTTCGCCTATAATTGTTTTTTATCCGTCCATACTATATGGTTCCTTAAAATTACTTTCCTAATGTAATAATAGTAATAAAGTAAATATAACTTTTTTACATAGCTATATTATAAACATTTTCTGAAAATCATCTCAACAATAATTTTAAAAGCTCTTTTATATTCATCATCTTCAGTCGAAAGACGTCCACTGCTGGACATGTGCCTCCCCCAAGCACCGCCAGTACGACCAGTTCTGTGCCTCTCGCATCCAACGGTTTCCTGCGGCCTTCACCAGTCATCGGTCCATCTTGTGGGAGGCCTTCCAATGCTACGTCTTCCAGTACGTGGTCGCCACTCCAGAACCTTCTTTATATATTATTAAGTTATGATTAATTGTAATCATAACTTTAATCAGCCAATTTTTGTTATAAATGTCAACTAATTAGGGGGAGGTGGGGCACAATGATGCAAGGGGCACATAGATACACAAGCATTATTTAAAAATCGATTGAATGTATTTGAATGGTGACACCTCTAAAACGATCATACATATGTTTGATCGCATCCGATGTGATCTCGTCGACAGCCAGTTAACTAGTGGCATTTAACAAGTCGTAACGTGTTTCGAGTGCGATCAACTAAAAAAATATGTAATTTGTAAAAGTGTTTCTACGGTTTTCTGTACGATCCTGTGAATGTTTAAATACACCAAATGTAAGTTAGGGGATCAAATATTAAGGATTTAGTACTTTTGATTTTTTTAAATGTTAGTTTATTTACAAAATTCGTATATTTTGAAAAATATCTTTTGGGGCACTTAGATACAGCGAAGTACGGGGCACAATGATACACATCATTCTTGGAAAAAATTAATATACGTGCCGGGAAAGATTGGGCAGCAGGATTTATAAAATGGAAAAAGGAACTTAGCCTAAGAAAGCCTGAAAACAAGTGCCGCAAGAAGTTTTGCATTTAATAAGACCTCAGTAGCTGATTTTTTAAATAATTATTAGCATGTAATGCAATGCTATAAATTCACACCTGACCGTATAATAAATTGCGATGGAACAGGTATTAACACGGTCTTACCAACACCTAAAGTTTTGATTATCTATCTTTTTTGCCACCACATACGTCACATAAATTACAACCGTTTGAAGTCAGCATTTTTAGTCCATTTAAAAGCAAACTGGAAATAGGTTTTAATGATTGGCACATATATAAATAACATAATATATAAATAACAAAATATTGTCAAGACTCTATCGATATATAACATAGCCTAACTCAAAATCTGTCTTTCTGGAATCTTTTACACCCAATACATCAAAAGCGTTTTAGAAGACAAAATATTCTAAACGGTTAAATTGATTAAGTAATTTGTAAGACTGATTATATGTAGTATCTTCACAATAAAAGAAGTGGTATATTTCAAGAAAGTCTTATAATTTAACAAATTTCATACAACTTTCACACTGTATTAAAGTACCCCACGTGTTGTATCTAAGTGCCCCGTTGGTGGGGCAGAATGATTCAAAAGATTTTTTTTACATAACACGTATTTTTCCCGTTCTATGACAACATAAACAATTATTATCCTTGACATTATAATATTTATACATTTGGCTAAACGTTGAGTTGAAAATAAACTAAAAATATTATGTTTATACACATTTTATTACATTTTCAATTTTTGTGAATCAATCTGCCCCACTTCCCCCTATGGAGTTTTATCCTTCTGAATTGAAACACACATTAATAATTTGGGCACATTGCTCGCAGAACAAATGGCCGAAAAGTACTGGAGTGGTGACCGCGTACCGGAAGACGTAAAGTTGGAAGGCCTCCTACAAGGTGGACCGATAACCTTGTGAAAGCTGCAGGGATCCGCTGGATGCGGGAATCACAAACCGGTTGAAATAGTAAAGTTTGGGGGAGGCCCATGCCCAGTAGTCTGTCGGCTGAAGTGATAATGATGATGATGATATATAAAAACTTGAGAGGTATCAAGAGACACCCGGATGGAACGAAGTTCCTTTCCAGGATTCATTATTGTTATTATTTTTTATTATTTATTATGTACAAAAAACCTGTATACACTCAACAAAAATATTCTCTCTCTCTCCCTCTCTCTCTCTCGTACTCTCTCTCTCTCCCTCCCTCCCTCTCTCTCTCCCTCTCTATCTCTCTCCCTCTCTATCTCTCTCACCCTCTCTCTCTCTCTCCTTCTCCCTCTCTCTCTCACTCCGTTCCAAAAACTTCGTTCCAAAACAAAATATAATACAGTCAAATTGAGAAACCTCCTCCTTTTTTTTAAGTCGGTTAAAAAGTGTCGTTAAAACTTTTTCTCTTAATTCCGTCTAGCGCTAGCCCCCTTTCGCAACGCGCCATACGGAACTTCGTTGCAATACGTTTTTGAAGCACAGTGCACTAGACCTTAGAATTCTGTTATCTTTTCTATAACACCCTTATAGCGGCGAGGCCGAATAAATCAAAATCAGAAATCAATTCACCAAGTTTATAATCGCTACAAGAACGTAAAGCAAGTGGGCCGCAACGGTGGAGAGAGACGCGGCGCGCGAGCGGGCTGAGGCGGGCGACACGCGCGCCTGCATGTCGGCGGTGCGGGCCGTGGGGGCGCCGGGGTCGCCAGGGCCGCCGGGGCCAGCGGGGCCGCTGGGCGCGGCCGCGGTGGGCGTGGTGGGCGCGCTGCTCTCCACCGCTTTGGGACCCGTCGGCAGCAGCGCCTCCTCGCCGCCGTACTCGGCAGCGTTGTCGCCGTACTCGCCCGCCTTCAAGTACACGCGTGAAGTTCGCGCGGGTCCACCCTAGAAACACCCAGTCGCGGCACTGCGGCGCCCGAGACGGGGCGTCTCGCGGCGGACGCGCAGCAACGTAAAGGAGCATTTACCTTAAAGTCAGGCCGGTTGGGTTCGAACTCAAACGCTGGCCGCGGTGACGCTTGCGGCGACGACTGCGGCGCCGGCTCCGCGCTGGTCTGCGTGGGCTCGCTGCGCGTGGGTGCCTTCATACTGGACAAGCGCACCGGACGCGGCACTAGCGCAGAATAAACCATTACCTATGCTTCAAAACATTCCAACGACGAAGTTCAGATCAATCCAATGTTATAAAAGTCACAGCCTGTAATTGTGTGCCAAGGGTACCTGAAGCACAGACGAGATAATTTACCTAAAGTCCGGCCGAAGAGCGTTCCTGCGTTACAGTGACGGTCTTTATAAATTACTGGAATTGTGACCTGGACGGTCGGACTATGAGTATGGTTTGATTGTAGTCAGTCAAAAGGTATACGAGCGTTTAGTTTATAGGTACCAGATTCTGTATGCGTAGGCAGCACATAGGTGGGGGGCTGGGCCAGCGGAGTGTCCGTGTCTGGGGTGGTGTCGCCGATGTCCATGGAGGTCGCTGCGGTGGCTTGGAGCGTCGTCGTGCTGTCCGCGCTGTCCGTGTCGAGAAGGCGCCGCTCGCTGCACAGCGACGCGCAGTCGCCTCCGCTGCAACACAAAACTCACTCTCACCGCATATTCGCTTGCCTAGCCATAATCACCGCAACTAGAAGTAATACTAGTGCTCGAAGTAAAAGCAAAGGAGGGAATCATATTTTTTAATGTTTATCTAGATCTTTTTTTAATAATGTGCATAATTTAAGGCTTTTAAAAATACATATACTTTTTGTGTAACTTAATAGCACATTTATGAAAGGAACCGCTTAACTTGGCTTGTTTTACAAAAATACGTCATTTCTGTAGTTTTTGCAATCTTTATCTAGTTATTGTACCTACATTATAGAGCGCAACCAAGTAACAAAGCGATTTTCATATCGATACCAGAAATTTCAATTGTCGTAAAGGACATTTTGCCGAAAATGAGTTATATATATATTTGGAATCAGCGTCGCAAGCTCTATCGATTGGTATATTTAAAAAAAAATCTATCTTTAAAAAAAGCCCCTTACGACCTGGCTTTCCAACAGCTCTAGCGCGATTTTTTTTACTATTTGGGATGTATCGCAAAAATAATTTTCAACAATGTAACAATAATTATTATTACAAATCAAAAGGTCGTTACCATGTTATTTGATAATCGAAACCCTTACGACCTATGCTTTGTTATTAAATCTATGCTTTGTTTTAACTTACGTAATTAGGGCGTAAAGGACGTTTATTTATTGCCCTTTACAACCTTAATTTTAACAAAAACACAATTAAAGTTTTCGTTTCGTTCTTATTACCGACGGCGTACAGAGGTCTGACGAGCACCATTCTCAAAGAAACTCAAAGTCAGAAAAAAAGATCTATGTGTCTGGTATACATACCTTTACAAAAGGTTAGTTACTCCACGTAATAGTAACTCCAGTTTTTTTTTTTTTTTTTTTTGTATGGGAGAAAACAAAGTTAATTTATTTGAAACTGAATAGAACTGAAGGGCTGGTGCTCACACGAGGTATTGTACCATACACGGCGATCAAGGTGACATCAAATTCATATACCTTTCCGTACCGCTTCACGTGTACCAAATTTTTTAATTTTCGATAGGTGATTTTTCAAATCTTTGACATGGTCAAACGAAGTTGACCATCGATTTACTTGTACGAACGATTTGAATGAACTAATGACTTTTTTGATGAGAATAATTAAATACGTTTTTGATCAAATACTTTTTTTTACAAAATTTTATAATCAGTTATAATCACGGTGATTAATAAGTGACTGAAAACTGATGTTACTAAGTACCTCATTTGTTAATCACCGTGACTATGGCTGAGTTATAATGACACGCCCTTCCGCTCCGCCCAGAGCGGGAGACGTCATTTGATGATTTCCCAAACACAAAAATGACCTCTAACTTATTCATTTCCGCAGGAGTTCTTCACATAATGGCTCTGTTATGTTAGCCCCATAACAGAAGGCTGCAGGTCTTCAATCTCGTTTCCAATCGTAGCCTGTTCTTCAACTATGTTCAACTTGTTGTCGTTTGAAAACTTAATATATATTGGTCTGCAGAACATTGTGGAAGATGGTTCTGGATTCTCCCATATCACTTCTTCGCCACAAACTAAGCGCAGAGGCACAAACGAACACATAAAAATGCTAGAATCGTCATCCTCTGCCATAGTTTGCTTATACAAACTTTGCCCTGAAGCACCATCAAAACCCCACTTGCATATAAGTATAAATTCTTTGCCATCCAGATTCTACACGTAAGAATTTTCCAAGTCTAGCCACAGTTTTGTTCAAAATAGCTTAGAGTTTTACTTTAACCCCTCTTCCGTGACTTCTGTGGCATCTTTTGGCGGATAACAGTTCTTCTTCGCTTCAAGGATAGCTGTATAAGAAGGATACAATGGTATTCCTTCTTCTTTTGCACAAGATCTTAATGTTATATACAGCCACTTAGATAGCTTCAATGAAGTCAAAATACGTAAAGATTTATCAGCAGAATATATGGGCATAGTTTTCTATACCTTTAACAATTCCTTCATTTTTGTAGCTTCTTCGGGATGCTCCGAGACTAGTTTAATGATATCTGCTACTTTCTTATTTGTGCTTTTAAACCAGTTGCATGAGCAAGACTTTCATTGCTGTACGTTAGGAGCTCTTCCACTCTTCTTTAGCGGGCTTAGCTTCACAAATGGTTTTCTGGGACTCACAACTGATGTTGATATTCCAACACTGCACGTTTCCGGTCCACAGGATGTTAATAATAATATCTTAGGACAATGAACACAACGTTATCTGATCCCAAACTAGGCAGAGCCTGTACTATGGTGGTATGGTCTGTAAGGTATTTATGTTATGGGTCTTTGTAGCCCGAAATAAATTGATTTGATTTGATTTGATTTTGTAACCAGACAACTGCTAAACGTACTTATATATTTTTAAATACATACATATTGTAGATAAATTACACCCAGACACAGAACAAATGATTGTGCTCATCACACAAACATTTGTCCTGGGTGGGAATCATACCCACGACCTCAGTCTTAGCAGTCAGGGTCACTAACCAATATACTAACAGGCCAGTCAATGTCATGTTGATGTACCCTCATTTATAGCGAAGTCAGAACTGGAACATGGGTGCTGTTCTACTAACACTACAGAAGGGGTTATCTTTTCCCTCACGACCTCAGGCCATTTCATGTCCCCTTGCAGCCATGTCTCATACTATTTTTATGAATGTACGTCTCGTGCGATTACACGAGATCCATTTGTTCCTCAACAAACACATATAAGTCTGACAGAATTGTTTCAATTCGTTCTTTTCATTTTCTGACAAATCAACTATATTCGCGAAAACTTCAAATAACATTTGAGGTTGTTAAAAACAACTGGTGTTTGCCAAAAACAGGAAAATATCCAAATTGGTAACAAAATCTCCCATTACAACACAATTATAAATAAAATGTAATAACGTAATAGCTCAAAACATTTTTTTTTTTAATGTTGATTTCCTATTAGAATAATATTTTTTTACTTTTTTTACTAAATATTTGAATAATAAATAAAAAATAATAAAAATACTTTTATTTCACTTGGTTTTACTACCTATTGTAGGTATTTCTATTTAGAACTTTAGGATTTTTGTTCCTTTTACCCCCCTCTTTTTTTTTTTTTTTTTTTTTTTTCAGGATGGGAAATCATCAAATGACTTCTCCCGCTCTGGGCGGAGCGGGAGGGCGTGTCAGACTTTTACTGACTAAAACCCACCCGTGTTCCATCAGTTGCCCATGTGCCAGGGTCACGGCATCTCTTTCGAACAATCACGCGACCCCGGCAGGCATCGGTCCTAGTAGACCCCTACACTGCTGCTGACATCTCTTTGAGGCGCGCGTGGAACACTGCGCGCCGTCGACCCGAGCCTGGTCCTTACCGGGCGGTGAGCTACCCATTGCTCGCCACCCGCAAGCTCGCGCCTACGGTGGCCGGGAGTCCGCAATCGACTCCCGACGCCCGGGGCGTCTCCTCCTGCGGCGGCTAGGGGCGTGAGGGCGCAGAGACTGCCACTCCCTCACGCGCCCCGCCTCCTCCTTCGCGAGCATTACTGCTTCGCAGAAGGAGGTGACGGCTTCCCATTCCCTCTCGCTCCGTACCATGGCTCGCACCAGGGCCGGACGCGAGAGGTCGCCGCCGCCGATCGCCTCCACGAGGACACGGCGGTGCCCCGCCCAGGCAGGGCACACCTCCACCGTATGCTCCACCGTGTCCTCCAGACGATCCTCGCAATGGAAACACCCGGACGTATCCTCCCGCTTTATCCTGAACAGGAACCCACCGAAGCACCCATGCCCGGTGAGAACCTGCGTCAGGCGGAAGGTGAGGACGCCGTGGCGCCTCTCTATCCACTCCTCAAAGAGGGGACTTACCGCCGCAATTGTGGCGTGCCCATCCTTTTACCCCCTTAGCCTCTGGTTTAAATCACTTGTACTATCCCTTGATGATCATGATTAGTCCTTTACAACACATCTGACTTTATCATAACCAATTTTCCGTGGCTGTAAAGTACTTCAGTTAATTTTTTTTGGGCTGTAAAGGACTCTCATTTTCGTCATTAATGATGTTTGGTTTATTTTGTTAATGTTTATGGATAGAACTCGAAAAAATAGTGCGGGTTTCTTTTGACATCATGAATATAGTACTTTATTTGAAAAAGATATTAGAAAAAAACAAATAATTTTTTCGTGTTTTGGCTCGACTGAAAACTCGTGTTTTCAACCGACGAAAAAAAACGGAGGAGGTTATCAATTCGACGCGTATATTTTTATTTTTTATTTTTTATGTATGACCACGCATAACTTTTTACATAGTGATCCGATTGTGACAATTCTTCTTCTATTGGAAAGGGTATACTTCCAAGGTGGTCCCATATAAATTTGGAAAACAAAATCGAACCCTAAGGGTCGGAAAACAGGGGATGATTGATTGTTCACTCACTGATTGTAATGTATAAACACGCATAACTTTATACAGAGTAGTCCGATTTTGATAATTATTTTTGTGTTGGATAGGGTATACTTTGCCAAGTATTATTAGTACATTAAAGCCACAAAAAAATGTAAAATAAAAACTTTTTAACAAAAAATTAAACCGCCGAAAAACTGAAAAGCATAAAATAATACTTAAACCTTAAAATTTTGAGTCGGCGCTGAAAAATCAATGAACAAGGATCACTCAAAGCGCCGACTCATAATTTTAAGGTTTAAGTATTATTTTATGCTTTTCAGTTTTTCGGCGGTTTAATTTTTTGTTAAAAAGTTTTTTGTCCTTTACGACAATTGAAATTTCCGGTATCGATATATGTGGTGCACAAATAGGGAAGACCGGGGCTACAATTAACAGAGGTAACTTTTAACAAGCCAATTTCTCCATAACTATACACACCAAACGTATGGCGTGTGCATTAAACTACTGTTTAGATCACGCCACATGACCCGTGCGTGATAGATCAGAGGGGTAATTGCGGAACTTTTTATCGATCGGAATTGGTTTAATATTCATAGTTAAACAACATTCATTGCGTTATTTACGTTGCTGAGCCACAATTTATTCGAACAAATGACGCAATGGTTTAGAAATAATCTTCAATCCCATTCAGATTCTGATAAATTGTGCGTTTCGCAATTAGGGTGCAGGTGTGCACCGCGCGTCGTGCGATTGAGTTGTGTACCGGGCCACTTTTTTACGCAGGTAAAGAACTTTTTTGACTTAATTTTTTTTTGATTTATGGTCAAAATATACAGCATTATGATAATATTTTTGATTTTTCAAGAAGAATATTTCATCCCCAATGATGCTTTATAGATAAATTAGCCATTTTAATTATACATATTTTTTGACATCATTATAAACTAAAAATGTGACGTTGGGGCTAAAATTAACTAATCGGCGGTAGTGATGGGCAGCAGATAAATACTCAGAGGATAAATACTCGAGTTTTTATCCGAAACGGATAAATACTCGTTTTTACTCATTTTTATCGGATAAATACTCAAAATGATGGATAAATATCTTTTTTGCGCGTCGGATGATTATTTTATAATGTAAATTGGTTTTATTGTTATTTTTTCAAAATACAGGGCACTAGACACTACATAGGCTTTTCAAAATACTACGTTATTATATTATTTAGTTGTAATGTTAATTGTCAGGACTGTAATTGTGTCAGGAGGCCAAACGTCTCTAATAGAGCATGCTCTTTAGACACAATTTTAGAATCTTTCTTTGTTGAGAGTGTAGAGAATTGCTACATAATTGAACATCTCTGTGAAGAGCTTCTAAAAGTCAAGAAAAATGCGGCGAAGACAAGTTCATTGTTGTTGTTTGCCAACGCTATAAACATGCAAAGGACTTTTCAATTAGTTAAAAGGTGTTGAGCCTTTAAACTGCGCAGCACACACTATTAATTTGCTGGCTCATGGCGTCCTGAAATGGGGTAGTTTCAAAAATTCATAATTATGCAGATATGATAAAATATAATAAAAATAATTGGTTGTCTGTAAAGTCGGTTTACGGACGATAATTTTACGTGATAGCATCTAAGTCTCTTCTATACGACGTATCGGCCGATGGAGTGGAAGAGAGATAGATGCGTCACAAGTCGAACACTTAGGCCGATCGTGCCTCTCTATTGCTTGTTTCGCTCTCGCTTGCACTCTCGGTGCAGGCGGAACGTGACAATGAGTCATGCTTTTTCGTGCGTGCTGCCAGCGTTCATCGATTCCACGCGTGCCTCAAAGAGATGTCGGCACATATTGAAGGGGTCCGCGAGCACCGATGCCTGCCAGGGTTGCGGATCTGTTTGAAAGAGGTATTGTGGCCCTGGCATAGGCAACTGAAGGAACACGGGTGGGTTTTAGTCAGTAAAAGTCTGACACGCTTTCATATTGGCGATAGCAATGGTGGCCCGGTGGTATCAGCCCCAACTTACGACTTGTAGGTCGTGGGTACACACTGCTCTCAAAACTTTACATTGATCGCTGAATCCATATCCCACATTGTCGACAACCTCGCAAGCCAAGTCAGGATACTCGATTTCTTTATCTTTCACGAGGTAGTTTTTTTGGAACGAAGTTCCTTATGGCGCGTTGCGAAAGGGGGCTAGACGGAATGAAGAGAAAAAGTTGTAACGACACTTTTTAACCGACTTAAAAAAAGGAGGAGGTTTCTCAATTTGACTGTATATATTTTGTTTTGGAACGAAGTTTTTGGAACGAAGAGAAAGAGGGGGGAGAGAGAGAGAGGGAGAGAGAGAGAGAGGTAGAGAGAGGGAGAGGGAGAGAGAGAGAGAGGGAGAGAGAGGGAGAGGGAGAGAGAGAGGTAGAGGTAGGGAGAGTGAGAGGGAGAGAGAGGGAGATGGAGAGAGATAGAGAGAGCGAGGGAGAGGGAGGGAGGGAGAGAGAGAGGGAGATAGAGAGAGAGGAAGAGACGGAGAGAGATCTCTCTCTCTCCGTCTCTTCCTCCCTCTCGGGAGAATATTTTAGGTTTTTTGTACATAATAAATAATAAAAAATAATAACAATAATGAATCCTGGAAAGGAACTTCGTTCCATCCGGGTGTCCCTTGACACCTCTCAAGTTTTTTAGTATTACAATGTTTTAAATGTTACTTCACCCTTAAATGAATGATTTTTACTTTTTATCCAAATTAAATTTACTTTTTTGTAATGTGTTGGTGGAAATTTACATCTTTATGTAATCAGAACAAACCTACTGAGAACAAAATGTGTAGTGAGATAATAAACCACTTTTTTCCAATTACAAAAACAAAAAATGAATGGAATGATAACGAAAAAATTACATTGAATTGGTTGATGGAAATTTTCATCACAATGCATTTGAGGGTTAAATAGTTTCTGCCTACCCCCATGGGAGAAAGGCACGAGTTCATGTATATATGTGAAAAAAGAAAATGTACTAAATTAAATGTATAATTTTATCTAACTTTGACAGTTATTGACGAATTGTATTCATGATTGAGTGAAATTATTGTCAATATCAGCATTTTGTAATTGTTAAAATGATTAATAAGGTACGATACCAATCTGTATTGTCTGTTTTTCATTAATTTTAATCTTTTGTTTGTAAAATTACAAAATTTACGTTACGAAAACTTAAAATAGTATTTATCCGCTGTTTTGGATAAATACTCAGTAAAAATGGATATTTATCGAGTATTTATCCATTTTGAGTATTTATCCGGATAAAATCCCAACACTAATCGGTGGGGTTAGTATTAACATGTTAATACCTACCCCACATTATGGGGGTGGTATTTACAAGGTATCCAACTCGTATGATAATTATGTCATTTTTCGTTACTTTTTATTACAGCATGAGAACGTACAGCATGTAAACGAAGAACTACGCGAGGAACAAAATCCTTACTCCTCACTTCTCTCTCAGCCAACTCGTGGACCTCTCCACGAGTTGGCTGAGAGAGAAGTGATGGAGAAAAATAGAAGTTATAGAGATGTATCAAAAGAATGAGCTTTGCCAGGTTTCACTCTTCAAGTTTGAGAAAAAAAGAAAACGGGTGCACCAGCAGCTATGGGTTATAAGAAAATCCGCTTAGTTTTTAATGCTAAAAATGTGCCATTTTATACCTCATCTATGGTGATAATAAGTGCTAAAAATGTGTAAGGCTTGTTAATGATTAATTAGTGAGTAAGGCTGACCTTTGTAGGGCTGACCTATTAAGAAAAGTGACCAAAAATGTTGATTATCTATAAGAGTTTACCGAACTATTCGTGGTTGTTCCTAATTACATGCCTATTTTGAAATTTGTAGTGTCAGTTTATATGAAAAAACTATTTTCTATACGTCGTATTGACTGCACTTTCCATATTAAAATATAATGTAACATATATATTTGTTTTATTTCTTTGTATTTGTTTATATTAGTTGGTATAACATTATGTTAATACTTACCCCAGACCTGTTAATTTTAGCCCCAATTAGGGGGCAACAATTAACAGACGACTATTTTGAGAAAAAACGTTATATCTACGACAATAATCATTTCAAGTTTGATATAAGTTAGTAAAACAATAGGTACTTAAATAATAAAGCATCATGCGACCTAAAAATTAGGTCAGAATGTGGAATAATTTCGGACGTACAACTAAAAATGCAATTTTTGTTAATTGTGGCCCCGGTCTCCCCTACGTAAGCTATTACATATATAAAAAATGTCGTGTTACTACACTGGGCTCATGGTATAAAATAAATAAATTGTATTTAGGATAATATTGTACTCTATTTTCTTTCCAAAACTTCATCTTAGCCTTCGATTTTCTTTTAGTGCTTATAGACGGGACGTTGCGACGGAGAATCGGGCAACGTTCTGAAATGACGTCCCGTCCTGACGTGACGTCCCCCCGCGGGCATTAACGACTTAGCGATGCGGGCGGTAAGGGTAACATCGGACAGTCAGTTTATTCACTTCGTATCGACGAAACGTATTTATTTATGCGTAAAATACGTAAATCGATAAACTGTAATTTAGTGTTAGTGACTGTTTTGTTTCAAGAATTATTCTACATAATGCCTAAAGCTCATAATAAAATTGTGATTGTTGTGGACGTCGGAAACCATTGAAAGGTTTAAGGTGCTTAAAAATTACCGAAATATTGCAATATTTAAAAATGAAATATAGCGCATTCGTGATTAATGACAGTGTATGCAATAAGTGTTTTATAGAAGGATTAAAAAATCAACGACGAAACACATTGCGTTCAATGACTCAACAACAATCCTTTAGGTCTAAGTCGGCCGAAAATAGTAGCGATAATTCTTTGGATGCTGCTCTGATTCCTTCTTCATCAAGAGAACCAGATATATCGCCTAGAAACCGATTAGTTTCTCCAAAAAATATTTTGATTGATTTAAGTCGTACTGCAATAATTCATAAAAAATGCATTATTTGCGACAATAGCAACGATCTTAAAGTAATCCCTTTAGAAGCTAGGTCTAAGTTTTTTCTTGATAATAAAATAAAATAAATAAATAAATATCTTAGGACAACCAACCTTCCTATTTACCTGCCTATTTTATTTATTTCTGATAAAACTTCGTTGCAATTTTTCTTACCGTATACTGTCAACGATCTTCGCATTGCCAAAACATGTGATTAGTAGATCTCTTCATACTGTTCGCAAAGCATTAATGTCGGAATTCGTGCCCAAACATCTCGGGTTCAGTCATATTAGTAGACTAGATTTTATACAAAATCATACAAGATTTTTTGCAAAGACCATATTTTCACCCGAAGAAGAGAAAGCTATAGTAGTTGTGGATGGTACGTACTATATTGAGAAAAGTTCCAACTACAGATTTCAAAGAAGAACATACTCAATACATCAAGGGCGGCCACTTGTAAAACCCATGTTAATAGTCAGCACAACTGGATATATCTTGGATGTTTTGGGACCTTATTTTGCAGATGGTAGAAACAATGACGCTTCGATTATAACAGCTCATATGCGTTCACAAGCCGATGAATTAAGGAACTGCCCTCCTAACCAAGTTACAAACGTTTCGTGTCGAATTCCGTTCTCCAATCGGTAACGCCTCGGTGTCAGCAATTGTAGAAAACGATAAGTTGGTAGCCATGTTGACGTGCCCGAGTCGGCCGCTCGTTCTACAATGTCTTTAGAAAAACGACACAATATAACAAAGGATTTAGCGTTGAACATTGTAGAAACGATAAAAATCATTCTATCATTTTAAACGATGTGAATTTGGCTACGAATTTTCTATTTGTTTGTTCTACCACGTGACTTAACGTCGAGCGACTAGCGTTAACGATTGTAGATTATCAACTTGGCTAGGGGTGCTGGTTACATGAGGATGATGTCGTAATAGTAGATAGAGGATTTCGAGATACTATTCATCTACTTGAAGAATTGAACTTGATAGTAAAAATGCCACATTTCTTGCAAGGTCAGAGTCAACATACTCCACATGAAGCAAATGAATCTAGGTTGGTAACATCAGTGAGATGGGTAGTGGAAGCTTCAAATGGGCTACTGAAAACGTTTAAAGCACTGGCTAATATTATGCCCAATTCTCAAATTCCATACATTGGGGACTATGTAAGGATTGTATGTAGTATTTTGAATGCATTCCGCCCCCCAAGAATCACAGATGATCAAAGTGCTGCAGTAATTGCAGAAAGAATGTTAACTTTATCTAAATATTCAAATGAATTACAGAATAAAGTAAAACAGGAAAACTGGGCAAGAAAAAGAGTTACTTGGCAATGCCTTATCGGAATTTCCGCTTTTAACCATCGAAGAACTGAAACATTTAACCTTAGGAGTTTATCAGTTGAAACAAGCTGATTATTGCGCTACTGAGCATGTAGATAATCAAGGACTATATAAGTTATTTTTTCACAAAGAATATTCCGTTAGCATAAGAATTCTAATACAAAGCCGTCATATCTCATCAAAAATCTACAACTTACGGATACAATATCATCCTACTGGAGTTACATCTTGGTATTGCCAGTGCAAGGTTGGATCACGTGTTGTTGGATGTTGTGCTCACGTAGCTTCAGTATTGTGGTTCCTTAGCTATTACAGGCATTTGGAGCTTCATCAAATAAGAAAAAAAAGAGAGAAAATGCCTCAGGCATTAAGTCCGCCTTTGTACAGTATTTTTTACTTGTGCTTAAAGTTTAATAAATAAATAAATAAAGTATTCTTCTCACTACGAAGATTGTATTGAAGATGTTGCAGTTGAATGGTCTGATCAAGAAGCGGAGGACTCTACGTAATATATTAATGTTTTTGCACCTTGTTTAAGTTTGATTTCTCAAAATAAAACCGATAATTATAATATTAATTAGTGTATTTTGTCATTTTGTTCTCATCAACTGGTAATCAAACATTTACCTTAAACAGATAAATATAGCGAATATTGACTGATGCTATATAAGGTGTATCTATTCATACACGAAATATTTTAAGAGGTACACCTGTAGGTGGTAAAGAAGCTATAGCAACGAAAAAAAAATTTTTATAAGGGTATTTTTTAAATTTAATATTTATAAATTATTTGACGCACATAAGAAACACTGGCTCCTTCTTATTTTTTACGGCCCGAGACACCGCGGCCATGCTCGTGCCATCCGGTCGTTACCCTCGCAGCGTCAGGCGGGCCATTCATAGAATTTGGAGTAAAGGTTTTATGCAAAACGTCTCAAGTAGTTTTAAAATTATAATAATTACGAAAATTCAAAAACGCTTCGATAAAAAATTTCTTTTTGCTTCTATAGCTTTTTTACCACCTACAGGTGTACCCCTTAAAATATTTCGTGTATGAATAGATACACCTTATATATATTTGTAAATTTTAAGTGTAGTCCTATAAACACAATATTAAAATAATAAAAAATTCAGAGGGGCCGGTAAAGGGCCTTATCGAAACCCCTCCTTTCACCTTCCGCACGCGCGTAACGTGTGCGCGCAATGTAGGAAACGGCGCCAGCGCGCGACGCTCTGCGCCACGTGCGTGTCGCCGCACGAGTCGTCCCGCGGCTCCGGCGCCTCGCCCGTGGCGCCGGCCTCCTTGCTGCCGTCGGGCGCGCGCGATGAGCGACTCAGCACTCCGCACAGCTTACCCTCGCACACTACGCCGGTGCCCCAGTCGCTCTGCGGACAGACACCCGTCACTCTCTGGCCGACAGGGACGCCTTCGAACCGCGGCGGACCAGCTAACCTACCGAGCAAAGGGTCGGTCCCACGAGGCACAGCGCAGACTCGCGCAGGCCGGGCCAGCCTGGCGATCGCTCGGCGCACGCATCGCCCGACACCAGCGTGGCGTCCACGATGCGCAGGCGCGGTGTGCGGCCCAGGGCGCGCACCACGTGACAGGTGGCGCCAGCCGCACACTCGGACGGCTGTGTGGCCATAAGAATAGGTCGCGAGCGCGCGCCGCCTCCGAAGGGCGCCTCCAGCTCCAGCACGGCCAGGTCCATGGCGGCGCCGCTCCAGGCGTCGTCGCGGCGCGCGCTGTCCGCGCCAGCCGCCAGCGCCACGCGCGCCACGCGCCGCGCCGCGCCCGCACCCGGCGCCAGCGCCCACAGCTCGCTCGGCACGGCACCGCCGTCGCTGCTCACGCACGACGCCGACGTGAGCGCGGTGCGCAGCGACACCAGAGACCCACCGCATCGCCGCCCACTCGTATGCTCCACGACGATCTGCGCACCCACAAATCGAATTTTATTGTTGCCTAAATTGGCTCAGTGCGCTAAAGCCCGGGCTATGCTCGGAGGTTCTTCTACAAAAGACGCCATATTTGGATCTCTTTCCATCCTAAGACTACCCTCAATCCCGTACTGATCCGGAAAACTAAACTAGAGTTACCGACACAGAGTAAGGGCCGAAGTGTCAGTGCAATGTGCTTCCCACGTTTCGCAAAACCGATAGCCGGTGAAGGCGACGCCCATAAGAAGGTGGCTGCTGGGGCACACAGCACACTGGATGCGGAAGACATGAGGAGCGCCTGTTGTCGTGGGAGACGCCTTCGTCCAGGAATAAACTACGACAAACTAAGTTGATAGACCCGTACGTCCCGTACCTATTGGATTGCCAACTTCTTGTAGAGTATTTCTGATTTCAGAATGGGTAAATAAAGAACATTGATAAATTAAAACAAGGCAAGTGCGAGCCCTGCCAGGGTCGCGAGATTGGGCACGCCACAATTGCGGCGGTAAATCCCCTCTTTGAGGAGTGGATAGAGAGGCGCCACGGCGTCCCTCACCTTCCGCCTTACGCAGGTCCGCACCGGTGATGGGTGCTTTGGTGGGTTCCTGTTCAGGATAAAGTGGGACTAAACGCCCGGGTGTTACGCAATGTAGATCATCTGGAAGATACGGTGAAGGTGTGCCCTGGCTGGGCGGAGCACCCGCCGTGCCCTCGTGGAGGCGATTCGCGGCGGCGACCTGTCGCGTCCGGCCCTGGTGCGAGCCATGGTACGGAGTGAGAGGGCATGGGAAGCCGTCACCACCTTCTGCGAAGCAATAATGCTCGTAAAGGAGGAGGCGGGGCGCGTGAGAGAGTGGCAGTCTCTGCGCCCTCACGTCCCTAGCCGCCGCAGGAGGAGACGCCCCAGGCGTCGGGAGTCGATCACGGATCCCGGCCACCGTAGGCGCGGTCTTACGGGTGGCGAGCAATGGGTAGCTCGCCGGCCGGTAAGGATCAGGCTCGTGTCGCCGGCGCGTAGTGTTCCACGCGCGCCTTAAAGAGATGTTAACAGTACTGAAGGGTTCTGCTAGAACCGATGCCTGCCAGGGTCGCGAAATCAGTTCGAAAGAGTAACCGTGGCCCTGGCTTGTAGGCAACTGAAGGAACACGGTTCACAGTAAAAGTCTAACACGCCCTCCCGCTCCGTCCAGCGAGTCTAAAAAGGCCACTTTGGCAGAATCATAATAGGATAATAAGAATCATATTATAAATCGTAAAATGGCATATGGTCACAAATTGACAACCCATAATGACAGTTCATTCTGAACTGAATTGAGTACGATTGTGCTAATATGTGTCATCATTTGACGTAAATTACAGGAATTGCTAATGAATTGCTGGGAATTCAGAATATGAATTGCTTAATGTGGCCTTTTTAGGCCCTCAGAGCGGGAGACGTCATTTGGTGATTTCCCAACCTCAAAAAAAGGCAAATGCGAGTCGGACTCGCCCATTGAGGGTTCAGCGTACCAATTTGTAGTTAGATACATGTTATAAATAGTTCAGGAATCGAGTCTCGCAGTTTTTTCCGAGCTTAACCCGAAATTCAGTTATCAAAACTAATATATACTATCTAGGTATAAACTATATAAAAAATATCTTAAATTATATATTTTTTGCTTTTGCTTGAGTAACTAATATTTCATTTCATTTGTCGAAATATTGGGTTGGCTAGCTGACATATAGAATGTTTTGTGTCTCTTAATGTTTACTACTTACAATTGTATAGAATCAAGTTCTTCTAACTTAACAGACAGCTGTGCTGCTGGGGAGTTTGTTGCGCCACTTCTTCTTCCCAGCTAAAGCACTAGGAAGTGGTGAAGGGCGGGCGTTTTGGGGTTCTTGCTGCCTTAGGTAAATTTGACGTTCGAAACGTGCTGATCCGCAGCCTAATTTGAATAAATGACTTTTGATTTTGATATATACTACACTTGCTTTTGCCAGCGGCTTCGCCCGCGTGGAGGTCGGAAATTATCCCGCGGGAACATACTACCGGGATAAGAAGTAGCCTATGTCCTTTCTCAGGCTCTAAACTATCTATGTACCAAATTTCATTTAAATCGGTTCAGAAGTTTTAGCATGAAAGCGAGACAGACAGACAGACAGACAGAGTTACTTTTGCACTTATAATATTAAAGTATGGATTAGTGTGGATAGTGTAGATTCTACTTATCTATCTATACTATAATATATCTATACTATAATATTATAAAGTTGAACAGTTTGTTTGTTTGTTTGATTGAACGCGCTAATCTCAGGAACTACTGGTCCGAATTGAAAAATTGTTTTTGTGTTGGGTAGCCTATTTATCGAGGGAGGCTATAGGCTATATAACATCACGCTATAACTAAGAGGAGCAGAGCAGTAATGAAAAATGTTGCAAAAACGGGGAAAATTTATTCGTTTTGAGAGTTTCCGTTGCGTGCGCTGCGTAAACGGTTAAAGTAACGTAAAAATCATGTATGACGGAATTGTTTCTTTTAAAAAGTTCTAAAAAAAAGTCCGCGAGAGCATATGTCTATCTTATAAGGTTGACTCACTGTAACTCAAAAGGAGCGAGCAGGCAAATCGATGCGACGGGAAGGGTCAGGGGAGCAAAAATTTGGCGCGGACGAAGTCGCGGGCAGAAGCTAGTACTATAATAATATTATAAAGCTGAAGAGTTTGTTTGTTTGTATGTTTGTTTGATTGAACGCGGTAATCTCAGGAACTACTGGTCCGAATTGAAAAATTCTTTTTTCGTTGGGTAGCCTATTTATCGTGTAAGGCTATAAGCTATATAACATCACGCTACAACTAAGAGGAGCGGAGCAGTAATGAAATATGTTGCAAAAACGGGGAAAATCGCACGGGTAGACGATTTGACGCGACGGGAAGGGTCGGGGAAACAAGAAATTTAACGCGGACGAAGTCGCGGGCAGAAGCTAGTATAGTACATTATGGTACAAGTGTGTAATGTTGGTGATTACCGCTGAGGCGCCATTGAGACCCGAGCCGTCAGGTGAGGGTCTTAAGAGAGCCGAGGACGGTAATCATCAATACACACGTGTATCATACGACGTTTTTCAACACACTTGCGAGGAAAAAACAAATAACAGCAACAAATGCGATACAAACAAAATATGAAAATTAGGGGAAAATTGGGAAATGGCGCGCAATTTTTTTTTTTTGCACGCGCCAAATGTAAGTTGATTGATTACAGCCATACAGCCTACTTCAAAATGATAATTTTTGTGATAAAATGCAAATATTTTATAAGAAATTATTGTGAATTATAAATAATTTGATAATAATAAATGTTTTTTCGTCTTAATTAGGGACACATTTATTTATTTCAAAAATGTAAATAGATTTTCGATGGCATAAAACCTCTTTGTTGTTACAAAAAAAAAAAAAAAAACTGTATTACCCGGTTAAATTGAAAATGCTCTGTTTACTCGCATATAATTTGCAGTTAGGTACTAACTTAACTTTGTAGGGATCATTCTATTATGCACTAGTGTGTAATATTATTATGCACGTGTATGTTATAGTTCGGTTTATGGCCCTAAGAACGATATAATAAGGCTCACTTTACGAGCAAGTGTGTTGAAATAGTACATTATGGTACAAGTGTGTAATGTTGGTGATTACCGCTGAGGCGCCATTGAGACCCGAGCCGTCAGGTGAGGGTCTTAAGAGAGCCGAGGACGGTAATCATCAATACACACGTGTGTCATACGACGTTTTTCAACACACTTGCGAGGAAAAAACAAATAACAGCAACAAATGCGATACAAACAAAATATGAAAATTAGGGGAAAATTGGGAAATGGCGCGCAATTTTTTTTTTTTGCACGCGCCAAATTTAAGTTGATTGATTACAGCCATACAGCCTACTTCAAAATGATAATTTTTGTGATAAAATGCAAATATTTTATAAGAAATTATTGTGAATTATAAATAATTTGATAATAATAAATGTTTTTTCGTCTTAATTAGGGACACATTTATTTATTTCAAAAATGTAAATAGATTTTCGGTGGCATAAAACCTCTTTGTTGTTACAAAAAAAAAAAAAAACTGTATTACCCGGTTAAACTGAAAATGCTCTGTTTACTCGCATATAATTTGCAGTTAGGTACTAACTTAACTTTGTAGGGATCATTCTATTATGCACTAGTGTGTAATATTATTATGCACGTGTATGTTATAGTTCGGTTTATGGCCCTAAGAACGATATAATAAGGCTCACTTTACGAGCAAGTGTGTTGAAAATAATATTATAAAACTGAAGAGTTTGATTGTTTGTTTGTTGGGTTGAACGCGGTAATCACAGGAACTACTGGTCCGAATTGAAAAAATGTTTTTGTGTTGGATAGCATATTTATTGGAGAAGGCTATAGGCTATATAACATCACGCTACGATCAAAAGGAGCGGAGCAGTAATGAAAAATGGATGAAAACTGGCAGGCAATTTGATGCGACGTGAAGGGTCTGGGGAGCAAAAATATGACGCGGACGAAGTCGCGGGCAGAAGCTGTAATATTATAAAGCTGAACAGTTTGTTTGTTTATTTGATTGAACGTGCTAATCTCAGGATCTACTGGTACGAATTGAAAAATTGTTTTTTTATTTAGTAGTCCATTTATCAAGGAAGGCTATCTAGGCTATATAACATTGCGCTACGACCAATTGGGGCTGAGCAGCAATGAAAAATGTTGCTAAAATGGGGAAAATGTATTCTTCTTGAGAGCTGTCGTAGCATGCGCTACGTGAACGGTTAAAGCAACGCAACAATGATGGACTGCAAACCTCGTGTGCCCGTGGGTTAGACGGTGCACCCTGGGGTGCGGGCAAGGACTCCTCATAGGTACTGTGTGCCTGCCCGAGTGTCGTTGCCCGTACGCTAATGTCCTGTCGGAGGAACGCTCCACTGTGTGAGCTCTAAGCAGAGGCGCACAGCGTGGGAGTTAGAGCGGGCTCGGTGTGCACTAACCGTGCTACCTAGCGGGAAAGTACGAGCCTTCTCCTTCTGCCACCGTTATCTCGTAGCCCCGAAGATTGTCACGGCCATATCTTTGACTTTTGATGGGGGTCGAGGGTCTTGGCTTAACCGCCCGGACCGCGAGGAAGATAACCTCTATAAAAGTCACCCCAAACCTCCAAGCGACGGCGCACCGTCAAGGAGGTTGATAGCTTGACTAATGGGTAGCTTAATTAGTTCCTAGTGCGAACCACTGATTTTGAGACATAAATGTATAATACTCGTGGGAACAAATATGTATAATGTAAGTATTGTTACCATGAAAGGTGCAGAGTCGCTCTCTTCTTCTTGCTCGGGCTCGCGCTCTTCTCCCGCCGCCGGCGCTGTCACCGCACTGCTCTCTGGCACACAAAGATATTCACGTACGTATACTCAGAGAGAGTTGCAAGAGTCTTGCGGCGCCGAAATGACTTTGACAGACTGGGCGCGTTGTTACCAACCCCCCGCCATTTGTGAAATTGACACAGAAATAAAATTGTGTTGTCTAAACAAGATGGCATTAAATCCGATTTTGGCCGCTCGCTTAAAGTAGGTACCCGTAGCGTTATACTGTCACAAGCAATAAACTCACGGTCACACGGACATCAAAATGTCAACAATTTAGTGTTAAGTGGGTAATGTTGCTAGTAGTATAATAAGTATTTTGTTTAATTTAGTAAGATATTATGTATAACATATAATTTTACTCATGGTTTTTATCCCGAAATAAAATAAAATAAAAATCGCGGCGGGGTTTAACCCAACAAGGCTCAATTTTTTTTTGTGCGTGGAAAAAAAAATAGTTTGTATTTAGTGATCAGAAGATAGGGAAAACTTATAAAATTAAAAATAAAACCAAATTTTACGAAAAAATTACCTTTTTATTTCAGTTCCACATATGTACACTGAGCCTTAACTATACTTTTTGGTATTAAATTAGTACAATTGAATTGTTTTGGAAATAGTTTCCTATGTACTTTTTTTGAATTGTAAGTTATTTAAAATGAAATGACTATTACTTATATTTATTTTTTTATATTTTACAAAATTATAATTATAATTTCTTATTTTATTTTTTGGACATCCAACAGCTCTGCCTAGTTTGGGATCAGATAACCACCGTTATCTGATCCCAAACTAGGGAGAGCCTGTACTATGGTAACCAGACTACTGATAGATATACTTACCTATATATTTCTAAATACATACATATTATAGATAAATTACACCAAGTCACAGAACAAATGATTGTGCTCATCACACAAACATTTGTTCTGGGTGGGAATCGAACCCACGACCTCAGTCTTAGCAGTCAGGGTCACTAACCGCTAGACTAACAGGCAAGTCTCTAAAGCAAATAATCAAAGGAATACCCAATTCAACTGCGGACTACATTCGAATATTTGGCAGTGGCGCCAAACTCATAATCACACAGACACCTGTAAACTTTTTAAATTCATTAGTTGTTGTTGTTGTAAATGGCTATGACGAATTTTTTTTGGACACTTTTGTGCAATTCTTCTACAATATGCTGAAGTAACTCATTATCAAAAACCATAAAAAATATTGAAGGGGCGTTTCAAAATATATACCTACTTCTACTAATATGGTTCAATCGGAAGAAAGTCTTCTTCAGGAGATTCGAGAACGCACAGAAAGAGACAAAAATGTCATTATTACTGGTATCATAGAAATTAAGGACAAGTACTTTGAAGAAAGGCAGGCATACGATAATAGGGCATGTACTAATATACTAAAATCTGTAATGAAAACTGAATCGCAGCCCATAAAAGTTATGAGACTTGGAAAACACAACCCAGGTATAAAACGCGCCCTGAAAGTATGCTTTAATTTAGCAGCAGAACCTAAAGAGATCCTCCACAATAGAGGCAAAATACAAGATGAACAAATTAAAATATTTTAAAATATTCTCAGACAAAACCCCTACCCAACAAGCACGCATGAAAGAGTTATGGGACGAACTTTTAAACAGACAAAACGTCGGAGAAGATAATCTCAAAATAAAATACATTAAAGGCGTGCCGAAAAAAGTCACAGTTACAAAAATTAAGAGATCTAACACAGTCTATTAATACTAAGAGCAAAGATAAGATAACATACAAAATATTATAAGTTTATGATGATCTGGAGACGGAAAGATGTTCCTTTAATTTTTTTAAACTGTAACATTAGAAGTATTTTAAAGCCTGGTAAATTGGATGAACTTAAATGCGTCTTAAAATCGTTCAGTGTGGAAATACATGCTGTACTTTTGACTGAAACCTGGATTAAATCTGAAGAAGAAGCAACTACTATGGAATTCCGAACTATTCACATTATTACAATATTAGAACAAATAAAAGAGACGGAGGACTGTCGATATACATTCACAATAACATCAAACACTCCTTGAGTCAAGAAACATACACTAACGGAAATAACTTTTTATGGATACACACCAGAAAAGTATAATATAGATATTGGTTTAGTATTTAAATAAACCCGGAGACACAAATACAACACATTTCCTAGATGAATTTGAAATTCAATTACAACAGAGGAGTCGCGCTCTTATTAACAAACGATAAATCCACTGAAAAATACCTATGGAGAAATAACACAAGAAAGTGGATATTGCATAATGAACAAGATAGACATCACATATTCAACTCGAACAACAGCCACCACAAACAGCATTTTAGATCATATATTATTATAAAAAACCTAAAAGACAAAACATTTAACGTGGCACTGATGGATTCGGCAATTTCTAACCATCAACAAATTATTCTAGGGTTAAAAAACCACAAGCCTGAACCACCAGCCAAATTACAATTCGATAGCATTAACTATGAACAACTTTACCATCTAGCTAAAGACTCATTTACAAAAGAAAGCCACGATTTCAACACGATAGAACAAACTATCAAAACTAAAGGCAAATACGACACAAAAAACCAAAATTCAAAATTTACCACAAGACGACTGGATTCATAAAACCATATTAACTAAAATAAACACAAGGAATCAATATTGGAGAGAACTAAAAAAGAATCCGAAAAATCTAGTTTTTGAAAGCTCTTTTAAAAAACACAGAAATGAAACTATTGCATTAATTGCTAAAACAAAAAAAGACTACTACTATCAAGCATTTAAAAAGCTAAATAACGATCCTAAACAAATATGGAAGCTTATTAATACCTTATGCAAAAATAAAGGTAAACCAGACCCTAGTCCTCCAAAACTAATGACGATCGCAGGTTTAGTTACTGAAGGTGATGAAATAATAGGTTGGGGAAAAAGTTTCTTCGCATTTTTTAAGAAAATTCAAAACATTTTTTAATAAAGTTTATTTACATTTAACTAAAGTATGTAGGTACCATTTTGTTCGATAACTTTTTGCCATCTTGTAGGTAGGGACATGATCCCATTGCTATAGAAATTTTGGGACTTCTGGTCAAAATACCGCGACAAGTGGTTTTGGCAGTCCTCTCGTGATGTTAACCTGACACTGCCTAAAGAATTTTGAAGAGACCGAAACAGGTGGAAATCTGAAGTTGCAAGGTCAGGACTATACGGCGGATGCATTAACACATGCTTTTTGAAAAAATCCAACGGCCGTGGTCACTGACCTACGACAACCCGCAGCGCGCTCGATACTCCCCGCACTTACCGCCTCTACTCCCCCGTCACCGCCTGAGTAATACTCAGTGTACATAGCGACCGATAATTTCGATAAGGCAAGTAGTGTCTTGGTGGCGTAAAGGTACAGCGCAATCACTGGTACTTGTGTGGCGCTGGATCAAATCTCACCGAAACAGGTACACTTTTTGTGAATTAAGAAATTGTCTTTGGTTAATTCTAATTTACCTCCTGTGTGATTAGACATCGAGGAACAAAATGAATTTCTTCGAGAACATTACTATGCGCCGTACTCGTACTAAATCGGATTCCAACACCGCTACTAACGAAACAATAAATAATAGTACATTCGAGGATACTGTTTCCAGCCTACCTGACTTATCCAATGATGACATTAATGATGCAAAACAACAACAAATAACAAAGCTAAAGCAAGTACAACTTGACAAGCTTGTGTTAGATTTGGATAGCGCACATCAGGAAATTGAGTCTCTTTCTTTAGAAAATAGCAACCTTAAGCAAATAAACTTGGAATTACAAAGAAAAAATGAGCTTTTCGCAAAACTTAGCAGCCCAGTTAATAAACACAAAAAATGTACTCCCATAAAGAAATCATTAAATAGGAACACAAACAGAACCTTTAAACACATCGAACGAGGATAAAGATACGTCATCATCATCCTCTCGCTTACATAATAAAACTAGCAGTGTTGAGTCAAAACTACTACAAATCCCACAACCTAAAAATGACAGTAAGATTTGTATCTTGAGTACCAATAACAGGAACGACATTGGAAATATTGCGAAGCAAACTCTTCACAAACATTCGGCAAATATATGCCATTACATAAAGACACATTGCAATACACAGCAACTGGTGCACGGCATAGAAACTAAATTAGAATCGTTTACGATGAAAGACTTCTGCATAATTTTAATAGGAGAGGAAGATTTTAAGACTACATGTGACTACCTCCAACTGACTCTTCACTTACGTGCTACTTTACAAAAAGTGAACTTTACGAACATTATTATTTGCACACCGACATATAACTGCAGTTACCAAAGAAATATGTATAATTGGAGAGTAGAGAATTTAAATAACTTACTGTATCTGGACACATTGACATATGAGCATGCATATCTTTTGGACTCGAACAAAAATCTAGCAGCCGATTCAACAATGTTTACCAAACTGGGACTCGTAAATAATCGTGGAATGCAGACTATTTTCAAAGATAGGTGCCGATTCCCTTATTCACAAACTAAACTAAATTTAAGTTCTGTGCATCTTTTTCTTTCTATTCCATTAAGGAAAGGACAGAAGATAAATTTTAGTTTAGTCCTGTCAAATTAATCAGCGCTTGACGTAAATTGACGTAATTTTAGTAGGCAAGTTTTTAATCACGTCTAAACTTGTATGGAGTAGTGACAGGCGCTGATTAATTTGACAGGACTAAACTAAAAATTTTCTTTTCTCCTCTTCTTAATGAAATACAAAGAAAAAGATGCACTGAACTTAAATTTGGTTTAGTTTGTGAACAAGGGAATCGGTACAATTGACGATTTTATTGACGGTATTAAAAAATATGACTTATTGATGACAGACGATGATATAATACCCGAGACTAAACAATTGGACACACAGTTTTTTCTATGATACCTATATAAATATATTACACCAAAACATTGCAGGACTTTTAAACAAAGCTGACGCATTCGCTGTATGTATAGAAGAACTCACGGCCAAAAAGGTTGACGTTGATGTTATTTGCATAACGGAACATTTTATGATGGCTGGTTATGAGAAATATCTCTCAATCCCGAACTACAATCTAGCTACTTGTTTTAGCAGGAAAGATACTAAAAGATGGGGTTCGTGTATCTTGAAAAAACTTTTTAACAAAAAATTAAACCGTCGAAAAACTGAAAAGCAAAAAATAATAAACCTTAAAATTATGAGTCGGCGCTTTGAGTGATCTTTGTTCATTGATTTTTCAGCGCCGACTCAACATTTTAAGGTTTATTATTTTTTGCTTTTCAGTTTTTCGACGGTTTAATTTTTTGTTAAAAAGTTTTTATTTTATATTTTTTTTGTGGCTTGAATATACTAATAATACTTGGCAAGGTATACCCCATCCAATGAAAAAAGAATGATCAAAATCGGACTACTCTGTACAAAGTTATGCGTGGTTATACATTACAATCAGTGAGTGAACAATCAATCATCCCCTGTTTTCCGACCCCTAGGGTTCGATTTTGTTTTCCAAATTTATATGGGACCACCTTGGGAGTATACCCTTTCCAATAAAAAAAGAATTATCACAATCGGACTACCATGCAAAGTTATGCGTGATCATACATAAAAAAAAAATAAAAAAAAAATATACACGTCGAATTGATAACCTCCTCCTTTTTTTTTCGTCGGTTAATAAAAAAGGGACACCAATGGAAAGAAATTCCTGAAGTTTTGAACATAGCAATAAGTAGCACATCCGAATGTTGTGCTATAGAACTGACGCATACTGGTACTATTATAATCTGCATCTACAGAGTTCCTAATGCAACCAATTTGACCTGTTTTTTTGAGCAACTGTACAAATTATGTCAATTAAGAACAAAGAAAAATAAGAAAAATGTTGTAATATGTGGTGATCTTAATATTAATATTTTGAAGCGTAGTAACATCACAATAGAACTGGAATGTACTCTACTCAATTTCAATTTTAAATTGGCATCTAATCAGCCGACTAGACTCTCTAGTAACACTTGCATAGGCCTTTTTGCGCATAATCTGGGTCAGAAATGTAATTGTGACGTAATAGATTTTGCTCTTTCAGACCATACCTGTCAAATACTCAAGCTCCCAACCAAAAGAATGTGTGTTATGAAGCATTGGTATATCAACCGCCGTGACTATAGTCTGGTTAATATGGATTTTAGGGAATATCTGCAAAGTCTTTCCTTTTCAGAAATATATCAGGTTGATGATCCGAACACAGCCTATAATCATTTTTTGGAGACATTTACTCTTCTTTATAACTTATGTTTTCCGTTTAAGCGTATTACGATAAGACTACACAAAAAACCACTATGGGTCTCCCGTGGGATTCGAACTTGTAGCAAGAATAAAAGAGCTCTCCTGTGGCGTTACAGACTTTATCACAAACAACATGACAAAAAAGCCTTTAAAAAGTACTCAGCAGTGTATAATAAAATAATTAAATTGACGCAACGTGCTCAGAATAACTATAAGATCAAATCATCAGCTAACAAGTCTAAAGTTACGTGGGAAATAATTAACCAAACCAAGCTGAATATGCCCAATAATAATTTAATTCATAGTATTAAGATAGGAGATAAAATAGTGACGCATCCACCGGATTTAGCGACCGCATTCAACAACTTCTTTGTTGACAAAATAAAACCTATAAAAAATCGCGGTAAACAAGTGACTTCAAATATAGAAAAGAATAGTAACTCGATGTTTATGGCACCAAGCAATGACAATGACATTAATGGTATAATTAAAACTTTGAAAAATTCCGGCAGTGTAGGTTATGATGGCATCTCTACCAAAATAATTAAAAATGTTTTTAACTGCATTAGTGGACATTTGAGTCATATTCTCAATCTGTGCATATCACATGGCACTTACCCAACCAACCTAAAAACAGCTGTCATTAAACCAGTGTTTAAAAAACAAAAAGACAAGCAATGCATGGAATCTTATAGACCCATTGCACTTGTGCCGGTAATATCGAAGATATTTGAAAAATATATTTATATTCAAATCTCAAAATATATAGACAAAAACAATATATTAACTGAGGAACAGAAAGGCTTCCGTAAAAATAAAACTATCAATATGGCAATATATGACTTTTTGAACACTGTACTTACGAATGTTGACAAGAGAATACCTGTTTGTTCAGTTTATTGTGACATGACTCAAGCATTTGACTATGTCGATCACAGTATCCTGCTTAATAAGCTGGATGCGTACGGTATTAGAGGAAATATACTTGGTTTAATAAATTCGTTTTTGCGAAACAGGAAACAGTAAGTTGAATTAACCGACATAGATCCCAAAACAAAATACCAACGAACCTATAAATCTAAAATCAAATCAAATCAAATCAAATAATTTATTTGCGTAAAATATGGTATTCAATGGTGTTAAGCATAGGTCAGATTGGCACAAACATGTTTAGCTAAGATAAAACAAAGCATGCAAAAATTTCATGTTACAGGGTAATCATTTATGAGTACAATAACGTTAGAGTAGAATGTCAGTATTTTTTATCCATAAATTCTTTCAAACTATAAAAGCTACATTCATTTAGCCATTTGTATAGTTTGTTTTTAAATAATCTTACATTTAATAATTTGAAATTGTTTGGTATTTTATTATAAGTACGCACACACATTGCTAGACAGCTTTTATTATATTTGGCTAGCTTTGGTAAATTATTTAATACTAGTCCATAAGGATCACGTCTGCTCCGAGGACATACATCGCTTGCTGTCTTGAATAATTGTTTATTCTTGGTCACAAACACACACATTTCGTAAATATAAAGAGATGGAAGCGGTAACAAACCCAGTTTTTTAAATATTGGCCGACATGTATCATCCGGCTGAAGTCCATAAATTGATCTAAGGCACTTCTTTTGAGCGATGAACGCTCTATTTAGATTAGTGCTATTACCCCACATGATAAGACCATAGCGTAGTAACGATTCAACATAAGCATGGTAAGATATAATAGCAGTTTTTATGTTTGTTACGTTTTTGACTTGCTTCAAGGCGTACACGAATTTATTGATTCTGCCACTGATGTTATTTACGTGTTCCTTCCAGTTTATATCTTGATCAATTATTACTCCTAAAAATTTTGTATGTGGTACTTGTTTAATTTTATTTATGTTAAGTTTGATATCATTTTTATTATTATTAGATTGATTGAATTGTATGTATACGGATTTGTCTAAATTTATTTTCAAATGGTGCATGTCAAGCCAGTGTAGTAGTATGTCAATAGTTTTATTAATGTCAGTCTCGTGATCTATAACGGTATTTTGTTTTTTATCAGATGTCACAATTATGGATATATCGTCAGCGAATAAGATGCATTTATGATTAGTTATTTTTATAATGTCATTTATATATAAAAGGAATAATATTGGGCCTAGTACGCTACCTTGGGGGACGCCATATTTATTATGTCTATATTTCGACGAGTATGATGTGATATCTTTGGTTCCGTTGATTTTACTGATAATAACACATTGTTGCCTATTACTTAAGTAGGATGATATCCATTGGAGTACAGGTCCCCTAATCCCAATTGTTTCCAACTTTTGGAGCAGTATGTCGTGTGACACCAAATCGAAGGCTTTGGACATATCAAAGAATAGAGCTGTAGTCAGATAGTTATTATTAATATTTGTGAGTATAATTTTCATAAGAGAATAAATAGCTAACGTAGTGGATTTGTCTTTTTGGAAGCCAAACTGTTCGCTACTTATAATTTGATACTTGTTGCAATAATCAATCAGTCTTTTAAACATACATTTTTCGTATACTTTTGATAAAATTGGTATTAAAGTAATGGGCCGGTAATTATTGATATCATATATATCACCCTTTTTGAATAAGGGCTTTACTATTGATAATTTTAATTTTTCGGGAAAAACTCCGATCAAAAACGACATATTAATTAAATGAGTTAAAACACCTGTCAGCTCATTCCAGCATGCCTTTATGATTTTCGTGTTAATTTCATCGTAGCCTTCCGCTTTGGTGTTGCGTAGTGACATTATTTCCTGGCTCATCTCTAGCCATCGTACAGTTGCATATGGTGTACCACAGGGCAGCGTCTTAGGGCCACCGATGTTTATATTATATATAAATGATCTGCTAAAAGTAACAAGTCATCCTATGTCACTATTTGCTGATGACAGCACTGTGACCATTAAAAGTACTGATGATCAAAACCACAACGACGCTGTCACTGAGACAATAACCTCAATAGTGAAATGGTTAGATAATAATAATCTTAAAATTAATATGGATAAGACAAAATTAATGATGTTTAGCCAACGGGCAAAAATCAATATGACAGTACACTATAACAATAAAATTATAACCCAAGTAGACACATCCAAATTCCTAGGATTAACGATTGACGAAAAATTGGACTGGAAAGAACACACGGTGGAGTTAACTAAACGTATTAGCAGATCAGCCTATGCCCTATTTAAACTGACCCCAGTGATTAATTTCGATGCTATAATCACAGCATATCATGGTCTGGTGAGTTCAGTGTTGAGGTATGGTGTAATTTTCTGGGGTAACTCAACCAATAGAGAGTTAGTTTTCAAAGCACAAAAAAGGTGCATTAGGTCAATGTTCAGACTCCACAGCTTAGATTCCTGTAAACCGTTCTTTATTAAACACAAATTATTGACATTTCCTTGCCTATATATTTTTGAGATAGCTGTATTTGTCACGACCAATCCAGACCTTTTTACTAAAATATCATTTTATCACCAAAGAACTCGGCCACAGAATCAGGCCATAACTTGTGCGTAAAAAGGTCTCATACAGCATTGATGCAAAAAAGTGTTTTATGTATGGCACCAATCATATACAACCACATACCTACTTCAATTAAAGAATTAAATATAAACCTATTTAAGAAAAAGCTTAAATCTTTACTGATTAGTAAAGCATATTACAGCATTTCGGAATTTTTGACTGACAAAATGCATTGATCGTTTTTGACTTTAGTTGGTACTCAATGACCTGGTATATTATTTAAATTCAAGTTCAACTAACAGTTTAATTTGTATAATTACTCTCTTCTCTCTCTTTGTTTAACTTCATTTGAATATTGACATAGTAAACATTCTTTCTTTTCTTGTTTTGACATGCATTATTTTGATATTTTTTATATTTGGATAAATCAATTAATAAGTTTGACTAATCTAATGATATTATCAATTTTTTAGTTTATTTACTTCAAGAGTATTTGTACGCCTTTTGGTATAACATAGCGCGCCTGTATCTTTTATTCATGACAACTATTTTACTGTACCTGTGTTAACAAATGATTAAATGATTATGATTATGATTATGATTACCTCCCAGCCAAACTCTCTTAATTTTTGTTGGGTGGCTAAAGATGTGTGAGGTCTAGCGTTATCATGATGAAAAACCACACCCCTTCTGTTGATTAATTCCGGCCGCTTTCTCTCAACTCCTTGCTTTAATCTCATCAGTTGTTCGCAGTAGAGTTCAGAATCGATGGTCCTGCCTGGTGGTAACAGCTCATAATGAATAATGCCCTTCCAATCCCACCACACACACAGCATCACCTTGTTGCGAGTTAACCCGGGTTTCGCCACAGTCTGTGAAGCCTGACCGGCCTTTGACCACGACCTTTTTCGCACGTTCTTGTCATACGTGATCCTCTTTTCATCACCAGTTATCAGCTTCTTCAAAAATGGTTCGGTTTCATTACGTCGTAATAAAGAATCACAAATGAGTACACGGTTCATTAGGTTTCTTTCAGTGAGCTCGTGAGGTACCTAAATGTCGAGCTTTTTTGTGTATCCAGTTTTTTTCAAATGCGCCAAAACTGTTTTATGGTCAATTTCCAGTTCTTCAGCTACGTCGTAACTACTGGTATGCCGATCTTGCTCCACTTTTTCAAAAATGGCATCCATTTTATCCGTAATAGGGCGACCAGAGCGACGTGCATCTTTGACATCAAAATTTCCGGATTGAAAACGCTTAAACCAAATTTGTGCTACTCTCACAGACACTACACTAGGTCCATAAACATCGCAAATTTTTTTCGCGGCTTGCGTTGCATTTTTACCTTTTTTGTAGTAAAATTTTAAAATGTATCTTATTTCTTCATTAGATTCACTCATCTTGACGGTACATAGAGCAACACGGACCAGAGGGGAGTAGCCATACGCAGGCGTTCCCCTCTGTCAAAGTACAAGTCCACGCGGTCCTATGCGTACAATAAAACTAGTTGCAGCCGCACTGCTCGGTAGACTAAATCTAGTTGCGCGACAAAATTGACATCCTACAAAAATGCCGAATTGTTCTGTATTTTGCTGCAAAAAGAGATCTGCCACGTCAAATTTACAAAAAGATGGCGTTACCTTTCATATGTAAGTAATTTTTAATCACATTATTCCTATTTACTTCTATAAAACTTAAAAATTACAAAATCATCGGTCGTGTTGTTTCGGATTTGTTTACCAACACAGGCCGCTCGCCCTCATACAATATGCGGATCGGTCGAGCGACTGATCCGAGTCTATTTCCGAGAATACGCTGTCACCGAGCGATAGTGTTGTTACTGGTTTGTTAGTAGATAGTTATCGATAAATTTGGCAAAGGAGTCTATATCCATACAGAGACATTTTTGAGATTAAGTTTTCTGATTTATTTAAAATATTATATTGTAAGCTGTATATTAATATACATAGTTGTATAAAAAAAGCGTTAAATTAAAAATATTATAAAACGTACGAGTTAACACATTTTATTAAAATTACTTATTGTGATCTTCAAACATAATATTTTTTAATTTATTTATTGAAGGTTTCCTAAAGATCCAAATTTAAGGGATATATGGAAGAAATTTTGTAATAATAGACTAACCTGGAGTCCCACAAGAAATAGTGTCATTTGCTCAAAACATTTCAAGACCTCTGACTTTCATGTGTTGTCGAACAATAGGAGGAGATTAGTCGAGGGCACCAAACCAACTCTAACACCACACTGTATTTGTCCCGTAAGTTTTTTTTTATATCACGGAAAAGGTAAAACAGCCGACCTGATGTAGTTCACATTAGTTATAGTGGTGAAATGAAGTTTAGATTTCTCAACTTGAAAAATTAATAGTTTTAAACCTAATTTTCCAGAGTCATCAAAAATCATTCAGTCTACCAAATGACAGACTATCATCTCATGATGCCATTAGTGCCACTTTCACTATTCCTGATTATATTCAGTAATGAGTACATTCATACTCATTACTGAATATACTGCTTAAATCATTGAAAAATCCTTTTATTTTACCTATCATTCACTTACATTGTCGCAGCACTATGCAAACCATGCCCCTGTACTGCGTTTATACTACTCACGTACCACTATATTTTTCTATCGTAATGGTATAAAGTTGATTTCGACAATGTACTTCAATAAAACTACATTGGCGCATAACATTTACTTTCATGTGATAAGAAACACCATGGTTTCGCAGATTTGTAGTAGCAGATCGATTTTTACAGCTAGAAACTGCACAATTAACCATTTTTGGAGAGAACTTATTTTCGACACATTACGATATATAATGGCGGCGGCCGCGCATTCAATTAGTTTTATATAACGTGCATGGTATATATAAATGCTCTAAGGTGATAGATACACATCCACTCGTTTTTAAAATGACGTAAACCTTAATTTTATTTGTTAAATGATAATTATTGTAGTACATAATAAATAAAGTCAATCTTTATTATAATATCTATCTTTGTATCACTTTTTAAACCGAGTTCTTGAATTTATCGATAATGCGTATCGACAGTAGTTGCAACCACGGCTGTAAGCAACTTGTCAATGTAGTTGCGTCATCTCATTGTACTGTTACGACACATAATGTTTCTATGTGTGTATGAAATTGTTAGTGTATGCTTTAATTTTTATGTGTGAGTTTCGTAGCAACAGACGATTATTTTTGTGTGAGAATTTGAGAAAGTGTGGGTAGAGCAGACTTCCCCCCGCAAAAAATGACAGACAGTTTTGTATCGGGAAAAAACTCTATGGCGTCTCCCCTCCGGTCCGCCGGTGGTCCGTGTTGCTCTATGTGACGGTACGAAAAACAAATGAAAATCACACATTTTCCTAATTTGAATTTGGAATTATGTTCTTTAAAATTTAAACTTTCAATGATACCAAAACCAGCCAGATACAAATAGTATAGCCAAAGAGATTTTATTACAAGTTCATACTTACTATAATGCGAAAAGACTTTCTCCAACCTAATATGTGAGCAGTTTAATAATTTTTTTGCCACAATAGGTCCCCAATTAGTAATGCAAATTCCCCCAAAATATCATACTCAAGTCAGATGAAGAAGTAAAATGAGATAACTAAAATAACTAGTGGTCGCCTAGTAGTCGAAATTTGACTAAAATTCATTTTAATTTTAAGTTTGAATGATGTGAATGACCTATTGGCGTTGCAAAGATTATCCGCGAGCCTCTAGCGGCGAAATTTAGAAGTTGTCTAAGAACGACACTGCTTTATAGTTAAGTTTAGACTTATTCAGATGGATCACGATTACATGAAAAACCTGTTGATAATTAAAGCAGAAATACGAAATATTGTTGCGTTCCTCAATATAATACTTACGGAGATTCTGGAATAAGTTTTCATTTGTTTCCAAAAGACAAAATTACGAAGAAAAAATGGAAGACTGCTTTAAGAATAGGCAAGCCGATTTCATCAGCAATGAGGAGTTTGTTCTCATTGTTAAACCATATCTTATTCAGTGTAATAATTTTTAGTTAAAGTAAGAAAAATTGTTTTTAGTACCTGTTTTCTAACTAGATGGCGTTAGCGTCGAAATAGATCAAGTTATGGTTACGTTACCGGAGAAAGTATAAGTAGTCCTGGATTATATTTTTTTATTGAGGATTGGCTCCGTGGCCAGCAGGTGCTATCCCACACGCACCTGCCCATCCTGCGCGGACCGCACTAATGCTCCTTAGTGCACAGTTTTAATCACTTCCGTACGTGTCGACTCAGGGACCAGCCGGCACCTGGGGCGACACGAACGGAGGCTCGCTGCCCGGCGGATCGCCGCCGCAGCGGTCGCGGGAGGCCTACGCCCCCGTGATGCCTAAGCCCGGCAAGCGCGGCTCATTGGGCCGCGATGCCGGGACTACGGAGGAAGAAGAGGGGCGTCCGGCGTTGGACCGGGCGACGTCGCTGCCGAATATCGGCGTTGCGTCGTCCGGTGCGCCGCTGGCCGCACCAAGAAGAGGAGGGGGGGAAGACCCCAGAAGAGGAGGAGGGGCAACGAGCGCCGCTGCGACTGCGGGCCCGTCGACGACGCTGGCGCCTGCGCGCGCTGCGCCTACACCGTCGTCGGGCCGGCACCACGCTGTGGCCGTCCGCCCCGCGGCGTTTCGCCCGGTGCCTATCCAGGCCCCGGGTCCTGCCGCCGGTTCGGGCCGCGACCCAGCGCGCACCGCAGCGCCGCCCGCGCGCGTGCCCGCTCCCGTGCGCCCCGCTGCGCCGAGTGGGCGCTCCGCCGCGCCGCCCGTGCGCCCCGCTGCGCCGGCCGCGCGGCCCGCGCCTACTGGGCGCTCCGCCGCGTCGCCCACGCACCCCGCGCCCACGGCGCACCATGCGCCTGCGGCGCACCCAGCCGCGCCTGCTGCGCGCACTAGCGCGCCACCAGCGCATCCCGTGCACAGTGTGCGCGCCACCGCGCCACCTGTGCACCCTATTGTGACCTCCGCGCGCCCCCGCGCGCCACCCGCACGGCCCGCTGCGCCGCCGCCGCGATTTACTTCGCCGCCGGCGCGCAGCGGCGCCCAGCCAGCACCGACACCGACGCCGTCTCGTGCTGGCCCAGCTCCACGCACCTCCGCGTTGGACCCCCGCCTCTTGCCGGCGGGACCAAGCGCGTCGAGGGAGCAGGAGCGCCCGGCCAGCACGGGGCCACATGGACGCCCGGTGCGAGCGGTGCCTCACGCACCGGACTCGCCCGCACCACCGCGAGCCTCCGCTTACGACTCGCCCGCGATGCTGTCGGCGTGCTCGTCCCATGCGGGATCGAGCATGTCGCTGGCGTCCGCGGGCTCGGCCGCCTCCGGTCGCGACGACGTGTCATACGACACGACACCGCGATCCGGACAGCGGCCCTACGAGGGAGAAGCGGAGGCCGATGCTGCCATCCCGGCCTTCTCGCCGACGCCGTCGCTGGGGTTCGGCTTCGAATTTCAGTTGGATCCGAAGCCCCAGCGACACAGGAGGAGACGCAGCTCGGGTGACCAACCGGAGGAGGCGAAGAGATACTGCCTCGACCCGCCGCGGCCACAGCGCGACAGCGCGCCGCGCGGTCGGGACACGCCCGCGTCGCCTACCTTCTCCGACGCGGTGCGCCACACGCCTTCTCCGACGGCGTCCACCCGAGGCAGAGCTACACCAGGGTCCAGCGCCGCTGCGCGGCCCCCTGCCACCCCTGCCACCACACCCGCTGCCGCTACTGCTGCCCAGGGGACCGCGACGACGACGGCGGTACCAACAGCGGGTAAGCAAACAAAACCAAAGAAACTCAGGTATCCTCCGCTGGTTGTGGAGAAGCTGCCTAACTGGGCCGCCCACTTCAGGGCCATCAGCGCCAAGCTGGGCCGGCCTCCAAACGCTCGGCCATACGGGGGTGGTGTCCGATTCACCCCCGACAGCGAAGAAGAGTATAGGCTGGTCCAGCGTTACTTGACTGGCCTAGAAAAGGACAGCGGCGTCTCCTGGTTCGCCTATTCACTCCCAGCGGAGAAGAATATGAAGGTGGCCATCAGGGGGCTGCCAGCGGACACAGACCCTCAGGAGATTGAGGAGGAGCTGCGCGCGCTGGGATACCAGCCGGAGTACGTGCGCCACATCAAGGGCGCACAAGGAAGACCCGGTTGCGTATTCCACGCGATTCTAAAGAAGACCCCGGACGTCCGGGCCATTTATGATACCTCCGTGTTCATGTTAATGCGGGGGGTCAAAATAGAGGCCTGGCGCGGGAAACGTGGGCCCGCTCAGTGTCACCGGTGCCAACGTTTCAGACACAGCTCGCATCAGTGCCACCGTCCGCTCGCCTGTGTACGGTGCGGGGGCGAGCACACCGCAAAAGACTGCCCACGCCCGCGGGAGGAGCCGGCCACCTGCATCAACTGTGGTGGCCCGCACCCCGCGTGCAACATCAAGTGCCCCGCGTACCAGGCGGAGATAAGGAACAGGCGGGCGGGGACCGCCGCCATTTCCGCCCCTACACGCCGGCCCTTAGCGGCCACCGAAAGGCACGTGGAGCCAGAAGGGCCCCAGGGCGCATCCTTAATGGCGGCGGCCAACGGGCCCACAAATAGGAACGCGCAGCCTCCCTCCTCTGGACGGAGGAAGAAGAGGCGCGGGGGGAAAGGGAGAGGCAAGAAGCCCAAACCCCCCGCGACGTCGACCGCGACGTCGACCATGAGAGTTCCGGTTGCAAAGGAAGCTGTCCCGAGGGCAGGCCCTGCCACAGGAGAGGCGCAGGCCGTGGAGGTGGTTCCCACCACCGGCGCCGGCACAGCGCCGCGGCCCAAGCCGCCGAAACAAAGAAAATACCCCGAGCCCAAATCGAGTGGCGGCGCTGCCGGCGCCGGACCCACACGGAAGACGCCAACAGCGCAGCGTAAAGATTTCACGGCCTGCGCTATACAGTTGCTAATGGACCTCATAAAGGCCATTAGGCAGGGCCAAGACGTGGAGACAGTCATCCTCGACGGCTTGGCCACTCTACTGACGCTCTACCATGGCTAGGCCGTTGAGGGTAGTACATTGGAATGCCCGCGGCCTTCGGGACAAGGTCGCCCCACTCCGTCATCTCTTGAGGGAACAAGACGTCGACGTGGCGCTTATTAGTGAGACGCTGCTGGGCCCCGGAGACAGGATTAGATTCCCGGGGTACCATATCTATAGACAGGACGAACGGTCGGCACTCCAGAACTACCGTGGTCTGGTAGTACTGGTAAGGCGAAGAGTCGTCCATCAAGAACTCCCCTTGCCGTCACTCGGCACGTTTTACGCGCTGGGTGTTCAGCTGCACGTAGCCGGCGAGGACATAGACGTGTACGCCTGTTACAAGCCGCCCGCAACTCACTTAGACACATCTGAGTTGCGGGCCCTAATATCGGGCTCTACACGTCCCACTCTCCTCGCCGGTGACTTGAATTGCAAGCACCCGGCGTGGAACTCGTGCCGCACGAATACCGGGGGGAGACGGCTCCTAGCGGATGCCGAAGCCTTCGGGTACACAGTGTCCGGCCCAGAGACACCCACCCACTACCCAGACGCTGTCTCGTACATGCCGGACGTGCTGGACATTGTGGTCCACCGAGGGCTACACTGCCAGATCACCCAGCATGTGATTGACGACGAGCTGAACTCGGACCATCACCCGGTGCTCGTCGTCCTTTCGGGTGTGCCGACCCGTTTGAGACCTGTGGCGCCACGTCGACGTATCGACTGGACCCTGTTTGCAGAGAAGGTAGAGACCACTGTGCCGACTCGGCCGATCGCTACCTCCGCGGACGTCGACCGGACAGCTTGTGACGTCACTGCTTGCATACAAAGCGCCTTGCAAGCGGCGACTACAGTCCAGCCGCAGGAGAGGGGGCTACTTCCGCCTCTACCTCCGCGGCTGGCACGGATGATCGCCGAGAAGAGGCGCCTACGCAAGCAGTGGCAGCAGTCGAGATGTCCGACACAAAAACGGCAGCTGAACCGTCTCGCGGAGAAGGTCAAGGCCGAGTTAGAGGCCCAGACCGCCGCGGGCTGGGAAGAACGTATAGATTCGACGACGGATAGCTGGCCGTCGATACACAAACTCTGCGGCCAGCTGTCGAACGCCCCGGCCCCGGTGCGTCCACTGCTGAACAGCGACGGGGCGCTCAAGTATGTAGCGGAGGACCGGGCGGAGGTCTTCGCGGAACACCTGGAGCGTCAGTTCCGCCCTAACCCGACCAGCGACACGGACCATGTCGCAGCGGTCGAGCAACACCTGGGAGACTACTTCGCAGCGCCGATGGCTCCCGATGAAGATCCTGTTTTCTTCTCGCCCAACGCAGTCCGACGCGCCATCCTGAACACGAAACCCAGGAAGGCCCCCGGTGCGGACGGTATCACCAACACAGTGCTGCGCCACCTGCCGTACCGTATGGTAGCGGCGCTGGCGCGCCTGTTCACGGGGATACTGCGCACCGGCACCTTCCCTGACTCGTGGAAGGAAGGGCGCGTCATTATGCTGCCGAAGGCGGGAAAGAACATCCTGAAGCCGGAGAGCTATCGGCCGATCACTCTACTGCCGACGGTCTCCAAGGTGTTCGAAGCACTCCTGCTGCGACATCTCCTCCCACATATTACGCCACGTCCGGAGCAATTTGGGTTCCGGGCGGAACATAGCACGACGCTCCAGCTGTCGAGGGTACTGCACCACCTCGCGGCTGCGCGTAACAAGAAGGAATATGGGGTAGCAGTATTCCTCGACATGGAGAAGGCCTTCGACCGTGTGTGGCACGAGGGCCTAGTACATAAGATGGCCACCACAGACGCGCCCCGTCGCGTTGTTAAAGTGGTCTCTACTTTTCTCTCCAACAGAACCTTCAGGGTGGTGGTTGATGGGGCGCTATCTAGCGTCAGACCGGTGCTCGCGGGCGTACCGCAGGGCAGCTGCGTCTCGCCGGCGTGTTACTCACGTTACACCGACGACATCCCCACCACTCCGGATGTGATGCTCGCGCTGTATGCGGACGACGCCGCGTACATCTCTACCTCGCTTAATGCGAAGTACGCGGCCGTCAAAATGCAGCGAGCGCTAGAGCTCCTTCCCGAGTGGCTCGCCAAATGGCGGCTTTCGGTGAACGTGGGTAAGACGCAGGCGATCATCACCGGTCACGCGCCTCTCCCACCACCCTTGAGGCTACAAGGAGCCGACATCGCGTGGTCGCCCCGGGTCAAGTACCTGGGGGTAACCATCGATCGTCGGCTCACCATGGGTCAGCACGTCCGCCAGGTCGCGGCTAAGGGGAGAGTCGCCCGTTATCTCCTCCGGCCCGTGCTCTCGTCCCGAATCCCGGCGCGCGTCAAGCTGGGCGTGTACAAAATGTACGTGCGCCCGGTACTGACGTACGCCGCCCCAGCTTGGTTCGCCCTCACGAGCGAGTCGAGCCGGAAGTTGCTCCGCGCCCAACAACATCTGGCGCTGCGGACCATAGTGGACGCTCCTCGCTACGTGAGGAACGATGTCATCCAGCGGGACCTCGGGATCGAGAGCCTGGATGACCACGTGCGGCGCCTCGCGAAGGGGATGTTCGCGCGTGCCGACGCGTCTGATTGGCCTCACGTCAAACAGATCGCGCCCTGGCATACGCGGCCCCCTGACGCGAGACCTCTGCCCCGTGACCTGGTCAGGGACGACTGACGCCATCACCGGACATGACTCCCGGGTAAGCCGCAACCAGGTTACACGCGGCTTACCTAGACACATAGCACTCCACACTCACAACACACACTCGCTGCGTGGCGTGTTCTAAGTTAATATAGGCATGTCACGTAACGTAAATCAGACATTCACCTCTAAGCAGGCACCTAGATTCACACGCGCGCGCGGACGGGCCCGCGTGTCGCGCTAACATGGGCGGTGTTACACAGTACATTACCGCCCACACGCACATACTGCCCCTTAGCTTAGACCGCTACCGGCTCGCTCTGGAAAACGGGATAAGCGGGGGCGCGCACCTTACTCTGTAGGAGCGTCGAGTCGGCATCTTGTCGCTGGTCGTCTCTCGCCGGGCCTCCCCCGGGTAACCGGGGGTCTCACCTGGCGGGGACAGACCGCCAAGATGTCGTGAAGAAAGCGGCGTTGATAGTAACTCAACGTCGCGGCGCGCCTACAGAGACACCAATAGCAATCACTCACATGGACGCGTTAACATTAACGCGTTCAATAATTCTTATAGCCCAAAGGGCAACACATCGAGGGGCCCGTTTTAGCGGGCCACCGTATACCCTCCGCGGTCCGGGAGCAAGGCTCCGACACCGCCCGCCGCGCCCCCTGACGGGGACGCCGCGAAATCCAAGAGGTTTTTATTGAATAATCTGTAGAGAGATAAACCTGTAATATATATTGTGCTATAGTGTTCTACATAAGTTTCATTGAAGATCCTGGGACGAGATTTTACATGGTCCTTCGAGCCGGATCAGTGCGTACGTGTAATTACGCACTGAGTTTTTGTGTATCAGCACAGAAAGCAGTGGTGGATCGCCACTGAAGTGCTTTAGCGTCGCCTGCAGAGGGCGCGACCGCGGAGACCGAGTGTTTCTGAGGACGTCGCCTGCAGAGGGCGCCACCGCAGCAAGTTCTGCCGGCTTCCGGACATCCCGATTGCGGACAACCGGATCGAGAAGAGTGAAGGTGACATCCAGAGTACCTGAGAGGCGTACTGCGCGCCCCCTAGTGTGCGGTAGCCACAAACCGGAGAAGTAATAGTGAGTGACGTGTTGTGGACTTAGAAAATAAAAACCGTGACTACAATTTTATTTGTGAAGTTATCAAGATTTGGAACTTTGAATTTAACGTAACAATCAAGACTTAGAATAATTTAAGTAGTTTAGACTTAGACTGTTTAAGAAAAAAGTGAACCGACGGGGAACCTATGCCCGATTTTCTAAAAGAATGGCAAACATATCAAAAGGAATTACTAAACTTACCTGAGTTTCATGTACCAAGATGGGTTGAAACCAGAAAAGGCGATGTAGTTGTAGAATTACATGGTTTTTGTGACGCGTCTAATGTAGCGTATGCAGCTGTTACGTATTTGAGGATAATTAGCGCTGACGGGAGTATTAAAATTAATTTAATATCGGCAAAAACCAAGGTTGCTCCGGTAAAGCAACTGTCAATTCCTCGTCTCGAGTTGATGGGTGCTGTTCTGTTAGCTAAATTAATTGTGGAGGTAGCAGAGATAGTAGCAATACCTAAAGACAATATACACTGTTGGACAGACTCGACTGTTGTTCTGGCTTGGCTCAGTAGTCATCCCAGTCGCTGGACAACATTCGTTGGTAATAGGGTATCTGAAATTCTAAGTTTGTTGGATAATCCTCAATGGGGACATGTGAAATCTACTCACAACCCTGCAGATATCGCGTCAAGAGGTATGACACCTTCAGCACTTTCACAGTCATCTCTGTGGAAGCACGGTCCGTTATGGTTAAATAAAGAATCAATTGACTACGCCAAACCAAACTCGATGTCAACTAAACTCGAAGAAAGATCATCGAAAGGCGTTAAAGCACATGTGTCCATGAATGTAGAGGATGGGCTGTGGATAAAGTATTCGTCATATCAAAAATTGATCAGAGTAGTGGCATATTGTAGACGATTCTTAAGATTTAAACAACATAAAGAAACTTACCTGACGAGTGAGGAATTGAGAGCCGCGCTAGAAATCTGCATAAAAAAATGTCAAGAACAAGAATTTAAGGAAGACATAGAACACATTCAGAAGACAGGAAGTGTTAGTAAAAAGAGCAAATTACGACCTTTATGTCCTATGTTGGATGAGCAAGGAATTTTAAGAGTAGGAGGAAGAATTGAAAAGTCTCAACTGTCAGCAAGCATGAGACACCCTATTATTATTCCACAGCGCCATCACTTCGCCACTCTGCTCGTCAGTGAAGCTCACAAAACCACTCTCCACGGAGGTCCAACATTGATGTTAAACTATTTGCGCACACAATATTGGATACTATCTGCAAAAAATTTAGTAAAGGCTTACGTACGTAAGTGTGTCGTATGTGTTCGGCATTCAGCGACGTTTAAAAATCAGCTCATGGGTCAATTGCCGACCTGTAGAGTGACTCCAGCCAGGCCCTTCTTGCATACAGGTGTTGATTTCGCCGGTCCGATTAACATTAGAGTATCTAAGGGTCGTGGCAATAAGGCTTACAAGGGGTACATCTGCCTATTTGTGTGCATGGTCACTCGAGCAGTGCACATTGAGGCCATTAGTGACCTTACATCTGAAAGTTTTATAGCCGGTTTTAAGAGATTTGTCGCTAGACGAGGCCATTGTAGTGATATTTGGAGCGACAATGGTACAAATTTTGTAGGTGCAGCCAAGGAACTGCAAATATTAGTCGCCGCTGAACAGTCAGCAACCGCTAATGAAATTAGGAGTTGGCTCGGTAGCAAAGGTGTCAAGTGGCATTTTATCCCTCCCCATGCCCCAAATTTTGGTGGACTTTGGGAAGCCGGCATCAAGTCAACAAAATTCCACTTGAAGCGCGTGATTGGTGATTCCACTCTTACCTATGAGGAAATGGCCACGTTACTTGTGCAGATTGAGGCTTGCCTCAATTCAAGACCAACTTCTTATATTTCCCAAACCCCTGGTGATCCAATGCCGCTAACACCCGGTCATTTTCTAATCGGGGAACCTCTGGTTCTTGTGCCGGAACGTAATTACGAAAATTGCTCTGTGGGCTCGTTGAGGCGATGGCAACTGTTACAAAAAATGACCCAAGACTTCTGGCGACGATGGTCTAGAGAATTTTTAACTTCGATGCTACACCGTTATAAATGGTCGCAAAAAGAAATGGAACCGAAGATTGGCGACATTGTCCTTGTAAAGGAGGACAATCTGCCTCCAGGCAAATGGTTATTGGGTAGGATTTTAGAGAAGCATCCTGGTTCGGACGGACTCACACGAGTTGTAACCATAAAGTGTAATGGTTCCGTATTTAAAAGACCAATTTGCAAACTTTGTGTATTGCCAACCAGTGATTGATGTGGTTTATTATTTTTATTATTTTACTTTGTTTTTCATTATTATTTTATAGCCCTTGACCTCATGGTGGGCGGCTTTAATTTAAAGGACAACTCTTTCGAGCATGTCCTTGGTGGGCGGAATGTTAAACCATATCTTATTCAGTGTAATAATTTTTAGTTAAAGTAAGAAAAATTGTTTTTAGTACCTGTTTTCTAACTAGATGGCGTTAGCGTCGAAATAGATCAAGTTATGGTTACGTTACCGGAGAAAGTATAAGTAGTCCTGGAATATAATTTTTTATTGAATAATCTGTAGAGAGATAAACCTGTAATATATATTGTGCTATAGTGTTCTACATGAGTTTCATTGAAGATCCTGGGACGAGATTTTACACTCATCATTTTCAAGCTTCAAACTATTATCCAAACAGTAAGTATAATTAATTATGTTTTAATTATTTTATTGTACTTATATTTTATATTCACATGTATAGTTATTGTATTCAGTTTAGGCTAAGGTGAGTTTCCCGTCAGATAACGAGATTATATTTGTTGTTCCAGATACTTAAAGACATAAGTTGTTTCCTAATGTCGTACCGTCTCAGAATATTCCTAAAAGAAGCTCTCATAAAGAAGTATCATCAGCCCAAAAAATAAGGCTGATATCAGACGCAGGAAAATAGTTGTATCAAAGAAAGATCTTGGATATTGGATTGGATTTATTCACAGTTTTATAATGGCTGGATGTATGAAATTTAATCCCGACGTGCGAAGTACCAGTGCTTTTACATGAATTTTGTTATTATTTTTTTCATAGAGTAGTAGGTACATATATATCGATGATTTTTTTTCTTTTTTTTCCTACAGATATCACCATTCTACTCCGGAATAATTCTTCTCCAGAACACGTTGGTTTTGTGTATCCTGCAGACGCTTTAATTATATAGACTATTGACAACATAATTATTGTTTCGTCTAGCAAGAAAACACATAAATCTGATTTATATTGGATAAATAATTTTTTCCGTGACATAAATTGTAACGAAAACTGTCAAAGTGTCGTTCTTAGACAGCTTCACAATTTTGACACTTGGGGCGCTAGTTAGAATCTATGCATCGCCTTTACAGCACTCGACAACAGCCCGGGGATGTATTGTAAATAAAACAACGTCTTCCATTTAAGCAAGTACTAATTTATTTTTATAAATCACATTGAGGTCGTGTATTGGCGGAGAATCTTAACACCGCGGTTCAGGATTAAGCTATAAATGAACAACGCCATCTATTGGGTGTTTGAAACAACTCTATCAAATTCGCGACTGAACATCCCGCCCACCATGGACAGAATGTCCAGCTTAATAAAACAATTAACTGACCGCCCACCTTGCAACAACAATCTTCGGTGGGAAGTTTAACAAAAGTGGACTGTAATAATAACAATAAACAACTTGGATAAAATAACAATAAACAAAAATTAAATATCATACTATGATATTACAAGCTATTGGGTGATAGGCAACACCATCAATTTGGAGACAGGTCTCTTGATCAAGGAACCCTTGCAACGCAAGGTGACCACCCTTGTAATGTTGTCCGAGCCAGTGTGCTTCTCGGTAATGACACCATAGAGCCGTCTTGCTGGTGGAAGATCATCTTCCATCACCAACACTACGTCACCCAACTTTGGCTCTGATGTTTCACGCGCCCTTTTGTGTCTGTGGTGAAACTGAACCAGATACTCACGGGACCACCTACGCCAGAAGCCCTGAACCATGCGTTGAGTCAACTGCCATCTTTTCAAAGTACTGATGTTAGAACTCTCAAAGTTGACTTCGGGTACGAGAATCAAAGGCTCGCCTATTAAAAAATGACCTGGTGTTAGTGGGCATGGATCTTCTGGGTTAACACTCATCGTTGAAATAGGCCTAGAGTTTAGACAGGCTTCAATTTGGGTAAGCACTGTTGCCATTTCTTCGAAAGTGAGTGTGCTTGTCCCGATCACTCTTTTGAGGTGGTGTTTTGTGGACTTCACTCCAGCCTCCCAAAGACCTCCGAAGTTCGGGGAGTGAGGTGGAATGAAGTTCCAGGCTGTTCCATTTGTTGCCAACCAATCGGAAATGTCAGCTGCCATTCCAGACCTTCTGTGGCTGAATAATATCTTCAATTCCCTGTTTGCTCCAACAAAGTTAGTGCCATTATCACTCCACATCTCACTACAATGGCCTCTCCTCGCTGTAAAGCGCTTAAAGGCTGCTAGAAAGGCTTGCGATGTCATATCACTGACTACTTCTAAATGTATGGCCCGTGTGGCCATGCACACAAATAAACATATGTAACCTTTGGTGGAGTGATAACCGCGACCCTTTGTAGGCCGGATACTAATCGGACCTGCATAGTCCACGACACTTCTCAAGAAAGGTCGGCTGACATTGACCCTAGCAGAAGGCAATGATCCCATTAATGGATGTACAGGCCGAGATGAATGACGGATACAACACATTTGCGGACGTATTGTCTAACGATACTCTTTGCATTTATTATCCAATATTTGGATCGTAAATAATTAAGAACTAACTGTGGTCCACCGTGCAACGTTCTTTCATGAGCGTCGACTATAAGGAGGTGGGTTAAATGGGATTTACGAGGAATAATTATGGGATGCTTTGAGTCTTCGTGAAGGTTGGCTCTATGTAACCTACCACCGACTCTCAAAATCTGTTCCTGATCCAGGTAAGGATTGAGCGAGGTAAGTCCTCCCTTTTTATTTATTTCTCCCTTTGACTTTAAATTATGTATCTCCGATTCAAAATGTTCCCCTTGACATATTTTAATGCAGGTAAGTAATGCCCCTTGAATTTCAGAATGTGTTAGAAAAGTACTGAATTTAGTGCTATAACTTTTATTTTTAAACTTTAAGAACCTTTTACAATAAGCTACTACTCTGGTAAGTTTTCTAAGAGACGAATATTTTGAAATAATGGTATCCTCACTTGTTTCCTTTACTACTGTATTACATGCTACTACTGATTTTCTCTCTTCTAGGTTAGTTTCCTTAATTTCCCTTCTACTATAATTAATCTCTTTATTTTTCAGCCAACTAGGTCCCTGTATCCACAGTTCTAGGTTAGCGCACTCTGAGGGATTCACGCCACGCGATGCGATGTCCGCAGGATTATCACTGGACTGGACGTGCAACCACTGACTATTCTCCATAACGGTAAGTATTTCAGACACTCTGTTGCCTACGAAAGTTTTCCAGCGGCTGGGGTGACTGCTCAACCAGGCGAGCACCACTGTCGAGTCAGTCCAGGCATGTATGTTTTCCTTACAGATACCCAAGGTGTCGGAAACTTCACGCAGAAGTTTTGAAAGCAGCAAGGCGCCGCATAACTCCAAACGAGGTATGGATACCTGTTTGACAGGGGCCACCTTGGTCTTAGCTGTAACTAGGCTAACATGAACTCGACCATTAGCATCAGAAACCGAACATAGACAGCGGCTGCATAAGCGACATTGGATGCGTCACAGAATCCGTGCAACTCTAATAAGACATCGAATTGACTCGTGTGAATCCACCGTGGCAGACGGAAGTCCCTGAGATGGTAAAGGTTATTTCTATAACTAAGCCATTCCCTTAACAGGTGATCTGGAAGAACATCGTCCCATTCGGATCCCGCTAACCACAGGCGTTGAATGAACACCTTGGCTGTAATTATTACCGGCGCAAGCCAGCCAAGAGGGTCGAATAAGCGAGCGATGTCAGAGATTACCTTTCGCTTAGTTATGGGAGTATCGGGCGGGGAAAGTTGCACAACGTATCTAAACTCATCTGACTTTCTCTGATAAGTTAATCCTAATATTTTTGTGAGCGCATCCATCTTAAGCTCCAGATTGTCCTGCCCAGCAGTATCCTCGTTCATTTTGGCTAACAATTCGTCACTGCTGCTAGACCACTTTTGAAGCTTGAATCCCCCACGCGCTAACAATTGATTCAGCTGGTGGTACATCAACCTGTCAACAGATCATCTACATAAAACGATGTAAGTACTCGGTGTGCCGCTAGAGGAAAATCACTTCCTTCGTCTCGAGCAAGTTGCTGCAGAGACCGGACCGCTAGGTATGGTGCAGACGACGTTCCAAAAGTAACACGTAACAATCGAATGTGCTTCAATTCATCGTTTGGATTGTCACGCCACAAAATGCGCTGATAATCAGCATGCTCATCTGCAACCTTTACCTGACGGTACATTTTCTCAATATCTGCAACCAAACTTATTGGGTGACAGCGCCACCGCATGACAGTTTGACGCAGCTCAGGTTGTAGGGTTGGGCCAACCATTAACTCTGTATTTAGCGATACACCATTGTGGCCTGAACATGAAGCATCGAAAACGACCCTAACTTTAGTGGTGCTTTTGTCCTCACGCACCACCGCGTGATGTGGTAGGTAGCACGCATCCTTACCTAATTCTATTTCTGGGACAACTTCAGCATGCCCCAGTGCAATGTACTCATTTATGACTGCACTATACTGTGTCCTAAGTGTCGGATCTCTCAATAATCTTTTCTCCAGGTTGATAAAGCGCCTACGGGCCATGACCTCTGATCCACCAAACGTGCAACTGGGCGAATCAGTTTTAAATGGTAGTTTTACAACATACCTCCCAGTAGTCTCGCGTTTGGTGGTTTTGGAGTAGAGCTCCTCACATTTTTGTTCTTCCTCATTCAAGAGAACACTTTGAACTGAGGGCTCTGACTCCAACTCCCAAAACTTGCGTAAAAGGTCATTGACGTCCGTTGACTGTACTACAGTATGATAACATACTGACCTAGATACTGCCGACGAAGGGATCTGCCCAGACAAGATCCAGCCTAATTGAGTCTTCTGAGCGACTGGAGATCCCGGTGGACCCTTGACTAAACCGTCCAACAAAACTTCTCCGACCACACGCGTACTTAACAGTAAATCTATTTTCCCTGGCGTATCAAAGGTTGGGTCAGCTTATTTTAAGGACGAGTACAAGGCCGAGACCTGAACAATCTTCTTTTCTGGTAGATGAGATGTGAGTTTATTCAATACGTAAGCATCGACATATAAGACAAAGGTGGGATCTAAACGTGATTGTAGTTTAAACCGAACTATCCACTTAGAAGGAATTGAGTTTCCTTCGTCATCGCCTAGTCGCAATATGTCGGTGTGAGCAGGTAACTTTCTCAGTCCGAGCAACTGTACCGCAGCCTCTGTGATAAAAGAGACTTGAGAGCCCTGATCCATCAGAGCTCTTAACACAACAGCAGTACCGGTCCTCGACTCTACGTTGACCAAGGCTGTGGCTAGCAGACCGTGGTTGTGAACATCCGCAAAACAACATATGGGTTTGGTATCGATTTGACTGGAAGAGGTGACTGCATTAGCAGCTACCACCTTCGGTTCTGCTGAACTATTGACAATTTCAGCGGAACTATCAGTAGATTTTGGGTGAAGTAGTGTGTGGTGCTTCTTCTTACAAAGGTGACATTTAGTATGCTGACGACAAGCATAGACCGAATGGTTTGTTCCTAAACAGTTATAACAAAGCTTACTGACTCGGGCAAATTCACGACGCTCATCACAATTTTTCTTAGCAAATGTTTTACAATGACACAGTTTATGATCTCCTGAACATAATACACAACCTTGAGAAGCGACATGAAAAGATTTGGTATTATTATCACGAGCACTATTTTGTTTGTTTACTTTAGGGTCTAAGTACTCTAAGGCCCTAAACCTAGACTCCATAAAGGCCTCAAACTCATCAAACTTTGGTAAGTCATCATTAGGACTTGAACTTATTCTTAGTTCCCACAATTTACGAGACTCGGTATCTAATTTCTCGGAGCTTAAGTACACAACAATTGCATCCCAAGTACTGACGTCAATGCCTAAACTGCGTAAACCATGCAAGCAGTCGACCGTCGTGTCTAACAACGTTTTAATATTTGTCGACGATTCCTTGCTAATTGACGGTTGATGGACAAGCCGTTTGAGATTATTGTTAGCTAAAAATCTTTTGTTATCAAATCGCTTGTTTAGGATTGACCAACACTCATTGTAATTAGATGCAGTTACAGGTACATGACGGAGCAATTGTTCTGCCTCGCCAGACAGATGACCCTTTAGATAATGGAGTTTTTGAACGTCATCTAATGTGTGGTTTTTGTGAATTAGTGACGTAAATAAATCGCGGAATGTGACCCATTCTGAATAGAGCCCTGTGAACGTAGGCAAACTAATTTGTGGTAACTTTACATTTGAACTATTTTGAGAAGACTGGTTATTATTACTAGGGTTAACAACAACTTCACGCGGACAAATAAGAATCAGCTGCTCTTTCAATTCAGACTTATAAGTTATATATAACTCTTCAGTTAGTTCGTACATTTCTGACGTAAAATAAGGATTCTTGTCTAATTCCTCATCGGTTGCCTTCTCTATTATGCACTGATGTGTTTCAAGAAACAGTTTCCATTGCACCTCTAGAGATTCTAATCTAGTCTCAATATAGCTTTGAGTGAGACGCTCTTTGGGTGATTTTTTAAAGTTAATTCTACTTTTTTCTATAACTAATTTCTTGTTAAATTGCAATTTGCCTAATGATTCCATTGTGCATAAAGGAGATTCAATACAACCGATGACAAATTACAAGTACACAAAACACAAACAGTAAAAATAAATAATACGTAATTAATATTGAAGATTAATTACGTATTCAAACATTCAAATTACAGAAGTTTCAATATAGACCAAATTGGGCATAGAATTCCCGTCAAAACACCTTATTTGTAATTATTGTAAGTCTACTACTAAATCTTTAAAGTCTCGAGCACTTGTATTTGCACTAAACTGACTTCACTGCGAAATTGAAAGTCTACGAAATAAACACTGGATGTAACTCACAGTTTTATCTGCCAAACCTCTCCAAACACGTCGTGATGTTCCTGCTGGTACTGCTGAGAGTGTGTCGTCACTGGCCGTGACGTCACTCTTGATGACGTTGTTGCTGTCTCGTCGCTTGTGGACTCTGCTGTTGTCGCCGTTGCCGCATGAAGTGAGTCTCGATACTGGTGGCGCCCCCTGGCGGAGCCGGCCGCAACCTCGCTGCTTGCTGAACACCGCTGATCACCCACACTCACGGGGATTTAACAGGCACTTCAGGGCGATCCACCACTGGTTTCTATGCCTTACCAGAACGTCACAAACTGTCACTTCACTTGTCGACGCGATATCACTAGAACGCGATCCGACTCGAAAGGACCAAATTATGTACAGCACTCGACAACAGCCCGGGGAATTATTGTAAATAAAACAACGTCTTCCATTTGAGCAAGTACTAATCTATTTTTATAAATCACATTGAGGTCGTGTATTGGCGGAGAATCTTAACACCGCGGTTCAGGATTAAGCTATAAATGAACAACGCCATCTATTGGGTGTTTGAAACAACTCTATCAAATTCGCGACTGAACATCGCCAATAACATTATCTTAATTATTTGACACATTGTTTGACATTCAGTAAGACTATAGACAATGAAGACAAATAATATTAGTCTCTTCTCATTTTGACCACAGACTTCAATCATAAGAAAAATAAAAAAGAATTTATGTGTGTATGTTTGTCAAACGCATGGTAGTGTGTGTAACGTGTTATTTATTGAAAATAATGTTTTCAAGAATAATTAAAAAAAATAGCATTCGTCACTTCTTCTCTGTATAAACTATAAGTGTGCGAAATTTCATACTCCTCCATCCGCCCAATTTTCGTAAAAAGGGACCCAAAGTTTTCGTTTCAAGTATTAATATATAGATAAATGCCCTAGACTCAAATTCCAGTATAGGTATAGACAAAATCAGTACAAAAGTAGCAAAAGGATTTAGACAAATAACACGATTGGTTCCAGTATAATTTACTCACAATAAATATTTTAAAGACACATCATCATCATCAGCCTATAGCAGTCCACTGCTGGACATAGGCCACTCCATTTTCACGCTACTGTACTCGATTTTCAGCAACTCTCATCCAGCTGCTACCAGCCACCCTGCGAAGATCGTCGCTCCACCTAGCCTGAGGGCGTCCTACCTTACGTTTGCCAATTCTTGGTCTCCACACAAGAACACGTCTACCCCAACGGTTATCGGTTCTCCAGCTTAATTATGGCCGGCCCATTGCCACTTCAGCTTGCTAATTCTGTGAGCTATGTCGACAACTTTAGTTCTCTGCCGGATCACTTCATTCCGGATTTTGTCCCTCAGAGAAACTCCAAGCATAGCTCGTTCCATAGCTCGCTGAGCGACCTTGAATTTATGGACCAGCCGTACCGTGAGTGTCCACGTTTCAGCTCCGTAAGTCATAACAGGCAGGACGCACTGATTGAAGACTTTAGTCTTTAGGCTCTGCGGAATGCGCGACGAGAAGACTCGATGAATTTAATTTTAATTTTATTTATTTAGAGACAATAAACAGCTACAATATATAATTTTAACATAACAAAAAATAGTAGAAGTGAATAACAATATTGCAGCCCACTACATTATCCGCATATTAAACAATAAAATATAGGCAATGTTCGCTGCCAAACTAGACCTCACAATACGATTTCAAATGCGCAGTGGAAGTGTGATAATCGTGGGGCTCTAGAGACAAGAAGTGGCTAGCGAAACTAGTCCGCCGTACGCGGAGCAGACAATACAAGTACAATTCAAGTGAAGACGCAATACAATTAACAAATGACTCACCTACAATACAACAAAGGAACTTACCTGGTGGTTGAAGGACACTGCTTCTGGGGTCACCTGGAGTTATGTATGTAAGTGAGTGTATATGTATCGTGTTGTGACGTTACGAGTATTCTTCAGGTTAGAATCCGCTGCAATAAGGCTGGAGGCAATCACAGCATGCAGTCTTCAAATCACTCGTTCCCAATAGCGTCACTTGCTTAACCTTCAAACTGCTTCAATGTCAAGAAACTAAACCCGTGTTATTACGTCAAATTGGGGTTATTAACAATCCAAACAATGGGTCATGACTTATTGTCACCAAAACGACCGGGGTAAGGGATTACTTTACAAAAGATCGCGAAACTCAAACGGCGACGTGTTCCCTTTTTTCCCACCAAAAACCAAAAGAGCAGTGTCAAGTGTCAAAATCAAACTGTCAAGTCAGATGTCATTCCGTTCGGGCGGCGCGTTCCGAAGGCGCATAGAGTAACAAAGTGTTCGGTCCGAAACATCTACCCCCCCCGGACGGGCCTTCCCGTCCGCTAATCACTTGGCAATCCCGAGGTTGCGTTTTATCAGTCCACCTGACGCGCTGCTGGAGGATGTGCAAATACTCCAAGCTCCAACGCTTCCAAAAACTCTGAGCGAGCTGCTGCACCAACTGAAACCGCGATAGCCAATTTTGGCTCACATCGACAAAAGGGTGCTCCGGCAGGGCGACAACTGGCTGTCAAATCAAAAAATGGCCCGGGGTCAGGGCCTCCAAGACGTTCAGGTCCGAAGACAGCGGGCACAATGGACGCGAGTTTAATACAGCTTCAATGCGGCAAAATACCGTAGCTAACTCCTTAAAGGTGAGAACGGTGTCTCCCAACAATCTGCGCCAGAGTCCCTGTGCCGCTTTCACCGCGGCCTCAAAATCTCCCCCCAATGGGGGCAGGCTGGCGGGTCAAAACAATAACAAACACCAAAAACAACCAAACAACAACAACAACAATTTAACCAAATGGCCCTCCTTAGGCAACAAAAGGGGGTGACGGACCCCATAAGGAAGGCTAGAGTGACCCAACCGTCAACAACCAAACAACAAAAGACCCGTATCGACCAAAAGGGGTTCAACTTACTAACGGCTCCCGACAATATCCAAAACTCTCGCTGCAGAATGGCCAACAGCGCATTCAACCGGCATGCGAGTTCTTAATGTGACGATCAGTCACCAACAATTCAACAACAACAAACAACAATTCAACAATTTGTCGAGGGAGCTTTATCGACTCAACCAAAAATCAGGGTCCTTCGTTCCAACAGCGAGCACCTTGAGCCCGGGCAAAGGACCCGACATCAAGACTGGCGATCGAGGCCAATCATCCTCGGGATGAGTCAGCCAGTCTGGTCCCCACCATAGGGGGTAAGCAAACAAGCGGGGTGCCATGCACCCACGTGAGGCCACGGCGCCTGGGTTCAAATCTCCAGGCACGTGCCTCCAAATCAAATGGTTTTAGACTTTTGAATCTGGGACACTCGGTTCGCAACAAAGACCTCCAAAGAGTGGACGGACGTCTTCAACCAACACAAAACAATTGACTGTCCGTCCAGGCGAAAGAAGCCCGAATGTCCACAGTTCCACCCAAAGTGTGAGCAACGTGGTTCGCCGCCCCTGACAATTCAACTTAGGGGTGGTCAGTGCCGTCCGGAGGGGGGCCACCTTGCTCTTGGCCAAGACCAGTGACAAATTCACCTGGCCTGTTGCGCAGACGGTGCGCAGACAAACAACAGCTGCATTTCCGTGCGAAGACGCATCACAAACAAGGGTAGCAGTGTAGCTCCCAGGGGGGAGGATAGCGCGGGGTAACACGACCTCGTTGACTGCAGGGAGTGCGGATACAAATTGGAGCCAATCTTCCAACAGGGTTTCCCGAATTGGCTCGTCCCAGCCAAGTCCCGCAGTCCAAAGGCGCTCAAGAAAACAATTTTGCCCAAAACAATACAAACAAAACAACAAAACAATAGACAAAAGGCAACCCTGGGCTCCCGTGTCCAAACTGGCACGGACCACAACAGAGTCCCCCGTGGGCCCCCAGACCCAACCGATGCCGTTGGCAACAAAACCGTGTCGATCTGAGGGGTACCTTAGCGGGGCAGGCGCCAATGTCCTAACAATGCCTGGGCGGCGACCGATCGCCGCACACCCAGGCTCCGCACCCAAGCTCAAGTCCCTCGCGACGAGGATGGAGGCCAAACTCCTCGTCCGCGCGGTGTCCCGAGCCACGCGCCATCGCTGGATGGGCATATCCCACCGGAGGCCTGAATGGCGGGGGGCGTGACTCCAACCGGGGATGTTCCGCCAAAGGAGGGGAGGGAAGGCGGTGCTGGTCTGGCCAGCGGTGCCTAGCAATAATTGCGTAATCGCCTTTACGCGGGGAGACCAAATGGCGGTCGCGCGGCTCCCGATCAACTTGGCAATTCGGCGGCGGGCACTCACGTGCAACTTCAAAAAGGCCACGCAAGTTGCCATGCCATGCCCCGTGTCCCTACAAAACTCACAACCAGGACGACTCTGGGTGCCAGCAAAACGAGGGGCGGGGCGACCATCAACAGGCCCGCGAGCCCTAATCCGTCCCTGGTCTCGTGGCCGGGAAGACGGCTGGCATGACTCAGTGGCAACGCCAGAGTTGTCCACAAACCGACACTCATCCTCCAAAAATTGGACGAGGTCACCAAATGGGGGGAGATGTGTGACACTATCCCCACCATACTTTTGCTCGAAACGAGCCCTCAAATCGGCAGGAAGCCGTTGCAGCACAACGTGCACCAAAGGGTAAGACCATTGGTCCACCGGCAAGTCCAATCGCTTTAAAGCGTTGATCGCTACCAACAACGGGTTCAACAGGTCAGTACGCAATGCTGACAATCCAGTAATGACCGGTAACCCCAAAATCAATTCAATGTTAACGTCAGCCAAAGAACGTTTATTTTGGTACCGCTGGGTGAGTAGTCCCAAAGCGGTAGGGTAGGCTGAGTCAGTCAACGACAGATGCTGTACCAAGGCTCGGGCCTCACCTTCCAGGACAGACAACAAATAGGCCAACTTTTGGACTGACCGTCAAAGTGTGGCAGTTCCAAAGTAGGCAATCTATTCAATAGTCCGGGACCTGAAACAACCGAGGTCTCCGGCTTGACCTGGACAGGTGTCCGGCACTGCAATATTTCCATTTGTATGCCATTGCACAAACAATACAATTCAAATAAACCAAATAATTAAATAATCAAATAGCAAAGTTCAATCAATCAATTACAAAATAACTACAAGCAAACAATCAAACTACCAAACTGTTAGCAACTCAAGAACTAACAAAATAAAATACAAGCAAACAATTGGTTTCAATTCAATATACAACAACAAACTTTCATTTCAATTTAAAAACAATGTCAATGTTCAACATTCAACTTCAAATTCAATTCAAATATTCAAATGTAAATTCACAAACCACTTTGTCAATGGTAAAACAATAATAAACCTTTATTCCAACTCAAAACAATGGTAATACTCAAAAATGCCAATTTCAAACATTAATTTTCTCAAACAACCATATCAATGGTACAAACTCAATATTTTAATGTCTTCCTGACATTCAATACAACAGAGGTCAAATAACAACAACAAGGGGTTATAACATAGCTCAATCTAACCAACTCTGTTAGCATTATGCAAACCCGGTTGACCCCCGGCAATATGAGTTACTCGACTCAATAAATTCCAACAAATTATTTCAAATAACAATTAATTACCATTAACAAACATTTACAGCGAATTACTACTTCCCCTATAGAGACTGCCAAGTAATTAGCCTACTGTAAATTACCAATTTCTTGGTAATATGTCTTATAACCGCGCTCTGAATACGAAAAATGTACGCTGCCAGACTAGACCTCACAATACGATTTCAAATGCGCAGTGGAAGTGTGATAATCGTGGGGCTCTAGAGACAAGAAGTGGCTAGCGAAACTAGTCCACCGTACGCGGAGCAGACAATACAAGTACAATTCAAGTGAAGACGCAATACAATTAACAAATGACTCACCTACAATACAACAAAGGAACTTACCTGGTGGTTGAAGGACACTGCTTCTGGGGTCACCTGGAGTTATGTATGTAAGTGAGTGTATATGTTCGTGTTGTGACGTTACGAGTATTCTTCAGGTTAGAATCCGCTGTCGTGTGTACGTAGGCACCTTTATATTATTAGTTCATATACGTGTCTTACAGTATAAAACAAGTAACATTATTTTAATAAAGGCAGTATTTACTCATCATTCGCCTTGGTATCATTTCGCTCCAATTCCCAACATCACATGGCGACCGTGACGAAATAGTCCCCTGGACTTTGTTTACAATTCCTATGACCGTATAAGGATACCGTTCCACGATGAACCGCAAGTGTAGTCGCAAACAAGTCTTTGTGAGAAACAGTGTGAACAGTGTTATTTGTGTTTATTGTCATGGGGAAAAATCAGAGTAAGGAAGAAGTTATTATAGCTCAAACAGCTTCTGGCGGTAATAACAACGCAGATTTGGAGCAGTTAAAGTACCATACCAGTACAACGAATGTGGTTTTGTTGGTGATTTTGTCGCTGCTGTTGCTGGGATTCCTGTACTTTATGTTCAGGGTTTACAAGAACTGTCACACCAAGTGGATGACTAATGAAATAAATCGACACGCATTGCGAAGGTCAATTTCATACTTTCGGCGAGACCCAAAAATAAATGTGGGAATGGAGAATGTATAGCAGAAAACTTCAAAAGGATGAAACGATTTGAAAAGACATGGACAAACACACGAAACATATACATAAATAAATTAGTATACATGAGTATGACCATGAATAAGGAGACAACTGCATGCTAATACCTACTGCCACCAAGCACCAGAAGGAAAATAAAATAGTGAAGTGGTAACATTAAATTAAAGTGAGTGACTACCTATTACCCAACCGTGAAAGTGCCAACAATTTAAAGCCATTAGTCCGGTGCGACAGGATCCAAAGGTGGACTTTAGACATTACTCATCAACCCTAAGTAGAGAAATCTCGTGAACACCATATATACATTCTTGTATTAAACATCTTATTATACGCCTAGATATTATTACTAAATATCCCTAATTGAAATGTACCAGTATTGTGTATGTATGAAAACAGCTGTACCTAATAAGTAAGAAAATATACTAAAAAGACGCCTCAGGTTTGTAAAGGCTTCTATATTTGATAATTATGCCATATGGCTCAAGAGCTATCAGATTTACTTGTAAAGATAAAAGAATTAAGAACATATTTAGTGAAGATAGGTGCCACGAGGCGAATAGGTAAAACAATTGAAGTAAAGGTACGAGAAGCTAACCACTTGTATGAAGAATATCAAAATATTTTAGGAAAATTAGAAGCAATTAAAGGCAGCATTAAGGAACAAGAATACTTGTTAATAAAAAAGAATTGTGAACAATTTAATATAATTCATAAGGAAATATTAAGCTTGTGTTCTGTGAAAACTGAGGAAAGCCAAAAAATGGCCAAGTTTGATTTAAAGATAGCAATGAATTTATTGCCTCTTTCAGCCGACGATGAATCCAGTATTAATCGTCTTATAGATGGTATTGAATATTACAGCTCAGAGCTCGACGGCGACTCCCAGAAAAGGTTAGTAATCTTTGTTTTGAAAAATAGATTAACTCGAGCCGCGAAATTGAAATTATCCCCTGATTATTCCAGCACTGATGCACTTATTAATGATATGAAAATTCAGCTGTTACCGAAAAAATCCGCGACCGCCATTCAACGCAAACTGCAATGTTTCAGACAGGAAAATCTGTCAATTGATGAGTTTGGTAATAAAATTACAGAAATGTTCGTCGACCTGACCATTTCTCAGTCGGAAGGTAAGGACCACGCATACAAGGTTTTACGTCCACTGAACGAAAAACTCGCTATAAAATGTTTCGCAGATGGATTGAGAAATCGTAGACTCAGTACAGTTATAACAGCAAGGAACTATACCTCGTTAAAAGATGCCGTTCAAGCAGCTTTAGATGAAGAAATGACACGACCCATCGAATCAGAAGTTTTGTATTTCAATCGCAATAACTATCAAAATAACAATTACAGGGGTTTCGGGAATCGTCGAGCCAATATGAGGGCCAGAGATACGTCACAAGTAGCTGCAGAAGAGCAAAACAGCGAGAACTTCGGTTACCAGCAGGGCACCGGGCGCGGTTGGCGAGGTCAGCGGAACTCAGCGCGCGGTGCAAGGCGGTCATCCTTCAGGAACAGAGGTAGATCTAGTTATAGTCGCCAAGCACAATTACATACTTTGACAAACTCAGACACGACTTCTTTACAGGCAACCGAAGCTTCTTTGCAAACAGCCGAATCTTCTTTGCCATCCCACGAAAATAATGAGTTTTTTCGTGACTAAAAGAGCAATTCTTTTTACAAATAATAATTCTAGTACCCTTTATTTAAATGGTCGCAATGGTTATCCATATAATTGGTTAATTGACACCGGTGCCTCCATATCGGCAATAAAATATAAACATGTAATGGAGCAAAACATTCCAATCCATAAACAGAACATCGACGTATTTGGAATGGGGGGCAAAGTCCAATCAATTGGATATGTTTATCTAGCATTGAGTTCTAGAAATCAGATACTGAAACATAAATTCTATGTTTTTAATTCCTTGCCTTGTAAGACCAGTGGAATAATAGGGCATGACTTCTTAAACAAATACAAATCAATTCTAAACCTGGGTAACAATACTTTGTTGCTATGGAATAACAATGTTGAAATTTCTTTTCCATTACGTTTTCCACGCAAAAATATAACCATACCCGCGAGGTGTGAATCAATACATTTTATTAGTGCTCAGCCGAGGTATGCATTTGAAGAAATTGTTATTTGTGCATCAGAACTGCAAAACGGAGTTTTTATAGCTAGCACATTAGTAAAACCCAAAAACGGAATGCTTCCGATCCGAGTCCTTAATACAACGGATAATGATTTAACCATAGAAGAAATTAATCCCATCATTCAAAAATCGTCAGATTACAATATCTGTTCTTTTGAAAAAACAATCAATAACGCGGATAGGGTTAAAAGCCTATTTTCAAATCTAGATTTAAATCACCTCAACAAAGAGGAACAATTATCAATAGAAAAAATTTGCGCGAAGTATTCCGACATTTTTTGTCTTGCAGGGGACAAAATGACGACCACAGACTTATATACGCACAAAATTAACTTAAAATCGAATGTAGCACCGATATATTCAAAGCCATTTAGACTACCATACTCACAGAAAGGAGAAATCGACAAACAAATAGAAAATTTACTACAGCAAGGTGTTATAGAAAAATGTAACAGCGAATGGTCAAGCCCAGTTCTACTAGTACCCAAAAAACCAGACTCAGCGGGGAATAAAAAATGGCGATTAGTAATCGATTATCGCAAACTTAACAGCTGCATACAAGATGATAAGTTTCCTCTGCCAAATATAAATGAAATACTAGACTCTTTATCAGGCTGCATTTACTTCAGCCACTTAGATCTAAACCAAGGTTTCTATAATGTAGATCTACACGAAGACAGCCGCAAATACACAGCATTTGCTTCTGGGCAATACCAGATGACGCGAATGCCGATGGGTTTGAAAACCAGTCCCAGTTCCTTCTCACGCATGATGACAATGGCTATGGCCGGTCTAACATACGATAAGTGCTTAGTATATCTCGACGACTTAATAGTCCTTGGAAAATCCCTATCTCATCACAATAAAAACCTCATAGACATATTTGATCGCTTACGCAAAGTTAATTTAAAACTAAACCCTACAAAATGCAATTTTTTAAGGAAAGAGATGCTTTATCTAGGCCACATAGTATCAAGTGAAGGTGTACTACCAGATCCCGCAAAAATAGGTGTTATTAAGGAACACCCAATTCCCAAAAATGTAGACGACGTAAAACGTTTTGTCGCTTTTGCGAACTACTATCGTAAGTTTATTCCAAATTTTGCAGATAAAGCTTACTATCTTAATTTATTATGCAGAAAAAATGCAGTATTTAATTGGGATAACAATTGTCAGAAATCATTTGACATACTAAAAGAGACTATGATAACACCGCCAATACTACAATATCCAAATTTTTCACTAGAAAATAAATTTATAATACAAACAGACGCATCGGGCTATGCAGTTGGAGCTATTTTATCAAATGCGGATGGGCGTCCAGTAGCTTACGCAAGCAGAGGCCTAAATAAATCAGAGAAAAACTACCCCACTATTGAAAAAGAACTACTAGCAATAGTGTGGGCAGTGAAACATTTTAGACCATATTTATTTGGCCGTCCATTTAAAATTAAAACTGATCATAAACCATTGATTTACCTGTTTAATCTCAAAGACCCATCCAGCAGACTACTTAAATTTAAATTGATACTAGAGGAATACGATTACGAAATTGAATACGTCAAAGGTCGAGACAATGCAGCAGCAGACGCACTGTCTCGATTAACATCAAAAGATTTGCAGGACATGAACAATAGCGTATGTGTTATGACACGGGCGCAGAAACTAAAATTGAATGCCAACCCACCATCAAACGAGGCAGCCCAACCAAGCGTTTATTTAGAAAGACCAAAAGTTGTTGAGATACAGAATAGACCAAAAGAAGTGGTAGAATTAAGATTTATAGATAATTCAGGGTTAGAAAAATTAAAGAAAGAAAATGAACAAAATAAAGAAAACAATGTGTTCATCTATTCAAAAAATAAAAGGACTACGTATATAAAACCAGCGGCTCACTCGCAAATGACTCGAGCAGAATTTGTGAAAGCACTGAGTAATTTTTGTAGTGAGATATGTGTAGAGGAAGTATATTTTATGAAAAGTAAGAATAATAGAGTATTTGTAGAAAAATTAATCAGTCAAATCAAAGACAGCGAAAATTGGTTAGGCCCCAGATTAATCGTAATACAAGATGTAGAACGCGTAGAAAATAAGGACGACAGAAAGGTAATACTTAATGATTTTCATCTTTTACCGACAAGTGGCCACGCGGGTATAAGGCGAATGGTAAATAAAATTCGGAAATATTACTTTTGGCCAGGCCTAGATACAGATGTTGAAAATTATGTGAAAAAATGCCCAGATTGCCAAAAACAAAAGTACACAGTACAAGTTAAGGAACCAATGACCGTCACGACTACAGCACACACTGCTTTTGAAAAGATTTACCTAGATTTAGTAGGGCCATTAGATAGGGACAACAATGGATATTCATACATACTAACAATACAGTGCGAGTTGTCAAAATATGTATGTGCTTCTCCACTTATAACAAAAACAGCTGCAGAAGTTGCACGTTCATTTGTGGACAACTTCGTGCTTCATCATGGAGTGCCGGAGGAAATCGCCACCGACAGGGGTACTGAGTTTATGGCAGAAACAGTAAAAGAGGTATGTGCTTTGCTTAATATTAAAAAACTTAACTCAACAGCATATCACCATCAAAGCATAGGAGCTTTAGAAAACTCACATAAAAGTTTGTCCGCATTTCTTCGTATTCAAACGGAACAAAAATCGGAATCCTGGAGTACTTGGCTACCCTATTGGTGTTTCGCTTATAATACTTCTGTAAATACGTCAACTAAGTTCACTCCGTTTGAATTAGTTTACGGTAAAAAGTGCAATTTGCCAAGCAACCTCACTCAAAAAATCGAGCCGCTACACAACTATAATAGTTACCCTCTCGAACTAAAATACAGGTTACAGTTATCACAAACACAAGCTCGCAAAAATTTAATTAACAGTAAGTTGGTAACAAAACGTAAGTATGATACTTATATTAACCCCAAACATTATAACCCCAATGACAAAATATTAGTAAAAAACGAAACCGGCAATAAACTCACAAGCTTATACTCAGGACCGTACAAAGTTATCAGGGACATTTCACCAAATGTAGAAATCGAAATTAATGGAAAAACTGATGTAATTCACAAAAACAGAACAAAGCCATATTATGATTGATGTATTTACTTTATGTACCAACAGCAATTGCACTGTAAAAACCACATACTTATAAAATAGAATGTAAGAAAGACAAACTGTCGTTGTCATGTCCATTTATAATAAGCTAAATGTAACCATATAGTAATAAGCATCCAATATTATGTTAACCAATTTATGTCTCATATAAAAAAAAAAAAAAAAAAAAAAGGGGGAGGTGTCGTGTGTACGTAGGCACCTTTATATTATTAGTTCATATACGTGTCTTACAGTATAAAACAAGTAACATTATTTTAATAAAGGCAGTATTTACTCATCATTCGCCTTGGTATCATTTCGCTCCAATTCCCAACATCACACGCTGCAATAAGGCTGGAGGCAATCACAGCATGCGGTCTTCAAATCACTCGTTCCCAATAGCGTCACTTGCTTAACGTTCAAACTGCTTCAATGTCAAGAAACTAAACCCGTGTTATTACGTCAAATTGGGGTTATTAACAATCCAAACAATGGGTCATGACTTATTGTCACCAAAACGACCGGGGTAAGGGATTACTTTACAAAAGATCGCGAAACTCAAACGGCGACGTGTTCCCTTTTTTCCCACCAAAAACCAAAAGAGCAGTGTCAAGTGTCAAAATCAAACTGTCAAGTCAGATGTCATTCCGTTCGGGCGGCGCGTTCCGAAGGCGCATAGAGTAACAAAGTGTTCGGTCCGAAACAGACAATGAGTGCCACCAAAAGGCATTATTAAACATGCAATACATATTGAAAATTATTACATCATTCACAACAAATAACTAATAGTGAATAAACTAAAAGTAAATAAATAAACAACTCAGTGACGAGAGAAAAACAGAAATTTGAAATAATACAAAATAGGATTAGATCTATTATTAATTATTATACATTCATTTCAAAGCATTGGTATTAGATAAAAGTTTCAAAACATTATATTTTAATTGTGATTTGGAGCATACGAAAATATCAATATCGATAAATAAATTATTATAAGTGTCTACCATTCGACGAATAGGACAGCGCATACCAGAGTTGGTTCGACAGCTATTTAGAGCAAATAGGGTACCAGCACGGACATTCCGTTTGTTAACGGTGCGAGGGACTGCATAACATAACCTGCTCGTGAGATCAATTGAGTCAAAATAACTGTGAACTTCTTAAATGAAGCTTCCTAAATGCTGCCCAGCCCAGCTGAACTCTTCTGTTAGCCTCCTTCTTCTTACCAAACTGCAAAGTTTGCCCAAGGTAAACGTATTCTCGAACAACCTTGAGAGTAATGCCATTTACAGCAATTGGTCCCGGAGAAACGTGGTCGTTGAACATAACCTGAGTTTTGTCCAAGTTCATCCGGAGGCCAATGCGTACAGAAGAATCAACTACGCCGTCCAGCATCTGCTGCAAGTCTTGCAACGATTCAACCAGTATGACGATGTCATCTGCAAATCTCAAGTGTGAGATGTACTCGCCGTTAATGTTAATGCCGCGTCTCTCCCAGTTCAGCGTCTTAAACACATCCTCCAATGCGTTAGAGAACAATTTTGGGGAAATTACGTCCCCTTGTCTCACCCCTCGACGCAGGGGGATATGTTCAGTTTGCCGGTCCTGAGTTTGGACGGTCATTGTCGCGTTTTCATACAGACATCTCAGCACTTGGATGTATCGCCAGTCGACTTGGCATCGCTGCAGAGACTCCAAAACATACCAGGTCTCGATAGAATCGAAAGCCTTCTCATAGTCCACAAACGCAAGACACAGGGGCCGATTATACTCCTCGGACTTCTGTCTAATCTGCCGCAAAGTGTGAATGTGGTCCATGGTGCTGTATCCTCCTCGAAACCCGGCCTGCTCCAGTGGCTGAAACTCGTCGAGTCTTCGCGCTAGACGATTCGTGACGACTCTTGAAGACAACTAATATACGTGGCTTAGGAGCGAAATGGGTCTGTAATACTTTGAAAGGGTCTTAACACCCTTTTTAAAGAAGAGAATCGCTACGCTCCTTCGCCACGCATCTGGAGTTCTCGCTGAAAGCAGGACAGAGTTAAAGACCTCCCGAAGCTCTTGCAGCACAGGACTTCCTCCCGCTTTTAGGATCTCGGTCGTGATGCCGTCCTCACCAGGGGCTTTTCCATTTTTAAGCTGTTTAATAGCCGCCTCGATTTCGTTTTGGCTGACTTCTGGCAGGTCTTCCGTAAAATGGCGGGTTAAGGTGGCTCTAGAATCCTCAGTTTCGCGATGCATGCGAGGCGTACAATTGGCGGTAGAATTCTTCTACTTCGGAAAGGATCTCCGGTTTTGAAACAACGACATCCTCACTAGATTTGGTCAACTTCGTCAGGTGGCTTCTCCCAAGTGATTGGGCAAACACTTTCGAGCCCCGATTTTGCTCAATCGCTAGTTATATAGAGCGTGTGTTGGAGCATCGGAGGTCGCGTCGAACCAACGTCCTTATAATTTTGTTCATTGCCCGTTGTTCTGAGGAAGTGACAGGTGGGTTTACACGTCGTCGTTTCGTCATTAGTGCCAGAGTTTCATCCGAAAGTTTGGACTTCTTACCCGTACGCCGCATTTAGAAGGAATTCATCAAGAAAAGAAGGAAGGAAGTTGACAAGCATTTGCCCCCTATGATTTCTGCTTCCAAACCCGTAGGATCCTACTACCGATTCACTGCAATTCTGTACTCCCACTTTAGCGTTAAAATCCCCCATGAGAACGTTGTAGTGGGCCTTAGTGGTGCAATGCAAGGCCTTGGAAATGTCCTCATACATTTCCTCCACTTTGTCATCCGAGTGTGCCGAGGTCGGTGCGTAAGCCTGAACAACCTTGAGATAAAACCTCTCGGTTAGCTTAACTACGAGGTACGCTACCCTATTAGAAACACTGGAGACTTCCACAACGTTGTCACTAAGGGATTTGTTTACCAGGAACCCGACTCCACCTTGGGATAGCTGGTCTCCCTCTCGGAAATATAAAAGGTGGCCTGATTCAAGGGTTACTGTGTCCTCCCCCTCTCTTCGGACTTCACTCAACCCAAGAATGTGCCACCTTATTTTCCCGAGCTCTTCCTCTACCTGCACTAGGTGTTCGTCGAGCCGTAACGTGCGTCCGTTATACGTCGCCAAGGTCAGTTGGGTTTGGCGGCCATTCGTAACCCGGGGATTCTTCGCACCCCCTACCTTGCCGTTACCATGACTGCCGCCAAAATCAGGAATAGCAAGGCGGCCGGGAACTGGAGGCCGTGGTTGATTTTGGCTTGTCATTGGAGGGTATGCCCATAATTTTTAAAAAAGACGAGTTATATTATATTTAAGGCAAAAAACAAAAAATGCAAAGCTCTCCCAAGCTATACATTAATAGCATTCCACTAAAGGAATCAATCGAAGAGAAATACTTAGGGCTAATTTTGGACAGTGGATTAACATGGAAGTCGCATATAAATAAGATCTACGTTATCATCATTATCAGGGCGTCTTTACAGTATTGTTCGATGTTTACCACGACAGGTTAGACTGAATATCTATCATACCCTGGTTTTGTCACATTTAGATTATCTTATAGAAATAGGGGGTAGCGCAGCTAAAACGAATTTAAACTGCATCAAAGAATCTATACTTATATTATATATACTTATATATTATTATATATATTATATATAATATTATAAAGCTGAAGAGTTTGTTTGTTTGTTTGTTTGATTGAACGCGCTAATCTCAGGAACTACAGGTCCGAATTGAAAATTTTTTTTTGTGTTGGGTAGCCTATTTATCGAGGGAGGCTATAGGCTATATAACATCACGCTACAACTAAGAGGAGCGGAGCAGTAATGAAAAATGTTGCAAAAACGGGGAAAATTTATTCCTTTTGAGAGTTTCCGTTGCGTCGCTGCGTAAACGGTTAAAGTAACGCAAAAATCATGTATGACGGAATTGTTCCTTTTAATAAGTTCTAAAAAAAAGTCCGCAAGAGCATATGTCTATCTTTTAAGGTTGACTCACTATAACTCAAAAGGAGCGAGCAGCAACGAAAAGTGGACGAAAACTAGCAGGCAAATCGATGCGACGGGAAGGGTCAGGGGAGCAAACATTTGACGCGGACGAAGTCGCGGGCAGAAGCTAGTACAAAATAAGCTAATAAAAATCTTATTTCATTATGACTTTCTCACAGCAACAAACAAAATTTATTCCGATAGCAAGTTAATGAATATAAAGCAAAGGACCTCACCGGGTTTCCATATGAAATCTGCAATAGCGTCTTTTTTGACATTGGTGCCTTAATTATGCTGCTAGTTGTTGAAAGTTGCTTCTTTAGTTTTTGAAAAATAAGGGTTGCAACCTCGGCGGCGACCTCTCGCGTCCGGCCCTGGTACGAGCCATGGTACGGAGCGAGAGGGAATGGGAAGCCGTCACCTCCTTCTGCGAAGCAGTAATGCTCGCGAAGGAGGAGGCGGGGCGCGTGAGGGAGTGGCAGTCTCTGCGCCCTCACGTCCCTAGCCGCCGCAGGAGGAGACGCCCCGGGCGTCGGGAGTCGATAGCGGACTCCCGGCCACCGTAGGCGCGAGCTTGCGGGTGGCGAGCAATGGGTAGCTCGCCGCCCGGTAAGGACCAAGCTCGGGTCGACGGCGCGCAGTGTTCCACGCGCGCCTCAAAGAGATGTCAGCAGCAGTGTAGGGGTCTACTAGGACCGATGCCTGCCGGGGTCGCGTGATTGTTCGAAAGAGATACCGTGACCCTGGCACATGGGCAACTGATGGAACACGGGTGGGTTTTAGTCAGTAACAGTCTGACACGCCCTCCCGCTCCGCCCAGAGCGGGAGAAGTCATTTGATGATTTCCCATCCTGAAAAAAAAAAAAAAAAAAAAGGGTTGCAACCTCAAACTTGAATGTTTTTTTTTTCTACGAAACTACAATAGATTTTAAAATGAAACTAACACGACATGATAGCCACTAAAAAAAAAAAAAAAAAAAAAATATAAATCTAAATTATTAAGCATTTTTCGCATGGAACATCATTCCATTCTGTATCTGCAGAAGGGCGTTGTTAGCTACGGTACAGTTTATACTTTTGCAGCTACCATCGTTTTATTTGTCAAACTTGTCCTGTGTTATTTGTTCCGAAATAAAATTTTCTTCAGTACTCATGGTGACCCCCCCCCCCCCCCAAAATCATAGGCTGCGACCGCGCCTGCATAAGTGTAGATTATTAATGTATAAATAGAAACAAGAAGGTGAATAAAACGTAGTGATGATAATAAAGGGGATCCTAGATTTTACGTACAGAAAAAATATCTGCCTTAAAAAAAACTTACGGCCTGTGAATTTTAAAAGATTTTCTTCACCTAAAGAATATTAATTAAATAGATATTATATTCTATAGATTTTTTTTTACTTCGATTACAGTTAATGCATCTTCTAAGTTTGTCAGTGTTGTCTGCCATTCTGAAGGTTTCAACCATATAAAAATGTTTGAATCATACACAAACAAATGAAAACTATTTTCTGCTAGACAAAACACGACATTCGAAAATTAATGCACAATACCATTTTTTTTTTTCAAAGAAAACGAAATTATTGCTACTTGACCAGACTTGACATAACGTTTGGAAGAAGTGTAACACGATACTTCAACTGATACAAATAACGCAATTGTGTACCTAAACTTGTCGATAGCGCAGTATATTATGAGTCTAGTATATGATTATAATTCCTATGGTTACAGTACGCACGGCCACACATTTCCAGTCTAAGCTGATATCTCATTGTACGAAACCCCTATGCAATGTGTTTCGTCCCGTGACAACAGAAGGACCGTTTGACTTGTCTACTCTGTGCGCCTACGCATCACGACGTGAAACGGAGTGACATCTGTCACTTGTCAGTTTGATTTTGACACTTTGGTTTGGTCTTTGAAAGATGGACGGTCGTCGTTTTTGCTTTGTGAGCCTTGTTGAAATTAATCTTCTTGAATCGATCGATTTGTGGACAATTTGTCGTGATCCAATTGTTTTGTGTGTAAACAACCCCTTTTGACGAAATAGAACGGGTTTTAGTTTGGACTTTGGTTGAAATAGTTTGAGGTTATAGTGATTCGTTGGGACCGCGTGCTGGGAAAATCTACAGCGTATTGGAGCGGCCTTGTATCCTGGAATACTTACAGCGTCACTACACAAATACAATATACACTCATTTACATACATAAATCCAGGTAGGCTCCAGAACCAGTTTTCTTCAACCAGGTGAGTCTTTTGAATATTTGTATTAATCAGCTCCGCGCACGGCGGACAGTTCGCTACTCCACTCTTGCCCAAGGCCTACCATCACGCTTCCACGTACTAATTAAATCCTAAGGCCAGGGCCTTGGCCTGGCGTCGAACATGCTTGGTAGCAGAGCGTGGTTGTAAGATATACAACCACAAAATTGGTAATTTACAGTAGGCTAATTACTTGGCAGTCTCTTTGGGGAAATAGTGATTCGCTGTAAATATTTGTTAACTGTAATTATTTGTTTATTGGAATAATTTGTTTAAATTGTTGAGACAAGTAAACTGATGTTACCAAAGTCAGCCGGGTTACATATACTAATAAAGTTAATTGGATAAGGTTATGTTACAGCCCCTTGTTGTAGGTTCTGACCTGTTGTTTATTGGATGTCTGGAAGACATTAAAATATAGGAGTTTATGTACCATTGACATAGTTGTTGTGAAATTAACATTTGAAATTGAAATTTTTGAACGTTGACATTGTTTTTGAATTAAAATAAGAGTTTATTGTTGTTCATTAAATTGGAACCAATATTTTTGTTATTTCTTGAGTTGTTGACTGGCAGTTTAGCAGTTTAATTGTTTACTTTGGATTTCCTTGTTATTCATTGTTTGAACTTTGTTATTTAATTATTTTTTTTGTTTTGTTTATTTGAATTGTTTTTGTTTGTGCAATGGCATACAAAGCGGTGAGAGAGGCAATCGGTGGATTGACCACACAGTTTCGGTGGTTCACTTCAGCTGCAGCGACCGCTGAGCACCCGGATCTTGAAAGGGTCACGCTTGCTCGGTTCGAGCAGTTGAACCTGAGACTCGGCAACGTTGATACTCTATTCATCCGCTTCAACGAGTTCATTTGTGAAGTGCATCTGGAAGAGCTGGATCAGGCAGCACGCGATATGGTCCTTGCTGACTACGACCAGATCTTGGACCTGGGGGATGTCATTGGTCAACGTGCTCGGGAAATATTGGAGAGCCGGACACCTGTCCAGGTCAAGCCGGAGACCTTGGTTGTTTCAGGTCCCGGACTATTGAGTAGACTGCCTACGTTGGAACTGCCACACTTTGACGGTCGCTTGGACCATTGGTTGGGTTTCCAAAACCTTTTTGAAAGTTTGATTGATGCACGCTCGAACCTCAGACCCACCCAAAAGTTGGCCTATTTGTTGTCTGTCCTGGACGGTGAGGCCCGAGCCCTGGTACAGCATTTGTCGGTGACTGACTCAGCCTACCCTACCGCTTTGGAACTACTCACCCGGTGGTATCAAAACAAACGTTGTTTGGCTGACTTTCATATTGAACAGATTTTGGGGTTACCGGTCATTACTAGATTGTCTGCATTGCGCACTGACCTGTTGAACCCGTTGGTGGCAGCGACCAACGCTTTTATAGCGATTGGAGTTGCCGGTGGACCATTGGTCTTACCTTTTGGTGCATGTTGTGCTGCAACGGCTTCCTGCCGATTTGAGGGCTCGTTTCGTGTCAGTTTGTGGATAACTCTGGCGTTGCCACCGAGTCACGCCAACCGTCTTCCCGGCCACGAGACCAGGGACGGACTAGGGCTCGCGGGCCTGTTGATAGTCGTCCCGCCACCCGTTTTGCTGGCACCCAGAGTCGTCCTGCTTGTGAATTTTTCTAGGGACACGGGGCATGGCATGGCAACTTGCGCGGCCTTTTTGAAATTGCACGTAAGTGCCCGCCGCCGAATTGCCAATGCACGCCGTCTGTGCTTCTCATGTTTGGGGGCTCACTTCCATAGGGACTGCCCCAACCCCCGCCCTTGTAGATTTTGTAAAGGGTCCCATTTGGACATTGTGTGCGCTAACGCGAACCACGCTGGCAGACCAGCCTCTGATGGAGGTTCGCGCACGGGGGGTTACCATGGAGTTGGTCACCGGGCTTCTGGCTCGCCGGTTCAGAACCGGGGAGAGGCCCGCAATTTTGAGCGCCGCACTCCACCCCCCGCGCAAGTTGATCGGGAGCCGCGCGACCGCCATTTGGTCTCCCCCTGTAAAGGCGATTACGCAGCTGTTGCTAGGCAGCGCTGGCCAGACCAGCATCGCCTTCCCTCCCCTCCATTGGCGGAACGTCCCCGGTTGGAGACACGCCCCCCGCCATTCAGGCATCTGGTGGGACATGCCCTTCCAGCGATGGGGCGTGGCTCGGGACACCGCGCGGACGAGGAATTTGACCTCCAGCCTCGTCGGGAAAGACATGAGCCTGGGTGCGGCGATCGGTCACCGCCAAGGCATTGTTAAGAACTTGGCGCCTGCCCCGCTAAGGTACCCCCTCAGATCGATACGGTTTTGTTGCCAACGGCATCGGTCAGGGTCTGGGGGCCCACGGGGGACTCTGTTGTGGTCCGTGCCAGTTTGGACACGGGAGCCCAGGGTTGCCTTTTGTCTATTGTTTGTGTATTGTTTTGGGCGAAATGTTTTCTTCAGCGCCTTTGGACTGCGGAATTTGGTTGGGACGAGCCACTTCGGGAAACCCTGTTGGAAGATTGGCTCCAATTTGTATCCGCACTCCCTGCAGTCAACGAGGTCATGTTACCCCACGCTATCCTCCCCCCTGGGAGCTACACTGCTACCCTTCATGGGTTTTGTGATGCGTCTTCGCACGGTTATGCCGCTGTTGTTTATCTGCGCACCGTCAGCGCGACAGGCCAGGTGAAGTTGTCACTGGTCATGGCCAAGAGCAAGGTGGCCCCCCTCCGGACGGCACTGACTATCCCTAAGTTAGAGTTGTCAGGGGCGGCGCTTCTTGTGCGTCTATTGAACCACGTCGCTCACACTTTGGGTGGAACTGTGGACATTCGGGCTTCTTACGCCTGGACGGACAGTCAAATTGTTTTGTGTTGGTTGAAGACGTCCGTCCACTCTTTGGAGGTCTTTGTTGCGATCCGAGTGTCCCAGATTCAAAATTCTGAAACGCCTTTGATTTGGAGGCACATGCCTGGAGATCTGAACCCAGGCGACGTGGCCTCACGTGGGTGCATGGCACCCCGCCTGATTGCTCACCCCCTATGGTGGGGACCAGACTGGCTGACTCACCCCGAGGATGATTGGCCTCGAACGCCAGTCTTGATGTCGGGTCCTTTGCCCGGGCTCAAGGTGCTCGCTGTTGGAACGAAGGACTCTCCGTTTGACCCTGATTTTTTGTTGAATCGATACAGCTCCCTCGACAAATTGTCGAACGTTACCTCGTGGATCAGGCGTTTTGGTCATAATTCTAGGAATCCCGGGAACAGACGCCTGTCACCGGTTCTCTCTCCTCAAGAGCGACAGAAATCACTCTTCCTTTGGGTCCGCTCCGTGCAGGCTGCGCACTTTGAGAAGGAGATTGAAACTTTGAAGTCTGGTAAGGCTAAATTGTCGGGAGCCGTTAGTAAGTTGAACCCCTTTTTGCGTCTTTTGCGTGTTGAGGGACGGTTAAGGCACTCTAGCCTTCCTTATGGGGCCCATCACCCCCTTTTGTTGCCTAAGGAGGGCCATTTGGTTAAATTGTTGGTGACTGATCGTCACATTAAGAACTCGCATGCCGGTTGCATTGCGCTGTTGGCCATTCTGCAGCGAGAGTTTTGGATATTGTCGGCCCGTCGTACTATTCGTAGCATCGTCTTCCGTTGTTTGCCGTGCTACCGGACTAAGGCTTATTTGTGTGTGTTTGTCTACCTGTCAACTAAGGCAGTGCACTTAGAGTTGGTAACCTCCCTCTCGACGGAGGCCTTTGTGGCGACCTTGGATAGATTTGTGTCTCGCCGTGGGCTAACTACTTTGATCAGGTCTGATTGCGGTACTAACTACAAGGGTACAAGTAACTATTTGAAAGAGGTATACGCCTTCCTTGCTGAGAACCAGGCTGGCATTGGTAACAAATTAGCTCGCCGAGGGGTCACTTGGTTGTTTGACCCGCCAGCCTGCCCCCATTGGGGGGGTATTTTTTGAGGCCGCGGTGAAAGCGGCAAAGGGACTCTGGCGCAGATTGTTGGGAGACATCGTTCTCACCTTTGAGGAGTTAGCTACGGTATTTTGCCGCATTGAAGCTGTATTGAACTCGTGTCCATTGTGCCCGCTGCCTTCGGACCCGAACGACTTGGAGGCCCTAGCCCCGGGCCATTATTTGATTGGACAGCCACTTGTCGCCCTGCCGGAGTACCCCTTTGTCGATGTGAGCCAAAATCGGCTATCGTGGTTTCAGTTGGTGCAGCAGCTCGCTCAGAGTTTTTGGAAGCGTTGGAGCTTGGAGTATTTGCACATCCTCCAGCAGCGCGTCAAGTGGACTGATAAAACGCATCCGCCCAAAATTGGAGACCTCGTCCTGATTAAGGATGCCGCCTTTGTATTGGCGCCGCCGGGGGCGCATTCTCAATTTGGTGACTGGCACCGACGGGGTTCCTCGTTTTGCAGTTTTGGTGGACGGATCGGTCGTGAAGAGAGCGGTCGCAACCTTGTCAAGATTGCCAATTGATTAGCGGACGGGAAGGCCCATCCGGGGGGGGGGGGGGGGGGGTAGATGTTTCGTCCCATGACAACAGACGGACCATTTGACTTGTCTACTCTGTGCGCCTACGCATCATGACGTGAAACGGAGTGACATCTGTCACTTGTCAGTTTGATTTTGACACTTTGGTTTGGTGTTTGAAAGATGGACGGTCGTCGTTTTTGCTTTGTGACCCTTATTGAAATTAATCTTCTTGAATCGATCGATTTGTGGACAATTTGTCGTGATCCAATTGTTTTGTGTGTAAACAACCCCTTTTGACGAAATAGAACGGGTTTTAGTTTGGACTTTGGTTGAAATAGTTTGAGGTTATAGTGATTCGTTGGGACCGCGTGCTGGGAAAATCTACAGCGTATTGGAGCGGCCAGTATCCTGGAATACTTACAGCGTCACTACACAATACAATATACACTCATTTACATACATAAATCCAGGTAGGCTCCAGAACCAGTTTTCCTCAACCAGGTGAGTCTTTTGAATATTTGGATTAATCAGCTCCGCGCACGGCGGACAGTTCGCCACCACTCTTAGTAGCCAAAGCCCACCATCATGCTTCCACTGCGCTAATTAAATCCTATGGCCAGGGCCTTGGCCTGGCGTCGAAAACAATGCGAGGTCAGCTAAAACTGGAAATTTACAGCTTGACCTGTAGCCGTGTCTACCATATTGAAAACTTTTATTGTTTTGAATATGTTCCACCTAGGGCTTGCAATCCAGATATCCGGATATCCGTATTATCCGGATATCCGCCGATTTTAAAATCCGGATTTTACTAGCATCACTATCCGGAGTTTTCGGATGTTTCGGATAGTTGTTTTTATTTTTAAAATATTAAATAAAAAGCTACCAACTGTGGAGTACATTATTACGTTATTTATTAGAGATGGGCCAACCTATGATTTTGGCCGCCAAGCCGACTAGTCGGCTGCAAAATAGCCGACTAGTCAGCCAAGCCTTGATTTCGGTTGAGTTCGATTGACATCAGCTATGTTCAAAATGGCAAACCTACTTCTTGCCAGTTGTTTGCTATAGACTTTCTTCCTTTTGAAAATCCTTTAAAACGAATCTGTGAGACTGACGATTGTTAAAACTATTTCTACATTTTTTGATGCACAACAACCAGATCAAAAACTTGTAACTTCAGCGGACAATACACAAGATACAGAAGGTTGTTCTTCTTCAACTATAAACGTATCAATTAAAACGCAAATACGAGAAGAAATAATCCAGTAAATGAGTCAGCCATCTTCTGCACAGCGACCGACTTTTACTATTATCAATACTACCGACCAGCGTTGAAGCAGAAAGAGTGTTCTCTGCTACAGGATATTTATGTAACCATTTAAGAACTTCCATGAAAGAATACATTAGACAGTTTAAGCTTTTTAAGATCGTATTACCAGAATTTGTACAAAAAATAATTTAAGAGTTACGTAATATTATATTATGAAGGGTTATTTGATTATTTTGAAATATTTTGTTCATTTTTTATTATATTTGATTTATACTATTGTTTAACAATTGACCTGATTTGAAAGTGATATTTTATTTATGTTTTAAATAGATTGATTATTAGGTACCGTGTGGTGCCGGACGCAAAGAATAATATCACCCCATTTCTTCACGTGGGTGTCCTAAAAGGCGACTAAGAGAGTTACTAGAGAATGTGCAGCAGCGTTCTCTATGCATTTTACCACCATACTGCGATCGCTAACCCGCATGCCAAGCGTGGCGATTATGGCAAAGCCCCCCAAATTAGGGGAGGCCTAAGTCCAGCAGTGGACGTCTTACCGATGAAATGATGAAATAGGTTGTTTTGACTGAGATGTTGTGATAAATGTAAGATCTAATTTTTAATTAGAATTGTTTTTAGTATGAGAAGAACAGATACAATTTATTTGTGCGGTATCGGTGTTTTATTGTATAATTCTAGAAAGTGAACTAGTTTTTTTAAATGTGATTGTTACTTGAAATATTGGTATAGTTTATTATTTCTTTGTCATTTTGCTTGAGATACTGATTAAACGTGTTACAAAAGCTAATCAGTTTTATTTATATAAAAAAACCGTATTATCCGCATTATCCGGATACTCCGGATAGTAAAATATTAATATTCGTATTATCCGGATAGTAAAAATGAACGGATATTGCAAGCCCTAGTTCCACCCATGACACATCTATGTAATTGTTATGTATTATAGTTGGATACATACGTAATTTATGTAATTTATTTGGTCGGTGTATATCGAAAATTGGCCACGAAAATCCACCCTTAATTTTTAAAACACATTTGTTTCTGCCGTATAGGAGGTTGAAAAATTATGAGAAAAATGTGAAATGTAAATCTATTAAGTAGCTATCATGTCGTGTTAGTTTTATTTTAAAATCTATTGTAGTTTCGTAGAAAAAAACATTCAAGTTTGAGGTGACAACCCTTATTTTTCAAAAACTAAAGAAGCTAGGGGTTTGATAATTGGCCCAAATTTTTTTTCAACAACTAGCAGCATAATTAAGGCACCAATGTCAAAAAGATGCCAGTGCAGATTTCATATGGAAACCCGGTGAGGCCCTTTATTACTATAGTACATGCATCTTAATAAAAAAAATTAAAGATAAAAACTACACTCGGAACTAATTTTTAAAACCAACACCGAACACAGATTGAGACCTCTTCGCAGCGCAAATGATATCTGTCTGGCGAGAACACATACCAATTACGGAAAGAAAAATATAACATACGAAGGGGCCCAGATGTTCAACAAACTACCACTCGAAATAAAAACCTGTAAAAGTTTACAAATTTTTAAAACTAAACTAAAATCTTTTATAATTGACAGAGTTTAAGTCCGGCCCTGGTTTATGTTTTAAACTTACCCACAAAATTTGATTTTTGTTTCGGATTAATCTTTTACTGCTACCTTCAATGTCTTGTTATCTATGGTAAAATACTTACTTCTGTCTTCGTTTAATATTTGTGTATATCATATATCATACTAGTTCTGCTCACGAATGTAATTATTATTATTTAATAAAATAAAATAAATATAATATAAAATATTTCTCATTAAGTGAAATTTGTAGTCTTTTGAGTAAATAAAGATTCTTTAACCACAATGCTGTCCAAAGCCTCCGCTACTCTTGTTTCAGAACAATAAATTTTTCCTGATTCAATCACGATAAGTTCTTTTACATATTTTTTCCGCGCTTTTGGTACCCATTTCATTTTAAAGAACGGATGTGACCGATATCCGTGGATGTGACACTGAGTTTGATATTGTATCATTTGCTGCAGGCAAGTTAATGTTTCCATACAATCTTGTCACCTTTTGTGATTTGAATAAATGTATACTTAACTATTACTCAAAGTATTTTAGCAAACATAGTATCTACAAGTTACTAAGATACCCAACAAAAGGTATTTAAAATTGAAATTGTAATATTATACAAGACGATATGCGTCGGGAGTCAATAGCGGACTCCCGGCCACCGTAGGCGCGAGCTTGCGGGTGGCGAGCAATGGGTAGCTCGCCGCCCGGTAAGGACCAAGCTCGGGTCGACGGCGCGCAGTGTTCCACGCGCGCCTCAAAGAGATGTCAGCAGCAGTGTAGGGGTCTACTAGGACTGATGCCTGCCGGGGTCACGTGATTGTTCGAAAGAGATACCGTGACCCTGGCACATGGGCAACTGATGGAACACGGGTGGGTTTTAGTCAGTAAAAGTCTGACACGCCCTCCCACTCCGCCCAGAGCGGCAATTAAATACAAGATACAAAATGAATTAAAAAAAGGCATTTAAATACAAGATACAAAATGAATAAAAAAAAAAAAAACAAATAAGATTTAAATACGTATTTTGTATCTTGTACCTAAATTCTGTCCGCGACTTCGTCCGCGTCAAATTTTTGCTCAAATCGTTTGGAGCTAACAGATAATTGTGACTGTCAAATAATAAACAAATAATTTGCAATAAAATAAAATTGCGACTATAAATTGAGATATAAGCTATCCTATCTTTCAAGTTGGATCAAACTGCACACGGAACGCCAACAGGAAGGAACAGTAGTAAATCGTTTTGTTTTAAAGATGATTTTTCCCATTCATATAATGGCATTGGCGAAAGGATTGACAGACAGACAGATAAAATAGATAATTTATTTATTGACACAAAAAATATTAACATTACAACAACCATTTTGCTTAAAGAAAAAAAATTGTAGGCTATAATGAAAATAATATAACAGGGTTGCATCTGTAGCCGAACTAGGTGAAAAACCTGTATCTCGACTACAGCGCCATACCCCTCTGATAACGGACTGGGAGGTTTTTAACCAAAATTTCAAATTTTGTTAAAATTGATAAAATATAAAACTAACTAGCTTCTGCCCGCGGCTTCGCCCGCGTGGATGTCGTAAAATATCCCACAGGAACGTATTACCGGGATTGAAAGTATCCTATGTGTTAATCCAACACACAATGTGTTATTGCATTGCTTGCTTTGTGTTATACAAGGAGTAGCGCTCGGATTGATAAATGATTGTTGTAGGATTAATAGGTAGCCTAAAACCTAACAATAGTGACAGAATATATAACGGAACGGCAAGTTACCTACCTGCATGACTTTTTTTTTTTTTTTTTTTTCTGGATGGGAAATCATCAAATGACTTCTCCTGCTCTGGGCGGAGCGGGAGGGCGTGTCAGACTTTTACTGACTAAAACCCACCTGTGTTCCATCAGTTGCCCATGTGCCAGGGTCACGGTATCTCTTTCGAACAATCACGCGACCCCGGCAGGCATCGGTCTTAGTAGACCCCTACACTGCTGCTGACATCTCTTTAAGGCGCGCGTGGAACACTGCGCGCCGTCGAACCGAGCTTGGTCCTTACCGGGCGGCGAGCTACCCATTGCTCGCCACCCGCAAGCTCGCGCCTACGGTGGCCGGGAGTCCGCTATTGACTCCCAACGCCCGGGGCGACTCCTCCTGCGGCGGCTAGGGACGTGAGGGCGCAGAGACTGCCACTCCCTCACGCGCCCCGCCTCCTCCTTCGCGAGCATTACTGCTTCGCAGAAGGAGGTGACGGCTTCCCATTCCCTCTCGCTCCGTACCATGGCTCGCACCAGGGCCGGACGCGAGAGGTCGCCGCCGCCAATCGCCTCCACGAGGACACGGCGGTGCTCCGCCCAGGCAGGGCACACCTCCACCGTATGCTCCACCGTGTCCTCCAGACGATCCTCGCAATGGAAACACCCGGACGTATCCTCCCGCTTTATCCTGAACAGGAACCCACCGAAGCACCCATGCCCGGTGAGAACCTGCGTCAGGCGGAAGGTGAGGACGCCGTGACGCCTCTCTATCCACTCCTCAAAGAGGGGACTTACCGCCGCAATTGTGGCGTGCCCAGCACTGGGTTGCGACAATCGTACCCGCCATGTCGCCATGAGATCACACCGGAGCTCTGTCCGCCGTGCCGCGATTTGTCGCGGCAGCGGAGTTTCGCCCCGGCGTTTCGCATCCTCGCGCCACTCCCACATGTGGGCGAGGACCTTTGCCTCCAGATCCCATGGCGGCACTTTGGCAAGGAGGCTCGCTGCCTCGCAGGAGACCGTGCGGTATCCCCGGATTAACTGGATGGCCATGACCCTCTGGGCCGCACTCAACCGGCGCGCTGGGCGCAGCCTCAATGAGGGCGCCCACACTGGTGCCCCGACTTGTATGACTTTGAAGGCAAATTTAAAACGAAAATATAAATTCTCTTTATTCCCTGGGAATTTCGAAAAAAATTGTGACAAATTTTTCAAATGGAGATTTTACTTAACTTGCTGTTCACAGGGGTCAGGGGGGTATCTTTAAATACTACTTTAGAGGTTCTCCTCTTTTTTGTTTAGGATGGGAAATCATCAAATCTCCGTAAAACTAAACTAATCTCTGGGATGAGAGTAGTATAGTTTTAATAAAACTCAAAACGTATGTGAAAAGATTTATAAGAGACAATCAGAAGTGGATAATGAACAATTAATATTGTTTACTACGAAATACTGTGCCTACCGCAGAATTTCTCTGTAAACAATATTTTTTGTATTTACTTCAGGTTCTAGAATCACCAGGCTGCTCAGTGAGCTTACTCTTGAGCCGGCCACGTATAACTGACCGTGTGAAAAGCAGTTCTCCCTTAAGTCTACCCTTGTTAAATTAAGTGTTTTGACTTGGGATTTATTTATGGTCTTGTCAAAGCAGACTTTCAGGGGAAACTGCACTCTTTTGAACTCAAAGGGGTAGTTCGATGGCGTTAGATGTGTCCTCGGAATAAACACAGACTCCTCTCAGGAACAACGTGTCAGTATAGTTGCCTCGATAACATTTCGTTGCAATATAAACTCACAACCTGGTGTCATTGCATAATTTTGGCAGGTTTAAATTACGCAGCAACATAACTGGGCGCCAGCTCTACATTTTTATACGAGTACCTACATATGTGAGTTGAGAGATCGAGAGGCTTCAATGTGTTATGAAACTAAACCGGGTAATGTATGGCGTCATCATTGTTTATCACTCGAGTCCACTGATTTATAATTATTTTCAACTCCTTCGGACGATCTCAAAATAATTTAATAGATGATTGTGGCTTGGTCGTTATGTTTTACTTTAATGCATAAACCAAATCGCACTATTGCTCACTGAACGTACAGATTTATATGTTAGTGCGTAAAGTATGATAGTAGGTATGTGTCCAATTAGTTTTTACTTATAAATTTGCATAGGTATGTATTAAAGAATAGTAAGTGTAGTTATTCAGTTTTATCTAATACAGAAACAAACGCGTTTTTTACATGTACTTCATCATCATCTGCCTATCCTTTTCCCAACTATGTTAGGGTTCGGTTTCTAGTCTTACCGGATGTAGCTAAGTACCAGTATTTTACATGGACCGACTGCCTATCTGACCTCCACAACCCAGTTACTGGGTAATACGATACCCCTTGGTAAGACTGCTTGTTTCGGGCTTTCGGCGACCCGTAACGATGGTCTAAGATCTACGAAAGACAGCCGGGACCAACGGCTTAAAGTGCTTTCCGAGGCACAGAAGGGTCTTATTATGTAAAGATCCACGGACCAACCGCGGCAAGCGTAGCTTAACCTGAACGATCGACCCGTGCGGCTGTTATAATTTGCAAATATCCCTACTAATACATATTAAGTTTGTTTGTTACGCTTTCACGCGAAAACTACTTAACCGATCATCATGAAACCTTGTACATATATTCGTGGAGGTAATAAGAAGTGACATAAGATATAATTTTTAAGAAAAAAAAATTGCGAAAGAAAAAATTCGGTACGGGGTAAGTTTGAACCCCAAGAATGTACATATGCCTATTTTTATTCCGAGATTTTGTCTCCGTCCACGATAACCGACATTTACGCGGACGAAGTCGCGGGCAAAAGCTAGTTAGTTCATATTAATATCAGTTACATTTTTTATTACTTCTTGAAACCTTGGTTGAGACTGGACACCGGTGACGACAATGCGCTTCCCGGGCTGCCCCGCACGCCATGCGCACGTCTACCATTCCACGTAAGATTTTCGAAGCCGTTTTTGACACAGTAAAGGGATGATTTTGGAAAAATTGTGATACACGTGTCTCATAATTATACTTGAAGAGTATGTATACCAATTTTTGTGTCAATCGACCCAGAGAATAAAAAGTTTCATAGAAACTTCAACCCCCCATTTCACCCTCTTAGGGGTGGAATTCCCAAAAATCCTTTCTTAGTGGATACTTACTCTTCACAAAGAACACACCCTCCAAGTTTCATGTGTCTAGGACCAGTGGTTTGGGCTGTGTGTTGATATATCAACAGTCAGTCAGTCAGTCAGTCAGTCAGTTTCTCCTTTTATACATATAGATATAGATTTTTATACACAGTAGGTACTTCTTTTAAAAAAGAGAATTGATCAGACTTAAAATAATTAGTAGAACTTGTAGAGTGTAAGTGGGGTTTGTGTACGTGTGTGTGTGTGTATGTGTGAGTGTGTGTGTGTGTAATATATGAGTGCGGATGAGTAGGTGTATGTGTGCGTTTTAATATGTGTAAAGAAGCTAGTAATCGCATGTCCGTTTAAGATAGTAAATTGATTAAAATAAATCTGTTTACGCGGGTACGATTAAAAGGTTTTCTGTCCCAGCATAATATCGTGTCAAAAGAAGTCCTTTACCTTATTTTTGCATTGGGTCTTGTTAAGAGAAAAGATATGCAAGTTACTGTTAATTTTGGTATAGATATAAGGACCCAAGAACACAAAAAATCTTCTAATGAAAGACGTGTGTGGTTGGTGTTTACGAGAACACACTATTTGATTTCTGCGCCTACGTTTATAGTTGGGGTCATAGTTCAGATCTATATGTTGCCTTAGAACGATAGTAAGTAGGAAGAGCTGTAGAACAGTTAGTACTTTACAGTATTGGTATAACGAAATATTTGAAAATAATCGAGGCTTAAAGGTGCAAACTTTTAGGATAGCACGTTGCGCAATCTCAATAGGTTTAATAATAGTTTTTGGAGCTCCTCCCCAGGATGAGATGCAATACGTTATGACAGACTGAAGTCATAATCATAATCATTTATTTGTCAGAATATGGTACATTATAAGGTCTATAATTAGATGGCATCTTCACATTCTGCCAAGTGTGGCGTGCAAATATTAATTACATAAATTATTACACATAAAATATTATTGGGTTAATAGTTAATTAACAATCATTGGCTGTACAATTACACAGCCACACAAAAAAAAAAATTTACCTGGAGGTCGCACTATGAGTACTATGTGTTTTTGGGGTCGCTGAATCCGAATCTGGGGTCAGTTTTATTCCAGCACATCTGGGTTCCGCCATAACCTCAAAATATACCCCCAAATTTGCTAAATTTGGTTAAACTGCTAACCGTACGGCTTTAAAACCTTATAATCCTCTATTACAGTAGCTCGATGACCTCTTGCTTAAATAACTACATAACCCATAGTCCCATAACTACATAACCTTATAACTCTTACCAACATAACCCTTTTTTTTCAGGATGGGAAATCATCAAATGACTTCTCCCGCTCTGGGCGGAGCGGGAGGGCGTGTCAGACTACCTACCTGCCTACGCTGCTACCGTCGCCACGTACAAACCTGTGTCTCAAACCAGGAAGGGGGATGAGAAGAGATGCAATGAACCTGATAACAGGGGTTCGAAGCAGTAAGGCCCGGCTTCAGGCACGTGTGACCAGGATGGCTTCGTGAAGGTGGAGAGGAAGAAGAGGAGGAAGCCTCCTAGTCGGAACCAGTGCGGAACCGCGCTTGCAGGACCCAACATGCTGCTGCGTCCAGCTACACCGACGACGCAGCTCTATGTGTCCCGTCTACACTACACCACGAAGGTTGAGGAGATCGTGGAGTATGTACGACTGAAAACCAACTGGACTTTGAGGGTCGAGAAGTTGGAATCGCGCCACAACACGAACTTCAAGTCATTCGTGGTGCGAGTTCCAGTTCTTGAAATCGAGACCTTCCTCAAGGCAGAGTTTTGGCCGAAAGGTGTCGTGTATCGACGTTTCCGCGGAAGGCTACGTGACACCACGCAACGCAACACGACGCCGTCACTTCGTGTACAATAGTTTTTACATTGTTTTTTATTTGTATGTATGTTAGTCTGTAAGGTATTTATGTTATGGGTCTTTGTAGCCCGAAATAAATTGATTTGATTTTTTTTATTTAAAACCCACCCGTGTTCCATCAGTTGCCCATGTGCCAGGGTCACGGTATCTCTTTCGAACAATCACGCGACCCCGGAACCAACATAACCCTTAAACCCAATAACGAAGTGTCTGACGTGGGGGCCTGAAAATGTGTACTATGTGTTTTCGCGGTCGCTGAATCTGAATCCGGGGTCATTTCCATTCCAGCACGTCTGGGTTCGGCCATAACCTCAAAATATACCCTCGATTTGCTATATTTGGTTAAACTACTAACCCTATGGCTTTAAAACCTCATAATCCCATAATACAGTAACTCGATGGGATGGGGGTTATGGGACTATGGGTTATGTAGTTATTTAAGCAAGAAGTCATCGAGTTACTGTAATAGAGGATTATAAGGTTTTAAAGCCATACGGTTAGCGGTTTAACCAAATTTTGCAAATTTGAGGGTATATTTTGAGGTTATGGCCAAACCCAGATGTGCTGGAATAAAACTGACCCCAGATTCAGATTCAGCGACCCCAAAAACATATAGTACACATAGTGCGACCTCCAGGTCAGATTTTTTTTGTGTGGCTGTGTTATCGATTAAAATTACAATTTCAGGTATATCAGCTAATAATAATATAGTAAACACGCAATTTATTTAGGACTAGCTGACCCAGCGAACTTCGTATCGCCTCAGGTTCAATAAACGTTGTAATAACCCTACCAAGTTTGACAACCTGGTACGCGTTGGTGGTCTGGTAAGGGTTTTCTAGCTGACACTCATATGTTTGGTTAGCTCCTACCAAGTTATGATAACCTGGTACTTCAAAGGCAAAAAAGCGTTATCTAGCTGACACTCCTTTGTTTGGTAAGCTCCTGCAAAGTTATGATAGATAGCCTGGTACGCGTTGGTGGTCTGGTAAGGGTTTTCTAGCTGACACTCATATGTTTGGTTAGCTCCTACCAAGTTATGATAACCTGGTACTTCAAAGGCAAAAAAGCGTTATCTAGCTGACACTCCTTTGTTTGGTAAGCTCCTGCAAAGTTATGATAGATAGCCTGGTACGTCGTCGCCATAAAGCTAGCTGACACACCTCTGTTTGGTAAGCTCCTGCAAAGTTATGATAACCTGGTACGTCGTCGCCATAAAGCGTTTTCTACCTGACACATACCCAGAGGGTACAAATATATCGTCACTGCTCAGCTTCTAGCTAGCTGACACACCTCTGTTTGGTAAGCTCCTGCAAAGTTATGATAACCTGGTACGTCGTCGCCATAAAGCGTTTTCTACCTGACACATACCCAGAGGGTACAAATATATCGTCACTGCTCAGCTTCTAGCTAGCTGACACACCTCTGTTTGGTAAGCTCCTGCAAAGTTATGATAACCTGGTACGTCGTCGCCATAAAGCGTTTACTACCTGACACATACCCAGAGGGTACAAATATATCGTCACTGCTCAGCTTCTAGCTAGCTAACACACCTCTGTTTGGTAAGCTCCTGCAAAGTTATGATAACCTGGTACGTCGTCGTCATAAAGCGTTTTCAACCTGACACATACCCAGAGGGTACAAATATATCGTCACTGCTCAGCTTCTATGTGTCTTAGCGTTATGTTATATAGCCACCTGCCTGCCTGTTACCTGCCCAGGAGTGTGGACTAGAATCGTACCAAGTTTGGTTAAAATCCCTTCAGTATTTTTTGACCCATGCGTGCATATACAGACAGACAAAATTGACCTCTCTACAGTTTTATTATAAGTATAGATGTCAAAGTATAATTAAAATGTCAGATTAAATCAAAAAGTCAAAGATGTCAAGGAATAGAAATTACAGTTAGGAAGTCAAAGTGTCATTCAAAAACTCATTTAAATTATAGTAACATTTATTACAAAGAAAATCTTTGAGTCCCTTTTTGAATCCATTTAAATTTAACTCTTTGAGTGATTTTGGAATTTTGTTTTAGACTTGTTGCGGGGCTATGCAAAATATGCTTTTCCACATTAGAGCTGGTTTGGCTCTCCGTCCGCGTAACGTATCATTACGCCTGTTACGTTTAACAGTATCGGATAGGTGGGGAAACAAATGTTCGTTTAGTTTCACAAATAAGGAAGTTTCATAAATATACAAAGACGGTAGGGTTAGAATTCTGTGTTTTTTTAAATGTTTTTTTTTTTCAGGATGGGAAATCATCAAATGACTTCTCCCGCTCTGGGTGGAGCAGGAGGGCGTGTCAGACTTTTACTGACTAAAACCCACCCGTGTTCCTTCAGTTGCCTATGTGCCAGGGTCACGGTATCTCTTTCGAACAATCACGCTTTACAACTGTCCGTTACTTGCAGTCCAAAAATGGCTCTGACTGATCGCTTTTGCGCTATAAAAGCGGCTTCTTTGTTCGTAGAGTTACCCCAAAATATTAAACCGTATCTTAATACCGATGCTACAAGACCATGATACGCTGTGAGAAGAGCATCTGTGTTAACAGTAGGAGCAAGTTTATACAGGGCATAGGATGAACTACTAACCTTTGAACATAGCGCTTCGATATGATCCTTCCAATTGAGTTGCCTGTCAATAATTAAGCCTAGAAATTTAGCACTGTCTACTTCATGGATTTTGTTATTTTCGTATTAAACTTCCATTTTTGAACTCAGTTTTTTACGGCCAAAGTGCATTATTTGGGTTTGCTAAGATTAATTTTTAAATTATTATTATTATTTAGCCAGGAGATTAATGAATTAAGCGCGTTATTAACATCAGATTCATAACATTCTGGTTCATTACAAGGTATTATTACCGTACTATCGTCAGTAAAGAGTGTTATGGGGAAGTCTATGGCTTTGGGCAAGTCATTAATATAGATGAAGAACAGCAAAGGACCTAATACACTACCCTATGGTACTCCAAAATATACCGTACGTTCTTTTGAAAGGTATGTAATCTCTTCTTTATTCTTTAAATTTAGGTCTGTTATAGCAGTAAGTTGTTTTCTTTTTGAGAGGTAGATGCATAATAAGTCCAGAATGTTACCTCTAATACCATAGGAGTCAAGTTTGCTTCTTAATAAACCAAAACTCACTTCACCGTTGTCATGGGGGACTTCAAAGCGAAACTGGGCCAAAGAAGTGATTATGAGTTGCGAGTGAGGCAATTTGGAGTTGGACGTCGGAACCACCAGGGTCACTTACTGGCTAGTTGTATGGAGAAGGAAGACCTCTTTATGATGAATTCCTTCTTCAGAAAACGTGAGCACAAAAAGTAGACCTGGCAGAGCCCTGATGGTGCAGCAAAAAATGACTTAAATATGTCGACGAAGTAGCAAATATTCAATTATGTCTCTGTGGTCAACGCGGTGGAAACTGGAAGTGATCACCGCATGCTAAGAGGCACATTGAAACTCAATATAAAGCTGGAAAGAGCTCGGCTGATGAAGTCTACGCTTCGTCCAGCACCGATCCAAGTCCAAAACACCGAGGGCTTTCAACTCCAACGTTAGAACCGTTTCGAGTGTCTAGGGAGCTCTGTGGACGATTTTAACGATGGGTTCGTGGAAACTGTCCACACGGTCGGGTCTAAGATCTTCAAAACCCGTCGTACAAATAAAAACAAGAGGATCTCTGATCCTACTTTGCAGCTCATGGAGGAGAGGCGCGTGATGATCCTGCAGTCTTCAGACGCTGCGTTCAAGTACCGGCAGCTCAATATTCAGATCTCTAAGTCCTTGAAAAGCGACCTTTGCCGCTATAACACTGAACGGATCAAGGGCGCAATAGAACGGAGTAAAGGCTCCAAGGTCTTTGCTAGGGATCTGTCTATTGGGCAGAGCCAGCTTACGAAACTGAAAACCGATGATGGCAGGATTTTATCCGCCAAACCTGAGCTGTTAAGAGAGATTGAGAGGTTCTGTGGACAGTTATAAACGACAGCAAGTAACCCCGTTAAAAATAAGGCAAATGACCCAAGAGCTAGGTTGACCCGGCTCTATACCGAAAACATCCCGGACATCAGCTTGTACGAGATTAGGATGGCTCTGAAGTAGTTCAAAAATAACAAGGTTATGACGGAGTTATGGCTGAACTCCTGAAGGCCTTCGGGACACCCGTTCTCAAGGCCCTTCAGAAGCTGTTTGGTTCCGTCATACTAGAGGGCAAAGCGCCACAGGCGTTGGCACATGGAACTGAGGTGTGGTGGTACTCTTCTTTAAGAATTGCTCCGTAGATGGGTGACCATGAGACTCCAGCGTGCCTCAGACATCACATTAAATCGTTGGTTGTAACAGTAATTCTTGGATCTTGGACAAACTCAAACAACGAAACAGAAGTCTTGACAACCAATCTTACCAAAGAGCATCGTATGAATCAGACACTGGATTGTGATAAGCTGTCACTCCATATAAACTACTGGTTAACTGCATCCGGTTAGACTAGAAGCTGACCCCAACATATTTGGGAAAATATTATATTGTTTAGCGCAGATTGATATTGTTTAGAGGTGCACATAATAAACCGTGTTCACAGTTTTCATCGTTATAATGCAAATAGTCGTGAGTAAAATGGTTGTGTCTATCTAGGAGAACGGACAGACTATCGGACAAAACGAAATGACAAAACATCCGATTTGCCATTTGGCTACGGAACACCTAAAAAATCATTTATATTCGCATAATTCGGCTAGAATCTTTCGCGATTACACGGTTGGTGTTCCTATAGTACAAATTGTTCATGATGTTGAATCGTATGTGATTTTCACTTAGGTATTTAAATAACACCGAGTAGGAAAGATCGTGGTATGAAAAATTACAATGTAGCGTAATAACTGCAGAGAGTGTAAGAGTGTACATAGCAGGACTAACCGCAGGCGGCGAGTGCTGCGGCCGACACCAGCAGAGCCGCCAACAACGCGCTCTTCATGACATCGTCTCCTTGCAACGATTGGAATCAAAACTACTTCCTAATACAAACACGTATCAAACATATTATTACAAATGGCTTGCAAAAACTGAGAAAATCTCTATGTCAATAGCAATCACACATCTGTAATTGACATTTGCCATCACATCTGTACTGATCGCACGTGAAAGAAGTACATAATCTATTTAGGAATATTATGAAAAAGAAGTTTAGATATTATGCTGTGTACACACGTAGCAACTTCAGATGCCGGTGACTTGCTCGCGATTTCATTATCACACGTCCACACACAGATTTTGACGGCAGATTATTTCGGTAGCTATTTCAAAATATGTGAATGGATGTGAGATTTTGTAATCGCCAGCGAGTCGCAGTATGTGCACCTAACAGTAGCTGGGTGTTTCTCGCATTTCGTGCAAATTCAAAGAAATTCCGAGAAAAAATTAAAACATTTTTTTCATATTTTTTATGAAAGGCTACATGAAAAATAAACATCCAGATTTAAGATATACTACATTACTTAAGACGGACTTAAGACGAGGTGATTCAACACCATAGATATCCAGAGATATGCCTTCATTGCGGAATAGTAAGGAGTCCTGCACCCTAATTGCGAAACCCACAATTTATCAGAATCTGAATGGGATTGAAGATTATTTCTAAACCATTGCGTCATTTGTTCGAATAAATTGTGGCTCAGCAACCTAAATAACGCAATGAATGTTGTTTAACTATGAATATTAAACCAATTCTTACCGATAAAAAGTTCCGCAATTACCCCTCTGGTGCCGCCGCTTATCTCCCACCCAAACAATTACAACATTAACAAATAGTGTACTGACGACACACATTTAAAATTTGAACACGCACACCAAGAGGAAAGCAGCTACACTAAATCAATTTCTAATAGCACACATACATAGAATGGGCGGGGCATTCACTTGTAAACACTTGCTATTTGCAAACATCCAATGCACACGCATGCAATTAGGGAGTCGAAAGCGATGGTCGATTATTTTTATCGATATTTAATTTTAGCATTCTTGTATTATAATAACTTCGTTTAATTTTCTTTAAATAATTTCTTTTTTTATATAGGTACCTATCCGAAAATATAGTACTAAAATATAATGGGAATTTGTTTTTAAAATTTTGTATTATAGGTTAAAGAGAACGCTCTCTGTTACATATCATGCTGTAATAAATAATATATTACTCAATATAAAAAAAAATGCTTACCTACATTCAAGTTAGGAAAATTAATTTGCTATTAAACGGTGGGTATTATTATAAATTATTTCATTTATTCATTTTCTAACATATTAAGTATATTTTTAAATATTTTAACAAAAATAAAAAAATAACATATAAAAATATAAAAAATAGTGACCCATCGGCATCGGGAGCCGGGTCCAAGCTGCCGGTGGTCAGGGCTCTAGAGAGAGGAACCTATATATGAAATTATTATTACTAAGAATATTTTAATATGTTAAAAGTGGGCTAAGTTCGTTACTACGTCTGAGGCCGGATTGGAGCCGAGAGCGTAATAATACAATGTTCACGCAAGTTAAACGACATTTTTAAACATTTGTGTAGAAATAAAATAATATGTGAAACACTCAGTATTATAGACAAAGTTTTGACAAAATAGCAACGGACCGCGAATTTTCTAATTTCAACTTCGAACCTTGGCTGCTCGGACTTATGATTGGCTAAGATGGACTTGCGATTTAGTGATCAATACAATAATACTGCGCAATTTTTTTATTTTCAACAATATTTAACCATCGCAATCTTCAATATTAATCTTATTCGGTCAATAATATTGCGCAATATTATTAATCGTCTATGGCCCACCTTACGAAACAGCCAAATAGCAGATTTAAAAAAAAAGAATGTTTTTGCATATCGAAAACAAATTATTGTATTTTTTTTTTTACTAAATATAAATAATTGGATGAAATACAATATTTATTTATCACATTGTGCCTACTATAAATAAAAAACTGATAATTTGTGAAAATCTTTAGGCATAATATTACTTTAAGTAAAAACACTTCTCCAGTAACTGTATTGGAATTATAATGTCTTAAGTTGGTTTAAACAACATTAAATTAATAAGTAATTTAACTCTTTTACTATACAATACAAGTAATACAAGGATATCCATTGAGTTCTGTAAAAAAATATTCAACTGCAATAATACGCATATCGATCAAATCAGCCGCACGCAAACGATTGCACCTCTCTAAATCTAAAATGTTCGTTTCGTTCGGGAAGATTCGGGCTAGTTCGGATTAGTTTGTGTCGCTCCGCACGTAAGTTGGTAAATAATTTAAAATATAAAACAGTGACTTAATTGTTTACTAACCGGTGGTAGGACACGCCATTTGTCTTCAGGTTGATGGTATTTGGCCTATTTTTACAAATAATTAATGCACAACTCGGCATTTTGGTTTTTTACGCATCGATAGTGCACTGTACGCAATTGCAAAGCGACTGAATGATGCGTACAGCCGTCGTTCGAACATACTACCAATTTGATAGTGTCGAGGCGGCACGTGCCACGCCCCCAAGGCATATCCCTCGATATCCGTGCTCAACACTCATACAGATTTGAGGGGGTGAGGTGCGGGGAAATCTGCGGGGCGCCTTCCGCGCGTCCTTCTTGTCGAATACGTTAGCGTTCCAAAAGTTCTGGCGGCGCGGCGGTGGCGGCGAGCGTAGCACAGACAGGTCATAGTGTAGCGACATCAGTATGTCCACAGTAATAGAAACCACAGAAGAAAAGATAGTACAAGAACGAATATATTTATTTATTTATTTCTAAAACTATTTTACATAGTTCTTGATTGAATCCTCGTTGGAACATTTGTATACAGCAGCTAACTCTATCTAGTGTATCCTACTAATATTATAAATGCGAAAGTTCGTGAGTATGGATTTATGGATGGATGTTTGTCACTCTTTTACGCAAAAACGACTGAACAGATTTGGATGAAATTTAGCACGCAGATAGTTTATAACCTGGACTAACATTATAAATGCGATAGTTTGTGAGTATGGATGTATGGATGGATGTTAGTCACTCTTTTACGCAAAAACTACTGAACAGATTTGGATGAAATTTAGCACGCCGATAGTTTATAACCTGGACTAACATTATAAATGCGATAATTTGTGAGTATGAATATATGGATGGATGTTTGTTACTCTGTCACGCAAAAACTACTGTACGCATTTGGATGAAATTCAGCACGCAGATAGTTTATAACCTGGACTAATATTATAAATGCGAATGTTTGTGAGTATGGATGGATGTTTGTCACTCTTTTACGCAAAAACTACTGAACAGATTTGTAAGAAATTTAGCATGCAGATAGTATATAACCTGGACTAACATTATAAATGCGATAGTTTGTGAGTATGGATGTATGGATGGATGTTTGTTACTCTGTCACGCAAAAACTACTGGACACATTTGGATGAAATTCAGCACGCAGATAGTTTATAACCTGGACTAATATTATAAATGCGAATGTTTGTGAGTATGGATGGATGTTTGTCACTCTTTTACGCAAAAACTACTGAACAGATTTGGATGAAATTTAGCACGCAGATAGTTTATAACCTGGACTAATATTATAAATGCGATAGTTTGTGAGTATGAATATATGGATAAGAATAAGAATAAGAAATTTTTATTTGTAAACACAGGTAGTTACATGGTGTGTGAGATGTTACAATATACTTAGTTACGTTCTCTGTGTTTTGCCAAAAAGCGTACAAATATGAACACATAAATGTCCTAGTCGAAAAAAAAAAAACAACTTGTCAGTGAGTGTACCATGTTTTGAGTAACTTTTGAAGCTACTACAGTCATTAGCTAAGAACTGGAATGTAAGTTAACATATACATAATTGTTTAATGTAATTAAAATAATAATTAAAAAAACCTATAACACATTTTTAATCAATTAACTAAATAATAAAGAAAAATGAATCAAACGGCGGTCAAAATAAAATATCATTAAATAATAGATGTCAGATACTAGATTATGACAACAGAATTAGAATAGGTAGGTATATAAATAAACAAATGTCAGTAAAAAAAAAGTCAATAATTCAATCATAAACGTCACAAAATATCAATCGGATGTCAAAACAGTAAATTGCAAATAAACCAAAAAACAAACAATGAAACAGACATGTCGATCATTAAAATTATAGTAATATTTTTTCCTTCAGAAACTCGTTTACATTATAATACGATGTACTTACCAGAAAGTTCTTTAAATGTCTTTTGAACAAATGAATATTTAATATTTTAATTGATTCAGGTATATGGTCATAAATAGTTGGTGCCATACAAAAAACACTATTATGCATCAGAGCTGTTTTGGACTGTCTCGAGCACAGCATAGTGACGTGTCGTCGACTCCGGTTATTTCTGTCAGATAGCTTAGTGTAAGTATTTTACATTTAATAAAAAAAGGTTTACATGTATCTGTACATTTTAACCCGAACATTGCCCTGATGCACCTTTTTTGGGCTTTAAATATAAGTTCCCTATTGGATGAGTTTCCCCAAAAAATAACTCCATATCTCAATACTGAACTAGCCATGCCATGGTATGCCGTAACAATAGCGTCCGTTCCTATGACTGGCGCAAGTTTATATAAAGCATATGCGGATTTACTAAGCCTCTTCGCTAAATCTATCGTATGTGCCTTCCAATCTAGCCGTTGGTCTATGATTAACCCTAGGAATTTAGTTGTGTCAACTTGATTTATTTTGTTGTTTTCGTAAAAAATATTCATACTTTTTTTTTTTTTGCGCTGGGTAAATGTCATTAATTTAGTCTTGTCAATATTTATCTTAAGATTATTGTTATTAAGCCAGTTTATTATTGATTTTATAGTATTAGTTACGTTATTTTCATATATTTGTTTGTCATATTTTAGTTTATCTTTACAGTCAATGGTAACTGTGCTGTCGTCGGCAAATAGTGTCATGTGATGTTCCGTTACTTTTGGCAGGTCATTTATGTAAAGTATAAATAGTGGGGGGCCAAGCACGCTCCCTTGCGGCACACCATATTTGACTATTTTGTCACGCGAGCGATAGACTCTTTCGTTCTTTGTTTTTTCATCCACCTGTGTAATTTCCACATATTGTTTTCGATTTTTTAGATATGATTCGATAAGTTGAAGGATATTGCCTCTTATTCCGTACGCGTCTAATTTATTAAGTAGTATGTTGTGATCTACGTAGTCGAAGGCTTGAGTCATGTCACAGTAAATTGAGCATACCGGTATATTTCGGTCAACATTTGCGATTACATTATTTAAAAAATCATATAGGGCCATATTAATAGTTTTGTTTTTTCTAAAACCTTTTTGTTCTTCAGTCAATATGTCTTGGTGTACCAAATATTTATGAATTTGTTCATAAATGTATTTTTCAAATATCTTTGAAAAAATAGGAACAAGTGCGATCGGCCTGTATGAGTCCGTTTTATCGCGATCGTTTTTTTTGTAAAGTGGTTTTACAACAGCAGTCTTTAGTTTGGTTGGAAATATACCTCGCGATATGCATAAATTGATTATGTGACTTAAATGGCCACTGATGCAGTCTGACACATATTTTATTGATTCTGTGGATATACCGTCATGTCCTACGCTCCTAGTATTTTTTAAAGATTTTATTATTTGTTTTATGTCGTCTTCGTGGCTAGGTGCCATAAACATCGAGTTGTTTGATTGGGTTATATTTTTAGTGGTTTGTATTCCGGTATTGAGGACAGGTTTAATTTTATCAATGAAAAAATCGTTGAAAACATTAGCAATTTCACGGGGATCTGTAATATTTTTATTCCCAGTTGTAATATTTGAAATAATGTTTTTAGGTAATTTTGGTTTTGCCTCATTTATGATTTCCCATGTCGCTTTTGATTTATTTAATGCAGATTTTATTTTATAAGTATTTTGTGAACGTTTAGTTAATTTAATTATTCGCTTGTAGATATTAGTATAAGCATTAAGCTTTCTTTTATTTGCCTCATTTCCGTTTAGACGGTATGTCTACAAAAGTGTTCTTTTTTTTACTACAGGCTCTAACTCCCCGCGACACCCATTGAGGTTGTTTGTGTAGTCTTATTTTGATAAGTTTAAATGGAAAGCACAGACGATAGAACATAGAAAAAATCTCCAGAAATAGGTTGTAAGCCTTATCTGGATCAGGATCATCGCATTCATAAAAATTTGAAAAAGACATGTTCTGTAGACATTTTTTAAACTTCTTCATATTTTCTAAACTAAAGTCACGTCGTTTTACATACCAGTGATTTAGGCGGAAAGTTCTTTTTATGGGAAACTTCAACATTTGACACGTATGATCCGACAGAGCAAATTCAAATACATCTGCTTTGCATTTATTACCAAGATTATGCGCAAAGTGGTCTATGCATGTTTTACTTTTTAACCTGGTAGGTTGGTTGATTTCTAACTTAAAATTAAAATTGAGCAGCAAGCATTCTAAATCAAAGGATATATTACTACGTTTTAACGTGTCAATATTAAAATCACCACATATTACAATATTTTTGTTTTGTTTCTTTGTTATAAGCAGTAACAATTTTTCCAAACGGTCAAAAAATGTTGTCAAATTATTACTTTTTGGGATTCTATAAACACAAATAATAACGGTGCTTGACTGCGTTAATTCAATGGCACAACATCAAATGACTTACTTATTGCTAGTTCATTAATGTCAGGCAAATCCACCCACTGAAGTCTTTTTCTAACCAATATACAAGTTCTACTGCGTTTTGATTCTGTTCGGCTAAAACATGCAGCTAGGTTAAAGTTGGGAATAGTCAGGAAGTCTTCGTAGCCCGACATCATGAACTGTTCAGAGATGCAAATTACGTCAGTGCTGATACTCTTCGTACTAAGCTCTTCTAGGCATACCGTAAGAGCAGCTGCTTTATTTAGCAGTCCTGCTATATTCTGGTGTATGATATGCAAATACTTGTCATAGAAATAACTGGTTACTTGGTAATTGATCAGTTTGGTTAAGCTCCTTCATATTGGTTTGTCTGTATAATATGTCATACTTTTTAAGTCCTTGAATAAAGTTGTCAATATCTTTGAGAATTGTATGCATGCCATAATGGATGAATGGATGGATGTTTGTTACTCTAGAAAACGACTGAACGCATTTGAATGAAATTTAGCATGCAGATAGTTTATAACCTGTACTACTATTTACAGTTCGGCGCGTGCGCTCCTACCGTGCGAACGCGACACCTGTGACGCGATTAGAAGTATTTACTTTTTACGGAAAACTATTAAAAATATTAAACAACTCTATTCGTGATGGTGCAGTGCAAGTCATGTAAATTGTCGCTGGCCCGAGTGAAAGGCGACAGTGTTACAAAATGTAATGGTGTTTGTGGCGGAGTCTTCCATAAAAAATGTGCTGCAAAAATCAAGGCATTTAGTGACACCGGGTTATGCGATGAATGCCAAACCACGTCGCAGACTGCCCAACCCAACATAGTAGTCGACATGACCCAAACGACACCAGAAAAGCTGTTGGCAGAAGTTAATGAAAAACTAACAATAGTCTTCAATATGAAAAAAACTCTTGAGGCGATGTCAGATGACATAAGTTTCTATGCTGAGAAGTACCAGGAATTGATCGAAGAGAAGGTAAAAACAGACAAAAGGATTAAAGCACTGGAGCACAAAAACGTCCATCTGGAAACCTGTAATAAGGCTCTTGAAGAAAGGATAGTCTACCTGGAGGTGCGTGAGAAGAAAAAAAATGTGGAAATATTTGGACTAGAGAAACAGAAAAACGAAAATTTAAAGAACACAATTAAAATTATAGCAAACAAATTAGGAGTAGAAAGTGGATTGATTTGTGAATTAAAGAGGGTGGGTGAAGAAATTAAAGATGAACAGTCGCAGCGCGAGAAAAAACCACGGCCGGTTCTTATCACCCTGGCTACGCGTGCTTGCCGCGACAAATGGATAGCCACAAGAACGGAAATAGACAACGAATCTATATAAATGAGGATCTCAGCAAACATATGCGCAACCTGCTTTAGACGGCCAAGAACGAGCTAAAGCAAACGTTTAAATACATTTGGATACAGAATGGTAAGGTGCTGATAAGAAGAGATAACCCAAACGACAACAAAATCAAAACAATCCGCTCACTTAGCGACATCAGTGCATACGCAGTAAACAAATAATGTATTTGTAAAGAGTGCTGTCATAAACCGTGAGTATTCTTATTTCAAAATTCAACAACAATGCTTCACACGTCACATGTAACATTGAATACAACAAATATATATGTACAGATAGCTGGCAGGATAACTTACTACAATGTGATAACAATCTGAATGTCATACATTTAAATATAAGATCTCTCAGAAAGAACTTTAATCAACTACAGGTATTAATAGACAAGTGCAGGGAAAAACTTGATATTATTGCATTATTAACAGAAGATGGTGAGATAGCTGAGATTTTACTTTCTGGCCTACCGGAACAATTTGATGTGCTCGTCTCAAGTCTAGAAACTGCGAGCTTGACAAACAATCTAACCAGTAAAGTGGTGCGCACTCGACTGCTACAAGAGGATTATCGTCGTAACAACAACAACACTTTATAACAAGGCTACAAGACTTTATAACAAGTCATCATATGCTAAAAGATGAGCAATTTGGGTTTAGACAGAATAGTACCACTTCATTGGCATGTTTCAATCTGATCAAAATTGTCACCCAGGCTATAAATGAGGGCTTACCAATTGCTGCGATTTTCTTAGACATGAGTAAGGCGTTCGATTTTGTGGACCACAATTTGCTCTTACATAAATTAGAAAAATATGGAATAAGAGGCAAAGCGAACGACTGGTTGAGAGACTACCTAAGTGACAGAAAACAATGCGTGGAAATCTCCAAAATACATAATAACAAAAAGGTCCTATATAGAAGTGACTATCAACATAATCATTTTGGAGTACCACAGGGTACTGTGGTGGGGCCTTTCTTATTCCTCATGTATATAAATGATCTTCCAAATGTCACTTGCCATAACACAATCTTGTTTGCTGATGACACAACCCTCATTGTGAAATGTACAAATGCAGAGACATATGAACAAGACATAAACAAAGCAATAGGCAACATAATACACTGGTTAAATTCTAACAATTTACAAATTAACACGCAGAAAACTAAAATGATCCAATTCCAAACTCATAACAGAAAGCCATTGACGATAAATGCTAAATGTAACGATACAATCATCGAACAAGTTGCTAGTACAAAATTTCTAGGCGTAAATTTGGATCAAAATTGCGATTGGAAAGCACACATCGATTACGTTTGTGATAAACTCGACAGATTTGTCTACGCGATAAAAAGACTAAGAGTCACGGTATCAACAGAAGCTGCTCTTTGTGCATATCACGGATACGTTTCGTCCGTCCTCGCTTATGGTCTCTTGTTGTGGGGTAATTCGGTGGATATTATGAAAGCGTTTAAAGTACAAAAAAAATGTGTACGTGCAATTTGTGGAGCCTGGTATACGGATAGTTGTAAGCCATTGTTTAAAAAGTACAATATTCTGCCATTACCGTGTATGTACATTAGAGAATTATGCTTATTTGTACAACAACATCCGGAATATTTTACAAAATTCAAAGATGTAACCAAACGGAATGTAGCTCCTAGAAATAAAAATAAATTTAAACATGAGCTCTGCTTACCACAATGTAAACTCGAACTGTTTAAGAGGAACTCTTACATAAATGCGGTAAGGGTATATAATAAATTACCCGACGCCTTTAAAGATTTACCGTTGCCCATGTTTAAAAAAAAGGTAACACAATGGTTAAAAAAAAAACCTTTTATAATCTCAATGAATACATGTCAGATCGCGGAGACGGGAACTTAAATCAATAATAGGTATTGGTATCTTATAACTGTGAATGTTCAAACTTTAATAAATAATAATAGTTATGACATTATTGATTACAATTTAAAATTATTAATATATGCTTAATCTGACATTGTATTAAACTTTAGCTCTTGAACTGACTGTATAGGTATGTATAACTTGACATCAATTAATTTATTTATTCCGTAAAATCATTTTCATTATGTATGAGCTCTTATTTGTTGTTGCTGACTTTCGTTTATTAATAATCGCTTTGTTTAGGATGACAATAAATATTTGCACACCATATTAAATGGTAGAATGTATAGATGCCATTATAGTTTAAGACCATACAATTTAAACCTACATTCCGGCAAATAAATGAATTTGAATTTGAACAACATAGACAATTCGGCTTACCTAGCCAACAAGAGGAAACCAAATAAGCTTACCTGCTCGTACTGTAAGAAGAGTGGTCACATTGCCAAGCGGTGCTTCAAGAAGAAACGGGAAGAGAAAGGAGAGAAACAAGAGGAACACTCTTTGTTTGCTTCAGCCTACTCAGCCTGTAGTTCTGATGAGTTCATCGTGGACAGCGGCGCTACGGCTCATATGTGTGTAGACTCTAAGCTTGTTCAGAACGCTAAACAGAAGAAGTGCACTATTTCTGTTGCTAATGGAGAGCATTTGATGAGTGAAAGTCTTGGTAAGGTTCCTCTTATGTCTAATGTTAGTTTAGAAAATGTATTGTTTGTTCCTTCTCTTTCTAATAATTTAATGTCAGTAAGTGCAATGACTGATAAAGGTTATGTTGTTACCTTTCATAATAATGTATGTAAGATTTATAGTGACTGTAAAATCACAGGCAACCAGGATTTGTCCGCTAGGAAAAGTAATGGGCTATTTAAATTTAAAGTGCAAGGTCGGCCCACCTCCAGGGTAGGTTATTCTCCTTCCCTTCCAGCTATGCAGGGAACAGAGAGTGCCAATGCTGCAGCGTGCGTACCTATGAGTGTATGGCACAAGCGTCTTGGTCATCTTAGTCAGAAAGGTATGTCTGTACTTGGTGGAGGGAATCAGTGTGTTGGTGTCGTTTTTCAGCAGGAAGACGGCGTGCCAGGCAGCTGTGTCTCGTGTCTTACTGGGAAGATGCATGAGTCATCGTTTCCCCGGGCAACTGCGAGGCGTGCTGCTGCTCCACTGGAACTGATCCACTCTGATGTTTGTGGCCCGATGCAAGTGAGCAGCTGGGGTGGAGCGCGTTACTTGTTAACTTTCACCGATGATAAGACGAGGAAGACATTTGGCTTCCTTATGAACAATAAATCGGAGGTTAGTTCCCATTTTGTTACCTTTAAAAACACGGTAGAAAAACAGAGTGGTTTGCAAATTAAAATCTTGCGTACTGATAACGGTACTGAATATTGCAATAACAATTTAACCCACTTCTTGAAAAAGGAAGGCATTATTCACGAGGTATCTGTACCTTATTGCCCTCAGCAAAATGGCGTATCAGAGCGCGTCAATCGTACAGTAATTGAAAAAGCTAGAGCCATGTTGCAGGAATTGTGTCTGAGTAATCGCTTTTGGGGTAAAGCTGTGATGGCAGCTATTTACTGCTGCAACCTCTGAAGAAGTTGCAACTGCAGTTTCAAAGGCTGGAGAATGCCCGCTAGATCAAATTAAAGTGGGAACAATTCGTCCGGGCTTCTCTGGCCTACGGACAGTACTGGTCAGCTGTCTCGTTGCCGCAGCACGAAAAATAAAAGATGGTCCCAAACTGGTGGTTGGCTGGGTTTTGACACGAGTCAAGCTATTGCCAAATAGGCCCTTCAGGTGCTACAAGTGCATGACAGAGGGACATGTAGGTGTTCGATGCACTTCAGAGGTCAACTGCTGTGGTCTTTGTTTCCGCTGCGGTCAGCCCGGTCATAAGGCCAGCTCTTGCAATGTCGCACCGCACTGTGTAGTGTGTGCGGCATTGAACAGGCCGGCTGACCACCAGACGGGTAGCAAGGCATGCACGAGGGAAAAAAAAGCTCCACCCGCCGGCAATAAAACCCAGGAAAGGGCTGAGGGAGAGGCGATAATTATGGACACCCATTAATGGCCCCACACCTTCGGCTTCTCCAAGCTAATATCAACCACTGCGCCAGGGCTCAGGACCTTTTGCTCCAGAGCATGGCGGAGTGGTTGATCAACGTTGCCATCGTCGCCGAACCATACTTTGTTCCTACCCGGGATGACTGGATGGGTGACATGGATGGCTTGGTGGCGCTTATCTCGAGGCCGGCCGCTGGCACTCCTCCCCTTGAGACCGTCACCCGAGGGAAGGGATTTGTAGCGGCCTTAGTCGAAGATACCATGGTCGTGGAGATTTATTTCTCACCCAACCGACCTCTCGCCGAGTTCGAAAGTTTCCTCACGGAATTGGGCACAGTCATCAGTCGTAGCCGTCCTCACCCCGTACTTGTCATGGGAGACTTCAACGCCAAGTCCTCGACTTGGGGTTCCCCAAGAACGGATGCACGGGGTGTGTCCTTGGAAGAGTGGGTGGTGGAGTCGGGTCTCCTGCTCCTAAACCGGGGTTCCGTTCAAACATGTGTGCGGCAGTGGGGTAGAATAGAATAGAATAGAATAGAATTTTTATTTTGCAAATATGGGTAATATACAATAGTTGTTATATTATGACGTATCAAAGCTCAGCCATATTTTACCATGCGGCATGCAAACATTTACATTATTTATTATAATTTGTCCTTATAATTTGTCTATAGTGGACTTGTCGTTTGCTAGTCCCGCTGTCGCACGCCGCGTTCAGGACTGGCGCGTATTAGAGGAGGTGGAGACGTTGTCGGACCACAGATACATCCGGTTTGACGTCTCCGCCCAGACCTCGAGTGGCCCGGTCCAAACGGCCCCGGCCAGGGTAGAGGATGGCTTACGTTGGGCCCTCAAACGACTGAACCGGGAAGCCCTTCTGGTAGCCTCAATGGTGCAGGCCTGGTTGGATTCACCAATCAGACCTGTCGATATTGACGAAGAGGCAGAATGGTTCCGAAACGCCATGACTCAAATTTGTGATGCTGCGATGCCACGCGTTCAGAGTCCATCTGCCAGGCGTCAGGTGTATTGGTGGTTGCAAGATATTGCGCAGTTGCGCATCGCATGCGTGGCGGCGCGACGCCCGTACACCAGGCACCGAGGAAGGCGCCGACGAACACCTGAAGCGCTAGTAAGAGAGGCGGAACTGTATGAGGTATACAGAGTGGCGATAAAGGCTCTTCAGCTGGAGATAAAGCGGGCAAAGGCCCAAGCCCATGATCAATTGCTGGCAATTCTGGAACATGATCCATGGGGGCGTCCTTATCGTTTGGTTAGGGGCAAACTGCACTCGTGGGCACCCCCAATCTCCCGTAGCCTCCAGCCGCAGCTGCTAGAGAGAGTGGTGAGTGCTTTATTCCCCTCACAAGGGGAGCACACAGCACCGCATATGGTTCCGCCTACTATAGTGCCCAACGCGGATGATGACAACGCGCCTGAAGTGACCCAGGCAGAACTGAGAGTGGCAGTACAAAGGCTTCAGGCCAAAAACATGCACGTGCATGGGTTCTAGCCATCAGGGCTCTTTGGCCCCGATTAATAGGACTCTTGAGTGCATGTTTAGAAAGGGGCCAGTTTCCACGCCAGTGGAAGACTGGAAAGCTGGTACTGTTGAAGAAGGAAGGGCGTCCTGCGGATTCTCCATCCGCTTACCGACCCATTGTGTTGTTGGATGAGGTGGGCAAACTTTTTGAGAGAATTATTGCAAACCGCTTTATCCATCACATGGCAAGGGAGGGGCCGGATCTGGCTGATAATCAGTTTGGTTTCCGTCGTGGGCGCTCTACAATAGATGCGATCATGCGCGTGAGAGTCCTGGCGGAGGAAGCAGTGGCCCAGGGTGAGGTTGTATTGGCGGTGTCTTTGGACATCGCCAATGCCTTTAACACCTTGCCCTGGAGTTGCATTAGGGAGGCACTACGATATCATAGGGTGCCAAACTACCTCCGCCGCATAATCGGGGCTTATTTGATGGACAGATATGTCATCTACCCGGGTCGAGAAGGATGGGGTCGGCGAGAAATGTCGTGTGGTGTTCCACAGGGCTCGGTTTTGGGGCCACCCCTGTGGAACATCGGATATGATTGGGTGATACGCGGTGCGCTCCCCTGTGGCGTCAGCGTCATTTGTTACGCCGATGACACGCTTGTAATGGCACGGGGGAAGACGCTCCTGCAGGCATCTGTCTTAGTGACAGCTGGGGTCGCACAAGTCGTAGAGAGGATCCGGCTGTTGGGTCTCCAAGTGGCGTTGCACAAATCGGAAGCTATTTGTTTCCATGGGCCCCGGAAAGCGCCACCTTCGGGATCCAACATCATGGTAGGAGGTGTCCACATCGGTATCGAGTCGACGATGAAGTACCTAGGACTCGTCCTCGATAGCCGGTGGAACTTCGGGCCGCATTTTCAGCGGTTGGCTCCCCGACTGATGGGCACGGCGAATGCACTTTCGCGATTGCTGCCTAATCTTGGGGGGGCAAATGCCTCCTGCCGGAGGCTCTATGTTGGGATCGTACGGTCTATGGCGCTTTATGGAGCGCCTGTATGGGCGGACAACCTGACGGCCCGCAACATTGCAGTATTGAGAAGACCACAGAGAGCAATGGCCGTCAGGGTAATAAGAGGATACCGTACGGTCTCCTTTGAGGCAGCGAGTCTCTTGGCCGGATCACCACCCTGGGATCTTGACGCTAAAGTCCTAACGTCACTATATCGGTGGCGTAGGGAAGCGCTGGAGCGAGGCGAGCCCCTGATGCCTCGTCATGTAGAGGTATACAGGGTTGAGCTCCGCCAGACCCTAGTGGTGGAGTGGGAACGGCGACTTGCGCAACCCAGCGCAGGGCATGCCACTGTAGCGGCGGTAAGACCCGTAATGAGGGAGTGGCTGGAGAGACGGCATGGCGCCCTCACTTTCCGGCTGACACAGGTACTATCCGGACATGGATTTTTCGGTAAGTACCTGTGCCGCATAGGCCGGGAACCGACACCTGGTTGCCACCATTGCAACTGCCTTGACGACACGGCGCTGCACACCCTTGAGGAATGCCCTGCTTGGGCAGTGCAGCGCCGTGACCTCGTCATGGCGGTTGGTGCTAAGGATATAATCTCGCTTCCGGACATGGTCCAGCACATGGTCGGTAGTGAGAGCGCGTGGGACGCCGTCGCTTCCTTCTGTGAGGAGGTGATGGTCGCGAAGGAAGCGGCGGAAAGAGAAAGGGAGGACACAACCTCCCTTCCAATCCGCAGAAGGGTAACCGGGCGACGGAGTGCGCAAAACGATCTCCGGCCGCCTTAGAGTGAGGCCTGCAGGCAACAGACTTGGGGAGTTTGTTGCCTGAACAGAGAAAGGCCCGTGACGGCGGCGCGTCGTGTTCCGCGCGCGCCTGTCTCTGAAGGAACTCCGGCCATTCGTTGCCGTTAGGGTGACGGGGTCCGCATGTATTCATGCGGGCCAACACCTAGCCGGGGGAGCGTGACGAAATGCGCAAGCACTCCAGCACCCCGGCTATAGGTAGCTGCAGAACACCGTGTGGTTTTAGTCAGTAAGAGTCTGACAGACCCCTCCACTCACCCCGGGGTGGAGGACATCCATGAGGATTTCCACACGATAAAAAAAAAAGCAATTTACTTAAAAAATAGGTCCCCTACTTCTGCGTTATCAGATAGAATACCTGAGTGTGAATGGACTGGGTCAAATATTGACCTCAGTCATCTGCGCGTTTTTGGCTGTGTTGCTTATGCATTCATACCTGCACAACGTAGACGCAAGCTTGATGCCAAGGCACAAAAACTTATTTTTGTAGGCTATGGTGAAACATGCAAGGGGTACCGATTTATCGATCCACTTGATCCTCGAAAGGCTGTTTATTCCAGGACTGTTACCTTTCTTGAGGACAAGTTTATTGGAAAGGAGATCAATTGTGAACGGGGCAAAGAGCATTTTATTTTTCATGACCAGATAAATTTTATTAATAATGATAATAATCAGAATGGTTTTATTGAAAATTTAAATAATAATAATATAAATATAAATGTATCGACTGCTGATGATGACAATGTACACTGTGATATTAGTTTTAATAGTAGTGATAATGTTAAGTCTATAGATAATTCAAATGGGAATCTCTCGGTTTCAGATGTGGGCAATACACCACCAACGGGGTCGCCACTGTCTGAGCTGTACCGTACTATTGAAGATGTCTCTGAGGATGTTGACGGTGATGAAGATGATGTCCCTTGTGGCGCTGTATCTTCTCTGCCGGCCTCTTCATCTCGAGGAGGAGAGCTGATTACGTTGTAAAGGTTCGACGCGTCTATGCCTCGTCCTGTGCGTAGTACTCGAGGTATTTTACCCATAAAATTAAAAGACTATGATTTGTCATCGTTATTGGCAGTTGCAAGTTCATTAGATGAACCACAAACGCATTGTGAAGCTATGAATTCACCTGAGAAGGATGAATGGTACGAAGCTATGAAGGGTGAGAACAACTCCATGATCAAAAACAATGTTTGGGAGTTGGTCGACCGACCTAAGGGTCTAAATGTAGTCAAAAATAAATGGGTCTTTAAGAAAAAGTTTGATGCTACAGGTCAATTTATAAAATATAAAGCTAGATTAGTTGCCTGTGGTTATAGTCAAAAACAAGGCATTGATTATGCTGATACTTTTTCGCCTGTTGTTAGGCATTCGACTCTTAGAATATTATTCAGCATTTCAAATCAGTTGGATCTGAATGTGGATCACATAGATGTGACCACAGCTTTTTTAAATGGTAATTTAGATGAAGTTATACATATGGAGCAACCCGCTGGTTTCAAATCTGATGATGCTAATAATAATAAAGTTTGTTTACTGAAAAAGAGCATCTATGGCTTGAAGCAGGCAAGTCGCATGTGGAATATTAAAATCCATGATGTTTTATCCAAAAATGGGTTCAGGCAGAGTAAATGTGAACCTTGTGTATATTGTAAAACGACCAAGAATGAATACACAATATTAGCCTTATATGTTGACGATATTTATGTTTTTCATAATGGGTATATAGATAATATTCTATTACTTTTAAAAGAACATTTTGAAATCCGTCACTTAGGAACATTGAAAAATTGTTTAGGCATGAATGTTTCAATTAAGAAAGGTGTAACTATTCTTGATCAATCTGATTACATAAGGCGACTGTTGGCTAAGTACAATATGACTGAATGTAAAACTGTATCTACCCCACTACCAGTAAACTGCAAACTGGACAAATCAGACAAAGATTGTTTAGATGATAATATTTATCAGTATAGACAATTGTTAGGATCACTAATGTACCTATCTGTATGTACACGTCCAGATATCTCATATGCATGTAGTCAGTTAAGTCAGTACAGTACATGTTTTGATATGAGTCATTGGCGCGCTGCTAAGCGAGTATTACGCTATCTTGCAGGAACCATAAATTATGGTCTTCATTTTGTCAAAAGCAATGATTTTAATATCATTGCCTATGCTGATGCAGATTGGGCCAATGATTTGTCCGACCGCAAATCATATACTGGATTTGTTGTAAAAATTGGTGAGAATGTCATCAATTGGGAGGCTAGAAAGCAACGTTGTACGGCTTTATCTAGCACAGAAGCAGAATATCTTGCTATTAGTGATGTATGCAAGGACATCTGTTTTGTTAGGAATTTCTTATCGGAAATTATTGACAAAAACTTTGATGTAACTGTATTTAACGATAACCAAAGTGCTCAAAAGCTTTTATTTGTTAAAGAATACTCCCATAAAAGAACTAAGCACATAGGTTTGCGGTACCATTATGTAAAAGACTTAATACAGGAAAAACAAATTAATGTTAAATACCTGCCTACAGACCAGATGGTCGCTGATGTGTTAACCAAGCCTCTGTGTGGTCAAAAGCATGGTAATTTTGTCAGTAATCTGAAGTTAAGGTGCATTATTTAGATTTTGCAATGTACCTTCCTTACATATGTAGAGTAGGATTTATTCTTGGGTATAGTTCTTTATTCAAATGTATAGAGTCATACTAAATAAGAATGTAGAGTTGTTTTTTTTGTATAGAGTCATTGTTAAAGCATGTAGAGCCAATGTAAAGCCACTTGTTATCTCATGTAATGCATAAGGAGGAGTGTTAGAAATTAGAACTTTATAATCTATGCATTCCATTGACAGTTGGTGTTATCTGTATACCTTTCTCTATGGTTCGTCCCTCAGACCTCTCTCTTGCTTGCTCCGTTCCAAGGCTGACATGTATTGTTTTGTGTTGTCCAATTAATATTATATTCAATCCAAAGACATCATAGTGAAACAATCGTGTTGTGTACAATGTAAATATTGCTGAGTAAATTAGTTCCACAATTTCGAAACCCGACTTATTTATTTTAATCTCTGCTCACGACATTCGACACGCGGCTGACGGGTTGTTCAAGATCCACACCCTCTAACATTAACTTTCATAGCTCAATTGTTGTTTTAGATGCCGAGATATAAGACATTTCGCAAACCTCTCGAAAAAGAGTTCATGCTTGTAGACAAAACTTAGAAAAACGAAGACGGTTAGTATTTGTTTATTGAAACGTCACAATCATAATTTGGAACCATTATTGTCATAAGTTCTTTCCTTCACAGTTTCTGAAGGTAGTCGCAATTCTCGTGATTCATCTGAGGTGTATCCAGAAGGATATGATCAAACGAGTTGTAGTACTTCCAATGAAAACAACTTGGCGACGTCTAACGTAAGTTATTAATAATTATACAAATGAAATTACTAACTTTTGTGTTATGTTCACTTTATTACATTATTTTGCACAATAAATAACAACTCTAAAAAAAAATGTTTTCTCTTTAGACCTCCAAATATGAAGAAATAAAACCGTTCCAAGTTTCAGGAAGAAGAATCATAGAACTGGCTTATTTTATGAAACAACTTCAAGAAATTGGAAATCCCATCAAAAACATAAATGTGAAATGAGAGCCAAGTTCAACATTATGATATATGACTTGGTTGTTGACTTCAACGACAAAAGAAGTGAGATCTAAATGGGTGCCAAGTTCAATGGTCAGTCCTGACTTGGCTAGTTCTCATATACATATACGAATTATTATTTTCGATGGCTAGTTTCTACCAGCAAGCCATATTTTTGGTAATTATAAAATAAAAACCGACAAGCAACAGGTTTAAAACTTGCGAAGGCTATAATATAATTCCTATATGAAAACTAGCCAAGTCAAGACTGACCATTGAACTTGGCACCCATTTAGATCTCACTTCTTTTGTCCTTGAAGTCAACAACCAAGTCATATATCATAATGTTGAACTTGGCTCTCATTTCACATTTATGTTTTTGATGGGATATCATTACTTTTTGTACATAAATTATTAGTAGGTACTTATTTATAACAAAATTAATAACAAATCGTTTTTGTTATAAGTGTTCCTAATATAATCAATTAAGTGAAAAATTATAATAAAATGATAAAAATTTGCCAGTTTCTGATTTATTCCTTTGTATTCACCTAATTACCTATCTGCATGACAAATTTGAACTTTCTAGGTCATCTGGAACTGGGATATAGTTTTGATCTATAGGTCAGTCAGTGATAAAAATGACGATTTTTGGACGTTAATATCTAAATAACCGTTGGAGATATGTATATGAAATTTGGGCCACATATGTATCTTGCAAGTTTCACTATATAAGCCAAATTTGACATGTTTATGTGAAATAGTTTTTGAGTTATGAGGGGGTCAAAAGTGGCTCCAAATGGTTCGTGTAATATTACACACGGTGCTGCTCGCCAGTTCTGTTAATTGAACTTGGCTTGACACGCTGCCGCGTGTCTAGATCATAGTTCGATGTTCAATTGTAATTTAAGTACTGTTGTACTAATAAATGAAAAAAGGATTGGACTTAGCTCAACTTTTTATATGAAGTGCCAAATGTGTGGTGCTAAATTTATGTTGAAATTTTCCAACGATTCGGAATATAAAATGGACGTGAACGAGGAAGTCGTGGCCGGTATAATGACTATTGGTGCTGGGATTACGCAGCTAAATACTGTTCTGTGTCATGTAAATATGCCACCAATGTCAGTACGATTGTACCAATCTAAACACGACATAATTAGTCAATGGTGGAAAAAAATTGCGCAGCACTAGGTATATGGTCGAGGCTGGTAAGGAAGAAAAGGATCATGCTTTATCTATTGGGAGCTCTAATGATGATGGAATGGCAATGATACCTGTAACGGGTGATGCATGTTGGTCCAAGCGTTCGTATGGAACTAAGTATAGTGCCTCTTCTGGAGTTGGTGCAATTGTAGGAATACAGGAGAAAATGGAAACATATTTAGTTAGGTTTTACAAAAATTGTCTCCTCCCTGAATTGATCGACCCAAGACAGGCGAGAAATATGGAGCTAAGAGCATATTCGTCACATACTCAAACAAATATTCTGAAAATAAAGAATTGATTACGTGTAATTTGTTGTTTTAATAATCAACAAAGTATACCACCAGGTCACTCCATCAAGTCTGGAGGTATGGTGTCATCATAACTTACAAAACGAGCCCTAACTCAGCACACCTAGTTCTACTTGTTGAAGAGTACCAGCAGCAGTCACTGAGGTACACCTTCAGGTCACTCCATCAAGCCCTGAGGTAAGGTCTCATCATAACTTACAAAACGAGCCTTAACTCGGAACATCTAGTTCTACTTGTTGAAGAGTTCCAGCAGCAGTCACCGAGGTACACCTTCAGGTCACTCCATCATGCCCGGGGGTAAGGTCTCATCATAACTTACGAAACGAGCCCAAACTCGGCATACCTAGTTCTACTTGTCGAGGAGTTTCAGTAGCAGTCACCGAGGTACACCATCAGGTCACTCCATCAAGCCCGGAGGTAAGCTCTCATCATAACTTACAAAACGAGCCCAAACTCGGAACATCTAGTTCTACTTGTTGAAGAGTTCCAGCAGCAGTCACCGAGGTACACCTTCAGGTCACTCCATCATGCCCGGGGGTAAGGTCTCATCATAACTTACGAAACGAGCCCAAACTCGGCATATCTAGTTCTACTTGTCGAGTAGTTCCAGTAGCAGTCACCGAGGTACACCTTTTTATTTATTTTTTTTTATTTTTTTTTTATTTTATTTTTTTTTTCAGGATGGGAAATCATCAAATGACTTCTCCCGCTCTGGGCGGAGCGGGAGGGCGTGTCAGACTTTTACTGACTAAAACCCACCCGTGTTCCATCAGTTGCCCATGTGCCAGGGTCACGGTATCTCTTTCGAACAATCACGCGACCCCGGCAGGCATCGGTCCTAGTAGACCCCTGCACTGCTGCTGACATCTCTTTGAGGCGTGCGTGGAACACTGCGCGCCGTCGACCCGAGCTTGGTCCTTACCGGGCGGCGAGCTACCCATTGCTCGCCACCCGCAAGCTCGCGCCTACGGTGGCCGGGAGTCCGCTATTGACTCCCGACGCCCGGGGCGTCTCCTCCTGCGGCGGCTAGGGACGTGAGGGCGCAGAGACTGCCACTCCCTCACGCGCCCCGCCTCCTCCTTCGCGAGCATTACTGCTTCGCAGAAGGAGGTGACGGCTTCCCATTCCCTCTCGCTCCGTACCATGGCTCGCACCAGGGCCGGACGCGAGAGGTCGCCGCCGCCGATCGCCTCCACGAGGACACGGCGGTGCTCCGCCCAGGCAGGGCACACCTCCACCGTATGCTCCACCGTGTCCTCCAGATGATCCTCGCAATGGAAACACCCGGACGTATCCTCCCGCTTTATCCTGAACAGGAACCCACCGAAGCACCCATGCCCGGTGAGAACCTGCGTCAGGCGGAAGGTGAGGACGCCGTGACGCCTCTCTATCCACTCCTCAAAGAGGGGACTTACCGCCGCAATTGTGGCGTGCCCAGCACTGGGTTGCGACAATCGTACCCACCATGTCGCCATGAGATCACACCGGAGCTCTGTCTGCCGTGCCGCGATTTGTCGCGGCAGCGGAATTTCGCCCCGGCGTTTCGCCTCCTCGCGCCAATCCCACATGTGGGCGAGGACCTTTGCCTCCAGATCCCATGGCGGCACTCCGGCAAGGAGGCTCGCTGCCTCGCAGGAGACCGTGCGGTATCCCCGGATTAACCGGATGGCCATGACCCTCTGGGCCGCACTCAACCGGCGCGCTGGGCGCAGCCTCAATGAGGGCGCCCACACCGGTGCCCCGTAGAGGGCCATGGACCGCACGACCCCCGTGTAGAGCCTCCGGCAGGAGGCGTTTGGACCCCCAGATTGGGCAGGAGCCGCTTTAAGGCAGCCCCAGCCCGCTACCGAGGTACACCTTCAGGTCACTGCATCAAGTCCGGTGGTTAGTAAAAATATAAAGAATGGTATGAAATATTTTTTGTAGGTACCTATGTATTATAAATAAATAAGAAGAAAAAAAAATCTTCCAGAGTATCAAAATTAGTTCACTTGACAACTATTCCCGCAGCTAACCGTGCGTACACTTGTGTGTGTGAGCCGTGTCAATGTAGTAATTCGATTCTATACCTATCAATTTTGCGAACGCGTCCTTAACGCTCGTATTCTACTCAATCATTTACCAGACACCAAATCGATCATAGGAATTATAGGAATAGTACTTTTGTCAGTGGCTTCGCTCTTAAGTTATCAGAAAATATCACCGGGATAAAGTATCCTTTTAGGGTAAGTATCCAGGATAACCAAAAATCCAAATCCATCCAAATATTTAAACATCTAATATTTCACACATCTTATCTTTTACTTTGAATAATACAATTAGGTTTATTTTGAGTACTTCGAACACACATGATATTCGCATTTACTATGAAGCCCAAGTAATGTGAATTACAATCCCATCCAAAACATAAATGTGAAATGAGAGCCAAGTTCAATATTATGATATATGCCTTCGTTATTGACTTCAGCGACAAAAGAAGTGAGATCTAAATGGGTGCCAAGTTAAAACGGTCAGTCCTGAAAATTTAGAACTACATAAAGTATAATTTCTTCTTATAACTTAGGATAATATATTGTAGCCTAAGGTCTGATTTGGCTAGTTCCCATATTTGAATTATTATGTTCGATGGCTAGTTTCTACCAGCAAGCCAAAATTTCGGAATAATAAAATAAGAACCGACAAGTAACAGGTTTAGAACTTGCATAGGCTATAATATAATTCGTATATGAAAACAAGCCAAGTCAGACCTTAGGCTACAATATATTATCCTAAGTTATAAGAAGAAATTATATTTTACTAGCTTTTGCCAGCGGCTTCGCCCGCGTGGAGGTCGGAAATTATCCCGCGGGAACATACTACCGGGATAAAAAGTAGCCTATGTCCTTTCTCAGGCTCTAAACTATCTGTGTACCAAATTTCATTTAAATCGGTTCAGTAGTTTTAGCAGGAAAGCGAGACAGACAGACAGACAGACAGACAGACAGACCGACAGACAGACAGAGTTACTTTTGCATTTATAATATTAGTATGGACTAGTATGGATGTAGTTCTAAATTTTCAGGACTGACCGTTTTAACTTGGCACTCATTTAGATCTCACTTCTTTTGTCGCTGAAGTCAATAACGAAGGCATATATCATAATATTGAACTTGGCTCTCAATACACATTTATGTTTTGGATGGGATATCATTACATTTTGTACATAAATTATTGGTAGGTACTTATATTTATAACAAAATTAATACCAAATGGTATTTGTTACAAGTGTTCCTAATAGAATCAATTAATTGAAAAATTATAGTAAAATGATAAAAAATTACCATTTTCTGATTTATTCCTTTGTATTCACCTAATTACCTACCTGCATGCCAAATTTCAACTTTCTAGGTCACCTGGAACTGGGTTAGAGTTTTGATCTATAGGTCAGTCAGTGATAAAAATGACGATTTTTGAACGTTAATATCTAAATAACCGTTTGAGATGTGTTTATGAAATTTGGAGCACATATGTATCTCACAAGTTTTAATATATGAGCCAAATTTTACACGTTTATGTGAAATGGTTTTTGAGTTATGAGGGGGTCAAAAGTGGCTCCAAATGGTTCGTGTAATATTACACACGGTGCTGCTCGCCAGTTCTGTTACTTGAACTTGGCTTGACACGCTACCGCGTGTCTAGATCCTACTAATCCTGCACTACCCCACCGCTACCAAGCGAGACGGCCGGACGCGGAACGGGCTGCTAGCCGCTCTGCGGCTATGTTATTATAATCTTTGATATCTTCTAAAATATTCAATTTAATGATATGCTGTACAGGGCAACTTTAATCTACATGAAATGCACAACATATTGAATGTATTTATTTCGATAAGAATTAATGCTGTATTGCTTAAAATCGCTTCGTAAATAATCCATTATTTCTCGTAAAAATTAAAGGATAAAAAATGGTTATTGTGGGTTATCCCTAAGAGATAGACATATACCATCGCGGACTTTTTTGTAGACCTTTTTAAGGTGTACAATACTGTAGTACATTATTCTGATCTATTTCGTAGGGTTCAGCCAGCGTTCGCAATGTAAGCGCAAAAAAATGAGTTTATTTATGACATCACATTAGAAACCTCTAAAATTATCAGCGTTTCTTAACTATATTATGCATGTTATATACATATAAATCTTCCTGTTGAATTACTCCATCTATTAAAGAAACCCGCATCAAAATCCGTTGCGTAGTTTTAAAGATATAAGCATACATAGGGACAGACAGACAGCGAAGTGACTTTATTTTATAATATGTAATGATAATGATAATGATGATAATGATGATGATAATGATAATGATGCTCGGTTCAACACCGACAGTTGAAAATGCGATCTTATTACGTCCGTGGGAACGTGAGTTTCACCATAACCATTTTCTAGGCATAACTCATACATGGTGCGAGCGAGTAAGGACTTTAATATTCTTTTTAATACAGTTGCTCAAAAAGTGGTGTATAGCGTTCGGGATGTGGGCTATTACATACTAGTGCTTTTTTTTTACCTTTCCCGAACTCGTGCGTTCTCTTTCCCAACTGTCAAAATAATGTCTATTAAAAAGAAAAACCAACCATGAAGTTTTTACTAAAGAGTTTTTGTGATTCATACAAATACGTATATTTCTAAAAAGAAGCTACTAATTTATTTCAATATCAGATTTAATGATTTAATTGAATGAGTTAGGTTAGGTTTCATTTCATTTCATCTCATTAAATTTCATTTTCATTTCATATCAATAAAAAAAATCTACTGAAGACTAAGCTGTATGGATAGTTCCCTTTGCCTACCAAAATGGGTGAAAAAAAAAACTCTGCTTATATTATACGGTTGGCGCCATTTTCCAGAAATTTTCTTTGCGAGTTTAGTTGTTTGTTGCACAAAATGAGTAATTTCGACCCTATTTTTTTTGAATTAACACCACCGGAACTCAGTATAATTACACAAAATGCTTTGGAGAACATTTTACCGGAAAAGTCAAAAAGTCGTTACATATCTACATACGACGAATTTATTGCGTGGAGAGAAGAGAAAAAAGCAAATAGTTTTTCAGAAAATGTTATGTTGGCATACTTCTCCGAACTCTCAGCAAAATTAAAACCGTCTACGTTATGGTCGAGATTTTCGATGATAAAAAGTATGCTGAAAATAAGGAACAACGTGGATATAAGTGAATACCCAAAATTAAATGCTTTCTTAAAACGACAATCAGACGGTTTTACAAGTAAAAAGTCGAAAATATTAACATCCAATGAAGTGGAAAGGTTTTTGAACGAAGCTCCCGATGATCGTTATTTAGCCACGAAGGTAATTTATTAATAAGTACTTATATTTTTCTTTAGTATTCAGTTTACGAAATCGCAAAATACAGTCAAAACATTATTTAAAAAAATATTAATCAAATCCCTTTTTTTGTAGGTTGCTCTGATTTTTGGCGTTGTTGGAGCTTGCCGCAGAGAGGAGTTAGCCAATATTACTTTAAAAGATATTGAAGCCCATGGAAAAATGCTACTAATCAAGATTCCGAACACAAAAAATAAGATACCGAGAAGCTTTGTTGTTGAAGGAGATTTTCTTAGAATAGTGCTAAAATATATGAATCAGCGGTCCCAAAAAGGAAAAACCGACCGTTTTTTTTCAAAATTACCAAAAAGGGAAGTGTACAGCTCAAGCAATCGGGATAAACAAATTTGGTAATATGCCAAAAGAAATAGCAACGTTTCTTGGTCTGCCGGATGCTGAGTATTATACTGGGCACAGCTTCAGGAGGACCTCTGCTACATTATTGGCAGATTCAGGAGCCAATTTGACGTCCTTAAAGCGACTAGGAGGTTGGAAATCAGACAAAGTTGCAGAAAGCTATATTGGTGATTCATTAAACAACAAACTAGAAACTGGGAAAAAAATCACACAATCCATTAATTTAAGGTCCAGTCCGTCTTCTTCACATGTTGAAGAGAACGTTCGTCCATCTACCTTCGTTGATAATGATAATTCATCAGATCCAATTCCATCAACTAGCAAACGCCATTGTATGACAAATATACATGAACAATCATACGAAATTAATAATAGTTTGTCTCAAACAGTAAATATGCAACCTAAAACTTCCCCAGTTACTTTAAAAAACTGTACCAATTTCAATGTACATGTGTACTATAACTTTTATAAGAAATAAATGATTAGTTAGTTGAGTTTATTGTGTTTTTATTATTTTATTAAATTGCTTCATTTTTTCGCAACTGTATTAAAAATAGTCGTTCAGTACACCTGCGGAACCGTCATTGCAACTTGTTCCGACTGTCAACCCTCGCCTTCGGCTGCGCCTCGGCTCGGGTAGACATTTGTCGGAACTCTTTGCAATGACAGCCTTTCCGCACTTGTAATGAAATATACTATTGTAAAGAGTTCTCATTTGACCCATTTACCACTAAAACCTCTTCGGCACGCGCCCGGCTAAACACCGACTTTTTTAAAACTGTTTAGTGCTTATTGTACCTTATTTATATAATCTTTTCTATCGTGCTTGTTAGTGATCATAAAATCTCTATTACTTTTTCTGTTTTTACCCGTGAGAACCTGTAATTGGCTTTTTGTTTCCTTTACAATTGTTATCCATATGTTACAGCTGTTGGTTCTCCTATGAATAAATAAATAAATAAATAATTAACGTAGTTTCAATTTCTGTGATAAATAATTGCCAGTATAGAAAATAACAGAAATCGATTCTGTAAACGATTCTGAACAATTTATTATCGTAATGTTCATTTATATATACACACACTATTTAAACTTACTTCTACTATCCTTCACCAGTTTTTATTTATTTGTTGGTATATTGGCATAGCTAGTTGACATATGGCAAATACATAATCAGTCTATAACGTTCCCACTGCTGGGATCCAAGCCTCCTTTCTGAGAGGGAATGCGCCGTAATCTACCACGTGGGCCGAGTGCGGATTGGTAGATGTCTGATGTCTTCGATTTTTTAATTCTAAGACATGCCGGTTTCCTCACGATGTTTTTCTTTACCGGTGCGAGAGCAATGTTGATGAAATTATTTATACAAAGTAAAGCGCGTCCCTGGGTTCGAACCCGCTACCTATAACTCGTAAGTCGGGGCCATTACCACTGGGCCACCACTGCTCTTGCAGACATGGTAAATAATGTATTGCAGTGGCGTGCACAGGGTTTTGTGACCGGGTAGGCAATTCAAAAAAAAAAAAAACGTGTCTCGTAATTGCTCAAGTTAGTGAAGAAAAATTCACTAGGTGGTTTAAAAGGTTGAAATGGCGATTTCCTGATGATGATAATTCTTTTTCCGTCGAAAGCACAGAAAGATGTTGTACTCGTTGTTGACTTTGTGTGTTTCTTAAATAGGTATGTGAGAATACGTTTTAATGAAAATGAACGTTCTGTCGATGCGCTGCTTGCTTGGAAAAGTAACAATAAACTTCGCTAAACGTAAAACTTCTTCGTAACACTTCTCTCAATACGATAATTACCAAATGTATTTATGTTTGAACAAGCCGCGGGATAGAAATCATATAAATCTGCAAATCCCGAACAATTCCACACTGTATTCGAACTACTAAACTAGCAAGGAAAACAAAATAATTTAAATGTGTGTAAACAAAAACACAGCCGGTTTTATGTTTCTTAATTATTACTATGAAACTTACGAGTTGCATTACCTCTTTGCTGGGTTAATTCTCGTACACTTCCCTTTAGATACACTTTTTAACAAACACACATTTTCAACACAAACAACATTTTGAAAAAAAAAAAAACTTACAAAAAGCGTAGTACTTAAGTAAATCGAAAAACTAACACAGTTAAAAAAAACTAGTTGAAATAAGCAACAAATCGAACTAAATATTAACGTTTGTAAATGAATTAATCACAACAAAACTCAGTCAAAATAAAAACATAAAACAGCGCGCTCCACTAAGAAATCAATATGGATCCTTTCGTAAACAAACGATTTCTAAATTTTGACAACTAAAACGTTGACAAATAAAATTGTATCATTGCGAATTGGAATTTGCTGGAGGCTACGTAATATTCAACTTGATCGCATAATACTCACAGCGCACCAATAATGGCGTATAGGCGTCCCACCCGTGATTGGTTAGCTTGGCGCAGGGAAGCCCGCGATTGGATATCCTGCGGCAGGAGTTCGCTTTATTACGCTTTATTAGCGCGCTTCTGTGTGACATGTGCAGACACGAAAATGTAGAAGAAATTACCACTACATGCGTACATTTATGAATGAAAAGAAGACACTTTCGATCGCTGCCTGCTTGCGCCGCGAGTACATTAATAGAACCGTATGAACGTTGCTTCTCATTTATATTAGGCGTTTAAACTTTTGAATAATTTTATTACTTAGCATATTTTCTTTATTATTGAAATATTAGTAACTAGTCTAGATCTAAGTCTAGGATCTGCAGTGTCTTTTTGCCTATATGGACCGCACGCCACTGATGTATTGTAATATTCTGTGCCTCGTAATTACTTTGCCTACCTACTATTGTATAGAATCAAGTTTATGTAACTAAACAGACAGCTGTGCTGCTGGGGAGTTTGTTGCGCCGCTTGTTCTCAGATAAAGCACTAGGAATTGGTGACGGGCGGGCAGTTTGTAGGACTATTTTATATAATTTTCACGTTCGAAAAGTGCTGATTCTAAACCTAGCTTAGCTTAGGCGAGTAACGTGTACATTAAGGTCCCGGCGACGGACAATCTGTCCATACAAACGTAATACCAAAATCATTTGCAATTTGAGCATATTCCCACCATTTTAAGATGATATTCGGCTTTAGACATTATTTATCTAGGTTATGGTGACGTTTATTTAAAAAAACTGAGCTAAAATGAAGTTTGAGCGAATTACATTTCGCACATTTTTACAACATAAATGACATGTTTTCTTTTTTCTCCATTAAAACAACAATATCTGTAATAATGTTTTATCCATAACACAGCTTATATTATCAAGATACAAAATAACGAAAACCAATTTAAAAATCATTAAGTTTTCATTCATAATTTTTGGTATTACGGAATTAAATTTTCAATAGCGAGTAGTGCTATCGCGTCTCACAAAAATGTCAATGTGTGCACGGTCGTACGGCTGGCAGTAGTGTGTTGTGTAGGTACCGCTCGGACATGCATTCACACTAGCGCAACATGCGTTTTGGCCGTACTTTTATTTGTTTATTCAATTGTATTGTGATTTTTCTGACATTATTATTGACCTATGCTATGGAACTTAGATTTTGATTTTTCTTCTGATTTGGTATCGAGTACAGAGACTGAATGACTGATCAGAATGTAGAGCATTCTGACGATTCTTTTTTTTGTTGGATGGGAAATCATCAAATGACTTCTCGCGTTCTGGGCGGAGCGGGAGGGCGTGTCAGACTTTTACTGACTAAAACCCACCCATATTCCATCAGTTGCCCATATGCCAGGGCCACTGTTCTGTCCCGTTTATTATCTGTGCGCCTAACGGAATGCGCGTGTAACAGAGTGAGAACTGACTTGTCAGTTTGACGTTGACACTTGACAGTTCTTGTTAATTTGCCGCTAAAATAGGTCCGTCGCGTTTTGGAACCCCCGCGACGCTTTTGTTGAAATTAATCCTTTTAAATCGATCCGTTTGTGACAATTAGTCGTGATCCAATTGTATTACTTGTAATAACCCCTATCTTGACTTAATATTACGGGTTACGTTTGTTAAAACTGAAGTTCTTGTAAAGGGATGGCGGTCCAAATTGCGCGTGCGACCCTGTTGTAAAGTAATCCCTGAGAACCGGTCGTTTTGTGGACAATCTGTCATGACCCGATGGTTAAGTGTTAGTGACGCTGTTGGGAACGAGTGATTTGAAGACCGCATGCTGTGATTGCCTCCAAGCCTTGTTGCAGCGGATTCTAACCTGAAGAATACTCGTAACGTCACAACACGATACAAATACACTCACTTACATACATAACTCCAGGTTGGCACCAGAAGCAGTTTCCTTCAACCATGAGGTAAGTTCTTTTGTTGTATTGTAAGTGTTTGATTTGATTGTCTGCTCCGCGTACGGCGGACAGTACGCTAGCCACTCTTGTCTCCAGAGCCCCCCATCAAAAACTTCCACTGCGCAATTGAATTGAGGTTTGGCCTGGCAGCGTACAGCCACGGTAACTCTTTCGAACGAATCTCGCGACCCTGGCAGGAACTTTGCTTTGTATACGGACCTGGATTTATTGTTTACGATTCGGTTTGCTCCCAACGTTGGGATGTGTCTCACAATAAGTACCTATTAGCCAATGATATATTATAATAAGTTACCTGTCTAATATTTTCTTGGCTACTAATTGTTTACTTACATATTTTTAAACTCAGCCCAATGAAAAAATGATATTTTTTTTCGTGGTTCGAGTTTAATAGTAGTAAGTACCTAACTAAGTATATTTTGTATAAGTTAGTAATTACCTACCTATCTAGGTATAGGTTAATTATGTTATGACTGGTTAATGTAATACGTTAATTATGTTATGACTTAACACACGTTCCCATGGACGTAATAAAATCGCGGTTGGTTATTTTCGTGAACTGGGTCTTCAAGATACTGCTCCGCGCCAAGAGGTGAAAATCCAACTGTGCTTCGACGTGCTGAGACTCACCCGCGCTGCACTGTGTTATTGTATTCTCAATGCTCGGTTCAACACCGACAGTTGAAAATGCGATCTTATTACGTCCGTGGGTACGTGAGTTTCAACATAATTAACGTAGTTTTAATTTCTGGGATAAATAATTGCCAGTATAGAAAATAACAGAAATCGATTCTCTAAACGATTCTGAACAATTTATTATTGTAATGTTCATTTATTGTGTTACACACACTATTTAAACATTCCCACTGCTGGGATCCAAGCCTCCTTTCTGAGTGGGAATGGGCCGTAATCTACCACGTGGGCCCAGTGCGGATTGGTAGATGCCTGATGTCTTCGATATTTTAATTCTAAGACATGCCGGTTTCCTCACGATGTTTTACTTTACCGGTGCGAGAGCAATGTTGATGAAATTATTTATACAAAGTAAAGCGCGTCCCTGGGTTCGAACCCGCTACCTATAACTCGTAAGTCGGGGCCATTACCACTGGGCCACCACTGCTCTTGCAGACATGGTAAATAATGTATTGTAATATTCTGTGCCTCGTAATTACTTTGCCTACCTACTATTGTATAGAATCAAGTTTATGTAACTAAGTGGAAAGCTGTGCTGCTGGGGAGTTTGTTGCGCCGCTTCTTCTCAGATAAAGCACTAGGAATTGGTGACGGGCGGGCGGTTTGTAGGACTATTTTATGTAATTTTCACGTTCGAAAAGTGCTGATTCTAAATCTAGCTTAGCTTAGGAGAGTAACGTGTACATTAAAAATAAATGTTAATTAAAAGTCTTTGTTTTCTATTTATCCTCTTTTATATCTGCGCATCACGTAAATATGTACCTACAAATTATTGGAATATTTGTCTGTAACTAATACTTTGCGTAACACTATTAGTGACTTGTATTCATTATTTTTAAGTAGAGAGAGAGAAAAAGCCGCCGCCGAGAGTGTGTGATTCCCCAGAGTAGTCAACAAAAATAAAGCAAATAACGAACATACCTAATTACTAGTAAATAAAAATGCGTCGAGTCGTTATGAATAAAGTGTAGGTACAACTACTCACTCACACACGGCTGCATACCGCGTCATCGTTGGCCTTCTATTGTCAACCTGCAGTCTCGACATAGAAAGCGACACTATCGCAAACTACCGATCGTTAAATAAAACCGAAAAAATTCGCTTGCCGTAACGATGCCAGCGACAAAATGGAAGTCTCGACATCTGAGATACGGACCAAAGTCATACATTATACTTAAAAAAACGATGACAGTTAGCGCAAAACGCATTCATAGTTCGGTTTAGTAGCAATGGTACGATATTTGGTAGTCTCGACACTCGAAGTTATTGATTGACATCGACATTTCGATGAACTTTACCGTATTTTGTTAATGTTTACGAGTATGTGTTGCGTCCATTTTTGAAAGCCCGCAAAGTGATTCGTTAGCAACGCAAACGATATGTTTTGGTGTTTGCAAGTGTTTATTAACAAAAATGGCGTACTCGAAGGTGTGACTGTACTAATGAGGCTTTAAGGCCATCTATTTATGGGTTCCGGCAAAACTAGTTACGAACGAGCGTCGCCAACAACCATCGTATTAGAGGGAGCCAAATACATTTAGTATCTTTTTGAAGGGAGCCGATCGTCGTTTTTATATTTAATAAATAACACACAACCGCAAATCATGTTTCCAACTTTATTAAATCTCCATTAAGTATCATCACAGACAATCATCTCCTAATTAGACACGTTCGTTTAAGCTGGAATTTCTACGAGACGTTGCATTCTTATCCACAGGACATTTCCACCGCATTCTGCAATTCAATAAAATAGCTCGACGTTATTAATCTACACATATAATATTTAATGATTGATGATGATAATGATGATGATATAAATAATACACAACGGAAAATAATGTTTTCAACTTTATTAAATCTCTATTAAGTTTCAACAGTTCATCACACACAATCATCTAACTACACACATTATTTTAATCTAAACACTTTACATGGCACATATTGCATTCCTATCAGCATAACATTACCACACTTTAATAAAGTAGCTTGACAAAAATAATTTAAATATACATACATATCCAAAAAACTGATATCATGCACTATTACTAAAGGATAGCCGTGAGAGACATGACATAAATTACAGTAGTCAAACCGCAGGAAAACTGAATTAATAAACAGTATTTATCACTTTGTATACAAAAAACATACAACAGCAAATCATGTTTCCAATTTTATTAAATCTCCACTAATTATCAACAGTTATGCTCTCTCTATTCAATTAAGTTTCAACAATTCGTCACACACATTAAGTTTCCTGTTGAAACTTAATAGAGTTGTTCGACTTCATCAAACACAATAATATAAGTTATTATATTATTGTGTTTAAAGTGTATAAAAGAATGTGTGTTAACACATTCTTTTATACACTTTACATGGCACATGTTGCATTCATAACTGCATAACATTTCCACACTTTAATAAAGTAGCTTGACAATAATAATTTAACTAAAAACATCCAAAAAACTGAAATTATTTTATTAATACACTGTTATTTTATAATTTAAGCATTGCAATCTTAAGTCTAAGCTCCTTACTACTTACAAAAGAGCAACATATGCACTACATTATGCGCAGACTATAGTAGTTAATACATAAAAATAAAAATCTGGCAACAATATGGGTGGCTTTTCATGTTTTGGTACTTCTTTGTCTACCTAGAAGTAGCCATACTTGTAGCTAACCAACAATATTTTCTACCTCAAATGTAACCCATGTAGTTAACGTTGGATCTCAAACTAATTGTGAATAAACATCGGTGCCCAAGAAACATTTTCTTTGTTTGTTTTGCACCTGATGTTCTAAACTTCTAAATAAAATACCTAAGAAAATTGACCATTAAAAACAACAGCTAAAATAATTAAACAGAACTTGTTAGTATTTTGCACAAGATTTCTTAACCAACAAGAATTATTAAAATTTTGTTTTTGTAATTTAAATGTACTAAATTTGCTTACTTAAATAGGTAGAAAGTACATAGATTCCTCACAACTGTTACAACTCATTGCAAGTTGTACATTCTTTGCAATAAAATATATCTATTCTATTGAAAGATACATAAATAACACATAACCGCATATCATGTTTTCAACTTTATTAAATGCCCATTAGCAGAATCATCTAAGTTTACACTTTCTTATAATTTAGATAAGTGTCTCATGGCATGGTGCACGCCTATTGAAAAATCTTTATCAATTGTTTACAGACTTTACAGCAGACAATGACTTAGGTACTACAAATGATGCATCTCCAAGCATAATTCAAGCTGTGGACCCGTAGTTTCACGCTGCCTTAGCCCTCCGACAGCCTTGATATGGCTATGAGACGGCAAATCTCACGCAAATGAAAATCCTTTGGATTTGTTCATATCTGTACATTTACAGTATTACAGTAGAGGTGTTAACCGAGCTCTTAAGTAAACATTAACCATTTCTTCGAATATACAACAACGTCACGAATCTCTGCAGTGTCCCAAGTGTCTGTACGCAGCTATAATATGATTTAATAAGAAACTACATGAAGTGGAGTCGGCGCATGACTCAAAATGAGTTAGCTGAGTAATAATATGCTGTAACCTTGGCTATTAATGAAAAATTATCATGTTAAATACCACATAATTTGCTATATCAACAAAAAAATGATCTGACACTTGACAACTTTGGCATTATTTATGTTGTTTAACTGTCATTTTTTTTATTGACATAAATACGGGGCTTTTGGCTACGTTGCATTTTGTTACATTTTTATCTTGTAACGTGCGTTTTGTTTGTGCAGGATAAACAATTTTTCTTTCTTTCTTTTTTTACAATGTTGTAAGGAGGCAGATTATATTTTTAATAAATTGCTAGCTGACCCGGTAGTAATAATAGATTCTACAAATTTTTCACTCATTCTTTTGATACAATCAAATTCATTGACATAAAATCATTTCATGGAAAACAAAAACCGCAAAAATTCAAAGTGATAAGTAGGTAAAGTATCGGAATGTTGAAATTAAGCACACACAGACATACTCTTTTTGAATTAACATTTTATTTATCTCATCTTAGTTTATAATCAAACCAAAATATTTTTAATTTACATAAACCTACATGGGCACTTATGAAACGTCAGAAGCTAGGTGCATGTTTCCAAATTGTTGATTTCTATGAAGAAGAACCGGCAAGAAACTCCACGGTTACTCTTTTAAAAATAATTGGTGTTTACAATGGTTTCAAATTACAGTTCTAGGGCAGCACTGCGCCCCACAGTGCGTCGCTTGACTCCTGATATTGGCGCTAAGTTTGGTCGCCCGAAACGGTGGCGCCAACACAGTGTTAATATCGAAGGATATCATTACCTTGATTAAGTCTAATCATGTTTTTAAACTATTCACCATCATCATTTCTGCCGAAAGTCGTCCAGTGCTAGGTTCTGTGCATGTACAGGAGGTGTTGTCATTATCACCATGCTTGGCAGGCGGGTTGGCTATCGCAGTATGGTGGTAAGATTCATAGAGAACGCTGTGGTCACTTTCTAGCAAGTCCCATAGTCGCCTTTTACGACACCCACGGAAAGAAATAGGATGATGTTATTCTTTACGTCCGGCCGGTTTAGTTCATCTAGCTACAAAAGTTCTTTTTATCTATCCTGTTGATCCTGGCACAAATTTATGAAATTAATAAAAAAAAAAACACGAATTATTGAAATAGTACGGTTATGTCGTGAAAATTACTTACACCACCATCTTTTAGGAATTCCTAGAACTAAACAATAAATACAAACTATTTTCGTATAATAAAGATGTTTTTTCCAAATATAAAGAACAGTAATAATTGAGATAAAAACTATCCTATCTTTTAAGTTGGACCAAATTATAAATAATTAGAAGTTTGTTATGAATCTGTTCAGTAGTTTCGGATTTTACCCGTAACAAACATGATGGCCCGAGATTTTTTAAATGTTTATCAGTCCTTCTAAATTTCTTTAATAAACAGTTTCCAAGATAGGGTTTAAAAAGTCACTATACAATTTGTAGTAAAAAAAAATATTTTTTTACCAATCAGTGGTCTCCATTTTTTTCCAGAATTCAAGGATTTGTACTTAACGGCTAATAATTGAAGTCGAACTATAAATAGTAGTCTTCGGTAGTGTCTCGGCATCGTTTTGTACGATGTTGCGCGGTATCTCCGATGTAGAGACTTGCTTTTGTCGTATGCATCGGTACGGCAAGCGAGTGTTTTCGGTATTATCTAGTGATCCGAATTTTCGATGACATAGTGGCGGCCGTAAGAATTTCTCCTTGAATTCAGGGAAAATTGAAGAACATTTATTAATAAAGAATAATATTTTTCTAGAAAATTGTGCAGTGAAATTGGAAATTATATCTTGCAAATACTCGTTTTTTTATGGAATCTAATAAGTAGCAATAACTGTTTTACAGGATTAAAATAACTTGTTATAAATCTAAGGTCATTACAATCTGCATCCTTGCAACACTATAAAACTAATGCCAAACTTGTGAAGTCATGTCTATTTGTTTTCATTGATTTTTTTCTCAAGTGTAGTTTACACATATTTTCATAGAGAGCCAAGGTTACAGCATATTATCACATATTATTACTCGGCTAACCCATTTTGAGTCAAGCGGCGACTTCACTTCATATAGTTTCTTATTTAATCATATTATAGCTGTGTACAGACACTTGGGACACTGCAGAGATTCGTGTGGTTGTTTTATTCGAAGAAATGGTTAATGTTTACTTAAGAGCTCGGTTAACACCTCTACTGTTAATTTGTAAATGTACAGATAAGAACAAGTCCAAAGGATTTTCATTTGCGTGAGATTTGCCGTCTCATAGCCATATCAAGGCTGTCGGAGGGCTAAGGCAGCGTGAAACTACGGGTCCACAGCTTGAATTATGTTTGGAAATGCATCATTTGTGGTACCTGAGTCATTGTCTGCTGTAAGGAGGGCACAACATGGAAGAAAACAGTTTGAACTAAGTGAATAGTGAAAGTGTAAACAATTGATAAAGATTTTTCAATAGATGTGCACCATGCCTCATGTAAACAGTATCTAAATAGAGTGTGTAAACTTAGATGATTCTGCTAATGGACATTTAATAAAGTTGAAAACATGATTTGCGGTTATGTGTTATTTATGTATCTTTCAATAGAATAGATATATTTTATTGCAAAGAATGTACAAATTGCAATCAGTTGTTACAGTTGTGAGGAATCTATGTACTTTCTACCTATTTAAGTAAGCAAATTTAGTACATTTAAATTACAAAAACAAAATTTTAATAATTCTTGTCGGTTAAGAAATCTTGTACAAAATACTAACAAGTTCTGTCTAATTATTTTAGCTGTTGTTTTTAATAGTATGTCTTTCAATTTTCTTAGGTATTTTATTTAGAAGTTTAGAACAACAGGTGCAAAACAAACAAAGAAAATGTTTCTTGGGCACCGATGTTTATTCACAATTAGTTTGAGATCCAACGTTAACTACATGGGTTACATTTGAGGTAGATAATATTGTTGGTTAGCTACAAGTATGGCTACTTCTAGGGAGACAAAGAAGTACCAAAACATGAAAAGCCACCCATATTGTCGCCAGATTTTTATTGTTATGTATTAACTACTTTATAGTCTGCGCATAATGTAGTGCATATGTTGCTCTTTTGTAAGTAAGTAAGGAGCTTAGACTTAAGATTGCAATGCTTAAATTATAAAATAACAGTGTATTAATAAAATAATTTCAGTTTTTTGGATATTTTTAGTTAAATTATTATTGTCAAGTTACTTTATTAAAGTGTGGAAATGTTATGTGGTTATGAATGCAACATGTGCCATGTAAAGTGTTTAGATTAAAATAATGTGTGTAATCAGATGATTGTGTGATGAACTGTTGATAATTAATGAAGATTTAATAAAGTTGAAAACATGATTTGCCGTTGTATGTTATTTATATACGAAGTGATGGATACTTTTTATTTATTCAGTTTTCGTACAGTTTGACTGTTGTAATGAACTACAGAATGCATTAGTAATGTCAAATGAATAGGAATGTAACATATGTAAGCAGCATCTAGATTATAAGAATGTGTGTAATTAGGAGATCATTGTGTGAGATGATGATGATACATGGAGATTTAATAAATTTGATTTGAAACATGATTCGTGGTTGTTTTTTATTTATTTATAAACAGCGAAAGTACGATCCGATCCCTTCAAAAGATATAAGGCTCCTTCTCATGCGGTGTTTGTTGGCAAAGCTCGTTTGCACGTAGATTGTCCGGAACCCATAAATAGGTAGACTTAAAAGCCTCATCAGTACAGACACTCAGACACACTTTTGAGAACCCCCATTCCTCATAATTTTTGTTTATAATTACTTTCAAACACCTAAAAAACTAGTTTATGAAAACAAAAATGGCTGCAAAAACGACTCGTAAACATCAACAGAGCTCAGTTGCGACAGACCAACGACAGTTGATAACTTTGAGTGTCGAGACTACCAAATATCGTTCCATTCCGATCTTCGGAACTTTGTAACATTTTCGTTTGTTAAAATGGTCGCTATCTATGTCGAGACTGCAGGCCGAGATAGCAATATTCCGACCGAATTTTGCCTTAGCGTCGGCTCGTGGTTAGCGAGTTTAGGCGCCACGTTCTTAAAAATAAATGTTAATTAAAAGTCTTTGTTTTTTATTTATCCTCTTTTATATCTGCACATCGCGTAAATATGTATAAATTATTGGAATATTTGTCTGTTACTAATATTTTGCGTAACACTTTTAGTGACTTGTATTCATTATTTGTAAAGTAGGTAGCTTTTGCCGGCGACTTCGCCCGCTTGGAGGTTAGAAAATGCATCTAAACCTTCCTCATAAATCACTCTATCTATTGGTGAAAACCGCATGAAAATCCGTTGAACACTTTTAGGGTTCTGTTGCCAAATGGCAAAAAACGGAACCCTTACAGATTCGTCATGTCTGTCTGTCCGTCCGTATGTCACAGCCACTTTTCTCCAAAACTATAAGAGCTACGCTGTTGAAACTTGGTAAGTAGATGTATTCTGTGAACTGCATCAGGATTTTTACACTAAACTAGATAAATAATAATAAATTTTGGGGTTCCCCATACTTAGAACTGAAACTCAATTTTTTTTTTTTTCATCAAACCCATACGCGTGGGTTATCTATGAAGGTCTTCAAAAATGGTATTGAGGTTTCTCATTTAATTTTTTTCAAAACTGAATAGTTTGCGCGAGAGAAGATTCCAAAGTGGTAAAATGTGTCCCCCCCCCGTAACTTCTAAAATAAGAGAATGATAAAACTCAAAAAAATATATGATGTACATAACCATGTAAACTTCCACCGAAAATTGGTTTGAACGAGATCCAGTAAGTAGTTTTTTTTTTAATACGTCATAAATCGTAAACCGCAATTTACCTTTCATTCAATCAACTAAAATATAAAAATGCGTCGAGTCGTTATGAATAAAGGGTAGATACAACTACTCACTCACACACGGCTGCATACCATCGTCATCGTTGGCCTTCTATTGTCAAACAGAGATAGCAATATTAGCGAGCAAACTAGAGTTAGCGAGTTTAGGCGCCACGTTCTTAAGACTCCGCGGTTACTTTGTGGAGTTTCTTGCCGGCTCTTCTACATAGGGATCAACCAATTCGAGCCGTGCACCTAGCTTCTGACGTTTTATAAATGCCCATGTAGGTTGGTTTATGTGAAAAATTTTGATTTGATTTGTCCCGGGTGAAAAAGATAAATCCTGTATTTTTTAAGTTTGCGATTTTTCAGTGCGGTCGAAAAAAAGTTAGCAACCCTACTGTCCCAGTCCTGTCCTGTCCTGTCCTGTCCTGTCCTGTATGTATACAGATAAGCGAAGCACTGACCCCTAGGTCCCTAGTTTTGTACCTATTTACGGTAGGTAAGTTTTGTAGTATAATCACAGAAACTATAATATTAGGGTAATCAAACACATCTGTACTATCTATTCAAATTATAATATGAAATACATGAAGATCTCTGGGTAAGAATTAAAAAACACAAACAATCCAGTAATTAAGAAATGACGCGTGGGTCCGGTGTTCTCTGACAGTGGCTCATCTACTTGAACTTCTTCGGTTTAGTATCGAACCGTTTGTTTTTAAAAAACGTTCGACTCTTTATCTTTAAATCATCTTTCACCTGCGACAGCGAAATAGAACCCTGTCAAAAAAAAAAAAACACTGAGAACGATTTTGGCTTTTTAAATCAAACCAGAAAATTGTTCATTTGGAGCAATAAGTAGGGGAAAGGTGTACTAGATGATCCCCCTAAGGGAGAATGCTCGTAGTTTGAACGATATTCAACTTAATACAGATGTAAAAGCGTTTAACGATACCAAATTTATCTGTGTACCTTTTGTCATACCCAAAATGTTTAAATCGTTAACCTTTCATAATTATATTTCATAATTTTTAAAACTCCACCAAAGGATCATCTTGGACACCGGAGTGTCCAAGATGATTCCCAGGATAATCTTGCCCCTATTTTGAGAAAGTCCAGTGCTTTGGTAGAATTAAACGAAAACTATAACTTGTTAAGGTACAATTCCGTGCATCGCGATCGATCGCGGCCGCGCGCGGCCTACGACTGTCGTCGATCGCTCGCGACAATAGTCAAATTATGAAAATGTATGGCACCGCTGCCGAGGCCCGCGACAGACGCGCGCGGCTGACGAATGTCGTGAGCCGCGCGCGGCCGTGCCTGCCTTAACATGTTCTAGCGCTTAGTAACATCGTGGATTTCATGGCGCAAACATATCTAGGAGCGCAGGAGAAAACTTTTCGGTCGAGGAAGACGAAATATTAATAAATTTTGTGTCTCAAACTCTAATCATATACGATATGAGGCATGGAGATTATCCTCCTCTTCTTCTTCAAGGATGTCAATTAGTACTTCGACCATGATTTTGACTTCGGTAGATACACGTCTAGAGGGAACTGATGAACAAAATCTACTAATTTCAAGACACGGCCGCGCGCGGCTCACGACATTCGTCGGCCGCGCGCGTCTGTCGCGGGCCTCGGCAGCGGTGCCATACATTTTCATAATTTGACTATTGTCGCGAGCGATCGACGACAGTCGTAGGCCGCGCGCGGCCGCGATCGATCGCGATGCACGGAATTGTACCTTTAGAGTTAACATTGTCTTTATTTATGTAATCTTAGATATATAATTTTAAAAAAAACTTAACCTTAACGTTGCTTAACCTTGAGATCAAAATAATCCTTATAAAGATTTTTATCTTACAGAACTAGACTTAAAGTAAACTAGTCTTCAGTCATATGAATTACAGATTATCAACCAAAGATAACAATGTGTTTGGTACATAATTATCCACCATGAGGTACAAAATATTCCGCACGGATCATCTTGACCCAAGTTCAACTTTTTTATTCTTTGTTCGATACCATAACCTATATGTTTTCTACTGTTACCATCCCACCCAAAAAACAAAATAGAGCATTATACAAAACCACTAATATAACAATATTTGCAATTGACTGCCTAGAACAAAAGTTACCTAAACTTAAAATCTACATTACCTTAGATCAAAGTCACATAATTTTTGTTTTTTTTTCACAAAAATTCAGTCGTCACTTTCGCCGGCATTACGATTTGACTGATGCGAGGGGATATCAGGAGCTACGTTTTATCAAAGAAAACAACTAGATGGCTTTACTAGTTTCGCTGCAATTAAAAAGGATTATCTTACCTCAACGGATCATCTCGTACACCTTTCCCCTATGCCTATTTGTTTATGCATACTAGCCTAAAGCAGTATAAGCAGCAGGCAGCAGCAGCAGTAGGCTCAATTTTTTTATTACAATCTATACTTCTATACTTAATACTAGCGACCCGCCCCGGCTTCGCACGGGTGGACATTTATTTTTTAAGCTCTCTGAAAAAAAAATTGTTTTGTATGTGTTTTTATAGGTTTTTTATTCGTGTTACATTTCTTTGTTTCGTACCTGCTTAACTCTTTTATTTTTGTTTTGTTTTTTTTCTCTTTACCTTAATGCTTCACTATACACTATGTACGCAGTAGTATTTGTAGATGGCATTAAAACATATTGGTTTTCAGGAGATCCTACTCGAGAAAGTGCAACACATAATTGGCCATGAGAAAAGCACTCTTTTCTGAGATCGAAGCCTACCACTGAAAAAGTTTGACCCTGAGATTTTTGAAAAGAACTTTTGATAATGAGTATCTAAATAGTTCCGAAATCAATTTTAATAAGTGCATTAATTCAGTAAATTTACTCGATTTGGCCGCGTCCGCTGCGTAGAGAGCCGACCGCGCGAGCAAAGACTACAATATGTATCGGCAACCTGCTTCATAGATGAGCACCCCCTTCCCCTGCGGTTTCGCCGTGCGAGTCGTGCGACACCATCATTCATTTTAATACCAATTACAATTTTAAATTCGTAATATCTTTTGAATGGATTGTCCGATTGGAATAAAATAAAAAGTAATTTATAGCTATTGAAACAATCTTGCTCAATAAATAGTTTATTTGGATAAGGATTAGTATTTGACGATAATATGATCAATAAACATAGGCTAATAATTTTAATTACTTTTATTCAATGGAAAAGTGGTTATAATGGCTAAAATATAAATGTTTGGTTTATACTATCGCGGACTTTTTTGTAGGCATTATTGAGTTCTACAACTTTTCTATAGAAGTCAACCATACATCTGTAACCATTTAGGCAGCGTTCGCGAGAATCGTTAACGTACGGCAGTTTTTTCGACGCCTTACTCCACAAATTTCACTACCACGAAAAATCCTATCTATTTTCCGGGATAAAATATAGCCTATACGGATTCGGAAGAATTCTTCTAAGTAATGGTAAAAGAAATTTTGAAATCGGTCCAGTAGTTTTTGAGCCTATTCAATACAAACATACAAAAATACAAAGGTTTCCTCTTTATAATATTTAGTATAGATTACAAAGATATATATATTTTTTTACAAAAGAGTACCTTGTAATCCGACAAATTACAGATCCATTTACCGTTCAATCATGCATTATCTACATTAGCGAAGACTAACAATATTCAATAATAATAGACATGTCGGATTACAGGGGGTGCCGGATTAGACAGAGGCCGAATTACTGGGTTATTTCCCGAGTACCCCGTTCCCCGAGGCCCCCGTAGCCCCGGCTGCTTGTAAGACCCTTAACGGTCGTATCGACTGCCCTGAGCTCCATGGCCTTTTCTGTCGACTATTTGTGCCCGACAAATACATCGGCCACCGCCTAAGTCGCCGACACAATCTGTTCGCGCAATTGCCTTGCAGAACGGTCTCCAGAGCTGAATCGCCTGTATGTCGTACATTGAGGATGCTCAATGCCCTCCTGACGGTCAACCCTGAATGTGATGTGTATGCGGACGAATGGAGTAGAATTATGTGCGTATGTCTGATGTTCTGTGAGAAACAGTATGCCAGGGTGTCCACTGTTCCATGTTAGTAAGTAGATTTTTAATTGTATAATTTTGTTTTCTTTATGTTTCTATGTTAATTAATGTAATTGGTACTGTACCGTGTTAATTAACTATAAATAAATAAATAAATTTATTTTTATGTAGATAAACTCAATTAACAGTCAATTTAGCTTAAAAGTACCGTCACCAGATAATGTTAAATTACGTTTTATTACTTACTAAAATTATAATTCTTAACTTTAAGAATCAAGAAAAAATTATAAAATCTTGCTTGGTTAAGGTAAATATAATTAGAGAATACAATATAGACTCCTAGAGCAATTACAGGTTTTAATTATTATCACAATAGTTCCTTTTCCTTTCAATACAGAAAATCAAAATATCTACTCTACATGGAGCATTAACATATGTTTTTTTTTTTTTTGTAAAAGTTTTATTTTCAACTTTTTAGTTTATATCTACCCCGCACTAATTCCTTTACCACTACTAGCCAGGTGAAATTTAATACTTTACTACTGCTGTAAATCGTTGAGGAATTCCCTCGAATGTCTGTCTGTGGTCTCCATCATCAGACCTGTAATGGTACTTGTAAGCCTTATGGGGGCTTTCTCATCAATAGAAATAAATTAAGTCCAAACACCGGGTAAGTGCTCTAAGTCGTTGAGGAGTTCCCTTAACTGTCTTTCGGCTTCATCATCAGAGCAACCTCAGACCTTCATTAAATAGTAGTGCTTTAAGATAATTCATGAAAAAAATAATAAACGCACTAGTCGCCACTACGATTTTCGAATGCTCCCATCGATTTCTCTGGGATTTCATCATCAAATCCTGGTTTCTTTATCATAGTACCACACTTGGGATATCTCCTTTCCAACCAAAAAAGAATCATCAAAATCGGTTCATAAACGACGACGTTATCCGTGAACACACATAAAAAAAAAAACAAAAAGTATATACGGTCGAATTGAGAAACCTCCTCCTTTTTTGAAGTCGGTTAAAAATATGCATTCGTTTTCGAGAAAATAAAAAAAATAAAAATTTCCAAAAATATTTTTTTTTTCGTTCGTAGTTAGAGATATAATCATAATCATAATCGTTTATTTGCTAAGATAGTAGGTACATAAAATAAGATAGTTACAAAATTGTGATCCTGGTACTATCTACCTTAAATTAGGCATGCAAGTAATTTAAAAATACTCTTAATGAGTGGCGTAAGGAACTCGATACCCGTATTACTACTATTTCTGATAACGTTTTAAATATCAGAGGCGAAATTGCTGCCTTTACCCAGATGACAACCGAAATAAAAAACGATATTTCTGCTATTCGGTCTGAGCAGTCTCAAATAACTACACGTATCTCAGAACTAGATAATAAGTATGATCAATTGGCAAGTGACCTAATTTCTGTGCAAAACTCAGTTGAACACGTATCTGCTGACCAGAGGGGTAATTGCGGAACTTTTCATCGCTAGGAATTGGTTTAATATTCATACTTAAACAACATTCATTGCGTTATTTACGTTGCTGAGCCACAATTTATTCGAACAAATGACGCAATGGTTTAGAAATAATCTTCAATCCCATTCTGATTCTGATAAATTGTGCGTTTCGCAATTAGGGTGCAGATTGATCTGTTTAAGCGATTTAAAGTGCAGGAAAAGGATACGAAGAACTCAATTAATGAAATCATATTGAAAATTGATTATCTAGACCAAAATGCCAGACAATGCAACCTCGAGCTGTGTAATGTACCTGAAAGACGGAATGAAAACCTGATAACAATACTTGAAAACATATGTTCGAAAATTAATTACACCATAAGTACTAAGGATATTGTTGCAATACTAGGGCATGCAAAAACCGGGTTGTTTATAAAAACCGCTTTTTTCGGGTTTTTTGTTTACAAATCCGGTGAAACCGGTTAAATCGGGTTTTTCGGGATTTTTAATTTTTGTTAAATATATGAGAAATATGTCTGTAAAGAAATGAAAATGCTGAAGTCTAATCAAAATATGTATTTTTTACGGACTGAAATAAGCTACATCTACTAACAAGCAGAGGCGGCCTTAGGGGATGGCGAACAGGGCAATCGCCCAGGGCCTCGCTCTTGCAGGGGCCTCGCGCAACAACCCAAGGGAATTTAAAAAAATATTGATATTTTAACAAATTTTTTTTTTATTTAAAACTTTTGATTTTGGTCCTTAATTATTTATAATGGTTATATCATAATGGTAAATTAAAATAAACTAAGTTAACTAATTCATTCATTCAAAACATAATTGAAAATTCATTTCAATATCGCGCCTCGAAAAACTTGAAAATCGGTTTTTTAATCGCATAGCACTCGGGTCAGCTCGATAACCGGTCGGGACATAATATTCTGCTCCTGTATCGCTCGGGGAATCCCCGTGCTTCATTTCGTTCGTCAACTCTTGTCTTGCTTGCAGATAGAAAATCGTTACTGTACCGTACATATTGTAAAATTTTATTGAATATTTCATGTCTCTAGGACCAGTGGTTTAGGCTGTGCGTTGATATATCAGTCAGTCAGTCAGTCAGTCACTTAGGACTTTGAATTTTATATATATAGACTAGCTTCTGCCCGCGACTTCGTCCGCATTAAATTTCTTGTTGCCCCGACCCTTCCCGTCGCGTCGAATCGCCTACCCGTGCGATTTTCCCCGTTTTTGCAACATTTTCCATTACTGCTCCGCTCCTCTTGATTGTGGCGTGATGTTATATAACCTTCCTCGATAAATAGGCTACCCAACACAAAATGAATCTTTCAATTCGAATCAGTAGTTCCTGAGATTAGCGCGTTCAATCAAACAAACAAACAAACTCTTCAGCTTTATAATATTAGTATAGATTACGTTCTTATAATATTTAAAGTATTGAGTTAGATATGAAATAACTACCTACGAATTTGTAGTTTCACTTGGCAAATGGTATGACATAAAATGTGGCAAAGCGAAAAAATGCACTTAGATGTGGCTATACAACACCTAACCCACCATTAACAAATTGGCTCGATAATTATCGAGAAAATGGTTTCCAATCATCCCTTGTAACAGCGCGAGAAATAGCCGAGGAAAATGATATTGACAGACAGTTCAAAGAAGTCAGAAGACGACGTAAAAAAAAGGTATTTTGACTATGAAGGGGAAGATGAAGCTTACGAATTGAATGCGGAAGAGATTTTCAAAATATTTTTTTTTTATGTCATTGTCGACAATGTGCCATCTTAGGTTTGAGGCACTAAAACATCATGAGAGCATATTTGGTTTCAAGTATAATTTAAAAAGATTACAGGAAATAAGTGATTGTGAACTTTTGAAGCACTGCAGCAACATGCAAATATCTATGACAGTAGGAGAATCATGTGATATTGATGGACATAAATTGTACGAAGAGCTGAATATGTTCATCCGTGTGTATTTAACGGCTTCCGTAAAGGCTTTAGCACCGTAGACCACATACATACGCTGCGGCAAGTTACAGAAGAACGGAGAATATAACCTGCCTCTCTGCTTAGCGTTTGTGGACTACGAAAAAGCCTTCGATTCGATCGAAACCTAGGCTGTACTGCAGTCTCTTCCAAGGTGCCAGATTGACTATCGGTACATCGAAGTGCTAATTAGTGTTTGTATGAAAACGCCACTATGGCGGCATATCAGTCCGGCTCCAGGACAGAGCCTCGAAACCTATCCTTCTGGGAGGGGTGAGACAGGGAGACGTAATCTCTCCGAAACTGTTCACCGCTGCACTGGAGGATGTATTCAAGGTTCTGGACTGGAAAGGGGCTGGCATCAACATCAATGGCGAGTACATCACTCACCTTCGATTTGCAGACGATATAGTAGTCATGGCTGAGACTATGGAGGACCTCATTACAATGCTTGATGACCTCAGTAGAGCTTCCGAAAGAGTGGGTCTTAGGATGAACATGGACAAGACAAAGGTCATGTTCAATGCTCATGTGATACCCACTCCAATGAAGATCGGAGGCGCTACACTTGAAGTGGTAGACGGATATGTGTACCTAGGACAGACTGTCCAGTTAGGTAGGTCCAACTTCGAGAAAGAGGTCAATCGTCGAATCCGACTCGGCTAGGCAGCGTCCGGGAAGCTACGCAGTATCTTCTTGTCCCACTTACCGCAGTGTCTCAAGACAAAAGTCTTTGACCAGTGTGTGTTACCAGTGATGACATATGGCACTGTGACGTGGTCGCTCACAATGGGCCTCATAAGAAGGCTTAAAAGTCACGCAAAGAGCAATGGAGAGGGCTATGCTTGGAGTTTCCCTATGAGATCGAATCAGAAATGATGAGATCCGTAGGAAAACTAAGGTAACCGACATAGTCCGAAAGATTGCCAAACTTAAGTGGCTATGGGCAGGGCACATTGCTCACAGAACAGATGGCCGATAGGGTTGGAAGGTGCTGAAGTAGCGACCGCGTACTGGAGGACGTAGCGTTGGAAGACCTCCCACAAGATGGACCAATGACCTGGTAAAGGCCGCAGGAATACGTTGGATGCGAGAAGCACAGATCAGGTCGAAGTGGCGGTGCTTGGGGTAGGCCTATGTCCAGCAGTGGACGTCTTTCGGCTGAAATGATGATGTGTGTATGAAGGAAACGACGACATTATCTCGGTGCTGAAAGACATAATAGAAAAAAAAAATACTGAAGTTTACCCCACTATCGAAATAGTCCTGAGAATTATTGTCACGCAAATGTAACAGGTGTGGCCTGTTACAGTTGCGTTTGCTGAGAGGAGGTTTCGAGGCTTAAAATTATTAAAACTTACTATTTGAGGAATTCGATGACACAAGATCGGCTTTCAGCCCTTGCTATTCTTTCTATAGAAAATGATGTTGCTCATTCGTTAGATTATTCTGATTTAATTAAAGATTTTAGTCTTAGGAAAAGCCGCAAACATCACTTTTAAAATTAATTATCTCTGTATTTGTTAATTTTGTAAACCTTTCAATGTAAAATATATCAAAATTCAAATTTTATTTATTTGATAACTTTAGCATTTCTCGTCAAACATGACAAATAGAATACACATATCAAACAACCAGACCTACTTTCACATAACATACTTTCACGAAGGACAAAGGGCCTCGCAAAGACCTGCCACCCGGAGCCTCGCAATGGGTAAGGCCGCCACTGCTAACAAGCAATACAAAAAGTTTATTTTCTTTATACATAACATAGAATAATAATCATAAAGCTTATTAGTTAGGAAAATAACATATTCTTTAAAACTTAAGGGTAGATCCCTTAAGTTTTAAAGAATATGTTATTTTACAATTAGGAACAATTACACAACAATACATACACAATTAGGAACATTTGGTACGTAGACAAAGGCTTAAAATTACAGAATATTAAATAACAATTTATCTGTCATAAAATACAAACAGGCAAAATTGACAGTACGTAAAATGATATCAAAATAATTATCGAAATATCGCATAAAATAGAAGTCTTATTCCTAATAAACCAAAACAAAATAAATCAGACATTCTTATAGATATAATAGACTAGCTTTTGCCAGCGGCTTCGCCTGCCTGGAGGTCGGAAAATATCCTGTGGGAACGTACTACGGGGATAAAAAGTAGTCCTATGTCCTTTCTCAGGCTCTAAACTATCTGTGTACAAAATTTCATTTTAATCGGTCCAGTAGTTTTAGCAGGAAAGTGAGACAGAGAGACAGAGTTACTTATGCATTTATAACATTAAGTATGGACTATTAATTCTAAATTAAAATAACACAGCTAAATCAAATTACTATTTTTACTTTTATAAAATTACCATATATAACCATATATTTTTTACTTTGATCAAGTGCATCGAGGGAGTCATCATTTAGAGTACTACGGATTTATTACACACTAGCTTCTGCCCGCGACTTCGTCCGCGTCAAATTTTTGCTCCCATGACCCATCCCGTCGCATCGAATTGACTGGCAGTTTTCGTCCATTTTTCATTGCTGCTCCGCTGTTTTAGATTACAGCGTGATGTCATATAGCCTATAGCCTTTCTCAGTAAATAGGCTACCCAACACAAAAAGATTTTTTCAATTCAAACCAGTAGTTTCTGAGATAAGCGCGTTCAATCAAACAACCAAACATCGTCGGTTTAGTACTCGAAAAATGATATTTATAATGTTAACCGAAAAAACCGAAAACTCCGGTTTTGATATCCTAAAAAGCCCGGTTTTCAAATCCGTCGGTTATCCGGTTTTTCCGGTTATCCGGGTATCCGGTTTGCATGCCCTATGCAATACACCGCGTTCTTCATGCACACCAACAGAATAACAAACCCAAAAATATTGTCGTAAAGTTGGCTACACGTATTCTTCGTGACAATATACTCAGTGCCTTTCGCCTAGCCAAAGGGCTGACCTCCGACCAACTGATCATTTCTGGCACACCTTTACGTATTTACATGCATGAACACCTCACGTTAAAGAGAAAGCATTTGTTTCGTGACTGCAAGGAAGCAGCTCAAAAGCATAATTACAAATTTGTGTGGGTTAAACACGGCACTATTCTCGTTCGAGAAAAAGAACAATGCAAATCGTTTGCCATTCGATCACACCAGGATATTGGAAAAATCAAACCTGGTGCTGCTGCCGCCAAGGATAACTAGCGAGCTCGTTGGCACTGCGTGTAATATGTGTTTGTACGTGTATTTGCTCATTGTTTTTTCTTTGCCTTTGTCGTATTGTTCGGCTGGTGTTCTTGTTGTGTTGATCAATTTGATGACGGGGATACTTTTCGGGCAGTGCGATCAGGGTATGCATGTAATCGTGTTGTCTGGAGTTTTTATTTTCTACTTTAAATGTTTGTTTTCTGGAGATTGTATGTACGTTTTTAATCGTGTATCATGTTTGTTCTTGTTGCAACTGTTGATAATGTGCTCTAATAGATTTAGTATCATAACATTACTTGTATTTGTGACTGTTTTAAGATCGTATGATTTCGGGGAGAACATCTTTAATTATTATTTATTTTATGATAACTTCTGTGATGCTGTTCTAATCGGTAACTTTATTGTAATGTGTATTGGTGTCCTGGCCTTAGAAAATGGCTGATGACAAATTAACCATTTATTATCAAAATTGTAGGGGGCTCCGCACTAAGCTGCATGTTCTGTATATGAATATTTTATCAAACTGTTATGACATTATTATACTCGCGCCTCGTCCTCGAGATTAGTAATTTACACATGTAGTTACGCTAGTTGTCACCACTCATGCACTTAGTTGAGAAAAAAATATTGTATTCAATTTTTCTTTATCTATGGCAATTCGATTTGACATACCCACAAAATCTTTCTTTTTTAATACATGTGGGTACTTCTTCCTGTTCCGCTCTCAGACGTTGTCGCCCATCATTCGCATTCTAGTGCTCAACCACTCAACATCTATTTCGTGTCTTCGCACAGTTAGCTAAAAAAAAAAAATGCCGAAACGTAAAAATTATAGGTCTCGTGAAGAAGACATTAACCATTACAAAAATAAAATTAGAAAGTTAGAACGAGAAATTCGTGATAGACAAATTAGTGCTTCGGAAAGTGTTTCAGACTTGGAGGAATCGGTTGTACAACACGATGAGGATATTGGAACAGGTATTTACCTAATGACCAATTTTAAAGTGATAACTATTTTCTCACCACCCTGTTTTACGTATCTACGTATTTAAATAAATGCAACCAGAACAGTCACTGGGGCTGTTTCAACGCATTTCAAATACGGTTGGCGTTCCTTCCGCTGGGGATTGTAACCTAACCTAATAGTTATTATGACTAATCTATAAACAATAATTATGTACTAAGGTGAAATTTCTTTACCTTGCAAAAGATAAAAAATATGATATAAATTAATATTAGTCATGGACTTATTTAAGTCCACTTATATTTTTAAGTAAGTTATTTAACTTACGTTTTAAAAATTATCATATTGATGATAATTTTGCACTGCGACCACATGTTTGGTTATTAGAATGGCCACCTGAAGATGAAACCGTTCACGATTCGAATAACACCTGTGAACTCAACCAGGGCCTAGTACTTCCACGGATGTACTTCTCGAAGAGCCTATTGCTCATGATGTTAATATTCCTGATGTGGATATAGAAATTATATAAATTTTAGGCGATGACCCTACTAACGCTGACAAATGCGGGCCTGAAGTACGCAACGAAGTTGCAAATCGTTTATTACACATTGTTAAAGACGGTCTGAGTAAGGAAAATCGTAAATCTTTGACCTCAAAATAACTATTACCTAAAAACTGTATCCAATTAAATGCCCCTAAAATAAATCTAGAAATTAAGGCGGCTATTGCTGATACCGCAGCTAAACGTGATAAAGGCATAGAAAACAAACAGAAACAAATGCCTAGTGCAATTGCTTGTTTGGCTGAAATCATAAATTCCCATTTACATTCAAAAATGCTTCCAATGACGTGCTGCAAAAATTAATGGACATAAGCAGAATTTCATGCGATTAAAAACATGCGGATTCACACGTAGAAACTTCATTTTATTCGCTCACAAAAATGACATGAAGGAACACCTTAAAAACACCAAGATAGACACGTATCTGTTCGGTGAAAATCTAGCAGAGACATTAAAATCAGCAAAGGCTTAAATAAATCAGGAATCGAACTGAAAGCCGAATCTAGCAGCAAAATTGCGAATACTTATTATAAAGGACCAGCATCGAGAGCTTTAAGCCGCAGGGTTCCCCCCCCCCCCCCCCCCCCCAGGCGCGCAGGCCACCAGCGGGGCCGGCTTTAGCGCCGAGGAGCCGCAAAACTGCCGCACCGCGCGCGCAATATTCCCCAGCACAGAGGCAGTACATACCGCCGCACGTGCACTCATCGAAGACGTCATCGCGCGGCCATCAGTCGATGTATCCACGTCACCGCTTCTAGAGGCAGTTAAGTATGCAGGCCGCTTATCTAAATTCTATTAACAATGGAGTGAGATCACGAAAGATCAGACTATACTTTCCTGGATAAGAGATTGTAAAATACCATTAAAATCACCCGTTACACACATACACTCCCTGCTAGAATATTTTACTCGAGTAATGAAAGACCGCATTATTTAAAAGCGGTTAATAACCTACTCGAAATAGGCGCAATAAATAATATTCGCCATGTGAAAATCAATTTGTCTCAAATATTTTCTTAGTACCCAAACCAAGTGGCAAGATGCGCTTCATTTTAAACCTAAAGAACTTTAATAAATTCGTTAAAACAGATCATTTTTAAGTTAGAAGATTTAAGAACTGCATTAAAAAATTGTTACGTATAATTGTCAAATGGCGACAATTGACCTCAAAGACGAATAGTGTTAATTAAAATGCATAAAGAATCTCGAGAATATATGAGATTTTGTTTTGAGGGTAAATTAATCAAATTTAATGTTTTGCCATTTGAATTAAGTACAGCCTCATACGTTTTCACAAAAATATCTAAACCTATAGCTAAATTGCGCTCTGCGGGCCTTTCTGTCCACTGTTTATTTAGACGATTGGCTATTGTTTGAATATTCCCGCAAACATAGATATAACTAAAAGATTGTTAACTTCACTTGGTTTCATAATAAATGTAGAAAAAAGTGCACTTTTTCCTTCGACCAAATGCAGATTCTTAGGAATGATTTATTGATTCTCACGAGTTTCAGATTAGTTTATCGACAGATAAACGTTTACGAATAAAAGCTCAACTTGTAATGTTTTCCAAATTAAAGCGTTGTAAAATAAGGAGTTTTGCTCAGTTATTAGGCTTATTAGTCTCTTCTTGTCCAGCGATCGAATACGGATAACTGCACACTAAGGAAATGGAAAGATGTAAACATCTCAACTTGAAAGGCCATGATAATTATAAGAAAATTATGAATTTACCTGAATCTCTTCAACCTGAATTCGACTGGTGACAAAATAAAACAGAACATTCTGTCCATCGAATAAAAATTGACGCTTACCAAGCTGAGATATTTTCTGACGCCTCAAAGATGGGGGGTGGGGGGGCCGCCTGTGAAGGAAGATCTGCGAGCGGGCAGTGGTCAAATACCGAACGAGAACAACACATAAATTATCTATACTGCTTGCCGCATTTCTTGCTAAAGAACTTTTTAATTGCCAAATATGTATTACTACGCGTTGATAATTCAACAGCAGCAGCATATATTAATAAAATGGAGGGTATACATTACCCGCATCTCACAAAATAACTCGTGATATTTAGCTAACTGGTGCGAAAGCAAAAAGCCTTTTGTCTTTGCTTCGTATATAAAATCTCGTAATAACATTATTGCAGATTACGAATCACGAAGAACTCATCCGGACATAAAATGGGAGCTGTCCGATTGGGCCTTTGACAGTCTCACCAGCACATTCGGTCGTCCAAACATTGATTTATTTGCTAGTCGCATAAATGATAAATGTACCACATACATATCCTGGCACCCAGACGCATTCGCAAAAGACTCATTTACGGTCTCATGGACAAGTTATGATTTCTATGCTTTCCCACCATTTTCAGTCATTATTGAAAATCTTAGAAAAATAATAACAGAAAAGGCACGGGGTATTATGGTCGTACCTTTTTAGCCAACACACCCGTGTTTAGGTCCCTCCTTATTTCGAAAACTGTTACATTTTCTCCTAACAGCCATGCCTTATTGTCTCATTCCAGCTCCCGTAGAATACACGAGTCGATTACCATGGTGGCAGGCTTATTATCCGGGACGCATTTTTAAGGAGAAACATACCAGAATTATTACTTCATATAATGTTAGCATCATTGGCACCTAATTCCATGAAACAATACGACGTTTAATTGAAAAAATGGTGAGACTTCTGCAAAATTAATTCGTTAAATGTTTATGACGCCTCTGTACCCACAGTTATTTCCTTTTAACTCAAATTTTTAATGACGGTTGCCAATATGGTACCCTCAATTCATGCAGATCTGCTCTTTTCCTGGTGCTGAATCCGGTTCTAATTAGTGAAGATAGATTAAAAAGATTCCTTATAGGGGTATTTAGACTAAAGCCACCTAGACCTAAATATGAAGTGACCTGGGATACCAACCTAGTATTGAATAAATTGAGTTCATGGTATCCTAATGGGGAATTAACCTTAGATAAGCTTACGAATAAAATCATCACTTTACCGGCGCTGTCAACAGCAAACCGAGTTCAAACTCTCTCGAAGATAAAAGTTAGCAACGTTCAAAACCCTTCTCAGCGTGTCACAATTAAAGTCTCCGATATTATAAAACCTCTAAACCGGGATTTCAACAACCCATTATTCATTTATGTTTTTTTTAAGGATAAAATATCCAGCCACTACATTACTGTGTTACATAGAATGCACCTCATTACTAAGTACGTCTGACGATTTATTTGTTAGAATTAGGAAACCTCATAAGCCAGTGGGAACGCAAACGCTTAGCTGCTGGATTAAGCAAACACTCAGTGCGTGTGGGGTCGATACGAGCATATTCAGCGCACACAGCACGAGACATGCAGCATCATCGCGCGCGCACTCACTGGGCGTTAGTCTAGTTACTATCCGCAAAACAGCAGGCTGGAGTAGAAACTCCACAACATTTGCAAAATTCTATCATAGAGATATTATTGATGATGACATTCATCATAATTATTTAATTACGACCAGTTAAAATTTCGCACACGGCAGATTATCTTTAATTCCTAATTAGTTACAATAATTGTCCTCATACATAATTGCCTACAACTTACTATGGTAGCTATTATAAAAATAATTATTCTTTAGTTAGTTAATTACTTAGATATTTATTTGTTTGTGATTCATTTAACGTTTGAGTAAATACTCAAAAGAACTGCCTAATTATTGTTAATCCTGGAAGTACAAGATTCTTTTTTTTGTTTATTAATTGTACTAAAAATGTACAATAATAAAAATATTTTGATTCATAGCAACATTTTATTCATTGATGATATTCCCATAATACTCTCAAAGTCTACATGTGTAAATTACTAATCTCGAGGACGAGGCGCTAGTATAATTAATGATTAAACGAACTTACCTGTACGTGAAGTTCTATCATAATTATACGAGCGCCGAGTCCGAAGAGATTAGTAATCCCTCCCACCCAGTGCTGTACATACACACCCCGCATTATCTAGTGTCTGGGAAATCATCAATAAACCACAGGATCTTTTACTCTAAACTAAATGATGGGCGACAACGTCTGAGAGCGGAACAGGAAGAAGTACCCACATGTATTAAAAAAGAAAGATTTTGTGGGTATGTCAAATCGAATTGCCATAGATAAAGAAAAATTGAATACAATATTTTTTTCTCAACTAAGTGCATGAGTGGTGACAACTAGCGTAACTACATGTGTAAATTACTAATCTCTTCGGACTCGGCGCTCGTATAATTATGATAGAACTTCACGTACAGGTAAGTTCGTTTAATCATTAATTATACTCACCGAGACTTGGCTCACCCCCGAAATACTAGACTCTGAGTTTATTGATCATCGTTACACAGTATACAGATGCGACCGCGATCGCGAGGCTACTAAAAAAAAGGATGGCGGTGGGACTCTAGTTGCAGTTTTGAAGGGACTAAGATCTAGTAAAGTTGAACCCAATATCCTCTTTAATAAAAGCATTGAGCATATTATATTACGCTTGCTTAGTGCAAAGAGTGGAAAATATGATCTTATATGTTCAGCATATATCCCACCCAAAACACCAGATTGTATTTATGTTGCATACATAGATTCCCTACAAACTTTGATGGAGGACGGGAGCGTTCAAAATTTTTACTTGCTTGGAGACTATAATCTTCCTAATATTGATTGGGTCGCTGGTAGCAACAAGACACCTGCCACGCAACAGATGTGTGTTCGTAATTCCTCTGTCGGTATGCATTTGAGTATTTTTATGTCTGTGCTTAATGCCTATCAGTACAATAATATTAAGAACTCAAGTGGGAAAATTTTAGATTTGGTTATAAGTAACAACGACTGTTCTATTCTGACACCTACTGACGTATTGTTAAAACCAGATCTCTATCACCCACCATTGTGTATTCTAGTTTCCTGTAAATTGCACAGCAGTGCAATGATGCGTAAGACGATTCAAAAACATAATTATTTTAAAGCGAACTATGAACACATTAATCAGGACCTACTTAAAATTAACTGGGATGATGAATTTTATGGGCAGTCTGCAGAAGACGCGCTGAACACTTTTTATGAAATTGTCTACCAAGTAATTAAAACTCATGTTCCTCTAAAGACAATTAGGTCTACTAAATATCCATTGTGGTTTTCTCCCTCTTTAATCCACATATTTAAAAATAAATTAAAGACATGGAACAAGTGGAAGACCTATAAAAACATATCTGACTATGAACAGTTTTCACTTTATAGGTCGAGATTCCAAACTGATTCCAAGAATTGTTACCGTCTATACCTCAAATCAGTAGAAGATAGTATAAAAGTCAACACGAAGTATTTCTGGACTTATGTTTCTAATCGACAATCTAAAGCTCAAATTCCCTCAACCATGCAATATAAAAATCAATTGTCAACTGATCCTGAGGAGATTTGTAATCTCTTCGCAGACTTTTTTCATTCTGTATACCCACGCTCGCAAATATTCAATCCCAGGACAATGAATATGCTGAGAATTGTTCACCTATCCGTCCGTTCCTAGTCTTGTATTTAGTACTGCCGAAGTACTCAGTGCCCTCAAATCTTTAGATTGTACGAAAGGACCAGGACCAGACGGTATTCCACCTATTTTCCTCAATAAGACGGCTCATGCTTTATGTGAACCATTGCGTATAATTTTTAATGTATGTTTATGTCAGGGAACTTTTCCGGAAGTTTTAAAGCGGGCAAATATTACTCCCGTTCATAAAAGTGGTCCAAAACAGGACGTAGAAAATTATCGGCCCATTTCCATATTGTCGGCCTTGTCAAAGCTTTTCGAGAAGCTTGTTCATAGTCAGTTGTATCCGATTGTCCATAACAAAATTTTACAGCAACAACACGGGTTTGTAAAAAGAAGGTCTACAGCCACTAATATGATAGCTTTCACTGACTATTTGTTCAACAATATGGACTCTCGTGTACAGGTAGACGCTGTATATACTGACTTTCGAAAAGCCTTTGACAAGGTAGATCACGAATTGCTTTTGAAGAAGCTGGCCTTTAACGGTATCCGCGGAGATTTATTACGTTGGTTCATTTCTTATGTGTCAAATAGAACACAAAAAGTAGCTGTAAATGGGTTCCATTCCGCCACCATAACTGTCACGTCAGGGGTCCCTCAGGGCTCAATTCTCGGACCTTTGCTGTTTATAATCTTTATTAACGATATCGATATGTGTTTTCTTAACTCTAAGTTTTTACTGTACGCCGAAGATCTTAAATTTTTTAGACCCATTAGATCAATACTAGATTGTCACTTTGATCGATTGCGTTCTTCATGAAACTTTAAGGCGCATAGGTTTCTCGTTAACCTTGAGCATATGGGCGGAGCTAAGCTCAATACTCCCGCACACACGTAACGAGCGGCGGCGGCGCGCTACACTAAAAAGATTACCAAAGAATATGCAAAGGCGGACGAAGTTCGGTATTTATGCCTACGACTCTAGAAGGTATGGTGGTCTAAGGCTGATATTTTTATATAAGTATAGACGCAAATATTTTTATGTTTATAATGGACATATTTTTTTAAACATGTAGGTATGTGATTGATTAAAGTAAGATAAGAAAATATAGGTATTTACTTTGCTCGAACATATGACTATGTAATAACAGCCGCACGGAACGATCGACCAGGTTAAGCTACGCCTGCCGCGGTCGGTTCGTGGATGGGTGACTATCTGTAGTACATACTTAGTTAACTCTCGACGGAATGATTATTAATCAATTTTTTTATTATCATATTTTATATAAGTGCCTATGGTTATGCGAATAAAAAAATATTTTATTCTAAAGAAAATGTTGCTGTGTGTGAGTCACTTCTAAAGTTTTCAAGAACCGAACATGGTAAATTTTGAAAAAGTTTGATAGATAGGCATATTTCACAAAATTGTATTTACAACCTAACGGCTAGTGCTATCATTAAGATAAGAGCGCTTCTGCTTTCAATAAGTTGGCAGGGACATTGATGCACAAACTATCGAATATTCCCAGTCGCCCCCGCGGGGATTGCCACCGGAGGCAAATGGGAATAAAAATTCCCAGTCGCCACCGGTGGTGACTGGGAACTCATTGCCCCCACTTCAGTTTCGCTGTACATTGCTTATTCCATCGTAGAGAATAAAAGGATGAGGCAACTTATCCTAAACCTGCCTCTTATCCACACTAATATTATAAAGACGAAAAATTTGTAATTTTGTTTGTTTGTTTGTAATGGATAAACTCAAAAACTACTGGACCGATTTTAAAAATTCTTTCACCATTAGAAACCTACATTATCTGCGAGTAACGTAGGCTATATTTTTTTTTATTAATGTCTTCGAAGTACTAGGTTGTCATAACTTGGTAGGAAGTCACCTAACATGGGTGTGTGGTAGCTAGAAAACGCTTTATGTCTTCGAAGTACCAGGTTGTCATAACTTGGTAAGAGCTCACCTAACATGGGTGTGTGGTAGATAGAAAACGCTTTATGTCTTGGAAGTACTAGGTTGTCATAACTTGGTAGGAGCTCACCTAACATGGGTGTGTGGTAGCTAGAAAACGCTTTATGTTTTCGAAGTACCAGGTTGTCATAACTTGGTAAGAGCTCACCTAACATGGGTGTGTGGTAGCTAGAAAACGCTTTGTCTTCTAAGTACCAGGCTGACATAACTTGGTAGGAGCTCACCTAACATGGGTGTGTGGTAGCTAGAAAACGCTTTATGTCTTGGAAGTACTAGGTTGGCATAATTTGCAGCCTTGTTTATAATACGTATTTATTAAAAAAATATTATTATGTATCACTTTTTTAATTTAACCCTTAAAGTGGCAAGAATTTTTTTTTAAGAAAAGCAAAAAAAATGTTTATGTTTAGTTTATTTGGGTTATAAAACACATCAGAAAAATAAATGAAAAAATCGTGTTATGGTAATTTTGGAAAAACATTATGTATACTATAATATACATTGCTACGCTTACAGTGATTTTCACATTTTTGGGACTGTATATTATGCTATACATTGCTATGTTTAGGAAGAATAAATTTAACTGCTAGTTTTTAACTTAGACTAAAAAAGTATTGTAAATGACATAATTTTAAATAAAAATACCCGTGTTGGTAGTAAAAAAGTTTAATAAAAAAAGTTTCTTGAACAAAATCTTTTATAAAATACTGGTAATATAAAAACTCAGAGATCCTATTGACTTTTTTTTGGATGGGAAACCATCAAATGACTTCTCCCGCTCTGGGCGGAGCGGGAGGGCGTGTCAGACTTTTACTGACTAAAACCCACCCGTGTTCCTTCAGTTGCCCATATGCCAGGGCCACGGTAACTCTTTCGAACGAATCTCGCAATCCTGACAGGAGATTCTATTGCTATCAGTGGCACTCCAAAAAAACAATTTCAGTTCACCTTTTCCAGTAATTTTTGTACGATGGCAAAACTGCAATACCTAGGATGACATTTATTGCCAAAAAATCTAGTATTTCTTTCCTTGAAACTTTTATGGATCGCCCTGTTCGTTGTACGCTACATAAATTCGTGTGAGTAGTAATTATATCTACTATTCTTCAGCAAAAAATCTATAAAAATAATCTAAAGGTGACCAATCAGATGGTACATTTTCCAAAATGTAGGTCCTGCTATTTCAGCCTTGTGTTGAAACTGTGATTTTTGCCAATGAAAAGATAAATTAATTCTTCTGCAACATTGTCTTTTCATTTTTCGGGCAACGATGGCAGATGTCTTGCGTTTTATTTTTTGAGTGCGTGTCAAAAGTGTACCAACAGGCGTGGATTCAAGTGGCTGATTTGAAGGCAAAGAGGGCAAAGATGAAATTGAAGGTAGAGCGTCATAATTACTTTCTGATGTATTTGGAAATACCTGAGTAAGAATAGGTGTAAGAGGAACCTTAGTTGTATCGGCATAAACATCATCTGCATGCGTTCCTAACTCATCATCAGAACTTTGTAGGAGGTTTAACCTTTCGAAACTGGAATTTATCGATGGCGTTGCAGAACTTTCTGCTGATCGAATCATTCCAGCTTCATCACCGCTACTTGCTCCGTCACTTGCGTCAGAGTCTGCGTTCTTTTCAGGCACCACCATCCTTCCGGGCAGGGATAAAATGCGTCTAGTTTTTCACTCATAGCAGTCTAAAACCAAAAAAAAAAGAAACATGCAAAGAAACCATCACCATAGTAAAACCAAACAATAGTGTATTATATATAGGTAAATAATTTTAAAATGCAATAGTAAACATAATACCAAATAATAATAGTAGTATTTTTATGAAGATCGAACCCACAAGCGCGTTTGTTAGCAGTCGCTTTCTACCACTAGCTAGACCAACGAGGCAGTCAAAACAGTATATCTATCTTTTAAATTGTAATAAAATTGGTTCATTAGTTCAGATAGACGTACTTGTAATTTAATTTTGTATTGAAGAACAGAAAAATATTGATGCCGTGAAGTTAGCAATGTATATTACTCTATACACAACAAACGGAAGGTAAATTACTGCTACTGCGGCATTGTATAGTATAATATACATTAGTAGAAAACACCACAAAAACATGCTAATTCCTATAGCGACAACAGAATTTATATAAAAATATATAAGAACACACATTTAGGCATGTGTATTTTATCATGAACACACTTATTTAAGTATTCAAACATAAAAATAAAATAAAATTTACCTTAGATAAAACTGACAGGCGCATCTTGTCAGTTATTTTTCAAAACTGATTTAAAATTATGACAGATAAACGACTATTTTTATTTATGAAGTGTAAAGAAACGTCTAGAAATGTCATGTGTATAATAAAACTAACTTAAAAACTATTTGTAGTGACCGTGTATTTCTTTTGAAGTTGTATGTATGGTATACTATACAAAATGAACTTAAGGGTTAATTACTGTCTTTAAGAGTCTGATTATCTGTGATACAATATATCAGTTCAAATGTTTAATTTTAACAAGTTTATTCATATCGAAATCAAAATAAAAAAAGAATCAATGCATTTTGTCTTTTTTTAGAGATAAAGGCAGGCTTAGGATAAGTTGCCTCATCCTTTTATTCTCTACGATGGAGAAAGCAATGTACAGTGAAAGTGAAGTGGGGGCAATGAGTTCCCAGTCACCACCGGTGGCGACTGGAAATTTTTATTCCCATTTGCCTCCGGTGGCAATCCCCGCGGGGGTGACTGGGAATATTCGCAAACTATGACCACGAATTCAACATATGTGTCTAGACCACGTGGAGTGGAAATTTTTCGTCGGTTATCATAAAAAATACTGTTTCTTGGATAAATGCATAGGTACCTAATCAGTCAGACTATATGGAATAGAATTTTTTTTAGTACCCGATTATTTTCAACGTAGGTGTTTCAGAATCATGTACTGAATCTTTAACAATTTGCGCGTGGAAGTCCCTGCCATTAAAGTTTTCAACGTAGGTGTTTCAAAATCATGTACTGAATCTTTAACAAAATGTGCGTGGATGTCCCTGCCATTAAAATTTTCGTAGGTGTTTCAGAATCATGTCTTTAACAGTTGCGCGTAGATGTCCCTGCCATAAAAATTTTCAACGTAGGTGTTTCCGAATCATGTATTGAATCTTTAGCAGTTAGTGCGTGGATGTCCCTGCCATTAAAATTTTCAACGTAGGTGTTTTAGAATCATGTACTGAATCTTAAACAGTTTGCGCGTGAAAGTCCCTGCCATTAAAATTTTCAACGTAGGTGTTTCAGAATCATGTACTGAATCTTTAACAGAATGCGCGTGCATGTCCCTGCCGTCATGTATAGGTTCCACATATACAATGTCGCCCATGCGCATGTGACCGCCCGTAATTTTCTGAATATTCATGAAAAATTATCGAAAATAAACTTCAAAAGGGGGGGTCTAACTTTAACATGTTTCATGTTAATCATTTTTTAATTTTTAAGTAGAGTTTGTAGATGTGCTTTCTATTTCTTGACACATCTCCGAAGTTTATGGGTCGATTTGGATTCTATTTATTATTTCCAAAAGCTTATGAGTTATTTTAATAGGTTAAATAAACAGAATCCAAATCGACCCATAAACTTCGGAGATGTATCAAAAAATAGAAAGCGAATCTACAAACTCTACTTAAAAAATAAAAAATTGAATAACATGAAAACTGTTATAGATAGACCCCCCCTTTTGAAGTTTATTTTCAACAGTTTTTCATGAATATTCAGAAACTTACGGGTGGTCACATGCGCATGGGCGACATTGTATAGACGATCGGTTATTGTATCGGACCACGGTTCAATTAAACAACTGAAAGAGTGGATATATTTTATTTTGTATTTATTTGACTTTCACAATAAGCGCGAATATTCTATTTGAGTGTACAATAATATTTTTGGGAACGCAATATGAGAATTTGTAAAAAGATTCTTTTAAATACAAGCCATTTCCAATTTTTGTAGATTTTAATTTTCTTTCGTATTTTTGATTGCAGTTCCTGATGTTTTTTGCATTGGTATTTTATATCATTTACAAAAATAAAAAATTGTGTACGCACGATTGGAGTTTACTCCTTACGTGCGATTATAAATTACATAGTTTAATAAACATAACATAACATAACGCATAACGTAACGTAACGGAGAAAGTTCGATTTTACTCCCCATTCATTTTCATACCCGGGCCTTATAATCGATATATGTATATGAATATAGATTTATAACGAGTAAACTCCAAAAAAAAAAAAATGTTTAAATATATTGTAAATTGTAACAATGTAAATCCAAATATTCGAAACCTGTCAATGAGTGTGCAAACAAAAAATACATTACAGTAAAGAAAAATTGACTGGAAATTATAATAGACAAGATTTATAATAAAAATCTACAGATTATCCCGAATTAATTACTACGCAAGTTTCACTTGCATGTACTAATTATTTACATATGTTTACATAAAACTATATACATAAGTACAACTGAAACTTCCGTAGTAATTATGTCCAATAAAGATTTTCACTTAAAAAAAAATGGTCACCCATCCAAAGGCTGACCTTGAGAAGTGCAGTTTAACCTAGCGATCTCGCGACAAAAGGCAAAACAAAAACTAAATGGTCACCCATCCGAAGGCTGTCCTTGAGATGTGCAGCTTAACCTAGCAAACCAACTACGAGGTACGAAAAAACTAAATTTTCACCCATCTAAAGGTTCACTTTAGGGAGTGTAGCTTAACCTAGCGAATCTGCGACACAAGGCAAAACAAAAACTACATGGTCACCCATCCAAAGGCTGAGCTTGCGAAGTGCAGCTTAACCTAGCGAACCTGCGACAAAACGTCACACATGAACTAAATGGTCACCCATCAAAGGCTAACCTTGAGAAGTGTAGCTTAACCTAGCAAACCTGCGACACAAGGCAAAACAAAAACTACATGGTCACCCATCGAAAGGCTGACCTTGCGAAGTGCAGCTTAACCTAGCGAACCTGCGACATAACGCCACTCATAAACTAAATGGTCACCCATCCAAAGGCTGACCTTGAGAGGTGTAGCTTAACCTAGCAAACCTGCGACACAAGGCAAAACAAAAACTAAATGTCACCCATCCAAGGGCTGACCTTGAGAAGTGTAGCTGAACTTAGCGAAACTAAGACACAAGGCAAAACAAAAATCTTTTTCCGCCTCTCTCACTCTGATAGAGTCATTTACTCTATCAGAGTGAGAGAGGCGGAAAAAGTAATTAGAAAAAGACAAGGAGTTTAACAGATTTGTTAGTTCGACGAGCTAACTCTTATGCCAAAACTCTACGTGTCCCATAAAAAAATAAATACGCATCAAATAGTCAACAATAAATAAAGCGCCTACGCGCGCAATCGAATGAAGCTATCTGGAGCGAGCTAGTCTATGAACGCATAGTAACGCATACTAATACATAAAGTTCGTAAATATTTGCACTAACACATACGTATGTGCATTAGGGTGGAGCATGAAAGTATGAAAAAAAATTTTTTGTGAGATTTTTTCTTGTAATAGAGGGGGATTGGTGCCTTATATTAAAGTTGAAATAAATACATTTTTTCAATCAATTTGATCACTATCTTCTGCCTCCGCACTGACCTCAAAATTTTAATTTTAATGAAAATAGTCTAGTACAGATAGACCAAATATTAAACGTAATTTAACGGTAAATGGGTGAATAAATAATACAAAATATATAATTCACATGTTTATTTATCAGAAAAACACGAAATTTAAAAAAAAACTAATATTAAAAAATACAATTTTTTGCACGAAAATCTCTTTTAGTCTCAAATTTTGGCATTACGTTCCGTGATTCCATTTTGGATTTTATTGCACCCAGTCGTGACTTTTTGTACTTTGAGAAGTTGCAGCTTCCATCGTTACTCGTTACGTTAAACGGGCTTTAAAAGCCCGTTTAACAGTTTAAGTATGGCATGGAAGCCCCATGAACAACACTTCATCCTCATCACTTGATTGAACGATAGACTGAATTTCTTAGTCATACAAGTTTTTCGTAATCGGTGGTTCAGTTATTATTTCCTGCCAATCTATTAATCCAATATATGTCGAAGCATTGAAATTTATAGACGGCACTTCAAACATTATAGGTGGTGAAGGTTGAGGCATCTTGCGTGCCTTTAATATGCGCCGAGCTGCCAGTTCTCAAATGTGCTTCCTGTCATCTGTTATCATTGCAAGGAGAATGCTCTCGGGATGTGCAAAATAGCTATTGCGTTTAATGATAGGATCAAAAACCTTTATGTCCTCTGAAGGCTTTAATCATGTTAAAAAGATGTTGCGTGCCATCTTTGCATGATGGTATATGTTTTATATAGAACCAAGATGGTGCGTAAACTTTTACTACAAATGTAGATAAAGTTGTCAAGTTTTTTGATGGTGTCTCTGTTGTAACATACAATCTTAGTATTAATTTGGCACGTGTGAGCCAACAGGCAAGTGACATTTTGCCTGGAGATCTGATTGCTAGATCTTCAGGAAAATCGCCTGAAACTACCGCTGAGACAATCTTGTGCAGGTTCTGTTGATTTGTAATCAAATCTTCCATCAATTATCCTTCAATGCGCAGATTATTTTTTAACAGGCAATTTTCACAAGTCCCAATTGCTTTCCCCAATGTTCCAGTGTAAGACTTAGGCCACAAAATACCTCAGTCAAGATGAAAAAACAAGTCGCTGGTTTGCGAAAATAAGGATATAATTTAAAATTCTGTCAAATTGAATACTGTATGCCAAACGATCATTAATCTTTGATATTTTGTCGTGAACAGAGATGCAACGAACGATTTCGAAACGGCGAAATAACGAACGTTGATTCCAAATCGGCGTTGCATCTCTGTTTTTGATATTATCATAGATTTATCGTCGTTTGGCGTACATTATTCAATTTGACAGAATTGTGAATTACGTCCTTATTCTCGCAAACCATCGAAGTTTCTCAAATGAAGTTCACTCATGTGGAGTAAACAAATTACCCACTGGATACTTGCCAGTATTCACATTGGTACCATCCCAACCGATTACCATAAGATGATGTTGTGAAATTCCATCATGTGACAGGAACTCTATCATCGCAGTTTATATTCCTTTCGCTGAACCAAAGTTAGGTACTACGTACCATCCCGCGCGCCCTCACTTTCTTATTTTAAATTATGAACATAAGTTTATGCAGTCTTTTTGTTATGTTTCGAAAATAAACTGTAACTGCAATAATGTTTGGGAATAAAATCGGTCAGTTTATTAAAATTTCACACATTTACATGTCGTCAAACTGGAATCTAAAATCTTTCTTTTTTCAAAAATTCAATGACGTTGCGGAGGCTGTTACTGTTAATCAAATCAAATAATATTTTGCATGGATTAATTTAAGTCTAAAAGGCATACATTTTTCGCTATTAGATCACTCACAACCAAAAAATTTTTTTTCGCTCCACCCTAATGTGCATAGTCGGTCGATAGCCGGAGCGGAGCAGCGAGCGACACAGCCCTCCCGTCTGAATGCTAATGCACGACTGCAGAACGCGCCCGTGCAAAGCCCCTATACCCTTGACAGCTTAAAGTGGGGGTATTTCTTTGCAAAATTTTGATTAATTTACAATATTTTATTGTGGAATCCTAGAACCTATAACCGTTTATTTTTCTATGTAAAAATATTTTCAAATAACAAAGCTGTTTAGGAGGAGTAGGAAATATAAGGCAAAAAATGGGGTTTTCGTAAATATTTTTTTACAGCAAAGGTTTTAACCCTACGAAAAAAGTACTCTTGACAAAATTATGTACATGAATCTATAGCAAAAATTTATTTTTTTCAAATTTTCAAACCAAGCCATTAATGAGAAGATTGGTTCAGAAAGTGACCGTTTTACGGCACTAAACCGAACCAAGGCCCTTAATCAGGAAACTCCGCCACTACGGGATCCGGAACAGCGCTCTGGATCTTCTTACTTCATATTTGAGTAATAGAATTCAGAGTGTCGATGTCAATGGAAAAAGGTCTCCCGGATCTATCGTAACAATGGGCGTCCCACAGGGCTCAATTCTTGGTGCTTTTTTGTTTCTTATTTATATTAATGACTTGCCTTACCTCATTAAAGATAATCATAATATAGTTTTGTTTGCGGATGACACCTCACTTTTGTTTAAACTTAAACGTCAGCAGCTGGTTACTGACGATGTTAATAACGCGATCTCAAAAGTAGTTCACTGGTTCAATGTAAATAATTTGCTTCTTAATGAAAAAAAAAACCAAATGTATTAAGTTTACGCTACCTCACGTTAGGCAAGTGAAAACAAATGTCTTGATAAAGGGCGAAGAATTGAATCCTTAAGATAGCACTGTATTCTTGGGCTTAACTTTGGATGCCAAGCTTCAGTGGGGCCCACATATTGATAAATTGTCGAAAAAGCTAAGCTCCGCTGCATATGCTGTTAGAAAAATTCGGAATTTAACTGACATAGAGACAGCCCGTTTAGTGTACTTTGCCTATTTTCATAGTGTAATGTCGTACGGTATTCTGTTGTGGGGAAATGCCGCCGACATTCAGACTATCTTTGTCTTGCAAAAAAGGGCTATTCGATCAATTTATAAATTAAGTCCGAGACACACACTCAGAGAGAAATTTAAAGAAATTAATGTAATGACTGTGCCTTCACAGTATATTTTTGAAAATCTTTTATATGCCCATAAGAATATTAAATTGTTTAAAAAATACAGTGATATCCATAGTATAAATACTAGGAACAAACACAAATTTGTTATACCTTCAACAAGGCTCAAGAAAATAGGTGGCTCATTCAGATGTCAATGTATACGCTTTTATAATAAACTTCCAAGCCATGTTCAAGATCTAAGTCTCAATAAATTTAAATCATTCATTAAACGTAAGTTGTGCCAGAAAGCCTTTTACACTGTTAAAGATTATATTGAGGACAAAAAAGCTTGGGATTAAGCTGCTCCAATTTTTATTTTTAAAATATTATTGTACTGAATGATATTTCTTATTTTTTTCTTTATTTCAGTATATAAACATATAAATTATATTTTTAAATATTAGAATATAAAATAAAAACATTTAAAAATATAAAAAATAGTAGCCCACCGGTATCGGGAACAGGGTCCAAGCTACCGGCGGTCAGGGCTCCAGAGAGAGGAACCTCCTGACGATGCGAGCCGTGTCCAGAAGTACCGCTTTCTGAATCAAGCCCTTGACCCAGCTGCCTAACGAGAGCCTCCTTAGATGTTGGTCGAGGCTCTTGGCTATCAACCCATTGGCTGTGACGACTATCGGCACAATGATCGCTGAATCCACATCCCACATGTCGACAACCTCGCGAGCCAAGTCAAGATACTTGATCTGTTTATCTTTCTCGGCTTTCACGAGGTTCTCGTCATGTGGGACCGTTATGTCAACAATCATTGTGCGCCGCTCTACTCGATCCACCACCACTATATCAGGCTTATTTGCGGTAATAGTCCTGTCAGTGATGATGGATCGATCCCAGTACAATGTGATATTTCCATTTTCGAGAACTGGGTCGGGCACATACCTGTAGTACGGCACTTCCGATTCCACAAGGCTGTATTTAAGAGCAAGTTGCTGATGGATAATCCTGGCTACTAGGTTGTGTCTATGCAAGTATTCTTCGTTAGCTAGACGAGAACACCCGGAGATTATGTGTCTAATTGATTCTCCTGGACGGTGGCATGCCCGACAGATGTCAACCGTGCCGTCTTTCACAATAAATCTCCGGTAATTGTTCGTCATCATAACTTCGTCCACAATTGCACAGACAAAACCTTCGGTTTCCCCAAAGAGGTCACCGAAACGCAGCCAGGCTACGGGCGCTAGTGTATCTACATCGGGTCCATGTAGGGCCCGGAAAAAGCGTCCGTGGAGCTCCTTACTCTGCCATACTTCCATGCGTTCATTAGTGTCAAGTATTACAGGTTTGCGCCAGTTCTCGTTAGCCAAGGAGAGCGGGGTGAGGCCCTTGTCAACCGCGACCACATCTCGATGCATCCCCACGTCGGTTTCTAGGAAATATTCCCTGAGACTGCATATCTCGCGATTGTGGAGAGTCTTAGCGTTTAAAAAGCCTCGACCTCCACACTTTCGCGGGATATACAGCCTCATTACCGATGACCGTGGGTGATGCATTCGATATGCAGTCAGCAGCGTACGGACCCTCCTATCCAGGGCGTCGAGTTCGGTTTGAGTCCATTTGAGTATGCCGAAAGAGTACATCAAAACCGGCATGACCCAACCGTTGAAGGCGCGCACCTTGTTTCCGCCTGATAAAAGACTATTAAGTACTTTCTTCAGGCGGCCAAAGAAGCGCTCCCTCAACGATTGCTTCATGTCAGTAACATTGATGCCCAACGCTTCCGACATACCCAAATACTTATAGGTTTCGGATGCGGAGAGGGCTCGGAGGTTTATGGAATCCGAGAGTTGGGTTCCCGCGGATTCCACAATCTCCCCTCGCTTTACATGCATGACCGCACATTTGTCCACACCAAATTCCATCCTGATGGCCCTACTGAAGGTTTCAGTTACTTTCAGTAACTCCATCAGTTGAAAATTGTTGGGGGCAAAGAGTTTAAGGTCATCCATGTAAAGGAGGTGAGATATAACCTGACCACCTCTCCTCAACCGATAGCCTATACCTGAATCCTCAAGCAGTGTGCTCAGAGGATTCAGGGCTAAGCAGAACCAATTTCTTATTTTTATTATTAATTACTTCCCTTTATTTTATTAATTTTTTATTGGGAATATACACTTTGACATTTTGATTATTGGATATACACTTTGACATTTTGATTATTGCTTATACACTTTGACATTTTGATTATTGCTTATACACTTTGACATTTTGATTATTGCTTATACACTTTGACATTTTGATTATTGCTTAACTGTGACATGAATATAATACTCTGAGGAGTATACTATTATTATTATTTTAATAATTTTGAATGTGAGGACTATGTAGATGTTTGTTTTTTTTTATATATATCCCTCTTACTCATTTCATTTTAATGATAATCTGGCAGTTTGAGTACTTAATGCGGCCTACCAAAATGTCCTTTCTTTGGTATTGTTCGTCGAATCGTGCTCCTTATGTTCTGAGTTGAGCTGAAAGATTACTGACAAATGCGTGCATTGACTGGACAGGTCCACTCAATCTGTATGGTTCTTTCCTCAAAAGACTATTTCAGACACCTCCATGTACATGATCCTCAAATGATCAGACAGCGACTATCTCCTGATTTTATATACACATTGACATTGATGAATTTTACCTATACAATAACATTAATATTTACTTTTAAAGTATTGTATTGTTTTAATTATTGTAAATGTGAAGATTAAGTGGGTGTTTTTTTTTTTTCTAGGTTCCTTTTCTTCTCATTTATTTTATATCACAGTCTGGCAGTTTGAGTAATTTATGCGACCTACACAAATGTCCTTTCTTTGGTATTGTTCGTCGAATCATTGACCTCCTTAAGTTCTGAGTTGAGCTGCATGATTACTGACAAATGCGTGCACTGATTGGACAGGTCCACTCAATCTGTGTGGTTCTTTCCTTAAAAGACCACTTCAGACACCAATCCACATGGTCTTCACATGATCTAACCAAATTATGTCTGGACTTTAAAAGAGACTGTGACCTCTGAGTTTGTTTCGGCCTTTCGTCTCAGAGTAGTCAGATAGGAAACGCCGACCTCATCTAGTTTTAAAAAAATATGATTGACGTGTAAAAGTGTTTGTACAAACCTACTTGCAAAAATAAAGTCATTTATCATTTATCACTTACTCCAACAAGATCTTAGTCGCCTAGTAGAGTATTGTATTAAAAACAAACTCCTACTTAGTATTCCTAAATGCTGCTGTATCAGCATTACTAAAAATAAAAACCAATTTAAACACCCCTACTCAATACAAAATGAAATCTTGGCCAAAGTCAACACAATTCGTGATCTAGGAATACTGGTCGATGATAAATTGCACCTGGACGAACATATCGAAAAAATCGTTAGTCAGGTTTATCGTATGTATGGATTCGTTATAAGATCAGCTACGGAATTCGTCAACCCAAGCACATATTTACATTTGTATCGAGCATTAATTCGGTCTCAACTAGAATACGACCTGTTTTCGCCGTCACACCTAGTCGTACGAATGCAGGCTTGCGGGCACCTCTACGTCGCCTCACGAGCAATTTTAATAAGTTTTCTCTAACTTGGATCTATTCGCTTTATCCGTTGGAAAATTTAGAAACTTATTGCTTGACAAAGTCAAGAAAATATGAGAATTATATTCAATGTATTCAATCTCTTCAGTGTTCCTTAGCAGTATCTGTAATTTATTATTTTTTTATCTCATATAATTATGTACGTATTTACTCCGTCCGAATTTTACTTTATCAACATTGTCTTTGTCTTTTTGTGTATCTGTGAAGAACGTTGTTGGTTGCACATTTGTATAACTGCTTGTATTCTATTTATTTGTAAAATATAATGTGTAATTGTTTGTTCTTCCGAATAAATAAAATAAAATAAAAAATAAAATAAAATAAAGTATTGACAAACAATTTTAAATAATATCATATAGAAACATGTCAGTAAAATTATAAATGTCAAAAAAAATTAAAATTAAAATTTATAAAATAGAAAAGTTTAAATCAAGCAATGGTCAATAATAAATACAATGTTATCAATTAAATCTAAAGAGTATTGTCAATTAAAAAATAATTTACAGAATAATAACATTTATCAAGTAATAGGGCTGTCAGTTTGAAATTGCCGTTCTGCAGTACTGGCCATTTCAAATCAAAATAATTTTTGTTTGTCTAAGAATTCTAATTTCAAATTTATTTTATTTTAAAAACATGGAATTCTTTTTCCAAAAGTAGTCATTTTTTATTGATTAGTGTTACATTTTCATCGCATTTCAATCTTTTTCGTCATCATGGATACGTTAAAAATCCGAGTAATTATGGAATATGAGTACCGTCGTGGCAGCAACGCGGCACAAGCGGCACGCAACATCAACGACGTTTACGGGGCTAACACTACAAACCAACGCACCACCTGTTAGTGGTTTGCTCGCTTCCGTTCTGGAAATTTTGACCTGAAAAATGAACCTCGCGGTCGTCCGAAGACTTTGGTCGACAATGACGAATTAAAGGCGATTGTAGAAGCTGATGATACACAATCTACGGCTGGATTAGCAGCAGCTTTCGACGTTAGCGTCAAAACAATATTGGTCCATTTGCGTCAAATTGGCAAGGTAAAAAAGCTTGACAAATGGGTGCCCCACGAACTCAATGATCGCCAGCGCGAAGTACGCGTCGAGACGTGCCTTGCACTGCTCAACAGACACACAAATCAAGGAATTTTGAACCGCATTGTTACCTGCGATGAAAAATGGATTCTGTTAAATAACCGCAAGCGCTCAGCAAGTTGGTTGGATCCTGGTTCAGCACCTAAACAATGCCCTAAACGAAAACTTACCCCTAGAAAAGTGATGGTCACTGTTTGGTGGTCTAGCGCCGGTGTGATTCATCACAGCTTCTTACCAAACGGGGTGAGCATTACTGCAGATGTGTACTGTGAAGAACTGAACTCAGTGATGGAGAAGCTGGCACATCTCCAACCAGCATTGGTCAATCGCTCGTCTCCGCTGCTCCTGCACGACAACACGCGACCTCATACTGCACAGCAGACGGTCTCCAAGTTGCAAGAACTGGGGTTGGAAGCTCTCCGTCATCCGCCGTACTCACCAGACCTTGCGCCTACAGACTACTACTTTTTCCAGAATTTGGATAACTTCTTGGCGGGAAAAAAATTCAATACCCGAGAGGCAGTACAAAATGCCTTTGAAGAATTTGTTGCCTCCCGTCCAGCTGATTTTTTTAAGAAGGGCATCAATAAACTGCCACTGCGTTGGCAAAGATGCATTGATTGCATGGGTGATTATTTCGATTAATACAAATAAAAATACATTAAAAAAAGTCGTTTAATTTTTTTCATACAAAACGGCATTTTCATAGGTAAAGACCTATTATATGGATTGGATATTTTTTTTTATAATATCGGGTATTTTGTTGTATATAGTGGGGCCCATGCCGAACACACTTTTCTTACGTAGAGCTGTATTGTAGCAAACGTTTTGCAATAAGTGCCTATAGTGGTTTCTGACAGGCCCTTTTCTTGTTTCTGACACTGTTAGAAAGTAATTTTTATTTTTCCTTACAAACATAGCAATTTCTAAAATATATAATGACGGAAATGTTAAAACTTTTAGGGACTTAAACATAGGTACACAACTGTCTGTCATTTTCAGGCCACACATTGCCCTTATACAACGTTTCTGGGCCTTAAAAACCTGTTCTCTCATACTGCAATGACCCCAGAATATAATTCCAAAACGCAGAATTGATGCCACCAAACCGTGGTACGCTACCAATGTTGTAGTTGTACTGACTTTCTAGTAAGTAGTAAGTTAGTAAGATTGAACAGCGGATATGCAGAGGTACTTAGTCTATTACACACCTCTTGGGCTTGAGGTTTCCATGTTAATTGACTGTCTATCAATATTCCCAAAAATTTCGCCACTTCTACTTTGTCAATTTTTTGTCCGTCGTATTCTACAGTCATATGTGGTAAGTACCACATGCATTTTTATCAACGCATGCATGCATTTTTATAATATTCGTTTTAGAAATTTTTGTAAAATTAATTTCATGCTTTCTAAGCATGATACACCTACGAAATTTTCACTAAAAAACACCTTCATCATAATCTACAACATATATTTGGATCCAAATTTTTACGATGGTACAAGGTGTTTTTTTTTCATTGGAAAACAAAGACGAAAGTAAGAAAAAAATATAAAAATTAAAAAAGAATCTATCAATCACATACATGTATTGATAGATTCTTTTTTAATCATCATCCTCTATTTTACACCTCACAGTTAGGAGAGGCTGATTTTCGCATAAGAAAAGCAAAGTTGTTTCGTGGAATGTGTCCTGACCTCAAACGATGCGCAGCAACAATTTGACAGCGACTCAATTTCGATCCGGAAAACCAAGGTACATGAGGAGGCTCACTCTGTATATTTTTATACCAAATACCTTTTGCTTTAGATCTTTCGTTAAAATATTCCTTCCGAGATAAACTGTTTCATTTTCTAAATTTACTTAAAATTTCCGAATAACTAGGTAATATACCCAGTGTTGGTAATCCAAAAAGAACTGCTTCTTTGGCTAGTCTGTCAGCCTCCTCATTACCCGAAAGCCCAACATGTGACGGGACCCACTGGATAACCAACTTTTTATCTGTTTGGTTAATATCATGAATTTGTTTTAAAATTTTGTATGCTATAGCTAAACCTTTTGAACCATTATAGACACATTTAGAGATATGCTGTAAAGCGCTCTTACTGTCGGTACATAACAAAACTTTATTAGCATTTAAGTCTAGCACATATTTCAAAGCCTCAGAAATAGCAAACAGTTCAGCTGTCATAATGGATATATGGCTATTCATTTTACAAGTTCTGTGACACTTATTTGCTAGATCACAATATGCTGCGCCTACTCCATCTGATGTTTTGGACCCATCTGTGTATATGACATGCCAACCAGTGTATCTTTCCTGTAGATCTTTTTGGGTAGGGGGGGGTGGGTACTTTAGGGAGTAAATGTCATAATGTGATTTCGGAGCAGTAACACTATCTAAATTACATCTAATAATATCCCTTATATCTTTTTTAGACATCCATGTATTCAAAGTGAACATTAAAACTGGATACGAAGACGAAACCTCCTCAGCTCCCACCTTAATGTGTGAAGCAACTAGGAGCGGTGTCCTCTTCCCATTCCAGTACCTATTCTCTATCATATTACTCAGGTCTGAAACCAAACTTGTAGAAACATCATTAGTCCTGGATTTGAGCTTTAAACAAAAATTTTGAGAAATTTCTGTCTTCTAATTTGCAGTGGTGGTATACTCAACTCACCTTCCATGACGTGTATCGGAGTAGTTTTAATAAAGCCACCGATTATTTTTAAAGCTAAATTTTGTAGGTTGTCCAATTTATAAGTGTGACTAATTGCAGAGCTATCGTACAAATAACACCCGTATTCAATTCTACTCCTTATAACGGCCAAATAAAGTCTACGCATATATGTAGGATGAATACCCCATGACGACCCTACCAGAACTTTGAGCAACTGAAGTTTTCGTTGTGAGCTCTCATACACCTCGTTTATATGCTTCCCCCATCTTAAGCATTTGTCCAGCCACATTCCTAAATATTTAATATAGTCAACGGCTTCTAAAGTATTGTGGTTAACATGAATATCAACTGTAAGTCTTTTACGACCTGTGGTAAATATACATAATTTTGATTTATTACTCGACAATTCCAATCCTAACATTTCTATAGCGGAGATAAAAAAATCCAAAGCTCGCTGCATATTATCAACACTATCTTGCAATTTATTGAGATTACAAAAAAGAACGAAATCGTCAGCGTATTGACTGATATTGACGTTATTAATGTTTTGACAAATTTTGGCCGTAATTACATTAAAAAGAAGGGGGGATAATGGATCACCCTGGGCAATTCCCCTACCAGTCCATCTTACAAACTGTCGGTTGCTTTCGTCAGCTTTTATAGTGAGATATCTTTCCTTTAAAAATTCCCAAATATAAGAACAAACATATTTTCCAACTTTTAAATCATTTAGAGTATGAATAACCCCGTCAATTAGAACTTTATTATATGCTCCTTTTACATCCAGAAAAACACCCAAAGTTGGAGTATTTTTGATAAAACCTATTTGTATAGTGGTAACTAGGCGTGCCAAACTATCATGACATGAGTGATTTTTTCTAAAGCCGGTTGTATTAGAAGATAGTATTTTATTGTACTCTATAAACCATTCCAGCCGCTTAAGGATCATGGAGTGAAATATTTTACACAAACAAGATATTAATGCGATTGGACGCAGCTTGCTATCGGGACCACTGCTGGTTTTAGGAATCGGTACTATGTTAATATCTCGCCATTAAAAAGGAACCGTAGATGTTTTAAAAATAAAATTGTATAATTCGAGTAAATATTGCTTAGCAATAAAAGGCAAATTGAAAATCATTGAATATGTAATATTGTCGACGCCAGGAGATGTATCTTTAGCTTTATAGCAAGATTCCAATTCCTGCTGTGAAAACTCACAGTTTAAAGGTGATTCACTATTATCAAAGACAGGAGTTGGAGTCATCACAAAGTCTGGAGCCAATGAACTTAGAAGTTCTTCTTTTTTTTTGTCAGATGAATAAGATTTCGTCTGCTTAAAGCCCTTCATCCAACGCATTTTCCTCCACATTGTTGATGAAGTTGTAGTCTCATCAATACTATCACAGAATTTATACCATGATTTGGACTTAGCTTGCCTTGTGATCCTTTGGCTTGCGTAAACTTTAACATAAAGCAAATCTAGATTTTGAGGGTTAGGGTTTTTCCTAAAATTTGTTAAGGCCAAGCGTCGCTCGGCTACCGCTTTAGAAAGTTGTTGGTTCCAATATTTTTTAGGTATAAAATTGCCTATCGGATTATTACATAGTTTAATAAATGAAATTGTTATGTCTGCAGCTTTATTCATTTGCGTAGTAAGAAAGTCATACATACATTGAGCGTCTTGCGATGGTGGAGGACCCTCTAAGAAATATCCTGTAATAATTTGACGGTAGCTAGCCCAATCTGCTTTTTAAAATTTCGCTTTAAAGGAATATTTACTGAATCCTGATATTTAAAACATATTTTTATAACTAGATGGTCACTACCCAGGCTTTCACTACTAACACTCCAACAACCGTTAATAGCTATATCTGTGGTACAAAAAGAAACGTCAGGGGAGATTTTTTGTAAAAAACCATTCACGAGCTTCATTCTCGTAGGATCACCATTATTTAATGAGTTGTAATTGTTAGGGTTCCGTTGCCAAATGGCAAAAAACGGAACCCTTATAGATTCGTCATGTCTGTCTGTCTGTCTGTCCGTCCGTCCGTATGTCACAGCCATTTTATTCCGAAACTATAAGAGCTATGCTGTTGAAACTTGGTAAATAGATGTATTCTGTGAACCGCATTAAGATTTTCACACTAAAGTAGAAAAAAAACAATAAATTTTGGGGTTCCCCATACATAGAACTGAAACTCAAAAATGTTTTTTTTCATCAAACCCATACGTGTGGGGTATCTATGAATAGGTCTTCAAAAATGGTGATGAGGTTTCTAATATCATTTTTTTCTAAACTGAATAGTTTGCGCGAGAGACACTTCCAAAGTGGTAAAATGTGTGTCCCCCCCCACCGTAACTTCTAAAATAAGAGAATGATAAAACTAAAAAATATATATGATGTACATTACCATGTAAACTACCACCGAAAATTGGTTTGAACGAGATCGAGTGAGTAGTTTTTTTTTAAAACGTCATAAATCGTAAACCGCAATTTACCTTACATTCAATCAACTAAAATATAAAAATAAAAAAAAAAATATTTTTAAAACGAGAATACCTACAGGTTTGTACGGAACCCTCGGTGCGCGAGTCCGGCTCGCACTTGGCCGGTTTTTTTTTCAATGGCAGCATCAAACAACTGCTTACCCCTAGAATCATTTTTATTTGACCAGCAGGCGTGATGCCCATTAAAATCACCTGCAATAACAGTATTTTTGGGAAATTTTGAAAAAATATTCTCCCAGTCTAATTGAGAGGTTCTCACAGAGGACGGACAGTAGACCGAAATTACATTACGGATTAGGTTACAGTTAAGAATTTTAATATGTATTATTTCTATACCTGAATTAGTCACACTTATAGGGGGCAATAAAAGTTCTTAGAGATTTGTGTAAAACAATCGCTACTCCTCCGTATGAGTCATATCTGTCCTTTCTATAAACATTATACCCACTATTTATGTAGCTATCTGCATCCAACCACGTTTCGCTTAGAAAAAATGTGGAACGCTTCACGATTTTGCGTGTCATCCTTGCGCAGGGGCCATGCTCATCTTCTCCGTATCGTTCCAATTTTAGTAGGTATATGTACTGCCGAAGCAAGTACTTTTTTTTCTTAATTACATCTTTGTTTTCCAGTTAAAAAAAAAATCACCCTTGTACCCACGTAAAAATTTGGATCCAAATATATGTTGTAGATTATGATGGTGTTTTTTTAGCAGTGGTCTCGAACGTCATGGAGCGAGATCGGTAGAATTGCCAGTTAAAAACGGTATATTAGGTTGGGGAAAAAGTCTTTTCGCATTATAGTAAAGTCTGGCACACGAAAGTTGATCCTGGGGTTTAATCGTAAGTTTTTATATGGCAACTTTCTAAAAACGTCAGATGATTGTCATTCGACTTATATATTATCAGACTATTCATAGGATTTCATTGTATTTATACTCGAATTTTAACGTTTAAAATGAACAAAACAATAAAAAGTGACGTGCGGAAGTTATTGTTTACTATGATGAATTCATTTGAAGAAAAACAACAAAAGAAACGAGATGATTACAACGAAAAACAGCAATGTTTACTTGCGATAACGGACTTTATAGGTTAGTTTATACATATAATTTTGATACTTCTAAATAGTATTATAATATTTGCTTCAAAATCATGTTTACCTTATTCGCATAGTTATGTAATGGATGTTTTGTTTACAGACAATTTGAATATTGCAGGTACCGAAGTTGCATCGGTTAAAGGAACTATTGCAAAACTAAGTGCTTTGGGAGAGAATGAGCTAATTAAAACCCAGAACCAGTTTTTGGAAGAAATTTCGTCAATCACTGGTATGTAACTGTGTATGCAGTGTTTTTACTGTGTAATGTACTGCTAGAATTCATATCATTATGGTATTATAAATGTATGGGATGTAATTTATGTTTTATTGTTTTCTTTTTCAGGAGTTAGCGTCGCAACTTTAAAAAGAATTAAAAAGGAAGGACGATTGAATGATGGAATTTTTAGTACACCAAGGAAAAAACGACCCCATAAGCCCACAGTATCTAATTTGGACAGCTTCGATATAAATGCTATTAGAAGTAAAATTAATGAATTTTACTTAGTACAAAAACGAGTACCTACTTTGCGAAGCTTATTGACTGAACTGAGGGAATCTATCGAGTTTACTGGCTCCCGTGAAACTTTGCGTCGCATATTACATAATAATGGTTATGAGTTTTAAAAAAACAAAAATGAACAGTCCTTACTTATTGAAAGATTTGATCTTGTAGCTTGGAGACACAAATTTTTACGAACTATTTCTTTCAAACGTGCAGAAGGGAAACCAATAATTTATTTAGATGAGACATATGTTCACCAAAATTATAGACCCAAGAAGTCATGGCAGGGGCCTTCAACAAGTGGTGTTATAGACAAGATATCAGCAGGCAAAAGGTACATAATTGTTCACGCTGGTTCAGAAAGAGGCTTCGTGTCAAATGCACTTTTATTGTTTAGCACTAAATCAAAAATGGCAGACTATCACCATGACATGAATTCACAAAATTTTAACAAATGGTTAGTGGAAAAACTTATACCCAATTTGTACGAGCCAAGTGTCATGGATAATGCAAGTTATCACACAGTGCAAGTGAATAAACCACCTACAACACAGACTGTGAAAATTCAACAGTGGCTCAGAGAAAATAACATAGATTTTGAAAGTCATTATACGAAAGCTGAATTGCTCTGTCTGGTTCAGAAACATAAACCAGATCCAATTTATGAAGCTGATCAATTATTAGAACAGCATGGTCATGAAGTACTGCGTTTACCTCCTTACCACTGCGACTTAAATGCCATAGAGCTAACTTGGAGCCTGGTAAAACGTAAAATCGCAAGTAAAAATATAAATTTACCATCTATTGAAGTGGAAAGAATTATAAGGGAATCCTTTGAGTGTGTAACCCCAGAAGAATGGAAAAAAATACTGATCATGTTATCCATATAGAAAATACATACAAAGAAAGAGATAAAATACATACATAGAATAACCGATGAAGAAATGGATCGGTTCATCATAAATGTTAGTGACGATAGTAGCAGTGATTCGGATACATCACTAGAAATGGAATTTTTAGATTCCGATTTTGATTATGATTCATAAAATAAAGTATTTAAATAATGAACCGTTTATTTTTTTTTCTATCAACATACATAGTCTAAATAGCTTGATGTCTATGAACCTCATTAATTACGATCATTACATACGATAATTAATAAAATAACTAAAGTTTACAGATACTAATATTATAAAGCTGAAGAGTTTGTTTGTTTGTTTGTTTGAACGCGCTAATCTCAGGAACTACTGGTCTGATTTAAAAAATTCTTTCAGTAACCAAAATGCGGATGAAACTGCGGCGGACAGCTAGTTCGATATAAAACTGGTGAAATCTATTTAAATTAATCAGAACTCATTTACGTAATTCACTTGTCGAATTTTCAATTGTTAAATAACTTTTACTAATATATAGTATATGATTTGGTAGCTTTGTATAAAAAATATGTCAATCCACCGTATTCATTCGTCAGAATACTATACTACCACGAAAAATCGGTTTCAACCTTGTTTGAACATAATATTTTTTTTTACAAATATCAAAACTAGTTATTCCTATTGCACTCCGGGTAAACAGCGGCAAATTTAAAAAATCCAAGTGTGGTAACACTTGGATTTTTTAAATTTGCCGCTGTTTTTCAGGATCAACTTTCGTGTGCCAGACTCTATGTATGAACTTGTAATAAAATCTCTTTGGCTATTTGTATCTGGCTGGTTTTGGTATCATTGAAAGTTTAAATTTTAAAGAACATAATTCCAAATTCAAATTAGGAAAATGTGTGATTTTCATTTGTTTTTCGTACCGTCAAGATGAGTGAATCTAATGAAGAAATTCGATACATTTTAAAATTTTACTACAAAAAAGGTAAAAATGCAACGCAAGCCGCGAAAAAAATTTGCGACGTTTATGGACCTAGTGTAGTGTCTGTGAGAGTAGCACAAATTTGGTTTAAGCGTTTTCAATCCGGAAATTTTGATGTCAAAGATGCACGTCGCTCTGGTCGCCCTATTACGGATAAAATAGATGCCATTTTTGAAAAAGTGGAGCAAGATGGGCATACCAGTACTGTAGTTACGACGTACCTGAAGAACTGGAAATTGACCACAAAACAGTTTTGGCGCATTTGAAAAAAACTGGGTACACAAAAAAGCTCGACATTTGGGTACCTCACGAGCTCACTGAAAGAAACCTAATGAACCGTGTACTCATTTGTGATTCTTTATTACGTCGACGTAATGAAACCGAACCATTTTTGAAGAAGCTGATAACTGGTGATGAAATGTGGATCACGTATGACAAGAACGTGCGAAAAAGATCGTGGTCAAAGGCCGGTCAGGCTTCACAGACTGTGGCGAAACCCGGGTTAACTCGCAACAAGGTGATGCTGTGTGTGTGGTGGGATTGGAAGGGCATTATTCATTATGAGCTGTTACCACCAGGCAGGACCATCGATTCTGAACTCTACTGCGAACAACTGATGAGATTAAAGCAAGAAGTTGAGAGAAAGCGGCCGGAATTAATCAACAGAAGGGGTGTGGTTTTTCACCATGATAACGCTAGATCTCACACATCTTTAGCCACCCAACAAAAATTAAGAGAGTTTGGCTGGGAGGTGTTAATGCATCCGCCGTATAGTCCTGACCTTGCACCTTCAGATTTCCACCTGTTTCGGTCTTTAGGCAGTGTCAAGTTAACATCACGAGAGGACTGCCAAAACCACTTGTCGCGATATTTTGACCAGAAGTTGTAAAAAGTTATCGAACAAAATGGTACCCACATACTTTAGTTAAATGTAAATAAACTTTGTTAAAAAATGTTTTGAATTTTCTTAAAAAAATGCTAAGAAACTTTTTCTCCAACCTATTATTTGTACCCAAAATCGGTTAATGACATTTACATGTGTACTTTGAAATCGTAGAATATTCGTTATATTTCGGTATTTCGGTAGAACAGAGCCCATATCGGTAGAAATACCGAAAAATCGGTAGGTTCGAGACCACTGTTTTTTAGTGAAATTTTCGTAGGTGTACCGTGCTTAGAAAGCATGACAAATTTTTTCAAAAATTAAAAAAAAAATTAGATAATGATTTAGGTCGTGTAAATAATCTAGATCTCGAGATTATTTGACAAAAATATCATGATACGATGTCTCTCTAAGTTATGAATAACATACGTAGAGCGTTCATTAATACAATATGTTGATTTGCATCCTAGTCAAATTCAAGGACCTAATTATGCTAATGATTCTCGAACCAAATCAACAATAAAATTGGTAGGTATTTTTTAAATTTTTTTCCTGTTTACTGAAATCCGTAAGTGTGAACCAGCCGTATTTAAAGGCGGCATGTCTGTCACTAGCCCTATAACCGCGCTTTCACACCCAAACAAATGCACACTTACATACACAACGCATACGCAACGATCATTGATAAATTCGTACGTAATCAATCTCACCCCAACCAACCACGGCGCGGGAGTCCCCCGCACATGCGCCTTGCCACGCGGGCAACGGGCCGCGGGCGGCCGGGCCCCCCGCCCCCGAACAAACAGTGTGTTTGATGTCGCCGCAGCGTACGCGCGTGTGCTTTGCGAATTCCGCGTCGCGGTACGTGCATTGTTGAGACGTCATTCGATACAAACTGCAAGATGACGGACAATTACTCCAACGTCGAGTTGGTGGAAATGGTCCGCCTGTATGCCATCAGTGGAGACAGCCTACGTAGAGCCATCCGGATGTTCACGGAAATGTTTCCCGATCGAGCACCCCCATCACAGAGCGTCATGCTGGCTGCAACACAGAGACTGCGGGATTATCGGCAGTTCGACGTTCCCCGGCAGCGAATTTACTAAGGCTATACTATTTTAGTCACGAGTCAGACTCTAATCAGTGAGCTTTTGTTTCTGAATATTATTCGACAATACCTAGTCTATCTCAGTAAAAAAATTGACTCAAATAGACTAGCTTTTTGTTTTGATCTTTTCAAAGAAAATGCACGGACAAAATCTAGTACCATTTCAGTCACGCGTGGACGAAATCCCATCCATGGTTAATACCCCGACTCAGAGTACCCCGACTCGGATAGGTTAGGTTAGAAGGCTAAGGCGGGAGCGAAGCGGAGCGGAGCTCCCGCCTTAGCCTTCGTGGTTATTTTTTTTTTAAACCACCCAGAAATAGGAGCCCCGCAAAGCGGGGCTCCGTCAACCTATCTTAGCGCAGGTGGCAATCAGTTACATACATATTAATTTTGAATACATATTAATTAAATAGATAAGCTTCAATTATAGGTTGATAGTTACATGGCAACTGTTATCATTTTAATTGCTCGTTTCTATTATGTATTTGATAAACAAAAATAAAACGAATTAACAAACGAGACGTACTTTTATTAGGTAAAGAACACTACCCACTTGTTGCGAGTATAAATTTAAAAATATCTCGCCAAAAGCTTAGCTATTCAAGTGATATGTATTATATAGAACTAGATTTTGTCCGTGCATTTTCTTCGAAAATATTAAAACAAAAAGCTAATCTATTTGAGTCATTTTTTTTACTGAGATAGACTAGGTATTGTTGAGTAATATGCATAAACAAAAGCTCACTGATTAGAGTCTGACTCGTGACTAAAATAGTATAGCCTTTGTAAATACGCTCCCCGGCATGCTCAAGCTCGCGGCAGCGTAGGCCTGCCTGTCGCCTTGCAGGAAGACATCCTGGAATATTTCCAGCGAGAACCACGGGCAAGCACGCGGGAGGCTGGTCGACGCTTTGGAGTGCACCACACCACAGTGTGGCGCCTACTGAAGCGTGAACTGCAGCACCCGTTCCACTACCGCAAGGCACAAGACATTCACCCAGCTGATAATGCCGTGCGGATTACATTTTGTCGCTGGTTGCTGGAACACCACGACGCCAACATCCTGTGGACGGATGAGTGCTTATTTACTCGAGTTGGCGTCTACAATGTTCATAACGAACATTGGTGGGCTCACCGCGACCATAACCCGCACGTAACCAAACGGCATGCGTTCCAAATGCGGTTTGGACTGAATGTGTGGGCTGGCATAATAGGGGAACACGTGCTTGGACCATACTTCATCGATGGGCACCTCAACAGTGCAACATATCTGGAGCTGTTGCGTCACGTTGTCGAGGAGATGTTGGAAGATATTCCTCTGGCACTACATTGCAACCTCTTCTACCAGCAGGACGGTGCACCCCCTCACTATGGTCGGCAAGTACGCGAGTACTTCACCGAAAAGTTTGGTGACCACTGGATCGGTCGTGGAGGACCTGTGGCCTGGCCCCCGCGTTCTCCGGACCTGACGCCTCTAGACTTTTATTTGTGGGGAGACGCTAAAAGGTTAGTTTACACGGAGGAAGTGACCAGTGTAACAGAATTACGTGCAAGGATCATTAGTGCTTTCGACACAATAAAAACGAATGTGTTAGTTTTCGTAAGCTGAAGAAAAACCAGCTACGTCGTGCTCCATTGTGCCAAGAGTGTGATGGTGGCAACTTTGAACAATACTTGCGGCTTACATAGTAGGTAATTTATTTATTTGTACATTTTGTAAATACGTTGTTAGTTTAATCAATTTAATTTGTGTAAATAAGTTGATTTCAAATTTTTAACTACGCCAATAATACCTAAAAGTCGAAAGTATCACCACTTACTTACATTTAACTAGCAAATCTTTAAAAAACATTTTACTTAGTAGATCGGTATTATTGACTGTCCTAAGCCCGTTAAGTAGGAAGGAAAATTTCAAATCAACCAATTTAATCCACAAATAAAAACAAAATCACTACGAAAAGTTTAGGCTGAACGATAGCAATAAAGCAAAACTTAAATTTTATTAATCAGCTGACTGCAGGTCAGTGAACTTTTTATGGCGTCTAGCATAACTGTCATTAGTAAGATTCCGTATTATACTGATGCTTAAAATGAGTTAATTATCAAACGAAATTTATGACAATAATGTAGGTGATTTTCGAAATAAAATTAGGTAAAATTATTGCTAACGATCGCTAAGGTCATTCCTCGGTCGAGTCGACGAGTATGACGTCGAAATTCACGCACACAGCTGCTTGTCGCTGCGTGCGTAGACTGGGTAGTCGGTTATTCTGTTTCATTTGTATTGAATTAAGGGTTTAATTCTGAAATACTGTTAAATTTCAACAACAAAAAAAAAGCAGCGCTTATTAGTTATTGCCCGGTATTGTACTTTCAATTGATTATTTATGTCTTTTATGACAACCACCTGAAATTTGACGAGGATGCAAATCAACATATTGTATATCTACCCAAGGGTAAAGAGCACCGCTGAACAAGTTGAGACATGGTCACGTGCGTAGCTTAGTTTCTGCGTGTGACACGTACGGGATTTCAAATCAGTGCGATTAATTCTTTCGTAATGAGAGCATGTCAAGTGCGTTGATGTCCGTGACCACAAAAAAATTGCTAGATTTAGAGCAGCGATCGGTTATAAAGTTCCTCACAAAAGACGGAAATAATCCTAAGGAAATATTTGAACGCATGGCAATATAGGGAGTCTGCGCCCTCTGCATATAAAGACAAATTTTGGAGCAAGCAGTTTAAATGGGGAAGAGAGTCCATAGAAGATGACCTCCACACTGGGCGGCCCGTGACGACGACGACGACTCCAGAAATGTGTAAGAAAGTCGAAGAATTTATTTTGACAAATAGACGAGTGACTGTTTCCCGGATAGCTGAAGAAATGGACATCTCGGCAGGCACCGTTTGGAATATAATTCATGGACATTGGCAAATGTCTAAAATCAGTGCAAGTGACACCACTTCAAAAAGACGCCCGACGCGAATGTTCCCAACAGAATATAGACCTGATTGGTGAGGACCCAACATATTTTTTTCAACGACTGGTGACAGGGGACGAAAAATGGGTTTACCATAGAGATCCTGAGTCCAAAATGGAGTCCATGCAATGGAAGCACAGGTCGTCACTCACCCATAAAAAGTGTAAAGTCGAGAAATCTGCGGTTAAGGTCATGGCCAAGTATTCGGTAGGTGCTAGGACTGGTGATTACGGTGGCTGAGGTAGAATTTCCCACCCAAGCTGCGATATAGATTGTTGTGTCATCTTAGCTACGTGGAGCCGAGCATGGTCGTGAAGAAGCCAAACTAGAAGACGTTTACGCATTTTTTGTTTTATAACTTCAGCCAGCTTTTGCAATTGTGCTGAGTAAGTCTTTGCATTTATTGTAGTATTGGATGGGAGCAGTTCGTAACATAGCATGCCCTCAGAGTCTTACCAACAACAGAGTAAAACTCTCTTCACTTCACGGGTAGCTTATGGGTCGGATCTGGTTGTTCTCCTAGCGGTAGCCAGTGTAAGTGACACCGGCAGCGTGTGTAGCTAACATAAAGCACCCATTTTTTATGTATGTGCAAGTACTCGCATATACTCACATATTGTTTCTGTTGAGGAATGCATACTCCTTATTAATACTTTATGGTTGTGTTGCTTAGCAATACTTACTGTTGATAAAAAAATGAGACTTGTATTATTCGGTTAACATCATTATACTTTTATTTTATCGTTTCTCTTATTACCTGTTTTTCTATAATCTCCACATAACTTTAACATGGTAGCAGAGCGTGGTTAGGGTAGAAGTTGTGCAGAGATTTAAAGTTGCGAGAAAGTGTACCTAGAAAAATCCATCGAAAATGGATAAGGCTGTAGCTGAAGCCTCAAAGGTACAAATAATGCACCTAAATGGGAACAACTACAAGCACTGGAGATATAGAATCGAAACAGTGTGCAGAGCCATTCCTGGAGCTGAACAAATTTTGGAAGGAAAAATAATCAAGCCCGGAGAACTAGCAAAGACTGCTGATGCTGCTGCCAAAGTAAAATATGAGAACGATTTACAACAATTTGTAAAGATTGATTGCATAGTATTGACTCTGATGACAACGAATATGACAGACGAGTTACTGGAGCAAGTCATGCGTTACAAAAGCGCAAAAGAGGTATGGGACGAACTAGAACGCCTATACAGTGGAAGTAGCGAAGACAAAAGTTACGATCTCTGTCTGAAGTTTTTTGATTATAAAAAAGATCCTGAACATGACATAAGGAAGCACATATCCGCTTTGAAGAATATTTGGCACGAGCTGAATAGCCAAATCGACACAAATCTGCCTGAGATATTACTGATTTGTAAGATACTTGGAACTTTACCACGAGATTATTTTGCTTTCAAGTCAAGCTGGCTTTTAATAACAAAAAAGGATCGGACAGTGGAGAATCTGACATCGCAACTGAGTGCTTTTGAAAAAGCATTGACTGCTAAAGAAGAAACGGAGAATACCGAGGAAGTATTAGCCGTGAAGACACAGAAGAAGACAAAGAAAACAGTTTTCAAATGTAATTATTGTGGAGAAGCTGGGCATGTTGTGCGAAAATGCCAAAAATGGATAAAAGATGGTAGACCGCCAAAACCGTCAAACGCTAAACAAAACCCAAATGTGAATGTAAACATGAATATGTTAGCCATAGAGGATGGATTGCCGATGGATAAAGTTAACTGGTACGTCGATAACGGAGCGTCAAGCCATGTTACTAACAGAGGTGACTTCTTCGAGAGCTTCGAGCACTTCAAAGGAACACATACGGTTACTGTGGCGAACGGAGAAACCATTGAAGCCATTGGTATAGGCAACATTAGAGCTGAAGCCATCGTTAATGGAAAAGTTGAGCAAATACTTTAGAAAGACGTTTGGTATGTCCCAAAGATTAAAAGAAACTTATTCTCAGTACTATCTGTGCATGATAACTTGATGACAAGTACGTTCGAGTCTAGACCTAAGCAGTGTGTAGTAAAAGTAAATGGAGAAGCAAAAGTAATTGGAACTAGATCGATTAAAGGGGGACTATTCAAGCTGGAGTTGAAATGTGTCGCGCCAAAAAATCAGGAAGTCAATCAACTACTGACAAACCCTTTACAAGTATACCATGAAAGGCTAGTACATCAAAACAAAAGACATGTTCGTCAGGTGATCGAAAAAGAACTAGGGTTAAAAATGGATAACAACCAATCCGACATTTGTGAAGGCTGTGTCTATGGAAAGGCGCACAGGCGTTCATTTGGAACAAGGGTTAGAGCCACTAAATCTGGAGAACTAGTCCATACAGATTTATGCGGACCATTTCCATATTCGATTTCAAAGTTTCGATATTACTTTCTGTTCAAGGACGACTTCACACGTTATCGTCACATTTACTTTCTTCGACAAAAGTCTGAAGCAGCTTCAAAACTAAATATCTTCTTAAATCAAGTTAAAGCAACAGGACATGTAATTAAAGAATTGTTAAGTGACAACGGAGGAGAATTTGTTAGCGCAGAATTCAAAAATATCATAACTGAAAACGGAATTAAGCAAAGATTCACAATGCCCCACACCCCAGAGCAAGCAGGTTGCGTAGAGCGTGAAAATCGGATGGTAGTAGAAGCCGCACGTGCCATCATGCATGCACATGATAAAATTCCTGATGAGTTGTGGGCAGAGATAGTAAATGCGACAGTCTACGTGTTGAATCGCACAGGGCCAACGAACGTGCCAAGCAAGTCTCCACATGAGTTGTGGTACGGACAGAAGCCAGCGATCAAACATCTTAGAATCCTTGGTTGCACCTGCTATGCCCATATTCCTAAAGCTAGTCGCAAGAAGCTGCACAAGAACGCTAAAAAGGGGATACTCATTGGTTATGAAGGAGATGAAGGCTATAGGATCTGGGACAAAGAAGCATTAAAATTGATTAGATCCAGAGATGTGACTTTCGAAGAGGTACCGTTACTGGAAAAATCAAAAGAGGATGTATCTAAACCGAAAGAGTCGACTCCTGTTCTTCAGAGGAACTTCAATCATAATTTCCCAAGTCTCGAGAATGAACATGAAATTAATGTTAATAGAGAGATTGGAGAACGACATGTTTCAGAGGATGAAATCGAAATTATTTCAAGACCTGCTTTATCAAGGGCACATATCGAAACCAATGAAGAAGTTGTAGATGATATGAATGAATCAAATTTCGAGTCCTTGCCTTCTGAAGAAGAAAACGAAAACCTAGCTGAAGAAAACAATTCTCATGAAAACCGCATGGTTCTCAGAGATAGAGCAAACATAAAACCTCCTGTAAGGTTTAATGAACATATTATGGCTCTAGAAGCCAACAATTTATACGAGCCGCAAACCTATAAGCAGGCAACATCATGTAAAGACAAAGAAAAGTGGACAAAGGCTATCGAGAGCGAAATAAACTCGTTAAGAGATAACGAAACATGGGAACTAGTCGAACTACCAAAAGGTCGAAAAGCCATACCATGCAAGTGGATTTTCAAAATAAAGACTAATCCGGATGGCTCTATTGATAAATACAAGGCTCGGCTAGTGATAAAGGGATATTCGCAGAAGAAAGATATTGATTTCCATGAAACTTTTAGTCCAGTTGCTAGGAGCAGCACGATAAGAGCCGTCTTGAGCGTAGCTACCAAGGAGAAACTGAAACTATCACAATTCGATGTGTCTACAGCCTTCCTTTATGGTACGTTAGACGAAGAGATTGACATGAAACCGCCTGAAGGTTATGCTGACGAGAGGTATGTCTTCAAATTAAAGAAGAGCTTGTATGGACTAAAGCAAGCCCCACTCTGCTGGAACAGATGCATCACAGACTACATCGTAAAGGCAGGATTCAAACAGAGTAATTCTGACCCCTGTTTGTTTGTAAGAAGACAAGGAACGGAGAAAATTATTCTGGCCCTGTATGTTGATGACGGTCTATTGGCATATACCAGCGAAAGAATGGCTAATTGTTTCTTGAATGAATTGAAAGCACATTTCAAGATAACAGAAAAACCCGCAAGTTACCTTTCTAGGAATGGAGATAAAGAGGTACTCTGATGGTTCCGTTTTGCTGCATCAGAAAGCGTACGTCACTCGCTTATTGGAGAGATTTGGCATGGACGAGTGCAAGCCAGTGACAACACCAATTTTAAAGGCAAATAATGCTCAGGCTGAGGAAGGAACTACCACGACATTTCCCTACCGTGAAGCTGTTGGTGCCTTGTCCTATTTGATGACAAGCACAAGGCCTGATATTGCCTATGCAGTAAGCGTTTCGTCGCGAAATTTAGAGAAACCAACAAAAGAGAACATCCTGAACGTAAAAAGAATAATGCGATACCTAAAAGGAACTATGGACGAAGGTATACGTTACAAGACAGATAATGTTCATAGTTTGGAATGCTATAGCGATGCAGATCATGGTGGTGATATGGAAACTGCGCGATCTACATCAGGCATTTTCTGTACATATGCTGGAGGTGCTGTTTCCTGGTATAGCAAACGGCAGAGCACCGTTGCAATATCCTCGACAGAGGCAGAAATAGTAGCAGCGAGTGAAGCTGCCAGAGAGATTATATGGTTACAGAAGATATTAAAAGATCTTACTGGTGCTAACTGCCCTGCTACTTTAGGTGTTGACAATGAAAGTGCAATAAAGCTGGCGAAAAATCCTACAGAATTTCATCAGAAGACAAAACACGTCAGGATAAGATCTTTCTTCGTCAGAGAATGCATACAAGATGGAAGCATGACAATCTGCCATGTGGCAGCAACCAGACAGATAGCTGACATGCTTACAAAACCGTTGTATGGGCCCAGACTTGAAATGCTAAAGAAGATGGCTGGCATTATCAACAGGGGTGGATGTTGAGGAATGCCTACTCCTTATTAATACTTTATGGTTGTGTTGCTTAGCAATACTTACTGTTGATAAAAAAACCGGCCAAGTGCGAGTCGGACTCGCGCACCGAGGGTTCCGTACAAACCTGTAGGTATTCACGGTTTATGCATAAGGCTTGTGTTTATGAAATTAAATCCTATTTTTTTAATTTTCATATTTGAGTTGATTGAATGAAAGGTAAATTGCGGTTTACGATTTATGACGTATAAAAAAAAAAACTACTTACTAGATCTTGTTCAAACCAATTTTCGTTGGAAGTTTATATAGCAATGTACATCATATATTTTTTTTAGTTTTATCATTCTCTTATTTTAGAAGTTACAGGGGGGGGGGGACACACATTTTACCACTTTGGGAGTGTCTCTCGCGCAAACTATACAGTTTAGAAAAAAATGATATTAGAAACCTCAATATCATTTTTAAAGACCTATCCATAGATACCCCACACGTATGGGTACGATGAAAAAAATTTTTTTGAGTTTCAGTTCTATGTATGGGGAACCCCAAAATTTATTGTTTTTTTTCTATTTTTGTGTGAAAATCTTAATGCGGTTTACAGAATAGATCTACTTACCAAGTTTCAACAACATAGCTCTTATAGTTTCGGAAAAAAATGGCTGTGACATACACGGACAGACAGACATGACGAATCTATAAGGGTTCCGTTTTTTGCCATTTGGCAACGGAACCCTAAAAATGAGACTTGTATTATTCGGTTAACATCATTATACTTTTATTTTATCGTTTCTCTTATTACCTGTTTTTCTATAATCTCCACATAACTTTAACAGTTTCCGGATGTTCTCGTCTTGCAACTCGCCATCAGCAAGACGAGAACAACCGGAAACAATATGTCGGATTGATTCACCGGGACGGTGGCATGCCCCACAGATGTCAACCGTACTGTCCTTAACAATGTATTTCCGACAATTTTTCGTCATGATAACTTCATCCTTAATTGCACAGACAAAACCTTCGTTGTCCCCGAAGAGGTCGATGGAGAGCCCGGAAAAAGAGACCGTGAAGCTATAAAATAAGAGAATGATAAAACTAAAAAAAAATTATGATGTACATAGCCATGTAAACTTCCACAGAAAATTGGTTTGAACGAGATCTAGTATGTAGTTTTTTTTTAATACGTCATAAATCGTAAACCGCAAAAATACCTTTAATTCAATCAACTCAAATATAAAAATGAAAAACTTAAAACATTGAATTTCATAAACATAAACCTTATGCATAAACCGAGAATACCTACGGGTTTGTACGGAACCCTCGGTGCGCGAGTCCGACTCGCACTTGGCCGGTTTTTTTTTTAAACTGCCTACCTGGTCATAAACCCTGAGCACGCCGCTACTATTCGGCTAGTCCGGAATACCGCCAGGTCTCTTATGAGGCGGTGAACCTCCTTGCCGGATTGCCGCAATGGGATCTGGAGGCCAAAGTCCTCGGGCATATGTGGGAGTGGCGCGAGGAGGCAATACGCCGGAGCGAAACTCCGCTGCCGCGACAAACTACGACAAACTACGGCTGACAGAGCTCCCGCGGGATCTCATGGCGACATGGCAGGTACGATTATCACAACCCAGTGCTGGGCACGCCACTGTTGCGGCGGTAAGTCCCCTCTTTGGAGAGTGGCTCGAGAGGCGCCACGGCGTCCTCACCTTCCGCCTCCTGCAGGTCCTCACCGGGCTTGGCTGTTTCGGGAGGTTCCTGTTCAGGATAAGGCGGGATATTTTTTCCATTGCCTGGATCGCCTGGAGGATACCGTGAAGCATACGGTGGAGGTATGCCCTACCTGGGCGGAGCACCGCCTTGACCTCGTGGAGACGGTCGGGGGCGGCGATCTCTCGCGTCCGGCCCTAGTGTAAGCCGTAGTACGGAGCGAGATGGGAAGCCATCACTTATTTCTGTGAAGCAGTCATGCTCGCGAAGGAGGACACGGAGCGCCTGACGGAGAGGCAGTCTCTGCGCCCTCACGCCCCTAGCCGCCGCAGGATGAGACTTCCGGCCATCGTAGGCGCGGGCTTGCGGAAGGCGAGAAATGGGTAGTTCGCCACCCGGTAACGACCTGGCCCGGGTCAATGGCGCGTTGGGTTTCACACGCGAATCAAAGAGACGTTAGTAGCATTGAATGGGTACGCTAGGACCGATGCCTGCCAGGGTCGCAAATTTGTTTGAAAGAGTTACCGTGGGACGGGGTGGTTAAAACTGATTAAAGTCAGTAAAAGTCTGACACGCCCTTCTGCTACACCCAGAGCGGGCGACGTCATTTGATGACTTCCCACTCACTCAGTTCTCTTCAGCCGAATCTCTTAAAGAAAAACTTAAGACTCGTCGAGGCATTTTTATAATTGGCAGAAAATCGGCCGACTTCGAAAAGGAATAAGTTCTCAATTCTGTTTATAGGGTTCTGTAGCCAGTTTGTATGTATTTGGTCGGGGACAATTATTTTCGTATTTTTAGGGTTCCGTACGAAAATTGTAAAATTAACCGTTATTGTGCGACGGTCTTTCTGTCCGTCTGTCCGTCACAGCTGGATATCTTAAGAACTAATAATGCTATCAACTTGAAATTTGGAATAGTTTTAGATGAAGTTTGCCCAACTATTTATCTATAAGTATATATATTGTTCCGTCCCGTTTGACTTGTTTAATCTGTGCGTCTAACGGAGCGGACCAACGGAGTGACATCTGTCACTTGTCAGTTTGACATTCGCTCTTTTGGTTTGGTTTTTGAAAACGTCGGTCGAATTTTGCTTGCGCGACCTTTGTTAATAAATTAATCCTTGTAAATCGATCCGTTTGTGGACAATTTGTCGTGATCCAATTGTTTGTTTGTATAACCAACCCCTTTTAACGATATAATACGGGTTCAGTTTGTTTGAAATGGAAATTACTTTGAGGTTATAGTACAGTGATTTGGAGACCACGTGTCTTGGTAGCAGGACGTATTGGAGCGGTGGATTGTATCCTGGAATACTCATAACGTCACTACACAATAAAATATACACTCGTTTACCTACATACATAAATCCAGGTAGGCTCCAGAAGCAGTTTTCTTCAACCATCAGGTGAGTCTTTTTAACCGACTTCAAAAAGGAGGAGGTTATCAATTCGGTTGTTTATAATTTTTTTTTATGTATGTTCGGCCATAACTCCGTCATTTATAAACGGATTTGCAAAATTCTTTTTTTGTTCGAAAGGGGTTTATGCCGAAATGGTCCCATATAAATTTCATATAGATCTGATGATGAGTTCCGGAGACAGACACCGGAACTCTTTAAAAAATGACAGCAAATCAACCGCGATTTCTGCTATAGCATAATATGCTTTGTTTGTTTGGAATTAGTGCGGGGCGGTGCGTGTACTATAACTAAAAATTTAAAAATATAAACTTTTTTACAAAAAAAAAAAACAACCGACTTCCTTAAAAACACTACAAAGTGAAAAATAACTTTAATTTCGGAAGTCGGTGGCAAAAATCTTAAATACAAATCCTAAGACACCGACTTTCGAAATTAAAGTAATTTTTCACTTTGTATATTTGAATATTGTATTGATCAGCTCCGCGCACGGCGGACAGTTCGCTTCGCCACTTTTGCTCCAGGGCCCCACCATCGTAACTTCCACTGCGCTATTAAAATTCTATGGCCAGGGCTCTGGCCTGGTGTCGAACATATATAAATCAAATATTTGAAACTATAAGAGCACGAAGCACTAGCGATAAATTGGTAAAGCAATGTTAAATAAGTCTACTAGAAAACAACAGAGAGAAGGATGGATTGATGGAAAATATTAAACCGGACAGTGCATGTTGAGAGCGGCAAGGCACAATAGAAGCAGCTGGCTCGCGTCGTGTGTGTCCGGCGAGTACTTAGGAGCTGCTAGGTCGCGTGGGGCCCGTCCCCGGGTGCGGCGCTAGGCGCTGGAGAGGCGCGTACCTGCGCTGGAGAGGCACGTACCTGCGCTGGAGAGGCACGTACCTGCGCTGGAGAGGCACGTACCTGCGCTGGAGAGGCACGTACCTGCGCTGGAGAAACACGTACCTGCGCCGCCAGCCGCGCGCGCCCGGCGCCGCGCAGCGCCGCGAAGCGTCGCCCCACCTCGCGCGGCTGCAACACGACACGCGTCAGTGTGTCAGTGTCCGCGCAGGAGCCGCGGGCCCGCGCGCGCCACCTACTCACGTCCAGCGCGTCGCCATCCACGCTGCCGTCGCTGAGGAAGCTGTAGAGCTCGGCCGGCCGCGCCTCCGGCTTGCGCGCCTCCGGCTTGCGCGCCTCGTGCGGCCCGGCGTCCAGCTCGGGCGGCTCGCCCGCGTCCACGGCCCCCTTGGGCGCGGCGAGGCGGCCAGTCAGCTCCTTCTGGATATTGTCGATCGTGTTCTGCATCCCCTGGATCCGCTCCTGCAGCCGCTCCTGGGAACCGACTCGAGCTTACAGAGCGTGCCTCCCCGCGCGGGCCGCCGGCCGTCGCGCACGCTCACCTTCTCGCCTCTCATGTCGAGGATGATCGTCATCTGCGCGCCCAGCTCGTCGTCCTTGGCCTGCAAGCAGAGGAGCCGTGAGCGGTGGCGTGGCGGGGCGCACGGCGGCGGACAGTGACGCGTGGCGCACCTGCACGGCGCGCTCGAGCCGCGCGCCCGTGTCGCGCAGCTGCAGCTCGAGCGCGCGCGCGGCCTGCAGCTCGGCGTCGTGCGCGCGGCGCGCGGCGCACAGCGCGGCGTCGGCCCGCGCGCGCGCGTCGCTCTCGCCCTTGAGGTCGGCCATGAGGCGCGCGATGGTGCCGGTGTTGGCGTCCAGCTCGCGGTCCTTGGCGGCGGCCGCGGCACACAGCTCGTCGCGCTGCGCGGCGTCGGCCTCCCTGCAAGAGGAGCGGGTGAGGCGACTGCGCGGCGGCGCGGGCGGGGCGGGGCGGGCGCGGTACGCACCGCTGCGCCTGGTGCGCGGCCTGCAGGTCGGCGAGGCGCGCGCGCAGCTGGTCGCCGGCGCGGCCGAGCTCGTCGAGCGCGGTGCGCAGCGCGCCGCACTCTTGCTCGCTCTTGTTCAGTTTTTCGTTCGCTTCCGATCTCTCAGTTTCCAGTTTACGCACACATTGGTTTATGGAATTTATTTGTGTCTCCATTTCTTGCTCGTGCTAAAAGGAAAAAATTGAATTTAGTAGGTAATTAATGTGCGATTGGTATTATTTTGTACCTCGTGTTCGAAAACCCCTTTTTATTTATTTTTATTAAGGAATTCTAATAACTACTGACTGTGGGTACTTACTTGATTTTTATCATCAATAACTTTCTTCAGGTTTTGAATCTTGTCAACATGCGTCGCCTCTTTCTGTTTTATGAGGTCAATTGTATTCTTAGCGTCCTAATAGTATATAAAACATGTTAATTATGATAGAGTATCATAGATTTGCGATAAGTACATGGATAACTGGACAGGAATTGAAATGGACTTGTTAGTTAAGAAAGAAAAGCTGTAATTGTTGAAATATTGACATTATTACAATGTAGGTATGCAGTACGATTATCAGGGACGCCATAGCTTAAGTGAGTGTAGCTGTAGAGTGAGTAGTGGTAGGTGTGTGGTGCGCACCGCCAACTGTTCCTGCGCGCGGCGCAGCTGGTCGGCGAGCGCGTCGGCCTCGCGCCGCAGCCATAGGTAGAGTTAAGTGAGTGTAGCTGTAGAGTGAGTAGTGGTAGGTGTGTGGTGCGCACCGCCAACTGTTCCTGCGCGCGGCGCAGCTGGTCGGCGAGCGCGTCGGCCTCGCGCCGCAGCCATAGGTAGAGTTAAGTGAGTGTAGCTGTAGAGTGAGTAGTGGTAGGTGTGTGGTGCGCACCGCCAACTGTTCCTGCGCGCGGCGCAGCTGGTCGGCGAGCGCGACGGCCTCGCGCCGCAGCCATAGGTAGAGTTAAGTGAGTGTAGCTGTAGAGTGAGTAGTGGTAGGTGTGTGGTGCGCACCGCCAACTGTTCCTGCGCGCGGCGCAGCTGGTCGGCGAGCGCGTCGGCCTCGCGCCGCAGCCATAGGTAGAGTTAAGTGAGTGTAGCTGTAGAGTGAGTAGTGGTAGGTGTGTGGTGCGCACCGCCAACTGTTCCTGCGCGCGGCGCAGCTGGTCGGCGAGCGCGACGGCCTCGCGCCGCAGCCATAGGTAGAGTTAAGTGAGTGTAGCTGTAGAGTGAGTAGTGGTAGGTGTGTGGTGCGCACCGCCAACTGTTCCTGCGCGCGGCGCAGCTGGTCGGCGAGCGCGTCGGCCTCGCGCCGCAGCCATAGGTAGAGTTAAGTGAGTGTAGCTGTAGAGTGAGTAGTGGTAGGTGTGTGGTGCGCACCGCCAACTGTTCCTGCGCGCGGCGCAGCTGGTCGGCGAGCGCGTCGGCCTCGCGCCGCAGCCATAGGTAGAGTTAAGTGAGTGTAGCTGTAGAGTGAGTAGTGGTAGGTGTGTGGTGCGCACCGCCAACTGTTCCTGCGCGCGGCGCAGCTGGTCGGCGAGCGCGTCGGCCTCGCGCCGCAGCCATAGGTAGAGTTAAGTGAGTGTAGCTGTAGAGTGAGTAGTGGTAGGTGTGTGGTGCGCACCGCCAACTGTTCCTGCGCGCGGCGCAGCTGGTCGGCGAGCGCGTCGGTCTCGCGCTGCAGCCGCGCACCCTCCGCGCCCGCCGCGCGCGCCCTGCACACGAAACACACATCACTCACACGCTACGGTACTGCATACGCGACCACACTATTTTAATTTACCTTAAAATGACCACCTCCCTGATTTTATTAGTGAATCAGATAGAGCATTTTATTCTAATAGCGAAAGTAAAATTCCCACGAATCTAACTAGTTTAGGAGATATACATGGGTAAAACTACAACGCATATTTTGAAAAAAAAATATAAATGATATCCTATAAACTTTTACAGTTGCTTTATTTTTTCAAATTACATTTTAAAAGGTGTTACTTTTATTCATGTTACGAGTCCCCAATGGTTGATCTTGACCTTGTAGGAACCAAGAAATTTGCGATTTTGTGATATTCGTTATTATATTTTTTTTTGCCTTTTTTCCACAGTAAGTATTAGAATCTGCAATTTTTTTCTTTTAATAATTGTAATTTTTATACTTTTTCTTTATAAATATACGAGGGCGGCACTGAAAATTTCGGGAATCGAGGAAGTGACAACATTACTATTTAAAAATGTATTCATTGCTTTTCGAAGTATTCTCCGCGAAATTTGAAACATTTTTCCATACGATGGAACCAATCATTGAAGCAACCGTTCCATTCGGAAATTGGGGTCTCGAAAATGGCCGTTTTGTAGGCGTCCACAGCTTCTTCAGGTGATGAAAATCTCTGACCACGCAATTTATTCCTTATTTTAGGGAAAGTATAGAAATCATTAGGGCTTAGGTCTGGGCTGTACGGTGGATGGTCTAATAATTCCATGTTTTCTTGCTCTAAAAACTCTTTTGTTCTGTGCGCGGTGTGAGAACTCGCAATGTCGTGATGGAGGATGATGCGGCGGTTGCGGTTCTCTTTACGGAGTTCAGAAACGACTCGTGGCAAACAAATGCTAGCATACCATTTTGCATTAACTGTTCTTTGTCCCTCAAGAGGAATAGTCGCAAAATGGCCGGTTTTGGAGACAAACGTGGCCACCATTTTTTTTGCAACACTCCGTGAACGAACAATTTTTGTTGGCTTTAACTCATTTTCGAACACCCAAACTCGTGACTGGTTTTTTGTTTCGGGTTCGTTCACGTATATCCAGGATTCGTCACCTGATACGATGTTGTACACAGCATTTGAGGACCCTGCGTGGAATCTTTCGAGAGTTCTGACGCACCAAGTAACGCGAGCCGCTTTATGCTCTTCACAGAGCGAATGCGGTATCCATCGGGAAAACAACTTTTTTACACCTAATCGTTCATGCAAGATTATTTGTATTTGACTCATGCCAATGTCTAAAGTTGCCTGAATTTCGCGGTATGTCACATGTCGATCTTCCTCAATCAGCTTACGCACAGCATCAACGTTTTCTTGGGTGACTGCAGTTTTTGGACGACCTTGACAGAGTGCATTCAGTCTATCTACGAACAAATACTTTTATCAAGTCAACTTTACAGATAATGTGAGAAGTCATTGGTAGACGTAGGTACCGTGAAATATCTAGGTTATTTCCATGTAAAATGATTGATAGTAGCCGATTGTAGGTATCATTTGGCTTTTGAGTAAAAAGGTGGGAATAGTAGCGTAGCGGGACATCGCGCTGCAGGCGTAGGTAGCTACAGCAAAATACAGAGTTGAAAAGTGTTAGATAGGACAACGAAATCTTGAAGATTTGTTTTTGGTAAATGTATTATGTTTTGTAAAAAGTCATAGAAAAAATGTTGTTGTTCATGGTGATAGTAATACAGTCCTGCAAGGTTGCCGGTGTTTTACAAATAACCCTGTATAGTCTAAAGCCTTCCTCGATAAATGGGCTATCCAACACTAAAGGTACTTAACTCTTCAGCTTTTACTTGTGTGCGCTACGCAATGAATTTTTTGAGAGACGAAAGCGCGCGCAATGCCTGGACGTGTTTTTAACCGAATTCAAAAGAAGGAGGAGGTTATCAATTAGACTTTTTTTATGTTTGTTACGTCATAACTTTTGACTGGGTTAACTGATTTTGATGATTCTTTTTTAGTTTGAAAGCTGGTGCTTCCCCTATGGTCCCATTTTAATTTGGTTCCATTAAAACAATGGGCTCCATATCAAAACCACATAAGTCTTAATTTAAGTATTTGTGCGACAAATGAACGAATAACGCGATTAGATTAGTGCAGCGTATCTATAATTCAAATAACGTTTGTTTTGCCCTTGTTTTACGGCAGCGTCGTCAGCGCCTGCGTCTCTTTACTTGTCATAACGATGCCATAGAGTGTCACATATCTTGCATCTTTTACACGCTAGGGTATAGACAAGTAACTTGATGATACGTCGGGTACTGGCACGCTGAATACACTATTGATGACATATTTTTTATTTTACTTTACACACTATACGTTATCCTATTTAAATTTATTTATTGCTGTATTTGTCCGTGACATCACAACACACTGGGCCCTATCAGAATACCAGCGCTGCGACACTTATTTTTAAATATCGCAGCATCATGCTGAGATAGGGGCCCTTTGGCCTCGCACAGGACTTTCTGTTTTGTTTTTTGTTGCCTTTGTTTATAACTGATTAATTGTTTGTTAAGTAAGTTGTTTTTTGTATGGTTTCTGTGCGTGTCCCAATAAATACTTTTTCTTTCTTTCTAACTAAAAAGTTAAAAATAAAAACTTTTTACAAAAAAAAAAAAACAACTGACTTCCTTAAAAAAACACTACAAAGTCAAAAATAACTTTAATTTCGGAAGTCGGTGGCAAAAAACCGTAAATACAGATCCTAAGACAGCGACTTCCGAAATTAAAGTTATTTTTGACTTTATAGTGTTTTTTTTAAGGCAGTCAGTTGTTTTTTTTTTATATGGATTTTTTCACTTTTTCTTCGAAAAATATAAAAAGAATATTACCTACGTGATGAGATTTATATGTGACGGGGTCGATAAAGGGGTCAAAAATTTCATTATTTTTGCGATTGGAAACGCCATTTTCGAGATATAAGCAAAAGAAAAGGAAAACAAAATGTACATTTTAGTTCATGACCACTAGTTTTATTAAACACCTTTTTAATCGCAATAAAAAATAGTCAGATTTAGTAAAAATAAATGATTATTATAGTCTAAAATTTTGATGAAAACCGGCAAACTCAAAATAGCAAAATTGTCATTTTCACTAAACTAATAACTCAGTGCAATCTTAGTGCTGTCAAACTAAAATATAGTTAAGTTGTATAACTTTAGTCTATTTCAGAATAGGAAATCGTCGTTTGACAGGAATAAGCCAAATTTTATTGATTTTTAGTTTAGTTTAGTGACAACAGAATCAGCACCAATATCTTTCCGGACAAATAAATTGAAATGATCCTTACAGCAGCATAACGTACTTTTAGTTAAGTGGACATGGGGAGTCGCACTATGGACCGAAAGTCGAGTTTCATAATCATTTAAAACTGTTTCTCTTTTTCATTTTTTTTTTAATTGTGAAAGGCTTCTAATACCTTCAACAGTCATGAATATGTATAAGGAATAACATTACACACGGAAACTAAATTATAAAAAAATAAAAATTGAAAATTTTGTATGGGGCCAAACAAATAAATCGAAATATCTTCAAAACCCAATTTTAACCGGTATATCCTTACAGACGGTTGTCCTACAATTTATTTGTAAATTTTTAGTGTACTTTATATAACGGTGACAACTGCGGTTTTTTTTTTAAATGCAAAAGTTTTTTTTTTAAATGGTTTTACTAAAATTTGAACTTACATCTGGACCAATGGGTTTATAAACTAGACATTTTGCATAGAAGGTGTCTGTATTTTAGTGCAACACTACCACATTAGCAAAATTAAGAAATATATTCAGTGACATCCAGAAAAAAATGTTAAGTGAAAATGTAATTAAGCATTCTAAGAACTCTTTTTTAAATTAAGCAAATTATATAACTATGTACCTTAATTTTGTTTATATGAGTTTCTGTAAGTAGTCATGACAAGCAGTTAAGTTTAATATTATAACATAAAGAAATATTGATTTATTAAAACAAATGATTACTGTTATGTTTTATTATATAACAAGTTAGGTAAGTAATTAAAATAAATACAGCCATACATTTATATAATAAGATATATGTATATATTATGTATATGTTACCGGCCAAACCCGATTTCAGGACAAACTAGTTTTGCCTAGGCTAAACTAGTTCTTCCTATACGCGATAGGATTAACTACTATAGCCTAGTCCAAACTAATTTGTCCTAAGCCCTATAGGATAAACTAGTTTAGGCTAGTCCAAACTATTTTTTCTAAGTCCGATAGGATAGATCAGTTTAGGCTAGGCCAAACTAGTTGATCCTGATATAAATACGCACACTCTAGGATAAACTGGTATCATCATCATCATCATATCAGCCGTAAGACGTCCACTGCTGGACACAGGCCTCCCCCAATTTGGGGGGGTTTGCCATAATAGCCACGCTTGGCAGGCGGGTTGGCGATCGCAGTATGGTGGTAAAATGCATAGAGAACGCTGCTGCCCATTCTCTAGTAAGTCCTTTAGTCGCCTTTTACGACACCCACGGGAAGAAATGGGGTTGTGCTATTCTTTACGTCCGGCACCACACGGTAAACTGGTATGGCCCAGTCTAAACATTATAGTAGGTAAATCTAGAAAGTCAAAATAAATCGATAAACTGAATAAAATACTCCGTAATTGGAAAAATAATCATTTTTAACCGACGAAAAAAAACGGAGGAGGTTCTCAATTCGACGCGTATATTTTTTTTTTTAAATTAAAACCGTAATAACATAACAACATACATAATAACATACATAACATTTTTTTTTTCATAGAAGCAATAATCATATCTCAATTATTAAAATTGTTATGGATTTTTACATGGTTTGCTTTGGCACTTAGAATTGCAGAGTGTCATTGCCTTCTTGCACTGGCATCTGTTTGTGGAACTGTTTTTTTTTGCAGCTAAAAACTGTTCCACTGATTTATTTTGACTTTCTAGATTTACTATAATGATTAGACTGGACCATACCAGTTCATCCTGTGAGTGTGCGTATTTCTATCAGGATCAACTAGTTTGGCTTAGCTTAAACTGGTCTATCCTATCGGGCTTAGGAAAGGTTAGTTTGGACTAGACTAAACTAGTTTATCCTATCGAGCTTAGGACAAATTAGTTTGGACTAGGCTATAGTAGTTAATCCTATCGCGTATAGGAAGAACTATTTTAGCCTAGGCAAAACTAGTTTGTCCTGAAATCGGGTTTGGCCGGTAACATATACATATAGATTTAAGTTAATTTTCAAAATCGTTTTCAGAATCAGAATCTGACTCAGAGTTAGGATCTAAATGAGAAACATCAATAAATTCGAAATCGCTCTCCTGAAGTTTCAACAAATCCAGGGTCTCGCTGAAAAAAAGCTCTTGCTTTATTTTCGAACTCATCTTGGGTCTTGTTGCAGAAAAAACTGGATCTGATGAAAGAAGTAACATATTGAGGATATCCTCATTTGAATTTTGTCTGCTTTTCTTTCGCGAGTTTTGTACCCCAAATCTACGAAAGTCTTTGTTGCGCGACTTAGAAGCTTCCTCTGATAGGCTCCCGATTGGCATAATTGCGTTACTGGCAATGATATCTGCCCCGTGTATTAGCAATTTATGCACTGTGCCAATTGTATAGTTCCACATACCTATCAGCAGTCTGGTACGCATATTCTTTAAATTTCACAGCGTCAATATCTTGCCCTGAGGTAACTGCCTGTAAAATCACTGCAAGTCTACGAATCCACTGTTCGTCTAACCCAGTGATTGTTGCAGTTTTTTCAGGGAAATCGAAAAATCTTCCGGCTGTCATTCGTTGTTCCGGATCCTTGTTTGACAATGTCTATCAAAACAAACCTTTTGATAGACATTGTCAAACAAGGATGACAAAGTTGTATTTCCAGCAAGAAAAAAAGTTATACAAGACCGTTACAAAGCTGAGCTAAACCTTTTGATATCCAATCGGGGGCCTAACAGAGGAAACCTCTAAGTCACGTAACAAAGACTTTGGTAGATTTAGGGTACACAATTCGCAAAAGAAAAGCAGACAAAATTCAAATGAGGATATCCTCAATATGTTACTTCTTTCATCAGATCCAGTTTTTTCTGCAACAAGACCCAAGATGAGTTCGAAAATAAAGCAAGAGCTTTTCAGCGAGACCCTGGATTTGTTGAAACTTCAAGAGAGCGATTTCGAATTTATTGATGTTTCTCATTTAGATCTTGACTCTGAGTCACATTCTGATTCTCATAACGATTTTGAAAATTAGCTTAAATCTATATCTTATACCTTTAAACGAGCAATTATATATATATAATCTGAATCTTGGAAACGGCTCCAACGATTTTCATGAAATTTAGTATACAGGGGGTTTCGGGGGCGACAAATCTATCTAGCTAGGATTTATTTTTATAAAATGTTGTTTTATTCGTGTTTTCAATGACCAACTGTATCGATAATCAACTTGAACATAAACTTATTATTTTAAACACCATTTACCAAAAAATACCGAGCACAGCTCGGTCATCCAGGTATTGTATACATAATATAGTATACATATATCTTATTATATAAATTCATTCATTCATTCATTTATTTGTTTCAGACATAGTCCATAATTATAAGTTATAAATTCATTAAAATTACAAAAATAAAAACCAATAGAACACATAACATTAAAATAATCACCAATAAATAAAATTACATATACACATATAAATTACATTTAAATTAATTGGAATTAAAAATATAAATTAAAATAAAATAATACACATTTAAAAAACAATCAATTATAAAATTAGACACAATAAATTTACAAAAGCATGTCAAATAATACGAGGAGAAGCGCTAACATGAAGCTGCACCCACCTCTGTATCAGGGACAGGTCCCACCGCTCGGACAACACCCTCAGGAGACTGTTTGAGCTGCTTCGCAAGCGATTTAGAAGTGAAGCGCTCCTCTTCCTTATGATGGCGAAAAAATCATCGGTCTGAGCCTCCGCAAACATGGTCGAAGCACTACAGAACCGCGGAAGCCCCAACAGTATCCTGAAGGCGTTGTTGTACTGCACGCGCAGTGCGCTGTACGCCCGCTGCGTAAAGTTGGTCCACAGGCTGCACGTGTAAAGTGACTGACAATATGCCTTAAATAAAGTCACCTTCACAGGTGTTGTACATCGCGCAAACCTGCGAGCCAACATATTACACCGGACAGACAGCGCCCTGCGCTCCCTCTCGATGTCCAGGTTGTCACACAAGTCGTCAGAGACCCAGTGGCCCAAGTACTTGAAATGCTGCACCCTTTTTAAAGAAATGCCGCAAAGAGTGACAGGAGGTACGGATGAGTAACATTTGGTACCGGCTTTGAAGATTATAAATTCACTCTTTTTAGCATTGTACCTGAGCCCATGGGCCTCCGCGTATGACTCACAAATGCGTAAAAGTTTGCGTAATGCACCGATCGATGGGCTCAGCAAAACCATATCATCCGCGTAACTAATGTTGTTCATACACACTCCGTCTTTGGAACATCCGATATTAGTGTTGCTGAGCTCACCGATCAGCCGGTTCATGTACAGGTTAAAGAGGCGAGGCGTGGATAAACCCCCTTGTCTCACTCCGCAATCCAACCCATACACGTCCGACCGCGCACCCGCCCATCTAACGGTATTCTTCTGCTTACTGTACCAGTACCGGAGCAAAGTCACAATCTCATGTGGCACATCTGTGTCACATTGTAGCTTCTGCCACAGCTTGTCATAACACACCAGATCAAAAGCAAAAAAAAAAAAAAAAAATGTATGGCTGTATTTATTTTAATTACTTACCTAACTTGTTATATAATAAAATATAACAGTAATCATTTGTTTTAATAAATCAATATTTCTTTATGTTATAATATTAACCTTAACTGCTTATCATGACTATTTACAGAAACTCATAAAAACAAAATTAAGGTACATAGTTATAATATAATTTGCGTAATTTAAAAAAGAGTTCTTAGAATGCTTAATTACATTTTCACTTAACATTTTTTTTCTGGATGTCAAATTCAAATTCAAAATATTTATTTGCAAGAAATACACTGAATATATTTCTTAATTTTGCTAATGTGGTAGTGTTGCACTAAAATACAGACACCTTCTATGCAAAATGTCTAGTTTATAAACCCATTGGTCCAGATGTAAGTTCAAATTTTAGTAAAACCATTTTTAAAAAAAAACCGCAGTTGTCACCGTTATATAAAGTACACTAAAAAATTACAAATAAATTGTAGGACAACCGTCTGTAAGGATATACCGGTTAAAATCGCGGTTTTGAAGATATTTCGATTTATTTGTTTGGCCCCATACAAAATTTTCAATTTTTATTTTTTATAATTTAGTTTCCGTGTGTAATGTTATTCTTTATACATATTCATGACTGTTGAAGGCATTAGAAGCCTTTCACAATTTAAAAAAAAAACAGAAAAAGTTTTAAATGACTATGAAACTCGATTTTCGGTCCACAGTGCATCGCTCCTCATTAAAGTACACCACTTCTTTCTAGTTTTTGGGTCTTTTGGGACACAAAATAACAATTTGTCTGGTGTAGCAACACTTGTATTTTCGCATCGTGGCACGATACAATATTTTAAGAAGACATTATTCGTTTAAATGTACTGCGAGTCACGTAACTAAAGGCAGAAAGAACGTGCGCGGCGGTACACACTGGTCCCAAATGATAAAAAAGGGGACATTAAGAAATTTTTGACAAAAGGTCAACCGATTCAGCTTATTTTTTTTTTTTTTGTAGACAGCTGATGCAATTACAAATCACTTTTGTACATTGAGTTTTTGCCAAAAAAGCCGTATTTTCAGAGAAAAAAAATATTCAAATATTTTTTGTATGAAAGAAATCCTAATTTTGTCTTTATCTTCCAAGATTCAAACGTATTCAAAATAAAACTTAGCGCAGCTTGTAGAGGGGCTAATTTCTCACTACTTTGCCATAGACACTCAACTGCGATTTTGTGCTCCTTTTGAGTTACATGCACTTTAAATATTTTTTGTATGAAAAAATCCTAATTTTGTCTTTATCTTCCAAGATTCAAACGTATTCAAAATAAAACTTAGCGCAGCTTGTAGAGGGGTTAATTGTTCATCACTTTGCCATAGACACTCAATTGCGATTTTGTGCTCCTTTTCAGTTACAGGCACTTTAAATTTTTCGTTGTCGGATGAGCTTTACTAGTTTTTTGTAGACAGCTGATACAATTACAAGTAACTTTTAAAGATGTATTTTTTGTTAAATAAGCCGTATTTTCAGAGTTAAAAAATTAATTCAGGCGGATTAGAAATAATCTTGTTAAAGATAGACTAAGATGTAATAACATTTTCTTCATTAATAAGTAACTCTTATAAATGTCTTTCTATTAAAAAAAGTCTTATTTTAAATATATCAAATAAACAACTTGGATATCTCAAAACGTGTACAGACATGTTCAGGTACAGGTAATTTATTGTGTGACTCATATTCAGATTATAAGCATTTTTTGGTAATGAGTCATTGCTTAATTAGCCGATTACTTACAATTTGGGCTATATTTGGTCATCTAACGCTAGTGAATGCGTCGGAAACGCTGAATGATAAAAAGGTATAAATTGCAATTAAAACTTTTCCTTCGTACTTTAACGGGCTTAGGACCGTCAAAATACAAACCTATATAATTCAAATAAATAATAAATTACAAACTCATATATAGGTTTTGTATTAAGGCGTACTTAAAAAATTTGAACTACCTGTAACCCTAACGCTTAATTTATCTTTACATGCATGTTTTGTTTATTTATTTATTTTATACTTTATCACTTAATATGTATTTGATTTAGGGCAGGGATCTTGGCGTGCTTATCTGTTTTGGTCACTTTCTTCAATAATAAACGGCACTTGCACTATTAACAGTCTTTTAATTAGGTATAGTTCCACAACAAAACACACGCTTTTACAATTATTTTCACAGGTTAATTCACAGAGCAATGTTCGTGCGATCAAGATTCAATGTCAAGTCATTGTCACAATAAAATATCAGGGTATAATAAAAATAAACAATATTGTTCTACCCTACTTTGTCCTAATAAGTCATATGAAATGTAAAATACAATTTTTTATTTGACTACCCCAACAGTGGGTAGTCTTTGTTTACAAATGTAATACTTTGCTAGGGCTGTCGTCAACATAATATGAATAAATAAAACAAACACAAAAAATAAAACAAAGCGCATTTTTTTTCAGTACCTGTAAACTTAATAACTGAAGTAAACTATTATTTTACAAATTTAAATAAACTAGAACATAAATTAATTTTAAGCGCATTTTTTCTCAGTACCTATAAACTTAATAACTTAAATAAACTAGATTACAAACTTACAAACTTAAATAAACTAACATGAACGTGCGTATGTTACAATGTGAATTATGCTAGCGGATCTTGTGGGGGATTATTCTCAATGTCGACGTATACTTCTTCCTCATCAGCAACTTCTAAATCGAGTTCATTGGGTGAAACGTCATCCTTTAGAAGATTTTCGGCTTCTTCAAACCTCTGCTGCTTTTGAATTTTGGTGAACTTCGGTCTTATGTTCGTAATGTACGGATCGGAGCTGATAAGTAACTGGTGTAAAATATCTTCATTTGTTTGCATTCTGCCTATCTTTTTCTAGTATGCTTTTCTCTGATTGAACGAAAATCTTTGTTTCTTGCTTCTGAGGCTTCTTCGGACATCATACCAATTGGAATAAAAGAAAAATGCTGGCAAATATCTGCACCATGCACTAAAAGTTTATGTACACTCGAAGGCATGTAATACCACGAGTACTCGCTGACATAAAGTTCTGCTGTTTCTCTGCAATAAATTCTAAATTTTTCAATATCTACATTTCTCCCAGAAGATATTGCCTGCAAAATTACAGCAAATCTCTTAATCAAATTAGCATTAACTCCTGTTATCTCAGCTGACCTTTCGTAATCATTGAAAAACCGTCGAACTGTATTGCCATCGTTTGTTGTCCCAAAGCCTTGTTTGACGATATCAATCATTAAGCCAGTTACAACAAAAAACTCATGCTGCGTTAACTCTTTTCTTGATTTTCGGAGCAGTTTGTCCTCACCCCGAGCCGCCCATTTTTTGAAATCTAAGTTGTAAGATATGTGCAAAATACATTCCATGCATCGCAACCACATGTGAAGTGAAGATAAACCATATTTGTACATATCATGGTTTTCTGGTTTGTTAAAAACGAGGTTCAAGTTGTTCATATCTTTCGGATTTGTTAAGCAAATGTTGCAATTGGCTGCACACTGTGTCTGTGAAAGTGCCGTGCATACTTTGCCGTCGATCATCGTCATATGCAATTCATGAAATACTTCAAATAACTTTGTTGGTAGAAGGTTCTGAATTTCTTCTTGTAATGTTGCTTCTACTTGCTGAATATATTCTTTTGTTTCTTGTTTGACTTCGAACATAATTGGTCTGCAATAGTTTGTTGAAGAAGGGCGCGGATTTTCCCATACTATCACATCGTTGTCACTCATAAGGCGAAGTGGCACAAAACTAACCATAAATACAGAAGATTCTGAAAATATGTCACCAGTTGGTTTTTGTTTGTAACAACTTTGTGAAGAAGCTCCGTCACAGCCCCATTTACTAACTAGCTTCAAAACACCACCATTAATATTTGAACCAGTCACTTTCAAAATCTTCTCGGCAGTTAAATCTAGAACTGCCTGTAACTTAATTTTAGCTCCTGACTCCGATATCACAATATCTTCTTTTGCTGGATAGCATTCTTTCTTCTTCAACAGTAACTTCTGGTAAGATGGAAAAGCCGCTGTGCCATTTGTACTTAAAATGGACCTCAAAGTTAGATATTGCCATTTTGATAAACTCAATGCTGTGGCAAGAGCTAAGGTGTCTTCCTCGGAAATCGATTTATCAGAAGCTTTATATAAAAAGTCACTTACTTCTTGCACCTTTTCTGGCTTATTTGAGAGGCACTTAATAATTTTAGAACAAACAGTGCGCCCGTTTTCATTAAGTTTAGCAATAAGAGCATAGAACAGCTCTTCTTCGGAATGCTCCAAAAGAGACAAAGAACGTCTTTTCTTCTGCTTATTTGTTAAATCTTCAAATGGTCGTTTATTTCTAGTTCTGGGAGTATTTGTGGTAGCTTCTGATGTAGATGCACCCGCTTCCTCTTCGTACGATAAATTATGCTCTTCTACGTCTACTGAAATGTCCTCTATGGTATATTCTGGATCAAACAACATAGGAAAATTCACAGAAGTTAAAGTTGGCCACAAAATTTTAGACTCCAACCACTCCTTGTTTTTAACACCAAATCTTTCGTTTCTACCTGAATTGTCCCATCTTCTAGCTAGGTTTGACGTATAATTTTGGCAAAACTTTTTGATAATACTGAGCTCTTCGTTTGGAATTTCACTTGAAATACGATTTATAATGGTTTGACACAGTAAATCACTATTTTTAAGGCACCCACTATTACTCAAAAAAGAAAAAATGTCTAAATTAGTCACAAATGTAGTCATTTTGATACAAAAATGTTACAGGCAAATAAATAAAAGTTACAATGTGGTGATAGTTGATAAAAAATTGTGTTGTTTTTACGAGCACAAGACGCGTAATGAACAAAAACGGGTTCCGCTTGCCTTTATACTATTGATATATGACTCATTACCCAACTATCCCGTTACTTAATGGGGTAGTTAGATAATGGCTCATTACCTAACTACCTCATTACTTAATGGGGTAGTTAGATAATGAGCCAAATATTCTTGCAATTTGGATGAGTCACGAGAAAATAAAACATACTAAGATGTGCTCCTACATAAATACCGCAAAACTACAAAGGGAATTTTTAATTGCAATTTATATACCTATTCATCATTCAGCGTTTTCAACGCGTTCGACTAGATGACCAAATAGAGCCGAAATCGTCACTTATAGGGTAATTAAGCAATGACTCTATACAAAAAAAAATTTACATACGAGTCACACAATAACTTACCTGTACATAAACATGTCTGAACACGTTTTGAGATTTCCTTGTTTGTTTATTTGATACTGATAATTTCATATATTTGTAAGAGTTACTCTACAAGCTGCGCTAAGTTTTATTTTGAATACGTTTGAATCTTGGAAGATAAAGACAAAATTAGAATTTTTTTATACAAAAAATATTTAAAGTGCCTGTAACTCAAAAGGAGCACAAAATCGCAGAAGAGTGTCTATGACAAAGTAGTGAGCAATTAGCATCTCTACAAGCTGCTTTAAGTTTTATTTTGAATACGTTTGAATCTTGGAAGATAAAGAGAAAATTAGGATTTTTTCATACAAAAAATATTTAAAGTGCCTGTAACTCAAAAGGAGCACAAAATCGCAGAAGAGTGTCTATGACAAAGTGGTGAGCAATTAGCACCTCTACAAGCTGCGCTAAGTTTCATTTTGAATACGTTTGAATCTTGGAAGATAAAGACAAAATTAGGATTTCTTTCATACAAAAAATATTTGAATATTTTTTTTCTCTCAAAATACGGCTTATTTGGCAAAAACTCAATCTATAAAAGTGATTTGTAATTGCATCAGCTGTCTACAAAAAAAAATCAGCCGAATCCGTTGACCTTCTGTCAAAAATTTCTTAATGTCCACTTTTTTATCATTCGGGACCAGTGTGCGGTACCGCGGACGCGAACGTTCAATTTTAATAATTCTTTCACGGAATAATTGGTTTAGGTATGAGTGTATGACTGTAATTCTACATATTTAACTAAAATCGTCGCTGATCCTCATTAACCCATTCACTGCCACTTAAATTTTAAAAACATCACCTGGGTGCCACTTAATATTTTTCCTTTGGCAAGACCTTCACAACACCAACCGGTTTTTCCTTACCAAAACAAGAATGACAGTTCGAAACAAAAACCAACAGTTTTTCCACATTTAACAATTGTTTCTAGCCGTGTATATTGGCAAATATTTAAATAAATTCTATCATTTTAGAGTAATTCCAAAAAAACGTCCTAAAGTACACTCAACGGGGGTGCTTGGACAGGAAACCTCCTCGTGTGCCCGGGGGTTGGAGTTCCCTTATGGATACGTCCGGGGGGAAGGCCAATCTCCGGGACGGTGCACCCTGGGGTGCGGGCAAATACTCCCCATTGGGTACTTTGTGCCTAAGGGGAGTTTTTGTCCGTATGCGAATGTCCTGTCGGAGGATCGCTTCACCGTGTGTCCCTCTAACTAACCGCACTAACCTGCCGCCGGGCAGGCAAGAAGGAAAGTACTCCTTCTGCCACCGTTAGTCTCGTAGCCCCGAAGATCGTCACGGTCATGTCTCTGACTTTTGACGGGGGTCGAGGGTCTTGGCTTAATCGCCCGGGCCACGAGGTAGAAAACCTCTATAAAAAATCACCCCAAACCTCCAAGCGGCGGCGCACCGTGAGGGAGGTTGACAGCTTGACTAATGGGTAGCTGAATTAGTCACTAGTGCGAACCACTGAATTTCATGTATAAAAAGTTTTTACTCGTGGGAACAAATATGGAAAAATTCTTAAAAAACCCAAAACCAAAACCAGTGGAAGGGAGCGATGCGGGGTCGGAGTCCGACGCCGCGTCGAGTGCGAAGGGCTCGCGTGCGAGCTCGGAGCGAGGAGTGGCGGGCGCTGCTGGTGGGAACCGTAAGGTCTCCCAGAAGCGCCCTAAATCGGGGGCAGGGCAGGAGTCCTCCTCCGACGGCGGGCTGAACTCGGCCCGCCGAAAAATATCACGGCGTGGTGGGCTCCAGGAGAGGGGCACCGGCCGAGGACTCCCCACCAAGGAGGCCAGCGAGCCGAGCCGAGCAGGCTCAGCCGAGCTGACCCAAGGACCCCGAGAGGCTCGCCACGGAGGGGCATCCCTCTGAAGGGACCAGTAGTAGGGCCCCCTCAGAGTCCTCCGGTGGTGAGTCGGACGCTGCCGGCCACTCGGAAGAAATGGGCAGGTTCGCGGAGGTCGTGGCCACGGCCATCAAGGCTGCGACCTTAAAAAGGCTCCAGAGGTCCAAGGACAAAGCCATATCTGCTGCCACGAAAGCCATCGTGGTGGCAGCGAAGGCCTTGCGTTCTGGGCCTCCGGTGGTGGATGGGGTGGCAGAACTGCGGGCGGAGGTCGCCCGCGTGACTGCCGCCAAGGAGCTCCTCCGAAAGGAGAATGCGGAGCTCCGAGCGGACCTGGCCGGTCTCCGAGGAGCCAGCCCCCAGGAGGCATCGCAGGGGGGAGCGCGGCATGGGCAGGGCGAGCTCCTGCCTGCCGAGAACCAAGTGCTGACCCTGGTGCGGAGGGAGCTCGCTGTCTTCCAGAGCAGGTTTTCTGCTCTGGAGGCCGTTGTCCTGCGCCCCCCACTGGCGGCAAGCCGGCCGATTTCGGGCCAGCTTGGGGCGGCCTCGGCTCAGCCGAAGGCGGCCTCGGGCCAGATGAAGGCAGCTTCGGGCCAGCCGAGGGCTGTCTCGGGCCAGCCGAAGGTGGCCTCGTTTGCGGGTGCTGCGTCTGCCCAAGCCAAAGGGCCGAGGCCTGCGGCTGCCACAGCCAAAGGGCCGGGGCAGACCAAAGGCTTGCCAAAGAAGGCACCCGCAAGGGCCCCAGCACCGGAGGTGAGAGGGCCGCCAATGCCACCCCCGCCTACTAAATCTCCCCCTGCCAACGCCGAATGGCAAGTGGTTGGGGAGAAGAAGAAGGCAAGCAAGGCTGCAAGGGCGGCCAGAAACAAAAAGAGGCAGCAGCGGCGCAAAAAGAGCAGCGTCGCGGCTAGGCTCCGCGCCCCGAAGTCCGCAGCTGTAGTGATTACACTACAGCCGGAAGCGGTGAAAAAGGGCGTGTCCTACCGCGACGTGCTCTCCAAAGCGAAGGCAGCGGTGGACCTGCAGGAGCTCGGCATCTCCGACGGGCTCCGGGTGAAAGTTACTTTGACTGGGGCCCGGATGCTGGAGGTCCCTGGTGCGGATAGTGGCCCGACCGCTGACGCTCTGGCCGAAAGGCTCAGGGCGTCGTTAGACGCGGAGGAGGCCCGATTGTCCAGGCCCATCAAGTGCGCTGACATGCGCATTCTGGGCCTGGACGATTGCGTCACGGAGGCGGAGGTGGTGGCCGCCATCGCTGGGGCGGGGGGTTGTCCTGCTGAACAAGTGAGGGCAGGCACCATCCGCCCTGACAATGCGGGGTTGCGAACCGTCACGGTGAGCTGCCCCGTGTCGGCGGCCCAAAAAATCACCGCGGAGGGCCGAAGGCTTCTGGTGGGCTGGGTCTCAGCGCAGGTGAAACTGTTGGAGCCCAGACCTCTGAGGTGCTTCCGATGCCAGATGGGCAACCACGTGTTCGTGGGTTGCACCTCAGAGGTGGACCGCAGCGGTCACTGCTTCCGCTGCGGTCAGCCCGGTCACAAGGCCGGCTCGTGCAATGCCACGCCGCACTGCTATGCATGTGCGGCGGCTGGCAAGCCGGCCGAACACCGGGCTGGGAGTAAGGCCTGCGCTGTAGCCGCCAAGGCCAGAGGCAAGGGTAAGCCCTCCGCCACCGCTGTCACCGCTGTCGCCGCTGCCGCCTCGACCACTGCTGTCGTGGCTGGCACCACCACAGCAGGGCCCTCACAGGGGGCTCAGGAGGGGGCTGAAATGGAGTGCCAATATTAGGTTCTCCATTGCGCCTCCTCCAAGCGAATATCAACCACTGCGCCTCCGCTCAGGATCTGTTACTCCAGAGCATGGCGCAGTGGTCGATTAACATCGCTGTGGTCACTGAGCCGTACTTTGTCCCGCCCAGGGATGACTGGGTGGAGGACCTGAGCGGCTCAGTGACCCTCATTTCGTCGGCCGCCGCCGGCACCCCGACCCTCGAGGCCATCAAGAGGGGACGGGGTTGCGTAGCAGCACGGTTCGGGGAGATTGTAGTAGTGGGAGTATACTTCTCCCCGAGCCGAACTCTCGCCGAGTTCCACAACTCCCTTGCGGAGTTGAGAGTCGTCGTCGTCGGGTTCCGTCCCCTCCCCGTGCTCGTACTTGGGGACTTCAACGCCAAGAATTTGGCTTGGGGTTCCCGATGTACGGACACACGGGGCAGGATGGTGGAGGACTGGGCTCTGGAGACAGGCCTGGTCGTCCTAAATCGGGGTTCTGTACCTACGTGTGTACGGATGCGGGGCGACTCAGTGGTGGACATTTCGTTAGCCAGCCCCGCTCTGACACCGCAGGTTATTGATTGGCGCGTCATGGAGGGGGTGGAGACGTATTCCGACCACCGGTACATCCGGTTTGACGTCTCCGCCCAGACCTCGAGCGCGCCGATCCGGCAGACCCCGAGTGGTCCGCGGTGGGCGCTGAAGAAGCTGGACCGGGAGCTTCTCCTGGAAGCCTCGATCGTGCAGGCCTGGGTGTCACCACCGGACAGGCCTGCTGACACCAACGACGAGGCCGAGTGGTTCCGGGAGGCCATGTCCGAGATCTGTGACGTGGCTATGCCCCGAGTCCAGACAGGACGGGCTTGGCGCCAGGTGTACTGGTGGTCGCCGCAGCTGACAGCGTTGCGCGAAGCGTGCGTTGCGGCACGACGCCGGTACACCAGGCACCGCAGGCTCCGTATCCGTCCTCCGGATACGGAAGCCATTCAGGCGGAGCTATACGAGGGGTACAGAGCGGCGAAGACCGCCCTCCAAGAGGAGATCCTGCGGGCCAGAGGACTGGCCCGCAAGGAGTCGCTGGAGACTCTGAACAGGGACCCATGGGGACGGCCCTACAAGGCCGTCCGGGAGAAACTCCGCCCATGGGCTCCTCCGCTGACTCAGAGTCTCCGGCCCCAACTCGTGGAGGGCGTGGTGAGCGCTCTGTTCCCTTCGCGAGGGGAACATAGTCCCCCACCCATGGCTCCGCCTACTGCGGTGCCCGATGCGGACCACACCACTGACGACGACGACGGTGCCCACGAAGTGACCGAGGTAGAGATGAGGGTGGCGGTACGAAGGCTTAAGGCCAAGAATATCGCCCCAGGACCCGACGGCTTGCCTGGCAAAGCATGGGTCCTGGCCTCAGAGGCTCTCGGGCCTCGACTCAGGGGGCTCCTTAGCGCATGCTTGGAGAGGGGCCAGTTCCCACTTCGTTGGAAGACGGGGAAACTGGTCCTCATTAAGAAGCCTGGGCACCCAGCGGACTCTCCGTCCGCTTACCGGCCCATCGTGCTGCTCGACGAGGTGGGCAAGGTCTTTGAAAGAGTGATTGCAGACCGCCTCGTCGGGTGGCTGGTGCGGGAGGGGCCGGACTTGTCGGACGGCCAGTACGGCTTCCGCAAGGGGCGCTCAACGGTGGACGCCATCATGCGCGTGCGAGCCCTCACGACGGGGGATGCAGTGGCCCGGGGTGGGGTCGTCTTGGCGGTGTCTCTAGACATCGCCAATGCCTTCAACACCCTACCCTGGAGTTGCATTAGGGAGGCACTCCGGTATCACCGGATGCCGACCTACCTCTGTCGCGTGGTCGAGGCCTATCTCACGGATAGGGCCGTAATCTACCCCGGTCACCAGGGAGAGTGGAACCGGCGTGAGATGCCGTGCGGTGTCCCACAGGGATCGGTCCTGGGGCCGCATCTGTGTGACATCGGTTACGACTGGGTGCTGCGCGCCGACCTCCCTAGCGGCGTCAGCGTGGTTTGCTACGCTGACGACACGCTGGTCCTTGCGCAGGGGAGGTCGTACGAGGCGGCGGCCGACATAATGACACGCGGGGTTGCGATAATCGTCGATAGGATCCGGCAACTACCGGTTCCCAACTCACGGTAGGAGGGGTTCACATCGGCGTCGAGTCGACGATGAAGTACTTGGGACTTGTCCTCGACAGTAGGTGGAACTTCGTCGAACATTTCCGACGTTTGGCTCCCAGACTGGAGCGGGCTGGGGCTGCCTTAAAGCGGCTCCTGCCCAATCTGGGGGGTCCAAACGCCTCCTGCCGGAGGCTCTACACGGGGGTCGTGCGGTCCATGGCCCTCTACGGGGCACCGGTGTGGGCGCCCTCATTGAGGCTGCGCCCAGCGCGCCGGTTGAGTGCGGCCCAGAGGGTCATGGCTATCCGGTTAATCCGAGGATACCGCACGATCTCGTGCGAGGCGGCGAGCCTCCTTGCCGGAGTGCCGCCATGGGATCTGGAGGCAAAGGTCCTCGCGCACATGTGGGAGTGGCGCGAGGAGGCTAAACGCCGGGGCGAAACTCCGCTGCCGCGACAAATCGCGGCTCGGCGGACAAAGCTCCGGTGTGATCTCATGGCGACATGGCGGGTATGATTGTCGCAACCCAGCGCAGGGCACGCCACAATTGCGGCGGTAAGTCCCCTCTTTGAGGAGTGGATAGAGAGGCGCCACAGCGTCCTCACCTTCCGCCTGACGCAGGTTCTCACCGGGCATGAGTGCTTCGGTGGGTTCCTGTTCAGGATAAAGCGGGAGGATACGCCCGGGTGTTTCCATTGTGAGGATCGTCTGGAGGACACGGTGGAGCATACGGTGGAGGTGTGCCCTGCCTGGGCGGAGCACCGCCGTGTCCTCGTGGAGGCGATCGGCGGCGGCGACCTCTCGCGTCCGGCCCTGGTGCGAGCAATGGTACGGAGCGAGAGGGAATGGGAAGCCGTCACCTCCTTCTGCGAAGCAGTAATGCTCGCGAAGGAGGAGGCGGGGCGCGTGAGGGAGTGGCAGTCACTGCGCCCTCACGTCCCTAGCCGCCGCAGGAGGAGACGCCCCGGGCGTCGGGAGTCGATAGCGGACTCCCGGCCACCGTAGGCGCGAGCTTGCGGGCGGCGAGCAATGGGTAGCTCGCTGCCCGGTAAGGACCAGGCTCGGGTCGACGGCGCGTAGTGTTCCACGCGCGCCTCAAAGAGATGTCAGCAGCAGTGAAGGGGTCTACTAGGACCGATGCCAGCCGGGGTCGCGTGATTGTTCGAAAGAGATACCGTGACCCTGGCACATGGGCAACTGATGGAACACGGGTGGGTTTTAGTCAGTAAAAGTCTGACACGCCCTCCCGTTCCGCCCAGAGCGGGAAAAGTCATTTGATGATTTCCCATCCTGAAAAAAAAAAAAAAAAAAAAAAAAAAAAAAAAAAAAGTACACTCAACGCATATGGTGCGTTGGTAGCATGACGTAGTTATCTCGATCAACGCAGATGGTGCGTTGGTGGCAACGAATGGGTTAAACGATATTCCTCAATAACCAAACACTATTTTTCCCCTCACTAGACAAAGTATTTTGATAGCTGTCATATCGGAATTCTAAGATTGTCACCACTTATAGTTATTTCCATAGTAGTGGATTGCAGTGGTGGCCCAGTGGTAACGGCCACGACTTACGAGTAGCAGGTCGTGAGTTCGAGAATAATTCTTTTCACCGCTAGATGGACCTACAATAAATGGGAGGGATCGCCGCTCAGATTATAGAATAAAGGGTTCGCCGTACCTCGTCGGCCTCTCTCTCACATTCAGGCTACGCTATTTACCAAACAGATTTTACTTTGCGACAACTCCCACTTCTTTCTCTACTCCGTGATTATTTGAGACAGAGTGAACGTCTGTGTCTGTGCTAGCATAAAGTATGTTACAGATCAAGTATCTCACGAATATTCGTAGCCTAAACAGCAATTTTGATAACCTGGTAGTGTTCATGAGTAGATTAACGTACTTGCCCGATGTTATTATTCTGACTGAGTGCTGGTTGAGCAAATGCCCAATTACTCCCTTACTTACCGGCTATAAATCGCACACATCTTCGTATAAAACACAGAATGAGGGCGTCGTAGTCTATGTAAGAGATTGCTTTGATGTCACCGTCGAAACACCCATGTTTAGTGAGGCAAACGTTCTCCTTCTCAAATTCTCAAATAAAGCTGCTTTTATCGCAATCTATCGTTCTCCCTCACACCGAGATTTGACAAATTTTCTTGGCAGCTTAGACAGTTTGCTTGGTGCTTTAACTCAATTCAAAACTGTAGCCATCATTGGTGACATCAACCTGAACATTACACCTGGGAGCACCGACCCAAGTGCTGATGATTACCTCAATCTTACAGCTTCACATGCCATGCTGCCAGCATACACTCTCCCAACTAGACTCCCGAACTGCCTTGACCATGTGATACTCCGAACTCAAAGCCTTGCTACTGCACTAATCATTGATTCTCTCATCACCGACCACTGCCCTATTATTATCTTCTGCAATCTAAATGTAAAAACTAAAACTCCCCACCTCATCAGATCAAAAATTGATTTGCCACGGGTTATGGACCAAATTAACAACACAGACTTTTCCCTTATCTTTCAGTGTCACAACCCAAATGAAGCTGCGGATTCTCTTGTTTCCATTATGCCCGTAGTCATCAAATCAAACACACATGTCTCACACATCCCCAGTAGGAACCGCATCATTAAGCCATGGATTACTCCTGGCTTGCTGAAGTGCATACGTCACAGGGATAAGTTGCATCGCAAATTTAAAAAACACCCAGAGGATGAGACGCACAAATTGATTTTCTGTCGCTATCGCACCTCCTGCAACAATCTCTTAAAAAAAGTCAAGCGTGAATATGAACGATCTGAATTTAGGCAAGCTAGAAATAATCCAAAAGCTACATGGAAACTCGTTAAACGGGTAGCAAGCATGAGCCAAAGCCGTGACTCGGCCTCTGAGCTGCTAAACTGTAGTGCCGATCCGTCGCAGTCTGTGGACAAAGTCAACAATTACTTTGCGAATGTTGGTAGTCTCTTAGCGGCTAAAATCGAACACTCTGGCCTCTATTAATTTCTCTCGGATAGCCATCTCAACCTTGAGTTCTCGGGTACTTCCATACCATCTGCACCACAATCAATGGCCCTCCACAGCGTGGATAGTGCTGAGCTGGAAAACATCATCCTCAGCCTTAATGACAATTGTGCTGTGGGATTTGACGGTATCTCCCCCTCAGTCGTTAAGGCGACTCGTCACATTCTTATTCCCATCCTTGTTTTCATCTTCAATCTTTGCTTTTCAACAGGAACTTTTCCGGATGTTTTTAAAACTGCAGTTGTCCACCCTATTTATAAGACGGGTGACAAGGACAATGTTGCTAACTACAGACCCATTTCAGTCTTGAGCACCCTCTCAAAGATATTCGAAAAAGTTATTAACCATAGACTCACCAATTATCTAAATAAATTTAAACTTCTTTCTAATAATCAGTATGGCTTTAGGACTGGAAAATCCACCGAAGACGCTGTACTGGAACTTACAGAAACTATTATTGGTCATTGGGAAAATAAACACAAGACTCTTGCTCTCTTCTTAGATCTATCCAAAGCCTTCGACACTGTCTCAATTCCCAAACTTCTTTCGAAGCTACAGCATCTTGGTATTCGCGGGCCGGCCCACAATCTTTTCAAGAGTTATCTAACAGGTCGTAAACAAATAATAAAACTTCAGAACTTCCTCAGCAACCCGGAAACTATTACTTTCGGTGTCCCCCAGGGCAGTGTCCTGGGACCCCCACTTTTTCTTATATATGTGAATGAGCTGTGTCAGTTATCCTTACACAACTGCAAAATTATCGCATATGCCGATGACACAGCTCTAATTGTTCATGGCCGGGACTGGACTGAAACTCGCCTTAACGCGGAGCTTGCCTTGACCACTGTCATGAGGTGGCTGACCACAAATCTTCTCACTCTAAATGTTAATAAGACCAAATTTGTCACATTCTCTACTATGAAGTCAAGTCAGCCCCCTGTACCGATTGAAATTCGTGCTCACACCTGCCCAAACTTACATGCAGACTGCGGTTGTCAACAATTGGAAAATACCTCAGTTATTAAGTATATTGGAGTCACTCTTGATAGCAATCTGAAATGGAAACAACATATTGCTGCAACTGTAGCTCGAGTGAGAAAACTTATTTATATTTTCAAGAAACTCAGAGGCGCGGCCGATTTCAGCTGTTTGATAACAGTCTACTTTGCGCTCGCTCAGTCTGTTCTGGGGTATTGCCTCACGGTCTGGAGTGGCGCCGGTAAAACAGCGATGCTACGGGTCGAGCGAGCGCAGAGAGCTGTCCTGAAGGTCCTGGCAAGGAAACCAATCCGATATTCGACATCCTCTCTGTACTGGCAGAGGGTGCTGCCAGGTCCTCACCGTCAGACAGTTATTTATCCTGCAGACTATCCTTCGCAAACACAGCCAACTTACGTTTAATCCCAAACATTGTTCTACACGTCGCTCGAATAGGGTTTGTAACACTGAGTTTCGTAGAACCGTAGCAGCAAATCGTCACTATAAACATATGAGCTCAAAAATCTATAATAAATTAAACAAAAGCTTGCATATCTACCCACTTACAAAGAGCAAATGCAAAATGAAACAACTCCTGGTTAAAATCACAAAATTATGATGAAACAGAGAAACTCGTGGAAGTCTAAAATACTCATCACTCCCTCACACACGGAACCAGAAACACCCCTCGCACACCTCACTGTCACTCACCTACACACCCATTCACCCTACACTCACCACATAAACTCAACGTCAAAATACAATTTATATTGTGTATTTTAGGCTTATTTTTTGTTTTGTTTCTGTATTAATTATATAAATCTAAATTATTAAGCATTTTTCGCATGGAACATCATTCCATTCTGTATCTGGAGAAGGGCGTTGTTAGCTGCGCTACAGTTTATACTTTTGCAGCTACCATCGTTTTACTTGTCAAACTTGTCCTGTGTTATTTGTTCCGAAATATTTTTTTTAAACTTTAAACTTTTAGATACAGGCGCGAGGCGCCATCTAAAGGTGCGTCCAGACGCACAGTGATTCGTCTAGTACAAGCTAGCGAGACAAAATTATTTTTTTACTTATTTTAATTGTTTACGTATATTTAAGGTGTCTTAAGCCGTTCTGTGTTCTCTAAGTCCAAAGGTGTGGATGCAAGATGGCAGAAGTCACCAAATGTTCTACTTTTGTCTACTGTTTTGTTTATTTGTTTATCGGTTTAGCTGCGTCTGCCTTCTTATTATGCAGGCAAGGCACTATACATACATGTAGTATATAAAAAAAAGACTAAAATGACAAAAATGTTGTAGACAAAAATGTCTCGCGGTATTTCAAAATTAAAATCAGAAATATGTGCAAAATAGGTTTTTATTTATTCACTTTATCAAATATAATACAATAATAGTCCAAGACAACAACAATTATCCATACATATAAAATAACTCTTGAAACAAAATCGTACAAAATTAGTATTATCCGTCTACTATAATGTTTTATCTAATATATAAAATTTAAAACTAATACATTGTTAAAATTACTACAAAATAAAATAGGTAAACATATTAACAATAAAAGAAAAATCTACCAAGCCGAATCTAATACTCATCATCAGAAGATTCCTCATCACCACTCTCCATTTCGCTAGAATCTTCCGATAATGAATAATCCGCTTCACTAAATTCGCAAACTGATGTTGATTGGGATGGTAATGAAGGTGGGACAATCAACTGCAGAACTTCTGGTGGTAATGTAGTGAATTTTTTTCGCGGTAATTCTCTGAATGTATTTATTACAGGATCGGACGTAATCAAAAGCATTCTCAGAAGATTCGTATTAGTGGCACAGCGTGATCGTTTTCTGGTATGTCGTTCCCGAAATCTACGACAGTCTTTATTTCTTGTTTCTTGGGCTTCTTCGGAAAGCTGTCCAATAGAAAGAAGGCAAGATTTAATGACTTCTGCACTGTGTACAAGAATTTTATGCACAGTAACGGGCATCAAGTACCACGAATACAGATCAAGATATAACTTTCTTGTATCACTACAATACTTTTCGAAATCTACACAGTTAATGTCATATCCCGATGACAAAGTTCTTAAAATTACATGAAATCTTCGCATAAGACTAACGTCTAATCCTGTAATTTCACTGCTTAATTCTGCATTAGAAAAAAATCTACGTGCTGTGTTTCCATCGTTCGTATTGCCATACCCAGGTTTTGGTTTATCCACAATAAGGCCCATGCGCTCTTTAAACGCTTTTTGGATCTCTTGTGAGCGTTGCTTAACAATAGCTTTATCGTTGTCTCCCCTAACTTGCCACTTTTTTATTTGTAAACGATAGCTGATATGAAGTAAACATTCAAAAGTGCGGATCCATGCATGTAAAGTAGATAAACCAAATCCAAAGCGTTCTTGGTTGCTGGGATAGTCCTTTGACTCCTCGTTCATAGTAGACGGAGTGGCACCACAAATATAACACTTCTGTGTTGAACGCGTGTCTGTTAAAGCATTACATACTTTGCCGTCAATCATGGTCAACAACAAATCGTGTTTAACAGAGATCTGAGTTCCATCAACGTTACATAAAGTGGGAAGAAGCTGACTTATTTCATCCAAAATTTTACTAGTTTCTTCTTTCGTAAACTCATTTGTCTCCTTGCTAAAAATGAATTTAATAGGACGACAATATAAGGTAGAAGAAGGTCGTGGATTTTGCCAAATAACAGTTTCGCCGTCAAGTAGTCTCAAGGGGACAAATGAGTACACGAACAGAAATTCGTCTGTAGCGTTGATGTTCTCAAATCTCTGCTTATATGTACTATGCCCTGAACTCCCATCACAACCCCATTTGCTTATTAACGTATAATATGAACGAGGTAACACACTTGTAATGACTTTCGACTGAGCTTCAACTAATCGTTCAGCCGTTTTATCTAAAATCGCCTGAAGTTTAATCTCAGCTCGAGATTCAGTCACAGAAATATGTTCGTCAGAAGGACAGCAAGAAGCTTTGGACTTACCTAGGCTATAGAAGGATGGATACACTTGATGTCCCGCTTTCATTGACCACTTTCTCGTCTGTTTGTACGAGTGAGAAGTAGATTTAGAGTCTACATAATAAGCTAAAGCTTCGTCTGGACTCAATCGCCTACTCGCTTCAGAACACTTATTTTTTTTTTAAACTTTCACCGGCCGCGACACTTTCAATTTGTTTGGCAACACTTCGATGCCCTTCTTTCCGTGTTGCCAATTGTGCTGCAGTAATTAGTTCATTTGCACTTCGCGATTCTAAAAGATCGTCTACTCTCCGTCTTTTTGTTTTTATTGATGACTCATCAAAGGTTTTCTGGGGTCGCCTTACAGAACGAACTCCCGATGATGTTGAAGGGCACGGCTTATTCACACACACTAACATTTCGATTCCGCATCCTTCTAACCAATTTTTATGTTTGATGAGAAATTCATCCTTATTACACTTAGAAGATGTCCACTTTTCGTTTAATTTTGATGATAGGCTCGAAATTTTCATTTTGAGTTTCCTCAGTGAATCTTCAGAAGCATCTAGTAGATTATGTTGTACACATAAATGATCAAAAATGTGACTTGCTCTTTCAGTTTTACTATGTTTTAACCATTCTTCGAAAAACTCTAATTTTCTCATAGCTATGGCTCGTTCTGAAAGAAAGTAAATTACTTTATCTACGGGCGGTTTCGGGAGCCAAAAAATAAATTAAACTACGCCTGAATGTTTTAATTATAACATACAGAAGAATCTAGCCGGATACATTGGGATGAAAAAAGTTGCAATCCTTTAAAGTTTGAAGTTAAGAAAAAATATGTGGAATTATTTCAACATACTTATAAACTCTAATTACGGCAAAAAAGTACATGTATTATTTTAAATTCAAGTCAAAATAGTAAGTACATACCTTCAATAGTAGAATCCATCACAAGAAAATCGTTTCACTTTAATATCAATTATTTGAGATGGTGTCACAAGTGTGTTAAAAATGCAACTTATTTACAAATGAAAATTGCGCTTCCTTTATAATTAACATTAACCCCTCCACAAAATTACTTGTTGAAGTAACAAACAAATGATTTCTTAGAATTCCTTACCTGGGAAGGGTTGTTTACAAGTTGTTGTCACGAATTCCTGGAAATGACGTCATGAATGTTGTCCCGCTAGCTTGTACTAGACGAATCACTGTGAGACGTGGCGAACGCGCCGCTCCGCTCGCGAGCCGCTTGCGAACTGCGCGTGTGCATTTCATGTTTGTACGCTGCCCGTGCGGCGGCCACGCGCCGCTCACGTGCAAGCTACACGGAATTAGCAAGCGGCTCGCGAGCGGCGCAATCGCCAGGTCTGGACATACTTTAAGGTCAGACATTTTCGGAAGAAAATTCACAACTGAGGCTCATAGTTCAAACGCGAAAGAAGCTATTTGCGCACGAGCTGTGCGTGTACTGCACGCGCACAGTTCTAGCGGTGCATTCGCCAGGTCTGGACACAACTTTGAGCGTCGCGATTATTCATGTAAACTAGTAAATATGAACTGACTCATCCTCGTGGCGAGTGATGGTTTGCTGCATCTGTGCGGTCTGCGCTTCGAACTGGCGCACCAGGCGCGCCACCTCGTCCCGCATGGCTGCCGCCGCCTCGTCCGCCTGCAACATGCGCGCGTGACTGTGGTGCCGCCAGCCAGCCAGTACTACGGCTCGCAGCACTGCCTCGCTGTGCGTGCGGTACTCACCTGTCGCAGGCGCGCGGCGAGCTGGTCGCGGGCGGCGGCGCGCTCGTCGGCGCGGGCGCGCGCGGCACCGAGTTGCTCGCGCGCGGCCTCCAGCTGGCGCGCCTGCTCCTCGGCGCGCGCGGCACTCTCCCGCGCTGCCACACACGCACGGAATTTACGCGCCACGAATCAAGTGTTTGTGAACTTAGTTGCTCTGGATTTAACGGAAGTCGTAAAATCGCCGCGACTCACTCGATAGGTTCTGTCCCAGATTTGAAGAAATTACCGCAAACAGTGTACTTGAGCTACTTTCACAGACAACGATCCGAGGCGCGTACTGTACATTCATCCTACTTCGTTGCTGCAGACGGCGGCGTGCTTGATCAGTGTAACCTAACTAGTTGCAGATAAATACTAGTATTACATAGTTTGATTTGGTTTGGTAGTTTGTTTTTTTTTTTAGTTTTTCCATTAGGAATTTCTTAGTAGCAGCTCGGAGTGTGGAAGTTGGCGGTGTTGATACCCCCGTGCCTCGGAAAGCACGTTAAGCCGTTGGTCCTACGCCTGATCTCTCTCCGGTCGTGTCGGATTGCCGTCCCATCGGACTATGAGATTGAGGGAAGAGTGAGTGCGCCTATGTCTGCGCACACACTTGAGCACTATAATATCTCCCGCGCCGATGGCTAGTTCGCTCTACGTACCGGCGCGGAGCTGCGCGGCGCGGGCGGCGCGCGCGCACGCCAGGTCGGCGGCCAGGCGTCGCACGCGCGCGCCCAGCTGCGCGTAGGCGGCCTGCAGCGCGGCGCGGTCGCCGCGCGCGCGCGCCAGGCCCAGGCGCAGGCGCGCGCCGTACTGCTCCAGCGCGTCGCACACGCCGCGCGTGGCCGCCGCCCTGCAACACGGCGGCGCTACAGTGCCTGCGGGCCGCAGCGCGCCTAGTGGCGGCGGGCACGTACTTGTTGAGCGTGTCGGGGCGCAGGCGCAGCTCGTGCGCGTAGTGCGCGGACGCCGCCTCGTGCTGCATCTGCACGTCCACCATGTTCTGCTGCAGGCGCTCGTGCGCGCCCTGCAGCTGCTGCAGCCGCTCCTTCAGGTCCCAGTACGCCGTGTCCTGCGCCACCTGACCGAACGCACACCCGTATACTTAAACACGATGTCAAAAGCTAATGTAACGACTATCTTAGTTACAGGCCCTGTCATCATCAGCCTATAATGTTCCTACTGCTTGAACACAGGCCTCGTCTCGGTGAGAGGGAGTGGGCCATAATCCCCCATGCGGGTCCAGTGCAGTTTGGTGGATGTCACATGTGAATTTGTGGTTCTAAGACATGTCGGTTTCCTCAACATGTTTTCCTTCATCGTTGAAACACCACAGGACCTGTGGCCAATCATAATTATTATAACTAAGTTTGGAAATAATTACTTTCTTTGATTTTGAAGGGCTTGTGGATAAGTAAAATCAGCCTCACGGATTGATTATTCAAGTTAAGCTACGCTTGCCGCGGTTGGTCCGTGGCGGTGGTATCTTTATATACCACGACCCTTCTGTACCTCAGAAAGCACATTAAGCCATTGGTTCCGGCTAGCTTTCGTAGATCTTAGACAACAAACCCCTTTCTACGGTATTCATGCTAGGCATGCAGATTTTAGTTGCTTTCCTTTCAGTAAAATTGTGAACCGAGTCTTTATACATTTTATTACCCTTGCGGTGACCCAAGAGGTTTAGGTAGAGGGTTAGGATTCTCACGGTGACATCACAATTCATCTTTCCCAAAATTGTAATATACATATTAGGCAAAATATGAACGTAGCAGGTGGCGTTCCGTGGTTTCTGCCTACCCCCATGGGAAAAAGGCGTGATTGTAAGTATGTATGTGTATACACTTATACAGTTTAAAAATAGTGATATTCACAATGTCAGCACTAGAGTTAAGAACAAAATGCATGCTATGTGTCACCAGGTTCATAACTCATTTGTTGGGCTTGGTATAACCTTTTATAACAACCTACCCTCTGCTTTGCTAGATTTGACTAATAATGTGCTTAAAGCTCAAATAAAATCCAACCTTTGTTCAAAGGCACACTATTTAACACCAACTTAAACTAAGTAGGTATAAAAACAGTTGATTGTTGTGATTGACTTGAGACACTGTTTAAGTTCTTTCTTCAGAATTAGCATACCTACCTACTGACAGGTATAAAACCTGGTATAAACCTGTTTTCATATAATTTTTTTGTTTTTTTTTTTTTTGTCCGTAAACAAGTTAAGTCATTTATTTATTATTGTAGTTTCATTACTTATTGACACAATCTACTTATTACAATATTTTTCAAATGAGTTTTAGTACAATTTGTGGTTAACTAGCTACCTCAACAATTATTGATAATTCTATTCTTGCCTGAACAACCGGCAGCAAGTTCACCATGCTCCCTTGGATGTCACTGCTTGCGATAGCATCGAGGGTCGGGTTGCCTCCTTACCTCAATATGGTGATGGGGGTAGCAACTTACTGATCTTAGTGTTATGCTTGTAAATGAGTTCCGCTTGTACAGATTATCTCACTGACTATTATTTTGATGTTATCAAAAATACCTACCAGTTTATTTATTTTATTTAGATGGTCCTAGTTTATATTTGTGGCCTCGACTGGTTGTAACAGCTATGTGAACATATTCCAGCTTTGCATATGTAAGTTGTCAAGCACTTTCTGCCTGACGAGTTTCTTAAGTTGTAAGTTTTTTTATGGTTGATTACGTTTTTTTTTGTATTTGTTGGTATATTGGCATGCCTAGCTGACATCGGGCAAATAATTTCATTTAATTTTCTGTGTCTCCTATTATTAATTGCTTTGTATATTGTAGAGAATCAAGTTTTTCGATCAGTGGGTCGTCTTAGGTTCTAACTAAACAGATGGGTCTTCCGCTGGGGAATTTGTTACGCCACTCCTGAAAGTGCCGATTCTCAGCCTAATTTGATTGACTTTGAAGCTTAAATTTTTTACTTTGATTTTCTGGGCGAAGCAACCGAGGCTTTCTTAAAAACAGTAAAGTTAAAGAAATAAGACAAAACAAACCTTCAGTTTAATAATTTTTGCGGTTTCACGAGATACTTTTTCTCTAAGCTTTTCGGCATCCGTGTTCATCCTTTTTCTGCTGGCGACTTTCCCAATATCAGTTACGTCCATTTTTATTAGATTAGATGTTTTAGTACAATTTAAAATAAATCTTAGAACAGAAAAGAATTCCCGCCAAATTGAATCATCAATCACTGCACTGAACATGAGTCATAGACAAATATTTCTACTGTCGTGTTGGAATTTCTATCCTAAAGAAAAGTATTGTCTATGGAATATAAAAAGACACTAATTTGCAAAAATTAAACTGTTTTGTTAATCGATTCTGTTGCAAAGATTTTCATACTGTTACTCACCGATTATTCCGATTACTCTGAACCTGACCCGAAATCCTAACCCGTTCACCGCTTAGGTTATGAATTTGAAAAAGAAATAGGTATTTGTTCCGAACGTACAATTATACATTATCGATAGCTATATAATTAGACCTACTAACGTGCAGCTTGGCTTCCCCTTCGATGTCGATCAGCTACCCGACGTTCTTGACATAGCGCTCCTTAAGAATATCAACTTAAGGTTGGATTCTATAGAGACTATTCACGAACTCGACTCTGATCATCGACCAGTAGTCATGAACCTGGCCCCCCGATTAGGTATTCGCGACCCCTCCCAACCCCCCGCCACTAAAGTGATCACTGACTGGAAGAAAGTAAGCGAACGCTTACAATCTAACACGTCACATCACTTAGACTCTATCCCAGATCAGTTTGACTCTGTCGCCGCCACAACGGCCGCGATCGACTCTCTCACGGAACACGTACAATCGATCGTGAGCGAAAGCTCACGGGAGGTTCCAGACACGGGTGACCGTAAATGGAAACTCCCCGACGATGTACGTGATCTGCTGACAGAGAAGAACGCGGCCGTCCGTGCCTACAGCATCTTTCCCTGTGATGCTAACAAAGCTCACATGCGTTACTTACAGCGTGCTGTAAGGACACGTGTGACTGAGCTGCGTGACGCTAACTGGGACAAGATGGTGAGCGAACTAGAGCCGACTCATCTCGCCTTCTGGGAACTTCAGAGGAAACTGAAATCCTCTGAGTTTTCCACTATGCCCCCCCTGACCCGCCCCGATGCGACCATTGCATTCGAGGATATCGACAGGGCTGAATGCCTAGCCGATAGCCTCGAAGCCCAATGCACACCCAGTTCGCAGCCAGTAGACCAAGCGTTTGTCGATAAGGTAAACGCGGAAGTCGAACGCAAAGCCTCACTCCCGCCCGTTGAAGACCCTGATGATCCCCTGCCCCCTGTCACACCTGACGAGGTGCACGAGATCATCAAGGGTCTGAAATCTCGTAAAGCCCCCGGATCAGACGGCATCACCAACAGAGTGATCAAGCTGTTCCCCGCTCACTTGATTATGCTCATGTGCACCATCTTCAATGGTGCCTTGAGTAATAATATTTTCCCCCAAGCGTGGAAGGAAGCCACCGTCATTGGCATCCCTAAGCCCGGTAAGCCCAAAACCGAGCCCACGAGCTACCGCCCCATTAGTTTGCTCAAAGTTCTCGGCAAAATCTATGAGAGACTTATTTATAAGCGACTCAGGGATTATGCCGAAACCAAGGGCCTCATCCCCAACGAGCAGTTCGGTTTTCGAACCCAACACTCGTGTGTCCATCAGGTACACCGCATCGTCGAACATATCAATGCTGGTTTTCAGCGTGGTATGTTCACGGGCGCTGTATACTTCGATATAGCAAAAGCGTTCGACAAAGTCTGGCACAACGGCTTATTATATAAGCTGTACCAACTCGGAGTGCCAGACCGCCTCGTGCTCATCTTACGAGACTTTCTTGCGAACCGTACCTTTCGCTATCGCATCGAAGGGGCACTTTCCTCCCCTCACCCGATCCGTGCAGGAGTCCCTCAAGGCTCTGTACTAGCCCCCCTCATTTTCACGCTGTTCACTAGCGATATCCCCAGAAGCAAGAAGGCAAGGTTAGCTCTGTTCGCAGACGACACTACCATCTTCTTCTCGGGATTTAGTGACACAGCGCTGGTTCGCTACCTCCAAACCGCAGTCGACGAGCTCGGCGATTGGTTCAGGAAGTGGCGAATCGAGGTCAATCCCGATAAAAGTCAGGCGGTCTTTTACACCCGACCGCGACGTAATCACCCCCCTCCCCGACCCATCTCAATGTTCGGCAAGCAGATCCCTTGGGCGAAGCAAGCCAAATATCTAGGTGTCATCCTCGACGAACACCTCACCTTTTCCGAGCACATAAAGCAGGCTCGCTCGCGGGCCGCTTTCGCTCTCAGTAGGCTCCATTGCGTCCTGAACAAGCGGAGTAAATTGTCTCTTCTGTGTAAGAAGCGGCTTTACACCGCTTGTATCAGGCCGATTATGACATACGCAAGCCCAGTCTGGGCACATGCCAAGCCCCGATTCATCCATAGGATGCAGACTCTCCAGAACCGTTTTCTCCGTCAAGCCACAGGCTCGCCTTGGTTTGTTCGGAATATCAATCTTCATTTAGACATGAAACTCCCGACTATCCATCAATACATAAAACGCGCTTCGAAGCGTTTCTTCGATAGGGCCGTAGCCCACCGCAACCCTCTGGTTGTGGCGGCAGCTACTTACACCCCCTCCCGTATTAGCAAAGTCCGCCGCTCGCGGCACGTTCTTACCGATCCTGATGATCCCACTACTCTCCTCCAGGAGAGTCGAAAAGAGACAAGTACAGCTAGACCAGCACACAGACACAAACCGTACCGACCTCGCCGCCGAGGTCCGTCGTCGCGACCCCGACTTAACAGTCCCTCCCGACCCTTGCAAGAGCCAGCCCGCGATGCTGCGCCGTTAGCTTTAAATTAGTCCCTAAATAATTTAACCCAGATCCAGCCAGTCCCTTGCTGCCCCCCTATCAGCGATTGCCTAAGCCGAGGTTCGTACCCCCCTCGGGGTAACCCTTAGAGCTTTCGCTTTAGTTTTTAAGTATAATAAGCCCCGGCTGGAGGCCTAAAAAGGTAACTTTTTAGAACTCGCCGGGCCACAATCCGTTTAAGTAGTCACAATCTTTTCAGGATTAACTACGAGATGCCCCACAAAAAAAAAAAAAAAAAAAAAAAAAAAAAAAAAAAAAAAAAAAAAAAAAAAAAAAAAAAAAAAAAAGTGCAGCTTGGCAAAAAAGAGCCTGTCGTGGTGGAAATTGGAACTAAAATGTATTTTTGATGGCAGCACTGCTTTGTTTATCGATTACAAGTAGATTCTCTGTCATTGTATTTTTTTCTTAATTACATCTTTGTTTTCCAGTTAAAAAAAAAATCACCCTTGTACCCACGTAAAAATTTGGATCCAAATATATGTTGTAGATTATGATGGTGTTTTTTTAGCAGTGGTCTCGAACGTCATGGAGCGAGATCGGTAGAATTGCCAGTTAAAAACGGTATATTAGGTTGGGGAAAAAGTCTTTTCGCATTATAGTAAAGTCTGGCACACGAAAGTTGATCCTGGGGTTTAATCGTAAGTTTTTATATGGCAACTTTCTAAAAACGTCAGATGATTGTCATTCGACTTATATATTGTCAGACTATTCATAGGATTTCATTGTATTTATACTCGAATTTTAACGTTTAAAATGAACAAAACAATAAAAAGTGACGTGCGGAAGTTATTGTTTACTATGATGAATTCATTTGAAGAAAAACAACAAAAGAAACGAGATGATTACAACGAAAAACAGCAATTTTTACTTGCGATAACAGACTTTATAGTTTAGTTCATACATATAATTTTGATACTTCTAAATAGTATTATAATATTTGCTTCAAAATCATGTTTACCTTATTCGCATAGTTATGTAATGGATGTTTTGTTTACAGACAATTTGAATATTGAAGGTACCGAAGTTGCATCGGTTAAAGGAACTATTGCAAAACTAAGTGCTTTGGGAGAGAATGAGCTAATTAAAACCCAGAACCAGTTTTTGGAAGAAATTTCGTCAATCACTGGTATGTAACTGTGTATGCAGTGTTTTTACTGTGTAATGTACTGCTAGAATTCATATCATTATGGTATTAGAAATGTATGGGATGTAATTTATGTTTTATTGTTTTCTTTTTCAGGAGTTAGCGTCGCAACTTTAAAAAGAATTAAAAAGGAAGGACGATTGAATGATGGAATTTTTAGTACACCAGGGAAAAAACGACCCCATAAGCCCACAGTATCTAATTTGGACAGCTTCGATATAAATGCTATTAGAAATAAAATTAATGAATTTTACTTAGTACAAAAACGAGTACCTACTTTGCGAAGCTTATTGACTGAACTGAGGGAATCTATCGAGTTTACTGGCTCCCGTGAAACTTTGCGTCGCATATTACATAATAATGGTTATGAGTTTAAAAAAAACTAAAATGAACGGTCCTTACTTATTGAAAGATTTGATCTTGTAGCTTGGAGACACAAATTTTTACGAACTATTTCTTCCAAACGTTCAGAAGGGAAACCAATAATTTATTTAGATGAGAGGAGATGTTCCAAAATGTATGGAGCCCGGGCCAGGTCCCTGTACACTATACTTAAAAATAGGGAATTTCATTTAAAGCAGTTCTCAACTGTCCAATTACTTTAAAATGGCTTGGTTTGCTGGTAAACATAAGAAATTACACTTGAAATTGCAACACACGACAAAAACCCGTCATGGCGGTAAGCTGTCATTTTGATTGATTAATGACGTTTGACATGTTTATTTCTGTGGAGATTGAAGGTTGACTCCCGGTCCCGACTATTAGTATTAGCCACAGAGTACGTTATAATATACTGTATTAGCCGCTTTGTTGGCTTTGGGGTTGGAAATGTGGAATACTAAACAAAAGATGGTACCATATGAGCAGCTGTGAAAATGTAATACGGACCAAGCAAAGACTACAATAGTATGGGACCAAGCGACGATGGCGATTGAGTGTCACTAGGGCCGAAATAACTTGCAGTCTAAACATAAGCGCTACGAACTTTCGCGCATGTTCTCTCACTTCGCCTCATGTCACCTTTGGTTCCTAAAAAATGTTACTGCGCAGCCTTCTTCGCCAAGTTTGGACTCGCCAAAATAAATCGGCCGTGCTGTACTCTTACTCTCTCTGTGAAAGTCTCAAATGACTAACGTAACCCTAGTGATTCTCTTTGATGAATGTAAATAAATAAAGACCCGCCCCGGTGCGTTGACAAATCTGGATTATTCAGAATGATTTTTTTATTGCCTATTGGCTAACCATAAAAATAAAACCTGACCATAATCCATATAGCAGTATTTGAAGAGAACTTTGACAGAAGTAATGTAGCGATCTTTTGATTTCAACTATTTACATTGGTACAAAAGAGAGTAAAACTAGACTTCAAAAATAACATGTGTAGGTACATAAATATATTACTTATGTAAACAAAGACATGTAGGTACCTACTAAATAAAACAGCAATTTATGTTTTATATCCATTTATATAGGTACTATTTATTCATTTTACAAATCTTTTCTCACTAATATGTCATCCAGAAATGAAGCTGGTGCTGCAACAGTCGCCTGATGCCGAGCCCAATCCAAAAACCAAACAATGGTCATAGTATGCGCACAGCAACCTACTGTTCGCTGTCCAGAGATACAGCTGTAGTAATAACTAATTATTTTTCATCCCATCTTGCCCATCGTCCCATCAGCGTGCAGAGACCCAGTATGCATAACATGCAAGTCCACCTGATGGAATCTGGGGAAAACAAAAAAATAATATTATTAATGATTTATCCATAATAAATTAATTCAGTAGTAATGCTAACTATAAATAAACCTCAAAAAAAAAAAGATGAGATTCTACCTCTCTGTGATAAATTCTTGTGATAATTTCATTCCGCTCAGGTCCTTCTAGTATTGAGTGCCTCCGTCTTCGGTTAAGAGAGCAAAAGCACCATACACAAGTATTCAAAACTGCTGAGGAAGCACTTTCTTCACTAATTACTTCATCTTGTCGCTGCAGAATGCTTCTTGCTCGAACCCAACATGAATAACATACTAGGCTAACATCCAGTATCTATAAATAATTACTGTATTAACGAATGACAATATTACCTATTAAATGAAATATCAATTATTTATTTATCCTGTAGGGGGTTGAGTGTCATCAAGTCAATGTAGGTAACCTAATACGTCTTGTGGTGAAATTCTCTCAGAGATCAGGTGCCTTTAAGAGCCATCTGGAAGGGCGTGAGCACGCCTCATATGTTTAGAGCGTTGACACCATACACAAACATTTGTATCACAAGCATGCTGAAGCTCATATTCTTCATGAGGAGAAGCCGTCTCTATGTGATATGTCATTGTGTCAGCCGGAACAGGAACGGACATTTTGTGCATTATGTTTGCAAAACAATTTGCACACATGGTACCATTTTCATCCACCTAAAAAGGAATATTAGTTCTGTAATTATTTCAAATTCAAAAACAAAACAGTAATTCTAAACAATTGAAGTTCTCACCTCATGGCGAAGGTCGTTATCAATTATAGAAATGATGTCAGGACAGTACCCATATTACCAAATGTATAATATTGGCCATTTTCATTAGTTACAGAAGAACAAAGCACAGGACACCATAGTCATATCACCTAAAACAAATAATTGTCGTAAGTATAATAATACTAGCTTCTGCCCGCGACTTCGTCCGCGTCAAATTTTTGCTCCCCTTACCCTTCCCGTCGCATCGATTTGCCTGCTAGTTTTCGTCCATTTTCGCTCCTTGAGTTATAGTGAGTCAACCTTAAAAGATAGACATATGCTCTTGGGACTTTTTTTTTGAACTTTTTAAAAATAACAATCCCGTCATACATGATTTTTGCGTTACTTTAACCGTTTACGCAGCGCACGCAACGGAAACTCTCAGAAGGAATAAATTTTCCCCGTTTTTGCAACATTTTTCATTACTGTTCCGCTCCTCTGAGGTGTAGCGTGATGTTATATAGCCTATAGCCTCCCTCGATAAATAGGCTACCTAACACAAAAAGAATTTTTCAATTCGGACCGGATTCGATTCGGAGATTAGCGCGTTCAATCAAACAAACAAACTCTTCAGCTTTATAATATTAGTATAGATAATTAGTTGACCCAGACGTACCAAGTTTGACAACCTGGTACGCGGTGGTGATCTGGTAAGCGTTTTCTAGCTGACACTCATATGTTAGGTTAGCTCCTACCCAGTTATGATGACCTGGTACTTCGAAGGCATAAAGCGTTTTCTAGCTGACACTCCTTTGTTTGGTAAGCTCCTGTCAAGTTATGATAACCTGGTACTTCGAAGGCAACGTTTATAGTGACTTGTATTCTCTTTGACGTTTTATGTGACGTCTCACGGGAACGCGGTCGAACGGAATAAATAAATGATTATGGTAAAAAGTAAAAAAAAAAAAAAAAAGTATCCTATGTCCTTCTCCTGGCTCTAAACTACCTCCCTGCCAATTTTCAGCTAAATCGGTTCAGCCGTTCTTGAGTTATAAGTGAAGTAACTAACACGACTTTCTTTTATATATATAGATTAGTTAGGTCCAATACTGATGTGCCTAGGTACGATCGTGGCCTAACTTTTATTTGTATGTAGGTAAGCCAAGCGAGTCGAATTATTTCTATGAATTAGGACTGCACATAAGAATGCAATGATACTACAAAAATATCTTGGCACGTGGAAATTATGGTATGTGTACAATAGTAATTGAAAAGTAAATTGTTTACCTGACGATGAAATGATGAATCAGTTGATTTTATATCGAAACAACGCAGTCCAAACCACACGAGAAAATCGTAGTCCAATACAAGCCGAGTAACTGACACTATTGTGACAGCTGACAGTTCTCTTTCAATGATCAATGGTCGATCTATGGTTTACTGTCATTGTTTTTAAGCACAGAGTAACTAAATCAGTGAGACGCCATCTTGAAAATCCATTAAAATAATTGATAAATATCAATTCACTACCACAACAGTATACGTACAATTGAATTATCTGTATTTTTCCCGAATTCCAGGGATTTTTTTCTTTTTTTTGAGTTACTGTACACAGACCTGGCCCATTTTGAAACATCTTTACGAACTATTTCTTCCAAACGTGCAGAAGGGAAATCAATAATTTATTTAGATGAGACAAATGTTCACCAAAATTATAGACCCAAGAAGTCATGGCAGGGGCCTTCAACAAGTGGTGTTATAGACAAGATATCAGCAGGCAAAAGGTACATAATTGTTCACGCTGGTTCAGAAAGAGGCTTCGTGCCAAATGCACTTTTATTGTTTAGCACTAAATCAAAAATGGCAGACTATCACCATGACATGAATTCACAAAATTTTAACAAATGGTTAGTGGAAAAACTTATACCCAATTTCAGTGTCATTGTCATGGATAATGCAAGTTATCACACAGTGCAAGTGAATAAACCACCTACAACACAGACTGAAAAACAAAATTCAACAGTGGCTCAGAGAAAATAACATAGATTTTGAAAGTCATTATACGAAAGCTGAATTGCTCTGTCTGGTTCAGAAACATAAACCAGATCCAATTTATGAAGCTGATCAATTATTAGAACAGCATGGTCATGAAGTACTGCGTTTACCTCCTTACCACTGCGACTTAAATGCCATAGAGCTAACTTGGAGCCTAGTAAAACGTAAAATCGCAAGTAAAAATATAAATTTACCATCTATTGAAGTGGAAAGAATTATAAGGGAATCCTTTGAGTGTGTAACCCCAGAAGAATGGAAAAAAAATACTGATCATGTTATCCATATAGAAAATACATACAAAGAAAGAGACAGAATAACCGATGAAGAAATGGATCGGTTCATCATAAATGTTGGTGACGATAGTAGCAGTGATTCGGATGCATAACTAGAAATGGAATTTTTAGATTCCGATTTTGATTGTAATTCATAAAATAAATTATTTAGAATATAAAGATAGAATATAAAGTATTTAAATAATTAACCGTTTATTTATTTTTTTCTATCAACATACATAGTCTAAATAGCTTGATGTCTATGAACCTCATTAATTACGATCATTGCATACGATAATTAATAAAATAACTAAAGTTTACAGATACTAATATTATAAAGCTGAAGAGTTTGTTTGTTTGTTTGAACGCGCTAATCTCAGGAACTACTGGTCCGATTTAAAAAATTCTTTCAGTAACCAAAATGCGGATGAAACTGCGGCGGACAGCTAGTTCGATATAAAACTGGTGAAATCTATTTAAATTAATCAGAACTCATTTACGTAATTCACTGGTCGAATTTTCAATTGTCAAATAACTTTTACTAATATATAGTATATGATTTGGTAGCTTTGTATAAAAAATATGTCAATCCACCGTATTCATTCGTCAGAATACTATACTACCACGAAAAATCGGTTTCAACCTTGTTTGAACATAATATTTTTTTTTACAAATATCAAAACTAGTTATTCCTATTGCACTCCGGCTTACCACACTTGGATTTTTTAAATTTGCCGCTGTTTTTCAGGATCAACTTTCGTGTGCCAGACTCTATGTTCGCAGCATGGTTTCCACAATGAGGGGAAATTCCCCTTTTAAGGGGTAATCAGGGTCCAGAGGGGAAGATAAAGGGGAAATACTATAAAAGGGGAAATTGTAAGAAATTATATATTAAACTTCGCCTGAAATGTTGCATAGTTAGGGTTTTTGCGTATGAGAAATCCACTAGATATCAAGACGTAGGCTTGTGGTCTATCTGCTACGTGATTGGTGAATTTTGACATATCTGACAATGGTACCGATTCCCTTGTTCACAAACTAAACTAAATTTAAGTTCAGTGCATCTTTTTCTTTGTATTTCATTAAGAAGAGGACAAAAGATTTTTTTTAGTTTAGTCCTGTCAAATTAATCAGCGCCTGTCTCTACTCCATACAAGTTTAGACGTGATTAAAAACTTGCCCACTAAAATTACGTCAATTTACATCAAAAGCTGATTAATTTGACAGGACTAAACTAAAGGACAATGGGCAATTTTGTATGGAGCGTGGGTAGCGGCCCGCGGCCAAGAATGATGTTGTTATTTATTGGTGTGCTTTAGTGCTACAATTATTGTGGACAAGTTTTATCACTATGGTGTACTTCTAAATACATTTTTGTTTTTGAACCCATAATATTAGGTATGTCGTTTGACTCACTATTCTGGCTTATATCCAATGCAAAAATATAAAAAAGGGTGAAATAACAAATCTAGATAGTCTCAAAGATATTTATTATATGGGCATTTTCACTTAAAAGTGTACCCTGATAAAATTAGGAGTATATTTTTAAAGTTGCTTTTTTAAGATGTTTAAAGGTACTGTACTACACAGTCTGACGGATTAAAAATCACATTTTATTGTAATTTAATACCATGTTTTCCCAATTAAAAACGGAAAATAAATGACATGGTAGTGAAACAGTAGTCACTTTGGTGACGACATATAAATTGACCAGCCGGCGTAGCATGACCAATTCTATATCTATTCTACCAAGAACAAATAAAGTTCCTTATGTATTTTAATTCTGTAAAAATGTTTCTATCTCATCAGAAAAATAGTCATCATAAATGACATCGTATTTTTGTCGACTGAAGAATAGAAACATCACTTCTTTTCAGTGTTACACGATTTTTCTACGATACAATCTATCATTTTGTCTTGTCTTCCGTCGATAAATTCCGTTTCTATGGCGGTCATGCTACGCGTGCTGTTTTAATGTTTTAAGTATTATGACTCAATTTTCATTCTCGATCGCTACTGAATATTATAATCAATCTAAAAAATAGATAATAACCTTGAATTGAATCATATTTTTTCAAAAATAAAGTTTGATCTTTGATTTTGTGACAAGTGACGCTATGAAGATTGATTTTTTATAATATTTCTTTATTAAAGTGATTTGTTTTTTAATAGATTTTTTATTTTTCAAAATTGTAACGGGCCAAAACAATATCCAAACAGTATAGTAGTAAAAACACTATGTAAAAATTATAAAAAAAATATTTTGTCGACTTACAAATTGGGACAGTCACTAAACGGACACATCAAAAAACTTAAGCTGAGGTTACATCACGCAAAATAAAATAGCGCTGGTAGTTAAACATCTTTATTGTTTCACATTTTTTATTCAAAGTATTTAAAACTAATCACATTTTAATCTTAGAGTTTCTATCGACAACAAAGGAACATAATTTGACTATTAATCATAAATTTTAAACGAGCAAGCTCCCTAAAGATATTATAAAGGCTTGTTTAGACTAGCGCGACGCGACGGTCGCGCGCGATTCGGCGATTTATATCCGTAGAACAATTTCTACGAAAACGCGCGCGACCGGTCACACAGGGGCGACCCGTCGCGCCGCAACACGGTCGCGCCGCGTCGAGTAGCGCGACAGCTTATTGGTACATTTTGTATGGTGTCGCGGCGAGGTCGCCGCGATTTTGCGGCCGTGACGCGACTCCACACAAGACAGTATAAAAGTCAGTGCAATCCAAGCTGAGCTCTTCCCTCCCGACCCTTGCCCTCCCGAGCCAGCCCGCGATGCTGTGCCGTTAGGTTTAAATTAGTCCATAAATAATTTAACCCAGATCCAGCCAGTCCCTTGCTACCCCCCCCCCCCACCAGTGATTGCCTAAGCCGAGGTTCGTACCCACCTCGGGGTACCCCTTAGAGCTTTCGCTTTAGTTGTTTAAGTATAATAAGCCCCGGCTGGAGGCCTAAAAAGGTAACTTTTTAGAACTCGCCGGGCTACCATCCGTTTAAGTAGTAACAATCTTCGTAGTGTGTAGTAGTGACGGTCTTCTTCATCTCAGCGAGAGTCTCGGACCACCACGGCAAGGTGAATTCCTCTTTGGATTTTCTACTTGGTATTGCTTGTTTACAAGCTTCGTCTATTACTTTAGAAAAAATTTTTACTGTATTGTCTAATTCTATACTGTCTTTAATTTTATTTAATTCGGCTAATGTTAAGTTGTTATCTATTTTTAATTGGCTAAATTTCTCACGAAATTTTGACCAATTTGCTTTCTTTGTGTTGAATTTCCTAGTAGTTCTCTCAATTTTGATTCCCTTAGATTTTTGTAAGAGGACCTCGAACATGATGCCGTTGTGATCCGAGCTCGTGAGTCCCTCGTCAACCCTCCAGTTGTCAATCCGGTCCAAGATGTCGTTGGAGCAAGCAGTGATGTCCACGTGGCTGCTGTACCGCTTTCCTCCTCGGATAATGTCGAAGGTCGGAATTTCCCCTCGGTTTTGTATGTCCAGGCTTAGCTCGCCGAGAGTTGCTGCCACCTCTTCGCCCCTGAGGTCAGTCGTTGGGCTACCCCACCATATATTTTTGGCATTGGCGTCCCCTCCAAAGATAAGTCTTTTAGAGCCAACTACTAGCTCTATCTGCTTCAGATGCTCCAGGTAATGCTCTATGGGCTGGTCTGGCTCAAAGTATAAGGAGACAAGCGTGATCTCCCAGGCACTGGTCTGGATTCCCACCACTACGATGTTATTTGTGGTGAGTTTTGGGTACTGTCTAACGTTGAGGTCGCTATTAAAGACGGCTATTGCCGCTTTGACAGTCCCATCTCCTGTACCAGTGTTCTGGAAGATTCTAACGCCCCTGTGACTCCTCATTACTTTTGCTCCGGCCACATAGGGTTCCTGCAGAAGCGCTACCGCTATTCTGCGCCTCGCAGCTTCCGTTAAAAGCTCATTGGTGGCTAGTTTCTTTCGTGGTTAGGTTAGGTTAGGTTAGGTAAGGTTTTTTTTTTTTTTTTTGTTATGGCAGGAGTGGGAAATCCTCATGGACACCCAGACTGTCTCACGTGTGACACAGTCTGGGTAGTGCCGGACTCTTACCGGCTAAAACCACACTCCTGCCTTTCAAAGTGTCCCCCTGACATAATCAGAGACCTTTGTTTTTCTTTGTTTGTTATGTTTTATGCATTGGCCTTGATTTTACTGATGTTTTAAGAAAATTTTTACTTTTATTTATTACTATCTGTGTTAACTTACTTTTCTTGACTTTGAATTTCTTTTACTTGTATATATATCTATCTCTTTTTTATGCTTTGTTCGTATATTGTTCTATATATTAAAAGCATAATTTATGTATCTTTATTTCTTTTATTTACTACTTTTGCTACGGCTACACAATAATCTAAAAACTTGTTTCTTAATTTTGCTTGGATTATAATTTTTTCAATGTTATTCCTATTAATTTCCATATCTAGCATTATTTCTGTGTTGAGTCGCTCAGCTCCGAACACAGGACACTCTATTAATATGTGTGGGACTGACTCCAGGGCATCCGGTTCACATATGCACGATGGGCTCCCCTTACACTTAAAGCGGTGCAGGATTCGGAGAACCCACCATGCCCAGTCAGTATTTGTGTTAACGTGCCTGCTGGTTTAATCTTTTTAATCACCCTGAAAGCATCGACAGCATTCGGAAAAAACATTTTAGTTACCGAGGCTGTATCACCATTCCTGTATCTCCGGTTCCATTCGTCGAGCGACCCCATACGGATTTGCCGCTTGACGAATGAAACCGGGCAGCGGTCGTAGTCTGGCCTCTTTTTCAATTTTAATGCAGCCTCTTTGGCTAGATGGTCTGCGCGTTCGTTGCCCTCTAATCCGGCATGAGCCTTTACCCAGAACAAGGAAACATCTTTGTTCCGGGATAAAGCCGCGCCCATGTTCGCTCTCGCTTCCACAGCCAGTGCGTGGAGGGAACCCTGGTTTGTGACTGTCTGTAGTGCTGCTTGTGAGTCACTATAGATACCGAAGGTTCCCTCTTTGCGTTTGAGGATTTCCCTCGTGGCTACGCATATGGCCAGGAGTTCCGCCTGGTAGACCGTGCAGCACGACGGCAAGCTAAGTTTTACGGACTTGATCTCAGCAGCGCTGTCCCACAATGACAGCGCTGCTCCGACCTTGCCCTCAATCTTGCTGCCGTCGGTGAAAAATCGGACCGCCTGGTTGTTGTAGTTGTCCACTTGGGACTGGTCCTCCAGACTCATGAACCCCATGGCCATATGTTTCGCTGGGTGTGGAGTCTCCGCAAATGCCACCACACGCTCCACCTCCCGGCCCCCAAGAGCCGGCTGGGGCACCCCCCTCTTAGCCTCATACAGCGCGGCTGCTTCCTGTATTCGGAGATCAAGTGGGAGTATCCCAGCCAGCACTAGGGACGCGTTCAGCGAAACAGTGCGGTAGGACTTGCAGAGCTTTTGGGCGAATCCTCACTGGACTGTGTTCAGCATCTTCTGCACCATAATCTTTTTTGTGGCAGGCGCCCAGACACTTGCCGCGTACAACACCACCGGTTCCACCGCCGCCGTGTAGATGCACCGGATGACCTCCGGGTGTAGACCCCAGCTCACTTTGGCCGCTCTGGACAGCTGTTTATATATGTTTATAGCTTTTCTACACACGTTAGCGGCGTGGGTGTTGAAAGTGAGCTGGTGGTCGATCGTGAGGCCTAGAATTTTTATTTCTTTTGACATGCCAATGTCAACCCCGCCCATGCTCAGAAGTGGGACATCGTACTTAAGTTTTCTGGTTATAACCATCGCAAAAGTTTTTTGTGGTGCGAATTTCAGCTTATTTCTGATGCCCCACCTCTGAACATACTCGAGGGCATCATTGGCATGTCTTTGAACTTCCAACGCTGTGTCACCATCGAAGATCATCACCACGTCGTCGGCGAAAGCCTGGCAGTGGACGCCCCGCTCTTCCAGCCCCTTGAGTAGGGTATCTAGGAGTAAATTCCACAGGATCGGTCCGCCTATAGATCCCTGTACACACCCCTTACTTGTGTCTCTTTGGCACTCCGCTCCAGCATACCTGACGCGGACACTCCTACCAGTTAGGTAGCTGTCCAGCATACGTCTGATATTCACCGGGCACTCTTCTTCAGCCAGTCTGACTCTGATTGCCGGCCACCATGCGCTATCTCGAAGGCTCCCTCTATGTCAAGAGATACAACAGTGATCAGCTTCTTTTGATTCAGCTTGGCTTTGATATGTTGCATCATGGTGTAGAGGGAGTCTTCGGTGCTCTTCTGGGGCATGAAGCCAAACTGGCGAGTACTCAGCCGCGGGATCAGATGCCACTTTAACCTTGCTACCATCATTTTCTCAACGATTTTACCTAGAACTGGTAGGAGGCCGATCGGCCTGTAAGACTTTGGGGTGGTGTAAGAATCTTTTCCCGGCTTTCGGAGTACCACCACTGTGGCCACCTTCCAGGCTCCGGGGAAGTGGCCCTGCTCGAGGCACTTGTTCGCCATTGCAAGAAACATCCCCGGGTCCCGGAATATGGCCCGAGCGCAGATATCGGCTGTGAGACCATCCTCTCCCGGTGCCTTCTTAGGGTTAAAACTATCCACCGCGGTTTTAAGTTCCTGGAGTGTAAACGGTGGGTCATGGTATTCATCATGCGCCCAATCGTTTACATGATTGGCCGCTTCTCGTGTCCGACGGTGGTCATAGTTGTCTCCCTCTTCCAGGTCTTTAGGATAGAAAGTTTCTGCCAGCAGCAATGCCGAATCCTCACCATTTAGGGGTACCCCGTTCTTCTCCAATGGCAGGTCTTCATGTCTCTTGGCGGTCCGTCCCAAAACCCTGTAAATTCCCTCCCAAACTCCTTCCTTGTCCTGTTTCTCACAAAACGATTTCCAACTCTCTGTGCTACGTCTCTTAACCTCTAATTCATATTTTTCTTTTTCTTTCAGGTACAAGGCAACCACACCCTCTCTACGCGACGGCGCAGTGCACCGGATTCTTCTTTTCCTGGTAGTGACGTCGTGTTTCATCGCTTCGAGATCTTCGGACCACCAGGGCATGGTAAGTACTTGGTTTTCCTTTTTTGTTGGTATTGCTTTAGTACATGCGTTTCCTATTACTGCTGTGTATTTCTCAACTATAGTATCTAACTGGTTTTTGTTATTTATTTGTTCTATCTCTGTTTGGTTTATTTTATTTTCTAATTGAAATTGTTCCATTTTTTCACAAAATAGTTCCCAATTTGCTTTTTTTGTATTAAATTTTCTGGTCGTTCTTTTTATGTGAATACCTTTGCTTTTTTGTAATTTTATTTTAATTATTATGCCATTATGATCCGAGCTAGTTAAATCGTCGGCTACCGACCAATCCTCCACCAGGTCAAGTAGGTCCTCTGTGCACAGCGTCACGTCGACGTTGCTTGTTATACGACGTCCTCCTCTGATGGTATCAAAGGTGGGTTTATTTCCATAATTCAGCACATGTAAATCCAGCTCCCCGATCATTCCAGCCAGTTCATTGCCTCTATCGTCGATGGAAGCGCTTCCCCACCACGTACTTTTTGCGTTAGCGTCACCTCCAACGATGGCTTTTTTGGGCTTTATCTCGCTCATCATTGCTGTTAGGTGGTCCAAGTATGGCCCAATGGGTTGGTCAGGCTCGAAGTAGTACGAGACGGCCAGTATCTCCCACGCGCTCGTTCGCAGTTTCACCACCATGATGTTGTTGGTGGTGAATTTGGGGCACTGTATGACGTCGATGTCATGGTTAAACACAACTATCGCCGCTTTTACAGTGCCCCCACTAAGGTCTGCGTTTTGGTAGACTCTAGCCCCCCCGTACGACCTCATTGCCTTTATACTACCCACATATGGCTCCTGGACCAGTGCAAATGTGATTTTGCGCTTTGTAGCCTCGAGCATAAGCTCGTTAGTTGCCAGTTGTTTGCGCTGGAGGTTAGCTTGCACCGCGATGAGGATTTGGCTAGCCACCGCCTGTACAGCCCCAGGGACCACCTTAGCAGTACGCCACCGACAGGTGTGCCAACGCGTCCCATTTAGCGCGTATCGGGCACGCACTGTCGAAGGCGTTGTGGTCGGTCTTTTGCATTTTTGCGGCCACGCAGTTATGGCACTTTGGTGCCTCCTCTGCCAGACGCGACAGACAGTCAGCCCGCATGTGCGGTTCCCTACAGTGGATGCAGAGGTCGGCGGGACGCGTGCACAGTTTCCGGCTGTGCCCGTAGCACAGGCAACGAGTGCACTGCACTAGTGGCGACTGGTCCTGCACTCGCACCCTTTGCAGGTCTATGTGCACGCGACCCGCCATGGTCAGCCTCTGCCATACCATAGGGGACACTTGCAGAACAACGTGGCACATATGGGGGTTCCTCGTCCTGCGACGGTACTTCACCCCCAGCCTCAATTCTTCCGCAGGTATGTCCCCTATTAGGTGGTTATTTTGCCGCTGTAGGGCCTGAAGCAATTCCACATCTGTGTGGCAGGAGAGCACATCCATGACGATTAGGAGTGGGTCTTTGTTCTTCATCTCTTCTGCCACCAGATGACCGGTCTTCCGAATCCGCTCAGACACCGTGACCAGCTCTTCCCTTGTCTTGAAGCCGACTACAACCTTCTGGTCCCTTGCTTTTCGCAGCCGCTCCACCCTTGTGCCCTCATTCCGGGCATCGACCGCCGACCTGAGCTTCTCAATGACCTGTTCACTCGTGTCCTGTTCATTCACTGAAGTAACAACCAGCGAGTGAAGAGGCCCTTGGAGGTTCTGCTTCGGACCGGCGGCCATTTCCGCAAAAGTGGGCCCCTGGCCTGCAACGTAGCGAGGGGCCAGCTGGAGTTGCTCCGACAGAGCCTGAGTATGTGTGTTGCACTCCTGCAGCACTTGCTTGTGCTGCTGGAGGCCTTCCATAAGACTCCTCATCAGGTCTGTCGATTCATCTGCAGTCGGCTTAGGTTGTTTTCGGGTTTCCAGTTTATTTTGTTTATTCGTCATTGCTTCCTTGTCAGCTTCTGCCTCTTTCACCAGTTGGTACAGCCTTTCTACCGCTTTGGTTAATTCATCCTTTATTTCTTTCTTAAGGTTTCTGGAGCTCAACATCTGTATTTTGGCCTTCTGGAGACATGCTTTTGCCTCCGAGGTCCTATTTAAATACTTTACGGGTTGCACTTCACGCGGCGAGCTTTCTTCAATTCCTTCAGGCTGTTTGGATCCGTCAGGCCTACTCTGGTGTACGAGTGTTTGCCAGGATTTGATTTTTGGAGGAGTCGTCAATGGGGCCTTTTTTGGCGGCGTCGGAGTTTTGAGAGGCCGTCCTGACTTTTGTCTATCAGCCTCCCACTCCCCAACGCTACGCCTCACTGAAGGGCCTGCCTGGGTCGGATTAGTCCTTCCCGCATCTGAGGTCTCCTCCTGAACCTTAGGCTTGCTGACCGGTGTCCTAATACCAAACATATTGGTTGGTAGCGGTAAATATATTCTGGCGACTAAATTATCGGGGGACACTTATGTATGTTGCTGAATCCCTGTAAAGGGGGGATCAGCTATATGTAAATAAAACAAACACAATATAGAATGCGAGCCCGATAGAAGGGACTCGGTCACTATAAGTAAAAAGTCAACAAAATGCCTTCAAGAAGCGCTAAATCAGGAAGGCCGTCAATTTCCCTATTTTCTTAACACAAACAGGTAAAGATAGATCTTAAAGGGCCAATAATTCAAAAAATATTTTTTGTCAGAAACCGTTGGCCTACCTATCTATAGACCAAAGGGTGGGTGGGTGGGCAAAATTTTATTTGAGCTAGACGCACGGGCCAAAATTTGAAATTAAGGTCCAAAAACGTGATATTTAGCGGAAAATTTTTGAAAAACTTCTAATAACTCCACCGAACAGGACTCCAGCTCGCGGAACGCGCACCAGAATACAGGTAAGGCAGGTATGTAACTATTTAAACTAATATAATTAGGGTTAACAGTAAGAATTTTGAAATAAAAATGGATATGTGGTTCAGTACAAAAATATTATGAATTTTTCCAAAGACCAAGTTAATACCAAGTTTTGGTGTGCGGCGAGGGTATGAATGGCTGAGGAGTAGTGTCATCTGTAACTTTAGTTATAGGTGGCGCATCAGTCACGAGCGCACCCCCAGCCAGGGTACCAGTGGACCCCCTGGTTGGGTTACAAATTTACACTTACCTAGGGACAGGGGGTGAACCTAGGCGGACTTTTTACATCCCCCACACTCGTGGGAATCATATGGATTTTTCAAAAAACAAAAATAATGTGACGAAAGTGCCGACCGTAATGGTTGAGCGTTTGGGGTCGGGTGCGGCGTCGGATACCGACGCTGCGTCTGAAAGGATGAGCGTGGCGAGCGTGAGCTCGCAGCGTTCGCGGAAGGAAGAGGGGGTGGCGAGGCGCTGCGGTAAGCGCTCGCCACGCTCCTCTAGCGAAGAGAGCCTGCCGGCACCTAAGGTGCCGACGGGCAGCAGTAGACGAGGCCGAGCGGTGGCTGGCAGAGCTGCTGTTCCTTTGGTGGAGCGCGATGAGCGGGGGCGCTTCGCGTCGGTGTCTAGGCCCGACACTCCGGCTCCAGTGGAGCACGTAGAGATGTTGGAGAGTGACCCGACCAGCGAGTGCTCCCTGCTCGGGCTTAATAAGGCGGAAGCCAACGCCGCGAAGCGGGCGCAACGCAAAGCTGTGGCGGAGGACGAAGTCGGTGAGATGACTCGTCAAGCGAAGGAGCGGCGCTCGGCCCGGATGGCTGCCGGAGGGAGTTTGTCGCCGGTGGCACTGGGCCGCCAGGTTTTGGACGGCGTGGATGTCGTCCTGAAGGTTGCCTCAAAATCTGGCAACCTGAAGGGCACATTCACGCGCGCCCTTAAGGAGGCGACTGAGCACATCAAGGAGGTAGCTGAGGTCCTCCTTAGTCGTACAAGTTCGGAGGAAATGGCGGATTTTTGGGAGGAGAACCGCCGTCTTCGGTCCGAATTGGAGGACCTCAAGCGGGAGTTTGCCAACGTGCGGGCAGCCCCGGGCACCACATCATCGCCGGTGCCATTGCTGGCTCCACAGTCGGCCCTATCGTTGACCCCTGCACTTGCGGCTGCAGAGGTCGAAAAGATCGCTCGCATCCGCTTGGTGCAGTGCGGGCAGATGGTAGGGGCTCGACTAGAGGCCATAGAGCCGAGGCTCCTCCCAGCCGAAACCCTCCGTCCACCGCTCGCTGCGGATAAGCGGAGGAGAGAGGCAGCGGCCAAGGTGGCTGAGCCAAGCCAGTCTGGGAAGGGGCCTACAAAGCCCGCAATGGGGGCCAGAAATCCCGCGGAGGTGGCGAAAAAGCCCACAAAGGCCGCGCCCATTTCCCAGGTGGCGGTTGCCGTGAGTGTTCCCCCGGCGACTGCGCCCAGGCCTACTACGGAGGGCTGGACGACAGTCGTCAAAAAGGGGAAAAAGAAGAAGAAGACGGCGCTTCCAGCTCCCGCAAGAGCACCGGCGCCACCCAGAAAGAAGACCCAGGGGCCGCCTAGGGCGACAGCCCCACGCTCCGCGGCTGTGGTAATTACTCTGCAGCCCGGAGCCGTCAAGGCCAAGGTCGCATTCCCCGACCTTGGCACACCGTCCGGCTTCGTTTTGAGGCCGGCAATTACGGGGGCGCGGCTGCTACAGGTTTCCGGTGCCGGTAGCAGCGAAAAAGCGGACATCCTGGCCGCCAAATTGAGGGAAGCCCTCAACCCGGAGGACGTTCGGGTGTCCAGGCCCATGAAGACGAGCGAGCTGCGCGTCGACGGCCTGGACGACTCGACGACCCCGGCTGAGGTCGCGGCGGCCGTCGCCAGGGTTGGTGGATGTCAGCCCGATGATGTGCGTACGGGCGAGATTCGCACCGATGCTTCCGGGCTCGGCGGGATCTGGATTAAATGCCCGGTGGCGGCGGCCAATAAGGTCGCCGACGCTGGACGTCTGTTGGTGGGGTGGGTTGCAGCGAGGGTCAAACTGCTGCAACCCAGGGCTCTGCGGTGTTTCCGTTGCCTGGACATGGGGCATGTCAGGGCACGGTGCACCGCAGAAATAGACCGCAGCGAGCAATGCTATCGCTGCGGCCAGCCCGGCCACAAGGCCACCCAGTGCTCCGCGGCGCCAAACTGCAGCCTCTGTACAGCTGCAGGGAGGCCCGCTGGACACAGAGCGGGTGGTAAAGCCTGTGGCGCGCCCACCAAAAAGGGCAAGAAGAGGAGACGAAGAAGGGGTGCCAAGGCTGCCGGGGGCTCTTTACCCCCCCCTCAGCCTGGGTGCTCAACGGCCGACTCCCGGCCTAGGAATGGTGCTGTGGAGGGTATGGACTGCGCATAATGGCGCCTTACCATTTCCTCCAGGGCAATATCAACCACGCTGCCAGAGCTCAGGACCTCTTGCTCCAGAGCATGGCAGAGTGGTCGATCGACGTGGCTGTGGTCGCCGAGCCGTACTTTGTCCCCCCCAGAGATAACTGGGTGGGAGACCTGGACGGTTCGGTGGCCATAATTGGCGGGGCTCTTGTCAACCCGTCCCGAGGTCACGGCTGGGTAGCCGCCCTCGCGGACGGCATTGGCACGATTGGGGCGTATTTCTCGCCCAACAAGAGCCTCGCCGACTTCGAGAACTTCCTTGTCGAGTTGGGCGCCGTCGTAGGCCGACTCCACCCTCGCCCTGTGCTGTTGCTAGGGGATCTCAACGCCAAGTCATCGGCGTGGGGATCTCCGGTGACCGACGCTAGGGGCGAGGCGCTGGAAGAGTGGGCAATCACGACCGGCCTGGTTGTCCTAAACCGGGGCTCGGTTCACACGTGCGTGCGGCAGCGGGGTGGTTCTATAGTGGACGTCTCGTTTGCAAGCCCTGCTGTCGCAAGCCGTGTCCGTGACTGGCGTGTCGCTGTGGGGGTGGAGACGTTGTCGGATCACAGGTATATCCGGTTCGACGTCTCCTCCCAGACCACCAGCGGCCGTAGTCCATCGGCCCCGCGAATGGACAGCCCGCGCTGGGCGCGTAAGCGCATCGACAGGGAACTTCTCGAGGAGGCTGCTATTGTCCAGGCCTGGAGCCGGGAGTCGGCAACGGACGGACCCGTCGACGTCGAAGAGGAGGCGCTGTGGTTCCGCGGGGCGATGACGCACATCTGCGACGCGTCCATGCCCCGCGTCCACACGCAATCAGCGAGGCGCCAGGTGTACTGGTGGTCTGCCGAGATCGCGCGGTTACGTGTCGCATGCGTGTCGGTCAGGCGCCGGTACACCCATTACCGCAGGAGACGTCGTCGGGTCCCTGACGAAGAGGCCGTGCTGTACGAGGTGTACCGCGCGGCGAAGGAGGCTCTGTGGCTGGCCATCGGCGAAGCGAGGACGCGAGCCAGGGAGGAGATGTTGGAGACTCTCGAACGGGATCCGTGGGGGCGCCCCTATCGAGCGGTTCGAGGGAAACTTCGAGCCGCGGCGCCTCCACTCACGGAGAGTCTCCAACCTGAGCTGCTGGAGGAGGTCGTCACAGCCCTCTTCCCGGCAAGAGCGGAGCACACTCCGCCGCCGATGGCATTGCCCACAGCTGCAGAGCCTACAGAAGGGAACGCCATCAGCGTCCCAGAGGTGACACAAGGAGAGATGGGGG